>JABNMW010000008.1:1276277-2552554 GCA_013461505.1 Ramularia coccinea
CCTCCAATGGCCGTTTGAGACCAGCACCTATAGTTGAAGTCCCCTCCGATTTAGGCTCAGGGGACTTTTGTTTTTGGGAGTTGGTAGGCTCCTCCGGCTTTCCGGTGGGCCTCTTCTCAGGCTGCTCGACGTCTGAGTCGCTACCGGAGCCATGGTCCTCGCTGCCGCTGGCACCGATGAGCACATCAGCGTCCCCATCATCAACTTCGGGGCGCCTTTGCAGCAGCACCTGGTCAGCGTGCTCGCCATTGATGCCAGCCCGCTGCTCCCTCAGCGCCCTTCCCATCTCCTGCTTCTTCGTCTCCCGGCCCGAACCAAGAGCGCGACTGCTGGTGAAGAGGCTTGTGTCGACCCTCTGCCCGGCCAATTTGGCGAGCAGCTCCCGGTTCTGGTCTTTGCGCAGCTTGTTGTCGATGTACTTGTCCATGCGCTTGGCCTTCTTGCCACTCATCTTGACACCGTCCTGCCTCAGATCTTCCTTCATGCGGTTCTTTTTCTCCTCCAGCTCAGCCTTGTCCCGCGGCTGCGCCGGCAGCATCTCCTGGTTGGTGTCCTCGACATCATGGCGGGCGTTTTCTTTCGCCTTTTGGCGGGCGAGCACCTTGTGCTTCCGCTGGCGAGGAACAAATTTTGCCATGATATGCGAGGCTCCTCAAGACTTATTTTGAGTGAAAATCAGTCAATCAGTCCCATTACTGTCCCTGGCGCATTTTGGAAATATTCATGTCCCATCATGAAATTTTGGCTATTCAGAGGTTCTGCCCCACGCCACCGCCGAAATCTTCACCTCATTGAGGCTTAGGGTCCTCAGCTATGTGGGGCGTCGACTGTAAAGCGCTGCTTCGCCCGCCACCAAAAAAAATGCCGTCACTAGTAGTACGAGGACCTGTGTACTGGTCCCACCATAGACAGCTACTCAGGCTATGGAGTCTCAATATGCATCTCTCAACATTGAACCACCTGCAAATTAATGCAAAACTATTGGTAGAGTATCCTTGTCTCAGGGAAGATCCATGGAGGAGTTATCTCTACTCTTACTTTTGTAGCTCTTGAAAGATTTTACATCTCGCTGCGTCTGTTCTCCGTCCATCGTAGATCCCCCACCTACTTCAACAAGTGCAGTGCCAGTGGAGTAAGGCTTGGAGCTCACATTCAACACCGTAATAGAAACGTCTACTGTTGCAAGGCGAAAGGTACCTGAGTCACAAGATCAGGCTGCTTTGCTTGAGCTCATAGACTTGAAGTCTCAGCTCAAAACAGGTTTCTGTGAATATTTTCGGAACCATCAAGAAAACGATACTCGATGACAGTCGACCCCCTCCAAAAGAGGTAGAGTACTACCGATACTACTAACTAGACTAGTATTACTGCTAGTAACACTTCAGCCCTCCTCACCTTCTCAACCTCCCGTCACAAACAGCATCGCACATCACAGCCCCCTCCCACCATGGCTGTTACAGATTTTAAAGAAGACGCTTTCCCAGCACCCAGCCGCTCTGTGTCCGGCTCTGTGAATGGGGTCCCCACCGAAATCACCAGGCTCGACTTTTCCGACAAGATTCTCTTCACCATCTCACAGCGCGGACGCCTTTCACAATGGGTAAGTGAACCATGCGCCGAAAGATCCCCCAGCTTTCTCTCTTTATAGCCTGTTTTCCCGCATAGACAACCTCTTTCTTCTTTGAGTTTCCTTTGAAATTCCTTTCAGAACCATTCTTTCCGCAGTGCGAAAAAGACTAACAATGGAGTGCTTGGGCGGGCTCAGATTCAAGTACCATTGACAGGCTCGTCTGCTGGTATCGTGGAAATGTCACTGCCCAGCATGGATCGCGGCCTCCTTCCCTCTACACACCTCACGCCGTCCACGCTGCTTGGAGGTGGCGGGGAGGAGCGCGAGACGCTGGGGCAGCTCTACGCGGCGCAGATCGCGAGCCAGATGTCTTTGAGATCGCCCGACGATAGGCGGACGCTGGTGCTAGGGCTGGGCTTGGAAAAGGCAGAGACGGAGCGGGAGGCGTTCTTTGATTTACTGGAACTGGCGCAGAAAGTACTATAGGCATTCATGGCTTTGAACTTTGGGTCAATCTACGTTCATCGGAGTCATTCAATACTGCAACAAGCCTTCCCCGAAAATCTGGGGGCAACCGGTGAACTCGCTAATTGTCTTTTATTCGTTCATTAAATTGCACAACTAGTGCGAGCCTCGGAGCTGGCGCCGTCTATACGTTGCCCTGGTGAGTTCTTTTTTTCCAACCTGAAGACGAACAGACCAAGTATACCGATAACGATGTACTTTCGATTCCCTCCTTTCCGAGTTTCCACCGTCGAAGTTGAGCCTTCTCCCTCGCTATGTAATAGGGAAAACTATGTTGTTACTTGGAAGATGAGGTGCAGTTCAGCTCGCGAGCCGAGGCGTAAATCATGGAATTGGTCATTCTACCCCGTAGCCCTCCTCCACGTCCTTTCGGGTGCTCCCGCCGTTGCGTGAGTCTTCTCCCTGCTACCGCTAGCTGACCAGCTTATCTGGATGAAGTACGGCTCTTGCGGTCACTACAATCGTGTTAGCACCTTTTGCAACCATGCGCTGGCGCTGGAAAGGAAAAGAAAGAACTTACGTGCTGAGTCTTCGCGACAGCTGTTGCAGCTTACTGTCGTTGTCGGCGTCCTCCACTGCTTGCTGAAGCGCTTGCGCGCGCTCCTCTGTCTGATGCTTGACTACTTCTTCATGGGAAGGGGGTAGGCGCTCATTCTGCAAGTCAACCTTCCGAGCATCTTCGAAAGTCTGAATGGCATTTTTGATGCCCTCTCCACCCGACATGAGGGTACCAGCCGGCAGTCGCCCGCCAGACACGGTCTTGAGCTCTGTAACCTTCTCGGATTCTTCTCGGAGCACCTGGAAGACACGGGACATGCGTCCAATAGCAAGGACCTTGTTCTTGATCGCCTTGCGCTTGAACTCAATCGAATTGGGATCGTCTGAATCTCCAGCTGTTGGTGATGCAAGGGCTGCCGGTGATGTCGTCGAGGGTGTCTCATCCTTAAGCTCATCCTCGGAACAAATACCAAGAATGGCAATGAGCATATCAGTGATCTTTTCCCCCACGAACGGCAGGGACCATGTGAACACGTCCATAAAGTTCGGTAGCCAGTATGGATGAGGGGTGCAGTTGAACTGGCGGATGTTCATAACATTGTTCTCGTACTTGAGGACGGCAGCCTTGTTGTTGTACATGTCCAGGTAGTTTGGCGCCGAGAAAATGGTCATGACACTGGGGAATCCTGTTGTCCTGGTTTTTCTGTACATTCTGTAGCCAGCGTCCTGTGCTTCGTGCGCGCGGATGACGGACAGTAGGTTGTTCTTCTCTAGAAATGCACAGGCGGCAGGATAGGAAAAGAAATAGGAACAACCTCGGACGTGGTTGTGCAGGAAGTACTCGCTTGATTTCTCCTGGCCAAAGTCCTCTAGAGGATCTGCCCATAGAATATCGCACATCAAGCCCTGGGTGGGGGGCTCTCTGAAGCGGTCAATCTAAAACCATGAATTAGCGAGTGAACAGCGTCACCGGGCCACGATCGGGTAACCTACGCTTCGGATATCGTCAAGTGTGTGCAGCTCAGGGCTCAGTCCACCGTGAATGCAGAGGAACTGCTTGTTCATGACTGCGGCGAGGGGAAGACAGCAGAACGCTTCCACGCAGGCCTCGTAGATAGCTTCGGAATACTTGTGCTTGCATTCGAGCTTGAATGTGAAGTAATCTGTCAGGTGGCGACACTCGTGGTTTCCTCGTAGTAGCCACAACGAGTCGGGGTAGTGAATTTTCAGCGACCACAAGTAGAGGACACACTCAATGCTGAAGTAGCCACGGTCGACGTAGTCTCCGAGGAACAAGTAACGAGTCTCTGAAGGATCGCCTCCAACCTCGAAGAGCTTCATCAGATCGTAGTACTGACCATGGACATCACCGCAGACTGTGATTGGAGCATCCATTTCCAGCAGGTTTGGCTCTGCCCTCAGAACCTCTGCACCCTTCCTGATAATCCATAGAGCCTGCTCCTCCGTTAAGCGACCTTCGCGGTAGAAGTGCTGCTTCAGGAAGTTGATGTCGGGCTTGGAGTGAGTGTCGTCTTCGAAGAATTGCTCGTCGGTGGGGGTGGAAGTGGCCGGCGCCTGAACGTCTGTTGCATTGCGAAGCAGCAAATTAGCAAATGCGCCCTCGAACAACTCCAGGGGATGAGGTGGCGGATGCTATCAGTTGGGGTTTTTGAGGCTCTAGCGGTGATGGGAAGTGGCGTTGGTGATGATGGTGGGGTAATCGACGATAGGCATACCTTTGCAGACTCGCTCCGTGGTGTTGACCTGAGTGCCATCTTCCATGGTGTGCATGGTGAAGTCGATCTCGGGGATTGGCTTCTTGTTCTGGATAGCGCGAACGGCATTGTCGACGTGCTGATCGCGACGGTCGTCGCCGCCGGCAGACTCAGTCTCGGGATCCATGTTGAAGTGTCGCTTGGGAGGGTTAGGGAGGCGTCAACGATAGCAAAGGGTTCGCGCAGCACAAGACAAGTCTACCTCGTCGGAATTGGCGACACAACTAGCCGCGCGCGATTCACGATTCAGGCTCTTCGGTCAGGGCGGACGACGAACACGAGAGAATGTGCTGGCTTGTCAGGGCTTGAAACCGTCTGCAATGACAAGGAGGCGAGGAGCGTGGGAGGAAGTTAACGGTGGAGAGATAGAGAGCTTGGGTTCGAGTTGGCAGCAGTCAGAAGTGGAGAGTATGGATGTGGTAGGGGGAGATACAGGTACCCTTAGGCTTCCAATGAGTGGTAATTACCAGTGCCAGCGGTAAGGTAGCAGGTAAAGTTGCAGTAAGGGAAGGTACCTAAGGTAAGGTGAGAATAGAATGGGCGCCCGACAGGCGGGAGATGATGAGTGTGGCTGGCCCGTTACAGCTTGTTGAAAATAGGAAGATACTTGCAGCTTGATCAGAGATACCGCATCGAACAAGCAGCCATAGGGCTATGTGCAAGTCCCTTGTGCTACGGGGCCATGTCTCATCGCTCAGAATTCCCCCGCCATTCTCGCCCCTCGTGCTCGATTTCCTCGTGGCAACTTGGAGACGTTAGCCGGAGCAATGAATATTTTAACGTGAATCATCAAAGGAACGTGACGAAGAATTCCATCTTTATTACCCCCTCCCTCATTTTCCGCCTGCAATTCGCCCTCCTGTGCGCAACCCGAGCACGATTGAAATGGTGCATCCGTCATTCCCCCAACTGTGCCTTAATCAACTGTGCCTTGATCCTTGTGTGCGCTGGTAAGGCGGGGTTTATTGTCCCTGTGTTACATGTGCTAATACGACTAGTTTGCGTTGCACCGCCAATCACTACTGCTAAGAGTAATCGTACATTATTCCTAGTGCCTTATTGCTCCCTGCTAAATGTTCTCGATCATCGTGCACTGAATTTTTACAATTCACTTGGTTTTCGAGATACGAACGGGACCCGACTCTTCTCGTACTGTATGCGACGAGGGAATCCCCAATACGTCGGCGAGGTGCTAAGCTCTTCTTCATGGCTCTCATCCAATTGCCTATGGTGGTGCTAGCCTAGGTCCCTGGGCCTCTCTATTCTCCAGACGTAGAGATGCCAGCTCATCTACTCTCGCAAAGGTATTCTGTCTTCGGTCATGAATCGTTAAAAAAGTTTTCCGAGTACTCTTTATCCCTGTCCTCATCTCCTATATATATACCGTTGGCGCACCTGGCGCTCTATTCGTCTATTGTCCACTGGTTATTTCTTATCGCCTTGTTCTTTCGCGTCGCGAACCTATGGCAGGCAGTAACCGCCGTCGACGACCAGGTCCAACCCTGTGGTGTAGGAAGATGCGTCGGAAGCGAGGTACAAGTAGGCCCCTTTAAGCTCATTGACAGTTCCCTCGCGACTAGGCGCCGTGTTAGTGATTATCCTGCTGAATGACAAGTGGTGATGATAGCTTACCCCATGGGAGTCTTGTTCTTCCATTGCTCTTTCATACTGGCATCCGCAAAATCTGTAATCTCGGTCTTTGTATAGCCGGGAGAAACGACATTGGAACGAGCAAAGCCGGTCCATTCGACCGCTAGACTCTTGCCTGTTAGGTAAAAGTTAGCATAACGCACACTATGGTGCAGTGTATGACCGGCGCATGCGACATACAAAAGTGAATCACAGCGGCCTTGGAGCCGTTGTATACGGCCTGAAGTTGGGGAATGTTGACAATGCTTCCGCTCATGGATGCAGTCGCAATGAAGCTGCCGGCGATGAAGTTCTCGAGAGGCTTGCCATCGAGAGTCGTGCCTTCCTTCTTCTGGCGGCGGAAGTGAGCTCCGGCCGACTTGGCGCACCACATGACTCCGTCGACATTGACAGTCATGACTTTCTTGGCTGTCTCGACGGAGCCGTCCAGGAAAGCCCCGTCTTCCCATGCGATGCCAGAATTGGCTACAAAGACGTCTAGGCGGCCGTTGAACTCTTGGACAATCTCATTGACGGCCTTGTCGACGGCTTCGGCCGAAGTCACGTTGACTTGGTAAGCGCGACCTATTCGCCCCATTATGGTCAACATTCTGGTTATTCTTCTTCTATTCTTCCTCTTCTTCTCCAATCGAAGCTCTAGAAATCTGGACTGGATACTCACACTTGACACCGTAGGTCTTCTCAACATTCTCGGCCTCGGTCAGAGCTTGCTTATTGCTGTTGTACCAGATCGCGACGTTGGCACCAGCCTCGGCGAGAGCGTGAGCCACGGCCAAACCAATACCCGCACCAGCACCCGAGACGATAGCGGTGCGGCCCTTCAGAGAGAATAAAGGGAGTACACGGTCGCCCTGAGGCTTGTCCATATTATCGTGGGGGAAAGCGCCATTCTTCATGTCGGTAGCCATCTTGTTTATACGCGAGTTCCAGATTTTACGAAGCGATTCTTCCAAGCCAACGGGATGATCACGATTTTTGTTCGGAAGTGGTGAATTGCTGTTATTATCGCAGGCAAGGTAATATTTGATAAGGATAAGGAAGAGCAAGATTCAAGCGCACATTTCGGGTCGAGGGGGGAGTCGCGGCGCCTTATAGCATACCAAACTTTGTGATCGGGCGATTTGTCTTTTGCGCCTCGCATAACACACCCCCGAAAAGCCTCCTCCATCCACTTCTCTCGGGTCGATGCGACATTTTCCCAAACCCATAGCCGTAAGCGCAATCAGCCCAGATTACCCGTAGACTACCATCAATAAGACGTTGACGTACCGTGGGCACGATTCACACCCCTGCTCCCGCGTCCGATATCAGTGGGATGCGCGCGTGCGTGTGTGGGTACCGTTGCAAGCCCGTCGCCGGTTATATCTCTCACGGAAACTTGGCTCGCTGCAGCCGTGGACGGGCGTACCAGAGGCGCACCGTCACCCAGATTGGCTGGAACCACCGGCCGTAGTCCGGCATGTCTCCCCTTTTGTGGATGGATGGCGCTCCGGGAACTATCTCAACCATCTGCCCCGCCGACATCATCGAGCCAGTGGAGCTGGCCCTGTGAGAGGTGCGCTTTAGGGCGAAGAGGGGCAGCGACTCAATTCTTCGAGGGAGGATCAAAACGGGAACCAAAAAAAGTTAAACAAGAAGAAAAAAACCGAGGGAGGGGCACACACGGCACATTCAGACGCACGAGTAATTACATGCCCGATTTGTGGTACGCCCGCGCGGCTCATCTGCGACCCGCCGCCAAGCTTCAAATCAAGCCTGGTTCGGTATGGAGCCGCCGACTGGGCCGAAGCGACATCTTTGCTTGAATATGACGCAGAAGCGGTACCATGGCGATCAGCGTATCTTCCTTCGCACTAATTGAATAGTTGAACAACTTCCCGACATATTTCAATTGGGAACAAGGCAGTGGCGGTGGCGCGTAGGCAGCTAAAGACAACATCTTTGCCATGTCGTTGACGGCTTGCAGTACAAAATTGTAAAATTGTAATCTGAAAGATAATAATACACATGTGATACAGCTTGCGAACAGCCTGGAATGAACAGCACGGAAAAGGCTCAAAGACCATGCCGTGTCACCTTGAACCTTTCTGCAATGATTGTGTCCTGTCTTCTAGAGGCCAAACTGGATAAGGTTATGAGTAATAACTTCCACATCTTTTCGGTTGGTGGTGAGCTTCCATTTGGAGAAGAAGTCGTCGCGGTTGACTACAATTTGTAAGTGTTTTGTATTTCGCAGGAGACATCAGCTTCCGATCGACAACTCACTGTAAGCGCCGCATACCCTCCTACGGCCCTCGAAAGCTCTTCTTCCGTGAAGCAAACGCCAATTGTCGAAAACTATTTCCGTTAGAAAAGAACAAAAAAAAAGAACACAAAACCGCCTGGAAGGTTGACCCAACTTACTCAACACACTGCCAGGCTCGAGTTGGAACCAGTACTGATACTTGGGATCCTGCACGTAGCTGTTCCATACTTTGGCTGCTGCATACCATCCTTCAGCCTCATGGAGAGGTACTGCGCCGCGATCATCATTGTTCCACCGGATGCGCTTTGGTAGCAGCCGTATATTTCTGCCGGCCTCAATCACCGGGTAGCGCCTGTTCGGTGTGATGGAGTGTTCCAGGTTGCCACTTGCATGCCAGGGAACACTAGTCCCGCAAAGGGTGCGATAATGTTTATGGTGGTGACGTTTCATTTCCACGGCGATACTAAATCCATCAACCAGGACAGATTCGCCTCCAAGATTATCCTTGTCAACATCCTGTCCCGGCGGAGGTTCGTGAGACAGCATATGGAAGGCTTGCAGGCCAGCTGGTTCAGTAAAGTAAGTAGTGTCTGTGTGCGGCGCCAGAGCCAGGTTCGTGTATGCGGTGTCTGCGGAAGCAAGATCGGGAATGAAGTCGTAGAATCCTCCGTAATGCGTATTGCGAATTGGACCAATATGCTCCAGCAAGTCCTCCGTAGCTGCAGGATCAACCGGCGTGTTGCTCACGAATGCAAATCCGCGGCTTTTCTGTTTTTTTTTTCTGGGTCAGCAAGTACACATGCACAGCGGTAGGATGATCACTGACAATTTTTTCCATCAGTCTTCCCATTCCCCGGCCGCCGTTACCTTTCTGTATGACCTCCTCATACGGGACGGATAGCTGATTGCCTTTGTTTCCAACATCGGATTCGAAGAGCTCTCGTCGATTCCAAGCCTCAGAAATCGGGTCTATCTTTGCAGTTACGACCTGCTCAACCCATGGCCAGACGTATACCGACTCATGACCGTCGGACCCTGCACGCTCGTCAGTATAAGCATTCCCCTCATACAAAAGCCCAAGCAATACGTACAGACTACCTGTAGCCCGCGATCGTTTGAATTGAAAGCAGTAGGCTTGAGGTTGGGATCAAGCTGCATCGATTAGCGAGACACGTGATAGTAGTCTGAGGAGTTCTTGTCAAGGATACCTTGTACGTATCAAAGTTTCTCTGCATGGTGTCCGGATTGACGCATTGACTGCACTGGCAATTGTCTCTTCGGGTGTAGTTAGTCCTTGCTAACTCTGTTGAGTTTCCCTTACGCATACGTACCGCATCCATAAGTTAGGTCTAGGCGATGACGCAGTGTTAGCTCCTTGTCCCTGCTCGTTGCAGCTTTAGACGTACAGCTCCAGATATTTGGTATTCTCTGCAAGGGGTTCACCCCGAATCGAACTCATGCTATGGTGATCTCCATTGATGCCTATGTCACCAATGACTACGCCAAGCCGATCCTTTGTGAATTCGAATGTGGTTGATATATTTCTTCGCGAGGGGGGCTCCTTCAATCTCGCGAAACTGGTCCAAGGGACCTCGCGAATACGAAATTGATGCGCCCTCGTCGATGCGAGCATCCTGTAGCAGGTCAGAGCGATGAATGAGCTGGAGAGAGAGCCAGAACTCTAGGGGCTGTTTACCTCGGCAAGGATGCCCAGCTCTGAGCATTAGCACGGGCGAACATCCTGGAGACTGCTCGCCTCACAAAGACGAGCTGCGGATAAATCCAAGATGGAGAGGAATCCAGGCAAGCCTTTTGTTATCAACAAATGCAATGTTGACAGTCGGGGTTAAGTACATGAAAATGAGATGAGGTCGGAAGTCGAGCGAAGGGAGCACGTGACGACGAACTGGCAGGGCTTTAAGAGGCGGGGAGGTCGTGTGTCCACGACCAACAATCACTTTCTGGAAGGTAGTAGGCATCAGAAGCTCTCTGGCCGTAAACAGGTGCTCTGTGAGAAAGCACAGGAAATGCAACCCCAGGTATGATAGAGATCGCTTAGCAGTATTTTCATTTTTTTAGCCGTTACTGAGGAGCACTCTTTTTACGCTATTGAAAGTCGACAACATCCCTCTTGAATGACCAGTTTTCCGCCTTCTTTCTGCGATGAACATCTCAGGTACAGTGTCGTTTTGAGATAAATTCCAAGCAAGTGCCCGAATATTCTTCGAGTCGTCAACTTGAAATTGCTTGGTGTTGCTCGTTAACAGGCGGCCGCCGGATCAACCCTAAATCCTGAAGCCACAATCGTCATCCCTAGGCCTAAGTACTGAGCTACCTAACCCTTACCCTGAGGCGTCGCCCGCGAAACCACTGATAGTACCCCCAACCCCCAAAGGTCAAACTTCCCAACTTTGTGGCGAGCAAACCAGCATCTTATATACAACGCCGAACGTACACCACGTCAGAAGAAACAAGCACCGACTCATCGCTACGGTGCAGCGCCCTCGGCCATGGCAGCATTCGCTCCCCGCTCATTCTCTCTTCGCTCTTAATCACTTGCCAACTTGCCGTCGAACGCACCGTCACTACACTACCACCACCATTACTACTGCTGTTGCTGCTACTTTCCAGCGTACAGCATGTACGATTATCGCGTCCCCGACGTACTCACCGATCGATCTGGCTTCGCGCAGCCGTATCATACCCCGTGGCTACTACTGCTGGATGCCCTCAACCAGCCGGCTGTCATCATCACCGTGGTCCTCGTCGCGCTCTCTCTGTTATTCAACAACTACGGGTTGGCATCGGCTCTCGAGGAGGCCGCTTCCTCGCTAGGATCGCATCTATGGGAGGCTTTCGTTTATGTGACTCCCTCTCCTCTGGTTCACGCCGTCGACAACCGTCTCCATCCGGCCGAGGCGCTGAAACAAATGGTGGGTACGCAGCCGAGTAGCCATGCTTCCAAGAGCGCGGCCATGCGGCGCATACTTGGGCTTGAGCGCGGAGGCCGCGGTATGATGGCCTCCGTCTTTCAGGCTAGGAACCGCGCGCTATCCATGACGGGCAGCGCTCTTGGCCTCAAAGTCGACAGCGAGCGACCTGCGGGCCTGGGCAATCGCGACAACTCCTGCTTCCAGAACAGTATACTCCAGGGCCTGGCTTCGCTCGAGACGCTACCAGAATATCTCTCGACATGCTTGCGACATGCGGATTCAGAGGGCGATGACGCCGGTAAGGTCGTGACACAGACGCTGCAGACGTTGCTTACGGACCTTACGAATGCCTCCAACAATGGCAGAACGCTGTGGACACCAAACAAGCTCAGATTCATGAGCACGTGGACACAACAAGACGCGCAAGAGTACTATTCCAAAATACTTGACGATATCGACAAAGGGGCCGCAAAGGCGCTAAAGGCTACAACCAAGCATACTGGATTTGAGTCGGATATCGGTAAGGACGACGCTGCGGCCAGCCAGCATAGTGATGACAGCGGGTACCAGAGTCTAAATGGAAGCTCCAAAGCTTCTGAGGCAATCTCGTTTCGAAACCCTTTGGAAGGTCTGCTTGCTCAGCGGGTTTCCTGTGTTCAATGCGGCCACTCGGAGGGTCTGTCCATGATCCCTTTCAACTGCCTGACTCTCAGCTTGGGGTTGCGGGGTCAGCACGATTTGTACGAACGACTAGATTCGTATAGCACAGTGGAGGCGATCGAGGGCGTCGAGTGCGCCAAGTGCACACTGTTGAAGGTACAAAGGCTCTTGACCAAGCTTGTGGAGCAAATGCGCGAGAAAGGTGTTATGGAGGAACAGTTGGCGGAGCCTCTGAGAAGGCTTGAAGCTGTTGAGCTGTCTTTGGAAGAGGACCATTTTGACGACAAGACGCTGGCAGAGGACTGCAAGATCTCAAGCCAGAGCAAAGTTACAACAACCAAGACGAAGCAGATTGTTATTGCTAGGCCGCCACAGAGTCTTGCCATTCACGTCAATCGCTCAGTCTTTGACCCCTCTACATTTGACATGATCAAGAACTCGGCACCCGTTGATTTCCCCATGACACTTGACCTGGGACCTTGGTGCTTAGGTAGCGCCAGCAGCGCCAACGTCTCTGCCAGTGTCGAGGGGGGCACGGCCAACGATGCTGAGGGCGAGTATAGCGAGGAGCAGTGGGTGGAGAATCCCACCAAATCCATGATTGCAGGAGATATGCGTCCCTCCAAGCTGAGCGGGCCTATATACGAACTGCGAGCCGTGGTGACACACTACGGTCGACACGAAAATGGGCATTATATCTGTTACCGGAAACATCCTCGGCATAGTCCGCCACGATCAAGACGCTCCAGCACGGCCACACTGGCTGGTGATGGTGAGACCGAAGATGTTGTTGAGCCAGAGTTGGGCAGGAAGGCAGAGTCAAATGATGCTGGCTCGGTGGACGACTCGGCCGCTTCCGACTCGAAAGAGATGGATTGGTGGAGACTGAGCGACCACAATGTGTCCAAGGTCAATGAGGAGACGTTGGCAAACCTCTCTTCTGGGGTCTTCATGTTGTTCTACGATTGTGTCGACCCCAACATGGTACCCCAAGATTCGTCAGAGGCCGCCCGGTCTGCAAACTCGCATCCGGCTGAAGCGACAGGAGTTGCGGCGGGTGTTCCTCAGCCTGCAGAAGCAGGTCCATCCCCGAGCGACCTGGAGAAGAGAATGCAAGCCATTACTGTCGCCTCAAACCAGGAGGCACCTACAACTGATTCAGTTTCAGGGGAAACTCAGCCTGCGCCAGAGTCAATGCACTGAGGGGGATGAAACCACCTTGAGCGGGTTTCCAAGTCAAGTATCTCTTATTTTATGCATAGCGATTGGTGTTTTTGGAGTGATAAACATGAGGTATCGAATTACGAGGATTGCATCCATGCAGCATTCATTGAGGAGGAGCGTCGATAACCAAGGCGAGAGCTTAGTCACACAGTCCATAGAAGTTGTTGAAAACAAGCCTTGCTATTTTAGCTATCAACGGTAGAATTGAACTTGTGGGCATGCCGACGCGAGTACAAGTATCCGGTGACAGAGACTTGACGATCGCGATTCAAGCGCGGCACGGGTATGTTTGCATGTGCTGACACTGATTATCGTTTTGTGGGGGGCGGGCTAGGAAAGTAATGGTTGAGCCTCTCGCCAAGCTATAACCTGGCGTCATTTTGCATGGTGCGAAGGCTCCCTTTTGGGGTCCCATATGTGTTTATACCCGCTGCTTGAGAAATTAGGGGAGTTTCAGCTGCGTTTTCTTGGCGCCTGGATGACCTTGCTGCTGCTGGTGGCTGGCTGCTGGTAAGCGACGCTTACAACTACACAGGGTGACTGGTAGCAGGAATTAAGCTTCCTGTCAAACGGGAAGGTAAAACGCCAACAGTCTCGTTCAGCCTTACGTCCTCCCTTACTAGTAATAGATAATACTACCACCCATTATGACCTTAGCACAACAGCGCTTTTCGAACAGGCATATGCAGAGTACAAGTATACTTGCAGTACTCCGTACATGTGCAGTAGTAGTAGCGCGGTCCATGCATGTGTGCACTCACGCATGATGAGCTTATGGAAGACAAGCGAAGGTCCGAAACGGGCAAACCTCAGATTAACGTTACAGCTTAGCTGCAACGTGCGGAGTATTTCATATTTATGTGTAAAATGGTAAGACTTGTACAAGTATAAGCATCGTAGCAGGGATTGGTTTGTTGGGCTCGGCTCGCCCTCTGGTGCTTGTTCGTGGACTGCGTGGGTTCCTTCATTTCCCCCGTCGTTACCCTTCGGGCCCCCATCGGAGCTGCCGCTGCTTTTACAGGTACTACGATGAGCGCCGTCTTGTTGAAGGTTCTTATTACTCACCCGCTCGCTTGGGTCTCTCTTGGCAGTAGTATCACATACTCCATACGGAGTACACATATACTACCCATACAAGTAGTGGGAAAATGTGATTACCCGGGCTGCTGAGCAGCTGAAGATTATCTTCTTCTCTTCTTCCTTGTTACTGCCCTTTACCTTCGTCACTGTCTTTTCTTCTCTTCCTGTCCGATGCCTGTGCTTCTATCTCTCTCTCTCTCTCTCTTGATGTAGACGACGGCGGCCTCTCGCGAGACTAGACTAGGACGATTCTGAGCTCAATACGCGACGGGGTGGGAGATAATTGCCAATGTGGTTTTTAACGGAGGTTCCTACCAAGCACGTTCATTTCCATAAAACCCTGGCCTCATCCTCTTTTTTTTTTTTTTTCCCCGCCCCCTTCTGGTTGTTAGCATGGGCTAATCAGCCGGCGCGGTGTGCACACGCGCCGGTGTGAATGGGTCAGAGGCCTTCAAATGAGCAATCATTCGAAATTAGATATAACAGTTACCCACAATTATCAAGCGACACTCGGGCTGGCACTTTCTTGAAGTTTCGGCTGGTGTTATGCAACCGTCTCCCACAAGCCATCCTGCAGGCTACCTTATTCCCCCAGATTATGACTTGGGGGATGGCCAGGCGACGCTGGGATAGTGACACTCGGCATAGACACCGAAATGTCCAGGTGCTATCAATGACGGACGCAATGTTGCAAGTAGTGATTGACATGCTGCTCCTATCGCTTGAACAGGTGCCAGAAGTACTATAAGTAAGTAGTAAGTAGTATCTGCCGCTAGCTCAACAACCGTCGCAATGACATGCCGGCCGCGGATTAGCTTCTGGAAAGACTTCTCATTTCCGAGCCGCGGAGAGGTGAAGCTACGGCTCGGCTACAGAGTAGCGATGGATGATTTGTTCTTCCTCTCTACCTTACGGATATTCTCACTCAGCCGGTTCCCCCATCTTCAATATACCAGCTTGGGCAATTTCATTCCCCCAGGCAAGTGGTACCCAATGATACGCTTGCTTGGTAATTTTCATGGTGTAAGTGTAAGATTAGTGCCAAAGCACGCCATGTGAGACCCAGGTGAGGGAAGGCAAGGGAATGGCCGAAGAGTATTATTATAAGAAAAGAAAAAAGACCGAAAAAAGGACGTTGCGCCCTGCAGGCCCTAGCGCCGCATGCCGCTACAGTGGAAGCTTGTTAGCCGTACAGGGGGTAGGTTAGTGTACTTATGCTCAGTACTAGGCAGTATTACTACGTAGTACTACCGCAGGTATGGTGCACACCAACTTGTCATCCAACTTGGTGGCTGTCATTTAAGGATGGCTGGCCTTGGCCGGTGTAACCGACGCCGCTTTTACTGTCTTTACCTGCCACCTGCTAACACTGAATGAATACTCAGGCTGTTTGTTACCTTCCATGGCTTCAAGGTTCATTTTCACCTTCACCAATGCCATTATTCTCGCCAGGTTGGAGCACAGAAGAGGACTGTCGTTCGACTTTGCTCACACAGCACCAGGTATATTTATATTATGACATGTACATCATGATTCTCATTAGTCTTTACACATCTCATGGAGACTTCTCCATGGACACGGCCGTCAGCCACCGGGCAAACTCGACGCCCACCTCTGCAGGCTGGTCGTAGAAGCTCAGGTGGCCGGCCTCTTGAATGACGGCCACCTCCCTCGCCCGCAACGCGGAGCCCAGCCTCTCCGCCGTGTCGACCCTCACCCAGTAGTCCTCGGCGCCCCAGACGACCTTGACCGGCATCTTCTGTCCCACCTCGGCGTACCTCCCCTCCACCGCCTCCGTGCTGCGGTACGCCGCCTGGCACATTTGCCGGAGGAAGCCCTTCTTGCCGCCCTCCCGCAGCCAGGGCGCCTTGAGCATCTTCATCGTCTCCCGGGGCAGCTCGTGGTAGGCGGCGTCGCGGATGTAGCTCTCCAGGATACCCTCAAAGGCCGAGTCCGGGAGCGCCTCAAAGTACTCGGGGCTCTGCACCAGGGCCTTGAACAGCGGCTGGCCAAACGGGCCGATGGCCACAACGTCGATGAGGCACAGGCTAGCGTACTCGCAGCCGTGGAGCAGGTTTGCCCGTAGACTTCGTAGGCCGCCATGGTCGTGGGCGATGACGTGCGGCTTCAGGTTCCGCGGCGCCCAGTCCGCCTTCTCCCACGACTGGAAGAGGGCAGCAAAAGCCTCGCTCTGGCGGGCGAGGTCCGAGTCCCACTTGGAGACGTCGCCGTTCGGCGTGAAGCCGGCATCGGGGATCTCTTGCTCGATGGGGGACTCCCCGAAACCCGGGTTGTCAAAGAGATAGACGTGGAATTGCCGAGAGAGGGCGCGGGCAAAGGGCTCCCAGACCCGGGAAGACCACGGGGTGCCGTGGATGAAGATGAGCGGCTGCGCCTCTGGGTTGCCCACTGAGCACCACTTTATGGAGAAGCTGTGCGTGGCGCTCTGGTACTGAAAGGTTTGGTTGAGGACGGTCGGGTTATGTTTTGTGCTTGAAGACATCTCGTCGAATGTGTGGAGAGATGTATCGATGTATTATATACTTCAACTTGGGACATTCAGCGGATGAGGCGATGGAGTATGCTTCTCTGTACCTTTTCGTAAAAAGTAAATAGGACTGCTTCTAGAACTGTCTCTTGCTTTCAAATGAATTATTGACTGAGTTCCTCTGCTTCTTGACGAGCTGATCTGGAGGCAGATATAGGCGGGTGGGCAAAGGGCGCGCATGTCAAAGTCGTTGCCAACTTGCCACCCCTACGTCAACACATGTGCAGTTTCCTCGGCGCCATCATTGATTCGTGAGAGCTGATTCATACATACCAAGCTACTCCAGACAATAAAAAGCCCGTTTCCAAGTATTGATGGATCTGCACGTCGAAGGGCGGTCTTGACGAATTCACGTCATCTGGAGAGGTAGTACCTCAAATAGTAGGTACCTTATACAGTGCCTTGGACGGTACCAGCCCAGCAGGAAGTCTACCTATCGCGGGAAGTATAATGACTGCCAAGCCTAACTGCTTGACGCACAGGCTGTAACCCTCTTACACGGTATCCAATCGCGTCCCATCCCACCAGTACTCTGTACCGATAGGGTCACAATATCGTTTCATGAACAATGCTAAGATATTCAAGTTACGGGCATAAGTACTTGTACAGTGAATTCTATGAAATTGAGCTCCCACGAAGAATGCTTATCGCCTTTGAGACGATCATGTCCCGCATTTGCAGCACCTGTAGGTAAGCTAATCAAGGCAGGTATTAATATGAGGTCTGGGCTAGCATCACGGGTGGCTTTGGCTCTGTCGGCGAATGACGCTACCTGATTGAACTGGTGGATGTACCTTGCCACTGCGCGCCTGTCCCTGCTGTAAGGTGCTTCGAAGGACCTTACCTCAGTACCTACCTACCTACTTTACATAGCACCACTGATAATGAAGGCATGCAACCTGTTGGCCAGCGCACAAACACGCACACGCACACGCAGGCTGGGGCGCAGATAAAAGCGGCGGCGACGCTATGCTGATAGGGGTTGCAACTCCACCTGCCCTGGCCGCTCAGGCTGCTTCCCAGCCTGGACCCCCCCGGGCCCCCCCGAAAGTGGAATTGAGGCTGCCGCTACACCAGGCACGCAAGGCACGCAAGGCACACAAAACACGCAGGTACAGATTGGGGGATGCTACCGACACGCGCCGCCAGCTAATTCTAATGGCGCCTGCCCGGCTTGGAGGCTAAGGTACTACCACCAGTATCTAGAAGTAGTGGTAGTACCACCACTGGCAGTTAGTACAGTAGGTAGGTGCCAGTGGTCCTCCATACATTTTCTCGTCGGCCGGCCGCCAACCACCAAGATAATCTCCACGGCCGCCTTTGCACGTTGGCACTCGCTGCCTCAGCGGGACTCCCCAATAACCTCAACACCGCAGAAATCCATTCCTCCTCCTCCACCGCTCCGACTTCCGGCTGCGTCGCAAAGCCTTCGCGCGACTCTCCCCTCCCCTCCCCTCCTCCCCCTCCTCTGTCTCCTCCTCGTCCTCCCTTCTCTCTTCCTCACTTGTTCAGTTCTTTTGGTTGTTGGGCCCTTTGCTCGCGGGATCGCAGCAGCCCTCTTCCTCACCATCTTCTCCCTCCCTCCCTCCGTCGCCGCGGAGCGACGCGGGTGGACTCGGCGCCAACAGCTTCTAGCCATGGCCCCGTCTCCGCGACTGTCCACGTCCTCCATCGGCAAGGGACAGGTCCCCGAGAGTCTACACCATTCGCGCACAAACTCGAGCTGCAGCGCCATCGCAACCACCACCGCCACCTCCACCTCCACCTCTTCCTCCTCCGCCGGCAAGGGAGCTGCCAATGGCGACGGCGCGAGCTTCGCAGCCTCGGAACTCGACCCGGAGCTGCAGGAGAAGAAGCTGGTCGTTGGGCGCACGCTACATTCTTCCTTCTACATCTTGTGAGTTCTCTTTGGCGACGCTGTCCCCGACAACGAAACGACAACGACCACGACAGTGCTGCGCACATGCCAATGCCGGGATGTTCAAACAATCGTACCTGAATGGCCAGAGATGCTAACCAAAGATCTGTCAGGAGCTGGATTTTCTTTTCAAATGTCACCATCCTCTTCAACAAGTGGCTTATTGACAATGCTGGTTTTCGTGAGTTTCCTTATGAGCCCCCCCTCCCCTTCCTCCTTCGACTTCGTAACCTCCGCGCCGAAATCGCCATGCTAACGTACACGCGCGCAGGATACCGTAAGAACGCCCGACAGACTACTGTACCTCCCGATTCCACGCAAACAAGACTAATTGATCTCTCACAGCCATTCTTCTTACCTGCTGGCATCTTGTCTTTGCGACAATGGCCACCCGACTCCTAGCTCGCTTTACCTCCTTGCTCGATTCGCGCCACAGCATTAATATGGACCGCCGATTGTATATACGCACTATTCTCCCCATCGGCCTCCTCTACTCGGGCTCCCTCGTCTGCTCCAACGTCGTCTACCTCTACCTCTCCGTTCCGTTCATCCAGATGCTCAAGTCGGCGTCTCCTGTCGTCGTTCTCTTCTTCTCCTGGCTGTGGGGCCTCGCCGATCCGACCGCCGCAACCCTGCTTAATATCGTGGTCATTGTGGTGGGAGTGAGTGTGGCAAGTGTGGGCGAGATTCAGTTCTCTTGGATGGGCTTTATGTACCAGGTCGGCGGCACTGTCTTTGAGGCCTTGAGGCTGGTCATGATTCAAGTCATGCTGAGCTCCGAAGGACTCAAGATGGACCCCCTGGTCAGCCTTTACTACTTCGCACCCATCTGCGCCGCGACCAACTTCATGGTGGCCCTGTGGAGCGAGATCCCCCGCTTCCAAGTCGATGACATCTGGAGCACTGGCCCATCTGTGCTGATCCTTAATGCTCTTGTTGCCTTCATGCTCAACATTGCCAGTGTTTGTTTGGTGCGAGGCTTCTATTCCCGATACTGGTAATCTCATATGCTAACACTCATGCTTCGCAGATTGGCAAGACATCCGGTCTCGTTATGACTCTGACTGGCATCCTGAAGAGCATCCTCCTCGTTGTCGTCTCCGTCTTCCTATGGCAAACTCACATCACTCTCGTCCAATCCATTGGCTACTCAATAGCGCTCTCGGGTCTTGTCTACTACTCTCTGGGCCACGACCAACTTGCCTGCGGCTATCATGCCGCCTCTTCCTGGGCCTCCAACTCCTGGAAGACCTCTCGCGACGGCGTGCAGAATCAGTGGAAATCCGACCGCCGGCGCCTCATTCTTGCTGCCGCCGGCCTGTGCCTTATTAGCACATTGCTCGTGGTGAGCATTTGCCATGGCCCTCTCGCCATCCGCAGATTTCACGCCGGTTTCTTCACGTTGCGCACATCATCAGAAATTCTCCAATCTGCAAACGATGTATTACGTTAGTTGTCAGCACCACGGAGCTGTCGGCGTCAAGGGCTTTCTGAGGACGGTCGTGTTTGAATTGTAACAAGAGGAGCCAAGAAGAAGAAGAAAATAAGAGGGGGGAAACAGCCAGGGATGATCGTATAATCTTAATATCGATTTCTTCTTATTGGCCTAGATGCGATGAGACTTGGCATACTGCGGCATAGATCTCTCTAGATACTAGTAGTTTTACTTCACGGCACATATTATAAATAATTACCTAATGAATCATGAAATGAGGACACATCTCCTAAAATCGTGTTTGAAAGTGGTTTCTTTGATTGAGAGGATGTCTGAGGAACAAAGAGGAAAGGGGAAAAGGGAACAAGAGGTCAATGCATTCGCCGTTAGGGTATCGAATTTGGGCCCATATGTCTATATATCCACAAAGCTAAGTGATCATACATTGCCCACCAAAGAAAAGGGGACAAAGGATGTCAAACTTCAGCGACGACTCCGGCTCCGGCTTCTCCGCCGACTGCGACTTCGGTCGCGCCGGTCGCGCCGAGGTGACAGGCTTCGATCCCGTCTTCGACTGCTTCGCCTGTCTCTGTCCCGGTCCCGGTCCCGGTCACGCTCTCGGTCCCGATCTCTGTCGTGATCCCTGTCCCGGCGGTCTCGGTCTCTATCTCTATCCCGATCACGGTCACGATCTCGGTCGCGTTCTCGCTCTCGTTCCCGGTCCCTATCCCTATCCCGATCGCGGTCGCGGTCGCGGTCGCGGTCGCGATTCCTGTCCCTGTCACGGCTGCGGCTGCGGCTGCGACTACGGCTCCTACGTCGGTCGTCGCGGCCTTGGGGTAAATATCTGTCAATAACTTGTGTACTCTGGTGGGTTGTGTCTGGCGGGTCCTTCTCACCGGTTGCTTGCCTGTCGTTGACACCAGGCACAGGTAGGCCCTTCTGACGAGCGTCTTTCTGGGCGGCAAGGTAGGCTTTGGCCTCCTTTTCTCGCTTCTGGCGCTCCTCACGCTTCCACTCTTCCTCATCTTGGTGGTCCCTTGTCAGCGGTACGCGAGCAGCGGATGAGTGACGCTGAGAACGTGAGCGGCTTCGTCGGTCCCTATCCCTCTCTCGGTTGCGATCTTTACTCCTATCTCGGTCGCGGGTGCGGTCCCTGCTCCGGTCGCGACCGGGTCGGTCTCGCGGTTCATAGCGATCAGACACCATGCGGGCAGGCTCTCGAGAGCGGCTGCGCTGTCTTCTGGAGCGGGATCTGCTTCGGTCCCTCCGGGCCGGCGGCGGCGCATGAGCTCGGGACGCATCATCTCGGTCTCTACTACGATCCCGAGTGCTGGGTCGAGCCCGGGAGCGTGGTCTCTCCGACTTTTCGGGTCTGGTGCGGGAACGGCTTCGGTCACGCCTTCTGGAGCGGCTGCGAGCTGGTCGCTCGTCCCTACGGCGTGAGCGACTTCGTTCACGCCGATCATCCCGCCTAGTTCGCGAGCGCGAGCGCGACCGCTCTCTTCCAGGTCTGGTCCTGGATCGGCTCCTGTCTCGCCTGTCTCGGGTCCTGGCTCTACTGTCTTCCCGTCGCGGTGATCGAGAGCGTATATCTCTTCTTCGGTCATCGTCCCTGCGGCGACTCCGTTCCCTGGGTCGGTCGCGATCGCGGTCTCGGTCGCCCGCCCTTGAAGCACTTCGACTAGATCTGCGGTCACCCCTCAAGTCCGTGATTTTGGGGTCTGCCGGTGTCCCGGAGTCTCTCCTCTCTGTCCGTAGTCCGCTGTCGCTACGTTTACGGGAGCCCGAAACGTGAGGTGAATGCTTGCGAATTGGATTGATGGCAGAAGCCGGCCCTGCCTTGCGCGGTGGTGGCGCCAAGGCTTCGTCAACTTCGTACTCCTGCTGGCGATTTGAGGGCTTGCTGCTCTCACGTAGCAGATCGGCAAGGGCCTCTTCTTCGAGTCTCTCGTTGTCCTCTTTGGATAGCTTCTCTTTGTACTCCGTGGAGACCTCTTCCTTATCTCTGCGACCCCGGCTACTTTCACGATGGCGGTCTCGGTCTCGGTCTCGGTCTCGATCTCGATCCCGATCGCGGTCATGATCCCGATCCCGTGCTCGCTCTTTGTCTCGACGATCTCTCTCGCGGTGTCTCTCCTCTCGCTCGCGATCACGCTCTTTCTCCCTTTCCTCTCTTTCTTGCTCACGTTTCCGTCGGCGCTCATCTCTTTCCTCTTGACGCTTGATCTCGGCCTCTTCTCGCGCCTTCTCCTCCTTCTTGCGCTCTTCAGCGGCGATTCTGCGCTTCTCCTCTTCCAAAGCAGCCTCCTTTTGCCGAAGCTCCTCCCGTATCCTCTCGCGCTCTGCTCTCTTGGCCTCCGTCTCAGCGGCGTACTCCTCGTCAGTCTTTGCTCCACGCGCGTGCTCATCCGTAGCTGCTTCGTCGCCGATCTGGCTACGTCGAATTTCCCTGATGAGTCCCTCGATAGTGTTGACGTCAATGAGCTGCCCGATCACATCTTCCGACTTCTGGTAGACGCCCGATCTCTCCAGGGCACCGTCAATTAGTGCTGCGGCTTTGCGCCGGTCGAGGGTGAGAAGTTGTTGTGGATTTCGCTCGACCTCTTGTTCGGCTACTTCAAGGATCGATTTGGTGACTTGTTCTTCGTAGTCCTGGAAAATAAAGTGAGAAGAATGCATTGACTGTCGTCATCTAGCGACACCTACGCTTGCTTTGAAATTATCCCAGACTTGTTTGCGAATGGCATCGTAGGCACCTTCTTTCTTGAAGGCATGTGCGAGAGACTCAATAGCAGCTCTCGTCGCAGACGGCAGAGGCAACTCGGATGCCTTGAACTTGCGCGGCGTCATCGTAGTCGCAGTCTTCTCTACTCCATCGCTCTTCATCTCGGCCGCGGGCGTCGCCATTGCCACGATTGGCGGTTGGATGCGCGCGATGGGAGCAAAATGAATGAATGGCACGTGGCCGAGCGCTGGTGTGGGCTGCTTCGAAACTTCAGTGTGATCAATCAAGCCATATTCGATTTCGAGTATACAGTCCCAGTCCTTCGTAAGGATTCAATTCGGAAGCGAGGAATGACGGTACATGGGAAGATATTTTACAACGTGGTGGTGTTGAGGATGTGTGCTTTGCAGGTTTTCGAGATGCTTGAAAGCGCGGGAATGGTACAAACGCCAGTTCACGTGATCCAATATTCCGCGACAAGTCCTGATAATCTTGGACAACGTTTTCGCAGGTAAAGACTTTGAATATATAATTAAACATAATAATGTTTCCCAAAAAGAGGCAAGCCACTAAGCGAGCTGCGCGACAAAAGATGTTATTCTGTTGCCGGAGTATCAGTAACCAATTTGCCCACCCAGCCACCAGCAGAGCATCAAACTAGGTTTCATATCAAAGCAGCGCAAAGGAGTAAGTGGAACCAAACCAAGGGATTTTCTTAGAAGCTTTTCATAAGCCTTGGAAAAGTGAAATATACATTAAATAATAGTAATACAAAAGTGTACTGCTGCGGTGGATATCATACTTTCGCCAATCATCACATTCGTAGGGGAGAGAGATCCCAAGCCCAAAACGCCATGCCAATCAAATGCACCGCTCCTCTTGGCAAATTCAAGAGCATTTGCTCACTAAAATTCGCCTTCTCCTCCGTTTCCAAAGACTCCGGCCATCCATAGGCCAACGAGCCCCCACCAACTGACTTTCCAGCCTCTCCAAAGGCCCTCTACACCTTGCCCCTTCTTGTACACTGAGGTGGCAGCCTTGCCCTTGCCTTTGCCCTTCTTAACAGCTCCAGGCTTAGCAACAGCTTCTCTCTGACCTTCTTGCGAGGTGATGTGCAGCATTGTGCCCACAACACCATCGTATCGGCCAACAGGTACAATAGTTTCCATCTTTTGCTCTTTGCCTCCCAAGGCGCGAAGGTAGTCCTTGCTTGATAGCAACGCCACATGACCTCGGCGCAGAACAGTTTCCAAAGGCAGCTTGACAAAGATGGCTGCTGAGGAGGCACAGAACTTAGCGACGGAGAATGTCATGGGTGAAATCTGGCTATCGATCATGAATCGCGTGCGGAGGACGAGTGGTGTTGACAGTGTGAGTATCGGATGAACGAGAGAATGAAGTGCCGTCGGTACAAGGATGGCGGATGAGCAGAGGTAAGACGGAAGCGAGCGGAGATGCGCCAGCGTCCGGCGCTGCCCACGAGTGGTAGGTGTAAGAACGAGTCTGGTTACGTTATTAGATGCAATTACTCCTGCATGACAACGCAAGATTGGCTTACCGTGTGCGAACCAGATCGAGCGGTGCAAGAAGAATACCAGTGGCGACAGCTGCTGTTCCGGCAACAAATAAGGAAGCCCATGGATACGGGGACGCGATGTCGACTAGCCGATCAATGTCATCCTTGACACCCAGATCCGGGACATTGAATATGGCACTCAGAAAGCTTCTTGACCAGTTCTCGAGGAGTGACTGTAGGACCGTGTATAGGAAGGTGGCGTTTGAGCCTTTCCACACGCCCCATGGCCCTTCCTTCTGCCAGAGCGCGGAGAGCACATTGCTCACAGACCCAGGTTGTCGAATGTCTAGAAATTGTTCGGGCGGAGACGGCTTTTTGGGCGACCTCGGTGACTGGAGTGGCGATTCCGCTCGACGTCCATTTCTCGCACGCGAGTGAAGGGGAGTCGGCGTGTCTTGAAGGTTCGATGTGAAGTAAGCGGGCTCATCACCCTCAGAGTCTGAATCTTGGAACTGCCTCACGAGTTAGCCAAGGTTTCACAAATAGCCAGAGTCGCAGGATCATACGTCATAAATTGAGGCCCCTTGACTTGAGTTCTTCTTCTTGAAGATCTCCGTCTCCGCCGGGGTTGCAAGCGCAGCATTTGCATCCTGATCTTGAACTTGGAGAATCATCTTGGCGACCTCAAAGGGCTGTGCAATCAGAACCGACGTGTACTTCCATAATAGTTCGTCGACAAGCTCTTTCGCACTTTGCACAACTGAGGGCGAATCTTCGCCCACGAAGCTGTTGTAGTCTATATCGCTAAACACATCGCGAGCCTTGGACGCGTATTTCGAGCTGCTGGTCGCGGTCCCACCGGGGAAAGGAGTGGAGCTAGTCGTTGCAACTGGATCAACGCGATCCCCAATCGTCGGTGGTATATAGTATGGTCTTAAGGGGTTAACCCCTTCTCTGTGAGTCGACATGCTGGGCTTTGGGGACTTGAAGCATCGACGAACAGTTATGCGACTGCGTCGGCCGTTGTCCTTGTCACTTGGATGATGAAATTGAAATCATGCGCTGCAGACTGGCTCGGAGTTTAGCTGTGGATCGCGGCGAATGAATTTCCCGACCGATAAGAACCTTATCGGGTCGTGCTACATTTTCTCTGGAGGATCCCCGTCACCACCCGTTCGGATCCGCGAACCAGCGCCGAGCATAGCTCCCGGGACGAGAATAAAGTAAATCGGTTCTTTTCAGACGGGCAAGGGCGGGGGTCAAATCGACTTTCCCTTTGATTAACGCACTTCTTTCTGCGCCAATTGCTTGCTTGCGCGGGACAGCGTGAGCTCGCGGTCTCTTACGACTCCACGAAAATGGCATCCTCGAAATCCTTTGCGACAAGCCTTGGACGGCTTTCGACCGTCTGCCGGCAGTCGCAGCGCACACAGACCCAGTGTCGAGCATTGAGCTCTTGGACAGCACGCGCTACGCAAATGCGGTCTCGCTTGCATCGGCCCGCCTTCCAAACTGCTGTCCGAGGTTTCTCTACCACAATACCACAACGGCATGGCCATGTGCATGCCCCTAAACCTGGGGAAGAGTGAGTGACTCAGATCGATCCGTCACTGTACAACAATTATTGACTCTCCAGGCTCTACGTAACCTTTATCGACAAGGACGGCGAGGAATCCAAATTTGCCGTATGCGAGGGTGACAACTTGCTCGATATCGCGCAAGCGAACGACCTCGAAATGGAGGGCGCTTGCGGTGGATCATGCGCTTGCTCGACATGCCACGTTATCGTTACAGACGAGGATTATTACGATAAGATGCCGGAGCCCGACGACGATGAGAATGATATGCTGGACTTGGCTTTTGGTCTGACCGAGACGAGCCGCTTGGGCTGTCAAGTAAAGATGACCAAGGAGTTGGATGGGCTTGTCGTTAAGCTGCCGTCGATGACGAGGAATTTGCAGGCAAGCGACTTTAGCTCATGATATGGGATATTTAGGAACCACGGGTCTGTCCCCCCCCCCCAATGTATTTTACTGTATTAGAATGGGCCAATGTCACCAAGACGATATCGTGGACATATCATTATCAACTCCAAGCAATGCATTACGCTGTATGTTAGGCTTCTTCTAGACCACCCTTTTTCAAACCTCCGCCTCCTGATGCGATGAGATCTAAGAATCCCTTTTTACTGAGCTCGTTCACCTTCTCTTCTCTCCTGTTCATGCCAATCATGCCAACCTTCTTCGTACCCTTCTCAGCCTCGACTGCCGCAACCTGTGCTGCCCTCACTGCGTTGAATAGCTTGACAACACCTCTCTGTGCCACTTTGCGTAGCCGTCGCTCTGTCGCCATGATATCTGCCGTGGATGTCTCGACCTCTCCGGTGTCCTCGTTGCGTGATGCCACCAGCACATCCTTCACGCGGCCTTTTTCGAACGCCCGGCGCTTCTGGTCGCGCATCTGTTTCTTTGCCTTGGTCTCAAGCGCATTGTCGAGCATTGCGCGGGAAGCTTCTTTCGCCTCGATACTGCGCGATAGGACAGGATCGGAACGTTTCGACGTGGCCAGCTTTGTGGAAAGAATCTTTGATAATGACGTCGCGAAAGCACTGTTGTCGTGCTTCTTGGATGTCTTTTTGTTGTGCTTCAGATCCCCTTCTCCATAATTTTCTGCTTCTTCATCGCCAGAACCTTCGGACTCGTCATCTTGCTCTCCTTCGCCGCTCGACTCTTCTGATTGAGGCTCTGCTGCAGGTTTTTGTTGTTGCTTTGTGGCCTTCTTCTTCGCTTGCAGCGTCATCTTCTTCTTAGGCGCAGGCCTCTCATCTTCCGAACTCGAAGAAGACCCGGCCCCCAGAGATGCGCCGTCGTCGACCTTTGCATTGTGGATATCCTCCTCGTCTGAGTCGAGAAGGTTGATGGGACCAAAATCGTCGTTTTCAGAATCGCTGTGATATGCTTGCTTCCGCTTCTGCTTCTTTGAAGGGCGCTGTAACCTGCCCTCAATGGCGCGCTTCTTGTTTGGTCCGGCCATGGTTTCGTATTCGTCAACGATGTGCTTTCCGATGTTAGGTGTGCGGCCTGCCTCGAATTGATGGGCGACTTTTTTTTTTCCACTGGCACAAGCCAAACTTTGGAGAATTTTGCCGGGCAAGTTTCCTCTTTGGCGGGGCCGGCAAAAGCGGTGAGAGGCGGTTCGGCGCTGAGTGGGGCCTCCTCGGGGAGCTAACCCTAACCCTGGAAACCGGATCTGAGCAGCAGCTACTTAGGAAGTGTCGCATTATTTGGAAGGTTCAGGTCTGGGGACTTTTAAGACGCACACCATTTCTTATACCAAGAAATTCTCACTAATCTAACAGATCATCAAATCGCCTTCACCTGGCGTTCGAAGCGAGGGATCTTGCGAGTGAACTTCTCCGGGTCATCGCGGGCACCGTCCTTCCAGTATTCGTACTCAATCCACGCATTCTCCGGCATTTGCTCTTCCATGGCCGCCATCCAGTGGCCAAGCTCGGGGCTCAGTGGGATCACACCAGTCTCAATGACATATTGATCCCATAGTTTGATCAGCGCCTGCAGACGCTCGGGTTCCGACTCGGCCAGGTCGTGGATCTCGCCGGGGTCCTTGGCTAGGTTATACAGCTGCCACTTTTCAGGACCTTTGGGCTTGGGGATAAACACAATTTTCCAATCACCCTTGCGTACGGCGGCACGTCCGCAAGTCTCCCAGCCATTGATGAAATCCTCCTCGTGGATCCGCGCGTCCTTATTTGTCAGGTAGGGTACCATAGACCTGCCTCGCATAGACACCACCTCCCGGCCCTGGTAAGTTGGCGCTGGGTGCTCAATACCAGCCATGTCCAGAATAGTCGGCGCAAGATCCATAACTGTGGAGAACTGATGGGTAATGTTGCTCTCGCCCACCTTCTCGTCGAGGAAACCCTTGGGCGGCTTCACCAAGAACGGAACGCGAACGCCGCCCTCGGTGGTGTAGGCCTTGTACAGCCTGCCAGGGGCGGTAGCAGCCTGTGCCCAGCGAGGTCCGTACCAGATAAAGGAGTCACCGTTGCCCAGATTGTCAATGTGGTTGTTATAGTACTTCTTCAAGTGCTGCATGACGGTGCCCTGGACGATAGGGTATGTCTCGTACGCCGCACCCTCAGCGCCGTTGTCAGAGAGGAAACACACAAAAGTATTATCAAGCTCACCCGTCTCCTCGAGGTAGTTGACGACTTTGCCAACGTTGACGTCGATTGCCTCCACCATTCCGGCAAAGACCTCCATGGCACGGCTCGAGTTGCGCTTCTCCTCGTCGCTCATCTCCTTCCACTCCTTCACTTCCTCAGCCGAGACAGGGTGAGGCTCGACATTCTTATCGACCATACCAAGCTCTTTCAGGCGTTGGAGACGCCTTTCGCGCAGAACATCCGGACCATCATCGTACACACCGCGGTACTTGCGGATGTACTCCTGGGGAGCCTGTAGCGGCCAGTGCGGCGCCGTAAAAGGCAAGTAGCCAAAGAAGGGACGCTCATCACCGCCATCTTTACGCTCTTTTAGGTACCTGAGCATCTTATCACCGTAGCCGTGGGATGAGTACCAGCCCTCGGGAAGCTTGGGCACGTACTCGCCGTCCTCACTGTGCAGCGCAATCACGCTCATGGTGAGGAACTCTGGGCTCGCCTCGCCGGCCTCGAGCTGCGGTTCGTAGGCGTAGTGGTTGCTACAAGCAGGGAGATGCGCAAAGCTGCGCTCAAAGCCTCTGGCCTTAGGGCTCCTTTCCGGAGTCAGTCCCAGATGCCACTTGCCGGACATGAGAGTTAGGTAGCCGGCATCACGTAGTATCTCCGGGAGGGCGACGACACGCTCATTTAGATAGCCCTCATATCCGGGCATACCTCGCTGGACATTGGTGGACATTTTACCACTGGGGTCGTTCTGGCCCGAGATATTGGTCCATTCCACCAAGTTACCGAGACCGGCAATGTGGTGATCGGTGCCGGTCATGATCATGGCGCGAGACGGGGAGCAGGCGGCAGCCGCGTGGAAGTCAGTGAAGCGGAGACCATTCTTGGCCAGCTTGTCCAGGTTCGGTGTATTGATCTCGCCGCCGAAGCAGCCCAGGTCCGAGAACCCGAGATCATCGGCCACGATGACCAGGAAGTTGGGCTGTTTTGAAGGAGCCATATCCGTAACGCTTTCAGAGTATTGAAGCTACTTTTCCGACCTTTTTGGGAAGTATGACCAAATTGGAGAAGACTTCATTGCTCAAGATACTCGGACAATGGGCCGGGATCCCTTCATATACCATTCCTCAGATCTTAAGTTACATTTGGGCTGTACGGTCTCGTCTGAGTCTGCCTGAATCGTGTCGACCTCGGAAAGGAAGCCAGGCCGATGCCCGGATTTCCGGCCCTAGATTTAAGCCAGAAGGCCTGGGGGGAGACCGACTACCGAGAAGTGGTGCTCAAAGAGGAGCCAAGAAGCCCCTCAGGACCCCTCAGGACCCCTCATGATGGCCGCAATAATGAACCTCAGGGAATCAACTTGAACTTGAAGGTGGCTAATGGTGGGGTGCCCAGATCCACATTCAAGTCCACGCGGCATCGAGTTTCATGGTGTATGTATGTACCCCAGATTCCTCAGCTGTGGCTGAATGTCGACATGGGGAAGGAATGTGCAAAATGTGACTACATGCATCATCGATACTTGGTCTTTGAACGTAGCAATCGATAGGAGGCTGTCGCTCAAACAGTATTAAAATAGCTATATAATCAAAGTTTCCAAAAACGATTGAGATATGCCTTAAAACAACCAAACCTTTATCATCCTCAAGCAACGCCAGTATTGTTCAACGCGATTTACAATCCCCACATGGGGCTCCTAACCTCTGATCTTAGACCAAATCGCCGCGAGAGGACTCTCGTCCTCTGACAATGGCACGGGAGACACGATATCGGTGCTCCATCTTTCTTTTCCGTCAATGAACAACCGAAACAGCAGTGTGCTCTCATCGCCAATGTTCTCAATGGTGAAGGCACCGAATTTCGAGCTGCCTGACGGGATGTATCTGGCGAGTTATGTTAGTCAAAGGTATCCACAATGGAGTGTGTGCATCATTTGGTCAACTTACTTCAACATTACATCCTCACCGTCAACTTCCCTGTATGAAGGGAATGGCGAGGCGAATTGGTTCAGGGGACTAGTGGAAAACTCGTAGGCAGCAGCCGTCTCAGGCCAGCGCGAGTCTGGCGGCGGAGGGAACTTGGTTGCAGCGAATTCATGGCGGTCTCCAGACAGGATAACAACAGTCGTGCCGCGGGCACCGGCGTCCCACATGGCTTCTAAGATTTTTCTCCTCTCGACGAGGAACCCGCCCCAAGTGTCCTTGACGTTGACAGGCCAGTTCTTAGTGAAGGGGATAGAAGAAGCGACAAACTTCCACTTGACCCCCCGAGGCTCAGGTCGAGCCAACCAAGCGATGAAGTCGTCAAGCTGGGTGTCGCCAAGCATAGTCTTGTTGGCTAGGTCGAAAGGCAGGTTGTTGCTGGAGCGGTAGCTACGGGTGTCCATCATGAAGAAACTAGCAGGGCCTTGGGTGAACTCGAACCAAGTAGCATCGGGGCGGCGCTTGCTCGAAGAGCCGGCCTTGAGGGCCTTTGGCGGGTTGAGATCCGCTTGATAGAGCTTCCAAGGTTCAACAGCTGCGCTGTAAACGCCAGTCTCTCCAGAAGACCAGTCATTTGAGATTTCGTGATCATCGAGAACGTGAATCCAGCTGAGGTTCTGCGCAACCGGGGCCCAGTCAGGGGAGGCGTAGACCTGGCGATACTGCATGCGATACTCTTCAACCGACTTTCCAAAGCGTTCTGGGACATCAACATAGATGAAATCGCCCAGAAACAACATGAATTGAGCACCAAGATCGGGCAATTTGTTGGCAAGGTGACGCAAGCCTGGAATGGCCAATGCATGATCCAGCGGATTGTATGGGAATCGAGGAAGAATGCATGAAGTTGACAAGAATGTGTATTTGCCATCGTGATAGTCAGGCATTTTCCCAGGTTTGGGAGGCGCAAGGAACTCGCCGGTATGATTATTAGATGTGCGCCACTCGTAGATTCTCTGCTGGGAATGGGTCAAGGGGACTGTGAAAGACCCTGTGAAATCTGTCTCGTTGGAAGTCCACCGCACGCCACCAACGGTCTGCCACAAAGTGTTGTCAAAGGGCGGCTGGGCATCCTTGATATGGAGCTCGAACGTCACAGGCATCTGGGCCTGGTCCGGCTCCCGTAGCAGGAATCTTGCCTCATTGTGAGAAACATGACCTAGGCGGACGAAAGAGAGGTCTTCAACAGGGTATAGCCATCGTCCGCGGTACAGAGCATCTGCGGTCAAGGCGATGAAGATGACGTTGATCAGAAACGTCCAGACGGAAGGCCAGAACTGCTCAGAGCTTGGAGCGCCCCATAGTAGGATTCTCCAGGGCTTTGACTCTGTGTCCTCGAGGATCTCTTCCTTGACCTGAATTTCCTCGACAATCACATCGGCTTCGGGTTCGACAGTGACCCCATCTTCGGTAAGTTGGGCTGGTTCGGTCTTGACAGAGGTCTCCTGGATAACGCTGCCGGTCTGATCTGAGACTACTTGAAGCGTGGGCTTGGAGCGGAAAGCGGCGAAGTAAGACGGTATATAGATGGCAAACAGCGCGAAAGCTATTGACGGGAAATGCGCCTTGCAGGGTCAGGTAAGACATTAATGGAGACGAGGGGGCCAGCTGTGGCGCATTCGCGGCTTACAGGAAACTGTTGAATCTCGGTCAATGGCTGCGACAACAAAAAACCTGAAATCTCTGCGGTGAACTTACGAATCTGAAGAAGAGAATGGCCGATAACCTCAGGGCGGTTGAGGTTACCTTGGCCAGCGTCCTTTGGACGGCCATGGCGTGGAGTCGCGTCCGCAAAGGGGGGATATGGTGACGAAGGGGCCGTGGACAGCTAAACTGCGCCTGTGAGCTCAAGAATACAATGCTTGTCAAGGATAGTGGAGAAGTTAGTAGTAAGATGCGTGTGAGCTTTGTGCTATATCATGATGCGAAGTTGGTGTGGGCAGCGCAGGTTTGGGATGTAGATCCAAAAACGCGAAGTTGGGGTAAGAGCTCCAGGAAATGAGCAAATGAGGTGATGATGATCGTCAGCATCCAGCTGCGCGCGTCTTACCCCAAGCGAGCTGTTCGAACGCCACAATTACACATCGTACCTAGTCTTGCGCCTCAATAGAGTCTGTGGCGCAGCGCAGGCTTTGAAGCACTGAGCATTGGCCACCCAGCAATGGTCAGTGGGCCGTGGCCCAGTGGGCGATGGTCACTGAGCAAGCAATAGGAACTGCGCACTGACGCACGGGTAACGACATCGACAGACGGTGGACACTGACAGTTCCGATCAGGGTACGTCACATGGCGACGGGGCCTGCAAGCTGCCGGCAATGCTGGCTTGCCGTTGAGCACCCGCCACCTGCTGCCCCTACCATGACGATTGTAGACATGGCCTGGTACTGTTTGGAGTATGGTTTATCGGATAACTGCCACCGGCAAGGAAGATGCTCAACCCATTCCCCCACGTTCCTTGCTCGGACCTCCTCGCTTATCGTCTTTTAGAGTTCGATTCCGAAACGTCGGACTCCTTCGGTAGCTGCAAGAGTGATAATCCCTGGCTCTCAAATTGCGCATTAAAGGGTCTGACACACGGTGTGCACAACCTCCCATAGCTGAGCGGGCCCTCAAGCTCAGTTCGCAAGGTCGCAAGGTCGTCTTGTCTCATGTGGGCGCTCTTCCGAACACCTTTGCGGTCCTGAAATGAGCTACATATATATTTATAAACTGATAGCATTGCGCTACAAACGAATCTGGATTATAGTATTCACTTCACACAACATGAGGACTTGACCTGCCATCCTCCCGCATGATAGCTAGCCTGCATCAAGTACACGACCTGCGAATCGTGGAGAACGATACCATAAACTCGTCGAGTCGAACTCATTCCAGGACTGAGGAAGCAGTATGCCGTAGGCGTAGGGCGACGAGGGAGTGAAGAGGCATTAGGTCTGGTAGCCCCTGTGTGGCTGGCCAGCCGGTACGCCATTCGTCTCCGTTAGCCAAAGGAGCGTATGGCGACTTCTGGCTAATCATGTGGGTGGATGCTTCGCAGGGTATAGTCTGACATCCCCATCGTCGGAATGTCGGAGTGGGAGGGGTTCTCATCAGCAATCGCTGCTATTATTATCCGGCTGAGCGTCATTTTCCTTCTTAATGCTGCAAACTGTATGGAGTACCGTCCAAAGAAGGGTTCAACATACTGCCGCCGGCCTTTTATCCAAGGATTCGGTGCGTAGGTACACCATCAGATGGCACAGCGGCCGCCTGCTTGTGACTTCGGCATTGGCTACTCCATAGGTACTAGCTTAGTACAACAGTACTACTAGTCTAATAGTGGCAAGGTAGGTAGCAATGGTTCATAGTGGCAGTAGTAGAGTAGTAGTCCCTTAGCCGTTATTGTGTCGTACTCTAAGGTATCTACTGGTGCGGAACGCTAGAGGCCTCAAGTGCCGTAGGAGTCATGTTTCCCACCAAGTTCCTGGGTTGGGAATCAGGGACCTGTGTTTTAGTGTGAGCCACCTCTGTTGGAATGAGGAGCTCCCCCCACACACCATGATGGACTATCCCCAGTAGCACACCACACCAGGTCCCTGATAGTCCCAGCTCGTTGGCTCGCGACCAGTGCCATCCTTGTTGCTCAGCGGGATAGTTCGAATCCTTCGGGTCCAGTATGTGGGAGCCATCCATAATCCTCATCGTGGTCCCACAGCAGCCATGACAATCCCTCCTCCAAAACGTCACGGCCCGGTGGGTTCTCGTCATGCTATTCAGCGGGCGTCCTCGCCGGTACCAGCCCTTTACCGAAACCCCAAGCGTCATGCCACGCGAACCCGTTTTCCATTTCCCGTGGAGACCCCCGTTTCCGACGGATCAGGGTAAAGAAATATAAGCCGGCTGCCTCAGTATCAAGTCGATATGTTCCCATCTGCCCTATTTGTCCAATGTCTGCCATGGCAGGGTGAGCAAAGTACTTATTTAACCCACACATCCTCTCTCATCCCCGAGGAACAGAACCAAGCAGACCAGCATTAACCTGGGCTGCTCCTTTCCCATATCATCTTACACAATTCCATCGATAAGTACGAGGCAGTAAGCCGGCCACTAGCCCTCTACACTCTTTACGAGTTACTCTTCACCATTGCACTTGTGTTTGTCGCAGTGGTGCGCTTCACCACCCAAACACCGCCATCATGACTATGTATCCACCTCGAGTCGCCGTCCCCGTGTACGCTGTGTTCACGGCGGTGGCTCTGCTTCTCACATGCCTGCGATTCTGGGCCCGTATCCATTACACAAAGGGCAAGCCTGGTCGCGACGACTGGTTCGCCGCGGGGGGCATGTTCATCATCCTCGCCTGCGCGGGCATACAGTTCTATAATGCTTTCGAGGGTACAGGCGGAGAGGCCATCCGTCCTGAGGATGCAGAGGCCCGAGCCATTACATCGAAGAAAGTGGACTTTACCATGGTCCTCATCGAGAAGCCCGCTTTTGGAGCTATCAAGCTCTCTCTGCTCTTCTTCTACCGCCGCGTGTTCGGCGTATGGGGAAGTTTCAAGGTCGCATACAAGGTCATTGCCGGCATTATTGTCGCGTGGACTGTCGCCTTTGTCATTGCCGATCTTTCGATTTGCGGAGACAAGCTGCCATACTACTTCATGCTCGACCAATCGCATGCCAGAGCCCACTGCGGCGATAAGGGCGTTTTGTTGCTCATGTTTGCCATCACGAGTGTTGTCACCGACATCCTCGTACTGGGCCTGCCCTTCATCTACCTCCGAAGGCTGCAGATGCCCCCGCAGAAGAAGTGGGCGACGGGCATCGTACTCTTTTTGGGTTTCGTGTAAGTTTTTTCTCATCCGTCCATCGTTGGTAAATTGTCACTAACACGATAACATAGCGCCACCGCTGCTGGTATCTTGAGGACAATCTTCCTCTCCATTGCCGTGCCGATGGGCAGGCTGGGCTACGGCTATGAGCCAAAGGGTGAAGAACCTCTTGTCTTGCGCGTCTTCAACCCAACATTCTGGGTCATGATTGAGATGCTTTTGGGCGCGTGGGCCTGCAACCTGCCACCACTGGGCCCTCTGCTTGGTGCGATGGGTTTCAGAGAGCTGGTCAGCAGGGCGTACGAGAAGATCTCAACGGTGTCCAGCTCTCTCTCCAGCACCTTCTCGAGCAGCTCGGAGAAGTCAAGGCGGTCCAGCTCCACTGCAGGCGTGGTCTGGCCCAAGAACAGCAATTCCTCGCTCTCATCTTCAAGTTACAAGCAATCTCGGCCCTCCAATGCCAGTCAGTGGCAGCCAAGAGCTTCTGATGCCGAGCGATCACTGCCACGAACCTTCAACGCCGATGATCCATGGCTGCCCCAGAGCACCAATGCTCAACCGTGGAACCACGTGCAGTGGCAGCCGCGAGGTCCGGACGCCGTTTAGTGACCATACCAACTTTCCCTTTTTTTTTTGTATAAATCATTGGCTTCTCTCAATGACACGGTCTTTACCATTGGAGTTATATCGGGATGTATAGCGTTGGGTTATTTGTCGTTCTGAAAGATACCACTAGTTAACTTTGGATACCTTCTATGCTGGAGTTAATATCGGGATATTGGCATTCCGCTGTAACAAGTCGAACTTGGATGAGAATACAAATCCAGAATGAAAAGATACTTTAATATCGAATCTCAACAGATCAGCATGCATGCATTTGTGCAATTGTGATTTTCAAGGAGCCATGTGGTTGGTGTTCAATAAACGGTTGGACAGGGAGTAAATGCAGGGCGTTTGTGTCACGGACCACCTCGAGGTAACCTGAGCTGTCGCCGGCGTCAGTGCCATCTGGCCCCACCCAAGGCCACCACCCCGACTGCCACTGTCGGCGCTGCAAGCAGTGGGCGGAGCGGCGCTACCATAATCCGCCACTGGAAGTCCTTCGTGGCCCCTTGACCCTCATGGTAGCGCCAGTCTGTCCTGATATGTCCGTACGAGCAGTGCCAGCACGCGACAACCTCCTGCCCGACAGCTCACCACCATGAGGCTGACAACACTACTAGTCGGGCTTATTGCCTGCCTCGTCTCCAATGTCTCGGCTACTGCATTGACCTACATCGTGGCTGCCCACGAGAAGGCATGCTTCTTCGCTGAGGCCAGCAAGATAGGCGAGAAGATGGCCTTCTACTTTGCTGTAAGCACCGCAAACCCCAATAGGGCGTCACTCCATCTGTCGAGTTCCGTAACTGACTGATGGGATCTACTTAGGTTCAAGCCGGTGGTGCCTTCGATATCGACTTTACCGTGGAGGATCCCCAGTCAAAATACGTGGTGTCAGGAGTGAAGGAGAGGCAGGCCGACTATGTGTTCACAGCTCAGATGGTTGGTGAATACTCGTTCTGCTTCAACAACGAGATGAGCACATTCGCCGACAAGACAGTCGACTTCGAGATTGCCGTAAGTGCACCAATGATTGTGATAACCGCGAGTAGTTCACACCAAGTGAACAGTAGCTAATATGGGACTATATCACACAGGTCGAGAACGAGACCAAGGCCGCGCTTCCCTCCAAGCAGGGCACCTCTCCTGAGCAAACGTCCGTCCTCGAGGAGTCCATCTTCAAGATCTCCGGCCAGATCTCCACCATCTCCCGAAACCAAAAGTACTTCCGCACGCGCGAGAACCGCAACTTTGCCACCGTCGAGAGCACTGAGGGCCGCATCGTCCACTTCAGCATGATTCAGATCGGCCTGATTATTGCCATGGGTGCGCTGCAAGTCTTTGTCGTCCGTTTCTTCTTCCAGGTAAGGAAACGAACCGCCACACCTCCCGGATTCGGGATAAAAGTGCATATACTGACTGTTGTTCCGATTAGGGCGCGCGCAAGGGCTACGTATAAAGTTGATGCATTTCCAATGCGAGGGGTCTATGTATTTTCACGACATGAGGCGCAGGATCAAAACAAAAGAGGTTATTGGGAGCACGCGGAAACGGAAATCTGTATGGGAAGCATGGTCTCGGCATTTGCAGCTGCGTACCTAGACTTGAGGCCAGCTGGTTAACATGGTGGTTGAGCAAGCAAAAGTGGAATATAGGTGACTTGGCTTCACAGTTCGCAACAACAGTTGATCTTGGAATGTAACACACAATACAAAATGAAATACCATTCATCATAATAATTCCACCTAAGCATAGCATGGAGCCGTTGATAATTTCCACCTTCGTGTAAAAGCAACGTGGAATGCGAAATCTACTATTCGGGTAGTCCCTAGACCAACCAGCGCCTAGCGCGAAATACCAGGCCGCCATTGCGACAAGGCTAGGCCCCGTAAGTGGCTGAAGACTTGCATTTCAGCCACAATTGGTGGCGGGCGCAACCAGAATTTCCTACAACTCAACTGGGAACAGGCTTCTGCAGAAACATCCTTACCCCATCCAGGCCACCACCGCGAAAATGGCATCAATCGCCTCCTCATTACAGGCCTCGCTGCCGAAGCCGAAATACACAGGCGAGGATGAGGATGCACCCCGACACACACAACAGCGCGGCCCACGCATCGTGGGCGCCGGCCAACTCGACGAAACACAGGTGGTCCTGAAGCGATCGGGCCCTCCAGCGTACGGGCAACGCTCGGGATGGCGTCCACGGTCGCAGGAGGATTTTGGCGATGGGGGCGCTTTTCCTGAAATTCCTGTCGCCCAGTATCCGCTGGAGATGGGTAAGAAGGGCGAGACGAAGAGCAACGCGTTGGCGATCCAGGTGGACGCCGAGGGGAAAGTCAAGTACGACGCCATTGCCAGGCAAGGCCACAGCGAAAACCGCATCGTGCACACGTCCTTCAAGGATCTCATTCCGTTGAGGCAACAGGCCGACGCCGGCGAACTCGATCTGTCCAGGCCAGATAAGGAGTCGGTGGCCGCGACGACCGAGAAGACCAAGAACGCTCTCGCCGCGCTGGTAAGCGGCGCGGTTGCCGCACAGAAGCCGAAGAATATCAACGTCGGGAACCGCAAGGATCCTACGTTTGTACGATATACCCCAGCCAACCAGATGGGCGACAACTCGAAGAAGCAGGACCGGATCATGAAGATTGTGGAACGTCAGAAGGATCCCCTGGAGCCCCCGAAGTTCAAGCACAAGAAGATTCCCCGGGGCCCTCCCTCTCCTCCTCCGCCAGTCATGCATTCCCCTCCCCGAAAACTCACGGCCGAAGATCAAGAAATGTGGAAAATTCCCCCGCCAGTGTCCAACTGGAAGAATCCAAAGGGTTTTACGATTGCTTTGGACAAGCGCTTAGCGGCTGATGGGAGGGGACTCCAGGACGTTGCCATCAACGACAAGCATGCTTCATTTGCTGAAGCTGTAAAGATGGCGGAGCGTCACGCCCGTGAAGAGGTACAGCAAAGGGCCAAAATGCAACAGCGTCTGGCGGAGAAGGAGAAGAGGCAAAAGGAAGACAACCTCAAGGATTTGGCACAACAAGCTCGGGCCGAGCGATCTACAGCTGGACGCAAGCGTCGTGACTCGGGTGACTCTAGAGATTCAAGGGATTCTCGCTCACGATCAGGGAGCTACAGTGACTCTGATCGCTCTGACGCCTCTGATAGCGAAGATTCAGAGATCCGCGAGCGTGAGAAGGCGAGGAAAGAGAAGCAGCGAGATGAGGAACGGAAACTTCGGCAGAATCGCATGGGAGCAGAACGGCGAATGCAGGTCATGGCCCGGGAACAAAACCGTGACATTTCCGAAAAGGTCGCTCTGGGACTTGCGAAGCCAACACAGTCCAAGGAGACCATGTACGATTCCCGTCTATTCAACCAGTCCAGTGGCTTCGATAGCGGCATCAACGAGGATAACCCTTACGATAAGCCGCTTTTTGCAGCACAGGACGCCATCAGCAGCATCTACCGCCCTCGGGCGAACATGGACGACGATGATGACCCCGAGGCGGGAGACAAGGAGATGGCCAAGATTCAAAAGTCCAGCCGGTTCGGAGAAGCCCTGGGCAAGGGAACTTTCAAGGGTGCTGGCGACGCCGAGGTAAGCAGTTCAATCTAGATTCTGATGCAATGGTCATATGCTAACAAAGTGTCAAAGGCTCGAGAAGGACCTGTTCAGTTCGAGAAAGACGCCACAGATCCGTTCAACGTGGACAAGTTCTTGTCTGAGGTTGAGCAATCCACTTCCTCAAAGCGAGGCTACGGATTGCAAGAAGAGGGCAGCAGGCAGCCCAAGCGGGCTCGAGTCGAGGAAGACGACGATTAGGCTAACTCGTCTCTGTAATGAATCTAGAAGGCTGCAGGGACTAATTAGACTGCAGTGATATGAGGGAACCCTTTCATGGTTAAAGCCACTGTATATCAACCCGCAAAATTACCCTTGGAACAATTGCGCTGCTTTTCATGGTTTTATCAAGTGATTAATTATTCAGGGGCATCCTCACTCTGGTAACTCATCGTTGTTCGCGATTCAAGCAGCGCAACTTCGCCCCGGTGCTCTTGGACTTCGACCTTGTGACGAAGTCAGGAGTCATTTAGCAATCTCCATTGCCTATAGGTTTCTTGTATAATAGATGGCTCGCAATACAGTAACAGGTCGCTGTGTTGCAAGCACCTCCATACGTATGACTGTCCATTTACGAGCCCGTACAGCTAGATGTGTGAAACTGAATGCAAACTGGATTTTACTTCAAAACTGTGTGTGCACTGTATTCATGTACAGCATCAAGTAGCACGCGCCCGAAGCAGATTTGAGATAGATAAGACATCATGTTAGCCCTTATACCGGGATCCTCCTTCTCACACATTTTACGACGCGAATGTGAAACCCAGGAGTAGCGTTTTCATGGCTGCGAATAGCTACCCTGGAGACAGTTCGACATGTACGAAGCCATCATGGTTGCCCGGGACCCGGAGCAATACATCTTTCGGTCCACTAATAATCGTGCGATTTTGTGAACATAGGTCGAAGTTCCAATAACATTTTCAGCATCCTGGGGCCAGGATGATCCTGTTTGTGTGGGGGCTGGGCTGACTGTGCCGCATTCCTTCGGCTGACGAAGATATCTAGGATTTCACTTATACCATCTTCACTTCAACAATACTAATCACCAAAACATCAAAACACCAGAGCAACTCACAAGGAAAGAAGAGATCACAGCTTATCCAACATGGCGTCCGGAGCCTTCATCAACCCACAGACAGCACTTCTGCTCACCCCCCTCGTCTCGTCTACGGCAACCCTCTTATTCGCCCACGACCAGACGCTCTTCCTGTCCATCCTCACTCAGCCGTCCCTCTCGCATCGACATCCATCAAGCAACAGCTCCAATGCCCACATCCCAGCCTACTGGGCTCACTTCTTCGGCCCAGGCCTCCGTCGCGTCCTCGGATTCTTGGCTGTGACTACGGGCTCCGTCGCGGGATGCCTCTACTCCCATCGCCCGCTGCTTCGCGCCCAGGGTAGCCTGTCTTGGTACGTTGGGGCCGCGGGGTGCGCACTGGCTCATTTGCTCTTTACGCCCCTCGTGGCACCCAGAATCCAGCGCATGTTGGACAATGAGGGCGGTGATGTGGATGTGAAACAGGACGTTGAATTTGACGTCGAAGCGCAAAAAGGCGTTGTCGAGGGCAAGAAGTCGAACGTGGCTATCTTGGAGGAATGGGTACGCTTGAACACAATCAGAACTTGGACCACGGACCTTGCGGCCTGGGTCTGCGCATTTGTTGCGGTATCTAAGACGCTGCGCGCCTGAAATCCCAAAGTGTCTGGCCAGGCACTGGTCGTCGAATGTACCAACAATCACAAGTCACATGTCATACAGTTCACGTATAGAATCAACAGTATTGTAGCCAAGGATTTCTCTGACATTTGGTAAAAAAACAATAAGATCAAACTCGAGTAATGCTATCCTAATCCATCACGTATCATACTTGTATGTGTTCATCATCAAACAGCATTCTAGGACATTTGCTGAAACTACAGAGATGGTTCTTTAAAACCACTCGCCACCCAACCAGCGGTTGAAAAAGTCGATGGAGGCATCGGGCTGGTCCATGGGGACCATGTGACCGGCCTGGAAGAGGCGCATAAAGGTGAGGTTGCCACTGGACTTGACCTTGCCATAGGGCTTGTCCTTGAGCTCCTTGGCAGCATCGGTAGAGGCAACAAGGTCCTCAAGGTCCGCCTTGGCAAAGTCCTTGTGGCCAGACCACTCGAGCTCGTTGGACCAAGCCTCGTTTCCGAGCCAGTTGCAGATGAAGTCAACATCACCAGCGTAGACAAGAACCGGGATCTCCTCCAGGATCTTGGGGACAAGCTGGTGGTAGGGCTGCATCCAATCACCGGCAAACATGAAGTTGCGGTTAATGTCGAAGTTGCAACTGTCATAGCCGTCGACCTCGGCACCGACGGCCTCGCGGATCTCCTTCTGGTTAAGGAACTCGGAGATCCAGCCCATGGCAGGGTAGCACAGGTTGGAGGAATCCTCGCAAGGTCCACGAATGTCGTAGACGTTGCGACCGGAGCGCTGGTAGGGACCCATCATGGCGTTGTTGCAGTAGATGGTGGCAGGGACGCAAGACCAGGCACTGCCGGAGTCGTAGCAGCGCTCAATCAGGGACTGACAACGGGGCAGAGCGCTGTCCATACCCTGGCACTCGCTCTCGCTCAGGACAGACTCGTGGCCACCTTCGCCGCAAGCCATGGGGCGGTAGTAAGCGTACTGGGTGTACGGGTCGGTCAGACCGTTACCAATGAGCACACTCTTGAGGTTGATGTTGCGCTCCTTGTGAGACAGAATCTCGGAAGTGAAGACAGGAATATAGTGACCAGCGTAGGATTCACCAGCAATGTGGAAGTCCTGCTTCGAGTACTGGGGAAATTGGTGGAAGAAGAGGGTGAGAAGGGCGTAGATGTCCTTGCCAGCAGCGACAGTGTTGCTGACGCCATTGCTGCTGTATGAGTAGCCGACGTTGACGGGCTGATCGAGGAAGATGACGGAAGCGTTGTTGTTCCAAGAGGCAGGGTTGGACTTGAGCTCAAGCTTCTCAGTGATGGAGGAAGGTCCGAGCTCGAGGAACAGTCCCGTCAGGGAGGAGCAGCCGGGGCCGCCGTTGAGCCAAAGAACGACGGGGTCGTTCTCGGGGTCATTGCGGGACTCGAAGAACCCTGTACCAATATTTGTCAGTTAAAGCCTTTAAAGGAGGATCGAATGTGTGAGTGTGACTTACAGTAGAAGAGGTGCTTATCCTCCTCCTCATCGTCGAGGTAGCCGCTGTACTGCTTCACATCATCGACGCCGAGCTTGGAAGGATCGACCTTCTTGGCGCGGAGGTTGAAGTTCTCGAGCTTGCCGCCAACCATGCGCTGGGAGCCCTCGACGCCATTGACGCCCATCTTCTGGACGTCGGCACCCTTCACGATGTGGTCCCACTCGTGGTCAGGGCGGCGGGTGGCGGGCTTGGGCTTGTTGTTAAGCGCGGCCTTCTTGAAGGCGTCCACGGCCTCAGGCATAAGCATGGAGACCTCGTCCCAGGCGCCCTTGGCGTCGGCGGTGACCTTGCCGAACATGTCCTCAAGAGAGCTGGCCCACGAGTCGAGAGTGCTGGGCTCGAAGCCGAGAACGGACTCACCGGCACCGCCGTTCAGGACCTTTTGATCCTGAGCGGCGAATGCGGAGGAGGCCGCGCCCAGCGCGATAGCGGAAGATGTCAACCGCATGGTGAATAAGTGATGATGGATATCGTGATGGACGATGGGAATGGAGATGGGGGATTTGGGGATGGGGAATGATGGAAGAAGTAAGTTGTGGAACACTGGAGGGAACCTTGATAAGACGGGGCGGATTGACCAGGCACAAAGGCACGCAAGCACGCAGGCACGCAGTGGACGGCGCGGTGGCACACGTCATGAGTCGTGGGCGCAGGCGCTGCAGGGGAGAGCTTGGAGCATGGATGGGACTCTAAAGTACCTTACCTACAGCTACAAGTGCGACCTTGAGGGAACTTGAATGGGGTTGCCGGGTTCCCACAGGCATTTAGTGGAGTCTGGGCTGCTCAACCCAGCGCTGATTGGTTTGTAGCTCAACCTTCCAGCACCTGTGACCTGACCAGGTGAAGCCTGAGACTGGATACTGCTACACCAGAGCCCGGTACTACTCCGTAGTCCGCCCCTTCCCCGCGTGGTGAAGGAGATGCTTTATCTGCATGCTTTATCTTATCGCGCACTGTCTCCGATGCGTCTCCGCCGAGCCGAGCAGAGTGGAGCAGGGAGGAATGTGTTGTGGGAGTTAATCCCAAGTGAATCCCCCCTCCACAACGCGGCGCACACGGGGCGCACGCGGCAGCGCAAGCAGAGTCAGACGTAGACTCAAAGTCAGCGCAACGTACCTGCATTGGTAGCATCATATGCTTTCGACTGTGCTTTAGAATCGGAACCAGAACAAAGACTTCCCACTACTTTGCACTAGCTGCGGCAGTATGTAGTGTGATGTGAAACGGGTAGTGCCGCGAACGATGGACTTTGGCCCAGACGACGACCACTACTAATGATGGCTACGAATAACAGTGCTACTTACCGTACCTACAATACTGCCAGTAGCAGTAAGTAGTACCTGGAGTTGCAACTTGCCACTGAAGGCATCAGCAGAGTAGCGCTCGCTCGTTGGTCGACTTGTCAGTGGGTTCCCTCAGTATCAAGCAAATGCGCTTCTTATCTTCCACGATCACGACACTATGGCCATAGAGCGACCACTGGCCGTCGTGCTTCCTCCACAGGCGAGTCAAGCCTATCTACCTTGGTACTAAGTCCTCGTACCTATGTACTACCTTGGTGCGCAAGCACACAAGTGCAGCTCGGAATCCGGCTGGCAGTGGGTCACGACTAGTTGGAGTTGGAGTTGGAGTTGGAGTTGGAGTACGGAGTACATGCTAAGCACGCAATCTATGATCCTCACTGCTCAAAAGTGGATGCAAAACATCGATTCGTGCTATGAATGCCTGCGTCAACACCGTCTCTCGAGCGATGGCGACTTGAATATACAATATGTATACAACCTGTCGACACGGTCGTTTTAGAATTCGACAAGAGTAGCCTTCTACAACATGTGCAGAACACGGGAGCTGGCTCACACAAGCGACGCTGAGGTATATGTACTACTCAGTCGGCCCGCTCGCCGACCTTGTCGAGCCGAGTCGAGTGAAGTGTGAGCGGTCCCCGTCAGTGAGTAGTTACACAGCCTCACAACCTCACGGTGCGCCCACGTCTTGTCTGTGTCTGGGCACTTGAGCATTATCTGTTGAGAAGTACCGCCTACCTCCAAGAATAACAGACTTCCGATGGTCCCTTTTCCTTGTCGACGGCCCTCGTATTCCCAACTCCGCTCTAAACGCTTGCGTGGCAAGGCTGCTTATCCACGGTCGGGACGGGCAAATTGCCTAGAATTTGATGGGAACTTATTAGCCTCTCTGATTCTCGTTTCGATTTTCGATGATTTGTGAGTTTTGAAAAATGGGACCAAAGAGGATAGACCCTTGGGACCAACTTGAAGCAGGCTGTCAGTCCCTTCATGCCGTCCCGGCCGAAGCCCCCACCCATCACACTTTTCCCCTCGCCCGCAGTACAAGAAAGGTAGGGATGGTGGGTTGCGTGGACTTGCAGAATATACAAGACTTAGCTCTCCCAGCTGCGGTTGCAATGGATATAGGAAGCGGCTGTGACTGGTCGACAGCAACATGATATGGCCTTCAACTATTGCTTGGCCCCATAGTTCCAGAACGTACCCAGTACTCGCATCCGCTCACCTATCAGCCGAATAAATACCAAGTGGTATCTCATCGATTTTTCATTCCGAAAACCTTAAAAGAAGCATTTTCACACTCCCTCCCGTGCGTGTTTGATTCTCCTCATACTACCAGCCCCGTTGAAGCAGCTACAACTACTAGTCTATCTTCTAGACTAGTAGTGTTCGAGGGACACACGAGACTGAGACATTGGCGTTCTACTTGTAGACACATACTTCCTGACCGTTGAGTGACCGTGTTCCAAGGTCGACATAGGTATAGGTACTACTATTACTACTACTTACCTAGTATTTAATAGTGCTTGTGAAATACGAGCACAGCTGGTGCAGATCAGTGCAAGAGCACCACACACCACGCACCACACCTCTCGCCGTATTCGTCTTGTGGCTGCCTCTCACTCCCTCTATAGTGCATTCCACATCTTCCCTCTTCGCGTTTTGTCCCCTTGAGTTCACAATCATCTCACTTGACTCTATCATCCCGCCAAGAACACACTGGGAATTCTTGTTCACGCGGTCTGTCGATTTGCCTCGTGCGCCTCTCTCAGCATGAATTACCACGATCCCAGCAAGTCAACCGGCGCAAGGCCAAACTACGAGGAGCTTTATGTTGGCCACAGCAATAGCTACAACCATGGCATTCGCCAAGTTCAGACGACTAAGCCCTGGTGGAATCCAAGGTTCTGGCGCAAGAGAGTTTGGATAATCCTGGCCGCCGTGATTGTCATCATCATTGCCGTTGGCGTTGGCGTCGGAGTCACCCAGTCCAAGAACAATGCCTATCCAGATTACTCTGAGCTCAACTACTCTCTGAGTGATACCTGTAGGTCTATTCATTTCGACATACTTGCGGCGTTATACTATGCAACCGCTAATAGTGACGACCTCAGTCGAGGGAACGTCGTTCTTTGACGATTTTGACTACTTCACGGGCTACGACCCAAGTAAGCTATTCCTTTTTAAAGCTACCTATACAAACGCCTCGCTAATACTCTCTAGCTGCTGGTTTCGTCCATTACGTGCCGAGAGAACAGGCCGAGCAGCTCGTACGATAGATGATCCCCTCTCGATACTCTTGCGCAAGTGAACTGACGAATACAGAACTTGACCTATGCCTCTTCTGAGAGAGCCATCCTCCGTGTAGATACGTCTGTGGGTCCTGGCGACGAGCCCGATGCCTCTACTGGTCGATTCTCTGTACGCGTCACCTCACGCAAGACCTGGGACAGCGGTCTCTTCATCTTCGATGTCAAGCACAGCCCCTTTGGCTGCGGCACCTGGCCTGCCTTATGGCTTTCAGATCACTCGAACTGGCCCGAAAATGGCGAGATTGACGTTATGGAGGCCGTGAACCAGGGAGAAGACGGGAACCAGATGACCTTGCACACAACAAACGGCTGCTCCATGAAGTCCCGTCGCAAGCAGACCGGCGACGTCGAACAGAAGGATTGCAATCACGAGAAGAACTCCAATGCCGGCTGCGGCGTCAAAGATGATGACAGCTCCTTTGGACAGGCCTTCAACAAGAACGGCGGTGGCATCATGGCGTTGGAGTGGCGCGACGCCGGCATTCGCATGTGGCAGTTTGCCCGCGACGCCATTCCCAGCGACCTCACAGCCAAGAAGCCTAACCCTGCCGCTTGGGGCACGGCTAATGCCGACTTTCCCAGTACCCATTGCGAGATTGGCAATCATTTCAAGAATCAGTCCATCATTGCCAACGTCAATCTGTGCGGAGAGCTGGTCTACGGAGTCTGGGACGAATCTGGCTGTAAGTGGCTTCGATAACCCGTAACCCCAAATCAGGGTAAATGGATCATCAGACTAATTTCGGCATTGTTCAGGCCCGAGTAATTGTACCGATTATGTCGCTACAAGACCAGAGGCTTTCGACAGTGCCTTCTGGGAGTTTGGCAAGTTCGAGGTATACCAGGCCTCATGAAGTGGGGGTTTCTTGCCGTAGTTTGCTACGATGAAACAGCACGACTTGAGGCTCGTGACGAATGTGAATTCAAAGGGAAAGAAAGAAAAGAAAATCTATTCCAACACGAAATATAATCATAGGTGCTTCAAGGGATAAGGGCGTTTGGGATGGCAAAGGAGAATACTAAGACTGAGAACCAAAGGGTATATCAAGAAACATACAAATGCTCTGTTGTACAAATCATGCTCTATAAGCATACATCTCGGGTACTCTCTCTATTCCACTATACGAAGCGGTTGAGATTGTCCCATCAGGATCCAAAGTGGAGAGCCGTGTGTTTCCCCAACGCCAGCCAATGCTCTATATAATATGTACAAACATCCTCCTCGTTTCCCGAAAGCAAAGAATCAAACGCCACAGGATGTTGAGTGATCAAGTCTACCATTACAGCCTCTCCTCCTTTCGATCCGCCAAAGAAAAAAGAAGAAGAGGCCCGCTCCCCACAACCCAACCTATTTATTCCTCCTTGGGCTGATGCATGTAGGCCTCAATCGCCGTGCTGAACGCCGCAAACATGACACAGCCACCCGCCATAGCCTGCGGCCCGGCGTTCTTGGCGAGGATGCCGCCGGTCAGGCACCCGGCAGCCGCGACGTTGCCGAGGTCGTTCTTGGCGCGCAGGCCCTCTATGCCGCACTCGATGCCCGAGAACATGAAGCCGATCTTGCCAAAGTTGCGCGCCATGGACCACGACCGCGTGCCCATGTCCTTGAAGCCGACCTTGAGCTGCTGGCGGAGCGGTAGACTGGATACCGGGGTTTTGTTGTCGCCGGGGACGGGGGAGCCGAAGGGGGTATCGTAGCTCATCTGCGATGGGAAGACAGAATGGGTCAGACTTATTTCGTCGCCTCAAATAAAGAGATTAGGGGGGGTTAGGGTCTAGGAAGAACGTACGGAAGCCATGAACAAGCCGAAGAGACCGCCCATGCCGAAACCCATTCCGCCTGATAAAACAGCCTTGCCTACGCAAGACTCCATCGCAGCTTGGACCTAGATGGTAATGCTCCTTGGTTAGTTACGCCGGGCTATCACGAGAACTCGGATGATCGAGGGTGGGACTCCTTACGGCTTTGACTCCGGCATCCTGTCCAGGCGGCGTCATGCCGCTGTTTCCAGCTGCTCCTCCACCTAAAGGCCCTTGTGGGAAGTTCATGGTTGTGTTGTGTTGGATGTAGGTCCCAAAGGGGGGTTTGTAACGGGAAGTATTATCGCAGTATTTGGGGGGTCCCGGGTCTATCAGCTAGTCGGGTCGCGCGCGTTGGACGAGAGAAGTTGGGAAGGAGAATTATTTCTGCCATTCTTGACCGCCCTTATCGCCGAACGTCCGGCGATGGCCCCACTACATTCCGCTAGTCGCCGGCTTGGCGCCGGTCTCTAAGAGGATTTAACTGCCACTACCTAGCTAAACAGCTCGAACAATGCCATATTGCTGATCTCAGTGCTGGCTTTTGAGTGAGTCTTCAAACACTTCAAAGATAATCTTTGTAGCTTCCATTCAAGACCCTGTCAATGCTCATCCAACACCACCAATACTTCAAGCTTTTGACGACTCTTAATATGGCCGGCTCAATTTCGCCTCCAGGAGCCACACTAAACTTCGCCCTGCTGATCACTTGCATGAACATCGAGATCTCCTCCTTCGTTGCAGCTTATGGTACTGGAAGAGGAGATTGACTTTGATCTTTCGTTAGAAGATACCTCCGGCGAGGTCTCGGTGGAGCTCGCATTCGCGACCTGAAGCAAAGCCTCGAACAGAGACCCATGATTCCTAGCTGCGGAGGGCTCTGAGGAACCCTTTGATTCCTCAGCGGAAGGGTCATGTGCCAAGTTCTGGTGTGTCCTAAGCTCATGGTTTACCTCCGCTTCTCCTTGCACAACAGGCGAGAATTGATCCCGTGTATATAGAGAGGGTTGACGTTGATTCTTTGCCTGAGGGTGCTCAACGCTACCAGACCTCCCTTCCACCAGAGTTCTGTGATGAGGTATCAGATGGCCGAGATCGCGCGGGACAAAGGCAGGAATCGGCACCAAAGCTGAATCGAGAGTATGTGTCATGGCACTGGGGAAAGCATAAGCTGGAGTTACCCCAAGCGGGCGTGAGACTCGACCAGCGGGTACGACATGGGCATCGGCAGGGCCTCTGCTGAAGTCGAAAGAGACAGGGTTACGTGGCGCAGCCGGTGTCCGTACAACGGCGAGTCCCGATGTGACTTGGGAGCGAAGGCCAGTCGTAGCCAAATAGTCCGGGGTTGAACCCTCATTGGTGCGAGCCAGCCCTCCTGGTGCCTCTTCAGTAGCGCTCGGTGTAGCCGAGGCCGCAGCAGCAGCTGACGGGGTCTCAGCTGGTGGACTGCTGCGCGAGGTGAGTCTCGTACGCTCGATGGGAATCGGACCTGAACATCATTCAGTGGCTTGTCAAACAGCAAAGAGCAGGATCGCAGGTGGGAGATGGATGGCACATACCGCGTGCAACGAGATACTCGCGAACGAAGTGCTTAGCGCGGGGCGAGGGGCGCTCACTCTTGCAGTTCTGGTAGAAGTGCTCATCTGGGAAAGAAAGGAAATGTGTTAACACCCTTGTCAAGAAACTCTTATTGAAGGCAGGCAAAAGTCACTAACAGAGCAGCTGCTTGTTGTAGGCTCGGAATTGACGATGACCCAGCTCTCGGTTCATGAGCTCGGCGCACTGCTTCCATGAAAACTTTCGCTCGGAAGGCTCGACACCCTCGGGCGATTGTGGCACAAGCACGCGCCAAAAGAAGTGTTCTTCCTCTGTCTGCCAAGTCTTGCCGCCCATTGTGGCCCAGAAATCTGGATCGTGCGAGGAGGGTGAGGTAACAGGAATGGCGCGTGAGCAATGCAAGCGGACGTAGGACTTGTGCAGTTGAGGCAGAAAAGGGAAAGGTAGCCGAGCAGTGTGACAAGATAGAGGTTGTGCGGTTCAGGGAAGATGAATCCGAAGGCTTTATACTAGGCACCCCATGGAGCACAGCAGAACGCAGCCTTTTGGATTCAGTCCTCTCAGTCGAGGCAAGGCGGTCAGGAAATGTTGCAAAACGGAAAGAAGAGATTGACTGGAGTAAGAATGCCACAAGTGATCTTTGGCACAATACACGCACGTGCGAGGCAATGGTTGTGACTCTATACCGCCCCTCGTGACCAAAGTCGCCTAGCAGTCCCCGAAGGCCAGACAGACTGACCGCCATCGTTATCTCGCCATCTTACTCTTCAAAGGGACTGCGAGGCTCGGGTGGTACGAAGCCTCGAGCCAACAAGAAAGAGGACAACCGATGCTCAAGCCGTGAAAACTTCATATACAATCAGTAAATGGGCTATCAAGACCAAGGCAAGAAGGCGGAGAAGCTCTATGCCGTAGGTAACTCACCATGCTTTTGTGCTTCAAGGGAATTACACCGTCTCGAATCCAGAAGCCCCAGCCTCCCATCAGGTTAGCCAGCATCATGTCAGTGGTCAAGCGATCACCGACAACTGCAATCTGCGAAGGGTCCGTGACGCCGGCTTCTGGATGCTGCCGGAAATACTCCATAATCTCAGCGCCGCAACCCGGCTTTTTGACTGCGTGGCTCAGCACGTGGAGGCCCGTAGCAGCCTCAACTTCAGCCGAGTGCAGGAGATTAGGGTCCCAGCTACTAGCACCGGCCGTATTGGACACTATCAGCAGGCGTCTGCCAGGATATGCCTTCTTCAAAGCCTCAAAGTGCGCCTGCTAAGGGTCAGCGTGTGATTCCATGGCAACAGACTTGCCCAGAGCCAGAACGGCCCGAGATCTTTGGACTGACCTTGTAAGGTCCATGGACCTCGTTGGTATTAGGGTACGCGAAACAGTCGTCCTTGTCCAAGACAACAGCCTTGATCTGGGCGCTGCGCCCTTCCCGCTGGAGGCCCTTATCCAACGGGATCGGGAGATCTCCAAAAGTTGGAACGGTGTGATGCGGCAAGCAGATGCCGGGCTTGAAAAGGATTCTCAGCACGTTGAAAGACGCGGAAATGTTGAAGTTGTACATTCTGTCGCCGCGATATCCGGATTGCAGCTTGGCAGCAGATCAAAGTTGCCGCAGAGTACAGTCAACAGGCAGCTTTCTTGATCAAAGGAGCATGTAGCTTGTAGCATGTCAAGTCATCTCCTGCATCCGGCGCTGAGTTGGGGTATATTTATTAATTACGCCAAAACATGATAAAAGTAGCACAGAAATTACGTACGGGGTCTTGGCAGTGCCTTGTAGGTTGTAGGGGTCTTACGAGGCCTAAGTTCAAGTTGTAAGGGTGGCCTTGCAGGGGTGAGCTAGCGCCACAAGCGCCACAACCACTTTAGACGCTCTCGTGGGGCGCGTCGAGACGCGTTACACCCAGATTTTCTGGAACATACGACAAAACCAAATCATCCCTCACGAGAAGGCGAGGCGCATGGCTAGGACTGGCAAAGATCACAGAGTTGGGATCTGATACGAGACTGAAGGTAACCTCGTCAACACTCCTCGATGGCCATGGCGCAAGGGAGAGCCTCCGTGGAGCCATCACCTGGCGCAGAGAAGTCTTCGTCGTCACTTCGCAAGCGCTCTCACCAAGATATGGACGTTGATGTTCCTGAGACAGCTCCCTCGAAGCGACGAAGAAGCTCTGCTTCGAGACCCGAAGGCGACCTCATCGGTGCGACATCCGGGCCACCAGATGTGGAAATGGATGGTGTCAGACAAGCTGCATTGACTGCCGATCCAGAACCCGCGCCGGAGCCGCCCAAGTCCACACCACGAAAGAGAGGGAGACCCAGGAAGAATCCGGTGAATGGAGACACCCCGACTCCCAAAGCACAACGGCATACCGTGCTCAAGACGCCGACAAAAGGCGACATCCCCAACGACGCTGCTACTCCGCGCAGACAAGCAGCGGGCGCAGACCGATCGGCAAGGCGGAAAAGTGCGAGGGCGCTCATCGAGCACGTTGTTGGCGACGAGGATAGCGAGGATGAGCAGGACGTTGATGGGCTGGCACGAGAGATTTACGAATCGGGGGAGAGCGAAGACGGTGGCGACGTTACGGACGGCGCAACAACTATGGACGACGGAGGGGCGGACAAGACCGATGCCGCGCCGGATACGCCCTCCAAGACCCCCAAAAGAGGACGCAAGAAGCGCGCAAAATCCCCAACGCCTCCGAGGGACCTCCCATCGCACGAGCTCTACTTTGCGCAGAACAAGCCAGGGCGGCCCAAGACCTCGAACAACACCCTTGCTTCGCTAGATCTTCTTACGCACGAGGAATACTTCAACATTATTAGGGATCAAGAGGACCGGCACGCGAACGACATTGAATATCTCGAGTCGCTCCACGCCGAATCTTTCCCACAATGGACCTTTGAGCTCTCCCAGGGGTTCAGCATATGCCTATACGGCTTCGGCTCCAAGCGCTCTTTGCTACAAAAGTTCGCCAGGCATCTATACTATAACAGCTCTGGAAACAAGACACAGAAGATTGTCATTGTGAACGGGTACTCACAAACGACGACAATGCGCGATGTACTCACAACCGTCGGGCTCGCCCTTGACCAGCGCATCCCATCCGCTCCGCCATCAACCATGGCACAGGCGATTCTCTCCCACCTTTCCTCTCTGCCGAACCAGATCATCACTATCATTGTTAACTCCATGGACGCCCCACCCCTACGGAAACCCAATCATCAGTCTACGCTAGCCCAACTCGCCGCTCATCCTCAGATCCGTCTCGTGTGCTCCACCGATACCCCTGACTTTCCCCTCCTCTGGGACATTGGCCAACGCTCCGCCTTCTCCTTCGCCTTCCACGATGCCACCACATTTGCGCCGTTCACTGTCGAGGTTGACGTCGTGGACGACGTACACGAGCTTCTGGGCCGCAAAGCTCGTCGTGTCAACGGCCGGGAGGGTGTCGCTTTCGTTCTTCGCAGTCTTCCCGAGAACGCCAGGAACCTGTTCCAGCTGCTTGTCGGAGAGGTGCTCATCGCCATGGAGGATGATGCGGGCGCGAGCGGGGCCGACGACGTAGGCGTGGAGTATAGGATGGTGTATAACAAGGCTGTGGAGGAGTTTATCTGCAGTTCGGAGATGGCTTTCCGAACACTGCTGAAAGAGTACGTCGTTTTCCGAAAACTTGCCCTTTTCCTCACTATTACTCTGCACTACAGTGTGTTACACTTTGCTGACAGTCTCTATCACCAGATTCCACGATCATCAAATCATTACCAGCAGGAAGGATGCGCTGGGGACAGAGCAGCTCAGTGTGCCATTCAGGAAGGAAGAACTAGAAGCTATACTAGAAGACTTGATGGGCTAATTGAGAAGGACTCGAGGGTCACCATATTTGGCGTTACTAAACAGCGTGTTGAGATGATATATAAGAATAGACCAAGCACAATAACGACATTTACGAAAGGCATATTGAAACAGCCCCAACGTGGTGGAGTGAGCGATGGTGGAATAAAGTCATTCGTCAGAGTTGTGTAAATTATGTACTCGGAAACCAGGAGTATCTGGTGCATTTGGAAAGGACTTTTCTCTAGTCTAGGATTCGCTCCCAACGCCGCAACTATGCCCGTATCTAAATAGCTAGACTTTTCACACATGTCCAAAGGAATACAGGAACAATAACATTGTCGTTACCACCTGTCAAAACAGCCTCGTTCAAACTGGCGATCGATGCACATGCGGCAGCATTCTTTGCGCTCCGCAGCAGACCGCCTTGCTCACCAGCGACAGGCCATCCCCCGATACGAAGCCATAGACTGGCCGCTGCTAGTCCCACAAAAACGGCTGCAGCGAAAGCCACACTTCCCTCAAGGCTCTTGCCGCCACCCCAAAGCCACTTGCGATGGCCATAGCGGCGGCCAATGAGGGAGGCTGCTGCGTCGCCCAGGCCGACGCAGATGACACCCGATACCATGCTAACCTCTCTCGCTGGGAGTTCCCAGCCGGCGGCGTATCCCGTTCCCGCTCTTGGAAGGGCTGCAAGGGACAGCCACAGAGGGATAGCACAGCCGATCAAGAGGAATATGTGGGAGATGACAACTGGCCCACGGAAGTCTCTTCCGTCGACATAGGGGGCCAGAAACGATGCAATAGGTTTTGATAAAGGTGGCAGTTGGCTGGCTCGAAGAAGGTCCAGAATGAGAAAGATGCCCAGTGCAATCGCCAGCGATAAGGCGGGTAGACCAGGATCGACAAAGGTAGCCGGCAGAAGCATACCCACCATCATAAAGTGGAATACTTTTCGCCGGGTATCGACTTCGTAAATTTCCTTGAGCTGTAGGACAGTGATCATGCCGATGAAAAACACCATTGCCCAGTACGCACCAATTAAGAGACGAGTGTTTGCTTCCCCAAAATCATTGTGGCGAAGCTGCTGGACCCAGCCCATGTGGCATTGCTTCTCCATGTACTCTTCCGTTCGAGAAGGCAGACAGATCCAGCTTTCTAGGTTCGCTTTGACGACTTGAAATCTGAACCAGGGCAGATCACCAAAAAGATATCCAAGTGCCCACCCAATGGGGTCCTGGCCGTTGAAAGCCGCGAGCTGCATATGAGTACGGATGCCCGCCAAGATTACCACAGCCAACATGGCGTAGACAAACAGAGCGTATAGCCATTTCCGGATGATGGATTGCGTATAGGTCAGCTTCAGGAAAGGCCTGACAGACACAGAAACAGCCCGCTTCCTCCTCCCTGATGCCGTGTAGCTTTGGCCGATCTGAGGTTTTGTGCCCACATAGGACAGTGTGTGGCTGCGTGAAAGCCCTGTAGGCTGAAAGTCTCGAACATCCGAGGATACCCCTGCATCAGCCAGCTTTCCTAGATTTGGGCCCAAGGTTCGCACACGCTTCGGACCTTTGAAGGTGTTGCTGTCGAGGGAGTCCTCCGAGGAAGAGTCGTGCATTAAGTCTTCTTGGCTGCTGAAGAACTCACTTTTAATCCTGCGCCAAGAGAAGATCTTAGAGAGTTCCTTCCACAGAGGTCGTCTTCTATGGCCGGGAAGTTGACGAAAACGCCACCTGGGAACTCTGGCAAGAATGATTCCAGACTTGATCGCCGGCCCGCAAAGAATCAGAATGCCAAGTCCTCCAACCCAAAGCAAGGACTTGAGAACCATAACTTGAGGCGAGGAGGCTAGTATTAGGATGTTTATAAGCGCAATCGAAAATAGCTGCAGCTCAGCTGGCAGCAGACTCGTGGTGGTAAGATGATGTAGAACAATACAAAGAGTCCGGTGTAGAGGGTATAAAAGAGTCATGTCTTCGTTAGAAACAAAAGCGTGAGTAGAAGCAACCATGGATGCGTTATGCTGAGATGAAGTCCACACCAACGGTAGGCATGAGATCAACCAGTGTAGAGAATCGTACACTGCTTGCAATTCGAACTTTGGGATTATAGGCTGGGGCCAGGAACTTATACTGAGAATGATGTTCGGCAAGATCACAGCCTGGTTGTCCGTAGCGATTAGGAGTGAGACGAATGTGGTGATAGCAGGCGGGTACATGATGGGCGCCGGGTCGAAATTGACAGGAATCTGAAGCGGCACGGTTTTGGACGGATTTCGTTTTCGATACGCCCAGAACACAACTCGTAGGGGATAGAGAGCCAGAAGGCCAATGTACAGGAGGCCTGCCAGCTGATAGTCTGTCTTTTGTGAGCGTTCTGCAAAGTGGTCTGCTGAAGCTGGAAGAGAGCGCTTACCTTTGTCCCAGACCTTGACCAGGGGCGCCACCTCGCGGTTTGAACGAACCATCAAGCCTAGTGCAACAATGAGGACAACCTCAGTGGCGCGTTGTGCCAGATTCTTATTCCGCTTTGACAAGTCTGCAGCGTGTTTGCGCCCCGCAGTGTGCTTCTGTGTGGGTGTCGCCGGTTTCCGCACATAATCGCTAGCTTCTTCTTCCCATATAGCTGGTGATGGAATAGGCGTTGTCGATCCCGACAGGTGTTCGTTGCGACCCCGAACACCCTTGTGAAGCTTCGCTTTAGGGGCAGGAAGACCCTTGAGGAAGTGTTCGTCGTCGGCCTCGGTGCCGCTGTCACTACCAGGAGACGAATCCTTTGAGAAGAGGTCTGGAGTCGGCGGGTCCCGTTTCGCATCGCCATTCTGACAACTCTCCTTTCGGGAACGTATAGAGGTGTCGTCAACTCGGAAGCGATCGGACGCATACGGAAGCTCGGGGCTTAGATGGTGGTAGGGATGGGGCGAGCGATTCAGGGCACGCAGACTTTGTTGCTCATCAGGATCGGGCGGCTTCAGCGAGTCTGGATTGAGTTGCTCAGGCATTGCGAAGGGCGGCTTGCGAGGATGGAAATCATAGACGATGCTGAGGCGGGATGCGCAAACTAGACGTGGCCGAGCAGTTCGGAGGGTGACGTATGCAGGGATGGGACCAGCTGGATGCTCACGAATCGAGGGGCAAGTATTGGGGGATTGCCAAGGGGGAGCGAGTTGCTAAGGCGTAATGAATTCCCATTGGCAGCATTAGGAAGCTGTCATTCCTGAAATGCCTGCTCTTACGGTACGGAGAACTGGCCGTTGGAGGACTAAAACAAAAAATGATTCGGATGTTGTGGAAAATGCGGCGCCGATGCGACTGTCACATGGAAGGTACGAAGAAACCGATAAAGTGGCCTGGTGCTATCCGTACCGTACTAGCACCGTGACTTTTAGCTTAGGTTGTTTGATGGGGCAAGGCCGCAAGGGCCGCCGGGTCCCTCCTTCACAAGTGAACGTTGCTCGCCATTCCAGCAGCCGTTGCAGCAGGAGCAATACAACTTCATGACGAGCCAAGTACGGTCAAAGGAGTACTACTAGTCTAGTAGTGCCTCGAAGTACGATATCCGACCCGTAGGAGAACAATAGAGAGAGCGGGGGCTCGGAATTATTTCTTCCAGGCAGGCACCTGGTATATTCCCTTTTGCTGACACCGGCTGAGCGTCGAGATGCCAATTCTTGACCACAAGCGATGAGGTACCCTTATTGATAAACACGCACAGCTAGTCTGAAGCTTGCGTAATTTAATTGTCGATGAAACCCTCAGCGAGGCATATACTGTATCCTAAAACAACCAAGCAATTGTCTCTCGTGATATGAGAACAAGAAAAGGTAGGGACTTGGAGCATGTCTGCGGGCTAATGCAAAGCAAGTTTCTCTCAGAATCACATGGCATTATGTCTAACAAATTAAAAAGTGCAAGGTTGAGCCGAATCACTGGGGATGTGTGTGGGGGCTAAGGTAATGAAGCCACTCGGAGAATTCCATGCGGAATTGTTGGCTATTCACTGTTCAGGGCAGGGGAGACTCCGTCGCCCGAAGACTAGAGTTGATTACTGGAGAGACAAAGTCTACAATAATTAGTGCAATCCGAAAAGACCCCTTCAGTCCATGTTAGTATCTGCCATGATTCAAAGCAGGGGTGTGACCGACAATCTTGTTGCTATGGACTAGAATAGCATCAAGAGAGACCTGAACTAAGAACGGAGAGATGACGACGATATGATGCTGGACCCAGCAACGGCAATACGAGAAGAAGGAAATGGTTCGAGTTCGGGCTTGTCAACTTGAAGTTGGTTACGCAGCAGCCTCCACATTGACGTGTTTGCTGGGCAATACGACCACTAGCGGTTGTTTTTGGATATACTTTCTCGGACCTGACTACTTGCATAAGAAAGCGGGCATCGTGAGACGGATGTCGGCTAGAGATTTTATGGATGGTATTACTAGGTGCTGATATCAGTTTGGACTCTGGGCTCTGGATTCTGCAGTGAGATGGGATGATTTCTGGATCCCGGCTGACAGGTGCTGACGAGGCCCCTCCAGAATAGCGGTTTTCTGGTTTTACCCTTAGGGTGCACAAGTAGTACTCGTCACGGTAGCTCTTGGTAGCTCTTGGTCGCTCTTGGAGTCCTGCAGGCTGATGGCAGTATGAGCCGCTGAGGGCCCACTCTTGATGTCTTGACCAAATCGGATGGTGCACACCCAAGTCGACCCCCCAGTACGAGCATGCATATTGTATGCCTGGGTCGACGCCAGCCTCGCTCGCCCCCCAGCCAACCAAGCAGGCGGCGACGAGCCAAGCTGATGCGCTGCGTTGGCAAGCCATGTATGGAGGGGGAAATATCTCGTATTTCTGGGCCAACCCAGCCGTACCCTTCCCCCATGGACCGTGGCGTCGAGTGAACCTGTTTCACGATGAAATGGGTGATATCAATGGATGGGGGAATGCAGTCGTGGGCCATTGGAAATCTGACGCGCTACTAGTCGTGGTATTATAGGCACCTAAGCTCACGGTCATAGTGTATGTAATGCCAGCGTCAGCGCCAAATAGCGGGCCAGGGTGGTGAGCTTCACTGGTGTTGGACTGTCGGTTCAGGCAGGCCAAGCCGCCCAGGGCAACTCCGGCTGTCTTGGGTCTCTTTGTTCGACAACCACTAGTACAACCTGAGGTGCTTGTGTTAGTGGGACCCCCAAGACCTTGGGAACCACTGGCACTGGCAGCCTGAGCTGTGCGGCACCTCCGGGTGGAGCTGGCGCAGCCAGGCAGGCGTGGGTCCTCCCGTCGACTTCGATTAGCCGCCTATTTGTGCTGGTTATCATGGCGGAGCATCTCACTACCACTGGCAGTACTCCTAGACTACTCCGTAGTAGTACGTACTCCGGATACACTTTTTACACTCTGAGACGCCTCGATCACCTTGAGTCCTGTGTTCGGTCCATGGCAGGCCTAGGCCGTCCAGGCACAGGCACAGGCCTCTCGGGGAGGCTCAGAGCCCCGGTTAGGAATTGCTGGCCTTTAATTGACAAACCCAAACCCTGACCAACATCAAGCTCAGCTGGGGTACCTCCGCAGATGTTTGGTGAGGTACTGCACTGCAGCTTATGGTGGTGGTAGTAATTATAATATAATGGCGAGAGTATGTATGCATTGGTGCATAGCCTCTTCTTTTTCCCTTCCCAGCCGCGTCGCCTTTTCTCTTCCTCTTGCCATGCTCTTCGTACCGTACCTCAACGAGCCCCAAAACGTTAGGTCAAACGAAGAAGTTGCTCGATAAACTCTGACCGTTGGCCACACAAGCCTACACTCCCCAGCCTCATCGCCGTTACCTCCCCAGACGACCTATATCTGGCCAAGGCGTTTGGCGATATCACACTCGGTGTCCGTCCTGCTTGGCTCAGGCACTATCTACCACAGGTGCCCTACGGACACTACGTTAGCTACCTACTAATTGCTACTAGTAGTAGTAGTAGTAGCTAGCTCGAGTAGCCACATTGGCTCCGCAGCACTGACAGAACTCTAAGCTCTAGCCACCTCGTATCCGCATCCGCGTCCACTGTCTCTCCATACACCACATTCGATCAACGCTCAAATCGTCACATCAACAGGTTGATCCGCTCGTTTTTCTTGGCTTGGCTCGGCTCGGCTTGGCCTGCTGGTGGTCCCTGTTCGGAGGTGTGCCGGATTGCGTCGCCACTAGAGTGCATCATAGCGTGCGGTGTACACCATCATCACCATCACCAGCTCCACCACCTTTTTCTCACTCACAACTCAAAACACATTAATTCCATCCTTTTCTCGTACTATTACCGGCACCGCCATCGTATACCTCAGTCTTGGGTGACACCGCTACCACCTGGAAATCCCTATCGCCCACCCAACGAACTCGATTGGCACCACCATTCGTCAGACGTTTCGTCGATGGTAATGCAGCTGACTTGCTAGCTTTACCCAAGAAGCCTCGTCATACCTTCTCTCTTCACCCTCTCGCCTACCTTTTGAGCCTCCCGAACTGTTCACTACACACTCGCCAAGCCGCTTAAATTGCCACCAATTGGAGACACTTGCCTTTATCTACCACGTCTTCCTTGTGTTCGACTTTTACTCAGAACATCAGCCTGCACACTAGCAAAACACAAGGAGCCGTCTTCAACATGTCACAGACGGACGATCACAAGCGCCTACAGCACCTGGAGGCTGGGATGGCCGATGCTCATGACGAGAAGAGCACGCCTGTGGAAGAGCCTCGCCGAAAGTATGGAATTATGGCCTTGCCAGCCCCTGCGAGACATGCCGTATTCTTCCTGCTAGGCATCGGCGTGATCATGTCACTCGTTTGTTATTCTGGAGCAGCCGCTGAGGCAGCCTCCAAGGGAAAGAGTATGTGGTACGGGCAAGGAAAGCCAGCCTGCCCGAACGACATCGAAGCACCACCACCAAGCGAAGCCGGCGATGTGTTTGTTTTGGAAGAAGTCATTGAGGTTTTGAAAGATGGTGCGCCGTCCAAGGCCAACCGTGTGGCCGAGTTGCACAGACGGCAAGACAACGGCGGCGGCAATACCACCCCAACTGCTTCTGTTCCCGGTGGTGATACCACGACCGCAGTCGAGCCAACTACAGAGACAACCACGGTGGTCGAGACTTCGTCAGAAGGTAATGCCAAATTCTACTCTGGGGGCGTTTCTTTGATATCATGACAAGGTCAAGCTCATGTTGGAAACAGATCCACAGACAACCCTCACAACAACTGACCCTCCTCCCCCTGACACTACTGCTACATCTGAGCCTCCCACCTCAACCCTCACTTCCACCATAGTTGAGGACCCCACGAGCACTGTTCAAGAATCCACCACCACCGTCATTCCCACCTCTGGTACGTCCCCGTCCACTTCAGACGAGCCATCGTCATCTATTCCACCATCTTCAACTCTCCCGTCCTCATCTTCATCCACGTCTTCCACGTCTTCCGATGTGCCAGATCCCACATCTGCTTCCAGTAGGTCTTTGCCGGCTACCTCTGCTGCTGATGATTCTTCTGCTACTGTGACTTCCAACATCCCCTCTTCCTCTGACCCTCTTACCTTCCCTGTTTCTTCCACTACGACAATTACGACCTCAACGGGTATGTCTCAGAGCGTCCTCGTCTATTCATGCGAGCGTTGTGAGCGTTGTTGCCATGTGTTTGAACTATTCTTCTTCTTCTTGATTTCATCCTCTCCCCGTCATTATTCGTCGCGAAAAGTTTTGCATATCTAGCTTTATTAGTTGCTAACAATACATCAGACCGCAGTTCCACCTCTGAGTCTCCGGACGAGTCGGAAACAACATCTGAGCCAGACACCACACGCGAGGCTCCCACCACCAGCGCTATCACGGGTACCATTACATCTGTACTCCCCGATGGCAGGACGACGACCATCACTTCGACCTCGGTCGTCGATGTTGATCCCACAGCGGAAGCTACGCAGGATCCCTCGGACGATCCTGATTTGCAGAACGCCTCGCCTCACCTCGTCTCAGGCAACATGATTGCGCTGACCGTGGCCATGGTCGCTGGTGTCATCTTGGTCTCCTAATTATGGGAAAGTCCCCTTCAGGGCCGAGCTCCTTCGCGCACAAAAAGCAGGTTTTTGTTATGATATACGGTTCCTATTTTGTCTGTACGATGGGTAATAGACAAGGAGGCATTTACACATGGCTTTTAAACAAATGGTAAAGGAATACAAATTTTGGTCTTTTGGGTTTGGGTATTCGGTTTAGGTCAATATGGCGTTTTTTTATATCTATCAGGATGCATTCAATAATCTCACGACATGAACTGCAACTCAACCATGACCCAAGTAAACTCGTCTTTAGAATTGTGTGAACTCATCAAACCTCAAAATCATCCTATGAGACTCCGCAAACGCCGCTACACCCTTCGTAGTCCTCGTAAAGAAGGGGGGAAAACACTAGATGATATTCGTTTCCAGACCCTCGAATATATTATCCGGGGCCGATCTTGGGCATGTCGTGATGTTCGCTGAGTTTGGATAGATAAGTGTTGAGTTCCTCGACCCGCTCCTTGTGTGTCTTCAGCAGCTCCGGCCTCGTGCCCGCTGACTTGGCCATTTCCAACAGCTATTCCAAAGTTCTGTCAGTATTTCATCCACATGCTGGATTTAGCGGGAAGAGCCCTGGGTTTCGCTCACCTTCTTCTTCCTGTACTCCTCGTGCCGCAGCTCCGTCTCCGTCTTCTGCGCTACGGGGCGCTCTTCCTCGTCATTGTCTGATCCCTCCTTCTCGGCTTTGCTCTTCTTCTCCACGGCTTTGTTGCTGTCTGTCGTCGCTGGACTGCCTGTCCGGGCCAGGGTACGATCGTCGTCTCCGGATGCGAGGTTCTTCTCCAGATCTGTCTTGTCCCTCTTCTTCTTTTTCTTCTTTTCGACTTTGCCGCCTTTCAACTTGAGTGCGCCACCGCCTACGGCAGCGTAGTCGTCCGAGGGCATGCTGTTTTACCGGAGGCGCCTGATTGGATTCCCGACTCGGGAGATGGGATTGGAAATGATGGAGGGGTCTAGACGCACATTCCTTGTATATGTAGCAGTGCTACGCGATTAGAGTGGAACTTTACTATTACCTGGATACTCTAGTACAACTGAAGGTCCCTAAGTTGGGGGAGCTGATCATCCTTACATAATCCTTGGCAGGAAACACTTGCGGGACTGCAAGCGCGACACTGGCGCACCCGCTCGGCGGCGGTAGGCGAGTGAGAGAGGAGAATAGCATGGGGGCCTGGCTTAATCATACCTTAAGGTACCTACTACTACCTACCTGGACTGGCTTGGACCTGACTTTAATGCATCTATCTGGTTTGACGAACAGCGAAATAACCACGACTTACTTTTGGAATTATTCTCCCCATGGTGCGGGCCTTCGTTTCCCCCCCTTTTTTCCTTTAGAACATTTCGAACACTTTTGTCTACTTGTTCTTCTTTCATCATCATTCAGAAGTCCATCTTTGGTAATTGTAGCTTCGTAACGGCCGAGAGCGAAAGCAGCAGCAGTACTGCACGCCACGCGAACATTTCGTCATCCCTGAACCCTCGAACGGCGCTTTTCCATCGTTGGAATCCTCCCCCGAGCTAAAACCCTACGACCACCCCAGACTTCACCTGCCCACGACATTATGAGCTGCGAATTCTGAGATCGTCAAATAGGAGGAAATAATATTCGAGGGCGTCAGATTGCGACCGCTGGACCAGTTCTCGCGGGTCCGTAGATACATCCAACCCACTGCATTGGGCGCCGGGGGGTGTGACCGCTCAGCAGTAGCGTTCAAATATCAATGGCGCGAACTGGCGGAGCGAGGGACTCGCTGGAGTTGGCGTCCCTCGCAAGCTCCAGCCAGCTCAATGAAGATGCGGCGACCGAAGTGTCGTCAAGGCCGAGCATCGGCTCCTCGCGGCGGCTCTCGCTCATGGAGGACGACCCCCTGGACGAAGGCAATAACGCAGCGGGAGGCGTAAGCGGCCGCCTGAATCGATCGTACTCGGTGTCATCGGCCTTCGACTACGCGGCCAACATGTTCCCCCTGAGTTCCACCGCCGGCGCGGGAGGGTATGCGCCCATTGGCGCGCCGACCTCGACAACGATGCACAACGGTACACTGAACGGAGGATCGCTGGAGAAGAACAAGAGTTTGACGTATCTCAATGGGCTGTCGCTTATCGTGGGACTCATCATTGGCTCGGGTATCTTCTCGTCGCCGTCACAGGTTGGGTCTGAGGTGGGCTCTCCTGGCGCGGCGCTCATCGTTTGGGTCGTGGCGGGCATACTCGTTTGGACGGGGGCTTGCTGTTATGCTGAGTTGGGCGGGGCGATTCCCTTGAACGGCGGGCCGCAGGTGTATCTGGCAAAGACTTTCAGCGAGCTGGTGGGATTTCTATTTACGTGGGTGGCCGTTCTGGTGCTGAAGCCCGGCAGTGCTGCCATTATTTCCATCATCATGGGCGAGTACCTCGTGCGGGCCTTCATTGGTGCGGACGCAGAGACGATCAACCCCTGGGTGAACAAGGCGGTTGCGCTGGTTGGCCTGATGGTGGTGACATTTATCAATTGCGTTTCGACGAGGCTGACGACGCGCATCAACGACATGCTCATGTTCCTAAAGTTCGTGGCATTGATAGCCGTCACAGTCACCGGCATTGTGGTTGCCCTCACTGGGTATTCTCACAAAGGAGAACCGAACCAGGAATGGAAGAGCAATTGGTTCACAAATACGTCTACGGACCTATCCGCCTGGGCTATTGCGCTATACGGTGGCCTGTGGGCGTATGACGGGTGGGACAATGTCAGTATCTTCCAGTTTCCGAGCGCACCCGATGCACAAACTAACATGGTTACAGACGAACTATGTTGTTGGTGAATTTGTCAATCCATCTCGGGACTTGCCCAGGGTAATCAACACATCCATGCCCTTGGTCATCGTCTCCTATGTCCTCGCCAACATGGCCTATTTTCTCGTACTCCCTCTCGAGAGGATCAACAGCTCCCAGACAATCGCCGTCGCCTTCGGATCCGTGGTATTCGGCCCCATCGGCGCTCTAATATTCGCGCTTGTCGTCAGCGCAAGCTGTTTCGGCGCACTCAACTCATCCACCTTCACCTCGAGCCGCCTGATCTATGCAGCCGGCAAGGAGAACTACATGCCGGCAATCTTTGGCCGGCTCGGCGTAGGCAACGAGGACAATGGTCTCAACACACAGCGAACACGCAGCTGGTTCTCCAAGAAGCTGCGCTCCTGCGTAGGGGACGAGGACGCGGGCCTCTTCTTCACGCCCATCTGGTCCCTTCTTCTCAACTTCTCCCTCACAGCCGCCTATGCCTCCATAGGCGAGTTCGGCACCCTAGTCACCTTCTACGGCGTTGCTGGCTACACCTTCTACTTTCTGACCGTGCTGGGTGTGATTGTGCTCCGCATTAAGGAGCCGCACCTCGAACGACCTTATAAGACATGGATCTCGACGCCCATCATCTTCTGCTGCGTCAGCTTGTTCCTTCTGAGCAAGGCCGTCTTTGCGGAGCCCCTACAGAGCCTCATTGTCGTCATGTTCATTCTGCTTGGAATTCCTGTGTACTTTTGGCGTGTTAAGGGGAGGAATGGACCGATCAAGAGAACGGGTGATTCACGACGCCCGTGGTGGCAGTTCTGGAAACGGTGAAGACATGAACTCATAAATGGGCTGAGCGATGAGCAGGAAGATTCCGGAGAAAAGAACAAAGAAAAGAAGAAAAAGAAGCTATAATGATACTACTACTGCTCTTAGCGGGCTTGGTTGGGGAGACCGGGCGCCTGGCAAGCGATTGGGTACTTGAATACACTGTATATTGCTTTTCCTACAGAGCGAGCTCTATCGATCCGTGGGTTAGGCTTTGTATTTAAACATTGGCGAAGCTCCTTACGAGTACGACTCCGTCGCGGTGAGGCATGCCACAGCGACAATTAGCGGTGCGCCAATAGTACCATGATCATGACTTGATGCAATTTGAATTAAATCATTGAGCTACCCGGCCCAGTCGGGGGTTCGATATAGATACAGTATTCTTCATGTCTCATCATCTTCCTCTTGATCTTCCAAGAGTGTCGATTTCCATGCAATGACTTGTTCATCAACTTGGTCCCTAGATGTCCTTACATGTTCTCTCGTGGATCGCCTTCTATCTTCATAATATCCTTCGAGTCTTACTTCCTCTGGCCGTAAGCCTTGGTGGCGTAGTCACCGGCGTGTACGATAAGATCTTGAGGTCGGTAGTCAAGCTTGCCCGAGAGGTAGCTGGTCAGGATAGCCTTGGTGCCATCGGCGTAGCGCTTCTGGGCATCGAGCGAAGTACCTGACATGTGGGGGACCATGGCATTGCCACCACCGAAGGGGTTCTTGGCGTAACGCAGAGGGTGCTCCTTGGGCGCGGGCTGGGGAAACCACACATCACCACCATAGCCGGCGAGGTGGCCGGACTTGAGAGCCTCTGCGACATCCTCCTTGACGACAATGGCACCGCGAGCGGTGTTGATGAGATAAGAGCCTACAACTAAATGTCAGAACGGGTTCCACGGTGTGTTGTATATAACCTGTCAGAGTGCTTACCCTTCTTCATCTTGCTGATAAGTTCCTTGTTGAAGAGACCCTTGGTCTTCTCATGCAGAGGGCAGTTGATTGTGACAATGTCACACTGGGAGACGAGCTCCTCGAGGGTATCGACACGGCGGGCACCAATCTCCTTTTCAACCTCGGGGCTCAGAGGCTGATAGTCGTAGTACAGAAGCTCCTTGCAGTCGAAAGGCTTGAGGCGACGAAGGACACGCTCTCCAATGCGGCCGACGGCAACTGTGCCGACAACCTTGCCCTCGAGGTCGTACTCCTGCTTGGCGGCAGAAGCGACATTCCAGTCACCGGCCTCAATCTGCTCGTGAGCGGGGACGAAGTTACGGATGAGCACCAGAATAGTCATGACAACATGCTCAGCGACGGAGACGACATTGCTGCCAGTGACTTCGGCAACGGTGATGCCACCGTTGGTCGTGTTGGCAGCGTTGAGGTCGACGTGGTCGGAACCGATACCGGCGGTGACGGCGAGCTTGAGATTCTTGGCCTTGGCCAGACGCTCCGCCGTCAGGTAACCAGGGTGGAAGCTATTGAGAGTTACTGTCAGCGTCTCGGGAAAAACGAGTTGGGGAGGTTGGGAAGGCTCTTACGGAGTAGTAATGATAATCTCTGCGTCAACGAGCTCCTGGTCAAACTTGGAGTTCTCGCCCTCCTTGTCGGAAGTAGTGACAAGGGTGTGGCCCTGGTCCTCGAGCCACTTGCGGATGCCCAGCTCGTTCTCGGTGGTTCCGAGGAGCTCAGGAACCTGTAATTCATTGCATTAGCTCATGTTACGTTCTGAACCGATTATGGTTGACTGCGGGCCATCGATCGCCGTGGGGTCGTGCAAGTGGAAACAGCTTCCCCGCATTCTGCGACCTTGTGCCGGCCCTCCTGGAGCTCGGGGTGTGGCAACGCAGTAGCGGGGATAAAAGTTGCGCTGAGCAATGGCATGGCTTCGTGTGCTGCAGGATGCCCCAGAAGGGTCAAAGCAACCGCGCTAAGGTCTAAGTTTGTGTTCGTTGGAGGATTGGGTAGGTGTGTTCGGGAAGAAAAAGTGACATGGTGTTGACGTGGCTGAAGGTGGGAGGGACCCAACGAGAACTGCGCCTAAGATTTGGAGGAGGTGGTGAGACATACATCTTTGGCGTGCTGGCCGCCGTCGTAGAGGACGAGGAGAACTTTGACCTGGGAAGTATGTGTTAGCTTGAGCTCCCAAGACGATGAGTGAGGGAGGCCGAGCTGGGGCGGGCAGCGTAGTGTACGATCCCAAGCTCGGCAAGTGAAGCTTACCATGTTGACGGTGTTGTGAGGGGAGGTTTGTGTAAGTGAGCTTAGGTGACAGATGTGTAGGACAGCAGAAGAATTGGGTATCAATTGCCTGAGGAAATGGTAATACGGAAGCTTCGAAACCAGAGACTGAGGGGAGCAGGCGATAGCTCCTATTTATGCTTCGTGAGAGAATTGGGAACGTAAGACAAGCGAGTTGCTTGAGGTGGTAGCGCTTAGCTACCAACTGAAGGTACGCATGTGCCGAGCTCCTTCCGAACCATGAGGCCAAGTAGTACCTACCTACTCCGTACCTCAACTTACTTACGCAACAAGCAAGTCACGGATGGCCTCGCACCTTCTCGGCGTTCTGTTCTAGCCCATCCATCCATCCATTCAGCCAGTGCCCTGGGACGATGCAGCCATTCATTCGCCGCAATGCCGACGCGAACCCCTCAACACACAACGCGCGCGAAGTGGCCCCGTCACACAGACAAGGGATTCTACCTGTACGAGTTCTGGGGCCATTTTCCTGACCCCGCCGTTCCCTGCCGCTTCGATGCGCAGAGGGTTCGGCTTCGGTATCATCATGGCGTGTGGTATAAAGCTGCCAGTGATCACCGGCTGTAGCGGGGGACCCTTGTACCGCGCCGATTGGCCTGTCGCTCCTGGTTATTTCCATTGCGGGAACTTGAAAGATGGGGAATTGCCAAATACTGTCTGGGCGTAACTCGGTGTTCGGCGTTGCCAGTGGGGCGGGGTCAACCCGGGCTCCATATTTACCGGAGCACTCAGGCTGCCAGACAGTGCCACTGTGGCCTCCCGGAGAGCACCTCCATCAGGCTCCACGTACGGAGTACAATCACCTGCAATATGATCCCACCGGTTCTCCCATACAGTCCCCTCTACAAGTACATGGACCCCAAGAAATAGGTTGCGTCGGCATCGGCATGTTGTTCGGACGACGGGATCCATTCTCCCGCTCGCCATCGTCGACCACGGTCCCCGAATCGCCCAGCCGTTCTCGGCCCTCTCCATCGGTTTCTTTTATGTAGCCCGATGTCTCATCATTTGCGCTGAGCTTCTCCACCGGACCACCCACCCTTCATATCTTATGACATGACTTCAAAGACGGTAGCACGATGCATGCTGGACGTGTTCAATCTGGTGTCGGTGGACAAGTCGAAGCGCGAATGTTGCTCTACCATATTTACCTGTCTCACATTTCTAGTGCTCGAAGACTTAACTACTAACGCGCTCATAGTTCTATCATTGTCTGTCCCTTGTCTCCTAAACGTCATGAACACGCTCAACACGACTTGCCCGTCGGTACGGTAGATAATAAGCGAATTATCCCAGCTCCCTCTTGTCTTCGACATTCACACTGTTGCAGTGGCTGTTCTTGCCGTGGCAACGCATCAGGAAACTGTATGGCAGAGATACGACCCAGTTGTTCTTGGTGCCGGAACCTTGGCCTACAGCCTGCCGGGAACACATCACAACGAGGGGGGACGGCATATCACGGCAGCAAACATATCAGAATGTAGACTAGTCGGGTGAGAAAGGCTAGTCGTGTAGCTCTCCCGTCCAGTACGGTTACCCCGCTATGCGGTTACCGTGACTTGCTGCGTGCAGCCGTCTATCGAGTTCTGGCCTCGGGGGGTATTGATGATGTAAAACCTCAGATAAGGGTAAACACAATCTGTGGCACTCATGCCAATCAACCAACTTGAAGGTTACTTGGTCCTCCTGCCAGAAGCTGTGGGGCCAACCGCCTATACATTGCCAACGGTGATCTATTGGGCTTTTGAGATATGACAGCCATCTGCTGATTGAGAGTGAGCAAGAGCAGTGAGGAGGAACTTGAAGAGTTTGTACCTGTGGGTACTCCGTCAACGAATGATGCCATGTCCAGCCCGCTGCTATCCGATCTCACCAGGACGACTTCCAATGCGGGGCCCCACACCTCGCGGGGAGGGTCCCGAACCACCATGACTGCCAGTGGCAGTGCACCATCGTTCAAACATCAGATAGGACCAAGGCGACCTTCAACACACCCATTGGTCCAAAGCACGACCATTTGGCTATTCTAATAGTTCTGAAAAGTATCTCTATTATGATTCTGGATCGGACCGGGTGGGCGGCCCTGGCGCGAGCTACCCCAACTCATCCTGCTTGGTCTTGCGCTTCGACCTACAAAGGCAGAACAGAATCTGAGTGGCATTACCTGTCGGGCCGTTAAGACAGTACCAAATCATAGATAGAACAGCGCCAAGTAGGGAGTTTAGTTGAAGTCGATCGATTCCAGTATGCTCTTGAGTCGTGTTGCATTCACGCCGCTTCTCTAACCCAAGGGCCAGAACGGACTGTTATAGATAGAGTAACAACTTTAACATTCACCTGTACAAACGAAAACGCCACCAAGACTTCTGTTCCTTACTAGGGACGCTAGCCAAGCGGAAGTGCGCCATGGGCATACTCCGAGGCGACACTACATCCCGGGTGCTAGCCAGTAGTGCCATGGCTTTCTCCAATTGGTAGTTAACTACGGTTGTCGCGATCTTAACGGCTCAAACTTTACGAAAACTAACTTCATACTATAATTTTCGTCGTCGACAAGATTTCCTACAGCAGTTGGATGCTCCAAGAACCTTGCCGCCATGTATCTTTTGATTTTGCGACGGTCCAGGCCCCTCGGCAAGGTATAAGTGAACAGAACGGCCCTCTCTCCGGTGGCAGCGTTAGAGATCAAGACCAAACCCCAGTCTCTTTGCTCTCTTTGATTCTCTTCCTTCCCCACAATCAACACCCCTCTCTATTGACTTATGCGGCATTGAAGACTCTGCCATGTGGAAACTATCTCACGCCCTCGGTCTCCTCGGTCTCGCTTCTACCAGCGCATGTGCCCCTCGAGACGGCGCATATCCAGTTCTGTCCACTTCAAAGGGCTTCAAACTCGTCATCAATGTCACAGATCCATCCAACGACTTTAATCCACCGGTACACAATAACTTTGTGACGAGCATACACACGGGTGCTGGCCTCGCTGAGATTGGAAGCCGCCCCGATGACGGTCCCGTCTTCTATCAGAACGGGACAAATACGGAGTTTGAGGACGGGGACTCAAATGTCCTCACCGACGGAGGGACTCCACCTTTCCCTTCCGGCTTCCAGCTCAACCGCGATGGCGACAGCGACCTCTCCACCGGCAGCCTCAATGTCGGCCCCGGTACGCCTGGAGTAGGGCTCCGCGAGAAGCCAGTATCCTACCTTCTGCCTGAGCATTACCTTGCGTGCGACGAGCCGCTAGAATACTACCAAGGCAAGCGATTCGTTGTGATCCGCCACAGCGACAAGTCGGAGACTGTTCCGGAGCAGTGCCGCTCCGTACGCCTCCTGCCGCAGTGTGCTAAGCTGGATGATCTGCCACCTGATGCGCTGTCGAGCCATCAATACGTGCTTGACTCGCCCTGCTACGAGAATGTCACTTCTATCTTTTGGGAGAACTTCGCATCAGCGCCTGAGGAGGACTGAAACTTACGAGTAGTGGTGGCGGAGAAAATGATGTTCGGCCTACATCTCTAGAGACCGCATGGTCTTCATGGAATACATAATAACATAATGTCTAGCATGTCTTTCTAAGTGGATGACGGACAGCTTCGTGTTCGCTCGCTTCATTGTGTATGTTCCGCCACCAGTGTAGCTTCCATGAGCCATCGAATTCTCAGTGAGAGGACCAGTTCGGAGCTTGGTATGGTAAGCGCTGAGTTTGAAGCACTGCCGCCCTTGGTCTCACCGGTTGTGGGGGAAACAGGGTTGGTGAATAAGTGGGCCCTGTGCCTTGCGTTATCGTCAGCTGGACCACGCCTTATCGAGTCATCTGCCAGCCTCGGAAGGTACCTTACCCATAGCTCCATCCATGACGGCGGAGTCAAGACAGCTCCCTCCCAGTAACACCGTGACTCTCATCATCACCTCTCCAATCACTTCCTCCCTTCTTTCTCTCCAAGTTGTTCTTCTCTCCTTCAATTACTATCTTACTCTTCATCCACCCACCACGAACAACAACTACCCTTCAGCTTCACCATGACCCGCCGTACTTCTGGTATGCTCAGCAGCCAGTCGTCGCTACTCTCCCTGCGACAGAAAGCTGCCCTGCAAGAGTCCCAAGCTGGTGCTGTTGCATCTCCGGTCTCGGCCAATTCTACCATGCCGGCTATTCCCACCATTAACGAGTCGGCAGAGCGCAAGAGCAGCTCACGAGAGTTCGTCCTCGCCGACATGGACGGGCGCAGCACTCGTAACAACCGCGCTTGCTCCGCTTGCATCTCCAAGCTCTCGTCCGGCGAGGTCGGCCAAGTGAACTGGCACTTGACCGAGGACCAACCCTGCCGTCTTTGCCAGGTCGCAGAGGGCAAGCCCGAGGCTTACACCAAACCTTTCATTGATTTCTTGGAGGAGAATCCCACCATCTTCCACACTGTCGACTATTTCAAGAAGAAGCTTCACGACCTTGGCTACTCTGAGGTACGATGGAATCCCCCGATCGTCTGTGACCCAATAGCTAATCACGCTTTTTCCAGCTCCCTGCTCGCGACTCCTGGACCGAGAAGATCGAAGCCGGTGGTAAATACTACGTCACACGAAACGGAAGCGCTCTCATTGCATTCAAGGTCGGGAAGGCCTACAAGCCCGGCAATGGCGTGGGCATGATCGCCGGTCACATCGATGCTTTGACCGCGAAGCTCAAGCCAGTGAGCACCAAGCCCACTCGCGCTGGCTATGTTCAGCTAGGTGTTGCTCCTTACGCAGGCGGCCTCAACACTACCTGGTGGGATCGCGATCTGTCCATCGGTGGCAGGGTGATTGTTCGGGATGAAGACACCGGCAAAACTTCCACCAAACTTGTGAAGCTCGGGTGGCCGATTGCCAAGATTCCAACCCTAGCTCCTCACTTCGGCGTCGGTATGTTAGGATCCAACAACGCAGAGACACAGGCCGTACCCATCATCGGATTGGAGGGCCCCAACGACGATGCGGAGGCCGAAGCGCTTGGTCGCGATGGATCTTTCGTTCGCACACAGCCTCCAAGACTCGTCAAGCTCATTGCCAAGGAGCTTGGGATTGAGTCCTACAGCTCCATTCTGAACTGGGAGCTCGAGCTGTTCGACTCTCAGCCCGCTCAAACGCTTGGCTTGGACAAGGAGTTCATCACCGCTGGTCGTATCGATGATAAGCTTTGCTCATGGGCTGCCCTTATTGCTCTCCTGGCCGCCGAGGACAAGGAGGACGATGGTTATATCAAGCTTGTCGCCCTCTTCGACGACGAAGAGATTGGTTCCCTCCTTCGCCAGGGTGCTCGAGGAAACTTCCTTCCGTCCACCATTGAGCGTATCGTTGAGAGCTTGAACCCCAAGAGCTACGGTCCTAGTCTCGTCGGCCAGACTTACGCCAAGTCCTTCCTCGTCTCCTCCGATGTGACCCATGCCGGCAATCCCAACTTCCTCGGCAATTACCTTGACGAGCACATTCCCCGTCTCAATGTTGGCTTGGTCATTTCGGCCGATAGCAATGGCCACATGACCACCGACGGCGTTTCTACCGCCATCATGCGCCGCGTTGCCGAGATCAAGGGCTGCCAGACCCAGACCTTCCAGATCCGCAACGACTCTCGCAGCGGTGGCACCGTTGGCCCCATGCTTTCCAGTGCCATGGGTGTCAGGGCCGCGGATGTGGGACTTCCGCAGCTCAGCATGCATTCGGTACGCGCCACTACCGGATCGCTCGACCCTGGGTTGGGTGTCCAGTTCTTCAAGGGCTTCCTGGATAACTGGGAGAAGATTGATGGCGAGTGGGCATGAGGAACAACAGATGATGCGACGATCTTAGAGACTTAATACAATCTGACAGATTACACAAGCTCTGCTTAGAATATAGTGCATATAGAGAACGGGGTATGAGGATGTACTAGGAATTATGGTATTAGGAAGACCAATATATACAAGAAATCGGAATGGCCATGCAAAAACGCCCTTGTTTCCTCTAAAGTATGCGTGTATTCTGCTCCCAGATTATCCAAGACAACCGTGTCTGGCAATGGGGTATTGTTCGTCTTCTCTGTTTCTTTTCCAGCTCCAGCTATGCGCGCGCGTGTTCCCTGTACTATCGACGGGCCATCCTGCGCCGGTCCTGCGCCTCGCTCACTTCATACGCAGTCTCCTCGTCGTCCTCATCGTCATCATCATCGTCGTCGTCGGGCTCGTCGACGATGGTCTCAGCCTGTTCGGCAGGCGTCTTCCGCTTCTTGACAAAGTCCTGCTTATGCGCCTCGGCGAGCAATTTGGAGAAGCTGCGCCCGCTGATTGTATCCGCGCGCTTCCGCAGTGCGCCGACGGTACTAGCCACAGCTGTAGAGCTTCCTGTGACGCGACCGCGACCTTCCTCTCCGCCTTCCTCCTCTTCGTCGCGCGGCCTTCCTTGGTCGCGCTGTTGCTGCTGTCGCTGTTGCTCGTCCTCTTCCTCCGGTTGTTCTCTAATGGTAGGACTGTTTTCGGAACTGGCACGGTCCAAGAGAGGCTCGATCCGGTAGGGGAGGGGCACGTCGCGCGAGGCCTTGTATTGCGACACGTTTGCGCAATGCTCGTTCTCGACACGGAAGAGTGACCACATGCCACGACGGATGACCTCCATGAGAGCGACAAGGAAGGAGACTATGGTGGAGTGCTGGCGATTATGCGTAAAGATCGCGTAGAAGATCCAGGCGAAACGGATGATGGGATCGACGACCATGATGGTGTAATATGGCCAACGCTTCTTGAGGGCGAGTATGTCACGGAGCGCAAAGTGCTTCGACTCGGCTTGGACGAGGGAGAAATCCATAAAGAGATCCCAAATGGCTGTCAAAAGAAAAAAAGGTTAGCAAACTTACTAGCAAGGTTCGCGGATTCGAAGTTGCGAGTGACTTACAGCAGTAGATGCTGTTAATGAGCGAAAAGGTTACAAACAGCGCGAGATTGGCTTTGGTGCCGTTGATGCGATAGAGGGACAGCATGACAGCGGACAAGATGGTCATTGTGTACTTGCCGCCATTGACTAGATGGGGGAAGATGTTGCGTGTATCTTTGTAACGGCGGAGGCATTGCATGAATCGCCAGATAGGTGGCAGAGCAGCTAGAAAGCCCATGAGTCGCGAATGGTTGGAGTTGCACTGAACGGGGTTGTCCCACTCGTGGGCATAGAGACAGAAGAATAGCTCGGCGTTCTTCAGGAGAAGAGTACGTTAGTTGGAATTCCACATGGCTTCAATATAGGTCAAGACTTACAGCCGTGGCATATGTAAGAGAACAGTATATGTCGCCAAGAAAGAAGTCACGGAATTCCACGGGGTATATGCCAGCCAAAAGGAGGCGCCACTAGAATATTGTTAGCAGCGTGCTTCTGAAAGAAAGGAGACGATCTCACATGAGAGTACGCAAACCATTTGCGGGCCCTATGTGCAATGATGGGGAAGGGCAAGAAGATAATGATAGCCGTGATGCTAAGGAGAACCACCGGGTAATATAGATAAAACTCCTCGGGGCCGTATCGACTGAAATTGGCCCATATGATGATTCCAAAAACGAGAAGAAAGAAGCTGGGAAACTCGGAGAGTGTTCTCCAGTCAAGGTGATGGCGCTGATCAAACTCAAAGATGAATGGATAGTTAATCTTGTTCTTCTCCCAGATCATACAATTGATGCAAAACAGGGAGAACAAGAGGAGCATGAGGAAGTATCCGCCGTAGACCTGGAGCAGGTAGCTCGTATTCTGCCGGAGCTGCGGGTCGTCGTGAAAGAGAAGTCGCCCGCCATATATAACGCCTTGCACGGTGAATACAAGGCCAGTGCCAATGAGGAAGCCACTCTGGAAGGCGCTCCCAGATTGCTCGCCATGCTTTTTTGTGAGGCTTCGAAGCTTGCCAACGGCTATCTTGCGGTTTCCGCGTTCAAAGTAGCGAGCGTAGAGGTCTTCCACAGTCTTAATGTGGCCCTCTAGCACGTCGCTCTGTACGAACCAGGCCTTGTTCACATGCTCGTTCATGTACCGGTATGGAGGACGGGCGTTGACAGCTTTGTCGAACTTCTTGTTGAGCTTGCGGAAGGCAGTTCGGTTGAGTAGGGAATACGACTTGAGCAATTCCAGGCCACGATAGAACTCGTGAAATGCCAGCTTGAGCTTCCGCTTGGCGGTTCGGTATGAGACCTCGTGGTCTTCTGGCCGTCGAATGTAGTCGCGACCCGCGTCTCCCGAGCTTGAGTTTCCGACGAGGGGGGTGCGAGGCATGGCACCAAAGGCTTTCGAGTTTGGCCCGACAGGGAAGATCTTGGCTTTGATAGGGGCGACCCAGCCGTTGTGGATTGAGCGGTCCTGGTCGCTACCGCGGCGTGCCTCGTCTGACGCTTGCTCGTCCGGGCGACTGGATTCGGCAATCTCTTGTATCCGTCGGTTACGCATCTCGTGCAGTTGATCTTTCAGGATCGTTAGACGCTGCCCAGCCTGGTCCTCCTTCATCTTGTAGAAGTTTTCCACCTTGTCGAGCTCCGAGTCCATGAAGGAGTAAAACTCAGCCTCCCTCTCGCGTACGAGATCGAAGGGCCGCAACCGCATCTCGTCCTTGCCAGTGTATCTCGCACCTAGACCATGATGGGAGAACAGCCTCCGCAGCTGCGAAGGGCTCTGATTCACATTGGCAGCGGCCGTCAATCGCTTTGGCAGAAGTCGCGGATCAGGGTCGTCCCTCGGTACCGCAGAAGCCGATGCACTCCGGTTGAGCTTGAAGCGGTCAAAGTTTTTGCGCACAACCTCCGACGTGCTACGGTGCGGGGGACGCTGACCTCGCTGGTGTCCCTGCTGTTGGGTGTCTGTCGAAGGCGCTTGCATGGCCGGAGCTGGAAGCTCGAACCTGCTGTCGACACGGTCAAGCTGGGCCGTAGAGGGGCTCCTGGAGGGAGGTGTTGAATCGATGCTTCCGTACTGAAGGGTATTGCCGTCTCGTGTCAACGCTTCATTTTCCCTGCTCTGTGGTACGGGGGTTGGCCTCGACTGCGAGCGGGAGCTGGACCGCGGGGCCAGAGCGCTTGTGGGAGCCATGAAGTTGTCCCCCTCATAGTTGCCATCTTGGTCGCCGCCAGGCCCGTGGAGGTTCGCGGTAGAATGTCGTTCTGAAGGTGCCGTGTAGAAAGAGGGCGTTTGCTCATTGACGTTGCGAGGAGTGCCATTGGCGCGGTACACGGCTCTTGAGACAGCCTTGACATATTTCTTGCCCGCCTTGTAGTTCAAGTACTTTATGCGCCACTCTGCAAGTCGTATAAAATCCGGGCAGTCAGCTTTTCCATCCAATGTTACGGGGTGGGTGCCCTACAACACTACAGCAGAACCCCCATATACTTCCTCCCAGCTCTGCAGCCCTAGCAGAGCCAAGAAAAGATCATGGGAGGCCTTGCAGATGCATGGAGCAGATAAGGGTGTCTGGGGGCTTAAGGACTCACCTGGCACGGCGTCCCGTTCGAGCTCCTTTGCGAACTTCATGACTTCTTCCTGGACGTCAGAATCCCACGTCCATTCCACGCCTCGAGAGCGCGGCGGGAAGGAAATGGGCGCAGATGGTGAGACCGCTCAGCATGAAGCTGTCAGGCGATTTCTACGTGCAATAAATGCGAGGCCAGTGACCCCGTGGTCGACGGGCGGTAGATGATTGATTGATTGGGTTTGCGCCGAGTTCGGGTCGCCACGGTCAGGAACGCGCCTGCAGCGCCCGTTGTCTTGCCAATCCGAGACCCTCCAATACTCCGGGAAGTCCAGGTACAGACTGTGCACGGCAACGCGGGAGAGAGATGAGACCTTGTCTCTGGCGTCTTGAGGCACAGACGGGGAGCGGCTAGCCTGTCAGAAGCTTGGGATGAAGAACGTGCTCTCGATTGTCGAGCTTCCCGGAATTTTTTCTGCGTCAAGAATCCCCCGCGTTGTCGAGTATCGTCATTGTTGTCGGCCGCGACTGTAACCCTTCCGATCCGTCCTTGATCGACATGCACAATCTGCCCGCGATTCGTTTATTGATTAATTACGGGTTGACGTTGTTCGTTCGAGCTATTACTGCTGGCATCTCATTATCGCTGCTTTTTTTTAATCGATAATGCCTAATCTCATTTTTACCAGTCTAGTTAGTATCTGTAGGTACTTAGGTAAATTACCAACTGAATGCATCAGCAACGCTCTTGCTTCGACTTAGAGGCTTGGCGCTGGCGCTAGTCACAACACGCCAAGCCAAGCCTCGGTTGGGGGTACCTTGCTAACCTACAACCATCGTAACTGACTCCCGACGACGCTCATTCCTGCCATTGTTTGCCTCTGAACAATGAGGATTCTTATAATCCGAGAAAGAGAATTCACTTATCTTTGTGTCTAATGTGCTACTGCTGAATAGGCAGTACTTCTTTTGTAATAAGAACAAAGACCCTTGAGGGAACTCATATGATTTGCACCAGTTTCATAGCTTCAAAGCATAGAGAACAATGAACAAACAACATCCAAAAACGATGAGCTGATCTTGTTCATCCAAAACCCATTGGTGAGATAATTATAGCAAAGCTCAAATAAGTGAACAAAAACGATGGCGATCGATGGATATAATATGAAGTCTGCCTCTCGAACAAACAATATTCTATCGAGAAGACCAAAGAGTCCACAATCACTCTGCTCAACGACACTCGCACACGCAAGCCAAGACTCACGATACCAGTTCTTCTGACACGCAACCTAGGGTAAATCAATCGCTTAGCACCCACAATGTGTCTCAAGCACCACACTTACTACGTCTGTAAGTGCAAGAACCTCTGCTGCCCGCAGCACTACGATACCTGCTGTAGCTCCGCTCCTCTACATTCCCTGGATTGTTCCATGCTCGGTCACATACTCCCCTGGTGTGAATACGAGGAGCCTCAATGCGTCAATGTGCGGGAGCAGCGGCAGCAGCTGGGGCGCGTCATGAAGCGATGCCCCGACGTCAAGTGGGAGCACCACCGGGTGGAGATTGATTTGTGCTATAAGTGCAAGGCCAGCTGCCACGACAGGCAGAAAATGTTGGACGGCTTTTCTAAGGAGAAAAAGGAGGAGATGGAGGCGAAGGGGAGGTAGGAGAATACGGGAAATTGCACAACTATGTGAGCTTGCAGATCGCTGGTTGTTCGCACTGATTGTGACAGCGACTTTTAGCTCGACTGACATTAGTGATCCATTCGCGAGTCCTGTTTCCACGACTTATAGATATCTGATACTGACGAACCTAGTATGACAACTGGTCTCCTTTGAGCAGAGCCACAATGAATGAAAGAAACGGGGGAAGGAACTTACAGCTAAGTAACTACTAGCTTCCTCCAACTGTCAACTACCCTGAGTCTCCCGAGCAAGGCACAAGTCTTTCTTCTACCTCCTATCAGATCTACATCGCACCCTGTGACTCTGTGGTTCCTAACTCGACACGCTGACTTACATGCAAAATAATGCCTTACCCGATTCTGGTTAACAGCCTCCAGCGCTACTCGGGGGAGCTGGAAACGAGCATCGACCTGCGTCTGACAGTGTAAAGTTTAACGGATAATGTCGGCCCAAGGCCGAGGGAGGCCGCACCTGCTGAATGCTTCCAGTGAAGTGTCAAAAGTCCAAAGATCATAGAGTTTGACGTCGGTCCGAGACCATTGGAATCTCCATACATGGTTTTTATGATTCCCGCTAATCATCCGATTATACCATTCTAGGCACCGCCAGGTCCCCGGCTTGTCCAACCTACTAGACTAGTTAATTAGTACCTGTGTGGTAATGGCTACTTGACGTATTGGTACAGTAAGGCAGCGCCAATGCTTTTGTTATGGTGACACAACATCAACAACCGGTCTGGGGGAGACCGGGGTATTACATTGGGTCTAAAGCAGACAACCATGTCCCCGTGCCGTGTTCACAGAGTACGTCGAAACTTATCGTGATGAGCAAGGGGAACCCAGGCATGGTGGCATGCCGAATGATTTCACCATGATTGTACATCAAGATCCGGCCTGTGGCTTGCTATTGGCCCCTGGCGATCTGCTAGCGGCCGGCCCAATGCAGTTGGAGGGGCTAGCCGACCCAGCCAGCTCATCCGGTGTGACAAGCCACCATGCTACTGTTGTTACCACTGGCGACAGAGATGCTGCTTATTCGGAACTGTACTCGGAAAGGGAAGCAATCGAGCAACGGCGAGGCGAGATAAGTAAGCCGGTCATAGCATGTGATAGGCAATTACTCCCAAAGTACATAGGATATGCATTGCTGTGTGGCACAACACAAGCTTCTTTTGCTGCTGAAACAGCACCAACGCCGATGTCATGTCGAGGTCGCGGTCGAGGTCGAGGTCGAGGTCGAAAGAGGCGTTGCGAGTCAAAGTCTAAAAGTACCTACCTAAAGTGCGCGCGGCCTCAGGGCAGTGTTCCTTTTTTTGAGTTTGTCATGCCCTCGTTCGAGAGCTGTGCAGAGCCCTGATTGCTATCAGAGTTCAGAGCCCAAGGCGCCCCCTCCCGGAGCAGTTGAGACGGGAGGTAGGTACGGCGTGGGGGGGTTTCCCACTGCCAGCAATGGCACTGCCAGTCGGCTTGCTGTGGGTCGCACTACGGCACTGGATCGGGGGCCATAGCCAAAGGTATATCTCCTGTATTCGTACCAGTATTCGTACTCTGGACGAGATCCGATAAATTGTCTCACCAATGAACAGCACTGAACATGGCAGAAAGATGGCTCACGACGATGTAGTACCGCCCATGGCCGACAAGCTTCACTTTGTTTTATGACTTGGGTTGCCTCCAACCTCTTGCACCTGAGATCGAGAACAGGCCCATTGCGGACGTCAAAAACTTCAATTGTTATAGACTTTCCGTGCCTGGCCGTTCAAGAATGAGCGCGCCGGGGCTGAAAAGCTAATTAAAAATGTCATGGAGTATTGCTCACGAAGAGGAGGGCAGCCACTGGCAGGTAGCTGCGTCAAATTGACCGCTGCTTTGGCAGTCATCCATGTATCGCTTCCCGTTCGTAGCCTCATAATCTGCCGAAGGTCTAATTAGCCCAACAACAACAAAGCAGGGTCACAGATTGATTGATTCGACCTTGGATCAGGGCTGGGGACAGCATGATGAAACGGCGGTTCGCAATAGTTGTCGGGTAGCCGGCTGGCTCTATGACGTCGTCATTGCAAATCGGACCCCCAGCGCCAGTGACACTATTCGCAGCTTTCCCCTTCCTGTGATTCATGCCTTTCACGGTGTGGTGGGTTCGTGGTGTACAAGTGCTGGGCGAGATCGAGATTGCCTACTCCGTACGTTCGTGCCTAGATTCGGAGAATTATTCCCCAAGCAGCGCAGCTGCGGCAAAGCAGAGGTGGTCTCCATTTGCTACTGCAAAGTAATCCGTTACGCGTACCAAACTCCGCTGAATTTCCACCCACAAGCGCAGCACAATCGGGCTTGGGGGGATGTACTCTGTAGTATGATCAGAACTCCACCCCCATGTGTCGGGAACGAAGCTGCGCTCCCATCCCGAGTTCAATTCAATTGGGAAGAGACGAGCAAGATGCGCATAATGTAATCAATGCATGACACTCTTCACAGCATATCCCAGGCTCCATTCCGCTGGTGAGCTCCCCATGTGGGTGGTAACAGGATGACAACTGCTAGACTGGTAATTAGCAAACTTTGATGCGCTTCCGTTCCTGTCTGAAAGTTCCTTCCATCCGCTCCTCCTCATGTTTCTTTTGTTTTCTGTGGGGTTGCCATCTTGAGCGGCCGAGTCAGAATGGCACGGTTAGATTTAGTAGTCTAGACCTTTGGGAATCGCGGCTATCTATGCACGGGTGGTGCACGGCGTGCGTGGTGACGGGCACATTAATCGCGCTGATGCAAAACTAAATGAAGCCATAATCTTCATGGGGGGTCAAACCGTGTCTGCCTGGGCTGGCGGTCCAAAGTAGAAATAGTAATTAGTTGTACAAGTTAGTAGTGCTTCCGTACTCTAAGGTATGGTAATTAGTGGCCGGACTGTCGGCTGGTACACGTCCTTCAAATCAATCAGGCCAAGTTTTTTTTCCTTAGGTGGCTTTTTGGTTTTGGAAGAGTTTCCCTTTCCGCTTCCGCAGGTCTTTTGTCGACCCAGCCTTGCCCCAAGATGGGCCGATGTGCGGGCTGACCGACATCAGCTCCGGCGGCAGCATGTCAGCCACTGGCACAGTTGGGCTGGAGGGGTCAGGCAGAATGGAGTCCAGACCAGACTCATTGCATCCGTTCCTTGTCATTCGTGTGTATTTCGTTGCAATTGGCGTCACGACTTGGCTCGAAAACCGGGACGGGATTCATAAACAAGAACAAGGACATTTCTGAGGGGGCTTCGGCAATTGTTCGACGTCGGGGCGGAAGCTATATGACAGGCTATTATCGCTGACGTCGTCAAGCAACGTCGCAATAGCCCATCACTATAACCAGTATCAAACAAGGCACAACTACATTTCACAGCTTAGTACACAAGCACTGTAATAACACGTCTAGTATTACTTGTAGGTACTCTGTAGAGGTGATGCAGCAATTCCGAAAGCAACGGCGATCTCGCTCGAGCGGAAACCCCGTCTTCGGTAAGCCAATCGCACTCTTCGCTCAAAGCGAGAATGATGGAAAAAAGTTCCCGATGAGAAAGGTCCGGACGTGGAGATGCCCAATCTTTTTTCTTGTCGCGCGCAGAGAGTTTCCCATGGCGGATAGCGACAGCAAAAGCACCCCCGCCCGCCGAATTGGATGCACACAACATTGCTGAATAGAGCCAGGGCTTGGTGGGTTTGGGTACGCCGTGTAGTACTACCTGTACGTACCTTGGGTAGTTCGTGAGCCTAGAGCCCTGCAGGTTGCACTACACCACCGGCCAGGTGTATTAGGCTGGTGACATGTAGACGAGGGCAGCCAGTGAAACCGACGAGCCCGCCCTCAAGCATCTCGCGTGTGCGCACCCCGCGATAACAGAGGTCCGAAAGGGTCAACGCCAAGGGTCAAGCAGGGTCGATTTATGGTCACATACTGCTGGTCAATGCAAGGATGGCCAGTCGGAAAAGAGGGGGTCTCTTGGATCTTAGGGCGGCCCTTGGGACTTGGCTACCTTGGCTGCCTTATTTGTGCGCAAATTGTCCCGCGGCGTGGTAGTACCCATGAAGAAAATATGCAAGCAAAATCAGCGGGCATGGCGCCTGCATGTTTGGATGTGGATTACGGAGTACTTGGTTCCAACTTCCAAGCAGCCTGCTCGGTAATGAACTTGATGGACGGAGTCTTGCTTGCCGGTGTAAGACGGGATGAGACATCGTGGCTGGGAGTGACTCGGGTCCATGGCGCATTTCTCACCGCATCCGCTGCCGGACTTTGGAACGGCATCTTGGGCGGCGAGCGTAAATGTATATGCAAGCCACGCTATGTCGCGATTTATCAGTCCATTGTCGCCTGTCAGCGGCGTTGTCCACAGTAATGGTTTGACTTGTCGTCGACAGCAACACGGCAAGCGCCCATGGGCCAGTGTCATGCCAGACCTGTTGCTTATCAAAGCTAATAATCTTCCATTGCTTCCGAGAGGATGAAATGATAGAGCGGATACCAAAGTTTCAAGATCAACATAAGCAGGGCTCGTAGTTGCAGGCGTCCCCGGTCGTGGCAGCCTCGTACGAAAGAGAAAAGGGAAGAATAAAAAGAAAAAAAGCACAGTAAAGTGGTGCCGCTAAGACCGTCAGCCAAGCTAAGCTGGAGCTAGCACCACCTAGCAACGTTAGCCAAGTCAATCATCGTGGCACCCATAACGCCCGATAACTCTACTAAGCTTAGCAGCGCCGGCTCACCTCTTTCCGGAGACAACCCAGCCGTGAGTGCATAAGATCATCTCCAACCAAGTAACGCAGAGATAACGCACAGGGAAGAGATTCCGCGTGGCATTGGAAGCGATGGTGCCATGCCTTCCATCTTACAGAGTACATCTATTCACTTCGGAAGGGAGCCTTGTCGTCGCCTGCATCGGCGGGGGGAGGCAGCTGCAAAACCGGTGCTGATCGTCCGGCGTTCCTCATAAGTACCAAGTTATCCCACATACTCCATTTTGGTACTTGTAGACAAGATGTGCGACAGAGTACGTAGGTTGGAGCTCGGAGTTATATCTGTAGACGACTTACACATTAGGTGGTGTAGCTAGTACACGCTAGTCAAAATCGATGTGCTGAGGTGCGGGTATTGTTGATTCGTACCAGCCTTGGCTGGGCTCCCTCTCGCACGAGGATGAGCCAAATGGAACGATCAGGGTGGAAACGATTTGACGCTGGTCGACGGGCAACTCTGGAGCATTACATCAAGCGCAACTTAGGCGGTCGTGGGCAACGTGATTGGCTCTCAGCGCTGGACCTTCCTCGGTCGCCGCCCTCCAGCTCGCTCTTTTGGCGCCTGTGCACCGCTGGCGCCTCGGGGATGTAGGTAAGGTACGGAGCACCTACCAAAGCTCTGGCACACTGGATGCCTTGTAAGTTGTAACGCACGGCAACTTGCTGCAAGGACATGAGCCCAGGCGCCGTCACCCCACTTGTGACTCTGCAAACCGCAAGGCATCAGTGGGGTCCCTGCCCGCTCCAGTAGCCACTCAGGATCCACCCAGCCCGCTGAAAGTGCTGCCGACTCAGCCAAGAGCCAAGCCCAAACAGCCCACTGCCAACCGACCTTGCCCAGTAACACCAGTAAGTGGGAGTACCAGGTTAGTAGCTGCAACGTTTGACTAGCACGCCTCAAAGAGGCCGGAGGTGAGTGAAGTCTCACCTCTTTCTGCCTGCTGCCACTCGGATCCCTCTTAACACCGCCTACCCACCCTCCTCTTGTTCTCTTTTTCTTTTCTCCATGTATGCTCCCTCGACATAACTTATCCCTTTGAGCGTGACCGTGATCCACGCCATTGCGTTCCAACATTATCTTACCAGAGCTGTACACAGTGAGACACACTACGCTCTGGTCCCCTCTGCCTTTATAGGCCGCAGCCAGCACCAGTCCGTGCCTGGCCTGCTACTAAGGCCCAGCCCTAGCTTCGAGTCCCGTAAAGCTTACGACAGGGTGATCTCTTTACCCGGCGGGCAAGCCAGTCTAAATCATAAGCTCTCGATTCCCTCGAGCGAACCTCGAAGTTTCTTTCTCGAGCCCAGGCTCGAAGCGATAGTATGCTCGAAGCCCCGTCCCGCAAGCCTGTTGGCGGCGGCGGCGTCCACTCCAGGCCGTCGTCGACAATGTACCCCCAAGGCCAACAGCTGCAACATCTCGGCCACTCTCGTCGCTCGCCCTCCGTCAATACCTTCAGCACCGCCTCGAGCATCCCTCCGCCCGCCGCTTACCGAAAGTCCTCGCCCTCCGACCTGCGTCGCTCGACGTCGAGCCGTTCCGGTGGTACTACCTCCGGCCAGGCTACTGGATACGTCGCTCTACTGAGGAAGCAGAAGGCTACCGTCTGGTGCGATCGCGCACAATATGAGGACCCCCGTCTCGCAGCACAGCAACGGGCTGCGAAACAGCGTGCCAACCTCGAGGTGTCGGGCAACAGGAATCGTGCCAGTCTTGCCCCCGGCAGCAGCCGCAGCAACACCGGCATCAGCGCAGGAAAGGTGGCTGCCAAGATTCGGCATCACGGAAAGACGCCCGTCGTCGGCTTGACTCCTGGTGAGAATCATGTTGGTGTCGGCGGTGTGCCCCTGCGTCTGAGTGCGACCGAGGTGGAAGGCGAAGACAGTGACGAGGAACAACAGCCCTCGACGGGTCGCCTGCACCACCGTAGGACGGGGAGCAGTGGACGCAGTAGCAATGCCAGCGGCGGTCGACGCGGCCTCGCCTACAGGACCTCTGCTCACGGTAGCATGACGAGTAGACATAGCCAGCGCTGGGCGGCAGGCGACACTCCCGAGCGCACCGGAAGCATGGTCGACTTGCAACAGCATCATGGCCTGCACCGTGGAGACTCTGCAAGCGTTCACGACTCGGCCTCGGCTAAGGCTCAAAGCACTCACAGTGCCGAGGACGCCGAAAAGGCCGACAATGTTGCTGAGCTCGGGAATGCGCCTCGCGTGGCAAGCAACTCTCTCCTGCACTCGGCTCTTACTAGGGAAAAGAGTGTCAAGAACCCCGAGGAACTCAAGAGACGGGGAAGCGTGGACGAGAGAACTGCCACTCTCACGAACCAGCGACTTTACATTGCCAATCCTGATTGAGAGGCTGTCACCATCCTAGTCGGCGATTGAAAGGGACTACACATCAAATATCATTCATGGAAAAGCACACTATGCATCAGAAGGCGTTCTTTGTCATTTTCACATTTTGCTCTTTACGCAGCCCTTGAACGGGCACTGTCGTTTCTGGGTCTGGATACCTGAAATCACCCATCCCCTCGCTATAGCAACTCATTGCGGGTGAATAATGCAAGCATACGAAGGAGAGGCGACGGTGGGAAGCCTGGGGTCGTGAGGGCAGGCGGAAGGTCGCGCTGAAGGGAGAGAACAAAAGTCACTTTAATGATACCATCGTTCAAGCGGAGCTGGTCTACAGCGAGAGAGATACCAATACGAAACATCCTTTTAATTCAACTAAGCCTGTCGAAATGACGCTATCAGTGTTGATCTTTCCTGATGATCTTGGCCAATTTGTTCGTGTGATCGACTCTAGCCTTGCCTCGGCGCCACCAACACGAGCGCCGTGTTCCACACTTGAGCCGCCGCCGCGGCGACGTTACATGCTGGTTCTGGGCAATAGTACAACTTATGTGTATAGTGTTTACTAGTGGTAGGCATATGCAATGGGGCCGATGACAATCAGCAATGCCCACCACGCGTGAGTTTGGACCCTGCGTCGTCCAAAAGCAAAAATAAATAAAACGGCGCTTCGTCCTCAGCGTATGGGCTTTCTCGATTCCCCATTGCCGACGAGCACTGCCTCAATCTACCATGGCGGTTGCGGCTTTATTCTTAGCGCTCCGCACTTTGCGAGCGAACCCAGCCGAATGTGGATGGTCCTGGACTCCTGGCCAGGGCCTATCGTGCGCTACTAACCTATGGCATCATAAGTCGTCAGGGTTGTGACAGTTGGCGAGCCGCTAGGGGAAAACCGCTAGTGGATTGCCCTTTGGGGGGGGGGGGGGTTGCTGAGCCACAACCCTGGCGTTGGTCAGAAGGTAAAGGAGAGCGTTGTGGCGTGAGGAATCCAGGGCGTTCAGCCACAGCCAGAAACCCGCCTAACCCCCCCCCCCCCCCCCCGGGCCACTACAAACGCGACCCAGAAGGTAAGCCAGCCGTGGCTGGCGCCAAAGCTACGCGCCGACCGCGTCGGCTGGCCGTGCACCTCTATACACGTCTTGCTGTGTCCCACATCCTTAATCTACGATTTAGGCGTTCCCATCTTAACGCAGCGTAATTGACTCTTGATAGCACCAACCGCTGCGCCGACATATGTGCAAGTGACCTGAAAGCTCCTTCCTGCTCTTCATCTGGTGATCCGAGTTTATTCTGAAGGGCAGTCACGACTGACCTCACTCACCTGCCATCAGCTGGTTCGACATCTAATCGACGCGTCTCTACCGACACAACTCATCCATTTCTACACATTGTGCAACACCCCCAGGCACAAAGCGAGTCGTAAGAGGCAATCCACTGTCAATCAAATCACAATCCTCTTGCCAATGGCTGCCACAACGCCGTTGGCAGAGATGTCGCCAAACATACAAGAGTCGGAAGCTGTCGGGCGGAAGCGATCTCATGACGAGTACACGGATGGTCTGGTCAAGCTCAGCTCGGAATCTGAAGCGAAACGGCCATCAAGTGGCGTCGCCCCTAAAATTGCGGACGTTGATCGTGAGTCAAACTTCCTTTCCTCGCCCGGCTTGAAAGGAGGGAAACTTGCTGAACCTCTTGCAGTCATGCCTCCTGCGACTCGTCAGCCGGTAACAAATTGCTCACCGCATTCTTCACCACCAGGACTTGTAGAGGATGACACCAGCATTGCACACAATTCATCTCCACAAACGCCCAGCAAACCGAGTTCCGAACAGATAACGGACGACAAAACTTCCACTTCCGCGACTGCAACCCAGGCCAGCGCACTGGCCAGCACAACAACGACACAACCTCCAAAACGGAAGCGCCTAACCGCAGCCGAAAAGGAGGCACAAGACAAGGAACAGGCTGAGAAGAAGAAAGAGCGTGAAGAGAAGGCCGCCGTACGAGCTGCAGAAAAGGCTCGCATAGAGGAGGAAAAGGCCGAGCGCGCTAAGGAGCGCGCCAAGGAACGTGAAGAGAAGCGAAAACAGAAGGAAGACGAAGAAAAAGTAAAAGCACAAGAGCGTGAAGAGAAGCGTAAGAAGAAAGAGGAAGACGACAAGATCAAGGCACAAAAGGCCCAGGAAAAGGAAGACAAAAAGCGCCATGAAAGGGAGGCTAAGGAAAAGAAGGAGCGACTGCAGCCAAAACTTAACAGCTTTTTCGCAGCTCCTAGTACTCCCAAAAAGGCTGCTGTCACAACTCTGTCGGCAAACGCTTCACCAGAGAAGGCCAGCCCGGTGGCAGCGCTATCGAAAGCTCCAGACTCCGCATATCAGAAGCTTTTCCAACCTTTCTACATCAAGGACAACACGACTCTCGCCCCACCAGCAACTTGCATGGACCAGGAAACAAAAGAAGCCAAGTCAGCTATCCTCGATCAATTCATCAGCGGGACTCGGATCCATGCCAAGTCCTCGTTGGACATTACTGAGGTGCTGGCACTGCCCGAGAAGCCGCCGAGGAGAGGACGACTCTATCATCCCGTAAAGCATATCATGGAGGATGTCTACAAAGAGTCTCAGACTACGGGAGCCGACGACTCCCATAAGGTCATACAAACAGCCAGGAAGAAGCTGGCCAAGGTTCCAATGAAGGTGATTGCTTTTTCACAAGATGTGCGCCCGCCCTACTACGGAACAGTCACGTTCAAGCCTTTTGTGCTTGGCAAAGGACAAATGAGTCGAATCGCGCGGAACTCGACCACCAGGCGCTTACCTTTGGAATATGACTACGATTCAGAGGCTGAGTGGCAAGACGATGAAGGAGAAGATCTTGATGTCGATGACGACGAGTCGGATGTAGATGATGAGGATGACATGGATGGATTCCTCGACGACTCTGAAGACGCTGGTCTAGCACGACGTGTGTTTGTGAACACAATTGAGCCTGACAGCTCTGGTATTTGTTTTGAGGACGACCGTCGATTGGGACCTAACGCGACCGTGTTTGCCCACAAGATGGAGATCATGTTGGATTCAACTTGCCGGCCAGCAACTACCGTGACTGAGGGAAACACCTGCATAGATGCACGTGCGCGCATCTCTGAAATCGATCCATGGTCCACGGCCTACTGGGAGCCTGAGCCCAAACCCGCATCCAAGACGGCTGGGGAAAAGGTCACAGCTAAGATGCCTCCCCCAGTTGCACCGACGAATGCGCTTGCGGCCTTGAACGATGGTCCCAAGGCGACATCAGTTAAGGTTGTGAATGACAACTTGCTGATCGATGTCAAGAAGGCTATTCTTGACAACAAGGTCCTATCTAAAGCTGGGATTGTTGACTTTATCTTCCAGCAGTTGCGGGAAAAGGGCGCGAGCCGGACCGAGGTGAAGAACACCATTGAGATGGTCGCTGAGAAGGCGGGAGCTGGCAAGGTCAAAGAATGGACCCTGAAGCAGGGCCATGAGCTACCCACTTGAAGTTGCAAGTGCCGAATCAGCGAGAGGCGCAAGTCCTTCAGGTGCTTTTGTACATTTATCATCACGAAGCGAGTCTATTTGCATTTATTTTGGGCGATGGCAGAATGAAAATATGTTATCTAGCGGGTTTCGGGGGGGTTGCTTCGGCGATTCGTGCCCGATGACTATTTATTGCAGATGTCAACTGCCAAAAGAGCAGAGTATAGATAAGGATGGAGGAGAATGGACTCCATATTGATGATTGGGAATCTAAGAATCCATCGCGGAAGACGAATATACATTTACTATCGTGTGAATTTTAACTGTACGGAGTAGTGAGCTCTATGGGAGCGGCGCAAACACAATCGTGTTTGGCTTAGCGCTGCGCCGGACGGGACGGAGGGGCGGGTCTCCAGGAATTGTTGCGGATTTCACGGGACGCAGCGTCCCCAACACGACCCACCAGCACCAGCACCAGCACCAACACTCTGGATTGTACCCTGAATGTGAGATACCAAATCGTCATCAGCCTCGTTTGCCGACTCACTACCATCCACTACTGCGACGACCAACATAACATTCTGCTTTCAAATTGCCTTGTGTTTCGTCATATACCCAACGTTTGGCGCCTGTTTATTCATTGCGCCCCTCGTAAATCGCTGCCTGGCGCAAAGCCCCTAGATCGCAGACCGAACACGTCCTCTCCGACACGCAAGACGACGCGACTAGCGTCATGACGCATCCTTAAAGCGAAGCCCTAGTCTACACATAAACATTGAGATTTACATTGTCTCCTCGCATCCTCTTTCTCGAACCACCGACACGCGCATACAGCACCCGCGACATGACCTGATATGGAGGATCCTTGGGGCTCCCCGTGGGCCGCAGACTCGCCGCCCAAGATCGACCTGCCCGCCGCGCCGCCTCCCGTCCTCACGCCGACCATATCCGAGGGCGAACAGCACCCGCGCGCCAATCTTTGGGCGGACGAGGACGCGTGGGGTGGATGGAACGATGGTGGCGCGGGGGCGGCGCCGGGGCTGGATAGCCCGGGATGGGGGCGCAGTCCCGCCTTGAGGCCGGTCTTGACGGCTTCATCTAGGGGCTCGTCAAGGTCTGTGTCTCCGGCACCGTGGGGCAGGAGGGCTCGTGACGAAGAGTACGTTGATCCGGCCATCAGTCTGGAGAAGGAGAAGCCGAAGACAGAGTGGGAACAGGGAAAGCTCGAGGCTGCTGCTGCAACTCCCACGCCTGCAATTGGCGCCAAGGCGCAGGATGTCTGGGTCGCCCAGGAACCGCCAAATCCAGAGGAGGATGTTAGAGAGAAAGTGTCATCTGGGTCTGAGATCGAGTCACCATCACGATCGGAGTCACCGGATCTGCCCCCACCAGGCCCGGCAATACGACACGACGAGCGTCCGGATCCTACTAGGCAAGGCTCACGAGTTCAGGAATTGGTGGAAATGTACGACGGCTTCGCAAAGCCGAATGGGGCTTCGGAAGAGATCGCGTCCGGGACAGCTCGGGACGATGAAGTCTCGTCCTCAAGTTCTGAAAGCTCTGAGGAAGACTCCTCTGAATTGGAGATTCCCTCGCCGCCAGCAGCATCACATGATAGCCAACCGTCCGACGACAAACATGAGCACCCCATGGACCACTCACCACGTTTGAAGACAGATGAAGCGAATGATCTGGACTGGGCCGAAGACTCGGTCGTCTACGTGCCAGCTGAGCCTCCACCGACGCAAGCCGCGCGAGCGCCCGCTATTGACGTTCCTGTTGACTTGTCGAGACTGGACGAGCTTTTCCCTCTTGCGCCCCCCATGGATGTCGAGCCGGAGCCTTTACCAGACGTCATCATAGACGACACCTTTGCATCTACCGAGGAGCGGAAGACATGGTATCGCGTTTCTCGCTTCGGTTCCATGCGCAAGCACAACCTGGGCAACGACGACAACTACGTCCGCATGGACTGGGCCCACTCCGCTGCCAGAGAACAAACGCTGAAGACGGTGCGGCGTTGGATGGAGGAAGACTCTATTGCCGGACGTGTCGTGCTCGGCAGCCGGAGAACCGGGGCCATCGGTACGAGTGTGTTCAATTGGGACTCGGCGGCCCCGGAGGTGGGCATTGGAGAGCTATTGGGCAAGAAAGCGCAGCCCAAGACGCACTCTCGCAAAGCCTCCCTGATTTCCAAAGCGTCCGCGGGTTCGCCGACAGTGGCAAACTTTGGCTGGGGCTCACCAGCTGTATCCCCGACGACGGGTTCCTTTCCCATATCTTCAATGGACTCGATCGCCTCTCCTCAAAGTAGCCGGCCGCAGTCTCTGATACAGCCTCCGGACCAAGGCTTTACAAAGCCTCTCGAGGAGGTGGAAAGATACAAGAGCAAGCCAGCGCCCCTTGCGATGCCCCCTTCCAACCCTATCGGGCGACCATCGATTGATCAGACACTTGTCGCCTCACTCGCTTCGCCACTGGAAGTTTCAGCACCGAAGCACGAGGTAGTTGACGATGACGAGGATGATTGGGGCGAGATGGTCTCGTCACCTACAGCGACTGGGAATGATATTTTCGACAAATCAGCAATGAACGCCAGCTTTCAGGCAACTGGTAACCGCTCGCCGCCCGCTGATAATCGTCAGACAGGGAAATCTGGCTCTTTTGACCGACCTGGGAGCCAAACATCAATGAATGTCCCAGATCAACTAGCCTCTAATCCGTGGGACTTTGATAACTTGGATTCCTTTGGCGGTGCACCGACAAGAGCTTTTAGTCCACAGTCAAACGGGCCGTCCGAAAATGTCGCCGAGTCCCCTCGAACGCCTACAGTGTCCTCGTTCCCGACGGCCAGCTCTCCAGTCATGCCATTCTCCCCGCCACCGCCGATACAGACGCCCGCAGTGAAGCTTGCAGAGGATCAAGCAGCGCCGGGCTCCTTACAACCCCAAGACGCAGATGCTGCGGCACGAATCATAAGCAGTCTCCCCGACTTAACGTACATGTTGAAATAATGAGGATTCTGTATAGCATTAGTACATGAAAGTCTCTTACGGCCTCTTGGATACGACCCAATGAGGGGCGATGTGTATTACATGATAATTTACGTGTTCACTTTGATTTATGGCATTGGAAAGGCGCAAAGATATGATGGGTATTTTCTTTCTTCTTTTTTTGGCATTTACTCATGGTTAAGAAAATAAGATAGCGTCCGATAATTCCTACTTGGAAAATAAAACTCAACTCGAATCGGTCCGGATACCTTGCCAGTGACCATCCTGGAAAGCAAATGCTGTAGGTTCCGACTCCTGGCCGCAACAACATGCATGATGAAAGGTAGGAACGTCAACGTCCAGGTAGCTCCATTGTTTATCCCTGTATTTTGAAAGAAGCCATGGGAATAAGAAAAAAATGAAGAGAGGAAAAAGAAACATACAACAGCGGGTATTCGCTAGTCGTCACCGACCTAGCTACTAATCCGCCCCTCAGTGTCTTGACGTGAGGAGAGCGGACGGGATCCTGTATTGCACACTGGGTATGGTCGTATGTGCTGGATTGTGGAGCAATTAGATTTATATGCTCAAGCGACGCTTGTGTGCTCACGGTTGGTTCTCTTGCAGCCCTTTATCCATGGGAGGGGAAAAGCAAGGCACCGCCCATCTCCTCGTCGTCGTCATCGCCGCCATCGTTGTTGTCAACCAATTCATGCTCCGAGCCAAAGTCCGACACGAACGGTGCTTCGAAGCACGACATGCCCGTGTCCGGATCGCAAAATGCTTCAAGGCGATTGGGGCTGGGCTCGACGTGATCCATGGGAAGGGGAGACTCACAGAACGGAGCATCGTCGGGGAGGATATTGACCTGGCGGATGCAGTTGATACTTTCCAAAAGCAGTCGAGGGGAATTGGCCATTGCGGAGAAGGAGGTGATTCCCTGGCTGAGGAGATCTTGAAGAGGCCGAAGCGGGCGAGGTTGTTCCAAAAGGGGCTCATCCCCGTCGTCCTCGTCGCCATTGTATTCAAGCTCGTCTTCACAGTAGCAAATCCCGTCCACAAAGGTCGGGCACGGGCTGAACTGGATGCCGCTCAGAGGCTCGTCAATGTCATCGAAGATCTGGATCCGAGGTCGAGGCAGGCTGGCTTGCGTGGAAGCAGGCGGGCTGCAGTAGCACTGGTCCTTGTTGGGGACGTTGAAGAGGGTGAACTTTCGACCAGGAATGACCGACAGAATGGGGTCAGCAGTAGGCAACGGGTCGTTGAAGTCAAAGTCATCAAAGAGCTGCACGGGACGAGGGACCGGCTCCTGGTCAAGTCCCTGGGGCTTCCCGACAGGCTGCTCTGCATAAGGATTGGTGCGGCAGAAGAAGCAAGGGCAAGATTCGGGAGGAGATGGACCTGGAAGGTACTGTGCTTCGCCATCGTCAGTAATGGGTTTCAAGAGGTCGACGCCGAAAAGGTTTAGCTCAGGGAACACTTCCTCGACTGGGTAAGGGGGGATGATCTCCTGGAATACGGGGCAGGCCATAGGGTTGGAGTCCGCCTCGAATCCCTTCCCGCCATCGAATTGCGAGGCTGGAGAAGAAGGAGACTGTTCTTCGGCGGACTCGTAGTCCGGCAAATCCGAAAGATAGTCCAATGTGGCCTGGCGAGGTCGACCCGAGCCCACAGGGCCAAAGTCGTGAGGCGGGGGAGTATTGTCATCCGCCATGCTGCCGTAACCCTTGATCAGGCAGTCCGTGCAGACCTGGCTATTGATGTAGAAGGTTCTCTGGCGAATGGAGCTATCGCGGCATTTGCCGTTAGTATTGATCAGAGCTGGTGACCAAGTGCGCTGGGCGTGAGCACAAGGTGTAGTCTGGGGTTGAGCAAGAGGTGTTGGGAAGTTGCAAATCCTACACTGGTGGTACGTTTCAACAGTGATGCACATGTTGAGAAAAAAAAGAAGAAAAGGAGGGGGTTAAAAGAAAAGTCCGGCTTTTCCTGGTGACCTGAAGATGAAAGTTAGTGAGTCTGTTGCTGGTGGCTTGAAAGGTATGTGAGATTTTGTCGACTGGATATCGAAAGCTGGGTGACGACTTTTGCTTAGCTCGTTTGAATGAAAAGTTGCTGATCTGGATTTTTGGAAGTAGTGGGAAAGAGAAAGATGGAAAGGAAAAGATTGAGCAAGGTCGACTCACGATGTGTCGGAATACTTATGGACGTGGCTCGTCATCTCGCTGTGGTCTTTCTTGTTCTTGGTACAGAGAGTACACGCGCAGATTGACCGGATCAACACGAGTCGATTGGCGGTAAACGTCTCTTTTAACTAGATGAAACAAGGAATTGCAAGGGTCTTCCCAGGTTCGGGTGAACTTGAGTCTGTCCATCTCAGTGGCTACGGTGAGTGTCAATGATAACTATGCATCAAGTTTCTCAAGTCAGAGGCTGTGGCGGGCCAATTGGAATGAGTGAGAACACTGTACACCAAGGACACCAGGTTCTTTCTTTGTCCGTTCATTGTAAAGGCACAATGTGAACAGTCACTTGGAGATGTTGAAAGAAACAATCATGGTCGCTTGGAATAAGTTGTTGAAGCTACACGACGTGGTCAAAGCGTAGCACCCGAAACAAAGGCAGACAAAGGCAAAGTACACCTCTTCTTGAGAACAAGCAGCGTGAATCTCTGACACAAAGTAGTCAATTTATTATTCACTTGTACATGGGATCATGAGTTCATTTACTCTAGGCGAACAGGATTGCTGGGTCTTACGTCCGCTACGCCCTCCTCGTCCAACCCGCCAAGCTCATCATTCCCACTCCTGCTCTTCTTAGGCGGACGAACAAAAAGCAATGCCAACATGGGTAGGAAGCACGCCACTGACGTGTAGAACCACGGAAGACCCGTCCATAAGCCTTTCAGCCTCATCCCCAGATCAAATGTCCAAGCAAGCGCCGGGGGCCCAGCCACATTGCCCAGGGTCTCAACCATGCCAAGCAGCGCATACAGCCTCGACGTGTAGGCCGGGTCGACAAAATTTGTCACTGTCGCTCTGACAACGGCGTTTTCGGCAGCGCCAAAGCAGCCAATAAACAATCCGAACAGAAAAGGCACGACACTTGTGCTGAGGGCCCGTATCAGACCCGAGAGGCCCAATATGAAAAATGTCCACCGTCCGATGAGCAGATCCTTTCCAAACGATGTATATCCAAAACACGGCGACACCAGCTTGTCGGAAAGCTTAGGCAGGAGAACTAACACAATTATGTTGACGACGCCGAGGGGCGAGAGCAGTACGCTGAACTCAGCCAACGTCCAGTGGAAATTCTTGCTCATGTACTGCGCCAGAGTTCCGGATAAGCCACTGGCCCGGGCGCTGGTAAAGAAGAAGGCAACGAGACAGAGTGGAACGTTTGGATCCTTGAGCATCTTCAGTGAGTGGAGCAAGTCATTGATGCCATGGATGATGTGGGCTCTGAAGGCTTGCGCTGAACTTTGATAGTCGGTCTGTTGCTGTTTCTTGATGTCGATGACGAGGGTCTCGGGGATGAAGAAGAACACGGCATAGACCATTGGGATCGTGCTGAGGACGATGATGATTGGCACCCAGGGACCGTACGTTTCCATCAAGAGACCCGCGAGGAGGGGACCTAGGAGGGCACCTGCTGTGGCTCCCAATGAGAGATAGAGGAAGTTGGATGCTCTGGCAAGCGCAATATCAGCAAAAAGCGAGTGGAGCAAAAGATGAGAGAGGGGATCCATGGGGTACTCACTTGTCCTTTTCAGTGCTCACATCGGTCACAAAGGCGAACAAGGTAGCCACAAGCACTGGAATGCCTCCTCCCACAACTTGGAATACACACCCGTACAGTAGGATGTTTGGGTTGGCGCGGAGAGTGTACTTGAACTCGCCCAGCATGAAAGGAGCACCCATAAAGGAGAGAGCGAGACCGCTGTATGAGAAGATTGCCGTTGGTTTGCGGCCAATCCTATCGGCCAGCATACCGTATGGATAGGAGCAGAGCAGGTCTTAATCAGCCGAAAAAAATAAGTAAGTTAGCATCGAGCCACTCCTCGACCAGATTCAGCGTAATTGGAGAAATTGGAGAAAGAGAACATACTCATCACAGAGGCCAGCAGGCCGAGCCAGCCCATCAAGAAGGCCAGCGGTGATTGAACCTCGGCCACCTTGCACTTCATTTCGTCAATGAGATCCGGCGAATCGTCTTGATAGTGGCGGTGACAGAATGCATCTTCGATAAGACGGTACATGGGCATGAGCATGAGCATGCCGCTAGTGACAATGAGAAATTTGGCTATGGCGACCAAGAGGACAATGGTGGATGGTTTGCTGGCCTGCCATGACGACCAAATGCGCCGGCGTTTCCGAATGGGCTCAAAGGGTGCATCGGGCGTGGGGATGGGCTCATCGGGCAGCTCGTCGACGTGGGTGAGGAAAGGGGCATCCTCGTCGAGGCTGTCCAGGCGAATTCGCGACATGGCGACGCTGTGGATACAGTGTCCAGAAAGACAACAAAGGACATGAGATGCGCCGGTCCAGGTCGTCACAATCTACATGGCCAGTGACGGTGTGACCAATTTCGGGGAACGTGTGCCTGACTGTGAGGATGATGAAAATAGAAGAGGAATGGAGGTGAGACTAGGAGATGGGAAAGAAATAAGCGGACCCAATAGTTAGAATGGCAATGCGAGCTGAAAACGCAAAAGGAACGCTGTCGCCAATGACGCGCCCGGTAAGGCTGAGCCTGAAAAGTCTATAATTAGGGGTTCTGAGAGCGGGTACAAAGTCCGGTACTCCTTTAATTAGGGAGAGCTACTGCCTTGGTTTCAAGTTGTTAGTACTATTGAGTACTGCATATAATTCCTACTATTAACACAATTGTACAAGTAACACAAACAAGTCCGAGCAATTTAGAGCAAAACTCTCCTACCCTAGCCTCTTACTTGACCCTCAACATCATTCATGCCTATGTCGACGAAGAATAATGGAGAAAGTCGTTCTGTGGGTTATCCGTTGTTGAAGAAGGACATGTTAGTCTCAGGCTTTTGGAAGCAGTTCCCAGGATCTGGTAGATCGGTAGTGCGGAAGTCAATTTACCCTTACACTTACAACTTGGTGCCGTCACAACCCGATGTGCCGGGATCAGCAACCCATCAACCCCACATTGTACTCTACCCAGGTTAATATTTGACATTTCTCTCTTACTCTAAGACCGAGTTTGAAGACTTGGCGCTGTTGCACTCTCACTTTCCCATCCTATATATTTTATCTTTCATTTTTAAACCTTTCCGTGACACAAACATGTCTGGCCAAACCTCGTTGCGAATCGGCTTCGTGCCAGAACACTTTTCTACGCCCCTGCATTTCGCACAGCAGCACTATGGACTGGACGCTACCCTGATCCCCTTCCCCTCAGGCACCGGCCACATGGTCACGGCGATCCGCGCCGGCGAAATCGATGTGGGCATTGGCCTGACCGAGGGATGGATCGCTGGCCTAGGTAAAGGGGATGTCGAGGGCGACGGCGGCTACCGTCTGGTTGGCACCTACGTTGAGACCCCTCTTTGTACGATATAGCCTCATCCCGAAATTTGTACACAATCGCTTAGGTGTTGTTGTTTACTGTAACCATTTCTTTTCTTCTTTTTGCTGACCCTTTCGGCTACTCACTTACCAGGCTGGGCCATCTCCACGGGCGCCAAGCGTCCCGAGCTGACCTCCGTATCTGACCTCGCCGGCGGCAAGATCGGCGTCTCCCGCATCGGCTCCGGCAGCTATGTCATGGGTTTCGTCCTCGCCGACCAGCAGAACTGGCTGTCCGCGGGCGCCTCGCCTTTCTCCGACACGGTTGTGCTACACAAATTTGAGAAGCTCCGCGAGGCCGTCAACTCCGGCGAGGCCGACTTCTTCATGTGGGAGCACTTCACCTCCAAAAAGTTCTATGATTCGGGCGAAATCCGCCGCCTGGGCGATATTTACACGCCCTGGAGTAGCTGGAAGATTGTCGCCTCGACGAAGCTGACGCAGGGAGACGAGCTGGACGGACGTGTGAAGGACCTGTTCACCAAGTTGGATCAGGGTGTGAAGCACTTCAACGAGAACCAGGAGGAGGCGGTCAAGTACATCTCTACCAGCCTAGGGTACACGGAGCCGGATGCCAGGGAGTGGCTCGGAACCGTCAAGTTCCCGACTCAGACCGAGGGCGTCAAGTCGGATGTTGTAAGTAGCTGCGTGACGATCTTGAGGAAAGCGGGTGTGCTAGAGGAAGGAAAAGGAATGGAGCCTTCTGTGATGGTATTCAAACCATAGGTAGGGGGTGGACTTTCGAAGAAGAAGAGGAGGGTTCTCAAATTCTCTGTGGAGTAGGAGTGACGTCCAATGTTCTCTGGCTTCACGGAAGTAGTATCAAGCAAATGAGCATAAAATTCGAACATTACTATCCCATGGTGAGACAGCATTTCATTGTCAACCAGGATTGGCTCAAGTCACTTTCATGAAGCTTATCGTTTCCCACCAAATTCATGGTTGGGGGACAAATGCAATGTCACAGTCTGGAGGTGGAGGTGGAGGTGGAGCGGAAGCGTCCGGAAACCACTCTAGCGCCGAGAGGCTCGTGCAGACTCCAGAGCCATAAACCCCTGACCCCAAAGCCTAAGACGCCTTCTGTGGCTGCCACCATTGGTCAGGTTTCCGCCCTCGGCACATCCGTCACCACTGACAGATTCGCTCTTGGCGCTTTCTCCATCTGTCATTCTGTTATTCTGCCATCGTCTGTACAGCTATAGTTGCCGACGCCAACAGGGACTATCTTTCGACACGACCACGGTACTAAGGGGAGACGTCGCCGATTTCTTGATTCTCTATTTTGCTGGACCGCGGGCGGACCTTGCTGCGTTGAAAATTGCTTGGGTTCTCTCTGTCGCACCACACCTCCCATGAGTGTCGTTCCGTCCGCCGCCGGCTGCTTTCGTCCAAAGCGACGAGGTATTCGCGACACCCCAGGTTAACCGGTCAAGCCTTCATGTCAAGCGCATCATGGCCACAACACGAGCTTCCGACCAGGATGGCGGGGGAATTGGTCGCCCGGATAGGCGCTTCTCCGAGGATGCTGCTGATTTAGCTGCGTCCATCGGCTCATCGCGACGCACCCGCTCGCCATCTCCTTCACCAAAAGGGCTGCGGGCGAAGCTGGGTCTGGCTGGCGTCGCCAGGAGGACGCTGGGAATGTCACTGTTGTTGTTGACGGTCTTTCTGTGGACACTGTCCAACTTTCTTGCCAGCGTAAGAGCTACATTCAATCCAACCTACTTCCCAGGCCCCAGCATTACTGACGTATCTTCCTTGTTATAGCTAATCTTCTCCGACCACACCTACGATAAGCCATTCTTCCTCGTTTACGTGAATACGTCCGTATTTGCAATAGCTCTGATTCCGAGATTTATACGATACCTTTCACGGGCGGGACTCGACGGTGTGCGAAGTGACTTCCGCCAGATCTGGCTCGAGTATAGACACGGCGCCCCGACTACGAAATTGATGCCCAGCGGAGATGACGGGCTCGCCGGCGAGCGCCTCCTGATAGATGACGAGCGTGCTGCCGAGATGGGAGCGAAGCCCGCGGCAAATGAAAAGCTTAGCTTCCAGGAGACAGCTAGGCTGAGTCTCGAATTCTGCATGTTGTGGTTCCTCGCCAACTATTTTGCGTCAGCCTGCCTCGAGTACACGAGTGTGGCCAGTGTCACAATCTTGACATCCACCAGCAGCATGTTTACACTCATCTTTGGCGCCATGTTCAAGGTGGAGAGTTTCTCGCTGCGCAAGCTGACAGGGGTGATGGCCTCCATGGTGGGGGTTGTGCTCATCTCCACCGTGGATTTGACGGGAGCGGGCGATGACGATAGAGGCTCCTTTCCGGAGAAGTCGACGTCGCAAATTGCCATTGGGGACTCGATGGCTCTATTCAGTGCCGTTGTATATGGGATGTACGTGACCGTCATGAAGAGAAAAGTGGGCGACGAGGACCGGGTGGATATGAACCTCTTCTTCGGCATGGTGGGCGTCTTCAACTTGCTGCTTCTATGGCCCGTCTTTTTTGTTTTGCATTGGACGGGTATCGAGCCGGTAGGTTACGGGGTATTCTTCTCTAATCATAGAGCAAGGTTGACTGACCGACCGTGTAGTTCGAAATGCCACCGTCGAGCAGAATCTGGACCATTATTATAGTAAGTTGTCCCAACAGGGCATGGACCCTTGTGTGTTTGCGGGCTACTGACCGGAATCCTACTAGATCAACTCATTGTCGTCGTTTGTCAGCGATATCTCATGGGCATTCGCCATGCTGCTCACTACCCCGTTGGTGGTCACAGTGGGCCTCTCGCTCACGATTCCACTGTCACTCATTGGAGAGATGATCCAGTATGGCCAATACTCCAGCTTTGTTTATTGGATCGGAGCTGCGGTTGTGTTTGTCTCGTTTCTTTTTATTAACAACGAGAGCACAGTTGACGGCCACGGCGAGCAAAATAGGTAGAAAGTCGACGTGCGCCATTATGATGCTGGGAGGTACTGGAGCTTGGAGATACCCTAAATTCATGTGCAAAGCACAACGACCAAAACAGACTTCCCGATCACCTAGAGTGTTTCAATGCGTGATATCGATGTTATTAACCAAGCTCGGCCTGTAATTGTTGAGGCTCTGATGAATTCAGTCGCAATTTGAACCTCGTCGTGAATTACTCCTGGGGCATTGATTAGTCGTGATCTGACTTGGCAGTGGGCATCAGATGGCGCTAGAACCTTTTTAGGCTCGCGCAGAGGCTTCGACCAGTGGTGGACTAGTAGATCGGCGCCCTGGTTCCTGGGCCGGCCCTCAACGTCCGATTTGAAGCCAAAATCTCGATCCCGGAGGTGAGCTCCGCCCCGCAAAACCCGTGCCGTTGGGCGGAAGAGAAAGAAGCCAAGAAACCAGGGACTTTTCCCAGTTTCCCAAAGTCCCTCAACGGCGGGCGGATTTGACACTGGTCATGAGATGTAACAAGGATGAGAAAGGGAACGAAAAAATGGAGGGACGCAGGCTGTGGGCCGTGTCCTGTTTCCGCGAGATTCAGGGTATTTGATTTTGCTGTTTCCCATGTTCGAAATCCCATGTTCCGCTGCCCGTCTTCCCGTGAATCCCGCCGGCGTTTTTGTAAGGGCAAGTGGCACCGCACCGATGAGCAGGTCATCAACACCAATCTTACGGATCGTTCCTGGCGCATGAATTATTGAAAGCACTAAAGTATCGTGGCAAGCCCGCCTCACCTGCGCCTGCATCTCTATCGACCGTTTCAACGCACTTTTATCCCTTCCTGCCTTGCCTTTGGACAAGGGCAGCAGCACCACGTTTGGGACCCCCCTCCTCCTCTCATAAGCGACATATTCACAAACCTGCTTTTGGACTCCCCCCCTCCCTAACATTTTTTTCCTGCATGCTGCCCATTTATTTATCTTGTCTCTTCCCTCATCTCTCAGACACCACATCCCTAGATTCATAGATCTCGATACGCCCGTGTTCTGAAACCCTACGGGCAGACGCGAATACGTCGCGGGACCCTTTTGTGCTTCTCTTCCTGGCCCTCACTGTGTGTCACCTCTCGCTCTCATTCGGTCGGATACAACCAGCCCTGGGCTTCCTCCAGCTTATCACTATCACCAACCACGGGGCGGTTGTGTAACCATCCAACCGAACTAATCGGTCGATCCTTTCGCACTGCAACCTTTTGGTAGCCACGATTTGCCGGGAAGTGTTTTCTTGCTCGCTGCTGCAGCCCTAGCGTTGCGGCTGCATGGCCGGCAATGATATGACCATGGCGTCTGCCGACGCTGGATCCGATGGTAACCATACAACCAGCACGGCCACCGAACCTAGTATCAACACCAGATCCCTAGCTGAATCCATAGCGGCTTCGACCAGATCGGCCCACGCCAAGCTTAACAAGCTCATTGTAGCCCGTTTGCCGCTTGCTCTGCCTCCAAATACTGCTGATCCCTCCCTCTACGCATCTGGCATTCTGCACATTGCTCCTATATACATCACTTTTGAGGCTTTGTGGCAGAATATACTCGACACTCCACCAGAGTCAACGCCGACTGGGAGTATATCTGATGGCTGTGATCCTGATGTTCCCATCTTAGACGATAGGAGCTTCCTTCAGCGCGACAACGAAGAGCCGCTTGTGCATCGTGCGCTTGTTTGTGATCGGCTGCACACGATCTTAGATCGGCTGCACCTGCCAGGGCTCTTGCGGACCAATCGCCTCAAGGATGACATCAAAGCCATGACAGGATGGCCCGATCACGTTGTCGAGGACCAACTCAGGACCGTTAGCCAGGAAGGAAGGCTCGCTGATTTGCTGAAACACATGAAGCGCTCAGTAGAGAACAGGCCGCACGTTCTGCTAGCGTACTCTTACATTTTCTTCATGGCCTTGTTCGCAGGGGGCCGGTTCATTCGAGCCTCACTGGAGTCTGTGGGGGAGGACTTTTGGCAACAAATCCCATCTCCTATCAAGCCAACGATGCACGCTTGTGAGGAGAGCCACCTTCGACCAAACGATGCGGACACGGATGGAGCTCACAGATCCCACGCCGCTAGTCCATTTCCTTTGCGTTTCTTCCATTTCCCCACTCCTTCAGATGGCGAAGATCTCAAGCGCGAGTTTAAGAAGAGGCTCTCTGAGTCGGAGGCCTTGTTGTCATCGCGGGAAAACCAAGAAATTGTGAAAGAGGCTGTGTGCATCTTCGAGAACATGAATCTCCTCATGGGACAACTAGACACCGTCTGTGGAGGCTTGAACGATGAGGCAAAGAATCCTGCCGATCTTGGCCATCGTCTTGGCTGGCCCAGGAGCATGCTAGCTTCTCGTCTACGAGACAGTGTAGCCGTAGCCAAGGAAAGAAGATCTGTCAGAAACTCTTCGAGGCAAACGTCAAGTGAGTACAGCGTGTGCGACTTGCTCCCTGGACTGCGAGGCGACGCAGAGAAGGCTGCGACTGCGGGCTGCATCAGGGCCAACACGTTTCCACAACCTCTCGTGAGCATGGGTGAAAGCCTGTGCCCTGCCATGTCTGACAAGGCTGTCCGCTTCGAAGAGTCGCCTCATCCCCGTCATGGTTCCTTCTGCCCCAACGACAGGGCTGCAAAGGAATATTCAGTAGGACATTGCCCTGTCTCCAAGGTTGTGTGTAGCACGCAAGTACTCAACTGGTTGATTATCCTTGCCTTGGGCGTCTTTCTGCTAGGCGTCTTTGTAGCTGGCCGTCATAGTTTTCCCGACTTGCAAAGAGGAACGGCAGTGTCATGAGGACTTGTTCAATGATTGAGTGATTAGCATGGACAGGTGTTTTGTATTTTTTAGATGAAGCATATATGATACCCTAAGAGTCGAGGGAAGCACACGCGAACACGGGCACGGAGTTAATGAGCATAATTCTGGAATCCTACGCGCTGGAAAGTAGCCACTGGATACTGTATAGAAACACGTAATACTACAACACCACATTTGGACAGATGACTTTGATCATTCCGTGAAAAATGCAATAAGTTTGCTCATGCTCATGCATATCCCATAACAATGCCAGACCGTTGGCAATTCGATACCCTAACAAGACGCCTATGCTAATGCAGCCCTTTTGTGAACTGATGCAAGAAACCAAATCCGTATGAACGTGATAAGAAAACCCTTATAGATGTGTCGACCGCATGGCCGAAGACTCAACCTTCATCGTCCTCATCGTCCCAGTCGGCGCCTACATCTGCCCATCCGCAGTTCCATCTCTCTCCACCAAAGTCTCCAACCTGCCGCAGATGTCTCGCCCTATCCGGGTCATCGTCCTGCCAATGGCGCACGCTTCCATCGTCGGAAAGCGACACGAGCTTACCGGTGTTGGTCCAGCTCACGGTCGACACTTCCTTCTCATGGCCTCCCACGAGCGGCGTTCCGCACTTGAAGATGGGGATATTCGCAGAGGATGGGGTGAGCGAGGAAGGAGTGGAGCGTGAGGCGGAGAGGGACGGTGTGAAGGTGGACGTAGACGAGGAGGCGGATTCCAGGATATGATTACGCTGGGCAAAAGCGGAGCGCATGTACCGCTCATCGGTGGGGAAGAGGATGGGGCACTTGTCGTTGCCGCCGACGGCGAGGAGCTCGGGCTGGTTGCCGTGGGCGGGGCGGAGGGCGGACTTGACCCAAAATGATATTCCGGTGAGGCGCTCGTTCTTCCAGCCGTAGAGGGGGCCGATGCCCCGGACGGCCCTGGGCTTGCGCTTGACGGCGTTGCTTACGAGCTCGGGAGCCTGGCCGAGGATGAGGTGGGCCGTGGAGTAGGCGTAGATGGTGTTGTCCTTGCAGACGGAGTAGAGGCGGGAGGCGTCGGCGCTGAGGGCCAGGGAGGTGAGGCCGTAGGAGCGGAAGGTGTGGTGGCGTGGCTCGGCGGTGACGGCTAGGGGCACGGCCTGTTCGCGATGGCGAGGCTTAATGGCGCGAATATCCCAGAGCTTGATGGCGGCGGAGCATTCGGAGCCCGACACGAGGAGGTGATCGCGGCCCGAGGGGAACCACTGGAGCGCGGTGATGGAGCCTGGCGAGCTGGCGTTGTTTGCTGTCCGTACGTGGGCAAGGTCCATTGAGTTGATCGGCTTGGCTGGCACTGCATTGAGACCATTCGCCCTTGGCACCAGTCTGTCGTTGTCCCCGTGTTTGGTGGTGAAGGCTTGGACAGGTAGGCTGCTGCACCGCAGATCCCATATGTTGATGCACCCATCTTTCGCAGCCGAAGCCAGTACGTCGCCGTTGGTCCGTCCCGGTTGGAAGAGGATCTGTCGCATGCCAGACGTATGTCCTCTCAAATCGACAGCTGCTGCTTGGGTGGGAACGTCGAAGACCCTCCCGGACCAGTCACCGCACGCTGTTGCGAGCCTCGCATCATCCGCCGATACGTCCATATCGATGATTGCATTGTCTTGGGCCTTCCAGCGCCATTGGACCTTGCCGTGGCCATTAGTCCACTCATCTTTCCACCCGTCTGTTCTCAGCAGCCTCACCCAGCCTTGCTCGTCCCCGATAGCGGTGAGAGGAGCACTGTGGTAGCTGGCCTGGCAGAAAGGGGTGGTGTCCCCTCCAGTCTCGTAACTGGTCGTCATCTCATGATCGTCGGGATTGCTGTAGAATCGTGCCGTGTGGGCGCTCGAGTCCCAAGCCGGATAGGCGAAATGCTGTTTCCCAGTGTGACACGAGAAGCCGTGCTCGCGCTCAAGTCTTTGAGCCTCAAAGCCCCTGTTGGCAAACTTCCGTACCGGAACTGGTACATGCCTTTCGGGGGACTGGAGAAGATGTAAGTGGTCTGCCTGCCTTCTCTGCCCGATTGGGATGTCACCACAAACCTGAACGCGCTGTCGCTTATTGGGCGGACCTCGGAAGGCATCTTTGATCAGCCTATCTTTAGGACGCTCCTGGCCTCGACTTGTTCTGAAGAAACGGTTCTGCCGTGTATTAGCATCTCCACCGTGTGAGTAAATCAGAGCTCGGGCGTGCATACAAGAGTTGCCTTTCTCCAGTCACCAAGAACATCCTGGCTAGCAGCACCTTGGGAAGCGTTGTTCTGCAAGTCCGGCCTCTCAGGAAGCTCTAGATGGGGCGGTGGCATATCACTGTGCAGCAGACCCCTACGTCGGATGATGGGTTCGGAGTGACCCGAGACGACGCCGCGTTTCTGGCCATGGCCACGAGGGCTGACGGGAGCCCGGCTCGGAGAAGATGGAAGAAGCGGATCGGAATCAAGGCAGTCACCGAGACTTGAGGCAGGCGATGCTTGTTGCCGGTTGAGCTCTTCAGAAGCTATACTGGAGAGGATACGTCGGCCGGGAATGGGCTGGGACGACCGCGGAGTGAAGAACCTTCCGAACCGGCGGGGCGTCACCGAGGGATCCCGCCTCTCTTTGCGTCGAGACGATCTTGTGGGCGACAGAAGGGCGTTAGAAGGAGACGAGGAGGGCAACGGTGGACTCGATCGGAGAACCGTGTGATTTGACGCAGAGGCGCCATGGCGATCCATATCCAGCTTGATATATGTCTGCGGGTTTGCTTGCCAGGACGAAGACCAGAACGAAGACTAGGATTCAAACAACAGATAGCCTTTTACAAACAACAACAGAACAGAAAACACAGAAGATGTTTTGCAACTACACTGGCTGACGAAAGATGAGGAGAAGCTGGACCAGAAGCAGAGGCAAGAGAAAAAGAAAAATTGGCTATGCATTGAAGATATGTGGGTTGCTGGCCGAGGCTGGGACGGCCAGCCGGGGTACAAGGTGGAGAGAGACGCGGTTTGAGGGCGTCGTGGACGCGGAGCGTGTAAATGGATTTTGGTCGCGTTCCATACACGAACAGCGCTGGCGGTGACCTCATAGCTGGCACAGGCGGGCCACAGGCGGAGGTGGAGGGGCATGGCTGGGCGGCTACAGTGGGCATCCCGCCCGCCTTGCAAGGGGGTGGAGGGGGGAACCGTTGAGCGCTGGAGCCACTAAAGGTCAGCAACTGAGACTCCAACTGGTATCACTGCTGGCCTTCCTTGCCGCCTCCTAATTTGACGACATATGTGATTTTGTTGGATCTGGCAGTCCTCTCCCTGGCCAGGACTCCCATTCCAGATCTGCTTGTGGGATATCATTAGCTTCCGCAGTCACAAGTGCATATCCCCCGGCAAGGTCGTCACTTTGGTTCAACACTAGGTCGAAGCACTACCAAGTAGTATTTTCCGGTGCGAGGTGAAATGCAGACTTAGATAAGATAATACAAGAGCAACGCCCGAAGCCGGTAGACCGCACAATGGCGAACAAAAGCGAAGTATGTCCTGTAATTTGGAACAGAAAATTTACATGAATTTCATTTTTCCCGCCTCCTTCTCTTTTCTTTTGAAAGCCACCCATTTCAACTAATGTGAAATATACATGTATCGGTGAAGAACAAGTCTGTTGCCATTTCATGGTGAAGTGCGGCTATCGGTGGGCACAAGAGACGCTAGAGCTGCCTGTCATGCTATAGCTGGAGCTGCGGGTGCTCACCGCTGGTGGCGGCACGCAATCCAGACCCTGACAGGCGGCATTGTGTCATTCTAGGACCCGATTCAACCATCACATTGACCCAACAACCTCAGCGCATCCAAACACAGATTAAAGCTTGCACCGTGCCGCCTGTCCTTTTCAAACCTGCTCGAGGCCAACACATCTCCTGCACTGGCTCTCTCTCCGCATCATTTCGGCAGGGCTCAGCTGCAAGCTGATCCGGCATCATGTGTCGTTTCCTCGTACGCCATCCATCTTTTCGCCCCTTCCGAAATCGGGCTGCACTCTGGCATCACGCGAGCTGACACATCTGCACAACACAGGTCTACAAAGGCAGCGACGAGATCCTCCTGTCCAAACTCATCCTCGACCCTACTCATTCTATACTAAAGCAATCATTTGATTCGCGCCTACGTCTTGTGAGCTTGCTGCCCTGATCCTCTCCGCGCTGTCAAACCACCCGTCTAACTAGGGACCTCGTTTCCAGGACACTCGACGTGGCCAGAACAACGCGGATGGCTTTGGCATAGGCTTTTACACCGACCCCAAGCTCGGCCCCGCTCCCTGTCTCTTTACTTCTACAATCCCTGCGTGGAACTGCACGAACCTCCATCGAATTGCGTCCAAAACCGCCTCGCGCCTGATATTTGGCCATGTCCGGGCCACGACCGAAGGCTCCTTGTCCGAGGACAACTGCCACCCTTTTACACATGGGACGCTGATGTGGATGCACAATGGCGGCCTCGGAGGTTGGAAGTACATCAAGCGGCGGCTGGCCGATCGCCTAGCGGACAAGTGGTACCTGGGCGTTCAAGGTGGCACAGACAGCGAATGGGCGTTTGCTCTCTTCCTTGACACGCTGGAGCGGCTGGGCCACGATCCAAGTTCGTGCCCGGAGAAGGGCTTTGGTCCAACGGTCCTGCGCAAGGCCATCGAGCAGACCATCGCGCTCATTAACGAGATGACGGATTCGATACCTAAGAGCGTGATCCAGAATGAGGACGTTGACACGAGGAGTCTGCTCAACTTCGCCGTAACCGACGGTCACAGCGTTATCTGCACGAGATATATCAGCAGCGCAAAGGACGAGGCGGCCAGTCTCTACTACTCTTCGGGGACGCAGTGGGCTACGAGGACATCTTCGCCCAACGATCGTGAATACCAGATGGAACGCAAGGATAAGGGTGCCGACATTGTGCTAGTCGCTAGCGAACCCCTGACGTTCGAGAGAGGTGAGTCGCTGCTATTAGCATTTGGAATTGACTGTGCGGCTAACGATATGGCAGAGAATTGGGTTAATGTTCCCACCAACTCCATCATCACTATACACCGGCAGACGGTCATGATGCATCCCATCCTCGACAAGTTCTACGAGCGAGACCCATATCACGTCCGCTCGAGTGCCTTCGTCCAGGCCAAGGGACTCGTGTCGAATGAGAAAGCCCCTGCCAGTGATACCAACACCCCCTCCATCGAAGGGCATTCGGAACACGACAACTTGCGGAAGATGATTGCTGGAGCCAATTCCGGCCGGAGTCTTAGTCCGGACCTGGCCCGGCGTTCTTTGAACCCAGCCGCAGCTCGCGAAAGTCGGGGGACACCCCTATCTCAGCAAGCCCCCAACCTATCTTCAGCGAAAGCAACAGCTGCACTAGGAAACATCAAAGTGAAAAGGATTTCAATACAGCAAGACGGGTCCACGCAGGACGAGAATGCCCCTGAGGATGTCAACTCTGATACCTACGAGCCAGCCTCAGCTGATGTACGAAACCCAAGGAAACTCTCTCAGTTCTTCCCTGAGCTCACGCTCACAAGCGACAACGCTGTCTAGGATGTCTTGGGTTGACTGACGTGTACGAATATCGATAGAGATGATTTTTCTTTTTTTGCGAGAACCAACAATTGCTGGTGAGCCGGATGACGCAAGGGAGTTCTCCGTCGTCAAAGTACGCCGCAGACAGATACGTACGAGATACCCTCTGAAATTGATCTTTGGAATCTTACCGCCGTGTTTGCGATCCTTTCGTGTTCTCGTCCCGTCCTCATACCTTCTGATTCGACCTAATACTCAGAGTCCGGCAAGGTAAGATCATCTGATGCTTTTGCATCGAGGAATTTTCTAATCTCTCACATGCCTGGCGTTTGAATGCAGCGTACCTGCGATGCGAGAACTTAGTAGGGCAACATCACGGCAAACTTGACCAATGTGCATAGGGTAGCTATCGTCAACCCGATTGATCATCTACACCAAGCAAGTTTACTATTCTTTGGTCTCACCTCGACTTGCTTCGTTTCTTATAATACAGTGTTGTGAGCTTCGGCTGCAAACGAGAAGGTACAAGATGCATTACTTGTGCTCATTCGATGTGGCGCAACGCAGTTGTCAAAACAATGTCCATCTGGGCTGTTACCGTCGACACGAAGGACTTCTTCGAAGACGAATCCGGCTTCCGAGTCGTGCTTTGACACTGGAGGAAGGATGTTTGAGCAGCTACGTTCGACGATCAAGAGATTGTGGAGATCGACTCCTGGAATACGAGGAATCAGTCAATAAGGTTGCTAAGGTTGCTGAAGGTTACTACGGCTTTGCGTGGCAATGGGCAGTTACGAGGGCTTTGCGTGGGACTTAAACGAAGCACATTAACTTCATTGCACTCATACAAGTTCTACAGGGTAATTGTCAACTCCGGACCGATGTTCAGACGTTAGTGCTGCTCTCGGATATACGTGCAGACCAGGTCTTGAATCCAGTCTCAACCATTTTCCCCGATTCATTTTCTGTACGAACCAAAGCAGGCCCAGAAGGCCCTACCTCTCTCTACGTGTTCCACGTGAGTAAGCGGACCGCATGGTCGCACGGTCTTCACCCTCACGAATCGTGGGCTAGGGCGCGAATGGGCCCTCACTCTATCTGTTAGCACGAGGCCAGCACATCGCGGGGTGGGACACTCGCGACGCAGAGTCATCCTAGATGGCCGTGCCTAAGAGGACCATAGTGGCTACTCTGTAGACATGGGGAAACAACAGAGACAAGTGCCGTGAACACTCTTGTCTTCTCCATCCATGATGAGGAAAGGGGTTCTTCCTTCTACGCCGCACTGACCTGGACGACATTGCATACTCGCCGATGTGACTACGTCTAGGCTCCAAGACGGACAATCACGGCCACCTAAATCAACAGTGCGTTAACATGATGATCGACGGCCGAGCGGACGGTTTCGGAGCCGGAGGGCTCAGATGGCCGGAAACCAAGTATAGCATGAAGGCTCCAAGTCCTTAGCCTCTGCAACGGGGTTGTGCACATACTGGTGTAAACGGGTCCAATGTCACTCGCGTCTGATCGATGGCTCGAGCATGTGAAAGAAGGCCGCCACCGCAATCTCCCCTCGGGTGGCGGGCTGGCAACTTGACCCGGCAGCATCTACCGAGGATTCTGGGCGTGTACAAGAACTATGGTTCTCTTCAAGCATGCATCCTGTTCAAGACGTTATATGGAGATCCCTCGGCCGCGACTAGTATGCAGATCTGGGGGGCAGGGACAGCGCGCATGTAGTATAAGGACCGATGACTCCCTGGTTCGTGCACTTAACAACACGGCTGGGGAAAGGCAAACGCGGTACGAGTACATGTCATTACGTACTATCACAGCAAAGTGCTCCGAGCCGTCGCTTATCTATCTGGAGACAACGCTCGGAGCGTCCGGTGGTTTGAACAGTAAGCGATGCTAGGGGGGCGAAACTAGCTTGCCTGTCCGTTCGCATGGCTTTTCGCCTAGCAACGAGGGCGGCGGGTCCCTCCGCTGGCCCTTTCTACTCCGTAATCCTCACCATCTGAGGGAACGTGCACGAATGTCTCTGCCGGAGGATATTCCCGTGATGTCGTCTCGCACCTCGTCATGGATGCTCTCACGCCCCCCTGGGAGTTCGCCTGGGGGAGTGGATGTTTGTCCGACGAGGCTCCTTTGCGGTATGGCTAAGCCCCACGGTCTGTCATTCAACTCACACCGTCACACCCAGGCGTGTTGGATTCTCTGAGGATTTTGAGTTATACTGCTGCCTGGAACTGGTCCATCAGCTCAGTGGTTCCCGTTACCTTCCGCGCGGGTTTAGTTGGTTAGTTCGTCACTTGTCGTGACGGCATCGGCTTTCGCAAAGGACCCTGGATGGCACTTGTACCACGGCTATGGCGTAGTGTTCATTGTTCATTTCAAACAGCGCAGGGCTCTTGTAAGCCTTGTCTGATGGTAACGACAGTCTCGTCAGCAGCTTGCAGAGGGTGCCTCCGTCTACGGAGTGCTGTACTAGTCTGGTCATACTTGTACATACTTGGAGGGGAAGGGTGGGAGGGTGTGAAGGTGTATGGTAGCGAGCCCGAACCCATTGGCGTTGCAAGAGAGCTGAGCTGAGGCGACGGATACGCCTTACTCGCCTTGCCGGCGGTCAGCTTATCAGGTGTACAAACAGATATTACGAATACCAGTAGTGGCAAAGGAGGAGAAACACTAGAGTACTTTGTACGCTGTAGAAGGACGCGGCGATGCAACTTTGACTCCCCACGTAGGCCGAAGAGGAGGGAGAGGTGAAGGAAGAGGCAGTGGGGAAGGACAAAGAAGCCCCATAGGGCGGAACCATTGTGAACTGAACTGAGCTGTCTCCGTACTCTGTAGTCCTGTGCGCTCTGTGCTCTGTGCTCTGTACCAAGGCGAGCCACGGTCCGTGCGGTTGGATGGTCTCTACTCCTTTGGACTAGCTAGCTACAGTACATAGCTACAACTATGCGGATACTTGTGTACTAATCCTACTTGTACTGTGGTTATCTACTTACTTACTAGCTAATACCTCTTAGTGTGCTGGAGAGAGCGAACAGGGCATGTACGTGTATGCATGTAATGCTTGTATCGGGCAATTCCCCTGGCGATCTCCGTCTGAATCCGCGGCTCTGGGGGAGAACCACTATTCTTACACACACACACATCCCACACACATATCATACAGAAGTAAGTATCCTACATGATCACGGCATTCGCTGCCAAGGAGGGACACTGAGCGGGAGAGGCGTGAGCTGTAAAGGCAGGCAGGCGCACGAGTCAGCCCGAGAGGGTCCTCGCGTCCTCGGCATCATCCGCATTGTCTTGGGAAGACGTTGGACAAATGGGAAAATGGACAAATGAATGAGACATGGAATGAGATGTGTGTCTATAACGTAGTCTGTCCGGGTATGATCGACATGTTCACCCTCCCTCCAAGATCTTATCTATCTCTCTAGCTACGAGCATTACCATCAACAGATTCAGCACCCGGTTTACACTGGAATAAATTACAGGTACATGTATGCATCTACCTATGTGTCTGATGACCAGACAAATTCGATGCTGCTCAGTGCTGCTCAGTGCGGCTAACTAAGTAATACTGCATGTACGAATACGTAAGACGAAGGATTCGCCCAAATGTCACTCGCGAGAAGCGCTCTCTCTTATCTTCGGCCGTGTCCGATAGTTTACATGTACCGAGTGGAGAAGCCCTGTTTCAACTTGCTACTAGTCTAGTACAAGTTATAGTATTCTGCCAGTTCCAGTTCCAGTGCCAGTGCCAGTGCCGGTGGCTAGTCAAGGTCAAGATGCATCACTTTACTGGACTCGTAATATACTTTAAATCTTCCTTGAAGCGCCAATATGTAGATCGTTTTTGCACAAATACTTGTTCTATTCTTGCTAGTGTCTAATTTGGATCGGATCCCCTTTCCACCCCCCAGAGCTGACTATGTATGTATGTATGAATTTCGCTACGCCGCACTCCCCCCATCTCCCCCCATCTCCCCCCATCTACCACTCGGTCCACATTGATCTTCCATCATCATTCAAACTAGTACCTTTACGAGTAGTTGGACACATACTAGTCTAGTACTGCTCGGAGCAATCGCATCATACGGTCACGCATCATACGGTCATGCACCTCGGCAAAAGAAGCACTACTCTTGCTCGTACATAGATGAACTTTCTTCCTTTTTCTTGAGCCCCCCCTCCAGCCGGCGTTTGCAATATTGCATTACTTCCTTCATTGTAATGTAATATAATGGTTGCATGGGGCTGCCGGTGCGACTCCGTTCCTGTCAGATCAGATCTGCGACTATTGTATGCGGCGCAGTTGACACCTCGGCAGCCATTACTACTAATTCTTACTAGGTATCCTACCGCCTATACTAGACTAGTTGTACCGTGTAAGTGATAATTTGGGGGCCGTGTCTCAAGGCACCAGATCCGGTATCACCTTCAATACCTTTTTTTTTTTCGTGTGAAATCTCTCTATCTCAGTCAGCCTTTTATTAATAGACGTTATTTTTATTTCTTCTTCTTCTTCCTTTGTCATTTGGCCCCCTACGCAATGGCCTGTGTCCCCCCCCCCCCCCCCCCCTCAGCTGCGAGACACAGCACAGATGATAGATACTAAAGGTCGCCGGAAATAATATAGACGAGGGAGGCGAAGCATTTCCATTCCCTCTTTAGCCCGCTTTCGGTTATTTCCACTTTCTAAATCTCAAAGGAAGCAAAAGCTTGCTCAGACTTGTTGGTTAGGAGGAGGATTCGAACCCCCCCCCCCCCCCCCCCCCCCTTCGGCGGTGGTCCCGTTCGCATGGTCCGTGCCAGAAGAGAGAGCATGTACTTGTATGAGTTATACCTCGGAGTATCTCTGTAGACCCTAACCATTAAGTAAGTAACTAGACCATAGCGGTCTAACGTCACATTACGCCTCAGGTGACAGGCGACAAGGCGAACCCAACACCCTTCCAGGTCTTGTCGCCCTTTTCGCGCCTGCCGGCTTACTCTGTACGGCTTACTGTGGATGCATGCATGTACTCTAATACCGTAGTACGGATTCAGGAACACCAATCTTGGCTTCGGCAAGATGACATGGCTCGCTTTGTGGTAGGAGCAATAAGCGTGCCCTGCCTGGCTCCCGCGAGCTGCGGTGCCGACGCCATCTACGGAGGTGGCGGGTTGTGGCATCTCAAGGGTTGTGTGTATCATCCATCATCCTATGCTGTCCATGACCAATCCGCGAGTCGGGTTTGGCGGGAGGCATATACATACAAGTCAGTTCAATTCTAGTCACATGGTATGAGAAATGAGGTCACCGGAAGAAGGGCTTTTGCTGAGAAACAGAAGTATCCATTGCGTTTTGCCGGATCATCGTAGGATAACGTGCCTATGTACTATCCTCCCATCGTAAATCAGACCCCTTGGTATAATCCGTACACGCCTTGCCTAGTGGTCGTCATGCATGATAATGCCAGATGCGACCAGATTCCCTTCCTCTGCCGAGATATCGTGAAACTTGAGTAATTGTACATAAAAATCATCATATACTGGTGCGGAATGTGCACACCCCGTTTTGCATATACAGACCCCCCCCCCAACCCAATCGTAGAACAGACAAGTAAAAGGGAAAAAAAAAGAGAAGAAGGGAAAAATCATAAACAGATCAGAACATGATCCATTCTACATCAGGGCCGCCGCCACTGATGCATTTGGCCCAGTTGAAGGGGCTTCGTCGGCCGACAATGTGTAACCGAGTGGACGGAGTCCTGGCATCGGATTCTTTGAGTTCAGTAGACCACAGCTTCTCGAGAACCTCCAAGGCAGCGAGATTATTCATGTATCCCGAACGGTTCATAATGTCACGGCACTTGTTGCGAATAAGGTTCTGCTGCAGCTCGTTGACACACTCTGACCCGGCAACAAACAGTGGCCACAGCAGGAACTTCTCCCCGGAGCTGCCAGTCTCCAAGCTCGTCGCGTAGTACACAACTTGACTGACAAGATTTTGGAAGTTGGCGTGACCCGAAGGCAGTGTTGGGCTTGCCAGCCGCTCAGTATAGAGCAAGGCAGCATATCGGAAGGCTTCGGACAGCGAACCAAGGTCTCGGACTTGCGCGGGGCTCGGGGAGCCAGGCAGGTTGGCTGCAACAGACGTCGCATCAAATTGCCAGTTTTGCAGTGATGAGCGAATCTCCTTCCATTCCTTCCAAAAAGCAGATCGTTGTGCCTCGTAAGAGCCTGTCGAGCGTGAAATAGATGCCGTCACGTCATCCTCATCGAGGGTTGAGCCAAATCCATTTCCGTCAAAGCGAGGGGTCATGGGTACGCCGTACAGGTCGCCCCCCACACTGCCCCGGTGGACACGCCCCGAAGGCATGCCAAAAGGTGAATCAGAGCGGGCTGCCTCATCCGGCGTCAGGGCTGGAGCTTGAACAGGTCGGTGCTGAGACAAGGAGTTCAATCGACCTAGCTTGCTGATCGTCTTGAATAGTTCTCGTTCACAGCCAACCAGGTTCTCTACTCCTGCAGGCAGGCCGCCGTCCTGTGTAGTCAATCCGTTAAAAACAGGAGACAGCTGAGCCTCGCGGTCATTGATGCTAGCTGAGATGGCATCGAAGTAAGTGAAGATCCCCTCCATCCAGGATGGTTCCCCAGAAGAAATCTGCTGCGATTTACGAATGGCTAATATCTTCTTGACACCAGCAAATTGGGTATGGAACCTCGCGATACCAGACTCGACCATTCGGTAGTGACACAGCAAGAGGATCGTGGCCAGGACAGAGTCGTGGCTTGATTTGACGGGGTCGTTGAGCTGTTCGTTGAGTAAGTTGACAGCCAGGTTGCGGTGTTGATACTCCTCGGACAGTGATTGATCGGTGATCTGGGTGTCGGCAACAGAGTCAGCAGCGTTCTTCTCTGCAAGAAGCTTCGCTGAGAGTTCTTGGAAATCTTGGCCCAAACTGAGCTTCCTCTTCATTCTCAAATTGCACGCTGACAGCGCGCAGATGGCGTGCTGCAGGCTCGTGCTACTGCTGGCCAACTGCATAATCTTCTCCCGGAAGGGATTGCTCGGCCCATCAATATAGACCAAAGAGGGACACAGAGTGTTGCTGTAGTAGTCCATGAAGAAGGGCATGCGAGAGACGAGATCTTGGCTAGCTGGTGCAGATTTGATCTCGCTCGGTAAAGACCGAGGCGACAAGACCTGCTCGTCCTGCTGATGCTGTTGCGGATGTGAACATGGTTGTTGGGCAGAAGTCCACAAAGAGCCAGCGGAATTGCGTCTATTACCGAAGGCGTCGACATCAGGGACATCTGCTGGCCAATTAGAAAGTGTAGGCGATGCAAGGAGCCGAGTGATGCTCACTGAGGCTGCCATCACACTCTCGCATCATCTTGGGGCTGATCTGGGCTTCGAACACATCGAGGTGGTGAGGGGCCATGCCAGTGCCGTGCTCAGGAGGAGTGTAAACGAGGCCAGGGTAGGAAGTAGGGGCGCGAGAGTGATCAATAGTGATGGACGAGGGTGGGCTCTGAGGAACGGGTGAGTTCTGCTGGGTGCTGTAGTTGTCGTAGATGAGTGTAGGGCTGCTGATGAAGGGCACCTCCTCTCGTGGATATGACTGGCTCATTGGTGACATGTAGTCGACATCGCTATTGACAGTGCTGACGGACGAAGAGAGACCATCCGTGACCAGGGCCAACGGGAACTTGGAGAAGCGGCCATGTCCGTCGGGAGAATGGACCATGCCTGGCGAGTATCCCGCGCTGCCCCAGCTGCCCTGAGGCATCGGGGGCGTGTTATCGGGGTGAGCCATAGAAAGGTAGTCGTAGCCGGGCATACCGAATGGGGTGGTGGGCGCGGAAGCAGCAGGTCCCTGTGAGATGGGGATGTCAATAGGACCTCTCGTGGGTTGTGGCAGAGCAGCCTGCATTCTCGTGTCGGTTCCCGTAGTCGGCCAGTGCTGCATCGAGCCAGCACGCTCACGTTGGGGAACGTGGTTGTGGCTGTGAGATCGAGTCAAGGCGCTCGAGTTGGCAATGGCGATGCTGTTAGCCCGAGCCCGGGCACTGCTCGGCGACTTCTTGGGTTCCCGGGCGACGGGGGGTGCTTTGGCGATGGGCAGTGAGAGACCGCGAAGCTTTCCGCGGCTAGCAACGCCAACGTTCCATGTGAGTTGCGTTTTGTATCCCGAGCACTCGTTGCTAACTTCCAAGCACTGAGAGCAGTAAGGCCTGCGGCGGTCACACTTGACATTGCGCTTCTGACAGGTGAAGCAATCATCGGAGGCGCCGCCGGCCGGGGCACGTCTTCTGCGCTTGCGAGCGGCAGCCGTATCTTTGACCTGAACGGTCTGCTGTGCAATAGGGGCCGTCATGACGAAATATATAAGTCTCTCTGAGAAGATGTTCTTGTTAAGGTGGCTGAGGTTCGTGTTGTAGAACAGACTACGGACAACAAACAAGAGACAAGAGACAAGAGAGAGAGACTGAACCTTATTCCAATAACCCAAGGGAGAGAATATGTTGGGTAGGGGCTTTGGAATAAAAGTTGGAAATATGGAAGAATGAGGATAAGTAGAACCAGAGATGATATTTATGAAGGGGGAAGGCTTCGCTAAATGTAGGCACAGGCCTCAGTGGGGAGGCGGCCGGTGGTTGTATATGAGGAGGATGGCCATGGGGAAACCCATCGAGTACGTATCCCTGATATGTCCATACACACGTACATCTCCGTACGTGCAGCTTGTGAGGAGCCGAAGCAGCCTGGTAGGTATTGGAGAAGCGACTGGGGTGCGCGCTCCGAAGTCGACTGGGGTTAGGGGTTGCGTACATAGCACCACATAGCGAGCGAGGACTCCACCAACTTTAGAAACAGGTCAGTGGGGGCGTCCTCGCATTGGACGGCGTGGGCGTGGTGATGTTTTGGAGAAAGGACCAGTCAGCCAGGCACATTGCTAGTAACGGGGTGAGCGGCGTAGTTTGGGAGGGGGGTGTGTTCTAAGTGATGATCACATCAACAAGACCCGAGGAGTCGCCGCAGCCGATAGTGAAGGGGTGAGGAGATCAGCGGGTCCGTCAGGTCCTCATGAGTTGGGAGTGCAGCAGGGGATCCTGGTTTGCGCCGCTAAGTCGCCGGAGCAGAGGCGATTTGAGGGTAGCGTTCATTCAGGGTCTGTGCTTCGTGGGCATCAGACAGCCCAGGCGAGACGTGGTATTGCCTGGCCGTGCACTTCTTCTGCCTCATGCTGGTGCCGGGTTAAGGACCGTCTTCGGTCGGTATACATAGGTGGGATCACGGACCATAGGGCCACGATGTCTGCCGACTTGAGATTGCGCTTTTGTCGCTGACGTCGTTGCTTCCTACTGGTCGCTTAACCGAAGGCGCTGGAAGTTATCTACCAGCCCTTTGTGCACGGGAGAGCTTCTACAATTTCTGCAAGCCAGCTGCCTGGGCGCGAAAACTCCCATAGTTCGAGAAGCCTCAGAGAAGGGCGGATAGTGTTTCTAGCTGGGGGCCAGGGTATCGGCCGGGGGGGCAAGGGTTCTGCTAGGTCTGCCAGGTCTGCCAGGAACAAGAGCAGCTCGCTGCAGAACAGAGTGGCCGTCACGGAGAGAGTGCGGGCGAGCGAGCTGATTGGGCCACGCCAGATGGGAGGGGCACCCGTGGCTTGATGGTGGCTTGTCTTGGTCGACTGGAGCCGCTGGCTCTGCCGAATCGGCTGTGGAGGGCTGCACTGGGTGCCGCTGGGCTGTTGCTTCTATCCCTAGATTGGGTTGCTTGTAACCGTCGCGGGTGCGGTGCGCTTGTGGTGTGGTGGTGTGGGCATTGCGTCCGAGTCGTTCTTGGTCCTTTGTAGGTGGTGTGGTGCGGTGTGGTATGAGTTGAGTAAGGTAGATTTGAGCTGTTGCGTCTGCTGGTCTTGTTGCGTCGGCCAGCGTCCGCCTACCTCGTCACGGGTCCCCGCCGCAACAGGCCCTGGCTAACCCAAAAAGACGGCCTGTAGGCCATAGGACCGGCGTTTAGCAAGCCTAAAGGTCAACCCGCCCGTCGGCCCTATGCTAGGGTACTCCAGTGCCTGCCTAGGACTACTACTAACCTTGAGAGTACGAGTAAGACGATAAGCCGTGCTTACAGAATTAAGTACTATCCGTACTACTTAGCAAAGCCCTAGGTACATGCCTTAGTAGTACGGAGTAGTAGGTAGTGCTCGTACAGGCACGATAGCTGGAAGATCCACCACGCTTCTGGCTCTCGTGAACCATAAAAACTAATACTATCAAAAAGCTATAGCTGAAGCACCCGAGTCGCCTGGTAGCACTTGTAGTGCGATCATCACTGCCTCACCCACTGCATTCTAAAGTACATATCTAAGGTACCACTAGCATCTCTGTTGCACGGCTGCTCCTCCTGCTTTTGTTCCTGCTCTGGTTCCTGTTCCTGCGCATGTGTCTGTGTCTGCTAGGTACTTCTTACCCCCCCGCAGCAGGTGCTGCCACTGGCCCTGCTTGCCCTCCCTTGCCACACTGAGCGTCGGAAAACGTGACCAAAAACGTGATGGAAGGCGCAACTGTCCTGACAGGCGAAAGAAGAAATAACAATTCGAACTTCTCGGTAGATGGATTGCAGTCGCTCTTGCTTCGGGTCCGGTAAAGTGACGTGTACAATTTCACTCTGGCAGCCTTTGCCCCTGGACTAAAAGGACTGAGCTTTGCAGTACCTCAGTACCCTAATTTTGAGGACATACTGTAGGGCAAATTCGCGTCATGCTGCTGAGATTAGTACTTGGCCCTTTCGCCCACCAATTCTCCCATCCGTGCACCGCCCCTCCCCCTGCCGCGCTCTCACATGTCGAGCCTAGGATAATCAAAAATAAGAAATACTGAAACACCCGAGCAGCGGTACCCCATCGCTAGGACGCAAGTGGCGGCCGCCTTGGAAGAGGGGGAAGTCGATTTGTCGGCAGCTGTCACTGCTAGCACCATCACTCTCATGCTATGTTGTTTTTGGCGAGGCGTGCGGACCTCTCAACGGGTAAGACTACGGACAGGGAATCGCCCGTTGCCTACTATGGCCCTTTTCTCCGGATCATCGGATTATTATTCCAAGATCTTGAACAATCCCATGGTCCCCTTTTGCCCGGACCGTGCGCTGGGTCATCTGCCGGCTGCAACATTCAATTGCGATCCTCACGATATTGTACAAGTAATAATTTATTTCGAGCGGACTGGATGAGGCCTGAGCTGCGATGTTGAGGTAGCGAGCAAACGGGGGACCGCCTGCACAACCCAACTCCCTCAAACCCTGACTCGCACGTCGCCGGCGTCTCGGAGTATCGACCCTGCCCCAGCCCCAGGCCCCCAGCAGATGCTTCGCCCCTGCCTTGCAGCCTTGCCGAGCTGACGATCGTTGATACTATCAATAGATGCCTGCGAAGGGAAGATTATAACAAGAATGGCGATATATATCTGACCTTGGAGGAGAATGTTTCAGAGACCGAGGCTTTCTGTATTCAACACACTTTATCTGTAATGACGATAAATTGCATGGGGAGATTACTTGTATTGCCGACTCTTAATTATGGTCCGCCGCAGGCTTGACCTGCATTCGAATGTAGCTCGCAAATGTCATTCATTGGGTGAGGCACAGGCAGGTACCAGCGCAGGCACAAGAAGGCACAGACAGGCACAAGAACCGGTTTAGTTAGGGGAGAATAGGATGCGCTAAGATATCTCACAGCATCAGACAGCGTATCTTCAGTGCTAAAGGAACCACTTAGGTAAGGCACTAACTTGACTTTGAAGTTCCCTAATGATAGGGGTGGGGGCGCTTGCCAACTTGAAGGGAGCCACCGACGGCATCACAGCGCTTGTTCAGTGGACACTTGCAGATGGACAAATCAAGCAAATCGAGCCCCAACCCTTGCCGCTCGTTAGCGCAGGGCCCCAGTCTACGATGGGTCGCTGGGCCTGCGAGTGCCAAATGCCCTGCTCGACTGCTAAGTCGTGGGTGGGGGGAGTGAATGTCATTCTCCCCAAACTTGAAGAAGGTTCTTTTGCAGCTCCACAACGGCCGATGGGCTGCAAGTAAGGTCAACTTGCAGTTCGCCCCTGCAATTGAACTTACACTTGCATTGATCCTAGTACTCGCTCCTCTGGCCAGCTGTACATGTACAGGATGTACAGTGGGAACGCTGCTCACACCCCCCGGGAGGTGGGCACCTTCGTCGCGTCCGTCTACGGATACTTGTTTTTCTACTGTAAACTGGTCTTGCTAGCATTCTGAGCTACACAATGCCATCAACCCTGCCGTTAGTGTGCATGCGCGCGCCGACTTTCATGTGAGATGGACAGGGTTGCAGCTGATCGCTTCCCCAGACCAGCTTCACAGACCGAATACCACCTCGCTGGACCCTTCTAGGTAATCCCTTCAAGAGCAACGTTTGAATCGTGAGACATCCACGCGACCCTCAGAGCTTGGGAACCATTCTCGTTCGTTGCAGAAGCTATTTCACCCGTAGGCGACGCTGAATACCCTACCCACGCCATGCCACGCCGCCCCGTTCCAAATCATGGCATGCTACAGTGCTGGGCGAATGGGCACGCGAACGTGCGAGCCCGACGCTTGTGGCCCATCTTGACGGTTCCATTCCAGAGCAAGCAACGATACGGGCGGCCATGATTATGGATGGTTGCCACGGTACTCGTCACACTCGGTCCATAGTCCGGCTACGCAAGAAGCGAAGAATTTCCCGGGATTTTGACCGTATGGATGTTGGAAAGTAGAGTAGAGCATACCGAGGTATTGAGAGTACTGCAACTGGTGCTATGCTACTACTACGCTCCCAAGTACTTAGTAGTTTACTTGTACTTTGGAAGTCCTTGTGGCGGTGGGCTACTAGATCTGGGGGCCACCGGTAGTGTACATCCATCCGGCACTCGTTCCAAACACCCGCGACCGCCAACCCAATCGCCTGCTGGCAGTGGCATGGCATGACATGATTGATGATGAGCGCCCAGCCGCGACTGTGACCGACGAATTAGCATCTCCTCCGAATCTCCGAGCGCCGGAGTTTTGTCTGAATCCTCTTTCCCGCACTACGGAATATAGGCTGGTATAGGTAAGCTTCTCCCGCAGAGAGGACAATGCGCAAAAATTTGGAGCAACTTCTAGGGCTCCTAACCATACACATCAGTTGTAGGCCATCCCCTTACCCTTCAAATTTCAAGAGAAGCATTTTGGGACGTCGCACCTTATCTGAGATGTGCTGGGACTGCGGGTCGTCATCGGCCGACCCTTGCACGCACCAATGGCGTTGCATCTTTGGGATGGTACCTAGCTGCCGCCGCACAATGTGGTGGCCGGGGAGTGTCGCAGCAACACAAATTTCCCCGAGTTGTGCACAGTACCTTACTTCGTACTCTGTAGGTACATCCATCATCGAGGTAAAGGTCCACGAGGGGCGGGTTTCTAGTCCTCAGCTTTCCAACACAGCTCTACTCCGTATCTGAATCTGCGTACTACTGCCTTGTACTTTCTCTACAGCTACTACGGCCGAGTACACCAAGTACTTTACTGCTATGTCAGTCATTTCTGAAAGCATGCTATAGCCCTACAGAACGAGAGAATCGCCAGCCTGGTCGCTTGACGGGCTGCTCGTCCGTAACCCGCTTTTATTTTGCTGCATCTTTGATGCAATATTACACGGGGCAAGGCGATAATGGACAAAGTCTCCGGGAGCGCTGAATCTATTATCATGCGAGCCATTTCACTGTTGCGGTTATATTTATTCCCGGCTGCTCCCACACCTTTCGGTTCTCGTCCGTGGCCAGGGCAGCAGAAAGCGTCCATGTGAATGTGTGAAGCGAGGACATGCATCCATTCATGCCCGTCAAGTCAGACAGAATGGCATGATTTAGGCCAGCGGACGACGGACGACGGACACCGCGCGATCGCTGACAATGCTACGTCCCCCCCAACTAGACGCTCTTGGTGTTAGTGTACTTGTACGGAGTACAGGGTGCTTGATAACCCCTGTCAACGCTAGCAGCAAGCTGCAGACTCGCCCACTACCTTAAGGTACCTTACTCGTAGACGCAGGCTACAGCACCAAGGCAATCCCTGCTTCGCGCCAATGGCCTTTCCAAACGTTCCATGCAGCATTCTAGGAGCGACACTTCGGAGCACCCATTCTGACTGTGATCAAGACAAGCTCGACGTAGGAGGCTTTTTACGATTATAGCCTTGACACATGCAGATGACCACGCTTACCGCGGTCATCTGCAGCGCTCCTCCCTCCGTCTGTGGTCATCAAAGGAACCAACGGGTCAGAAGGTCGCTCTTTCTTATGATCGAGTTCGTAGGCTGCCTATGCTCCACCGATATCCGTGTACTCGCCTACCTACTAGTCTAGTACTACTTAGACGAGTACTAGTAGTATGATGATAGCGTATCGCGACTGCCTTCCATTGGGGAGCTCTTTCCTTGCGCAGGTCTACAGGTACATGAATGCCAGAGTTCAGGCCGTGCATCGTTGTGCCTGAGGTGCCAAGATACCGTAAAATGTCAATTCATTAGTCGATGCGATATGGGTGCCAGCTCGTCGACAATTTAAACCTCAAGGTACTATACTTAATGATACTACTGCTGATGCTTTTACTACTATATGTACACTCGCCCCCAAGCTCGATTCACCTATCGGTATTATTTTGTGGGATCCAGACTTGAAAACATCTGCCGTCCAAAGCAGGACTCCCAAGACGCCATACGGAATCAGCGGTGGCGGCATGGACGATAAGCTGCTGGCTCCTTGCAAAAGTGCAGCTAGCGGGCCTCTCCACCATTATTACTGTAACTTGTACAGAGTGCGCATTTTACTCGTCACTCGCTCCTGATGCGGCACCATGTCCAAGGCTATCTCCGTCCGCGCCAACTTATACTCGAACTGCCAGTACTCGAGCTCGCAGCTTGCCTAGCATTATGATTTCTAGGCCTACGACTGCTGGCATGGCCCGTGGCGCTAAAAAGTCTTGATTTCAGACCCTCGCCGGCATATTTGCGCCACCCCTGCCGCTGCCACCATTTACCAGAGCCTATCACAACGGCGTATTGGATGTTCGATTGATTTTCCCAAAGCTTCTAAACTTGCGTTAGTCTTCTTAGCTTGAGACCATTCTCGTTACGCCCGTCCGCCAAACTGTCCAACCAGAAGGTTTGAGGGTCTCTTTGGATTTTGATTAGCTGGGCAAAATATTCAGGATAAAGGACGGCTGGGCCCAACATTTGACAAGTTGTGTCGTCTGGCTGAGGAGTCCACCACCTCACATGTATTGCACCCTTTATCTCTCTGTAGCGTGGCCCGAACTTGCAAGCCACCACCGACTCCCTCCTAAGCAGGACGGCAGCGCTCATGATTCGCCCGTACTTGTGGCTAAGCCACTACTTTGACTACTTCATGCCGGTGCTTGTCGCAGGCGCCCAAAGGGTCTAGTGGCTGTATGCTTGACAAACAAGGCAATGTCCCCGCGAACTATGAACAAAGACAGTCCTTGTCAATGATGATCGCTAACTAGTTCACAGAAAGCCAGGAGCCTCTTTACGATGAGCTATTCTCATACATGTACCTGTCGGCCGCTCCCGATAACGGTGCGTACGCTGTCAGGAGAAGATCGTCAGAGATCAGTACCTTGAGATTGTCATTCGCCGACTAGTAGGATCGTCTCGTTACTTTGAAAGAAAGTTCATGGAGCCTCTGGGTCGCACTACCAGCACACGCGGTGACATTTCCCGCCCCTACTCTGGGGCTGATCGGCCAGAGCGGCCGGTTAAGAGACGCCTATGTCGATCAGGGTTCTGTCACAGAGGCACCGGCTCAGCCAAAGGCGATGGCACAGACTCGTACGCACAGGCACGAGCTCAACCCCTCAACACTACCGGTCCGCAGGTACAAATGCTCTGAGAGTTGTCAAGTATACACTCGAGCCTGCAATTCCCTTGCTCGATACAGCGGTGTGGGTTGATGAACGCTTGTGGCGGCACTGCTGGAGCCGTCACCGTCGCATACTGGATAGTCCATGCTCGTACGATACCGAAGACGGATTTACAACCCCAGCTCGCGTACAGTACTGCATCCATTCGCAAGTCAGACAACTCAGACTAATTCAGTTGTTCACTTGGCGGAGGGGTTCTTGTGAGCGCCTCGCCTCAGCTGGAGTTTCCCCGGACATCTCAGCCTCGCCAGCCCGCGAGCTACTACAACCATGGCTGTTGAGTGATATCTCTGTATTCGTTCAGTTGGGAAGAGAAAACACATCGAGAGACGAGCTAGGCTTGTATTTTTTTTCCCAAAGTAACCTCGACAATTGAGGATTCACTGCTTGCTCCTGCACTTCCGGGTCACTTTGCTTGGGGGCGTGATGGAGCGAGGGCGAACAGACGCTGCAAAGACCCGCTCTTGTATTGTTCTCACGTGTGGGCAAACGCTCGGACCGTTGGGCCAAACTATCAAGCCAAGGGGCTTTCGCTTGATCGGTCATTTCTGCGGGCTTCAGAAAGCGAGTCGAACCCCAATCCAGGGAATCCACTGCCAGCGAATGGCCCCCGCGCTAGAAGAGCCGACGAAGTCTCCAAAGACGTTGGAATCTGGTTGGCCAACTAGCTATGGGCCCTTGGGGTTCCTCTGCCCCAAGTGTCTGCAAAGATTCCTCCGAATGCAGACTAGCACGAGTAGCCACAGCCTTGGCTAAGATCCTTGGCCAACGAGATGTCATTACTCGGCCGTGTCCCGCTTCAGTCTGCAGCGAGATCCTTGTAGCCATACCTAGCAAGTATCGTCAGGCACAGACCGCACAGCAGCCGTGGCACAGTGCCAGTCGCCCATTGTATTCCTGCGTCGGAGGATGGGTTCAAGACCGTGGCATTCCAAGGCGCAGAGCCGAAATGCTTATCTGGAACATGCATTGCTGCTATTCTGACGTTATAGCTCCAGTTCCTCGTGAAAACTGAATGCAGCGTGACGAAGGGGCGCTGTCGCCGAAATGAAAGCGATGTCGCCGGACGATCATCACAAGGGGGAGCTTGCCGCCTTGCATATCCAGATGACTTTAGGATACGCGCGGCAACGGACGAATCATTGCACACCGATAGATGTACCGAGTCCGCTCTTTTGCCTTGAGGAGGTGAAGATCTCGGCCCAGTTTTTCCGCGCATTCTTCTTTGATCTTTGAAGCACTTCAGAGATATCTATAACTAGGCAAGACAAGCAGTCGTCACGTATGATCTGCACTACGAAATTTGTTTCGCGATCGGGCAACGCTGAAAGCCACATCCGCAGTAGGCTAGTTCCCACCAAATTGAAAAAAAGAGCTGCTCAAAGTGACCTCCGATGGATTGGCCAATGCCGATCACGATAATAATCTTGGACACCTTCAAAGAAAGAGAGATATGTGTGGAAGTAGGATCAGGAAGCGCTGTCTTCATCGCAAAATCCATCCTGTGCGCAAAGCGTCACTAGTCGACTTGGCTGTAGGAGCGCATAGGGTCTCATGCTACGTTGCAACCGGACGCAAGATGCGAGAGCCTGCAAGGCACTTGCAAAAGAAGTCACTGATGAAGCCCAACTCGCCGCAAGAAGCACCCCCATTCTGCACAACACATAGATGGGCGCGCCGTCCTGCGTTGGCCATGCGGAACACACGTTTTCAGGTCAGCGGACATTACCGTGAACCCTCGACTTCTTGCCCTGATGCAATGTTCGCAGCAGAAAGCGTGGCGATGGTTGCAGGTGGAGGACCGTGCAGAGCGGGACATCTGTATGGGGGCTAATTACCACTCGCTATGACCGCGCCATGTGCTACAAACGACTCATACACGAACAGCATCCGGGCTAGTACGAGTAATTCATAGATAAACGCCACGTTCGTGCTGTTGCACGAAGCCCAAAACAGCTAAGGCAGGACTCGTCTCTCTACGGAGCTAAGATGGAGGAACATTTATCTCGCCGAGCGGATATCGCAGACGCTTTCGACAATTGACTCCATTTCTTGGAAGGACGCAATTTCTCTCTAGAGTGGGCTGCAATCAAGCACTCCAATGTCGCCTGACGGGTTCCATGATATACGTGCTAACGAACACGTATTGGGTAGATGATCTGGGGTAGACTTGACGCTGAGTCGCCGACACATGCCCCGATTTGTATTTCCCCGCAAGTGTGGCCGAAGCCAGTCGACTGCCGCTCACTCACCGCTGCCCCGTGGACACCTTCACGGCTGGTAGTCGAATCCGCATCACCTGAAGCTCGCAAAGGCCGATGCGGGAACGTGCGATGCTTGTATTTCCAGGACGTAATAGCTGTTGCTAGCTCGCCCGTACCCAGTCGCATCGAAAAAGCGCCGTAGTCTGGGGAAATGCACGCCGTCTTCCCTTACCCCGGATATTTTGCTTGCTTAATGGAGCATCTCTCGGGAGCGGTCAGAACGTGTGGTCTTCATCTGCAGCAGCAATGTCATTTTCAAGTACGGGGACGGCGAGTTTGCTCTTCATGGTCATACGCAATGTCGCTAGCTGTGGACCTATTTCAGCACCAAAATAGTAGCAAGCACCATCTCGTATTGGCCATGACTACAGTCCAGCAGTAAAGAGCAGCTATAGGATGCCTCTGCAGACCACACCCAAGCTGGGACTGTAAAGGGCAAGGGGGAACCTGGAGCCAGCCCTCTGTATGTGTGAGGAGGGCTCTGTATATTTCTCCGTAAGGCGTATCGCGGGAAGCAAGCGGGAAGCAAGCCCTACCTACGAAGTCTGCACCTTCTAGTGCCTTGCCTGTGCAGAAGCAATGCAGAAGCAAGGTGGTAATATTGGTGCACTGCCGGAGTCTTGGGTCTTGGGACTTGGGTCTCGGGTCTTGCGGGCTTCTGAACGGGGTCGGCGTGCTGTGGTCAGTAGGCAACATCATCTACACACACTGAGCAAGCCGCCAGCATAAGTGGCTTGGTCAGAAGGTGGTCGTCGCCGGCGATGGCTGCAGACCAGCAAGGCGATGGAAGCAACGCAACACCACCTTCAAGAGGTTGCGCCCCGCTCTCTGCATATTCAATGCCGACGGTAGCCTCTATTGTTTTCCTTGTTCACTTGTCTTTTTTTTGTGTCTTTACTGACGCCACAGAACGGGCGGGAACCAGTCCTTGGGTCGAGCAGCACCACCTATGTGTAGAGAAGGACGTGAGGGACGTATTCAGTGGCACTTCTGAAGACGGCGGAAAGAAGTTGGAAGCAGGAAAAGGCGAGTGCTCGCAGCAGACCCACGCCTCGCTTCAAGCCCAGCCTCTGAGTGGGTATTGCTGGGTATTGCTGGGTATTGCTGGGTAATGCTGGGCGAGTTGCGCGTGGGTGGTACGTACTGTCCTTGCGTACAGTGGGCACTTCCAAGTACTTGTTCTACATTAGTATCACTACTACTACAACTACTATGTACTAGTCGTGCGTAGTAGTGATCTATGGAGTACTCCGTAGTAGGAAGCGCATCCAATCCATCCCCCCTCTGGCGAGTCCACTTGAACCCCATCAAGCATGGTTCTCACAGTCTGCAGAGCGGCTCGAGGCACATGCAATTCAGGTGGTGTCTTCGCCGGGACAAAGATAGAGAAAGCGAGCAAAGCGCGCCTACGGAGTACACAATCCTCTGCTTGCGGGACCCGTGCCGTTAGTAAGTTACTGCAAGCTCCAATGTCACGCGGTCCATGCTCCTTTGCAGCGGCCCACGAGATGGAGAAAGACAATGACGTTGAGGGCACCTTGAGGGCAGTTTTCGCCGAGCCGCTCACGAGCTTGCTTCCTGCCGAACCTACGGGGCAATTGGGCTCGTCATGGCGCGCAGCAACCACCCGGCGGACTCGTGGTGGGCGGTCTGTCTTTTTCCGGGTTCTTTCTTGTCATCGGGAATAATCCTCGAATGGTGCTACTATCCTGCAAGGCCGGCATATGAGTAGGGGGTGAGATAGATGCACCTCCCATCACGTCCTTTTGTTCGCCCTAAGCCCTTCTCAGCCGAAGAAGGCCAAGAGAGCAGCAGAAGGGGGGAAAAGCTTTATAGAAGGCTATGGTATTGTATTGCCTGCATGTTCTAGAAGCCTGTAAGGGAAGGTATGGAATGTTCTGGTGGCATCACATCACCCAAATGCCAACTTGTCAGCTCCCGTCCATGCCTCGTACGCAACTCAGAGGCAGATGCAGACGCAGATGCAGACGCATACAGTATACGCAGACACACATGCGTCGGGGAGGGGAGGGGAGGGTTGGACGAGACCAGGGCCCATCAACAACTCTTACCCAACTCATCGACTGCGGAAAATTCCAATGGGTTGCGGCCCCCTGGGTTCTCCTCTGCTCTCACAGGCACGGGCAAGAATAAAGTAATCCGAGGCTACCAGGGATGCCCCGGGTAGAATAAACATACGGAGAATCGCCTCGCTTGCGACATATGTCCGTGCCCTTAGCAAGTGGTGCTGTGGCCCTGACTTTCTGTGGCTCTTGCCCACATTGATTTACTCCGTAATACCGTTGATCTACGTCCGACTTATCACCGTCCTGAAGCTCGGGGAACATGGTGGTCGAAGTTGCTTCGAATAGCTGGCCCTTGACTCAATTGTCCGCCTGGGTTGGAGTTAAACTTACTGGTAATAACACTCTCGATTGCCGACGGCCCCTCCCCCCATCCGAGCTGGACAGTCAGATATCTCTCAAATCGGGTGGTAGGATCCCTGTCCGGTTCCATTGTGGCACATTCAGCCGGCGGCGGAGGAGAGGTACGTAGGTAGGGACCTTTTGATGCTGCAGAGCACGAAAGTATCACAGGCAAAGGACTGATAACAACTTTTCTTTGTGTGCACCGAAAGCCCATTACGTATCATCATCCCGCACTGCTGGGGGAGGGAGGGGGGTTTCTATCATTCCCAGAATTAGTCTTCCACTCAGGGGTTTGTGTGTATGTTCTCTTTGAGTTTACAAGTACTGCCAGTCACTTGATAATCGAGCCTTGTGAAAGAGAACTTTTGGCTACCTACCCTAGAGCTCACCTCTCTACGGCTATGGTTGAATGAAGTGCGAGGTCACCCTTGATGTAGACTTGGCGTGCATGTTCATTATATAAAAAATAAACACACTGTCTATGCTTGAACAGAAGTTGAATAGCCTCAGCATAATCAGCAATTATGACCCATTGCTTAGTTCATTAGCTATTGCCAACGATCGAAATGGAGACCATGTTCCGTCTTATATGGGGATATTACGTCCTACCCTATACCTGTTGGTTTAACCTGTCTTGTTTGGGGCACAACGTCCCGCAAAGCATGGAATCGAGTAAGTCACAGCGGTGAAGAATGTTATAGAGAGTTTTATTGTGATAATCAGACAGCTTGATATGTGGGGTGCGTCAAAGATGTGGCTGGTATATTGCAATTAAGGCATATTGATTAACTCTCATTAATCATATCGAGATACTAATCGGTACCATATGTATTTTATCATCAGGAACAAAATTCCAATGTATATTCCTAAACCTAGTTGATTTGTGTAAGAGACCCTTGGCTCTGCAATCCTGTCTTTATCCTCATTGCTAGAAGGCTCTTTCCGGACAATATCATTTACCTTGACTCTTGACGGCTTCGTAATATCCGCCTATGCCATGAGGCGCCAACGGCAGAGTGATGTCGCGCTGTGGTACGGTGTCATGGGGACTGAAGTTCCGAGTATTGAACAGCAGCAGGCAGCTCAAGACGACGAAGACTAGTACTCAGGTCGTGATGGAATATAGACAAGAGAGCAGTTGGGAAAATTGGGAAGACAAAGCAGCCGTGTACAACTCGGAGTCGAGCTGTAAACCAGTCTGCTCTATGCTTAGTAGGGATTCTGCAGCACTTGAACAAATTCCTCAAGGCGCTAGACACCTCGAGGATCTAATTATAACCTCTAGAATGGATGACTAAGGCAAGGAATGTAACTTTTAACCATAAACTTTGCAAGGAACCGTTTTGTATCTTGTTCTAATTTTAGGGCTGGGCTCATTCAATGAGATAAGACGACTAGAGATGATAGCAACGTCAATGGAATCTCCCATTGCCTAAATTGGGCATTTCGTGGAATACAAATAGCCGTTGATAGGTGGCAGAAAGGGTCGGTAGGGTACGTGCAACGCAATCGGACTTTCAACATGGTTCGAGGCACTATGATGGGCCATCACTCTAGCTTCGAATAATCGCAAACTGAAATTACTGTAGATGTTTGCAGAATACGGAGGTAGTTGCTCCAAAACGAGGAAAAGGTTTAATTCGCATCTGCCCACGATATGAACACCTAAGGCTATTGTAAATATGAGCTACAAAGGTGTGCCATTACGCTGGCGTTGGCTTGTTCGGTTGAACATTATCAACCACAGTCGCCTCGGAACCGCCCATGGCCTTCATAGCCGACTCGTTCGCCCTTTCAGCGAGAGCCTTATCCTCGAACACTAGAAAGGAGTCATTAGCAAAAGAGGGCTCTTCAAAAGTTGGCAGTTGGGAGTTCGGGGAGGGAAACGGAACTTACGGAAAGCCAATTCTTCGAGAGTACGGTTGGAAGTCTCGGGGAAGTAGAAGTAGACAAAGACAACCTCAAAGGCCAGGACGGCAACGTAGGTGAGGAAATATTTCCATTCGATGGTGCGGAGGCCGATGGGATTCACAAAGGTAGTCACGAAACCGGCGACGCGGCTCCAAAGCTGGAACCAGGCGATTCCATGCGCACGCTCAGCAAAGGGCCAAATCTCCGTCAGGTACGCTGAAGAGAAGAGTGTCAGTGGATAGGGATACGATCACGACCCTCCCCCCCCCCTCCATGTGTGGCATCGGGGGCAGGGGTCAGATGAATGATGGGTTCATTTTTACTTACTATACGTCAACGAGTTGAAAAAGATCTGGTACGCAGGCTTGTAGGCGAAGATAAGGAAGATGACGGCTCCGTTGGCGGCTTTGTTGGTGGTGCCATTGTTCATGGCCTCCATGGACTGCTGCATCGCCCCAGTCCAGGCGGCGTAGACGACAAGCATGCCGATGGTACAAATGTAGGCGGCAGTGACGCGCTTCATGCGGACCATGGTGAGGGAGATGGTGACGCCGCAGACGAGGCTCCAGCAGGAGATGGCCACGTTGATCTGCTGCTGGAAGAAGGAGTCGGAGCGACCAATCATGTCGAGGAGGTCGCTCAGATAGTAGGAGATGAGGGTGTTGCCGGACCACTGGTTGAAGAGGCCGAGCATGCCGCTGACGAGGGTGCGGCGGCGCATGCCGGCCGTCTTGAAGAGGTCGAGGTAGGAGACGCTCGATCGCTCCATCTCGAGCTTGATGGTGGTGGAGATGTGGGCAAACTCGGCCTTGACAAACTCGGAGCTCTCGTCGCCTTCGGCGTGGTAGTGGACGAGGATCTGGTGGGCCTCGTCTGCGCGGTCCTTTTGGACGAGCCATCGGGGGCTTTCGGGGATGAGGCTTTTGCGTGTGTTAGTGACTGGACGGGGCCATGTAAAGGGGCATGTCAACTACAAGGGGGGGGAAAGGGGGGGGGAAAGGGGGTGGAAGGCTCTCTATTCGGTCGACTTACAAGATGAAAGACATTTGCAATAGAGACGGGACCATTTGAAGCCAAGAGGGAATCTTCCAGGCCATGTTGCCACTGATGCTGTTGGTGCCGAAGCAGATGGCGGCGGCGAGGATCTGTCCGACATAGAAGGCGACGTTGAAGAAGCAGGTCATGTACGCGCGCTCCTTGGGGAAAGCCAGCTCGCCGATCAAAGCACTTGCACCAATAATGGCTGGTCCTATGCCGACGCCTAGCAGTATGCGAGCTATCACGTACATGGGGACTGTAAAAGGTTGGTTAGCGATTCGAGATTAATATCTAGGAGGAGGAAGAGCAGGAGGAGGAGTTGATGGTGAAGAACTTCATACCGTTGACGGAGAAACCCTGAATAAGAGCCCCAATGACCATGACAAGAGAACCGAGAAAGACACTCCAGCGTCTCCCTAGCTTGTCGTTCAGCATGCCTACAATGGGCAGACTCAGGATGGCGCCGAGTGAGTAGGCGGCGGCAATGATGCCCTTGACCTCGCCGGAGAATTCATCATCAGGAAGATCACTAAAGTCTGGTAGACAAAAGAAAGAAAGGAAAGAAGCCGTTAGTTACACCATGCCATTGTTGACCAGTCTGCCAAAGAGGGCTCACTTACAAGACTTCCAAGCCGGGACAATCTGGAGAGCATTGATCATCTGGGAGTCGAAGCCCGAGGTCAACTCCACGCCCATGCAGGTAGGGACCAGCATCAAGTAGAGGTAGCGGAGGTTCTTCTTCTTCCACCAGGGCACGCGATCATCATCGGCCAATTGCTGGATGATGGGATCGGCCGCGCCGGTCTCAGCCTTTCTGGCCTGGCTCATGGTTGGCGGGTTGCCCTTTTTGACAACAGAAAAGAGAGGGAATGAAGCAGGTGAGAATGAAAGACGAATTGAGTAGTATGACAAAACCCCAATGCCACGGATTGTTTCGTTGTCATGATTCCCCAGATCACGGTGGAATCCGGGGGGGGCTTTATACGAATGCAACTTGTCGGTCCCCTCTGGCATCCAACATCCAACATCCAACAACCAACATCAAAAACTTTCTCCCCAGGGTTGACGGTGTAACCCAACAGCCAATGATGAGAAAGGACAGGCCCCCCGTCTCCCCGTCTTGCTGTCAAGAAATTGTGGTTCTTCCGGGGCGGGTTGATTTGGAGAAACGCACCCTGGTATGGCGATTATTCTCCAACAAAAGGTCAGAAGGTTTAGAGGTGCAGTTCCCATTGCTACCAGAAAGGTCACCACTTCCCCGCCTTCTGTCGGCCTTCGGAGGATCAAGAAATGTCTTTGGGGAGCAGAATTGGTGAGAATAGGCCTCCCACGGTGGCCGTCGACATTGCTCCGAAGCGCCGACGTTGCCGATCCAGAACGCGGGGAGCACTCCTACTCTGTACTCTGAAGCCAGAAAGACTAGACCGGACTAGACTATATCAGACTAGATAGATGATTAATAGTTGCAAAAAATGAATCGCGCAAATGCTAGTGACCTAGCGCCCTTTTGGCCAAAAGCAGTCCACCAATATTTCCTGCGCCTTGGTATCTGTACTTATTACTATTACCGCTGTCTATCCTGCCTGACCTTACTCCGTAAAGCCTGATCCCTAGCCTGACCCCTAGCTTCCTTGACTGCTAAGCCTAGCCCCAGGGGAGGAAATAATCCGGATGAAAGAGCCAGGGGGGACATAGGAACAAGGGTCTTGAGTGTCCATTTTTTTCTTTCTCTCTCCTTCTGTAATTACAATATCGGTACGGATTCAAGGCCAAGGCCAAGGCCACGGCTCAGGCATTTACTTCCGAAGGGAGCCTGCTTTCCATCCAACCGTCGCGAATTCGCTTGTCGCCCCCTTACAAAGCTAGAGACTCTTCTCGCCTACAACAGAGTAATCACTTGCCCACAGATACAGACACAGACACGCTTACACGCCTAGCCCTCCGTCATATTGCCTACGCTCGGACTCCGGACCCCGGATTTCGCACGAGGCTGGGAAAGGGAGGACAGACACCAACCCTTGTCCTTACCAATTACCTGCTTGATTTGCTTTCTTTTTGTAAGGTCTCCCGGGCTACCGACCACCGGCCACCGGCCACGCCAACGCGACGAACAAGGCGCGTCGGGGGGGGAAGGGGTTGTTCTTGTCGGAGCAGCGCCGGCCCGGCCAAACCTGTGGCATGCCGGAGCAGGACCTTGACAGCGGAGACGAGGCATTCAGCTCCTCCCACGCCCAGTCGCTGGAGGATCCGGGGGCCGAGTCTTCGCTGGGACGCATCGCGTGGTAAGTGGAGGCCCGTCTTCTGCACCTCGTCATTCATGTTTGCTTGTACCGACTCGACCTTGACCTCGACCTGGATGCCGGCCAACGATGCCTTGCTTGCATGGGCAGCCCAGTCCTGCCATGTAGCGGTGACCATCGGGGACTCATTCCATTGATTGATTGATTGATTGGATGGATGGATGGATTGCAGCTTGTAGATGGGTCTGAACTGTGCTAATCGCTTCTCATTCTCATAGTAATGGATGCCGCAAGTCAAAATTGCGTTGTTCTAGAGAACGACCGACATGTTCGCATTGTCGGAAACACGGTATGTCCCTCATATCTTCAACTGTCTTTTTTATTTCTATTTTTATGTGTTTTGTTGTCTTGAATTTATGAATATGTCATCGTCTACCTGCATGTTTCTTCCCTGTTAATTGTGTACTTGTGTGTTGATTCACCTGCGAATATCTTCCACAATATGGCATATAACTCCTCCCACTGGCAGTCAGCTTCGAGCTAAGAAGCAATTAATAAAAAAAAGGCTAACTATCCACCTTCACTTGACTCCAGGCACAGAATGCGTATACGATACCAAACGGGCAAAACCTGGAGTCAAAGCAGGCGCCATTGAGAGCATCTACAAGAGATTAGGTATGAAATACTCCAGTGCTATGATCCCCAGAAAATCATCAGGATGGAATGACAGACTGACCTGAGTTTCAGACGCCATTGAGCAAGCGCTGTCGGAGAAACCCTCCCTATCTGATGGCATCTTCAACGGACACGGCAATAGCGGTCTTGGGAATTCTGATGCCAATAGGATCGTCTCCTTGTTGGCGCGTGAACTTCCCAAGTTGACCAGGACATCGACGGCGGGCGACAGGGAAGACAGGGAAGACAGGGAAGATAGGGGAGACTACCATGCTACCATCACCGAGACTCGGCCGCCCAAAAGGCAGCGCGTGGGAAGCGAGGGTAATTATAGATCGCCCAGTTCAACGGTAGACGAGAACCCTCCGTTGCCGCACCCGGATATGATCCAATCCTTGGTCGACATTTACTTCTCCCACATACACCCGTGGATTCCCATGCTGAATCAGGACCGGTTCCGACAGCGGCTAGACGACCCCGTCGAGGCTACGAAATTGGATATTGTTCTGCACGCCATTTCTATTGCGGTGCCCAAGTATCTCCCGAGTGGCCCCAACTCACCAAGCCTCTTCCGCCAGGGATGGACGCCTCAGCGAGTGAGACGATGGATAGTGTCCACTGCCATGGAGAGCATCTCTATCGAGGGTCTACAGGCCCTCATCATCATTGCCTTTAACGATGTAAGTCAGTCTCTGTCGTTCCTTGAAAGATGCAAAGACCATTCCTTTTTTTTTTTTGCTGACTCTCGAGTTGCAGATTGGCAGCGGCAACGCCTCGAAAGCATGGTCCATTATTGCTTCGCTGAGCCGAACCGTCGAATACTGTCAGCTAACCACGGACAACTTTGAGGAGGAGCACCAACCGCTGTGCCGTCCATACATGTGCCTGGGTCGAGCCAAGGACTGGGCCGACGCCGAGGAACGACGCCGGGTGTTCTGGAACGTCTTCATCCTGGACAGATTCTGCTCCATGACCATGGGCTGGAACACCAGCCTCACCAGCATCGACGTGCAGCAGCGTCTGCCAGCCGACGGCATCCTGTGGAGGAAGCAGGAGGCCGTCCTGACCCCCTATCTAGGGGTATGGGACAAGTCCATGGTGCGCACGGGCAAGATCGAGACCGGGCAGCTCTACGGTCCAAACGACGTTGACAAGAGCTCGCCCGAGGCCAACCACCACCACCACCGCTGGGGCCCGCAGAATGTGCAGTTCCCGGCGGCCCAGCAGGCGGACATGGCCAACGTCGGGGCGTTTGCGTACTGCGTCGAGGCGACCGAGTCCCTCAGCCGCGTCACGAGCCTCTTCCTCCACCAGCGTCTCAACCCCCACGACCCCAAGGAGGTCGACTCTTGGCTGGCTCGGTTCCGAGAGCTGGACATTCGTCTCGCCCACTGGAAGCTGATGCTGCCTCAGAAATGGCACGGTCCCCCCCGTCCAGGCGCCCGGATGGATCCCAACCTCACCCTCGCCCACGTCACCCACAATGCCTCGACGATCCTCCTCCACCAGCTCATCGCCTACCCGCCGCCGACCTGGCCCTTCCGCAAGAGGCTCCCCAGCGCCTGGAGCGCCGAGACGTGCTGCCTGGCGGGCGTCCAGATCTCCACCATCACCAGGCAGTACCTCAAGACGACCGAGATCTCGCTGCCCATGTCCAGCTGCTTCGCCTTTTGCGTCTTTGCCGCCGCCAGGATGATGATTATCCACTGGCACTACGAGCCTGCCAACCGCCTCCTCGACGCCTTCTGGGACCTGACCCAGAGCCTCAAGGAGATGGCCAACCGCTGGGCCGGGGCCGAGGCTGGTGACGATGCGCCTCCGCCCCTGGCGGCGCGGTACGCCTCGACGCTGGAGCGGCTGTACAGCCACTGCCTGAGGGACGGTAACTACCAGTTCCCACTCATGGACTTTACCTGCGAGACGGATCATCCGATGGAGAGCCACCACCACGCCCACTACTCCAAAGTCACCCAGCTTCAGCGATCCGAACCATCCTACACGCCGAACGCGGACATGAACCACGGCGACTCTCAGTGGAACAACACCAACCACAACAATGAAAGACGAGACTCCAGCTCGGAGCGGGTAGGATACGCGAGTATGAACACGCCCGGCTCCGTAGATCGCACCATCGTCCCCGTCCCGTCTGGCTCGAACGAGTCGAATCAGTACCGCATGGACAGCAATGCCATGTACACGCCCGCCGGTCTCACAGACATGGAGGCCCTCATGGCGAGGCCGGTCAATGAGTACTTTATCAACCTCGACCGCGTGATTTCCTTTGACGACGGCAGTCTCTTCACTTCGAATATGGAGAGTGGACTGTGGTAAGAGGACAGAGGGGCAGTTTTGTACTATATATGTTTGATATGTACATGTATATACTATATACGTATATATACCAAGAACCCAACTTGAAGAGAGTGACTCGCATTATCGAGAAGCCAATCTATAAAGACATTGACAGTTCCGACAAGTCCGATGCTTTATTTGCTGTATAAGATTTACAATGTGATAGAAAGGTACTCGAAAAACAACTTTAATGCTCAATTCAACCCCATCCTCAAGATCCTGTTGCCCAGCTCAATCAGGTAGTAGTCCCCGTACACCAAGCCGTGGTTCGCGTACCTCTTGCGGGCATGCTGGTTGTTATTAGCAGTGCCGAACTGCAGCAGCGCCTCAAACGATTGCTCGGGCACGACGTCCTCCACCTGCAGTCCACCACCACCACCACCACCCTCGGACCGCGTCGTGAACCTGGCCTTCTCCGGCGCCAGGGCGAACGTCAGCAGGTCGCGGGTCATGTCCAGCGCCGCGTTGCGGAATCTGGCGGCGAGCTTATCGTCGCCCAGAGCCGCGAGGCCCTGGGACAGGACGAGCAGGCCGTTGGCGGCAATGGCTGCCGCTGAGGAGTCACGGATGGGACCCTTTTGATCGTCTACGGGCTCGTCAAAGTCCCAGAGCGGCACGAAGCGCCCCCCGCGATGCGGGTTTGAAGCTCCGCCGTTGGCGTGCGGGAAGGGCGGGACGGTCTTTTCGAGCCTGTATATAAAGTACTCGGCCAGGCCGCACGAGGCGTGGAGGAACTTCTTGTCCTTGGTCCACATGTATGTTTGGGCGTATCCGAGAATGCCCCAGGACTGGCCTCTTGCCCATGTGGAGCTGTCGACGTACCCCTGGGCCGTGAATTGCTTCTTGATGTCGCCGTTCCGGGGGTTCAAGTTGGCGACGTGGAAGGTCGAGTACCATTGGCCATTGTAGGCGTCCGAAGAGGTCGGGGTACTGACTTCGGGACGAAGGTGTGTCCTCAGCAAGGTCGCAGCATGGTCTGTCGCTGCCTGGTACAAGAAAGCCCCATCGTCATCGGAGCAATGATTGGCGGCGTAGTATAGAAGGTCAAGGTTGCACAGACTATCAACAATAAGTATCAAGTTTTCCTCTTTGCAGGTGATTTGTATGTTCTTCTGGATGCGCTCGTCCCAGCTGCGGATGGCTTTAGCAGCGGGCACGTAGCGCGAGGCAAGGCTCCTCGCGGCCCGTAAGATGGACTCGAGACTCCGCTCGCTCCCAGTGAGCTCCCAGTTGAGCCGCAGAGCCGGCATGATAATGAAGCCAACGTCGTGGGTGTCTGTGCGATGGGCCATGGCGTGGAGCGGTTCCGCCCACAGCTCACACAGCGCCCGAAACTCGGAGCGCAGAGAAGCCGGATCTCCATTGGCCACCCCTTTAAGAGTAGTACCTGTGGTGCTGGGATCGAGGAAGCGCAATGACTGCGGGAAGCGGACGAGACGCTCAAAGATGCCGTGTAGCGATCCCGGGAAGAAGCCGCAGGTCCAGAACTCGGGCTCACGCAGGTGGTACTGGCCAGCGTCGGATCCATCCTGCGGGACGTACTCTGGGAAACCACCCGGTGTTGAAGCCGGCAGTAGTGGGAGCCCCTGCAACGCCCGTTTTCTTGATTCGGGGGAGAAGTCTATGGATTGTGTGGCCGTCCTGAAGATCTTGGCGACAATGTTCTCCGAGTACAGCTCCGCGAGCTCGACTCCCCAGCTGTCTCGGGGATAATGACCATCTTGATAAGCCGTGGCTGACCGCGGAAGCGGAGCATTGTTGCCTGGGTATTCAAAGGAAGCTGTTGCAAAGGGAGAAGCAGACAATCCGTAAGATCCATTCGTCGTATACTCAGTCTCACGCCTAGAGGCAGAGGCCCAGAGATCGGGTTGACTGTCGATTTGCACTCCGATGGATCCCATGGTTTGTCTTTTGTAACTCAGACCCCACGATATGATAGACGGATGAAGCGATATAAAGAAACCTGGAAGAAACAACAAAAGTTACCTAAAGAGGGTCCGGTGGTATATAAGCCGGGATGGGTGAAGATTCGGGGAAGATCGGCGCGCATCCACAGTCCTTCAAGGCGGGGGGTCACTAACTAAGACGGAAGAAGCTCCAAACTAATGCTTTCCAAACTAGCTACCACACGGGACTTGGACCATTTCCCAACCACTCTGTAAACTCGCCAAGGGTATTTATTTGTCATGATTCTCAGTACCAAATACTGCCTAGAAACATAATCGATGGCAAGTATAGGTAGTATTCGTGGAGAGTCCCCCAAGTCGACTCGGGATGGATTGCTCCGGCGGCCGGAGTGATTGCGCCGACATAGTTACTCCGAAGATGGATCACACGAGACCCGAGTGTCCGACTCCCGGTCCAAGGTCACCGGATGAGCTGACCGGGGCTAAAAGCATGCGGAAGGGTCAAGGTCCCCGCTTTGAAGACAGTTCCGGTGCAATGTTTCATGAATAATTGGGGAGTCTTCTATTTGAGCGACTTTGCCAGAGTCGAATTGGAGTTTCATAAGTGGGGGTTCTTATCTTGGTGACGGGCAAGTCACTGACAAGACAATGACTGACGAGTATACTCCGGAGACCGTACGGACGTAGCTGATAACTTGACAAATTAGTCCGTGGATATAGCTGTGGAATACCGATTGAATCCAACAAGACTTCTTTCATCATGAATGAAGGATTCATAACATCGCTCGGAGACCGACTAGTAATAGCTCTGGACCCAAATGCCCATCCAACTCATGGTATAGCCCAAAGCAAGTAAATCACAACCAATGCCGACGAGCTACCACCAAGGCGAAATCACAATGCTGGTGCTTGGGAGCTTGGGCCACTGTCTGATGCATGTCGGTCTGACTACTTTGCGATACCCTCTTAGATCTTGCCCACGCCAGCACCGAGCCAGACCAACGGCTTCACGAGCCAGAGAGGGGTCAGCTTGTACTTATAGTCTGCCTTGGTGAAGTCGCCGACCTGCGTGATGTTGACACCAGCGCCGCCAAAGTCATTTTCTGTCAAAGCGTCAACAACCACTATTCTGAGGAGCCAAATGGAGGACACGGTACAGGGGTGAGGACTTACTGGCACCAAGGTTGGCGAAGCCATCAATCTCCTCGTCGCCGCAAACGCACGTATTGGGGCTGTCCTCGGGGATGACCAGGCCGTACGTACTCAGGGCCTCGCGCGTTCCACGGAACACATTACCCTCGACGAGTACCTGGTTGTCAGAGCGCGAGTGGATGGCCTGGTACAGGAAGTCCTCGTAGAGGTTATTGTAGATATGCTGATGGCCGAAACGACCGGCGGGACCACGGGTACCCTCGTGGCGCCAGTAGTTGTGATGGTAGGTGATGTGCAGCTTGCCAAAGTCGACGTCTCGCAAGTCGTCGCCATTTCCGACGAGTGACGACTTCCAGTGGTCGTGGAAGTAGTTCCAGGAGACGGTGATCCAGTCGGAAGCACGGGCAATGTCAACTTGACCGTCCTACCAATAGGTAATCAGCGTGCTTGCTCTCTTTGGGTCGAGGATCAATAGGACATGCACTCACGTAAAAGTCAGGCCCAATCTCCTCGCTAATGGCTGATTCGAACTCGTTGTGGTCAACCCACAAACGGGTAGAGTTGTTGATCGAGATGCAGTCCTGGTCTTTGATGTGGGAGATCTTGAGGTTTCGAATAATGACATTGCCGGTGCCATTGACGGTGATGCCGTTCTCCTTGATATGTGCCTTCCAGCCCACCCCAAGAATCGACTTGTTCCAGCCCACGCGAGCTCGCTCCGGAAGCTCAAGCATTCCCTTGACGTAGATGATGCGAGGCTCGTCACCCTGGATGGCCTTGAGAAACTCGGCAGCAGTCTTCACGTGGACTTCCTCGCCGCCCTCGCCGCCGGTGGTCTTGCCCAGCGGGTTGTCCTTTGCGTAGCCCTCAATGTCCCATGATGCCAGACCAAGACTTGAGGCAGTGAGGCCGCCGAGTGGGGAGCTCGACACCAGGGAGATGGCATTGGCAAAGAGAAGCGTGCTAAAGCGCATAATGGAGACTCTTAGGTGCTAATTAGACAGAATGGACTCGGGAAAACCGTGACTGATAATCCAGCTTGATCAAGGGGTCGAGCGGGCTTTTCATTTTGTAAGCCCATAAGAACAACCCTGCTTGAGGATCGGGAGAGCCCCTCCGTATAGATTCTTGCCCTGGTTTTTGGCAAATTGGACCCTTGAACAGAGAATTATTGCATCGACGTGCAGCCAAGAGACGCGTATGCCCAGGCACCCCCGCGGCGCCGGAATCAAGTCCCACGTATGAGAAGACTCAATTGATGAATCGGCTATACTGAGAGATCCGCTCCATCTTCTTGCCTTACTGGCCATGAGCTCATCCACGCCGTGGACCTTGGAGAAGTTGGGGTAAGACATGACTCCATGAGTGCAGTGTCCGGGGACGGCGCACTCATCATGTCCGAGAAAGATCTTTGAATGGTGGAATGCATTTCCCCGTATGCAGACTAAGTGGTATCCGCCTCACGCTAGGCTGTCCATATTACCCAAGGTACGTAGTATTAGCCGACAGAGTGAGGGCCTACAACACGGAAAAGCAAAGTAATCTCATCTGTAGGACAAGCATAATTGATCGGAAGGCAGGTTAATGATTACGGTGATATCACTAGTGCAGAAGAAAGCCGACAAGAGTCGAAATACTTGAGTAGGTTTGATCAAGCCATGGTAATGTAGATGCGAAGCGCTTGGAGATGCCCTGTGAAAGAGGAATCAGGCGCTGCCTAAGAGGTTAGAGGTGGTAACACGCACGGACCACCAGACCCTTCGGCTCTAGCGGCCCATTTCCGCGCGATAAGGCTTATCGAAAGTGGTGGGGCAACTTTTTTTTTCTTCATCGCCAGCTTCAACTTAGTTGGAATCAACCAAGCTTCTTTTCCAAGGTGCCAATCCAAACAAATACATCACTCGACCCTGTCGAGCAGTCGCCTACCATGCGCCCCTTGACCGAGGAAGAGACGCAGACTCTTTTCAAGAAACTTGCCGATTACACGGGCCCCTCTCTCAAGAACCTCATCGCGCCCCTCGACTCGTCCCCCAACGCCGACCGCTACGTCTTCCGCCTGTCAGGCCAAGGCCGCGTCTACTACGTCCTCCTCTCCCTCGCCAACCTCGCCACCTCCATCTCCCGCGACAAGCTCCTGTCACTCGGCGTCTGCGTCGGCAAATTCACAAAGACCGGCAAGTTCAGGCTGCACATCACCGCCCTGCCTGTCATCGCCCCCCACGCTCGCCACAAAATCTGGATCCGACCCAATGGCGTCATGCCCTTCCTCTACGGATCCAATGTTGTCAAGGCCCACGTCGGCCGCTTCTCGGAAGACTGCCCTGAGCACCAGGGCATCATAGTGTACAGCATGGACGACGTCCCGCTGGGATTTGGGGTCACGGCGCGAAGCACTGGCGAGGCGCGGAGGTTAGATCCCACGGGTATCGTCTGCTTCCGTCAAGCCGACTGCGGGGAGTACCTACGTGACGAGGATAATCTGTTTTCTTCGGGGTGAAAAGTCGTGGATACATGCTTTTGCGTTATAAGTGGCGTTGAAATTTGGAAAGCATCAAGGTTTCAAGAGGAACCACGACCAACCCTACGATACCAACCGACTGTTGCCGACGGGGATTCAATATCGAGGAAGAAGCTCTAAGACTTTCTTCAATCGAGGCGTGGTATTTTGCATGAGCTTATCTCTGCAGGCTTTTGTCTCTGCGAGGAAAACCTTACTCTGCCATATTCCATTCGCCCTTGGTTTTTCAGGGACTAGGCGTTCAGGAGTTATTCGAAAAAGCTTGGATGATGAGAGCATTGTTATATAAAACTTCCACATCTTTCGAGATAGATTCTATTACCCAAACATGCATGGACAGTGCTGCCCACCCGAACCAAGATCTGTCCGTATCGAATCAAAGCGCAACAAGTTGAACCTGCCATGTGACCACTCTGGTGTCGAGTTAGCGACGTTCGTTATTGTTTTCCAATTTCTTCACATAAGCCTCCTTTTCCTCGAGAATGGCCTTGCCTGGAAGACTAATGTTAGTTTTATTCAGCGGTGAGCAGGCTTTGGCATAAGAGATGTTGCCTTTCTGGATTTCATGCCGCAGTTCTTCATCATGTGGATCTAGATTCCAACGAAGAGACTCCATCTCTTCATACTTCTCCTTACTGAACTGTCCCTGATTGAAGGTCGTAATCACCTCTCGGAACTCCTCAAGTTCCAGACGCCTTCTAATGGCAGCCTTAATCTCGGGAATCAGGTTCTTGCAGCCGTTGATGTCGGGGTTCACTATCAGTTCCAGGAACTCCTGAAGGCCCTCCACAGTCAGACAAGCCTGGTCGGGGCCAAATGTAAAGACGTCGTAGTAACTTCTGTATCTATTTAGAAGGGTATTGCGCTCGTCCGCACTCGTTTTGGGCATTTTGTAGACCCTTGATGTTGTCTTGATTCGACTTTGCTATTCACTGAAGACTCGAGGCATGGGAGCGTGGCTGCTTCTGTAGTCCATGTTAGATTTTTCGAAACCCAACAACCTGGTCAGCTTTTACCTGATTGTAGCTTGATTTATAGAAGATGTCTTTCCCTAGCGAAATACAGCTTTTGGAGAGTGACTATCAGCCATGTGGTTCCCATGGTGAGCGCCTTGGCTGTCCTTTACTTTATATCACGGCTAAAACTTGATCTTGACAAGATGACATGACGTACAGAGGACTTCAAGACAGGACTTCGTGACAGTGAGTATGTCTTCATTGATACTTTAAGCATATCGGAGCTAATTCTGATGTTCTTGAATATTTGGGCTCGACCCCCAGCCAGTCGAATGGAAGAATAGTGCAGTTTGCCACCGTACTCCCAAGATAGCGCCGTATAATACGATGACTATGACCATGATATAAACCCATAGCATGTTGAGCAAACCAGCCAGCCAAGCCAGCCAAGCATGCAGACGGCATATTGGCCTTAAAGATACTACTCGCTACTACTCGTCTATAGTAGGCATGCTCTTGCTCTGCTTACACTCCTCAATCTTCTTCTTCAACCCGTCATTCTTCTTCTCGTAATGCGAACGCCAGCGTTCGAGATCTCGAAGCTGGTCGAGTGAAAGGATGTTGGGATCCCTGTGGATGTCGGTCTTGAACTCCTCGTACTTGACGCGCTGATCATGGGCCACCAGAACCTTCTCTGCCTGCTTATAATCACCGTCGTCATCCTGCAGGGAGCTGAGTAGCTTTTTCAGACCAGACATATCGATGTTGGGATACGTCGGGTTCTTCTTGAACTCGGACAGGAGCTTGTCCTTGGAGGTGGATCCGGTAAGAGTCATGATGGACGGTTTTGAATCAGGTTTTGGTTTCTTGTGACTTGTATAGAGCTTGATTTAGCTTATTGTGTAATTTGGTAGTGTGAACTGGATGTTTGATATGACTTGCAACTAAATTCCTACTCCGAGCTGGATACTTGGTTGTTTTAAAGACATCTATATGCCGCCTTCATGATATCTTTCATGATATCTGGATCCTGCCTAAGAGAAGTGAATCACTTGAGTGACAAGGCGGTTCCTGATTCAGAGAATATCTATGTGAGTGAATGAGGGCCAGAAATCACACCGCCAAAGATGGGATCAGAACTTCGTTTGTCCCCTGGTACTAGTGATACATGCTTCTACATGCTTCGATGGCCTTGTTTTTGCAACGATACGGTGACAAACTCGATTGAAAATTGCATTGTCAAGTACAAATCCTTACACTTGCTTCCCCTTCAGAAAGACTCGAAGAACGAGGCAGTGGATCGCCCTCAGATCTTAGAACTCGGAAATGGATTATGTGATTATTCCCAGATCCTAGAATACAAGACTGAATTGACACTGCTACTTTCCCCTCAAGATTATATCGCCACCCAAGGTATTTACTACTCGTATGAAAGCCCGACACTGAAACATACTCTGATCAAGTAATAGTCAACAGTGGCGATTTGGGGACCAGTGTGCAAGTTCAGAATCGAGCCTCCGAAACGTTCAAAATCACAAATTGAAACATCAGGGTCGCTTGGGGAAAACACTAGCGGGTGCATTTATTCATGAGTGAATTTCCTCGCAAAAAACGATATCAAGATTTTGTTGTGGTTTGGACAGGTCGCCGGAGCCCCATGGAACAGATATACCATCTATTAGAATGCGTGAATGGGCGGAAACCAGGCACGTCAGTTGTGTATGGACCCGTCAATTGTAAGTGGCCGTTGATTGTCTACTGACGTTATTAGGTGGCTATGCCGCGTTGTTGACAGGATGCGTCAGCTGCAAGTAGGCAAGGACTCCGATGGTCTGGAGCGTCTGGACTTGATTAACTTTCTAGAAGAATAATGCCGCCCCGGTAGCCCTACTCCTCCACAGTTGTATAGAGTTACCAATAGTTGTTATTGTGGAAGAGTCGAAGTTGGCCGCGCGTAGAACTAAGAAGACGATGTTACAATGCAGACTCTTCCTTCTAGCGAAAGAGAAAAATTCGCCATTCAATTTTTTCTTGTCCTCAAAACCGTCTTCGGCTAATTTCGATACGATCTAGAGCGTTGACAGACATATGATATATGACATATGATATGCCTGCAGCAGCGGGAGAAAAAGTCATGCCACTCACCCGGCCCGCCCCGGAGACCCTTGTAAGTGGCGTGTTCAAACATCGGATTTGATTACTTGGCACCAGCTTGATAGATACGATCCCCGGGTTGGAAAATTTGTATAAAAAGCGCGAGAAACGTCTTTGTTTATGAGGTTGTCGGCCCTATCAGACAACGCCTAATATACTCACCACGGTTAATCTCATTGCTTGAATTTGTGTGCCCACTGCCTATACTACGACCACCACAATCATGGCAGTCCCTCGGGAATTAGATCGCCCTCTGAACGATCTTGAAAGTGCCTCTAAGGGAAACCAGCTGATTCTTGCAGGCCTTCCCGACCCTGACCTTGGCAAGACAATCCAGGAAAAGAAGGCACTTGTAGGTTTTGAGATCTTGTTGGCGACAGTCACAAAGAGTTACTAACAGGTTATATCTAGGACAAGAAGTTGATGCTTCGGGTTGACCTTTACCTGGTGCCCTGGCTGGCAATATTGTAAGTCAGGTGCATGCCAAGTCCATTCATTCTCTCTGCTGATGGTAGGCCAACAGATACTGCCTGTCGTTCATCTGCAGAACCAATATCGGGAATGCAAAACTCCAAGGGATGGAGGACGAGTTGGAGATGCATGGCAAGCAAATATCCACGCGGCCACGCGGCCACGCCTGTCTACAGTTCATCGAGCACATGTGCTAACAAGAGTACAGGGATCGACTACAACATCTCGCTTGCCCTCTTCTTCGTGTCGTATGCCTTCTGCGACCCCATTGTGAATGCTGTCCTTAAGCGCGCCAGCCCACGAGTTTTCTTCACTGGAATCATGGTCGTGTCCGGTGTCATCGTGACTTTCACGGGCCTATGCGAGAGCTATCCCGGCCTGTTGGTAGCTCGCTTCGTTCTGGGTATTGTGCAGTCGGGAATGTTTCCGGGAGTCAACTACTACATGTCGTGTTGGTATACATCAACAGAAATTGGCCTCCGCAGCGCACTCTTCTTCTCCGCCGCTGCCCTGGCTGGTTCGTTTTCTGGACTGCTTGCTGCTGCTATTGCCAAATTGGACAAGGCCGCTGGTCTTAGTGGCTGGTCTTGGATCTTTATACTGCAAGTCTTACCTTTCTCCGACTTATTTCGTATTGACTTGCTAAGGTCATGGTAGCGAGGGAATCGCGACTTTCATAGTTGGCGTGCTCAGCTGGTGGATGGTTTACGACTGGCCCAGCACGGCTCGCTTCCTCTCTCCCGAGGATGGCATCCGCCTGCAGCGACGAATCTTGCTGGCAAAGCAAACAGCATCTGTCGAAGGTAGTGGGAAAAAGTACATCGTCGAAGCCTTCAAGGACTGGAAGACGTACGCTTACATGGGCATGTACGCTGGCTGTTTGATGCCCTTGTATGCTTTCTCCCTCTTCATGCCGACGTAAGGAGTTCGCCCCTATCTACTCTTTCCTTATACGTCACTGACTTGGCTTCCAGTATCATCGAAGGGATGGGACACTCCGGTACCATGTCTCAGCTACTGACGGTTCCCCCTTACGCATGCGCGACCTTTACAACAATCGCGGTGGGATTCATTGCCGACCATACGCGCAATCGAGGCTATTGCAACATTTCCTCCGCCATGGTTGCTATTTCTGGCTTCGTTATCCTATTAGCCACGTCCAACTCACAAGCACAGTACGCCGGCATATGTTTGGGAGCCATGGGTATATACCCGACTGTCTCCAACACGCTCTCTTGGGTGTCCAACAACACTGAAGGATCAATGAAGAGAGGTATCGCTCTTGGCTTGGTCATTGGCTGGGGCACACTGAATGGCGCGGTTTCTAGCAACGTGTACATGAAGCATGATAAACCACGATACTATACTGGACATGCGATTGTCCTGGCCTATTTGGTTATTTTCTTGCTGGCCGGGAGTATATTGATGCATGTCGCTCTGTCATTCGAGAATCGCAAAAGGAGAAACGGCCTAAGAGATAGAATGCTTGAAGGACTAACGGAGGAGGAGATACAGCTCAAAGGGGATAAAATTCCGGGATTCATTTATATAGAATAGAGGTTATACATATAGATAGAGCCGTTACGGTAGAGTCCGATCCATCGCTATAAAGCATCTGACAAACATAGCCTCTTATACCTCCCCTCTCTCATCGGACCTACAGTACTCGCGAAAAGCTTTGCTAAGGCTGAATGCCAACGAAGTCTATGTTAAGTTGTAGATCCCTTTGCCAGATACTTGCAACGCACATAGGAGCAAGTCGCAATCTGTCTCAGTTCCTTACTCACACTTGTTAGATACACTACTATGATATTGACGTGGGCATAGGGGGCTTTATATATGTGTCTAATGTCCTCTCGGGTACAGCATGGTGAATCGACTGCCCCCTTCTAACCACGGTGTCAATAGTCTGAGTGAATTGGATCCGGGTGTCTCCCTCGAGAGATTTGAGTGTTTTGATGGGTAGGGAAAAGCACACAGGTCAATACTTGTCGTCAACTAATGCTCTGCCTCTAGTGCTCCTCTTCTACCTCTTCTGATTCCTCAGACGCCTCTAAGACTGTCTCGAGACTACTATCGAGTGTTGCAGCTGCCCTTCTCCACCGAGAGGATCTTCGACGCTTTTTTCCAGGACGTGGGATAGCTTGTATGCGTGTTGCTCTTCCTCTACCATCTTGGTGACTTTTGGTCGACTGCCCGCCTGCTGCTTCCTTGTTCCTACGAGCATCAAGGGATTGCCTGATGGCAAGTTCCAGCTTATGATCTTTGGGTCCAAAATACTTGCGTTGTCTCTCTATGGCCTCTAGTGTGCTGTCCTCCAGTTCGCAATCGCCGTTTGTCAATAACCAGCCGCGCAGAAATTCATAATCCCGACGGAACTTGAGTGCAAGTTCCACCCTTTGCTTGTACTCTGCCCTGATATCCTCATTTATCGGCAGTCTGGTGAGGTTTAGTAGGTACTTGAGTCGATGCAGATGATCGGCCTCTATGCCGACGCCCATGGGGAGTTTATCAAACTCTTCCCGAAGCATGGCGCACTCTTCAAGGAGCGGCTGGGGTATCAAGATGCCCAAGCACGGCAGCTGGTCTTGCCCGCTTGATGTTGACTGGTTGGGACCCATGATTGGGCATTTTGTAGACACGGTGCATCTTTTTTTTTTTTTCAGTATGAAGAATGCTGTGTCTTTGGAAAGGTGAAGATGCTTCAGCTGCTGGGTGCGTGTGTGAAATACTCTGTTGAATCATGGGCTGATTCAGTCGTAGAGAGCCGGTGCAACGGAACACCACCGACGGCATCACGACCTTGCTTGTGACACTATTCTGCCTGTGAACAGGTGTTTTGAGGCGATAATCGACGACTTGAATGGAGAAACGCGACGCGTACGTCGAGACGCCGTGGTCATTTGTAACATGATGATCACGGGTCGACCGAGCCAGAAACCTCAGACAAATGCTACCTCAATTCAACGATGGTTGTCTGGTTCCATTCCCATCAGAATTGGAGCTTCCTGTAGATTTACCAGAGCTTGCACAGTATTCGAGTTTAAAGACAACATGCTGAAGAAGTGGCGTTGGCTTTCTTTTCACCAAATATACCTCGGCGTCTGTCACTCTTGAGATCCAATATCTTTGTGCTCGTGACCCTGGTCCGACACATGGATGTCAGTACATCACGATTACCAATGCAATCCATATATTTTAGATTCCAAATCGACCAGGTCTTCTGTCGAGCGAAGAGTCGAGCAGACATGCAGCAAGTGTATTGACTCACAGAAAGGCGAGATAGCAGGCGGACTGAGGAGGTGTGTATTCAAAGGTGCGTATTAATTAGTCTATTGGCGTATATCATTGCTCATGCGTGTAGCGTGCACTCTTTTAGTCCATGCGACTCTTCCGAGCTGCAGCACGCCCGTTTCCGGGCCTCTGGGAAGGGCGAGCTTGGGACTCTGGCGCGAAAATCTCCTCGACAGTGGTGTCGAAGCGAACCTTGAATGTCTTACCACGCCAGTTCACTGTTCCACCCAGCAGCACCGCCCATGTCCAGATCGGCAACGCCATGAGCTCCCGGCCCACCCAGGCTGCAAGCCACTCGGCAAAGATACGTTTATAGACTCTCGTCGGTCCAGTCGTCCCCTTTGCGAATTTGGGTGTGTCCTCGTCCATCTTGATCGAGTTGGCCGAGTGAAGACGACGGAAGACTGTCCAATCGGCAAGCATCCATATCGTGACAAAGCTAAGCCAGATGAGACACATTGTAACCCATGTCCGAGGGATGCCTAGATTCTGGTGAATCCATGGCACAGTGGTCATAGCAAAGCTAAAGTAGAAACCACAGAGGATCGATTCGACCCCAGGTTCGACAATGGTGGCGGCCAGAACTGTAAATTTGCGAGCTCGGAGCCACCTTACCCGACGAGCGACGTACGCCGCCACGGACATGCCGGCCATGGGCTGGATCACGAGGTCGCCCCAAACGATCCCATGGTTTGAATGCCCGGGTATTTTTGATCGCCACAGCAGGTCGCCAATAGAGTGGTCCTCGCAGATATGATGCGAGAAGTAGTCGACACCAGTTGGCCGATGCTCTTCCCTGGGAATGATAGGGTTGAGCGAGCCATCGGTCACCTGATCGAGATGCGACTTGCGAAACATGTTGCTCTTTCCAACAACGCAGGGCGCGATTCCTACGGCGTTGATGGCGCCATAGAATTTGGCATGGGTCGTGGCCATGAACATCTCGTCAAGACGTCCCCCACCCTGATACCACACATTGGAAAGAGTGCCCGGATTATCAAGTGTAGCTACGTCGGTCCCCGGCGAAGCTTCCGAAGCAGAGGAGAGGAGCGTCTGACCTTGCCCTGCTTGAGGTCGTGCGTGATCCACAAGGTCAACTACAAGGGGCATCTGATGGACAAACTTGAACGGCCTGGCCGATGGGGTGTCCTTTGCGTAACCCGTCAACCTGTCGACCATGCGGCCCAGTACCCCTGGGGCTACCCAAACATTGCAGTCCAACACCCAAATAATGTCGCCGCGAGCCTCCTTGTATGCCAAGCTGATGTTTCTGATCTTCGGATTCGGACCCAGGTTGTCAACCTCCTGAACCGTCCTATCACTTTCGACGAGGACCTTGGCGTCGAACCCCGGAAATTCTTCCACGACTCGTTGCAGTATAGGATACGCTGGATCACTCCGATCTTCGACACAGAGGCGGATAGAGAACCTATCTTTGGGATAGTCTAAGCGAAAGACCGATGCTATGCAATCGTATAGATGGGGCTCGAGGCCCTTGACGGGACGGATAATCGTGACATCAGGGGCTTCTGGTCCTAGCGCGGGCGATGAAGCTCTTGAACGAGGCTTAGAGTAGTATTTGAAGCTGGAAAAAAGGTCAGAGAAGCTCACAACCGCAGTCGCTAACGTGACATTTGCAACCTACAGCGCGGAGATGCCAATCGACTGAACAACAAGGACCGTCGCGCTCCAGATCAGGCAGATGATGGCAAAGCCCTCGACGAACGAGATCATGTCTGAACAGGCGAAGCCGTCGTTCCCTCCCACAAGGCTTGCTGAGATGTATCGAACTGACGGATAGCAGGTGCAAAGATACAAGATGCAAAAAGGAGTTACCGTGCACTGCTCTGTACCAGCTTACATATCAAAGACGGTTGCCGCTGGTCGCCCGAGAGTGTGTCCCTATCAAAATGCGAGGGAGTTGGCTGGAGCTACGGATAGGTCGGCTGCATGAGAACAGGCTTCGTTCGCGTGAGGTATCAAAGGAGCGTGTGGTATTGTCAAAGAAGGAAAGTAATTATACAAAAGACTGGCCGTGCAATAGCATCGGACGGCAGTTGGGCGTGGGCCCCTTTTTCACTAGGACTGGGTTCGGACAAGATGCGCAAGTATTAAATGAGTTAGGTTCCTTCCTGGGCCCGCCGCCATCGTGTCCATGTAGAGGTGCAGATGAGGTGCAGAAAAAAACAAAATCCATAGTATCCGTCAGCCAAAAGTGGGGGTGCGCTAAGGCCGACCTTGAAGCTCCGATTTAAGCAGCAACATGAGCCGCCGAGTGGAAATTTTTCTCCTCGACTTTTCTGCTTCATCCACCACACTTTTTTTTCCCACTTCAAGCTGTCGCATTCTGGATCAACAAGCATCATCAACACTGCTCTTTGCGCTTTGATAGCTGCAACAAACCATGAATGAATAGTATATCGGACTAGACACCCTCATTGGATTTCAGAATTCTAATCATCCGCACGCGGTCCAGCCGGGCCAATGCTCAATCCTGTAGGTGTCAATTCCCGTCATCAAAACAGCCTTCCACCCATTCACCCACGCCCCCATTCTGCAATGATGACCTATTTTGGAGCTAGAGGAAAACCCATTCATTTGGCCCTCCATGATTGCCCACGTAATTATAGACTACAACGGTATCTGATATAATGCGGAAGATTCACACTTATTGATCACCTCATACATTTGGAAAACGCTGTGACTAACATCACTCGATTTGCCTAGGACAAGATGTCGTCGATCCGAAATGGCTGAATCACACCCACCTACTGCCAATCCTACCATGTCCGCGGCAGCACCGAATGGCAGCAACCATGCTGGCCAGAAGCGCGACCTTCCGTTGAACCAAATCTACAAACTCCCCGTCCCAATACGAACCTTCCCCCTGCCGGTCTTTTACCCAAATAATCCCATATCCCTGTTTCATCTCGCCTACGCCTGGCTGGGTCAGCTTCTCTCTCCACCTTCTTCAGAGCCGTCCGTAGTCTACGAGGCAACATGGTCAGCGGGCACTGGATCTGTCCACGTAACAGATGAGAAGACCGTCAGAGCATTGTGGGAGCAAGGCTTTTACGGCAAAGGCAGCCTTAGTCGCAGCGAGCCCAACTGGTTAAGGAGAGAACAAGTTCGAAGAGGTCTGGAGAAGAGCCATGTTAGTGAACTTCTGACTGTGCAACGCCGTGAGGAGCGTCTGCGCGCCAAGTGGGAACGAGCCAGGCTGGAGCAGGAAGCGATCCGCTTAACACGGGAGGCTGAGATACGCCGCGCCGAGAAGCGTTTACGTGATCAAGATCAGCAAGGACCTCTGCCATCTTTGCGTAGCGAAACCCTGGCCTTGCCACCCACTGGTCCCCTGCAGCTTCTTTCCCTTCCCAATTCAGCTGCTGAGCTCTTGCAAAGATCAAGCAGCAGCGAAGGCGACCCACCAACGTTGACTCCTGACGACACGATCAGCGACATTGAGCCGCCTGATAACGAAAACGACGAAGCGACTCTTTTGGGAGCTCCAGTCACCATCATTCCGGGACTGCATAAGCTCACCTCACAGAAGAGTGTCCGATTCTCGCCCACAGTAGAATCCACCACCTTCATTGCGTCCGACCCACCTAGTCCAAATCACACCGCTGTCAACGGCAAACTCCGCCCATCCGATGCCCCCAAAGATTTGAGTGAAATCAACGGGTCGACCGAGGTCACTATCGTCAACAAGGAGCATCTACAGCTCATGCCTGAGGAAGCCCTTTGGTTGAATTTTGGGTTAGGAGTTCTAACAGTACAAGACCCACAATTGGGTCGGACCCTTACATCGCAAGAGCTAGTCAGGTTGTGCAGACAACACAGCTACTTCCCTCCTCGTAATGGACCTGACGACCCAGACCTGGAGCCGGATGACAGCTTCTTGATTCACTACGCTGTGTACCACCACTTCCGTTCCCTCGGCTGGGTGCCACGTGCAGGCATCAAGTTCGGCGTAGATTGGCTTCTCTACAATAGAGGGCCTGTCTTTGACCATGCAGAATTTGGTCTGGTAGTTGTACCGACCTATCCCGACCGTTGGTGGAGGGAATCGGGGAAGAAGGCACCTGAAAAGACCTGGCAGTGGCTTCACGCTGTCATCCGAGTTCTCTCCCATGTAATGAAGAGCTTGGTGCTGGTGTACGTCGAAGTCCCACCGCCGCCTCAGTTTGATAAAGCTTTGGACGAAGGCTTTGCTGAGGCATTGAAGCTTTACAAGATTAGAGAGATTATGGTGAAGCGATGGTCGAGCAATCGCAATCGCTAAGATTAATGATAGTATCAAGATACCATGTATGATTTAGATATGCTTAGCTGAATATGGCTGAAATATGGCATTGCGGCTCGAGGCCCCCCAAAGATCTTCTGTGAAAGTGGTAAATTGATTGTTACGGTTAGTGATGCGTGTTCAGCCTTAGTACCGAGGTCACAGTCCTAGGCCTGGTGCCGATCCCCACTTCTTTCTTGCAGCAGCTCCAAGTCGTCTCGTACGACGACAAGACACTGACGCCTCTTTACCACAACATCCTCCACATCGGACGCTCCAGCATGCTGACCGCAGCGGCGCGCATTGTGTACACACGTGCGGGGCCTCGCATCGCCTCGAGGCCCCAATTGATCAATGCAACAGCTGTGGCATCTGTCTGCGCACGCCACTACTCGCACACCTCAGCCGACACTCCAACCGACACTCCAACCGACACTCCAACCGACACTCCAACCGACACTCCAGCCGACACCTCGGCCAAAACCTCCAAGCCAACGTCTTTTACGACTTCGGCTCCTAAATCAAGAGAAACGAAGACAGAGCGACCGAAACGACCCCAAGAGTTCAAGAAACCCAATGTGCCACCTGGGTCTTCACCCCCGAGTACCTCGAAACCGGAACGGGTCAATGGAACAGAGGAGGCCAAGGCATTGCTCCCGAACCCGGATGGTGAGGTATCAGTACTTTTGAAAGACAAAAAGACCGTTCTCATGGTGAGGTACACAAAGCATTTGATGCTCTTTGCCGCCAACAACGATCATCATCCGAAACCCTTTCACCCCAATCAACTGCGCGACACTTGCGCCTGCAAGGCCTGCCGGGACCCGAGCTCGGGGCAAAAGAGTTTCTCTACAACTGAGATCCCGCTGGATACGGAGATCACCGGCGTTCAGACGACCGAGGACGGGGGCTTGATTGTAAAGGTCAACAAGGACATGAAGCGCCATGGTGGCAGCAAAGGGCACGACATTCACATCACGCCAGATTGGCTATGGGGTCTTTGTTTTACTGTCGCGAACCCTGCCTCCAACAAGATGGGAATGCTGCGTCGCTTCGAGAACACGAACTGGGACAATAAGCTGATCAAGGAGAACGTGCGAAAGATTGACTACGAGGAGTTTATGAAGAACGACAGCAAGGAGTTCTGGGATGTCATCCAAGACCTCGTGCGCCTTGGTCTCGTCTTCCTGAAGAACGTGCCCAGGGACGAACGCTCGGTAGAGCGCATCGCCGAACGCATCTCCCACATTTCCGAAACCTTTTATGGCCGCACTTTCGACGTGCGGGCGAAGCCAAATGCCGAGAACGTTGCTTACACCAGCGGCTACCTTGGTCTTCATCAAGATCTGCTTTACCTCAACCCACCTCCCCATATCCAGATTCTTCACTGCATGGACAATAGCTGCAAGGGCGGCGAGTCGTTATTTAGTGACGGACAGCGTATAGGGAAACTATTCTACCATCTGAGGGATGACTCGTTGGTCGAAGCTCTTATGAGCACCAAGGTCAGATTCGGTTACAATCGTGATGGTCACTACTACTCGCAAAAGCGCACCCTACTGGACGTGCACAAGTCGAACCAGCGTAAGCCGACCAGCTATAAGGCACATTTCTGGAGCCCGCCATTCCAAGCGGAATTCCTTGAGCCGGCAAGAATGGACGCGTGGACCGCTGGTGCACGCGCTTTCGAAGCAGCCATCAACGACCCCGAGTCTGTCTACGAGACGCGACTAGAGCCGGGAGATTGCGTCCTATTCGACAACTTGCGCGTACTGCACGGTCGAAGGGCCTTCGAAGCCGAAGGTGGCAGCCGCTGGTTGCGAGGAGCCTACATCAGCTTTGAGAGCTTCTGGAGCACCGCTATGCACGCCCCCGAGTCGCACGCCAAACCCCTCCATCAACCCGCTGATTGGTACGACACGAGACCAGCCGATTTGGCTCTCAGATCGACACCCATGTTCGCCAAGATTCAGGAGGGCCTTCATCAGGAACATTCAGAAACTAGCCATGCTAGGTCAGCTCGGCGGACTGATAAGAAGTATCTCCATTACTTGGAGACCCAACTAAGGTTCCGCCCCGACATTTAGATTTTGAAGATGACGATAGATACGAGAAAGCGCTTGGAGCAGGCGAGAAGAGACGCGGAAAAAGAAGCGAAAACAGATGTGCAGAAAGACTCGAAAACGGACTCGAAAATGGAGTCTTAACTGGAGAAGGTTGGTTTTTGGCTTCTTGCAAATTGCCCTAGACCAACGTCTGGTACGGCTCGAGCCGAGGAAAAACAAAATGGGGTAAATTGAATAGAGAATTGTACCATTAATGTAACCGTTGTAGTTTAACTTCGTCTACTCATGACCACTTTTTGGCTTCGACCCCTTCCGGGGGTACTGCATCAACCGTGCGTGCTTTCACATCGTCCCAGTCGGTGCTGAGGCTCGTCCCGCTGCTCTCGGTGAAGCTCTTCATCATAGCACGCTGCTGCTCCGGGGTGGCATTCTTGAACAGTTTCTTGAAGAAACCATTCACATCCGACTCATCCTCCTCCGAATCAAATTCGACATTATCCCAGTTCTTAGGTCCAGATCGTGAAGAGGTCGGGTAGCCAGATCCCGAGGCTACCGACGAAGGTGCGGCATCGGCTGGCTTTGTGGAAGTAGCGTCATCTGCGGTCTTGCTTTTGTTTTCTTCCTCTGGAGCTCTCTTTGTTGTAGTGCTGTCGGTAGACTGTGCTTGGACGTTCCCGGTGCTGCCGACGCCTGTTAGCACATGGTCTTGGAATAGTGACATATCCCAGATCACTTGATCCAGCTTACCTTTGCGTCGCTTTTGGCGCATCTGTAGTCCCATTCTCTGACTTCAGAATCGGCCATTTTCCTGGCTCGGCCTTCTTCAGCTGGAGTTCAACCTTGCTGGGCGTGACTGTGTACTTGCACCCCGCTGGATCCAGTCGGCCCCAGGTGTTGATTGTGTAGCTCTTCTCCTCGCCGTTGGGGTACACGATGGGATCCAGACGCACGCCGAATTCGGAAAAGTCAACTTGAAGCTTGCTCTTGTCTACGCCCTTTGAGAAGATCGACACGTTCATCGTAGCCTGTGACTGAAAGTCTTGGACCTTGGGTGTGTTATCCACGGGCGGCGCAGGACCGCTTGTGCTCGCCTTTAAAGGTCCAGATGATTCAGTCTTCTCTGTGTCGATGTCCTGCTTTGGCTTCTCATCTTTCAGCTTTGACAGCTCCCTCTTTGGCGGGCTGACTGTCACCGTGCGCTTCCTACCGGGGTCGTCGGCGGGCAACTTGTCCAGCTTGCCCAGGATCTGCAGACGAAGGATCCCCGTGGCTCTCTGCTGCTTCTCCGCAGCACTGCTAGGCTCAAGCAAGCCCGTGCCGCCCTCCTTCTTCTTCGCGTCAGCTTCTTGGGCCTTGGCATCCCGATCCTTGTTCTCCTCCCTGACCTGGTTCAGCGTCACCGTCCACAGCCCCTCCGAGTCAGTAAACTCATCCGCAATATCCTTCTTCCCCGAGACAGAGACGCCCTGGAGCATCTGGATGGCGTAGAAGCAGCAGCAATCGGCGTTTGCCAGCTCACCCAGGCGGTTGTAGGCGACGGCGCGGCGGTGCTGGGCCTCAATCATGAGCTCGCGCTTGTTGCGCTGGGAGGCCATATGCCAGGCCAGGTCAGCATCCTCGAGAGCCTCGCGGGCGCGGCCTGTGCCCAGGAGGGCTTTGGAGCGACCGATGAGCCAGGCTGGGTTCGCAGAGGTGGCGAGGGCTGTGCTGAATTTGGTGATGGCCGTGGGCCAGTCTGATCTACTGACGGCGTTGAGGCCCTCGTGAGCGATGTCGACGTAGGACATGGTAGAGGCTAATGAGTACTGCAAATGTCGCTTTGTGTAAGGATGAGCCGAGGTCAAGGTGTGTTTTGCATCCCAGGATTCCAATATTCTGGATCACGTATTTTGTTGGTGTTGTTGCACCAAGGTTGTATGTAAAGTTCGGACCTGCATGACAGCTAGGTGAGGTGAAAGTCACTGGCTTACAAAATAATAGCGTCGGTTCCACAGCATTCTTTCTGAGGGGCAGCTGAGATGGCCTCCACTTCACAGCATGTGCAATCATTGCCGCCTTACCTCAGAACCTAGCCTAAATACACGGAAGATGAAATAGACACAAAAAATAACTGGAACACCTCAGTTAAGTCGTCTAATATTATTCATTACATCTATATTTCGATCATCCAAATCGTTCTGTGTATATCATCCTTCCATGAGACACTAGCTCAGTAGTAGGGTATTAGTTGATCTTCTCATCAGGGTATCTCCGAGAGAACATCCCGAGAGCCTTTGTCGTAAATTCAAACTTGTAATTCGGGTACGAAATCATGCATGACTTGTTGAAGACGCCCTCGATCGCTTCTTGAAGCCATTCGCCGTTGGGCTGCTGTCGGCCCATGATGAACTTGATGCCCTTGCGCAGAGGCTCCATGTTTGTGTACCCGGCATACATGAGACCAATCAGGGCCCATGATGTTTGGACAACTAATGACCCAGACGGGTGCTCAATGTACTCTCCGGTTTCGCACGCCTGGGAAGAGTGTTAGCGAACCGTTGCGCGTGAATGACCCAAGCAATGATACATACCTTGTAGCTTTCGGACCATCCCCCGTCTTCCCTTTGCTTAGATACAAGAAAATCGCAGCCCTTGCGCGACACATAGCTTGAAGGGTACTTTTCACCAACGCTGGCCATGCTCTCGAGCGCAAACATGGTGGCGTAGGTGAAGCAGATGCCCCAGCTTCCGTACCAGCTTCCGTCGATCCGCTGGTTCGTCTTGATCCAGTTTGTCGCCCTTCTTATGAAGATATCAATATCGTCCGTCCGATATTCAGGCCAGTGTTTGCGGAACAGGGACAGAGCCATCACGCAGGCCGTCGTACATTCAGGGTAGTCATATTCGACCATGATGTTCCCAAACACCTCGGCAACATTGAACATTTCCATCCATTCTCCTGCGCGCCGAGCTTCGTAGGATGACGTTGCCCCGTTTTCATTTTGGTAATGTAGCAGTGTATCCACCGCGTCAAATATACGCTGATCATCCAGAACTTGGGGGAAGCCACCAACCTTTTGAAGAAGGATGATAGCCTTTAGCGCTTCTGAGATGCAGTCGCTGACGCCGTAGCCTTGGATCTTGTTGCTAAATGGCCAGCCACCTTTGCGAGGCTGTCGGTAGCATTTCCCCTGGTCCACGCAATTTTCGCGGATCTGTTGCCTTTCAAGGTAGTGCAAGGCCTTGAGGAGCATTGGCCTGTACCTTTCGTCGGCGTGCAGGCCAGCTTCGAACACCGCCTGAATGGTAAAGGCAGTGTCCCAGCACTGAACTCCGTTGGTGCCATTGCTCAGCATGCCCTCGTCTTTAACCCAAAGGAATTCCTCCAACCGCTCTATTGTTGCCCGGGACAATGGCGCGTCTGGTCCATCCCGAGCATAACAGACAACAGCGTTCATGGCGCCATTCACAGGGGCGAGACTGGCATTCTGGGTGTTCGCAAGCTCCATGTCGACCAGCTCGCTTGTCCATGCCTCCGCCTGGTCTTTGATGAGGTTGATTCGCAGATAGGGATTCCAGACGTTGACAATCAGCCAGTTGATGGAGTTCATTATCCAGGTCTTCGGGTAAAAGTTATCCTTGGGATGGATGCTATTCCTGTGACAGGCCCAGTCGATCTCAGCATGAGGCTGCACAAAAAGCTCCTCTCTAAGAGCGCGAATCACTTCAGTCTCCTCGCAACTCCATCTTTTGGAGTACAGGTATCCCATGGGCAGGAAGACTTGCCGGATGTGAATCCACCATCGCCAGGGTGCTAGGGGAAACCAGTCGGGCAGCAGCCATAGCTCAGGCGGAACGGGGTTGACAATATCCCAATCGGCCACTCCAAGAACGGCGAGCCAGAACTTGGCCCAGTGAGGCGCATTGGCCGCACCCCCAAGCTTGTGTAGAAGACCTCGAGCCTTGACCATGATGGGCTGTTCGGGGTCGACACCGACCAGACGGAGGACCGTATAGTTCAGTGACGTTCCGAATGCCGTGCTATCGCCCTCGATATGTAGACCCCAGCCGCCAGTCTCGGGGTGAGCTCGCGCAAAGAGGTAGTTCTTGATTTCGGTGGCGTACTCGGAAGGGATCGGTGTCTTGGTAGCGTACCAGGCGAAGACCACTCCAGGCAGGAGGAACATTGGGCCACCATACTCGCAAGCCCAGTGGCCAGAGGGCATCTGAAGCTTCTCGAAGAAGTCCAGCCCATTGCGTGCCGCGTCTAATGGCGTCTCGGGGGTTGGAAGGTCAGGCAAGCCCTAGGCGCACAGAGTCAGTGTTCTCGCCCTCGACCTCGATCAGCGGTGAGAGTATTGCTACACACCAAAGGAAGATTCAAAAAATATTTCTCGGCGTAGCTTTGGGGCCATTCTTTGGCAGCCTCGTCGTCCTTCAGATAGTGCCAGGTATGGGCGCTGTCGTTGTCCTTGACTCTCCATCTCGTGTGGTCGGTCCTCTCTTCGAGCCTGGGCTTCTTTGGGGCATGCTCATCGGCATCACTTTTCCGCTTGCGCGCCCGAGTAACGGGCTTCTCGTATCCTGTCGCTGTAGGCATTTCGTAAGGGGTTGGATCTTTTCTCAAATTTCCAATTGGGTCCTCGACCTTCTGGAGGGAGTGGCGCGGCGCTTCTTATAAATAAGAGCAACCGAAAAGTCGGCCCTCCCTCCAAAAAATCTCGGGTGCGGATTGGCGGTAGGTCCCGCAATGCCCGTCTGCCGGGGTGCAGCTGTCAATAGTCAGATGAGTGGACAGCTACCTCGCCTAAAGACGTACCATCCGACATTTGGGGTCCGGGGCAGGGACGCCATTGGGCCCATCCCTCAGCGTCGTCAACCCTTTAAGGTACCTAGCCTAACCCTTCTGACTGGTCCTGCAGTGCACGGAGCCAGCGCCTCCAGTGGGACTTGATTTACTTTCCTTCCAAACATCGCAATGTATGTACAAATTAAGCTTCGTCATCCGTCCACAAACCTAGACATACTCTATACGAGTACGGATCACGGAGTAAGCCGCAGCGGGCAAGGTCAGCGGCATCCTGCAAATCCGCGAATCAGTAGCCTATCAGACGGACTCGATTCGTTCTGGGGGGGTTGCCGGCACAGCTGCCGTCGGCATGCCTACCACGAGATCCTCGACGCGAACCCGAATACGAGCTGGCCAGGATCAAGCTAATGGTCGTCTTGTTGGCAACCAGGTTGGGCACAGTGGTACGATGATCAGCCGGATTGAGCAAATGTTGGAAACGATACTTGATGACTTGAAAAATGAACGCGCATTGTCTATAGACTTTGTGTCGGATCCGAGCTCACGCCACTCCAGGGACGGGCTTAGCTAGGGGAAGCTCCATTTCCCTGGAAGTACACAACGTGAAGCCAAGAAATTCGGTATGCCGACCACGTCCGTCATCGCGAGCATTTCTAACAGTCGGTAGCCCAGGTCCTGCTCATTCTGCAGCTGTCGCATGACGCCCTCGTGGCAGAAGAGATTCTCCCAAAGAGACACATATTCTACCAGCATCAAGAGCTGTTCGGCAGTCAGCGTAGAGTCGACGAATTGGTAGACTGCTTGGCGCTGACACTGGATACAAGACGCGACAACTTGAACATTGTAGGTGATCAGCTTGCAGAAAGGACTCTGTGGCACTGTCTCATCTGTTGACTCTGTCTAGGTCGCTGCATCCAAGGGTGTCATAGCTGGCCCATTCACTATTCGCCTTCAGGATGAGACCGTTCTTGATGCGTCCATACCGGACATGGTGAGAGCAGGGTTGGCCACTGAACTTGATGAGCTTTTACTGATCAACAAAAGGGCCTTTCAATACCCATGATCAGGACTATAGCCGACATTGACGTCTCCCAAATCAAGTGGATTCTGGTCATTGAAAAAGACGCCGTCTTCCGGTCCCTATGCTCCTCCCAGTTTTGGCGAAATGCCAGTGTTGGTCCAGGGCTGATTGTCACCGTATGTTATGCTTCAGTCAATTCCTCGGTCTAAGAAGACTAATGCTGTCCAGGCGAAAGGGTATCCCGACGATCTGACTTGCGCTTTTCTACAATTTCTAAAAGAGTTCGACCGGCAGATGCCCACCCTTGTTCTTGTAGATTGCGATCCTGATGGCCTGAACATCTTTCGCTGCTATCGCTATGGCTCCTCCCGACATGGCTCTGTGTCTAACGCAGCAGCACGTTGGTTGGGTATCAAGACCGGGCAGACGCTGGACATGGGCACGGCCACATGTGAAGCATCCCCAGATCCGCTTAGGTCCAGCCTGACCGACAGTCTGTCATCGAAGACAAGCAGCGGCTTACAACATACGCTTGTTTCCACGTCCAATCGCGAGCCAGTAACCATGCTCTCGGCAAGGGACCGCAAACTTGCCATGGCAACACTTGAAAGATTGGAAATTGATCGAATTGATGACGACGAAACGGAAGTGTTGAAGCGGGAGCTACAGATCATGCTTCATCTGGGCGTAAAAACGGAGATTCAGTGGCTGGATGAATCTGGGAGCTTGGTAGGATGGCTCGATCACCAGCTAAGGGAAGCTGTACTATAAAGACAACGGCCAACCTTATCTGCGTCATGTGAGGAGGGAGAGGCGAATGATCAATACACAAAGATTGGTCAGTGATCGCATTCCAATATGTTTGACTACTAGGTATTCATCTTCAACTACACGTGGAACAGTACCTAGTGAACCACGAGAAAATGGACCCCTTCGTAGATGGTGCTCGAGGGAAGGAGAGAAGCATGAGGCGGTAGATGATCGCAAAGCCAGAATGGGCATCCTTAGACTGACCGCGGTGATCAGATCCCGCACTGTGCAGACTCGCTAAAAAGAACGAAATTGGGCCTGGTAACCAAGAATAATAGAATGTCGTACTGTGCGAGAAATGCGGGGCAAGTAACCGCACAGTCCCCTCATTAGACCCTTGATGAATTTTCAGTCGCGACCTTCCACTCTGGCTTTCAAAGAGCTATTCATCGCCATGGCGCCGCAACTCACAGAAGATGAGATTGACGATCTCGTCTACTTTGCCCGAGCTGGAGAGAATGACGATCTGAAGGAAACGGTGGCTGCCCTGGCTGATCGGGAGAAGGTCGACCCCGCCATCATCATCTTGGCTGCGAAGGATGATGGAAACAAGTCAACAACATTACACATGGCGACGGGCAACGGCAATCTAGGTACGTTTCGGAAAGAGGCCTCGACTTTAGAGCTATTTTGGAAGACCAAAAGATTCAAAGACTGACGCTCTTTTGACCAGAAACGGTGCGGCTATTGCTCAACTACTTCAACGAGCGGCCGAAAGAGGAGAAACAGGCTTTCCTCGATGAGCCCAACGAGCACGGGAACACGGGCCTTCACTGGGCAGCTCTGGGCGGGCACCTGGAGACGGTGAAGCTACTTATGGAGCATGGGGCCTCGCCTGCGTTGGCAAACGAGCAAAACTACGTTCCCCTGGACCTGGCCAACTTCGGTGACAAGACGGACGTGGCGCAGCACTTTCTGTCGGCCTCGGGGATGCTGGAGAGTAAGAACCAGGAGGCTGGGCTGGATGCAGCAGTGGATTCTGTCAAGCTTGAGGAGGGCGATGAGAGCAACGAAGCGGCTAGCAAAGGAGCCGACGACATCAAAGAGGCCTAGGTCGGGCGCAGTCATTTCCATTTCTTTCTCTCTTTTTGTAATGCGGAATCAGAAACGACCAACAGGCGAGCCGTGCAGCGACGACACACGGTCATTATGGCCGTTGAACCCATCGACAGCTACAACCATGACATAGAGGATCGTACGGAGTTTTATTTGAATGATCAGCTTGACCTTCTTCGAGATCACATCACATCGCATGGGCACGTTGGATCAGCTGCCACATGTTTGTATATGACTTGGGTACATGGCATCGGGGACTTTATGCCTCTCAACATCCTACCCTGTCCTTGCGCATAGTGTCCGATCAGACACCATTACGCCTCAGGGTTCGACATTCCAATCTGCAATCTGGAAGCCTAGCCGAACTCCGTAGCAATCTGTCGGTACTCGCCGTATTCCGTTTTCGGTAGACTGGGTATTTCCATACATAATTCTGAACGACGAGCGGAAGTTGCTTATACCGTGTCTAAGTACTGCGTTGAAGCCGATTTCGGCCTTAGCTGGGACAACGTGAAGACGGGCTAACCTCCGTATGAGGTGCCGATAACAAAGTCTGCAAGACTGCGGAGCCGCCATGCGTCATGGACAATCAAGGCAATCGTTCTCTGAACGACTTTTCCAGCTTCTAGCCTTGTCTCGATCCCCCAACACCAATGTGAGTGGAGGAGAAGCGACCGTTTGATGACGCTAATGACACCGTTGGCGGATCCGAATAAGCATATGCATGTCCCTCCCCAGGCACTGCCCAATTTCAGACCGCAATTGTCCAATGACATGCCGGCCGATAAACGTTAAGTTTAAGATTGTGATACTAGCATCCATTTCACTACCCTCCTGGAGTCTCTTAGACTCTTCTACAGTCCCTTAGAGGGGCCTGCCCTATTGGCCTCCCTTGTGTTCGCGATAGCACAACGCCCTAGCCCGCGGCGCCGTTTCTCAAAGGGGCAGCTGGCAACCCGGAGATTGGGGAGAAAGCGGGGAGAAGGACATATTTCACCCCAACAGTAGCGCATATTGGCGCGGCAGTTGGTGCAGATCTTGGGAAATAACGCATCCCGAGCAACTACTGGGAACGTGAATAGCGTCGGTCGTGATGGGCCCTTCAGCCGGTGCTTTGCGACGGTAAGTCGTCCCGGAGGCCTTCCCGCGGTATCTCCTTTGTCCTGTACATAAAGCATCCATGGAGCCCATCGAGTCAAATGAGATGGACGCTGTTCTCATATCCAGCAACAGGCCTTTGTTTCTATACTAGTCTTGTGCCAGGCGCCTCTGCGTTGCTTCCCACGAGCGTCAAGATGAGAGCCTCCACTAACATTGTCTTCCTCTTTGCCTCCGTCGCAAGCGCTGTCAAGTATGGCTACAACCATGCTCCTGTCAGGCCCGACTCAGACGTGATTGAGTCAGCCTTTCCGGATGTCGACGTCGAGCTCCGGTCTCCGGCCTTTCTGACACCAGAGACCCGACAGCCCGGCTTCTCTGAAGGCACTCAAGGCCCTTCCTCCAACGAGGATATGAGTAAGTACCTCCTGCTTAGCCGACAACACAACACATCTCCATAACATTGTGAATTCCAAATATCTGACTTGGGAAAACCACAAGATGACTTCCTCCAGAAGATCGCGGACCGGAATGATTACATGACCTACCGGACCGCTAATTTCAGCTCGGAAGAGCTCCGTTCTATGCCCTACCTTCATCTCTCCTCCGGCCCGAGCAGCTTCTCGCGCCGCGCCGAGGGTGACGGAAAGGTGCGCGTCTGGATCCAAGCTGCTAAGCACGGCAACGAGCCCGCCGGTGACGAGGCCACCCAGGCCTTCCTCGGCAAGCTGGACGATGACCCAGAGTGGGCTGCTGAGATTCTGGACAAGGTTGAGATTGCCATCCTGCCGCGGTACAACATTGACGGCGTCTTCTACTTCCAGCGCACGCTGGCTACCAACTACGACCCTAACCGCGACCACGTCAAGCTCGCGCGCCAGCAGACCCGTGATATCAAGAAGCTTTTCAACGACTTTTACCCTCATGTAGTCGTTGACATGCACGAGTATAGCGCCACTTCGACCTTTGGCGGTGGCAAGTACACCCACGCTTCTGACGGCCTCTTCTCCGCTGCCAAGAACCTCAACATCCACGAGGACATTCGCGACATCTCCGAGAAGCTCTTTGCCAAGAACATTGCCTCCGACATGAAGAAAGTCGGTCTTCGTACAGAGCCCTACGTCACGGGCAGCTCGGTTCGGGACGAGGATTACGTCGCTGACTTTGCCGAGGCTGGGACTGACGGCAAGATTGGGCGCAACGCCATGGGTTTGACCCAGGCCGTCGTGTTCCTCATTGAGATGCGTGGCATCGGTATTGCGGATCAGGAGTTCCAGCGTCGCACTGCCTCTGGTCTCACCATGATCACCAGCATCGTGCAGACGGCCGCTGATAATGCCGCCAAGGTAAAGAAGACCGTGGAGGGTGGCATTCAGAAGTTCATCGAATCAACCGAAGACGTTGTCATCACCGACCACAGCGAGACGGAGATGCGCCCTTTCAAGATGGTCAACACAAAGACCGGCAAGGTGGAGAGCCCGAATGTGAAATTTGCCGTCACCACGCCTGCTATTGCCAACCTCACCCGCTCTCGTCCCGATGCCTATCTTATCCCCGTGGCTTGGGCCGATGTGGCTGAGCGTCTCCGTGTGTTGGGTCTTGAGGTTGAGACTATCGATGAGGCTTTCAAGGGTACTGTCGAGGCGCTCAACATTACCTCGGTGTCAATTGACACATCATACTACGAGGGTGCTATCCGCGTCACTACCACAGCCGAGGCTAAGAAGCGCGAGCTTGAGCTCCCGGCGGGCAGCTTCCTCGTCAGCACGAGGCAGAAGAATGCTGCGCTGGCCATGATTGCGCTCGAGCCGGAGAATCTTGACTCTTACGTCTCCTTCAACATTATTCCTGTTGCCAACGGCGATGAGTACCCCATCTTCAGGGTCATGTCATAGATTGCGAATAGAATTATAAAGATTGGTATAGTTTATGTTTTTTTTCCCACGCGCCCTGTGTCCGAGACTGGCTCCTCCGCTCCTTGATGACTTGTATCAAAATGCAAGATCATGGTAACTACTACTTGGCTACTACAAACGCAACTTTGTGTGTTTGTATCCGCAGGAATCTGAGATGTGACGACGCCAACACCGCTAAGGATGCTTTCACGGACAACACTTACAACTTCAAATGCCGAATAGTCTACAAGGTAATCTTGCTCTCTTTCTTCATCTCTCAGTCATGTCTCTCCCCTGAGTTACGCAATCTCTGGTCATCGAACCCGCCCTCACTACCAAGCATGTGCGGCTTTCTACGCATCGTCTTCAGCTGCCAGCACCACCTAAACACCCACGCCCTGCAACTCTGCCATTCGCCTCTTCGATGTCTAGAGACTGAAAATCTACGATATGGCTCCAACGTACTTGAAAAGCTCGACCTCAGTCTGCTTCCAGATCACTTGTTCGCGCTGAGATCTATTTCGGACCAGGCCTGCGCTTCATGTTCTATCGAAAGCGCACCAATGGCCGTGGAGACCAGGACACGGGAACAAGAGAATGCGACGACGACTATGGCTGAATCGCAAACAAAGGCCGACAGACTAGTGCAGATTCAGCTCCAGCAGCTCGCGATAGACCAGAGGGTAGAGGCGATGCTGCGACAAGCATTTGAAGTCCGCGCCCATTACCAGCGCAAATACCCCCACAGTCGAGTGCCCCCGAGAGCCCATCCAAGACGACATGTCTTGTGCGCTTCGGGGGATTGCAGCAATCAGGCGGTCGTACACGTTGACGGTCGACGCGGCGAGTTCTGCCGCAAGCACACATGCGCGGCAAGGGATTGGGGGTGTCTTGACGATGTGTACCCATTGACGCTTAACGGGACCGATAGGAGAGGAGATGATGGACCGCGATATTGCAGGCAGCACACTTGCCGGTATTCTGGATGCTGGGCAAAGATCCCGCGTAAGTTGGATGGGGATTGTGGTAGGCATGCCGGTGGAGGCCGCTGAGTTTCTTTAACGACAAATGAAAAAAGAGGAGGCGTCGCTATACAATGCCAGAGTAAAACAAGGCGGCAATGCTTTTGAAATGTTGAATTGGTCTTTTTTTTCAGATTAGGAATTTTGTACCAGCAAATTGATCTGTTGTCTTTCCAGTGATGGGGCGAATTGTACACAGTTGAATCTCCGATACTTTGATGAGTAGTGTGAATCAAATGTAACCAGATGCCAATATTATGACTGTTTCTTGAAGCCTCTAATCGATGTTTGAACTTGACATTATGATATCCAGAGGACACTAATTTGCAAGGTACGATGATTGTGCAGTTCTCCCAATCCGGGTGTGGCTCGGTATGCGAAACTTGTGTAGCAGACAGCCTAAGCTGAATCGACTGTCGTACAAGCCATGAAAAGGGGCAAAGTTTGGTCATCGGTTTGAATCATATACATCGTTTTTGTAGGGTGCGCTGTGTGCGAAGACAATACCTGCGTGTAACAAACAACGAAACGTTCTCAGATCAAGATGCTCTACTATGCACAGTGGTGATTTGTGAATTGTCAAGGATCTTTTGAGTCAAAATAACTGCTCTGACGGTGCAAGAGTCTGGATCAGAGTCGTATTCTTCGTATTCTTCACTACTTAGATGGAGATTACTTCAAGAAAATCGTTTTTCCAACTCCCCTGATCTACAATTAACGAATGAATGAATGAATGAGGAATCTGAGTCTTTAATGCAACCCGATACATCTCAACACGACCTTGCCAACGACGACCGGCCAGAAATCTCCCCGAGAAGGTCTCAGTGCTAGCGTGCTTACGGTCGAGCTTGAGGTGGTACAATGCGCCTTGCCGTCCCGGTCTTGAGCTGAAGCAGCTGATCTTTGCAGATCACTGCGCAGATTGTCATGTTGGAATGGTAGCTGTGATGGATTTAAGCATAAGTACGTAGGTATTTCTCTAACAAAAGACTCCTGTCAAGCAGTTCATTTCGAACAAGGCTATACCTCACCAGCTCTGACCATGCTTGCTCAACTCTTGTCCCTCTTCGCTACCTCAACCCTGGCTCATCGGCAAGTGACAAGCCGCGATGATGGCGTTTCGGCGGCCGGAAAGTTTGGCTGGAACAAACTAGTCCAAGAGGACCATTTCGAGGGCACAAAACTCTCCGACAAGTGGAGCGTCTACGACGGCCCCGGGCACGATGGCGAGGGCGTTCGTTCACCAGACGCCATCTCGCTGTCCAATGGTATCCTGACCATCACTGGTACCCCGGACGGCACGACTGGCGGGATGGCATGGGACGGCAGCCAGCAATACGGCCGGTGGGAGGTCAGGGCGCGCTACACCCCCGGCACGCCAGCCTACCACTGCGTACTCCTTCTGTGGCCTACCGCCGAGGACTGGCCCGTGGGCGGCGAGGTGGACTTTTCGGAGGTGTCGGACGGCGAGCGCCAGGAGCTGGAGTTCTTCCTACACTATGGCGAGGATAACTCTGTGGAGCATGCTGAGACGGTTGTGGACATGACTGTTTGGAACAACTACGCAGTGGAGTGGACAGAGGACGTTGTGGTAGGATTTGTCAATGGCGAGGAATTCTTCCGCTCCAAGAAACCGGAGGCTGTTCCTCCCAGGCTTATGCATGCTACAATTCAGCTGGATTGGTTTCCTGGGGATAGACCTCAAGGCCCTGGAAAGATGGAAGTCGATTGGATTCATCAGTACGATATATAAGAACAAAGTTGGCCCTGAGAGTCGCAATATGACCGCCAAGGATGTTATATTGCTAGTCTGGGTCTTTCACTTGTACTACAAATTATCCGAAACCATTTGCAGAGCTTCATGGTGTCATAAGTCTAATAGGAGAGTAATATACTAATATATGATTTTCAAGGGCATGGTCATTCCCAGGGCCTAGGTCATTTGATTCCTTGTCATTCAACACATGCCTATCGGGTTTCTCGACTACCAAATCTTGGGCTGTCCTGCCTTTGAGGTACTACGAATTTCTAATGTAAGCCAGAGTAATATCTTAGGAAGAATCACAGATTGCCAAGGCTAAGCAAGTTGTTGGCCGAGAACCCTCCGAGGAACGTGGAACGGGCCGATGACCATGTTCATGAACAGACTTGAGAATCCAATTCGTCGAGCAATGAGCCTTTGAATTCGGAGTATATACTTGCTTTTTTTTTCTATTGGAGATTATGTGGGTTTCCTTTGAATTTTTCTCGCCGGTAAAACTCCAAAAGGGGTGTTTGCGATACAGCCTACAGTGACTCGGCCCCCGCCCCCGGGGACATTCCGGTCACTTTTGTATAAGTTCCGGCCAACTAGCAGCGAACTATTGAGAAATCAATGGCTGAAAATCATGACTATATAAAGCCACAACGAACTTCATAGACATTCTGATCAACATTTCAAAGCTTTGCAAGCAGATATAAGCTCTCCATAACACAGCTCAGAACACCATGTGTCAGTCTCACGCCAACCATGCGGTCCATGCCCACCAGTGCCACCATCATCAGCATGGTCATGGGACGCATGGAGCTACAGACCTAGCGAAGATGAATCAAGATCATTTCGAGTAAGTCCCGTGCACCTTTGTTGTGAGTATGCTCAAAAGGGAAATTGAGTAGCTAAGATGGTCACGATAGCCAAGTTGCAAAATCCATGTTCGATGAGCAATGGGTCCGAGACCTCTGCGATCAGATAACCAGCGAACTACACGACCAAGTTGAATGGATAGAGATACGGAATACCAGTGATACTTCCGAGGATTCCCTCCGCATGATGGACTATGCCTGCGGAAATGGGACGGCTTCTAAGGTCAGTCGAACAACTGTATCGCCCGTTCCGTAGACTGCAACTTATTAACAAAATCTCTCCAGGGTCTCGCCCCTTTCTTCTCGTACATCCGCGGCATCGACGTTTCCTCCGGTATGGTCGACGAGTACAATCGTCTTGCCCGCGAGCAAGGCCACAGCGAACAAAAGATGCACGCAGTTCAAGGCGACATCCTAGCACCGACCGAAACACCCTACGCCGATTTGAGCTCGGCAGACTTCTCCGATTTTGACCTCATTGTTGTCAGCATGGCCCTTCATCATGTTCAAGAGCCACAAGCTATCATGAAAACACTGGCGCAGAAGCTTCGCAGTGGAGGAACATTGCTGATAGTCGACTGGCTCGCTTCAGAGGAGAGCAATTGCTCGTCAGAAAATTCAGAATCACACCATGCAGCCAAACATACCGTTTCACGCCACGGCTTCAACGAGGGGGAGATGCGGGACTATATGAAGGATGCGGGTCTGGTTCCCGACTGGAAATTGTTTGCTTCAAAGTCGAAAGTACCTAGAGAGATCAGTGGTGAGAAGCAGCTGTTCCTCTCAAAGGGCAGAAAACAATAGAAGCCAATATTTTGTATTATGTATAGAAGTCAATTATGGCAGGAGCTTGTGATAATTTCCAGAGCTGTTGCAATCAAGGTTTGAAAAGTGTGTCAAGTCAGCTATAATCATTTGGTTTGCATAAGGTCATGAATCATGATTCATCGTGTTACTTGCAGGTCGAATCGGGCTAAAGGCACGTTCGTAAATATTCAACCCGCCTTGCGATAAAGCTGTACTCACGCGAGTGAATAAAGACAAGAATCAAGAACAAAGACAAAAAAAAAAAACAAGTGTAAAGTAGTAATGCCGTTAAAGCTTGATGTTGGGAGCCAATAAAAAAGCATGAGGTGATGTACAGAAAGCCAAAAAGAGATAGCTCAGACCGAGATTCGAACTCAGGTTATTCGGAAGTCGAAGGTTTTTCAAAACCGAATGTGATAACCACTACACTATCCGAGCAATGCGTTGGGCATTGCAAGATGCTATGCGACTTTTCATAATTTCTCCTTATATAGTTAAACAAGATTTTCGCGAGCAGAAACATTGTGTATAACATGTACAGATCCTCTGATGCTTGGACCAAGACATCAATAGAATGCATCACTCTAAAGTCTCCCATGTTATGCGTTTCGCGTGTCGCAACACTCTAATTTCTGTTCTGTGGCGTCGATTATCAACGCTTACTCTACCCGGTCAAACCAGATGTACTCCTCCAGGTCATATTCCATGTGCAGACCCAGGCTTGTCACCTTGCCGTCTTCGACCTTGAACCCAGCCTTGATGACCTCATCTTCGCGCGTGCCAGTAAGCACTAGATGTGCAAGGAACTTGTCCTGGTCGCAGACGTGGTCGAAGGTGAGTGTGAAGCTAGACGACCGGTCTGTGGCATCTACAAAGAGCTTCCCGTCCTTGATCTCGACTACCATTTCACGATATCCTGCGTTGAAGAAGTTGCCCGTGTACGCCTCCAGCGGGGTGGTCAGGGGCCGCGAGCTCTCGTCGCCTTCTGGGCATAGCTCCTTACGGACCTTTTCCTCGCCCTTGTGCTCGCTGAACGACTGGAGGGCAGCTTGTTCTTGATCGCTCTGAATCTTGACCCAGTCCTCTCGCTTCTCTTTGGGGATGCCCATCTCCTCCTCGATGAGTTCATTGGTCAGAATCTCGATTGCGACCTCGGCGCTCTCTGAATTTCCAAAGAGGCAGCCACCGAACCGAAGGCTTGGGATGAAGAAATGCTTAGAAGAGAACCCCGTGACTCCACCGTCGTGCTGGACCATCATATGGCCGTGGAACCAGTCAACCCGCCATCCTCCCGTGCAGATTGAAGCGGAATGGTGAGGGCGAACATCCTCGTAGTCGACGTCCTCGAAGCTCCTTGCCCTCACGAGGCCTTCGTAGACATCCTGTGTGAAAGGGTCTTGTCGATTCATCACAGCCCGCACGTACTTGGCGTAATCATTCACGCTAGTAATAATTGAGCCTGCGCCCTGTGCTTCCGGCGTTTCTTCGTAGTCGACAACACGGTACTGGCCGGGATCCTTGTCCCAGTGGTAGGGCGTCACTAGGCGATCACCAAGCCCTTTTGCTCGTGCGCGAGATGGCTGCAGAGCAGAAGACTCCATTCCAAGCGGACCGAAGAATTTCTTGTCCAGATAGGTGGCAAATTCGAGGCCGCTTGTCTTCTCGACGAGATATGAAGCCACTGTGTACATTTGATTGCAGTACATGTGCTTGGTTCGAAGAGGAGCGGCCAAGGGGAGGTTTCTCAAATTGCGTGTGATAGATCTGGGATCATCCGGCTTGCTTGAATTGATACCAAAGTAGGTATCGTCATGTCTAGCCATGGTAATATTTAGCGTCGCAATAAGGGGATCAGATTGAAGAGCTGAGCAACTCACCGCGGCAGACCCGTCCTGTGGCTCAGGACATCTTCTACCGTGACAGAGTCCGTCCTCTCCTTGGTGGACATGACAAAGTCGCCAGGCAGAAGGCTTGACATTATTGAATCATACTTTACATCAGGATACTTTTCATCCTCAACGAGCAGAGCAACGGATGCATGCGTCAAAGATTTGGAGGCGGATGCGATATCGAATAGTGAGTCGGATGTGCACTTCTCGGATGGTTCTCCTATTTTAGAATAACCGAACGCGGTCGAGTCAATCTCGTCTCCTCGAATGAGGGCAATGGCCAGACCGGGAGTATGGAATCTCTTGAGGATTTCCTCAACGTGGGTGGTGAATTCGGGGGAGTGGATGGAGGCCATTGTTGCGATTGTAGCGGCGGGTAAAAACTTAGTTCTCTCTGGTTGAGTGGATGAATCTAGTCATTGAGATTTGGATATTGCTGCTTCTTATATTTCGAAATGCTCATTGAGAAACATCAAAGTGTTGAAAAGATCCGGAATTCAATGAGTCACTCGCCGCGAGACGCGTAAGACGACCTGAACTCTTTTGACTTCTAAGTGAATCTTCTCATGCAACGTTAGTTTATATCATCTTGTCGATGTAGGACGTGTGCATAATTAGCTAAAGAAAACGACTGTCTTGACATCTTGTCATGGGATGCTACTTCAAATTTCATGTACAGGCGGGGTTGATGGAATTGAATTGGGTGTAGCGTAGGCTGAAAGGCAGGCGTTCTCCATACTTGGGCTCATAAAATGCAGGCAAGGTGCTACTATTGCTCTACGAGTAGTAGTCATATAAGCTTGTAAGCATGACTGCATCAGACCCTAGCATTTCTTTTGCCTTGGCTTCTAGAATGTCAAATAGCACGCACAGAAGTTGAGCCCAAGGCTTAAAGGTCCACAACGTTATTCTACTTTTCTTGCAAGGAAAAAAAGATCGCCAATGTGGTGCTAACAATATCGGGTACTTATTCCTCAGCCCTACGGTTAGCAGCTATAAAGTACGGTTTACCTAATTGGGAGTTGTGCGGGGGATAACTCTCAATACATTATCAATACATTATCCATGTACATACTACATACTCTCGGGTTCAAACGATGCATCTCCTGGTGAGGACCAATTTCCAATCATCGTTTCCTCTGCTTGCGTCTCTTTCTCTTAGACGATACGCGACTTTCATTCGTGCGATTCCTCACGCGACCACAAAAACGAAGGGTATGTACTTCTCTTTTTGTCTTTTTCTTCTTTCTTATAATGACAAAAAAGACTCACGCTACTTCAGAGGGCTTTTTTATGCCAAGGAACAACATACTGTATGTAAGTTACATACTTACTAATTGAGGGCTTCTTGCACAATGCAGAGACTATTAGACGCGTCATATGTGAAGAAGATCAATATCGTGTTTGGGATCATTCAACCAAGGTATAGCTTTCCCTCATCTCCATCTCCGCGACCGACTACAGTGCTGCTGTTAGCCAGCAGATGCTAGCTCATATCTGAGATATAGTCTTCACCTCTGGTCTGGACAAGAGGGAGTCCTGATGGCAAACCGCAAGAAGACAAAATCACAGATTTGACTCATCTCAATGCAAAGACCGAACCCCTCCATGCCAGCATCAGCCCTTCCACTTCTTTACGAAACGGTGATACTAGCAGAGCCAGAGCTGTAGTAGCCCTCCACAGCCAAGATCTGGTAGTAGTGGTTGCCAAGGTTGAGGCCGACGTTCTTCCAGGCGTTGAAGTGCGTGCCAACATTGACAGAGCCGCTGGAGCGCTTGTTGCGGCGGACCGACCAGTACTGCTGAAAGGTCTGGGTACCATCAATGGACGGCGCATTGTAGCGGGTACTGACATAAATGTCGTAGACGGACCCGTCGACGGTGACCTCGCCCTTCTTGGTAGCACCACTCGAGGGGTTATAGGTGCCAAAGTTCTCGACAATGTAGTACTCGACCAGCGGGCTGCGGGTCCATCCATAAACAGCGAGGTAACTGTTTCCATTGATGTTGTACGAGCCAGAGTAGTTGATGGTTCTGTTGAGACTCATAAGCACTCTCATCCTAGACTAGTACCCATAAACATGAAAAAAAAAGGGTTCAGCATACCTGGCGGTGCCCGGGTTCCAGCCTTTGCCTCCAACAAAGTTGCCATTTCCGTTCCACTGAACGCTGTAGCTTCCGCCATTGCCATTGGTATACGTCACCGAGTTCTGGTTGTCAGTCCAGAAGGAATAGAAGTAGCCACCACTGGTGCCCTCCGAGCTCGGGGTGCGCTTGGCCACATCGCCGGACTCTCTCACGGCAAGATCATGGCTGTCGACAGCGGTGGGGTGAGCCAAGGCGCCCCCGAAAACTGTGAGGAGATAGAAGATGGATTTGAAGGAAACCATCGTGTCGATGAAAGTTTGTAGCGTTGTTTGAAAGTGGAAGTCTGCTGTGATATGATCTTGTTCGCTTCTCTGTCCTCATAGTAGGTGAGTTCGTGATTTCAAGCCGTATTTATATTAATCTGTTTGACCGTGACTCTATTCCCATCTTGTCTGATAACCTCATCATCAAGAAGGTCCATTCCAACTTTGTCAGTCCAGAACTCCTCAGTCATCATTTAGCCAGCCCGGTTAAACACGATGGTAACCAACAACAACGTGAGAACCCTTTTTCCCTACATGGTTACGCAAGTTCAAAGGTGAAGCCGCTTGATTTGTAGAATCTAAGATTGGTGAACACTCGTCGTAGGGCTTCTAGATCGATCCATGGCCATGGGGTAGCTCTGGGGAGCTTTCCAGTTAGGGTTGCATCTTCGGATGCATGATCTCCGAGGATCAATATTGTGGGGGGAGATGGACCATCTGGGGAGACAGGAGTGCCGAGAATGCCGAAAGTGCCGTGAAGTGGGCGGCAGGAAAATCAATAGTCTGGTTTCCATCTCCAAGTACCGTTATTAGCCTGAATCCAGATGACCGTTCTGATGAGCCCTTGGGTCTTCGCAATATCTTGCACCATTCGTAGGAGGATGATACGATGCCTCAACACGATGGTCTACAGCTTCCAAGACAAATTCCTTATACTCCCCCCTTTACTGATTTCCTACCTTGGTGTAAAAGTTTTGGCACTGAATGAAGAAAGTTCTTGGTAAGATCCTTCGCTATGGAGTTCCAAGGTACCATCGGCTTCGAAATACGCATAGAGCATTCTACTTTTTATTTGGCATATTTGGCAAGCCTAAGAGAGTTCATTTTACATTGAAAGGCGTATAAAACGTTTAGCTCTAATTGAAACAGAATTGATCGAGCTATTCATGAATATCGCTCTGGAACGGCCTCGACCATTGTGAAAGATTATTGTAGTTGTCGTCATTGCAAAGTCTTTACTTTAGATTGTCAACATGATCACAATGTCAAAACTACAAGTGTCTAATTCACTACCGCACCAATGGGTTAACTGATGGATAAGACGAAGAAAACGCTTGATTTTGCCTAAATAGTGTGCCACTTGTTCTCAGAGCAGTCTTCGCCTCTAACTATGAACGCATGTGATTCCTTTACCAATGCATTAGTTTAGATGGTGTGCTTGCTAAAAAGAAAGTCCATCATCATATTCAACAGTACTACGACATGGCCATATTCAAACATAACTTCGTCCAACACCATTGTCTAGACCATGCTCTCGGAAGTTCGCGGGGCTCCCACAGCTCTTCTCGGGATAGACGACGCTCTGTTTCGGTTTCCGTTTCCGTGGTAGTCATACGAGGTGCGTCCAAGAGATTCACCAGCGTTGTAGCCATTCTGATATCCGTCAACGTGCCCATGCCCGGGCCCATAACCATTTGAGTGTCCAATCCCATGATTATATCCATGGTCATGTCCATGTCCATGTCCGATGCCCGCGCCAGCACTGTGACCACCAAAGCCCCCCCAGCCAGCTCTCCTCGTAAAGACAGCATTCGCGAGCTCGGCGCCCTCCATGGCAAACGTAAAGGGCACACCGCGGTTCAGGGGAATGTGGTTGAACCTCCAGTCCCAGATGGAGGCGTAGGTCATGCGGTAGGCCGAAAAGGCCATGACGGTGCCAATGACGGCGCCGGCAAAGACGTCGTACCAGTTGTGGTACTCGTCAACGGTCAGGGCGCCGCCAATGAGGCAGGCGGCTAGGACGGGTGCGTATATGGCGATGAGCTTCCACATGGCCGGGTGGTAGTTGGAGAAGACCTTGAGCTTGGCATTGAGGTAGAGGTAGAGGTAGATGAAGCCGGCAAAGGCAGCGGTTGTGTGGCCGCTGGGCATGGACTCGAGGCTGTCGCTAATCTCGGACTCGTCGCCGGTGCAGATCTCGCGGGTGTAGTACAGCTGCGCGAACCCGGCCTGCTGGTACTCGCCGCCCACGGAAGGGGCGAGGCTGACGTCGGGCTTGCAGACGGCGAGGAAGTGCGGCCGCAGACCCCCGATGAGCCACTTGATGAAGACCTGGAAGACGGCGGCGGCGATGAGCGAGTACAGCAGGCCGATGACGGCGTTGTTGACGTCCCAGAAGGAGCGCACACGGATCTGCATGAGCAGGAAGATGACAATGGGCACCAGGCTGGCTAGCAGAGCGGCAGCCCAGATGGGGATAATCTCGCCGCGAAGGGGGTAGGCGAACTCGGGGTAGACGACTTCTCCGTCGGCAAAAGTGACGGCGAAGGAGCGGTTCGGAGCCGGCTTGGCCATGTAAACCTACAGAACACGGGGGATGTTAGATATGTTCACATGATATTTACAATCATGTTACGTATAAGTGAAGAGCAGGAAGGCAAGACGTACGCCTAGGCCGATGGCACCCATAATGGCCATGGTGACAATGTCCAGCCAGGTGCACTTGAGCCACTGGCCAAACTTGGGTCGAGTGGACATGGTATAGGGGTCAGCATGGCGACCGAACTTGCTTTTGCCGGAGCCTTTGACATGACTTTTCGGGGTGGCGGTGGTGTTGGTGTCGGCGGTAGCAGCCGGAGCGGCAGCCGGAGCGTGGACATGAGCATGCTGATCGGCCACATGGTCGCCGGCGGTGGGCTTGTTGCGATTGAAGAACCCCATTGTGAATTTGTGACTCGTCAACCTCAAGAGGGCAGATAGACTAATTTGCGACAGTTCTTTGTTGTGTCGCAACGAGTATCGGGTTCGACACTGGGGTAAAGGAATTCGACAGGAAATGGATTCACGAGGGACCGGCCCTCTCAAGTGTGTTTGGGGAAACATTGTATCTTAATATATCACTTTACTTGACGTCGATCACCGATGGCTATTGTGTTAATACCTGCTTACCCTGCCAGCCCTACGTAGTACTGACTGACAGTATCAAGCAAAACCCCCAATGACATACGTGTACTTGTATCTGATTTGGATTGGATCACGATGGGGAGGAAGAAAAGAATCGGCAATCGGCTCGAGATGTTTGATTTTGACGTCACTTAAAGAAAACTGCCACGCGTACAAGCCCCGTGCTTCTTGCTTCGCTGGGGCGCCCCACGGGATCAAAAGAAAGGGTTGTCTACTAGTGATGGGAAATATTACAAGAAAGAATGGTATTAAAGAGCGGTCGAACTTCCAAGCTTTTTTCCAGGAAATTGGCGAGTTTCAAGTCGTCATGGCTATGTAACTCGTAACTTGGTTGGCTTGTAAGTCGTGAGTCGTGGTCTAGTCCGGCAAACATGTGCCGAAAGCTCCAAAACCACGGCCTGCCTTGGCGCCAAGTTCCAATCAGCGCAGATCTGTCCAAGGCCAATTCAGCATCTGCCAGGTTTTTTTTTTTTTTTTCAACTTCTTCTTGTCTTTCCCCTTTCAGATATTCGAATCTCTGCCATACCCGTATTCGTACCATTGGACTTTTTAGTAGTGCTGGAAAGGGATGAGTAGGAGGCGGGTCTCTAATCCCTGTCACTTTACACATTTTCAACGAACACTGACCCCAGCTCTCCCCAATCCGGTAGCATGTTTGGATATTTATACGCGCGTTCTTTGTACGGAGTATGTGGTACTACGTAGAATGTGGTGTTCGTATGTGGCAATAGTGGCTCCTTTTGCTAAGCTGCACATGGTCAAGAGATTGTTTTCGAACAGACACTGTTGATCAAACATTCTAATATTAAGCTTAAGAACGTCTGAGGTCAACCAGCTGGAGTAATTCCAAATTTAGAAGCAAAGGGAAGACATACAAAAAGTATGCATAGCGTGGAAGGTCAATTCAACCACCACAATAGCCGACTCTTGACAAGATTGATCCGTATTTCAAATTGCACGTTCTGTATGACAATTGATTCAAATATATCCAATCCTACCAAAATGTACCCAAAATCATTCCATCGTCAAATTTTTAAAACATCAAACTGAAGAGGAAAAAAAAAAAGTCCGTTTGTTCATTCCCACCAATTCGTTCCTTCCTCTAACATCGGTACTGTTACTTAATCAAAAACGTCCATGACGTAGCGAACGTTACGCAAACCCTCAAACCACTCCCTCGTCCCTTCCTCATCCGCCTCAGCGCCATCGTGCTCGTTCTTGATCTTGAGAATCGCCTCCTTGGCCGACTCGGACACGCCCCGGGAACCGCAGACGTAAATCTTGGCCCCCTGCGCCCAGAGCTCGACCATGCGCTCGCGCTGCTTCAGCATCATGTCGTCCACGTGCTTGCAGCCTTCGCTCTGCTCGGGGGCGCGGCTGTAGCTGCGGTGGATCTCGACGGCGCCCAGCTTGGCCCAGTCGTCAAGCTCGGCGCGGTACAGGTCGTCCTGGTCGGGGGACCGGCATCCGTAGAAGAGCATCGCGGGCGCCAGGGTGCGCTGTTGCGACGGCGAGTTGGCGGCGGAAAGCATGATGGCGCGCTCCTGGATGAACCCGCGGAAGGGCGCGAGGCCGCTGCCCGCGCAGATGTAGATGGCCGGTGTCGTCTCGGGGCTGGCCGGCATGCTGAACGCCGCCTGCGACTGGCGGACCGCCACCAGGATCGACTCGTTCTCCTCTAGCGACGCCAGGTATGATGTGGCGACTCCAACGTGGGAGCCCTGACCGGAAAGGGCTGGGGCTTCGAGGACGGAGAACGTGACTGTGACATGGTTGGGATTCCACAGGGGTGACGAAGAGATGGAGCTGACATTTGTTAGCAGCGGTACTTGGATGGGCTCCTGTCTTCCAATCAAGTCTCTTCATGATAGGACACGAAAGACTGGGTGACTTACTACTGGCGGACACGCATAGGAGGCATCATGTTCAGGAATGCACCCACGGGCATCTCCACGTCGGTAAACTTCTCCAACAGATCCAGGATCGAGACACGCTTCGCCTTGATCTCCTCCTCAAAGCCATCCGCGGCAAGTCGCTCAAGCTCCGTTTTGGTTTCCTCCTTGTTTGCAAACTCGGCGGTGGTTAGAATATTCTGCCGATTCCGTCAGTCAATGTGCTGGAAACAAACAGGCAGCAGCAGAAAGCAGGCACGTCTCGTTGGAACAGGGAGAACCTACTCTCTTGGTGGCGGGCTGGGACAGCTCAACATACGACCCCAGCACCTCGACGGCCGGAATGGAGCTGTTGACGGGCAGAGATGTCGGCCCTCCGCCGTTGGTGGTAATCTCCAGGTGAGCATCGCGGGCTATTCGGAGACGTCTCATCACACGGTGCACATTCTCACGGGGGTTGATGGGCAGCACAGCCAGATAATCACCGGCCGAGTAGCTCATACCCTCGGGCAGCTTGATCTCAATGTGATGCTTATCGCCCGAGTCGCACAGAGAGAAAGATTTGGTGACGACGCCTTCTTTGACGTCCTGGCGCAGCGTGCTGGCGCGCGGAGTCTTGACGGCGACGTCAAACCCGCCCTTGGTCTTGGCCTGGTCGTCCTCTGAAACCTTGAACTTGTCGGCCAGCGAGGGCCAGAGAATGTTATCCTCCCAAGTCTCGAAGTCGGTAAAGACATCCCCGGAGGACGCGTCGGCCAATCCCATCTCGGCGATGCGCTCGGCACCCAGCTCGGCCATCTTGCTGTCGACAAGTTTCGGAATACGGTGGAAGGTCTGCGCCCAGTCCTTGTGACCGCAGCCAAAGACAGTGTACGACACGTCCTTGAGGGTGCCCTCGGACGAGTCCTCCAGCCAGGCCATGAAATGCCCAGCATTGTCAGGCGGCTGGCCTTCGTACGATGCGGTGACGGCGACAACGGGCTGATCCGTGGGAAGCTGGCCCTTGGCGCTGTCGAGGCAGTCCACAATCGAAGCTCGGAAGCCATGGGCGGGGGCATCCGAAGCGACGCGTTGGGCGAGGGCCTCACACGTGCCGCTGTTAGAGCCGTAGAGGATCGTGATGGGCACGCCGCCGCTGCCGCCGTTATCGTCGCCCCCGCTGGCAGCCTCATTCTTGCTCTTCTCCTCCTTGGGGCCGGTACCCGTCAGGCGCCCCTGGAGCGTGGTCGGGTTCAGGCCGTCGCGCAGAATGGCGCGCATGTACATGTCCTTGGGTTTGATGGTAAGAGTCTGCTTGATCTCGAGGTTGTAGCCCGGCTCGAGGACAAAGTTGAAGTTCTGCAGAAGCATGGCCATGACCAGCAGGACCTCCTGCCACGCAAAGGGACGGCCGATGCAGGCACGCATGCCGTTGCCAAAGGGCTTCCAGCAGTTGGGGAACTCCTTGCCGAGTCGCTCAAAGTTGTCGTCCAGCATGCGCTCGGGCTTGAACTCGGCGGCATCTTCGCCAAAGACGGCCGGGTCGAGATGGGACTTGGCCAGGAGATTGACGACGGTCTCGCCCTTGCTGACGGAGTATTTGCCGCCCAGTAAGGTGTCCTCCTCCGACTCGACGGTGAAGGCCGGGATGGTGGCGTTGACGCGCAGGGTCTCGCGGAGGACGCCGTTGATGTAAGGGAGGCGGGACATGTGCTCGATGGTGATAGGACCCTTTCCGCAAACCTCGTCCACTTCGCGCTGGGCTTTCTGGTACGCCGCGGGATGCTTGCACAGCTGATAGAAGGCAAAGGACAACAGACCCGAGGTGGTCTCGTGGCCAGCAATCAGGAAGGTGATGAGATTGTCCAGGATACTGTCGTCGGTCATCTTTTTGCCTGTCTGCTTGTCAACGCCCTCGAGCATGGCCGTCAGCAGATCTCTCCTCTTGCCCTCTTCCTTGTCCCTGGTGATGGCCTCTTTCCGAGAGTCCAGCACGCCGCGGGCCGTACTCCGCAGCACCTCAATGTCGGCATTGTACTTCTCGTCGCGGCCGCGGTAGAAGAAGTCGGGCAGCGGCGGACGGCGACCTCGGGTGCCCGACTCCATCAGGAAATCCCCCATGGCTTCGATGAAAGGATGCATCTGGCTGTCGTAGTAACTGTTGAAGCGGTAGCCCATGGAGCAGAGCGCCAGCGTGTCCAGCGTCAGCCGCGTAAAGTCGTCTGTCACCATGATGGGCTTGTCCGAGCGCGCCCACTTGAGGGCGAGCTGGGAGGAGATGTCGTGCATCTCGTCGAACATGCTGCGGATCGACAGGGGGCCAAAGGCCGGCATCAAGATGCGGTGCGCGATGCCCCAGTTCTCCTCGCCCTTGTACGCCGTGAACAGTCCATCGTGCACACCATGTCTGACTTCCTGTCATCAAGGATTAGTTCCGGGTCATTGTGAATGAGTTTCACGACTATTCGTGTCACGTACTTTCAGCGCCGAGTTGACGCTCTTGCGGAATCTCTTCTCATCGCAGACTTCGTTGACCAGCTGTTGAGTAGACACGATGACCACACTTCGTCCCGGAAAACGTAGACGGTAGATTTCGCCTGCAACAATTTGTCAGTCTTGCCCAGATCTCATGTTTGACACGGCGCTTATTGCAGGGTTCCATCTAACCGAACTGAGTTGCGTAGGACACCATGGACCCTAGAGGGTATTCTGCGTTGATGCTAGTGGTGTGGCCCAGGAGCGGCAGCCCACGAGGCTCAGGGATTTCCACCGTCTCAGCCATGATGCGAGGAGACTAATCTAGTGCTTGTACATGTACTGGTAGGAGAATGTGTGATACGGGAAGCTCATCCATCTTACTGTAGGAATTCGGGTCTGGATGTGCGAGGGGCCATATATATGTACATGGTCTTGCTCCGCAGGAACCAGCGCCATGGAACCCTGCATCTCAAAACATGGCAATGATGAAGCTCGCCTCGGTCGGCCCTACAGCTGCCCATAAACAACTAGCAGGAGCCGAGGCGTGAAGAAAAGAGTGGAGAGTGGACAGGCGGGCAAGGAGACAGCTCGCACTCTGACAGGCACACCCACACAGCCTTAACAGGATCAGGGACTAACTGAGCTACTACCAGTCTAGTATTAGTTGACGGTTATTGCCCGAGCAGTCCAGGGGGAGATGGACAGCGCAAAGGAATCGGGATGACGACAAATGCCGGGGCCTAACTGACTAGTAATTGCCTATAGGCTAGCAGCTATTGGCTGCTGCAAGACTGACTGGAGGCCCGTGAGGTTCTGCCCTAACCAGACTTTTGTAGCGGCATGTAAGCGGGAATCCCTCAGACGATGGCCATCATGCATTACAGACACAAGCACAACCTGAAGGGCCAGGGAGTGCAAGTTGTGGTGAACACGTACAATCACAACAAACGAGACGACACGTAATGACACGCAATTCAACTAATCAGTCGTGGAACTCTCAGAAGAGAAAAAGAGAAATTCGGCATGTTTACCAATCCGCTGGGATTCGGCGCGCGCGCTGTGACTGAATCCCGCCCGCCGGCCTGTCTCCCCGTCGGCGTGCCCGAAACAGGCGATTTGGCCCGAAGAAGAAGAAAAAAAGAGGCCCCTGTCCGTCTGCTCGGACGTCTTGACACACCTTTTGTAGATCTTGGGCGCAGTAACGTGTAATACATACGTATCCGTACTCTTTATAGAGTTGCACCGAGGCATTAATCCCAGAATCAAGCGCGTGGGCAAAGACCTTTCGAATCCCACCCCAACTTTTCTCCTTTCTCCCCAACAAACAAACCAACAAACACATGAGAGGTCATCGGAATGCCAATCAATCCCCTTCTTATCTTCTTTCACTCGTCTGTATCGTTAATCAGGGATACTCGGAAGGACAATTCGTCCGTCTGTACAAGGTACTCCATGGCATCGCGACGTACAAAGAACTCTCAGTGTCCACGCAACCACAACAGCTGCTTTGAGGAGTTGGCATGGAATTTGAGAAGCCACAAGTGATCTGCTGTCAATTGCCGCTAGTTGCGGATCAGGCCAAGACTTTGCTCGCCCCGCTTAGCAGCGATCGCTGTCACCCTCCTTGGCGTCGCCAGAAGAGGGGCTGTTTGGTCCTGTACTTTTACATAGGCAGGACTTCTATCCTCTCTGCTTTTTTTTTCCTACAAAGCTTACTACCTTCCAAGACGCGGCGGCGAGGTCGCCTATTCGCTTGTTAAATTTCTTTGCTTGTTTTTTTTTTTTTCCAAAGTTGTTGCCGCCAGTGCTCGTTGTGCGGCAACGATCAGCACCAGGCTTCCTGCGATCCATCGCTCCGTCTGTAAACTACCCTGAACCATGCTCACAGGATGAACCTCCTTATCGGCAGTACCACTATTTGTCATTGCTCTCCTCATTAACTTCTCTGCGTCACAGTAGGACGGTGGGTTAGTTCTACCTATTCGCTCTGGATCTCCGAAGAAGTTATCCCGCAGCTCTGTACATTGTAGTTGTAAACAGATTGATTGACAGGTGTCCGCCCCGGGCCTTGTTAAACCATGGCTGGTATGGCTTATCTCAATGACGAATAAGACAAAATAAATTTTTCCTTCGTGTACCGCTTTGTAAAGAGGCAGATGATTTTTTTTCTTAAGAAATCGCTTTCTGTTTTGGTGCAGTTTGTCCTTCTTACTCCAATTTTGTGTCGACCCTTCCCTGTAAAAGACGCCTCGCAATCTTTAAAAAGACCAAACCTGTCTACAGGCCAAATTGATTGGGAATTTTTATCCGGCAGCGATACGGTATGAGCAGATAATTGATGGGATACCGCAGACTAACAGAGGCAAAATTAATGTGGATAACCCGCGGCGCTACCAGCAGAATAACTATTCAGCTTAGTCTGCGTTTATATATATTCTTTCCCACCAGAAGCAAGTAATTGCCATCCTCTCGTGATATCGTTCTATTCATGCGACATTTGTAAGTCTGGGATCTTAAAGAAGATCACAAATTCCAAATGACAAAAAGAGAGTATAATCTAACACAGCGTCTATGATAATTATACCTGGCATCTTCCTGTTCTCCCTCTGTCAATTTGAATACTAGATAGATAGATAGATAGATAGTAGGGTAGGTGTATCGATACATGTACCAGTACCAATAACATATCTCCACAGCGCAATTGCTACAAGTCTGCCTCTCTGTGTAAGTGAGTGACAGGCTAAATTGCTTCGTCCCGGTTCATGTCCCATGAGCGACAAAGTATGCATCCAGGCTCGCATCGGATCAGACCAAGATGAGTAGAGCAGCCAATGACACAGGCCGGTAATGTCCCAGAACGGCAAATCGTAGTTTTCTATGCAGATTTCCAAGCTTTCCATCGCTACCCAAGGCAATCTCATTCCCCACGAAATGCTTTTTTTTTTTTTCAATGCTAACAGCTTGACATTTTTCCCTTTGGAAACCGTCAGGCGACCGTTTAAGAGCGTGGCAGCCTGTCAGCAACGACTCGTTTCTTCATCGTCTTTTGTTTTTTCTCCTTCACACGTTTCCTTGCCATTACGTTATGTCATTTGCTCATAGGTGGTCAGCCTGATGATTGCCTCTCTGTCTTCGGTAGGCTCTCCGCGAATGGGAAAAAGAAGAAGAGTCACCAGGTTATCCCAGGATTCCCCCACGGCCACCCTCGCCATGCTGGGACATTTCAAGCCACGGCACATATTCCCCTCAACATCGCCGTTGCCCCCCGGCCTCGGCGGGTTCATCCCGCTCGTCGTCCCGCGCCGCTCCATGCTAGCCTTTGGCTTCTCCGATCCGGTTCCGAGTCCGCTGCCTACGGGGTCATGGCCACTAGCTCCGCTCGCACCTCCGTCATCGGCGCCCTCATCGCCCTGAACTGGACAACGGCAAGGCCACTCTGCGCTTGGTGAAAAGCATAGTCGTTGGCAGGTTAGAGGTCTTGGGTATGACTGCACAGTAGAGAGCCGGGGATTTCTTTTGCATGTGCCAGTAGCAGAGAGCAAAATATCAGTGTAGAATACAGTTCGAATATCTTTCTACTTTTATGTACCGTATGTTGACTAGAGTACCTTATGCGGATGCCAAGTATTATAACTGTGATGGGAGGATGACATTGCTGCTCCCCCCATCTATCAACACGTTCTTCATCGTCTCGATGCTCTTGGTTCGGATCTCCTCGAAACTCTCCGGGCAGTAAAAAGCCGTGTGACAGGTCAGCACCAGTCTCCCGAGCAGCCAGGGCTCATTATTCCTGTACGCCCTGACCAGGTTCGGCACCCTGTCCTCGCGTATGGGCTCCTCCTCGAGCACGTCTAGCCCTGCGCCCGATAGGATACCCTCCCGGAGCGCCCGCTCCACGGCCTCAATCTGCAGCACCTCCCCCCGGGCCGTGTTGACGAGGATGGACCCGCGGGGCATGAGACCCACGAGATCCCAGCCGACGAGGCCCCTCGTCTCCGAGGTGCACGCGCAGTGGATGCTGAGCGTGGTGCTGCGCCGGAACAGCTCCCGAATGTCCCACACGCGCTCAACGTCGTACGTCTTGTCGAACCCGTTGGGCGTGTACGGGTCGTAGAAGATGACGCGCCACCCAAACGCCTTGGCCCGCAGCGCCGCCGCCGTGCCGATGCGGCCCATGCCCAGCACGCCAAACGTCGCACCCCGCGCGCGGGCCACCAGCGGCGTCTCGACGGGCATCCAGGGCTCGACGCAGGGCTCCCGCTGGCGGTCGTGGTGGAGGAGGATGCCGCGGCGGAGCGTCAAGGCCAGACCCAGCGCGTGATCGGCAATCTCACCGGTTCCGTAGTCTGTTTGTCCGTGGCGCCCACCACCGGGGTCGACAAATTAGCAATCCACAAGTGGCAGTGTCTCCTCCTTTGAAAAATTCTTTTTTTTTTTTGACTAATAGGAATGGCTTCGATAGGCTCAGTACTGACCTGGTACGTTACACACTGTGACACCGCGTCGGGCTAGGGCAAATCGATCGAGACGGTCATAGCCAACACCCATCCTAACAATGCTGCCAAGACGAAAAGAGAAAAAAGTCGGAGAGTCAGCAAAGGCAACTTCTTTTTTTTTTTTTTTTTTTTTCAGAATTCGAGTGAGAGGGGGAAGCAGTAGTACACTTTCAACTTGGGAAACAGGGCCAGATCCTCGGCCCTGAATCCCATCTTGAGCACCAAGATCCCGTCGACTTCATTCCTAATCTTGGCCGGGACCTCACTCCATGGCTTAGGCTCAGGCACGCCCGTAGGAAACAGCTGTAGTTGCAGATAGTTCACCTCATAGCCTTCAGGTAGGCCTGTGTTGAGAATCTGCCGCTCCACGGACTCATCCTGTTTGACGGTAACATTTAGCATATGTAGAGGCGATGGAGTATAGCCCGGATGATACGAAAGGATCGACGCCAAGGCCCAAGGATGCAAACTCACGGGGTAAAGGCCGTCGGCCTGGATAATAGTGAATTTCTTTTGCGTCGACATTCTTTAATATATTTTTTAGTGACAAAGGGAAGTGTAAAAAATAAAAATGTATAAGAGAGGTGAACGAGTGGTCGAAGGCTACCAAAGTAGCGGGTAAGCAAAAGTTGGGGGAGTGGGTGGGAAAGCAGTAGAAGAAACGACATCGGACCACGACTGGCAAAGGACACCCTCCGAAAGAGAGCACGAGGGAGGCATCAGACATCAGAAAACCCTCAACCGGACCCCCCCATGGCTTATGCTATTCCCGATAGAGGGGGGGAAACAGTGGGAAAGCCCAGTTGTCTACCCCACCTCTGGCATCTCGAAAGACACGATCACGCGGCCTTTGCCCCGAAATACGCTAGACCCGGCCAAAGCCACCGAGATTTGCGGGTTTGGCTAGATCAAAGCCGGGGGGGACTTTGTTTGGGTTTGGGTTTGGGTCTGACTTGGGGTTGGGGTTGGGGTTGTGGTTGTGGTTGGAGAATGAAGAGCCAGTGTTAGCCGTGGACCCATTCAACGTTGACTTGGCGGTGCCGCTTCCTTGCAGTTTATGACAAGGACTTTGTAGTCAGCTTTCGAATTTGGGCGTCTTACATTCAACACCTTGCTGCTTGCTGCTTGCTACTTGCTTCGTCTTCATCCCGCGCCGGCCTGTGGGTCTTGCAAAGGCAACGACTCGGACGGTCCTCCGATCCGATGCTAGCCGCATCCGGCATCTGGGGTTGGCCATGGTCTATCCCCACGTTCCCATCTCCAATTTCAATACACGCGTGAACTCATGACCAGTAAATCCGATGAAGACAATATTTCCTGGACTCGTCTCAAAGGAAGTCTACGGCATAGATCCATTGCTACTCAAGTATAAGGATAAGGATCAATCCTTGTATGTTTATTGAACATCAGGATTGCTGCTCATTGATAGAACAGCGTCGTGGTAGACTCTTTATCGGATGTCAAGCAACAAATTTGTACTTACTTGCCAAAGCGGGGGATTGTACCTATGAGTGGTCTTGAGGAGTATATTATCTTAGATTCTGTTTATTGCGTCTGTTCTTGCATTGGACAAAAGACAATCATGCCTGATGTCTCGTCCCGTTTACCCAGGGCCGGCGGCTCCCCTTCCAGTTTCTGTGTCAACGGTCGCACCTGTGAAAAGGGTGGTCAAGATTAGTACGGAGGACCATAAGATGAGGCAACATGAACTCACCTTTTCCATAGCTAATGGGTCGATCCCTTGGGCATCGAGTTCCCTCGCAAGCTGAACCGCCAAAGTGGCAGGAAACCCAGGATTATGCAAGCCGACGGAGATCATGACGTCCAGTAGGGCCATCAGCTTGTGATAGCTTGCATCATCCCGCTCCTCAGTATACCGCTGCACGAACACAGAGGCTGCGGAGAAGGCCGCAAAGGAGAAAAAGGGATTCCTGAAATGCGTGTTGATATCTGTTGCCAACGCAATTGTGGTGGCAATCTGCTGTGCTGCTGGAAGGGCTCTGAAATCAAGACTGGGCGCGGTGCCGCTTCCATTCTTGGCCCGCTGACTCGAAGCTGTAAAGAGAGAAATGGCGGCTGTATGCAGCTGCAGTATCGTCGATATGGAGCTGTCGCTGTAGGAAAGGGTGGCGAGTGCAATGTCGAGACTTCGTTGGAGATGCTCGTGGGAGTCCCAAAAGAACATGTCTCCCATGCTCCCCAGACCCGGCTTTTGGTGGCCCATATCGAAGCACTCGTGGAGCAGATGCATGGCCATGACCTTACTGGCAAAAGGCGAGCGATCAGTAGCTTCATTCGTCATGGCCTCAGCAAGGGTCATGGAGGCATCCTCAACACCTGTGTTGAAAGCTACCTCGGAGGCAGGAAGATGAGTCTGGATCTTGGGCACCAGTCAGCCTTTTTTTTAACACGAATCTTCTCACTCGGTCACGGTCCTTCGGGTGTTCTTACTTGGGAAACGTCAATCAGCGTAGGCCACGCCCCAGTGAAACTCGTTCCCCGATCCATGCAGAAGCATGCCCAGAACGTCCGCCTACGCTCTTCCTTCTCACACCAGTCCCTTGGCGGCAACAGGGCCGGGTTCATACCGGGAGCACCATCCACGTTGTGCAATCCGAGCACTTGAGATATGCGTACGGCGCGGGCAGTACTCATGGAGCCCCGGGAAAACCAAAGGCTCCGGCCTTCAAATTGGCTGGTCAGGATCCAACACTGGCAGTGAGCGAGAGTTATGTGATGTCCCTCATCCTATATGGGTGGTCAGCGCTTGCTATATCACGTCAAAGCTAAGCATCAGATCATGAAGGAAGAAGCAATACTGACACGCATCTCATCTGCTTCCATGTAGTACCGTGCTCGCCTGTAGAAGGGCTCGGCAAGATCACCATAGATGGGAGAAGCATTCGCGGCCAATGCCATGATGATGTATTGGAGGCACATTGGAGGCTGCATGTGAGGAGGCCGGTATAAAGAGTTAAGGTAGCGCGTCGGGTGTATCATGGGGTGCTCCGCGCTCAACTTGGAGAAGTAGAGGTTCGTCCTGATGCCATGATTAACTCGAACCCAGCCAAGGTTGAGAGGATGACCTGGTGGAAGGCATACAATTCTTCAATCTGATGCTGCGGCGGGAGTTTCTCAAAGCGCCCTGTGCCGACCAGGCTTCCCGGCGCCGAGATGGACTCGGGCGTGAGGACACCGCCGCCATCCGGTGGTGATTTCTGCCTCAGTCTTTCCTCCAGCTCGACTAATCCAGGGGAAACAAGGTCAGTCGCGCGCCCCGCAAGCCTTTGTCAATCCTATCGGGGAGGGAAGGGGAGAGCGGGGATCCCTAACCAACTCGATTTTCCAACTCATGGAACCTCGCTGAGCGGGAGGGCAGCTGGACCGGCCGCTTCCGAGCCGTAGGATACTCGCAAGCGGTTCCATCCTTTATACAGCGCCGGCACACGGGCCTTGTGCGGTCGCATTTGACTTTGCGGCCCTTGCACTGGGAACATGAGAACTCTGACATGATCTCACACGCGAAACTGACCACGGAGTGAGTGGTCCTACGTTAGGGTGGAACGTAAGGACCATGCGAGAAAGTCGAATAATGCCCCGAAAGTGGAGGCTCGAAAGATGGCGGAGCCAATCCGTTACTCTTTTTGGATTCGCGACGATCTGCTAGCGGGCGCCCAAGTTCGCGATTCACTCACAAAATGATTAAATGACTACCCAGACGATTGGCATTGGGTACGAGTCTCTGGCGACACTGGGAACGTCCATGATGCAGACATAAAATGGGTACGGAGTACATGTAAGGTACGACTAAAACGAATCCCACTTTGGCCGCATTAGTGGGTTCCCGCGGACGGCAATCAGTCAGCAGCGAGTCAGCGCACCACGAAATTACGAATACAGGCTGTTGCCTCTGATTTGACACTACTGTACCAGTATAACCCTAAACCTTGAAGATTCATGCAAAGATCCAGTGTTAATGACTGATTGTCATCCGGAGACTTACCTCGCTTCATAATGAATGGGCTCTGCTAGGGTTGGCAAACTGAAAAGATGTACACAGATCCTCAGTTTATGGCTTCCGTCGCTTCACTTTGATTTATTGTTTGTCTAAGGGTTTCTCCTGTTTCTCGTGCTGTCGCTGCGGGCCTTGCAGGCGGGCCAGGACGTTTTGCAGATCCGGCTCCCTCCGGCCTAGTCCTTCCCTAATGGTGTTCTCGAGCTCTTGGCTGCCATTTTCAATATTGCCAATTCTCCCCGTTTCAGTCAAACTTTGAATGTCGCGGATGGAGGACGACACGACCGCTTCTGTCCGAGGATTAGTGTATCGCCCATCTGGCCCTCTGCTCGTCAAGGACTGCAGGCTGTCGTCTGCGGCTCCACCGCGTAAAGCGTCCTCGTTACTGAACCGCTCGGCCGTGGAGCCGATGGAGTACATGGCTCGAAAAGCGAGCGCGTCTGCGGACTTGCCGTCGCTGCTCTGTGGGTGTTTTGATACTCCGGAAGCCATGGTTGCGAGATGGGTGAGCAGGAGGGTGAAGTTATTCAGCCGTCAAAGGTAAGAAGCCCCTGCGTAGAAACAGAAGCATAGCAAGATATAGATGACAGGTCACCTGCATACAAATACTCATAATGTCCGGTAAATGTTATTCACTCTTCAATGTTTTGTGCTCCTGCTAAAAAGCAGGGCTGTGGCGATGTGGTGATCCATCTTGTACTCGCATCACCAACGTTAATGCCACTTCCAGAATGTCTAACGCATAAACCTCAAGAAGGGTCAATGTCTCCCAGTTTGGAAAGAAATAAAATGCAATGAAACTCCATGCTGAATTTCAAGTCTAAATGCAGGGTATTCTTCTCAATAAAATCATCATGTCGTAGATCCTTCCAGTATCCCTCTCTATTAAATATAAGACCAAAATTGCTCAAGAGGCGGTCACGGTGGCACTCAACGTGCGCGTGACTGGTGCCGATGTTTGTTCACTGGGCTCGAGCTCGCCCTTCATGGCTTCCTCCCCTTCTTCCACCTGCTTGCCCACCGTCTTGCCCTTCTCCTTCTCGCCAGGACCACCGAGGCCGATGATATCGATCCATTTCCAGTGGTCTACAACATCGTGCCCACTCCGGTCAAAGATGGCTTTGTCGTCGTTCAGGCCTCCGGGAATTCGCGATTCGCCGTCTTTTTCATTTACAAGGCTAGCAGCACCATTGTCCGATTTTTCAACATGCGAACCATCCACAAGATCGCCAGCAGAGGTACGGGCGACGGGGATGCCGTTCGTCCGCAGGAGCTGCAGCTGAGCGCGCAGGTTGAGGCGCAGTGCCCGCTCCGGCTGGTCGACGTCGAAGATCTTCTTGGTAAGCCAGGGGAACAGGATACCAAAGTCGGACTGGCTCAGGTGGGCCGACTTTACGACGTAGAAGAAGTTGGGCTCCACTTGCTTGAGGCCGCTCGGCCTCTCATAGATTGTTGGCGAGACCACTTTCTGTGTTGGGTCGGGAGACAATAGGCGGGCTTTGGCGTGTAAGTGCTCGGTCCACTTGTAGAAGGCCTCGGACTCGACAGCCAGCAGCGCCGAACCTCCAGCGGCAGAGGGCAGGTCATCGTACAGGGGCAGCGGCAAGTTGAAGAGAGGAGCCGAGTTGGGAGCAAGCAATGGTAGGCACCACATGTCCAGCAACATGGTTACAGTCTTTTCCGTAATCTGTCTCCGAATTTCGCTGCCCTTGGCCGGTCTGAATAGTGGCTTGTCCATGTTGGCAACCTCGGGCCTGTCCGCATAGTAGGTGCTCTTCAGAAGCTGGTTCATGGTTGAAGCGCCGAAGCTATGTCCTCCAAAAATGATGCTTCCTGGCTCGTCGACACGGAGTTTGCCGGCAAACTGTTTCAAACTGGGCGTAGACGTGTTTAGGTTCCTCATCTCAGATCCCTTGTTGATACCCAAAATGGCCTGGTGTATCAGTCCCAACTCCCACAGACGGATCCTGACTTGCGCCTCGCGAATTTCGTAGACTTCCGGCGACACCGTGTGGGAGACGCGCTGGTAAGGAACATGTCGACGGGTCCTGTAACGGAAGAACCGGTCCTGCTCGTCGGGCAAGCGAACAAAGGAAGCCACAGCGCTGCCGTCCCGATGTTCTGGGCAGATAACCACCACGCCGTGAGAGGCCAGCGAGCCGGCAATGTACGAATAAGAATTCCGGCTACCGCCCAGCCCGTGAGAGAATATCATTGTGGGCCATTTTTTATGTTGTGTGTCGGGCTGCTGAAGCGTGCTGTTCTTGTGGGCGGGGATCGAGGCGTAATGGAGGTGTCGAGGAAGGAAACTAAAAGATCAGAGTGTCAGTAACAAACTCGTTGCCGAATAGGAAAGGTGGAGAGGGAAGGTAGTTGGTAGGATCATGATCAGGTCAAGACGTACGATAAGAATTCGGCAAACATGGAGCCAAGTCCAATGAACTGGGTATACGCTGCAACATGCTGTCGCTGCGGATTGGGCAGCCACGGTATCCGACTCTGTTTGGAGTCGGCGACGGCAGGGTAGAAGACACGGAATTGGACAGTATGGATGTCGGTGGCATCGTCAGGGGCAGGACTCGGCGCGCTCAGGTCGGATACGGGGATCTCAACGTCCACAGTGCCGACCTTGAAGGGGCCCGTGTACTCCGGAAACGCCGGTACCGGGTTTAGCTGTGCAAGATAGTCGGCCATCTTGGCCGGAGGCGTGCTGTTGGTCATAATGGATCGGAAGCCGAGTTGGTGATATCCTAGAGAGCGTGCGAAAGAACGGGTCACGTAGGTGAAGAGATTGAATTCGGGTCTCGCGGAAGTAGAAAAAGAAGACTGCCAGCAGATTGGCAATAGTTGTGTATGCGAGAAGAAGAAGAAGAAGAAGAAAACAGCGAAAGACAAGGCTTGCAAAGGACCGAAATAATGCAATGGGGACTGACGGAGGTAGATTCCTGTCAAGTCGATGCCGAGGTTTCGACGTCAATAAGGATTGTGGCGAAGGCTTAGGTGACGCAATACAGTGGTATGGCCTGATTGTTTAGCGAGCGTCAGGGTCCTGTAGGGCTAAGATTCAACGGGTAACCACTAGGTCACCAAGTCCGAAGCCGCAGAGATTCTCTTCAAGTCTGCACCAAGTTGAATCACTACCGTAGAAAATCATGTCATTAAACCTTCAAGAAGGGCAAATATTGGTACAACGATTGATTTAAAGTTCTTCCCGTCTCATATCTTCTCACCAGGTTCCGGAAGATGGTCTCGTGCTTCGCGATCATATCTGGCCGTTGTGGATCCGATTCATGACCATGACGGCGACCGTGACGGGCCAGACCGAATTCTAGGCATTCGGTGGAAAGTGGATGAAAATAATGTGGGTCGCCGTCTGATCGTCGACCGAGGCTCTCGGAGGTCTATTCCCTAATTGTAAGATCCCGCCGTGATCGCTTAGCCTGCAGCAGGCTTTTCTCGCTATTGATTGCTCGGACGCGGAATCTTCATTTTCCCCGATTTCGCCCTACAGTCATCAAGGTCAAATTGTAATATGGAAACCCAGCAAGGCCGGTTGAATTTTTTTGCTTCGTCAGCGTCAACCCTCAATACAGCAGAGTCAAGTTTTGGCCGGGATTCGGGATGGTACAAATCCCCATGTGCTTCACTAGTCCCAGGCTCGAGCCTCCGGATTGTTGTCCCGTCAAATTCCAGCTCGCGGCGGGATCCTTCCCACGCCATCTAGGTTTAGATATATTGTAGACATCGAGCGAAGAGCCCCTTGGAATCTACTCCAAGGCTCACAGTGGTCGGTCACCAACACAGGTAATAGTTGGTTGTGAGCTTTTTTATTGGTGTTTTCATGTCGGTTCACGCAAAGCTATCATACTATCATCGAGTATCAAACAACAATTCAAATTGTACGCAAGTTAATATCGGTCGCGGGAGGTCGTTAAAGCATATCAATGGGTGGAGCATCCGGCTATCGTGGGGTAACTTTAAAGGCCACTTCTAAAGCAACACCAAAGTCCGGCTGGAGGGGGCCAAAAGCGGCTACAGCTTACCAGTAAAGTCATCGTGAACGTTGACTGCTTTGCGCCCTACGCGTGACATCGATTCCACCTGTGACTCATAGTCCTTGATTCAATTACTGAGTTTCTTCCAGAGCATCGATCAAGCAAACATTGCATTGGACTTTTCGTGATATCTTGGATTATTATTGCTTGCGACCACTCACACATATTCACAGCTAAAGCATATTGCAGATCATTAGCACCGGCGACATACTGATCATGGCTGCCAACGCCATGGCGAAAACCCTCAAGGGCCTCCATATCCCATCCAAGCCCATCATTTTTGCCAATATTTGGGATCTATCTTCATTCAATGCCCTCCTCTCCCTTAATAGCGCCGTCGACCCCAAACCCGTCAAAGCCGTAGCTACAGCCTCCTGGGCCTTCGCCGCTGCGCTAGGCATCAAGGACGAGGAGCTCACGTTCGAGCAGAACCTCGCAGCCATCCGAAAAATCGCCCCTGCCGTTGCCAAAGCGGGTCTTCCTCTCTCGGTCGACCTGCAAGATGGCTATGGGTCTCGAATTGGCGAGGCTGTCACTGCCGCGGTGGGAGCCGGAGCTCACGGCGCCAACCTGGAAGATAGCATCCCATCCGTGGGGTTCGGCCGCGGCATTGAGGGCTCACTCTACCCGGCCGACGAACAGGTTGGACGTCTCAAGACGGCGCTTCGAGCAGCTGCCGATGCCGGATGCCCAGACTTCGCTGTCAACGCACGATGCGATGTGTTCGTCCTAGATGAGTCGTCAGAGCTGAGCGACGAGGCACGAATGGCAGAGGCGCTGAAGCGCGGGAAGGCATATTTGGATGCTGGGGCTACGACGGTCTTCTACTGGGGTGGTGGCAGAGGACTGAGAGATGCGGAAGTCAAAGGGCTAGTCGAAGCGCTGGATGGAAGGGTGGCTGTCAAGCTCGCCGAGAGAGAAGGCGCATTGTCAACCGCGGAGCTGGCCAGGCTGGGTGTTGCGAGGGTCAGTGTCGGGCCAAGTTTGTATCGAAAGGCGATGGAGGCTGTGAAGAAGTCGGCCTTGAGCATCCTTCAGGGAGGCAGCCTGAATGTCTGAGATGTCTGAGAACCTATGGACGCCCAAAAACCGTTACCTTTTAACCCGTATATTGAAAGTGAGAGATATCTCCCCAATTACTGGAAGACAAGAAAAATTAGACTCCTATCCCGATAATTGTGCTATGAAAGATACGAGTATCCAATAGTAATGTCGTCTTATATCGTCTTATCTCAAGGGTACCCTGAGTTTCGAGGAAGATGATGGTCACGGTCATGGTGTCATTCAGATATGACCCACTAAAGCAGCCCACCTTTTATCGATGCGCCGACGCCGGGTGCTGGTAGTAGTGTCTACACCATCATGGCATCTATTGGTGTCCCTGCCCCTCCTCGACGTCTTCGACTTACTCGACTGACAGCTAGCTAGAACAACCTCGACAAGTTCACTTCTCTCCAACCGGTAACGACCACGATTCGACCGGCTGATTCCCCCTGTTCTCCTCTAGTTCGAGCCATTGCCATCGCCTGTGGTGATTGCCCCTACGCTCTATTCACCATGGCTCAATCCACCGCCCACCGCCGCCTGCTGCAGGAGTATCGCGCCCTGACCAACAACCCGCCCGAAGGCATCACAGCCGGCCCCGTCTCCGAGGACGACATCCTCCACTGGGAATGCCTCATTCAAGGGCCCGAGGACACGCCCTTCGAAGGCGGCGTGTTCCCCGCCGAGCTCAAGTTCCCAAAGGACTACCCACTCGCCCCGCCCTCCATGAAGTTCCTCGTCGACGTCTGGCATCCCAATGGTTCGTGGGACCCCCCGCCCCCCCCCCTTCCTTCCATCCCCGATACATATACTCAAGAAGCTGTTTTACGTGTACTACCTCGACTCTGACAAACATCTTCTCATTTCACAGTCTACCCCAGCGGCCTCGTCTGCATCTCCATCCTCCACCCTCCCGGTGACGACCCAAACCACTACGAGCAAGCCTCCGAGCGCTGGTCTCCGATCCAGTCCGTGGAGAAGATCCTCATCAGCGTCATGAGCATGCTCGCCGAGCCCAACGATGAGAGTCCCGCCAATGTAGAGGCGGCCAAGATGTGGCGCGAGAGGAGGGACGAATACGAGCGCAAGGTACGGGACGGCGTGCGCCGCATGCTGGGGTTGTAGGGGCCTAGAGATTCCATTCATGCGGCTTAGGGGACGGGATATAGGGATTCGATTTTCTTGTGCATTGTACACTGGGCGCGCATGGAGTTTTTGTTTTTTCCTCCGGGAGTTGCCGGGCCCCTTGCAGACGTATACTGGTAGCATGGCGAGGTGTTTGAGATGGCAGTAAAAATAAACATTGGCTGAGAAACCTAGAGATATGTGTCCCTCTTGGTTTTCTAATTTGGTAATGCTTCTACGAACGCTATATATGACATCAACTCTCTTTGCTTTTTTCTATTCATAGATCATCACTCATAGCCCATTCTCCGCCTTGAACTTGTCCCAGCTCTCGTTCAGCGTGCTAAAGACCAGTCCTGCAATCAGGCGCACTTCCGTGCTAGCATCTTGGGGTATCTAATCGTCGTTAGTTAGCATCTGGCTTCCAAGAGAGTGAAGAGTGTGGAAACGTACCTTGTCGGGATGGGTCTTGGCAATTGCCTTCATGTAGACAATCTTGACCTTGTTGGCCATGACGAGCTCGTGCATGCCAACCTTTTTCCATCCGCTATCAGCCCACAATACCTGATCGAGGCTACCAAGTAGCGCACGAAGGTTGTCCCGCTTGCCGTCACGCCAGCTGGAGATCCTCTGATCCACCCCTTCTGAAAGGGCGAACTTCTCGTCATCCTCCTTGGCTGCCGCCTGGTTCGCCTCGCGCAGCCGCGTCACAGCTTCGGAGCTCTTCTGCGGTGCAAGGCTGGCAGCAGCGGAAGGTTTGGGTCGCGGTCTGGCAGCAGGTTTGGGTGTGGCCTTGGGCTTCGGAGCGATAGCATTCTGGCATCGCTGACGACCCTTGATTGCATTGGCTCCGCCGACTCCGGCTTCCACACACTGCTGCCAGACGGTCCCCGCATCTGCCCACTTCTCCATCTGTTCCAGAGCTTCTGCCTTACGGCTCAGAGCTTTCCCGTACAGATCCTTCATTTCTCGGCTCTCATCCTGGCCGTTCTCTCCCTTCACCGCAACCGTCTCGCCTTGGCCGTTGCCAGGACCTATAAGCTTGATGGCTTGTTCCGCATCTTCCACGGCTTGCTTCGGCTCGCCTGTCTTCAAAGCCGTGAGAGCCCGATTGGTAAGAAGGAGGATGGCGAGTGGATGCGTAGGAGGAATAGCGGAAAGCGATGACCCGTAAGAAGAGTGGGCTGAAGCATAGTCGCCTCTCTTGAAGTGAGCAGTACCCTGCAAACGATGCTGAGTTGAGCGTTGAAGGGCTTCTGGTGAGATCGATGGCACCTGGCGAGACTGTCTCGGGGGTGCTGAGGCTGGCTTGGGAGGCGGGCGTGTGGCCAAGGGCTGAGCGACTCGCTGAGGGGGTCGCTGAGCTGGGCGCTCGGGCAGAGATTCCTTGGCCGTAGGAGCGTCCGAGCCGAACAAGAGGTCGGGTTCCGGCTCGGCTCTCTGCGCGGGAGCAGGCTGAGGTTGCCTGCGCCTTCTGTTCGGGCTACTATAAGATGATAGGTCGTCATCAGCAGCCAATCTATTGAGCTTAGCTTTTGCGTCGAATGTGGCAGGGGGCGCGGATTGTTGTTGCCAGCGAGGGACGGGACTGCTCCGACTAGATGACTGTGGGGTTGCGCCACGCTGTGAGTTGGATTGGGGACGGCTTTCGGGGTTCGGGCGACTGTTGGAGCGCGCCGGCTGCGATCTGCCACCAGCCTCGAGCGCGAGCGCTTCGTCTGTTGAGTCTGCACCCCTTGCTGGACCAGATGATTGCCCCTGCTGCGCATCCCTCATCCACTTGGGTTGGTTGGGATCGCCGCCCTCCTGTTGAAAGTCTGCCACTGCCTGCTGCATCCTTTTCTGGCCGGTCTTCCAGAGCGAGTTGGCGGTCTTGAACAGACTGGACCCTACGGCGGCAGCTGTCTTGGACAAGTCGGCCTCACCACCTGCCGGAGATTGAGTGTTCCTCCTCTCGGGCTCCCGAGGAGTCATCGGACTACTCCGGCCGGTGGCCTTCTCCTTTGCCTTCCGATGCGCGTCGTCCAACAGCCAGTTCGCAGCTGCCTGCACGTTTGCGCCTGCGCCACTCTCCAGTATACCGCGGCGCGCATCCTCAGGCGAGAATCCATAATCGATAAGTTGGGCCACTGCGCGGTCGAAAGCTGGGTCTTTAGCAGGCGCCTGTCGGTTAGATGAACCGCGCTGTGGTTGGGGCCGTCTGGCAGGGGGCGCATCGTCTTCTGAGCTTGATTCGTCGCTCTCAATGGGCTTCCCCGGCTTAGCCTGAGGTCGCGCTGCTTCTTGCTGTCTTCGGACTTCCTCGACCGGCTTGTTCAGATCACCCATGAAATCATCATCAGCCTGCTGTGTTTGCTTCGGAGGGGCAGATGCGCTCGGTTTCATCTCGTTCAAGCCAAAGGGGTCGTCATCCTCCACCGGCATTGGGCTACTAGCTGGCTTGGGAGAAGCGCCCCAAGCGGTAGGGTCACTGAGATCTAGTGCATTGGCAGGCGTAGAGCGTTGTGATTCGGGCGGAGGGAAGTGGCTAGCATTGTCCACCTTGGTATCCTTGTTGAAGGCCGCGAATAGGTCGTCATCGTCATTCTGCGCACCATTGGCCGGCGCCGGGGACTGGACAGCGGGGCTAGAAGAGTTTCCCCGAGATCCCAACGAGTCCCAGAACTGCCCGCTGCCGAATTGAGCTTCTGTGAGCTTCCTCTGTTCCTCCGCCTTCTTCCGCTTCTCGGCCTCCAATTGTGCCTGGCGCTCGGCGAGACTCAGGTTCTGGTTGGACTTTGCCGGACCAAACTTCATCAAATTACTAAAGCTGTCTTGCGCAGGCTTCGCGGGGGCCGGCTGCGACCCCGAGGCCGACGAGGATTGCGGTTGGATCGGGGTGCTGCGGCCGGAGGCGAACGGGGATGGTGTCGGCTGGAGGCTCGAGAAAGGAGGGTTCATAGGTGGCTTCTTGGCCTGGCCGCCGCCGGGCTTCGCGGACCAATCGAGCCCTGAGAGGTCGTCCATTGTTTCGAAAGGAGTGCGGGGTTTGTGATGTTCCTATGGCATTATCGACGTTCGGGTTGGGGCTGTTCTTGCATTCTGAGGGCCGGGTTTCGGAGGCGGCGTATCGTGTCTTGAATACAGACAGCTACCTGGCTACCCTTACTGCCTAAGGGACGGAGGCGGCGTCGCTGACGTGTGGCGGACGGAGGGTGGCCTCAACGTCGGGTTAGGAGGCAGACTGCGCACGTGATTGCTTACAGGCGCACATACCATCTTCATCTAAGCACATACGGAGTAGACGAGCTTCCTTCAATCATTGCCATGATGCTTCATGAAAAGCTGATAAAAACCTTGAGCGAAAACTCTCCCGGTTGTCACATTGTTAACTTTGGTATATCCGACAAAGTGCGCGAGGTATCTTGTGCCCGAGCACACGATTCCCGATCAAATTGGCAGAAGTTCAAGGCCAAGCTAATCCCTGCTACTTTCATGTGCTACCCTATATATTATGGTCATCTCGAGCCATGTTAGAGAGCAATACTGAAGTTGCAGACTGCCCTAGATGGCGAGATAACTCTATTGCTAATTCTTTATAATTGAGCGTACTGTTCTAAATTTTGACCTTAAGATGTAGTTCTTCTCATCTCCCGTGTATCAGACAATGTTGGGTGGTCGAAGGTCGGTCGAGACTCAGTAGAAGGCTGCTTAGCACCGTACTACCATTATTTGACCACCAGTTTCAAGTTTCTCCTTAGGCGCCGTAGCACACCAATAGCTGTGCGCGTTTCACCTTACCAGGTTTAGACTAAACGCCGTTGCATGGGGTTACATTGCATGATACGTTAGGTCGTCTTTGCAGATTCAGGATCTGATAGTTGCTATTCTCGTGTATCCGTAAGATGGCAAATAGCCTGCCCACTTCCCGTGCCTCTGATATGGGTAGACAGTCACAGACGCACTTTTTTTTTTTTTTTTTTTATTATTTTTTTATTTTTTTTTTTATAATTATGGCAATGTGGGAGCCGGTGGTTCAGTAAGTACAGACACGGTCGTCTTCGATTTCTCTATTGATCTGCAGCCGACAGCGTGGAGACAGGATTGAGTGGCGACAGGTACGTCCCTCTGCCGGCAAACATATCCGAGCTCGAGATTGCGAATGTGCAATGTACGGAGTAATCATCATCATCATCATCGCTATCGCTCACCGGCACTAGAAGCCGAGCAACATGATTACCCAGTCTCTGCGTGGATACCTGGTTTGCACGCTAAGCAAAGTCATTGGACCTAGGATTCGTATTATAATTGGGATGCGCAGGTATGCCGCGAGCGCCATAGAGTACTACCAAAACCACTAATAGGTCAGGGACAGACAGACGATAAGCGTATGTGTGCACAAGTACGAGGTGCCGAGCCAATCCATGCTCCGATTCATCTGGTGCCCTTGAATACCCGATTCATGGCTGGTGTACGCTGTAGATGATAGGTAATAATTAGTTTGGTCCGGTGTTTGCTAGTTTCGCATTACACGTAGCTGCCTGAAAACTCGTGTTGAATTCTTTTGCCTGATGGTGTAACACCTTGCGAAGAGGGGCGTTTATGCATTGTGAAGAGAGAAGTCAACGGCCTAGGCCGGCCTGGAGCCATTGATTTGGTAACCGCCCCCCATTTGGGATTCGGAAGTGGCGCAAAGGCTGCAGCGCCAAATGCAGGAACAGACATGCGAAATCGATGCGAGGGGGAGGGAGGGGCACTAACGGACCTCGAAGAATGGGGCGGGGAGTTAGTATCTGTAGTTGAGTGCAGCGTGCCAGCGGCTCTGCGCTGTGCCCGCGGTGGGTTGGGCAAACTGAGCATTTACCATTGCTCTCTGTAGGTAGGTACCTACATACCCCAGTAATTACTCCGCTAGAATCCTGGCAACCCAGGGGTTCTTGTCGCCTTGTTGTTGCCAAGCCCCCGGGTCTACAATAAGTTACAGCGGCTTTTTACAGGAGGGGGCACGCGGCCTTGATGCAATTTAATGGACGCGTTTCATGTATCGTGCCCAGAGCCTTGGGCTTTTTTATCGCGTCTCAGGTTGAGCATGGAGAGGTAGCCAGACGACACTGCCTTGAGAGCGTCGGTAAAGCCGTTGCGGACACTATCTCCGCCTGACTCTGAACTCCCAGCTCTCCGGACAGCTGATCACCAAGTGATGGTTCAACCGCACACGCAAGTTACCTAGCAATGGTCAGCGACAACGCCCGGCACTAGAGTAACACATACGAGCGTACTCCGTACACCGTGGCAAGATCAGCTGGTGCTAGGCCAAGCGCGCAAAGAGATTGCACTCGACGTCATGGTACCCGGTTACTTGTGGAGGGGTCGGCATCGCAGCGCCGTGTAGATTACTTCTCCATATTCGATAAGCGGGACTAGATTGCGATCGGAGCCTGAGCGTCCAAATTATCGACAGGTGCAGAGTACGGGTACTAGCACTGGTAGGCCCGTCACAGCAACCGCCGTGTGTTTGAAGCAGCTCAACAGACAGGCAACCTCGGCCCTCTGGTTTGCGGACACGTTGATAGCCTCGAGGTGATGCGAACGCGGTGGCCAGTCGGCAAATCCAATAAAATCCCCTGCTGGACGGAGATACATGTCTGCTCTCGGGTGCGGCGCGGCGTACAGACATGCATTTGTCGGCGGGCGCGAGGGAAGGACGTCCAAGATTCGCCAAAGCTTCGAAATGGCATCCTGTACAATGCGAATGTGCCACCAGTATAAAGGGTACTTGCGGGTACAGGCAGCTTTGGGGCGGCTTTTTGCAGTAATCCTCTTACTCTTTACGGAGTACCCGTACTCGTAGACGACGCCGCGGGACCTTTGGACATCCTCCAGCTTCGGATTTCTGGGCGCTCCCGCTGTGCCCCTGCCGAGACAATGGCTACCACCAATGGGACGTAGTCCCCCCAGATGATCCCCCTGAACCATTGACAGAGAACCTCTGTGCTGATGGTCACCCGTAGTCGATACCTGTCTTGTCGCTTCTTTTCCTTGCACAGACAAGTACTGCTGACACCGATATTGCCGATCAACGTCATTCATGGAGGGATTGCCCTCAAACGAGCACGAATGTCCCCAGGCATTGGCTCCGTTGGGCAAGCATCTGCTACCAGTGTGGCCCCCCCGGCTAGTTGACTAGCAGGGCCTGGCGCACTGGCCGGCTGGGATGAAACGATTGTGACTGGGTGGATGGCAGCCCCGTGACAGAGAGCTGTGCCTGTTGGAAATGAACAGCACACCGTCGAAAGACTATGAGGGCGCTCGGTACCTAGGATAGTCGTCGGCAATATCCCAGTATTTTGGCGTGCGATCGATGGCATTGACCCTGCTCCACTTCAGGGTCTCAGAGCGTTTCTCCATTCCACGCCTTGCCTCCGCCACGCCTAAAAACAACCGTCTATCCTGTTTCCCTTCGACGTTTGCCTTCCTCCCTTGCTTTGGAGACCCCATTTCTTTGGTATAGCCTATATTCGTCTTGCGCGGGAATCGCATTCTGTTGATATTGGTGTACTTCGACTTTTGGTTCCTCGGAACGCTTACACTCATTCAGACCAATTTCAGCAATCCACTCGTTCGATACACTCGGCACACTCTCTTATAACCAACGCTCCTTTTCAGTCTCGCCAATCGCAAAGTGTTGCAAACAAGACTTTGACAAGATTGAGGAATTCTCCCAAGGCCTTTGAGAAAGAATAGAAACATCCGGCAAATCAGATCCGTCAACCGGGCCAACTCAACACCTTTGCGCAGAGCTACACGGCTGAAATCCGAGACTAACACGTCTCTACTATCGATTCGGAATACCGAGATTTTGGTTCGATAAATCAACACGCATTGGAATAGAACTCCAGTCAGCCACTGCTGTCAGCCTTCACACGGTTCCCCACTGCCTTCCTGGACTGGCATCTCGTCGCAGCAACACAACCACGACCTGGTGCTGGAATTCAAAGTCTCAGCTACACCCGTCGGCGGGTCTGGAGACAAGACCGGAACGTCAGCGTTTCGCGTGAGAATAAAATCGTCCACAAAGGACCATCAGCATTTTCCTTTTGGATTTTTGTTGAAGAGATTGCAGCTGCTGGTTTGCTAGCGATACCTGACTTCCACAGCTTGTATCTGGCAACACGGCGGAAACGTCGCTCGGTAAGTTCATTTCTCAATGTCATATAATCCCAATACGTTGGACCATATTCAAGTCGCGCCCATTTCATGGAGGGGGAGAGGAGAACGAAAGAGGCGGAATTCTTCAGAGCCATCTCGACCGTAGAGGAGCATCATGCGAAAGGGTCGACTTGTGTAGCCTGGCTCGGAGAGATGGAGAGTATCTTGAGGCATCCTGCCCGTTAAAGATCAAAAGCACCCGCGTTGGCTGAGCTGGAAGGATCGCCGCGCAAAGCAGGTTTTTCATCCAATTTATATGATCATGTGGGATGATCGCGCCTGCCGCGTTCGCTCTTGCCAACGGTGCCAGCTGTCCATCAGCTGTTGGCACCTGCCGTGCTCTCCTTCTCCTGTCCTTCAAAGGATCTACTAATGAGTAGCCTGTCCTCGGATTTTCCCCTTCTCCTCTTTTCACCTCGCTCCATCGAGTCCCAGTCGCATCTTTGCGCCTGGTGGTCAAGCCCAGTGGCTTCGCGATAACTTGGATCCCCACCCACCCTCACGTTCATTTCACAATCAAGACCGACAACATTTACTGACACTCCGTCATTCAGACTGCCTAGCTGCGTCGTTCCGCTCCTTTGCCCGCATCTCAAAAACTTTTCGTGCTCCATCTCTGATAGTCAATCAGAAAGAGTTCCACTGTCTACTTCTTATACCCTAGCGAGCTTGGATATATCATCATCATGCTCAAGTCGATCGTCGCGGTTTCGGCCGGCCTCGTGGGCTGCGCCCACGCCTTTTGGCGCATGGAATGTCCTGGAAGAATCGGTCTTGCGCGCATGGACCCTATCGTGAACACCGGAGGTCTTTCGCCCCATCTTCACGCCATTCACGGATCTTCAGGTACGTTGAGCCACATCTTCTATTGCCAATTGGTACTGCGTATTGCAATTATTTCGCCGTGTGAGGGCAGCGTGGTATTTGCCAGAGTCTAGAGGAGCTTTCTCGCTTTCCGATACTCGTGTAATCGAGTAGTCAATATTGGTTAGAACTACGAGACAATGAACTAACCCGGACGTTGCAGGATTTGATACCGTCGCCGACAGCGCTAGCTTGCTCGCCGGCGACTGCACGTCTTGCCGTGTCACCCAAGATATGTCTTCGTACTGGGCTCCCGCTATGTACTTCAAGGATGCTGCCACGGGTAAATTCGAAATAGTCGACCAGGTTGGAGGGATGCTTGCGTACGTGTTCAAGCTACTTGTTGAGATTTCGCCGTCGTGCTAACGGACCCCCATAGGTATTATCTTCTCAATGGCGAGAAGATCAAGACATTCCCAAAAGATTTCCGCATGATTGCTGGCGACAATTTGCGTCGTGACTTCACCGCCGGAGATCCTGGACTTGAGGACCCAGCCAAGGCTACCTGGGCTGCGACAGGTGAGACGATACAGAGCCACCTTGAGCAGCGCGCGCTGGGTTTCAATTGCCTCAACTACGAGGCCGACCCTGAAGGCACCTTGGAGCGTCACTTCATGCCCGATAAGCAGTTTCTCGACGCCAAGTGCACAAATGGTCTCCGCCTTGAACTCATGTTCCCATCTTGCTGGGACGGCAAGAACTCCGAGGCGGAGGACCACAAGTCCCATATGGCCTATCCTGACCAGGTCATGAGCGGCAACTGTCCTGATTCACACCCTGTCCATGTTCCCGGACTTCTTTATGAAACCATTTGGAATACCTATGCGTTCAAGGGCCGCGCCGGGATGTTTGTTATGTCGAACGGAGATGCCTCCGGTGAGTTTGGATTGTAAAATCATGTTATGAAAGCTTGCTGATGCAATTCGATTAGGTTTCGGCTACCATGGCGATTTCATCATGGGATGGACGGAGGATCTGTTGCAGAAGGCAATCAACACCTGCACCAGTGAATCCGGGAGGATCGAAGATTGTCCTCTGTTCAACGTTGTCTCCGAGGAGAAGGCCCGCAGCTGCGAGATGAAGACGAAACCTCAGGAAATCGCCGGCGAGAAAATTATGGGTGGACTGAGCCTCTTGCCTGGAAATGTCAAGATCACTTATGAGGGTGATGTTGCCCACGATGACAATGAGGCTCCTTCCAAGCCGTCCCCGCCTAAGAAGCAGTCGCCACCCAAGGAGAAGCCTTCACCACCTGATGACAAATCTGGTGGTGACCCGATTGCGGGTCAAGTATTCAAGGAGACCTCGGTTTATGAAGCCCCCGCTCCTACTCAGAAGGTTGGTGTCCAGGGCGCTGCCGCTGCCGCAGACCCCGACACAACTTCCTCGTCCAAACCAACGACCACCTCTAAGCCTACTGTCTTTGTTGATCCTAATGTCAGCTATGCCCGTACAGAATATGTTACCAATGGTAACGTGGTCAGCAAGATTCTCTGGGAGGAGGAGACGGTTACAGTTACCGAGATGGTCGACAGTACCACGACTGTGACAATTGACGGGGGAGTCGCCCCTTCGATTGCCCCTCAAGCTGCGGAGAAGCTTCGACGTCATGCAGCACACCTCCATCACCATGGACATCGCCACATTTGAAGGAGAGATGTGGACAAGGGACTGATCATTTGCCGTCCTCAGATGATGGAAATAGGATCAAGCCGTCTGGACCGGCTACGCCATTCAATTAGGATCATACAAAGCACTGCATTTGGTTGTGAAAACTTCTTTTCCCTTTCTTTTTACTCTTTTTCGCACTTTCTTCCAAAATGGAACGTTGACCTACATTTGGTGATATAAGGGGCTTAGACTATAGCAGGCAGTGATACCAGCAACTATGATTGATGAACTCGCCAGTGCCTAATTTTTCTTCCGTGAGTTTGAAGATTCGTGTGTGCCATCCCACGATCATGGTTCCCCAGAACATGTCAGCATTGCACCCAATTTGACCAAGAATGAATTGGATTGCATTCTTGGGTTGCCAGGGTCACCCGAATATGAGCCCATTTGATTCTCTTGCGCTGAGGTCCCAGTGGAGGTTCGCTTGCTGAACACCAGCGCGGGCTTTTCCCAAATTAACTTGCTGATTGACATCTTAACGTGGACTGTTTCAGAAGATATTCGTCGACATTAAGGTGCTTTTGCCACGGTTGGAATGGGTCGCTCGTAGCAACACATTCCTCAGCCATATTGTTCTGAGACCTCTACTATGGTTCCCTCCCACAAGAGAACAGAGTGGTTGTTTACGAGAAGATGGAGGACAAAATGGATGTGCTCTTTCTCGTTTTTTACGGAAATCGCACTTCTCCCCTCTCTGGTGTTGATCTCATCCACCGTCTGTCACTCGTTATACGCACCACGGTAAGGTAGGCCAGCGGTAAGTCAGGCCATAGTGGTTCTTTAACAACCACTTTCGTTATAACTCATCTTCTACTTTGATTCCTTTTATCATAAACCCACAAATTTCGTATTCATGTTGTTTTGAGTTCGTTTTGCCATTGGACGCGCCTACCGATGGACTTCTTGTATTCCACACCCGAGCGGCTGGTGACGATCAATTACGTTGCTGGCAAGGCGGCCATGGACATGATACGAAGAGAAGCGGCCACGGAGGACAAGGGAGATGATGGTACGGGTATCGGACTTGGGTGGCTGCTGGCCATTGCTCTCTGCGGAGGCGTGCTGTTCTTCGCGGCAGTAGGATACCTCCTCGTGTGGTGGCTCAAGACGAGATCCCAACCTCTCACGACCAGAGTGTACGCCCACGATCACACGAGTACGATGGACTACGAGATGGAGAATGGCGTAGGTCCCAGTGCGGGAGGGGGAGAACTCTTCGGGGTACCCCCATCGGAATCGTCGGTGACCGTGCTCGCCAAGAAGCGCTTCCTGCGCTCCGAGTCGTCCATTAGCAAACTCTCTGGGCACTTGACGTCGAGCAGCACGGTGCTATGGAAACCACCTGTGCTACCGCCGCTCCCGACGCACAACAGCTTCACTTTTGGCGGCGGGAAACGCAGGTCGGGGGGCCGGGTCGACGACGGGGATCCTGCTGAGCATGGGCCGAAATTCACGAGACGGTCGTGGAGGGATAGCTGGATGGCCATGATGATGACGCGAACGGACTCAAAGCCTACGCTCCCGAACCTCGACATGGATGATGAGGTGCATGAGGAGGATTTGGAGAGAGGTCGCAGCCGGGAGGCCAGGCGACCGTTCGAGGAAGTGACTCGGCAGCCTAGCGAACTGCAGATTCCAAAGAAGAGGCGGAGCAATCTGCCCTTAATGACCAGCCAGACAGCACCGGAGCTATCGGTAGAGGACGACACAGATGAGCCGCCGCGAGGTCGATCGCGAGTTGCTGGATACGCCCAGCACCAATCGTCTTCATCTCGCCAGGAGCAACAATCCAGGCCCGGCCACGCTACGCGAATCAGGCCGTCCGTCACCGAGACAGAGCTCAAGGACATCTTGATATCTACTGAACAGCGCTTGCGCGATGGCACGAGCCGCTCGCCCGTTAAGACGCCCCATGCTTCACCCACCAAAGGGTCGTCATCCAGGGGTACACCAAGCAAAGGATCGCCCACAAAGACACCGCGCAGCTGTCGCACAGGTTCTTCCACCAAGACGGCGGGACGCATGACACCGAGCCCTAGCAAGAAGAACTTGCAGAACGGGACGCCAACAAAGACCAAGACAAGCAGCCAACATGGGTCCGTCAGTTCCATAGGCAGCGCGGCCAACAGCCTGATCAGGGCTGCCACGGAGGAGCTTGAGCTTCCCGACGGATCGTCCAGCCCTAGTCGTCTCCGAGGTAAGGAGTGGGGTGTCGCGAACCGGGAGGAACATGATTTGAAGCAACAGGAGCGCCAGGCTCAGATCCAGCGCCCCCGCAGCCAGTCGCTTGATAGCCAGTCCAGCGCTCTGTCAACACTCTACAGTGTTGGCGAGCCTGATGAAGAGGAGGACGACAAGTGGCCGGTAGTAATTCCCACACGCAGGAAGGCAGATCCCTTCGTCGAATCGAGGATTCCACGCTTCCAGCAGGCCAATCAGAACACTTATGGTTCTGAATCACGTCCAGGGTTGACAGGACCGAGACCTTTGCGAAGGACCAAGACCATCAGCGCAGGATCCCTAGTCGGCGAGGCAATTGACGAGACAGCCGTGCCGGCACCTTTGAGGACAATCTCAGTCAACTCGCACATGGGCCGAGCCGGTCGTCAAGGAGACAAGAAGAGCGGCACTGGCCGAACTATCATTCTCTCTCCCCCCAAAGGAAGGTTCTCAGAAGAGGTGAAGCCGAAAACGGCTGCAAACGAGAGTAAGAAAGCCAACTTGGCATCTGTGCCGTCCTCGATGAGCATCGCCACGGAATCCTCTTATACGGATGTCACCGTGAATGACGAGACTTTCGAAGAGGATACTACCCCAAAGGCTGAAGAACTCCCCAAACATAAGCGCGCCAACTCTTCGCTCTCGACATCGACGACCCCAACAAAGAGAAATGGCAACGGCCGAAGCTTAGACCTTTCCTCATCCCCGCTTAATGAGCGCGAGGTCATCTCCATGTTGATGGAGAGCACACAATCACGCAATCTGCCTCTTCCACCGCCCTCTGCCATCACTCTCAACGGCGAGCCTATGCCGACCCCACTCTCACCGCGCCCCAAGAGCCGAAACCAGAACCAGGCCCAATCTCGTAGAGCCTCACTCGAATCTATCAGCAGCCTTAACTCCTACGATAGATCTCTCTCTGAGTACGAAACGCTAGGGGAGATGATGCCTCCGCGTCGTGCCACGCTGAGCGGTCTAAGCGCCTTCACGGCCAACGCTGCGCATTCAGTTGGCAGCACGGTGGCCGAGCTCCGCCGCATGAACAGCTTTATGAGCTCGTATAGCGTGGCTTCCGTAGCATCCACTATTCTTGGAGGCGATGGCGTGTCGGAATCGCCCACTCTACCCACGCTCCGAGGAGGTGGCTTCTCCCCTGCGCGGACGAATTCCAAGAACGAAGCTTCAGGGCGGAGAAACTATCTGAATTTCGGAACACCACCGCCCAACAAGGAGACGAGAAAGAAGAAGAAGGGGACAGAATCGGCGCCAACGAGCCCAATGCGGGGGAAAGGCCACAAGAAGAGCGCCAGTACCAGCAGCCAACCTCGATCAAGCATTCCGGTACGCGCGGACAAGAAAGAAGACGTCGAGGACAAGGAGAACACCCTGCCTTCTCAGCGTACAGTTCGCTTCGAGGTCCCAACTGGGCTCAGAGAAGGCCGAACCGGCATCAACCTGGCGCCGCCCTCCTCCATCCCTACTCTGAGCAGCACGATGACGCCCGAACAAAGGAGGCTGCAACGTGAGAGTGCCGACAGCCTCGGACTTTATGACAAGGACGGATTCCTGAAAAATTCACCCGACAGGGACGCCGTCGCCAAAGGCGGTCGCCTTAGAATGTGATCGTGACTGAGACCACGGAAGGCACTCATGTGCCGGGACCATTTTTTTGCATTCTTTTGAATTTTCTTTCTTTGTCACTTAGATCAGCCAGCTTATTTAGTGGTGAGTGGTGACTAGCCACTCTATTCGTTTCCAGCGGACATATTGTCGATAGATAAACCTTCTAATTTAGTAATGAAGATCGATAACTCAAACAAGATGCTTACCGAATCCAATTGCTCTGAAGCAAGACACGGGTGTTTGCTTTGCTGATTTTGTAATATCCCGAACGCCATTCACGCCCTTTTCCTACACAAAATTGTGAATCAATCCCCTGCCCTAATCCACGCGTGGCCTTTTGTTATCGTCTTGGCCGTCGCCGTTCGCCTCTTCCGTGTCCACTTCATCGCGACCACGGGTCCTTCCCGCGCCGTCACCCAACTCCTCCTCCTCTCCACCAATCCAATTGCCATCAGCGTCGAAATAATCATGGACGTTGTCCGCTGTGATCCAACCTCCGCTTCCAGGCATTGGGGGTGGCAGTGAGCCATCCACAGCACCCCGAAGAACCCCAGTGAAACCCTCCAAGGCCTCATGCTCAGCGCTCCCTTCAAAGATGATGCGATCGTGGTCCTCCTCCTCTTCGTCCTCTTGGTTGGGGTCAGGGTGGAGATTTGAACAGTTTGCGATAGCTTCGTACAGCTTCGACGCTGAGCTTGGCGACTCCTCGGTAGACGAGGATGCAGAAGGAATGATGGTCAGCTCGACACAATTGAAGTCCTCGTCGTCATTGCCGCCGTCGGAAAATTCCAGCTGCATCCATACAGCTTGTCTGCGATCTCCCTGACCTTCAGAGCCGACTTGCTTGACCGCGTGGATAGATATCGACGGGTAAGGAATCGAGACTCCGGCTTCAGTCTCTTTGCTGAAAATAGTGAGGTTCCTAAGGAATCGGATCAGCTGTGCGCCAGTTGCCAGACCCTGCGCGAAGGGGATTGCTTAGCGATCGGTCGTACTCTGAGTTGGCAAAGACATCCACTTCCGTCTCGACTACTGCCTCCGTCTCGCCATTTGTCTCTGCCGAGTTCTTCGGGGCTGAGTCGCGGGGGAAAAGAGCCAGGCTACCCGTCTGCGAATGAGGGATGCTGGCTTTGGCGCCGGCAAGATGGTAATGGAGTATGGGCTTCCCTCCAACGAAAGATTCTGGCGTTTGCGATTGAAAGTCTTCCAGGGGGACAAAGTCGCCCACAGAAGGCGGGGAGCGGATCGTAGTAGGGGGCATGACGGATTCAATTGTTGTTTGGGGGATATACTCGAGAAAAGTGAAGCTCTGAAAAGTCAATGTCGCAATCTTTCGAAGCTCAGCTCCAGGTCAAAAGCTAAGGTCAACTTCAAGTTCAAGGTGGGAGGTGAAGTGGGATGAGTGGGGCAGACAGCTGCCTTATCGGCTTATCGAGGACGAGAGGGATTCGTAGTTTCGGCCTGCCGTCCGCATTCATTACATCAACTAGCTTCGAGATACCACGATTATCCATCAAATCCCCCAATGTTCCACTTGACACACAGCCAAGTTCATCATGTATAACAATAGTATGTTTTGCCACTGTTTCGTTTCTGACTGCTGGAAGCGCGGCTAACCCGATCATAGAGCCCCATCATCTGCTCGAGCAGGTCCCGCTCACCGTCTCCCCATTCGTCTCACTTCCCACCGCGACGACGCTATCCTACAACTACAAGACCATGCCTTCAACAATACCGCCCTCCCAATTGGGCATCGAGGCTGCTTCTGATGACCCGTCTGGACAACCGAAGCCCAAGTACATCATCTCAAAATCCGGCCACGCAGCGCATCCGGAAGACATCATGGCGTCTTGTCGCGCACTCCAGGCCCATGTATCCAAATTGCAGGAGGACGCCGAGCGCGAGCTGCGCGAATTCGAGGAGCGCATAAAGGAGCGAGAGCTGGCTGAGAAGCGCAGGGTGGCACCGGGTTGGCTGGACAGCGAATCAAGGCTACTCGAGCCGGAGAAAGCCGCCGGCGCCGAGCAGCAGCAGCAACAGAGTTTGATGGACAACGAGTCGGAGGAGCAAAAGGCTGTGAGTAAAACGACACCGGCAACTACAGACGAAGGAGCAGAGCTGGATCGCGCGTTCGGGGGAATGGACTTGAAGTAGATCTTGGAGGGAACATGTGACATTCGGCCTTTCTTGTACATGGACAACGGAGTTTAACGGCATTGCTTTTATTATCTACATACCCGCTGATAATCCAGCCCCCTATATTATACTACACACATATTAGTCGAGCACGCTCTGCTCTCAAGATACTCAGAGAATATTATCACTATATTTACATGAGGCTGACGGCAACAGCGACAGCAGCGCCAGCAACAAAGATCATGGAGCCGATGGTCTGAGGGGCACCGCTCTCTGGAACCTCAGAGGGAGATGGGGTGTGAGTGGGCGCAGGGTGAGTCTGAAGTAACGATTAGCGGGTACTTTCCGTGGGGAAGGGTCGTACCAAGGACTAGGTACTTACAGCGTTGGTGCTGGGGGTATGGTGATAAGTGGTCTCCTCAGGCTTCTCAGGGTGGCCGCGCTCCTCGGTGTGCTCAGGCTCCTGGGTGGAAGTCTCGATCGAGGTCTCGATCCAAGTCGAGGTAACCTTGGAGGTAGGCGCAGCGACGGTAGAAGTAGTGTCATCATCCTCGTTGTCACCCTCGTCATCACCATCAGCAGGCACGGGGGTGGCATCCAGGCCGCACTCTTCGGCAGCCTTCTCGAGGCCGTCGCCGTAGTGCTTCCAGATATTGAACTCTAGGGCGCAGTCGAGGCATCCCTCGAGGAGTTTGACCCACTCACTGTCGTCACAGAAGCCGTCCTCGCCAGATCCGCGGAGGGCGAAGCCTAGTCATGGAAGGTCAGAGTGAAGAACACATATAAAGCACAGACTATTCCGACATATAACTGAGATAATTGAATAGACGGCGAGACATACCACAGTTGGCGTGACACTCATAGCGAGGACCCTCAGTCTGACGCTTGTTCAGGGGCACGTCAGCGGGGAACTCGAAGCCGACCTTGGAAACGGCAGCGGCGGCGGAGACCACGGAGCCAATGGCGAGAATCGTAGCAGAACGCATCTTCAAGAAGTGTGAAGAAAGAACGTGTTTTTTCTGCCTTAAGGGAGCTAGGTAGCGATAGTAGAGTGTAAGGATTATAAATGATGGAGGGTGGTGAGAATCGAACAGTTCTGCTTCCCACCACTCTGGGCAACAAGCTTCTTTTTAACCTCACTACACTAGCTCAACAAGGAGATCATCAGCTACAGTGGCTGGTTCCTGGAGCTGCAGTCTCCTCCCATGCCTCACAGACAAGAACATATTCAGCTCAGTGGCGGACGCTTCATCGGAGACCGAAATGAGCCAAGGCGAGACGCCCCCTGGCGCAGGGACCGCGTTGGAAAACTTTTCACTCGGCAGCTTAGGAATCCATATCCAAGCAAGGAAAGAGCTTGCCCGAAATCGGCCGAATGCAATGCCAAGTAACATCCAGAACGCAAGCTAAAAGTCTCTCCTCACGATGGAAGCAGACATTGGCCAATCAGAGCGCCAGAAGCGATCTGATTAGATCGAACCCCGGCTTTATCTGATCATCTGATAATAATGCCTCAGACCACAGTTGGCCCAGCCCCCACCATGGGATCAATAGTTCCCAACCACATCAGCCTCAATATGGTATAGGCAAGACAGGGTTCGTAGCATTGGAAGTCTTGGGAGTTGTAGACGCGGAACGGAGAAGTTCGGACTTGCATTGAGGTTACATAGTTGCGTTGAATTTGGCCTCTTTGCTGGGCTGGCTTGCCACCTGAGAGTGTGAGCCCTCGCCCTGTGAGAGGGGTAGCGATGGTTGGGAGACTTGGCGTTGGCTTGTATATCAATGAAGTCGGGCATTGGGCTTCGACGGACATTTTTCATTTTCAGATTCATTATCCTGTATGCTTCCTTGATACCCCTTGATACCCTCTTTGTTGTCGAACATAATCGAGAAATGCTTTCCCCAAGATCAGCTTTTGCCGTATTGGCGTATGTTGCGGTTATCACATATGCTCAGGACGAAGATGAGGAGCGCGATCCCGAGTACGAGGACATGGGCCCTGCTGCCTTTATGTGGCCCGCAGACAGAGTGTGGTCTGCCGCTGCCGACAACACCGCTCCTTGTGGCTCTGTTGCCTCTCCAGGCAATAGAACGGATTTTCCCATGCGTAAGTTTTCTCGGAGGACATTGAAACGGAAATTATGAAGTGTCGGATTGGGCTTATCAATTCCAGAAAATGGACAAATCGCCCTTGTTGCCCAGGATGACTCGTGGGAGATCGAACTTAGCATCGCCTACATGAATGGTAAGACCTCTACAACTGGCGCCAAAACATCGTTATTGGACCCTGACTCATCATGACCTTCCAGATCCCCAGTCCGAAGATGACTTCACTACACTCATCGATGCCGAGCACTTCCATGAGCTCGACCCAGGTCACACCTGCGTACCCGTGGAAGACGCCCCTGACTCTGCCAACCCGGGCGACAACGCAACTCTGCAAATCAAGTACATTGCCAACTTTGATAAGCCCGACAACGAGACTTTCTATGCGTGCGCAGATATCAAGCTCGTCGAGACAGCCATGTTCACGGAGAAAGTGCCCTGCTTCAACGCTACGGAGCCCGAAGATGACGATGGTGCGGGCCCTGACTGGGACTACCACGACGACGAGGACGACGAGGACGAGGACGAGGACGATGATGACGATGATGATAAAAAATCTTCTTCGTCAGGCTCCCCTGACTCTGATTCCTCTGAAGATGACTCAGAGAACAAGAAGTCCAGTGGCAGTCTCTCTGGTGGCGCCATTGCCGGTGCCGTCGTCGGCAGTCTAGCTGGTATTGGCCTCATTGCCGCAGCAGCTCTGCTCCTCTACCGCCGCAGACAACAGCGTATCAACAAAACAAGACAGGAGGCCACAAGTAGGGGCGTTCAGTGGGAGTCTCAGCAGGCTGGCAAGGCGTCAGTGTCTAGCTCCAGCGTTCGCATGCAGAATCTCTCACCGTAACCGTGTCGTGGAAGCCAGCTTCTGTAAGAGATTGGTTGCTGCAATGACCACGTTGAGAAGGTAGCTTCACAGCGGGGGCCGCTACAAGTGTCATACTATCGGTTGAGTTGGGCAGAGGGGCGAAGACTTTGGCAGATTGCCATACTTGACTCGGGTTGATTGCTTTCGGCGCTTCAGCTTTGATTCTCAACCGATTTCACAAAAATCTTTGCTTGAAGACGAGAGTTGAATACGCACGTCATGTGTAATGAGGAGGAAGATAGGTAGTAATCGTTTGATGACTCTACGGAAAGTTTTCCTCTTTTGCCCCTGGACAAACATACCAGGCATTTCCCACTCGTACGCCGTATATCAAATCAGCTCTTTATATGTCTATAGCCCGCCTTTGGCCTTCAAGTCATCATGCGCCTTTTTCTGCCTGTCCCACGCCTTCTTCAGCTGCTTCAACTGGCTCTTGGGCACATCGCTACCATCCTTCATCTTTGTTGGTAGACCCTGCTCATCCCATGCGCTGTAACGCTCGTCCGTCTTGAAGAGCTCCTCAGGAGGGACCTTGGCTTTCTCCCTCGCCTCTGCATCTTGCTTCTCCTTAGCTAGACGAGCCTCCTCCTTCTTTCGGGCCTTCTCTGCTGCCTCGGCGGCCTTCGCCTCCCTCGCCGCGATTAGTTCGGAAGCAGGGATGAACTTGACAAGAGAAGGCTGGTTATCGGGCCGATCATCCAGATAAACACCAAGGTTAGTAAGATCTTGATCCCGAATACGATCGGTAATGGCCAAAAGACTCTTCTTGGTCTCCGCTGATTGGGATGAGACGATGCGCCGGAGCTCGTCGCGAATCTGAGATACCGAGCGCAGGTATGGAAGGGCCAATTTTTCGAGATCGCGCGAGCCGGCATCGACCAGCTTCTGAAGCTCGCCAACAGGATCTCTGGACAGTAGATCGGACAACCCTTCGCCGTTTGTCAGGGAGAGAGATGAGACATCGGCTTTGACGCGATCCAAGACCGAACGATAAGGCTGAACCGCCTCTTGGGGGTCCACATCCTTGGAAATGGCGGACGCCCAGCCAATGCCGTTGTACGGAGGCGTCGCATTAGCATCCAAACCGAAGATCCCAACAATCTTTGTGAGCCACCTTGCGATGGCCTCTACCTCAGCCAGGTTGACATCCTTGTTGTCCTTCAAATAGACATTTGTCGTGTTGACCAGCTTAAGCATCACAAGCATAGCTCGAGGGGTATCAAATGAGTTGAGCATGGCTGCGTTCAGCTCAGTCTTTGCTTGCTCCAGCTCGGCAAGCAGGCCGTCTTTAGGCTTCTCTCCATCAAGGGAAAGCGCTTTGACGCCTCCCGTAAGATCAGCCTCGGCAAGCCAAGCTTTTGTGTTGATAAAGAAGTTCTGCGAATTTCATTAGCACAGCCTTTTAGAAAGTTGGCATGAAGAACTTACGTTTATGGTAGACTCCCAGTTGTCAGCCTGCAGCCGCATGTCGGGAGAGACTTCGACACCATCGTGCCACTTGCCGAGCAAGAATACAACACGCATGCTGCGCGAAGTGTAGTCGGTCGCCAGAGCATCGACAATGGTCTGGAAATTCTTCAAAGACTTGGACATTTTGGACCCTGAAATCGACAGATGCCCCATGTGTAGGAAGTAATTGACCCATGTGTGTTCCCCTTTGCCATGCTCACAGAAGTAGGCTTCACTCTGCGCCAATTCATTATCGTGATGGGGGAAGGCAAGATCGATACCACCAGAATGAATGTCCATGCGAGAGCCAAGAACGTCGGAGGCCATGACCGAGCATTCAATATGCCAACCTGGCCGGCCGTTTCCCCAGGGACTTGGCCAGTACGGCTCGCCGGCCTTGGACGTTTTCCAAAGTGCAAAGTCGCCAGCCCCCCGCTTACCACCAAGGTTCTTGGACAGAGACCCCTCTCCTTCCTCTTGCAAGGATTCGTCGTTCCTGACATCGGGCCGCAAGCGCGCATAGGTGTTTCCAGCCTTCTCGAACGCCGCGATATCGAAGTACACCGAACCCTCGGCCTCGTACGCGAAGCCCTTTTTAACAATGCCTTCGACGAATTTGACGATCTGTGGGACGTATTCTGTCACCCTTGTGATGACGTCTGGTCGCAGAACGTTGAGATTGTCCATATCCTCGAAGTAGAGGTCTTCCATGCTCTGGGTCAGATCGGTAAACATGGTTTGATCGCTGGTATCGATTGTCTCCTTGTATTGGGAATCGAGGTACGGGAGAAGGATGTCATCTGTTCCAGGGAAGATTTCGCCACTCTGAATGGCCTTCGCTGCCGCGTCCATATTCCCTATGTGCATCTTGACCTTCGCCTCGTCATCGCCCGGCTTCCCTTCGCCAGTAATCGTGCCACCTGACAGCACATTGCCGTAGCCAGCGTCTCTGCGATCGGTATAATTCGTCTCGTCGAGGTCGCCTCCGTTTTTCAGGAGCAATGGTAAGCTGCTATTGGCGTATGCTGTGAAAGCAGAGAGAGCTAGCGCGCGAAGCTCTTCGCTGGTGTACTGCTTCTTTTTTTCGAGCTCGAGGAGGCGCTGTCGCCGGGCCTTGATGATGATCTGCATCCTTTATCTCAGCTTGCCTTGACCAGAACAGGGTAGGTATTTTGCTCGAGGTCCCGGACCTTGTCGTCAATGTCTGTAATGTTCATGACAAAGTTGACCTTATAGTCAAAGTAGTGCATGAGAATGCGCCGGATGATATCAGTAGAGACATAGTTTCGCGCATGACCGAGATGACTCTTGTCGTAAACAGTCGGCCCGCAGGCATACCAAGCAACCTTGCCCGACTCTATCGGCTCGAAAGGGACAGGTTTCCCAGGATTCAGGGAGTTGTAGAGCTTCAGCGACTCCATGGCTGCTGGGGCGCTCGACGTGTGCCCTCGAGTAAAGGCGAAGGAGCTGTAGACAGATCTAGAGGTTCGAGAGGAAACGCTTGCGACTGAGGGAAATCGTCGTACAAGTGGTCGAAAACTATTCATTCAGAAGACAAGATGAGGAAGCCAAGAGGGAAGGAAGAAAAAGGGAATACGAAGAACGCATAAGAGGGGCAGCTGAAGGGAGGAGAGGTGGCCGAAAGGGCTTGAGCTACACGCTGTACATGCAGGAGAACTGGCGCAATGTGGAGGTTGAAGGTCACGAAGGGGCGCTGGCCATCGAATCTGGCTTGAGCAATACGGCGCCATCTCCCACTGAATCGCGCTGTGACCCACAATCAGACACCCCTGGCCGATTATCGCTGCGGCGTGCCCCTCACTAAAAGCGAAGTGCATTGCGCCTGAGTGTGAGTGGTTAGTGGGGTAATGAACAGCGCAGGGGACCAGCATTCTCATGCTGCCAGCGCGTGTGCAATGCAGGCTCTGGCTGGGGTCTTCAAAAGCGCCAAAACTTTTCTGCATGAGTTCATCCCCATTAAACAACCTGCAAGTCTCACTCAGGTATTGTGAACTGCAAAAGGTGCCCACGCAATAACTCGGCCTGCTCGACGGCTGGGACACAATGACAAGGCCATCGCCCTTTCTTGAACCGGGTTTACGCACAAGGCCCGGAGACCTAGCCATTGTGGTTTTGGCACGGGACAATCATCAACCCGTAACTTTGGAGGCTTCATCCGGCGCTGTTGATGGCTACGCGGAAGGGACTGTTCTCAACACTAGATTCGGCTCCTTCCCACACTCAACCCTGATTGACGTGCCATGGGGCTCTCAGATTCGTGCTTCCAAAGTCGATACAGGGTCTAGAGGTCGTAAACGAAGGAGAGATGATGCTGAAGACGATACGTCTACGCCAGGCCAGGATGATACGGACAAGTCAGCGCCTCAGCCAGCGTCTGAACCAGCCAAACAAGCTGTGGCGGCCGCGAGTGGGTTCGTTCATGTGTTGAGACCGACGCCAGAGCTGTGGACCACCTCGCTTCCGCATCGGACACAGGTGGTGTACACACCGGACTATAGCTACATCCTCTCACGGATCAGAGCCCGACCCGGTACGAGGATCATCGAGGCTGGCGCGGGGAGCGGTAGCTTCACGCACGCATCTGTGCGGGCTGTGTACAATGGCTACCCGAAAAGCGCAAGTGAGAAGAAAGGCAAAGTCTTTAGTTTCGAGTTCGATGAAGCGCGCTATCACAAGATGCAAGAAGAGGTGGTCGGGCACTCTCTGGAGGGGATGGTCCATGTTACCCACAGAGATGTGTACCAGGATGGGTTTCTGGTGGACGGGGAGTCACCGCAGGCTACCGCTATCTTCCTAGACCTACCAGCCCCGTGGAAGGCTTTGCGCCATCTTTCGAGGCGGAGGCCCGCCGCTGAGGACGGCAAGTCGTCAGAGGATGGAGCTTGGGTATCACCTCTGGATCCGAAGAAAACAGTTCACATATGCACATTTTCTCCTTGCATCGAGCAGGTCATGGACACTGTACATGAGCTACGGACGCTGGGATGGACCGAGGTGGACATGGTTGAAATTGCACACAAGCGTATCAATATCTACCGCGACAGAATTGGGATCGACGCACCAAAGGAGAAGGGTTATCTTCAGGCGCCAGCGGACGTGACAGAATCAGTCAACAAGCTAAGAGAGGTGCAAAACAAGACAAAGAACTTCCACAAGATAGGGAAGCAGAATCAATCCGAGGATTCCATGGATGTCGACGATACGGACACGGACCGGTCAAAACCGCGGAGGAACGGCCGTGACGACAAAAAGGATGATCGACCATGGCGTCACGGTCGACTGATTCATCGGCCAGAAGGGGAGATCAAGACACATACATCGTACCTGGTGTTTGCTGTGCTGCCGCGCGAATGGAGCGAGGAGGATGAGGCTGCCGCTCTGGCTAAGCGGCCGTGTGGAAAGGAGAACAAGACCATAGGGAGCTACGACAAAGCGAGTCGCAAGAAAGAGAAGACGCAGGAACTCAAGCTGAAGCATGAGAAGAAACGGCAAAAGAAAGAGGAGGAGAAAGCAGCCAACCAAGAAGAACAGTCTTGAGGCTTTCGGCGACTTTTTTGTCATTTCAACTATCCGCACTGTTTGGATCAGAGGTTAGGTAGATACCCCTTCGGAGAAAGACACGACTAATATTCAGTTGTGACAAAAAAATGTCCATCATCCTTCTTGGACTCTCACGACCAGCTTGTTCCTGTGTAATCCGGCTCCAAAGTACCCCAGCGCCTGGATGAGAACCTCCCATCCTGTCCCTTTAAACAACTCGGTATCCACGGGCGTGATAGTGCCATCCTCGATATGTCGCTGGAGGAGTCGTATCAGCTCAACGGCCTGCGACGTGACCTTCTCGCCTAGCCCATCTGTTCGACCAATCGCGCCCACTATGACTCGGTATAACTCCACGTCTGAAGATGTTACGATTTCGGTGCTAAGAGGTGTCAGTCCACTTGCGGCATACAACTCTGAAAACCATCACTTACGCGCTGTCAACGGTAGAAAGACGCTTTTCTTTCGCCGCGGAGAGCTTGAAGGCTTCCAGTGCTACCTCGTGGCAAGCGCCGGTAGCGTCAAAGATCAGTCCAAAGTGGCCGTCGGTGATGGACTCGATTTCCGCGGCTTGATCTGCCACTGGCTCCCGATTGTTGAATGTCGCATTTGCGCCCCGTGCTAGGACCGTCTGATACTTTGTCAGCCGTAGTTCAATTCTTGCGATCCGAACTTGAGGGGGGGGGGGGGGGGGGGGCTTTTCTACTGGCGTCTTGGTGGTAGAGCAAGAAGCTGCCACCTTGTACCCACAAAGTCTCGCGATCTGAATGGCATATTGTCCGACGGTACCATGCCCCCCGAGCACAACGATCCATTCATCGTGCTCGGCGATCTTGGTGCCATGATGGGGAAGGGGAAGATTGCCGCCTATGAGGATTCCAAATGCAGCAGTCTATCAGGCCTCGTTAATACTGTGCCTCCAAAAGCCACAGATGATGTCGGTCGATGAACAGCTATACATACCAACACTCCGACCCCAATGCCTGCCGCCAGCACGGGCTCCGGTCTGTCCGCGGCTTTGAACACAAGGTCTTCGTCGACCAAGAAGGTCTCCTGGAAAGGCGAGAAATGGTTCTGGCCCAGCCGGCACAGCCCAAAGGCATAGTCTCCTATCTGGAGCTTGGTACAACCGGGACCGACCTCAACGACGAGACCGCAGAAGTCAGATCCTAGGATGGCTGGCATTTCAGTGGTGAGAATGCCATGCTCGGACATGAGAAGCTCACTATGGAACAGTCCTCCTGAGTTAGCTACTCATCTATTAAGAGTTTACTCATCACCAGGGACTCAACATACACCGGATTCAATGCCACATATAGAGACTTGACCAATGCTTGCTTTGGTCCTGGGCTGGAGCGCTTGATAGTCTCGACCAATTGAAAGGCCGAGCCCGGTTTCTCGACAACGAGGCCCTTTTGTATATCCATAGTTGTTATTGAAGATGAATACTAGTCATGAAGCTTGAAAATACTCGCAATCGCATGATTATCCATCGTTCTGACCTTACCATCAGGGGTGGGCGGCTTTTCTTATGCGTCCACGGCGGGACAATAAGCTTCATAACTCTACGACGACGGCCAATGTATCAGATACCCAGCACTCGAAATGCAGGGCCGATTCGAGACGCGTGACATGCCACCACAATTCAGGAACGCTTCACAAAAGCGCTCCGTCAATGCCGACTAGGATGGGTATTAAGCTTTGTGGACACTGAAGGTCCGCCATTTTGTCAAGAGGAAGCTTTGAATCCCCATCATGGCTACGTCACGCAGACCGCACAAGTATACTATACGTTTTCAGCAGCGAATCCCGAGCTGCTGCTGCTTGTGGCTTTTATGAACAGATATTAATAACAAGTATCGGGAAGATTTTGGGCACCCTTTGCGTGAATGGAAAGTGAAGCATTGTAGGTTGGGAGCGACTGAGAGAGCAAGGCGGGGCGGAGATTCTAATTATCCGGCTCGCCAAACCGCCCAGTCTGCAACACCAACTGCACCCAATTGGCAGCGACAAATTTCACGAGAGAGCTGCTCCCACCACGCGACAAGCTCAACGTTCCCCCAAGACCGCCGCCATGACGTCCACAATCGGCATTCCGATCAAGCTGCTCAACGAGGCCGAGGTCAGTCTATACTATTATCCCCTTCCCACTGTCTACACGCTAGGTCTAATCAATATTCTAGGGCCACATTGTGACCCTCGAGATCACCTCCGGCACCACCTATCGTGGGAAGCTCCTTGAAGGTATGGGCCCCAGTCCCTGTTGCGCGAGTAATGGTAAAATATCTCGAAAAACGTGGCTGACATTTGCGTTTTAAAGCCGAGGACAACATGAACATCCAGCTCAAGGACATCACCGTCACCGCCCGCGACGGCCGCGTCTCCCACCTCGATCAGGTCTACATCCGCGGCTCCCACGTTCGCTTCTTCATCGTCCCGGACATGCTTCGCAACGCACCCATGTTCCGCAGCCGCAACGTCCGCGGGCGCGGTGTCGGTCTCGCCCGAGGTCGCGCCACAGTCAGCCGCGCAAGAGCTGGTGGCAGGGGACGGTAATGCTGGTCTTGTTTCCTGGGCACCCCCCTCCTCCTAAGATGGGCGTGGGGGTTGATGATATGGGGAAAGGAACATTGCTGTCGGGAGTTGATTTTACATTTTCATGTATGGCGTTCTACGGGTTTTGAATCTATGAAAAACAAAAGAGAGGCATAAGGGGGGGGGGATGGTGGAGAACTCGCTGTATACCACGCGCCTTTACGATGAATGGGGCGTGGTGGAAGATACCAAACGGAATTTAGATCTTGGTCGAGCGGCTGAAGCTGCGGTCAATGAATTCAAAGACAGAGAAAGCAAGGCAGCATATGCCATTGGTATTGTTTTACTATTGTTACATGTGATAACGTGTCTATACTTTGTTGTACACAATGCCAAATGTCGTTGCCACTTACTTACTTCAGGCGAGTAAGTGCATCCTCCGCCTTGGCTATTAGCTCGCGAGCCTTCTGCAGTTCTTGAGAAGCCAATTCGGCGTCTTGTTCAACTGATCCACCATCGAGCACAGTGCTGATGCTCTCCTCAGTAGCCTTGATGGTCTTGCGTCCTTCTTCGCGCACCTCGCCCTGCCAGAAGTCCCGTGCTGTTTCCCACTTCTTCTGCATCCGTCCCAAGCTGTACACGATACCCAGAGCAGCGACCGCCCCTGCTGAGTAAAGCGTAGACGCGACGGAAGACACGTACAGTAGTGCGGCAATCGATGTAGCCATCCCCGACGTTCCCAGTGACTGCATGACCAGCTTCTGAGCCAGGGCTTGTAGGGCGGGAACGGTTTCGTTTTGCAGATAGCGACGAGTAAAGGCGACATGACCCGGCCATTTGGGCAGACCGGTTGAGATAGGAGCCAATTCTTCAGAACCGAGCGTTGTCGCGGAGTAATCCGTTACCACCGATGGTGTTGGTTGCGGGTAAGCCGGGTGTTCTCCCTTTGGCCCAGCAATGCGTCCTGCTAGGTAGATAAGTTCCTGTTCGGTGGTCGGCAGGAAGCGTTGACTGAGAATCTCGTTGGTGAGCATCGCTACATCGTCGACGCGCCAGAATAGCTTCCACCAGCCCAGTTTACGCCACCTTCTTCCTGTGAAAGCCAAGTCCAACTCCTCTTGAAGCTCAGCGTGAGCGTGCTGAGCCCACGCATCTAGAGCCTTATGGAAGTCTCCAGCCTCTGGTGGATTCTTGATAGCAAACGCTCTTGACACTGTTCTTGCTTCTTGGGCTGAAATAGAGGAGATGGAGTCCTGCAGAATGGAGGCGATGAGCTGGCGCACGATGGGCTTGGTAGCTTGATCGTCGCTGGCTAGGCCGGCTCGCAGCCAAGCGGCTAGAGTAGAGATGTTACTGGCAGACCATAGTCGCTCGAACTCTATAGCATGTTGCGGACCACGACGGAAGAGCTCAAGAGCTTTCTCGGCCAGCGCTACGTCTACCACCTCGAACGTAGAATCAAATCCCCCCTTTGACAAGCCCTCCAAGTTGGTAGCAGTCAAGATTGAGTCTCTAGCTTCGAGCAAAGGCTGTGGAAGAGCTGCAAGGCTGACGGCCCCCGCTAGACCATCAGCTATCAACAGTGTCTTATGAACAGGCGTAGCAATCGGGGAGAAACGATCTTTGGCAGTAGGTATGTTGACCATGGGAGCGAGGACAGTCTCCTCGACGGCCTGTGCGGATGATGCCTCTGCCAAGGCCGCTGGCAGCTCGGTGTCCATTAGTAGCAGCTCGAGGTTGAGTCCGTCAAGTGATGGAGACGAGATGGTAACCTCATTGAGGGTATGGCCCTGCTCCATGGTCAGAACGGCTTCATTTTGGTCGCGGGCTCGTATGCGGAGGATGAGCGGGTGTGTCGGATCGTAGTTGTCCAATTCCCGCTCCCATGGCTGTTCGTCGACAAGAGGATCCGCAAGAAGAGCTCTCAAGACTCTTTTCGCCGTTTTCCCAGCATTTCCGCCATTCTCCAGGCCCAGAATCGCGACTCGAATAGCTTCCTTTCCCGGGGCCTGGCGGAGGCCTTGCAGCGCGAGCTGCAATCTCGACAAATTCACCAGGTTCGGCGCCTGCGCCTGCAGCTCCCTCAATGTCTGATCGAGCTCGACGCGTGGGTTCGTCGCGGCTGTGACTGTCGATTGGTGTCGGCGGGGTGGCAGGGCTCGTTGCGATCGGGTTGGATTGCGAGCTTCGGTTGCGGATGCAGCTGGCGCAAGTGAGCAGAAGAGGCATGTTGAGCCAGGTGCGCGACGCTGGGTAATTCTTCCTAATCGGCGGAGGCGTCTGGCTTGCGGCCAGATTTGCCTTTGGGAAGACATGGTGCTGCCCACGGTCGCCGGCTGTGATGTGACGGGATGCTGGAATTGAGGTTGCGAAGGCGAAGCTTCCACGGCACAGGTAATACTAGAAGCACTTCCCATAGTAGTACCTACTAAATTAAGAGTGCGCCGACAGTGGAGCTACTTCCAAGGTCAAAGCGGCAAAGGTGCGGGAAAATATCCACATCAGCTTCACTTCCAGGGTTCTCTCCTTCTATGCTTCTTGCTTTCGACGTTGCTACAAAAAAAAATGTAGCAGGGAATGGACGAGCAAAGGGTTTCAATCTCAATGAGACTTTGTCACTCGATGCTCTCCCTGCTGTACCTCAGAATCGTCGTATGACTCGGTGAATTGCCTCGAGGCTGGCACTTGACGGTTGACACTGTTGTGCCGCCCACAACTTCATGGTCGCATCCCTGACTATTCCACCTTCAAAGGCAGCAATGTCTATCAATGACGGGTCTTATATACTTCGCTTCAAGCATTGTGCAAGTTATTTCGAGTATTGATATGAGCTTGTGGCTGTTCTTGGCCAGTTATCTTAGGTCCATGTCAGCACATGGTTTCCAAAAAGGTTAGGCTATAATGTCCCATGACCCCTTTGATGGCAGGCAGGAGTAAGCGAATTCTCAGTAAGCAACAGCTTGTGCCGTTTCAAATTCGTCTACCCATTCATGAAGGGTAGTTTAGATGAATTGGAGCTTCTTTGAACTCCCCACGTATCTAAGTCGCACCCGCACTTGGTAAGACGCCGCATCGTGAACATGTCCGTCAAAAGCCTGCTAGCCTTCGCCGGCACTGCCGCCGCGCTTTCTCAAGCTTACAAGTTGACGTCGTTTCTGTACAACTTTGTTCGGCCGTCCTCACTGCCGCGATACCTTGAAACGTCTGACGGCTCCGAACCTTGGGCGTTCATCACGGGCGCCAGCGACGGCGTTGGGAAGGCCTTTGCCGCCGACCTTGCTTCTCGCGGCTTCAATATTGTCCTTCATGGCCGCAACCCGACCAAGTTAGACGCCGTCAAGTCCGATTTACTCGAGAGGTATCCTACTCGAAAGTTCCGAATTGTCATCGCCGATGCCTCCAGATTGGCAAGCATTGACTTTACCGCCATCGCGAAGAGCGTATCCGACATTACCATCAAGATACTCATCAACAATGCTGGGTCTACCATGGGTTCCGGGCATGAGTTTGATACCATCGAAGAGTACAGCACGTCGGAGCTTGAGGCAAATGTGGCCATCAACGCCACTTTCCCCCTGCTCATGACGCGGGCGCTTATGCCCAACCTCATCGCCCACCAACCGGCCCTAATCATCAACATTGGTTCCATCGCGGCGCTCGGGATGCCCTTGTTCCCGGCCTACGCCCCGTCCAAGGCTTTCCTGATGACCATGAACTACGAACTGGGCCTGGAACAGTTCTACACCGGACGAGATATCGAGGTCCTCGGTCTCGGCATTGGGTCCGTCACTAACACGGGCACAATCTGTCTGCCGGAGAGTGTCATGGTACCGGATGGGCCTACTTGGGTGCGCTCGGCCCTGGCCAGGGTGGGCTGCGGCAAGAGTCAACTCATGCCCTATCTGCCCCATGCTATCCAGGCATACATGCTCACTTGCGTACCGGACGTACTAGCCCCCCGGTTCAAGGCTTTTGCGATCATGGATATGATGAAGCAGAGGCCTACGGGGGTTGATAGCTGGCAAAATGTTCGAGCTGGAAAGGAGAAGAAGAAGGAAATGTGAGTAGTAGCACGGTGGGTTTGTATGATTTCAAGGGATGTTGTGATGAGCCAATTGACACAATTGTCTGCTATCAATCGGGACTCAGGTCTTGTTTTTCTATTCAACTCAAGTCTGATCAAGGAATCATTTGTTGATTGCAACCGTTTGGAGAAGCTCTTTTATTTGAATTCGGGTTTCATAAAAACAAAATGGTTTGTTGATTGCTACCGTTTGGAAAATCCTACTTACTCTCAACCCTTGACTTCGGCTACGCCTGTACCATGAGCAAAGGCATCGACATTGGTCTTTCCGAATTCCCTCGCCGAGATCTTGTTGTGAAACAGGACGTCCAGCTCCTCATACGTGCGATCCTTGGTCTCGGGCAGGCGGAAGTAAGCCCAGACGGAGGTTATAGCCCCCGTGGCAAACCAGAAGAACCCGGTCTTGCCTTTCCAATTCCACTCAATCGGGTTGATCATGTATGGGTTCAGGATGCTCGAGGTGATTTGGACAATGGCGTACGTGTTGCGCGCAATGACGACTGTCTGAGGCCGCAGTCGCACGGCCGACGTCTCGGAGATGATAGCATAGCAGATGGGGCCCACGGTCATGGAGTAGATGAGCTTCCAGATGAGGATGAAGGCCACCTGCGCCCACGTCGAGGCCTGGCTGGCGGAGGCGACGGAGCATATTCCCACAATGAGCAGGGAGCAGCAGGCCATGACGATGCCGCCGAAGTACAGGGTCCGGCGACCAATGTAGGCCAGCAGACCCCAGGACAGAATGGTGCCAACAAAGGCCATGGCTGTGCTGCCTATGCTGACGGTGAAGGAGTTCTCAGTGCTGACGCCGGCCTGGAGGAAGAAGTATGTCGGGGTGTACGCAAAGGCGGCGCCACAGAGCTGCTGTCCAGCAAAGACAACCATGCAGATCTCGGTGCGTCGGAGGTTGCTCCCACGGAAGCAGTCCAGGTAGCTCGAGTCCGATTGGATGTGGGATTCGAGCTCGATTGTGTGTCGCATCTGGGCGAGAGTCGCACGGCACTGCTCCTGCGTACGTGTAGACAGTCGCATCAAGGCCCGCTCGGCGTCTTCATAACGCCCCTTTTTGGCAAGCCACCACGGCGAGTCGGGTGCAAAGAACAGCACGGCAATAATGGGAAGCGGCCAGGCCCATTGAACGGCAATGGGGACTCTCCATCCCCATTGGTTCTCATACTGTAGCATGCCGCGCAAGACGCCAGCGGCGAGGAACTGACCCATGGCCCAGCACAAGTTGACATAGACCGTCAAGTAACCACGGAGGGCCAGGGGACACACCTCCGAGGCGTAAGCTGGGCCGGTCGTGGCATAGACGCCCCATGTCAGGCCACACAGCATCTGCCCTACCAACAGCATCTCCACGCGCTGGGCGAAGAAGGAAACGAAGATGAAGCCGGTCAGGAGACCCAGCGCGACCTGGACGACTCGCCTATAGCCCCATCGTGCTGAAGCCCAGCCGTTTATGAAGCCCCCAATGACCACAGCAGCGTTGGTCCCGCTCAGAAGACCAGTCTGCCAGGCGCCCGTGAGTTGCCATGTGTCCTGCTCTGGATACTGAGAATAAGTCAGTAACTCCGCGAAGGCGAAGGAATGGGCTGGGATTGGGACTCTGTTCTCACATAGTTGCCAAACATGCGCTGAAAAGTTGGGTATCCAAAAAAGTTGGCCATCAGACTAGAGATGTAAGTCAAGGATCGAGAGAATCACAAGGGGACTTGGCTATTTTTGGGACATACCTTAGGTCGTAACCTTCCATAACAATGGTCAAGGACATGATCGCCGACCATATAACCGCTTTCCAATTCTCTCTCAGGGCTTGTGCAAGCGTCGCGTCATGCTCCTCAGCATTGGCAGCCTGGGCCGCCTGCAACTGCTCCAAGTTGGCCTTAGGGTTGTCCTCCAAGTGCTCATTGTCGGCTGTTAACTTTTCCCTCTTTGTGATGTCCATACTGAACTATTGGCAACAATTGCTAGTTATTTCCCCAATAGCGTAATTGGGGATGAAAAGAAAACAAGGTAAAGAAGATGTTAAGGATTGTGGTATCTGTTAAAGTTGCGATATCAATGGAGGATGTAAGCTGGTTATATACTGTTCCCAGCTATACGGTAAGTATGGTAGCATTCAATATCGGGATGGCAGCTGACACTCCCTTGCAATGGTACCGAAGGCTGGTTCACTGCATAATTAATTACTTGTTTCCGAGCCTCTCGACTCTTGTTCCGACTGCTGCTAGCAGTAACCCCTTGTCACCCCCCACCCCCAGCTAGTAGTCTTTGCCTGTCAGTCATGTGTCTTTGTGGGGGTGTGGTGCACAACTACCCCGGATTTCGCTCTCCAGTATTACATGTAATAATTACTCCGTATATTTTAGCTCGAATCCATAGCGCAGCTCATTTAGCCGGTGCTTTTAACCAGGAGCTAAGCAGCTCTATTGAGGTCACACGTGTCAAGCTATAGCGTTAGCGATAGCCGCATAGTTCCTAAGAGGAAGCGTCCAGGAACAAGTCATACCTACTCCTAGTTGTAGGCTGGATGATTCAAGTTTCTAGTCGTTCCTTACATTGAATGAGTAATTCCATAAAGATAATCCAGAGTCTAGGATCCCACCATTACTACGATTACCCTCCCGGAAAATTTAATGAAATAAGACTGTTTCGTAAGTCTGGGGGCCTAGATGGAAACACTCCAAAGGGGTCCCCTGTGAATGAGCCTTCATTTCTACCGCATGCATCCACATTCGTGAATACAACACCGTCCCGTCCTGCTTGTAGCTTTCCCTTGTCCGAGAAGGTGCTATGTCAATCCGTAGACATGCCAGATTTGCCAAGCCGATCCCAAGGCCTGGGTTAACCCCAAAGCATCCCACGTTTCCGACCTGACTCGATAGCTTCGAACCAGACTCCTGGGTCCATCTCCCACCCTCACTGTTGCCGGATAAACAGCAATCCCTGTAAGTTTGAGGGTGACAGTCGCCCGGTCACGTACTCTAAGTCTCTAACAATAATCCCCGAACGTCTGGAACTAGTTTCCGAACGAGTCCGACTGACCACTAAGTACTCGTACGACATCGTCCCCCACGGCTTACTAGGGCTCTCCACAGTACCAGACTAACAAGTAACCCCAGTACGAAGGCCCCGGTGGGGGAGGGGGGCAAGCTAAAGATGGCGTCCGGTGGAGAGGTGTCTGGGGGGGTCCGGAGACCAGAATCCGGCGGGGTTGAATAGGTACAAACAAGTTTACGGTTTTGCGGTTCTGCTTTCTTACAAGATACGTACTTTGAATGACAGGAGAATTCCGAGCTCATGACCCGCAGCTTTCCGCCCCGGTTGGAGATCCTTAGCTGGATCGCGGAGGGGCTTGCACCAGCAAATACCCAATGACAGCAATTACTCTCTCCTCTTTTGCGTCCGGCTAAATGCGAGTATTCCGTATCATTGGAGATGGTGGATTTTGATTCCACTCATGTGCCACAACTCGAAGCTAGATGAAGTTGATGTGTCGCCGGGCTCTGCGGGGAGATTGGGTAGCGGTGCCCAAATTACACGATATATTGTAATCAAGCCATTTTTCTATAAGGTAGTCACAGCTGCTGGTCATCATGCTCTATTCTCATAGTTTAAGTTATCAATCTCCGCATTTCTTACACTCTTTCCTTTTTCTTATTTAGCTTTTCTTTCTTCTTCCATACTTCGATCAGCATACAAGATGGCTGCTGAGTTTAACGACGGCAACACTGAGTACGGGACCAAGCCCGACCCGGCTTTCTCTAATGAGAATGGCCGGCTCGAGTTCCGTTTTGATTCAGAAACACTCTACATTGAGGCCTGGGGTCCCAACGCCCTCCGGATCCGCGCGAGCTGTCTAGCGCAGATTCCCGAGCGCGAATGGGCCCTCACGGAGAAGACGACAGGCGGCAAGCCTGACGTGCAGATCAAGGGCAACACGGCCTCCATCACCAATGGCAAGATCCGGGCGTCCATCAGTCGCCGCGGCAAGATTGTCGTGACCAACTCCGAGACGGGCAAGGTCCTTCTCGAGGAGTTTGCCCGCCACCGTCTCGATGTCATTGATCCCAAGTGCAGCTCGCTTCGCATCCAGGCAAGAGAGTGGAAGCCGCGCTTGGGGTCGGCCGACTACCACCTCACGGCCCGCTTCGAGTCCCAGGATGCCAATGAGCGCCTCTACGGGATGGGCCAGTACCAACAGCCCTTTATGAATCTGAAAGGCGCCGATCTCGAGCTGGCCCAGCGTAATTCCCAGGCCACTGTCCCTTTCGCCTTGTCTAGTCTAGGCTATGGCTTCCTCTGGAACAATCCTGGTATTGGTCGCGCTGTCTTCAGCAGTCTCACCACGACTTTTGAGGCATACTCCACAGATACTCTCGACTACTGGATCGTGGCTGGCGATTCGCCGTCCGAGATTGTGCGCGCCTACACGGGTGTCACTGGGCGTGTGCCCAAGATGCCCGAGTACGGCCTCGGCTTCTGGCAGTGCAAGCTGCGTTACCAGACGCAGGAGGAGCTGCTTACTGTGGCCCGCGAGCACAAGCGTAGAGGGTTGCCCATTGATCTGATTGTCTGTGATTACTTCCACTGGCCTGCCCAGGGAGACTGGAAGTTTGACCCTACCTTCTGGCCCGATCCCGGTACGTCCCTTCTCCCCTACCTAAGATGATAGTGAGGCTAACAAGATGAATTTTCCAAAGATGCTATGATCAAGGAACTCAAAGACATGAACATTGAGCTCATGGTCTCCATCTGGCCGACGGTTGAAAAGACCTCCGAGAACTACGACGAGATGCTTCGGCGTGGCTTGCTCATCCGTCAGGACCGCGGCATACGGGCTGCCATGGAGGGCCGAGGGTACGCCGTGCACTTTGACGCCACCAACCCGGCGGCGCGTGAGTTTGTGTGGGAGGCGGCCAAGCGCAATTACCACGACCGAGGCATCCGCGTCTTCTGGCTGGACGAGGCCGAGCCCGAGTATACGGTGTACGACTTTGACATTTACCGCTACCACGCGGGTCCCAACCTGAGCGTCGGCAACTTCTACCCGTCCGACTACACCCGCGGCTTCTACGAGGGCATGCGCGCCTCGGGCCAGGAGGAGGTGGTGAGCCTGGTGCGCTGCGCCTGGGCCGGCAGCCAAAAGTACGGGGCGCTCGTGTGGTCGGGCGACATTGCCTCCAGCTGGGGCAGCCTGCGCAACCAGCTGTCGGCGGGGCTCAACATGGGCATCGCGGGCTTCGCCTGGTTCACGACCGACATTGGCGGCTTCCACGGCGGCCACCCGGACGACCCGGCCTTCCGCGAGCTGCTGGTGCGCTGGTTCCAGTGGGGCGCCTACTGCCCCGTCATGAGACTCCACGGCGACCGCGAGCCCAAACAGCCCCGGCACGGCACCACGGGTGGCAGTTTCTGCCTCTCGGGCGGGCCCAACGAGGTTTGGTCGTACGGCGAGGAGGTGTACGCCATCCTGGAAAAGTACCTGCGGATCCGCGAGGCGATGCGCGACTACACGCGCGACCTGATGAAGGAGGCTCACGAGAGGGGCGACCCGCTGATGAGGCCCTGCTTCTACGAGTTCCCCGGCGACGACCGCTGCTGGAGGATCGAGGACCAGTACATGTACGGACCCAAGTATCTCGTGGCGCCTGTGCTCGCTCCCAAGCAAGAGAAGCGCGAGGTGTATCTGCCCGGCGAGGGGGTGAAGTGGAAAGGGGTAGATGGTGTCGAGTACAAGGGTGGAAAGTCGGTGACGGTGGATTGTCCACTGGATACAATGCCCGTCTTTGAGAGACTCTGAATGGCGACAGCTCTAAGCCGGTATGTTATTTAGAGTAAAAGCAAACGTGTCGAAATAGTATAACATGGCTCCCACTTACACGGACGGGAGGGTTCCGCATTCGGCAGTGATGTTAAGTGGGTAGTGGGGGATGCGTCGTAACCCTGGAAATGAAGGTTAGGGTTACGTCGACCCCTCCGAGTTTCTTACTTCTGACAATGTAGTGGCAACGTAGTGGCTGACCTCACTGTAACTTGCTTAACGGTGTTAGCATCCTCCTCAGCCAAGCTTTAACTTCAACTTCAACTTCAACTCTCACATTGCACACACTTGCCTCACCTATTTCTCATCCACCACTCCGCTCCGCGCCATCATCATGCCTCCAGTATCCCCATCCCCCCGCCCACTGCCCCGGATCGTCATATACTACCAGACGCACCATGACCGCGCCGGCAAGCTCATCTCGGCGCTGCCCCTCGTCAGACAGCCAGGCATCTCGGTGACGCACCTCATCGTCGCCGCCATCCACATCAACAGCGACCACAAGGCCCTCACCCTCAACGACCACCCGCCCGACCACCCCCGCTTCCAGACCCTGTGGGCCGAGATGCGCGTCCTGCAGGCCTCGGGCGTCAAGGTCATGGGCATGCTGGGCGGCGCCGCCAAGGGCAGCTACCAGCGCCTCGACGCCTCTCAGGCCCAGTTTGAGCGCTACTACGGCCCCGTCCGCGACCTCATTCGCGCCCGCGGCCTGGACGGGCTCGACCTGGACGTCGAGGAGAACATGTCGCTCAACGGCGTCATCCGACTCATCGACCGCCTGCGCAGCGACTTTGGCCCCGCCTTCATCATCACCCTTGCCCCCGTGGCCGCCGCGCTCGTGGACTTTACCAAGAACCTCAGCGGCTTCGACTACGAGGCGCTCGAGGTGATGCGCGGCAAGGACATTGCCTGGTACAACACGCAGTTCTACTGCGGCTGGGGCGACTGCAGCAACCCGCTCATGTACGACTTTATGGTCCGCAAAGGCTGGCCGCCGGAGAAGGTCGTCATCGGCCTCGTCACCAACCCGGCCAACGGATCCGGCTTTGTCCCGTGGCCTGCGCTGATACCCGTCATCTCGGGCATCGTCAAGCGGATTCCCAACTTTGGAGGCGTCATGGGCTGGGAGTACTTCAACAGCCGGCCGATTGGTCACGAGAAGCCTTGGGTATGGGCCCAGAAGATGACAACGCTGCTGAGGGGCCATGCTCTACCACAGCAGAACAAGCCAAAGGCCCCTGTTTCAAAGACATCTGAAACGAAGGCCTCCGAGTCAAAGGCGCCGGTAGCAAAGGCATCTGTAGCAAAGGCACCTGTAGCAAAGGCACCCGTAGCAAAGGCACCCGTAGCAAAAGCGCCGGTGACAAAACCGTCGGAGCCAGAGGACGTGGACGGGCCTAAGCATCATGTGGCAGAGGTTCCAAAGCATTTCGAGTACCACTCGGACGGTGTGACGGATTAGAGCTGATTCAGAACACGACAAGAGGGCCCTGGCCAAACCGTATAGAAACTCTAGACAGATCAGATACCCGCGAGTACTGCGGCCTTGCAGCAGCTCGTCTCGCACAAGCGTTCCATGCGTGAGCTCTTTTCCCAAAAGTGTGGGTAGACGTGGTGCTTTCTTCATGCCATTTTCGATAGAGGGGGAATCTGATCGTGCAGTCCAAGTTCCGCCGTGGCCGAATTCGGTGCGGCTGAGCTCGGGTGAGCCTACGATGGTGCCTTGTTAAAGCTACGAAACTCACCGCGCTCTGCGTCAAAATTCCTCATAAACATCTCAAGTCATTCATAGCAACAATGAAAAGCTCGTACGACCGCATGAAAATTAAAGTAGCGTGGGCGCCATGTCGATGCTACAGCTTTTAAGCATCGCGCGCTTCTTTCGCGCGCTGCTTGGTCGCTTAGCCACGGCGTCTCTGCAATTGGGCCTGCCCTTCTTTTCGACAGTCTTCCCATACCGTCACCAAGAGCCAGTGGACGACAAGACCATCAGACTCATTCGCCTTCCAGACAACATTGATCTCCTCGATTTCTCACACTCATCGCACCTAAGTCTCACCATTGACTCTTATTCGTTGGCAGCTTGCCCGCCGTACCTTGCCCTGTCCTATACCTGGGGCCCGTCAGACCGAGATTCACCTCCCTATCAACGGCATGACCGCCAACCCATTCAGGTCAATGGACGCCGCTTTCTTGTTTACCCCAACCTACGCGGAGCCCTGAGACAGCTGGCCATCTCCAGGCCCGGACAACATGTCTGGATCGACGGCATCTGCATCAACCAAAATGATCCCGTCGAGCGCTCCGTGCAGGTGGCCATCATGGACCGCATCTACTCCGGCGCCGACGAGACCATCATCTGGCTCGGTGCCTCCAATGAGCGTTCAGAAAAGGGCCTCCAGAAGCTTCGCGACATGTCCAAGGACGCAACCACGAAGATCATGGAATGGGGCGCCTCGCAGACAGCAGGGACCGTCTTCATAGCCGATGACACTGAGCAGCTGGCTCGCAGCGGCCTGCCTGCCACCACGGCAGATGAGTGGCTAGACTTGTCCGACGTCTTCTCCAGAGCCTGGTTCCAGCGCGTGTGGGTTATTCAGGAGGTTGCCCTTTCTAAGAATCCAACTGTGCTCGTCGGCGGCCTGTCTGTCGCCTGGAGCACTCTCGGCAACGCGGCTTCTCTCATTGTAAGCTCGAATGCGGCTCTGGGTTTATTCGGCGTAGTCGGTTCTGCAAAGCACCTATTAGCTCTCATCGAGGGCGTCTCGTTGGCCGCCATGCTACACATGCTTTGCGAGTGGTGTCAAGGAGACCAGAGCGTATATCATACGGTGTTCCAAAGCATGGATTTTGCCGTCGGCATCGGTACTTCGTCTCAGGCAGACTTGCTGAGTCTGCTAATGGCAAGTAAAGGGTTCAGGGCTTCCCTCCCTCAAGACAAGATCTATGGGTTCTTGGGCATACTCAACCACATGGCCAAGGCCAAAAGTTTGCCCGTTTCCACCATCAAGGTGGACTATGTCTCGCCACCCGACGAGGTGCTACGTTCCCTGGGATGCTACCTTTATGAAGAGACCTAGTCACTTCACCTTCTCTCTCACGCCGGAGAGGCAGCCAGATGGGCACCATCACCCAATCCAACTTGGATCCCGACCTTCGAAAATGCCAATTACCCCGTCCTGAGCCCACACTTCTCCAAGATCAAACAATACAATGCCAGCCGATCGTTCCCGCCAACATTCCAGATTGTAAGGCAACCCGCTCTCCGACTCCAAGTCCAAGTCGCCAGTCCAACCCTGGGCTCCGTCGAAGAGCTCGGCGAGACGTGGCAAGAGTTCAACAAGGGAAATTTCATCAACAGCATATCCATGCTCCTTCATTGCGGCGACGGGAACATATACGCTCCAACTTCCCAGTCTGTTGTCGAAGCTTTCTGGAGGACCCTCATCATGGACACAGACACCTCCTCCCGGCCGGCCTCCAACCCCGAGCTTCTCTCCTCCTCCTTCAAATCCTGGTTCCAGCTTATTGCAATGACGGCGCTCATGAAAGCCCGGCAGCACAGCGCAGAGATCTTTGAGGTTTTCGACTCGCTCGAACCACTGTTCACGCTGGCAAACTCTCGAGACACAACCAACCTTCTACCCAAGTCGGCCGACATGATCAAATTACTCTTCTCTCTTGGGTTCTTCCACGATCCTAATGTGCCACTTATGACCGAGACCGAGAGCAATGCCCTGACAATGAGGCTCGGGGCCGAAGCTGCCTCATACGAGGCCGTTCTGAGACCCGCTTTCGTCATAGCAAGGCGACTGGTCCGGACCGTCCGGGGCTACTTGTGTCTTGTCCCGTCAGGAGCACAGATTGGAGACAAGATTATGATTGTCAAAGGTTGTCCTGCGCCGCTTGTCCTGCGAAAAGTTCCCGAAGAGCCGGACTGCTTGAGGGTCATTGGGGACGTCTATGTTCACGGAGCAATGTTTGGCGAGCACATTCTGGATGATGTACAGTGGAGAGATGTCAGTCTTGCATGATTTATCATCAGATGCGACATCTTATATGACCAGCATCTCCATATCATGAGTGCCAATCGAATCACGAATCCTCTTTTTGACTCTTTCAATCTAGATCACTCGACGACATCAGTCTTGAATATTAGAGCGAGTTGTCATTGAGTAGAACTACCAAAAAGAAAGCGAAAATATGATAGCAATCTTCCTACATGCTTTGGGAGTCATCAAGTCGAGTCTCCGGCCAACCTCCGAACAAAGAGTGCCGAGTATGCATTCGTCACATGCTTCTCCTCAAATCACCCCCTTTGTATCACTTGCAGACAGTCCATGGTTCACACTGCCCCTGAATAGCGTAACTATAATAGGTGGGATAGCTGCCTTGCATAGCAGCAATGATGGGATCGAAGAATGCCTCGTCGAAGCGGCCCTTTTCGCAAGTCGAACAGGGACCTGCCAAAAAACCATTATAGTTGGTCTTGTAGGAAATGTAACCGACCAGATCCGACGAGGCAGCGTCAGTGGCGGAAAGTGTGAACGCTTCAGGCATGACAACCCATCTAGTCGAGTTTCCGCCGCCAGTGCCTGGGGGAATTGTCGGGTTCTGGTTGAACCATTTGCTGGTCAGCCCGACATCACGGAGGGCTTTTATCATAAGGAGGGTCATGTGTGAATCCTCATCCACCTGCACGCCACCACATTCGAAAGTAATGTTGTATCCATCACCAAGTACGGGGTTTCCGATGCATTGACCGGTGGTTTGATCCCAGACAAAGTTGTTGATGAATGACTCCCAAGTGTTTTTCCAGTTGAGGAAGCGAGGGTTAACTCCAGCGCTTAGCAGCAGGGATCCAGCGTTGGATGGTTCCGTTGGCTCAGGAGCAGGCTCACCTTCGGTTGTAGTGGCTTCGTTGCTTGGAGAAGTTGAGAAGACTGAGGTTGCGGGGGGTGCTTCCGAGGTAGCAGGCGTTGAAGTGGGATTGGACATGTTGTCCGGACGGGCGGGCGGTTGGTCATCCCTGTTGCAAACAAAAGCAGTCCAGCAGACAGCATCATCGGAGACAGTTTGGTTGATTGCTGTGCTCACGGGTCTTCCACGATACGCCCAACAGTTGAGGGTCTCGCCGCCACCTTTGGTAGTTACGGCAGTACCGGCATTGAAACCGTCGGGGGTTCCGTCTTCGATGTATACGGTCCAGACGTCACCGTCATCAAGCGTAGCAGTGACACCGTCGGGAGTCCACGGGTAGATACCATCATTGAAGGGGACTTCCACTACCTCATCCGCAGGGTCGGGATAATCAGAGGCAGTATCAGGCCACTCCAGGTCCTTATACCAGTTGATCTGTCGTGAAGTCGACCACTCTGGCTGTTCTTCATTGTCGCCAATGCCACAGTCACATAGGACCAAGTCTTCATCCTTGTTCTTCTGAGCTTTTGCAGAACCAAGCACAATGGCCAGACCGAGGGCAGCTTCAGCGGGTTGGAACTTCATTGCGAGTTCGATGGTTCGACTCTTTTGGCCAGTGCTGGCGGTACAGTTTGGTGGAGGTAGGGTCGGATTGTGCCAAGGCAAACGTTTGTGAATTCTGATCTGAAGGTACGGGGAACGGAGGAGATGGTTTGAATGGTTTAGAAGAAGAAAAGGTGGAAGAGGAGGAGAAAGACAATTATAGATCCCTCGAAATTCACCTTACCTCGTTGCGCCTACCTCTTATGTTCTGCCTCCTACCAGAGACCCAGAGCACATGGTGCCTATAGCAGGAAGCTATCCTGCGGCAATGTGGCATCATTGACTTCTTGACCGCTTCGTAAGCGACTGGGCCCCAATATTGATTCTTGTTGGGGCAAAATGCGGCGAATTGTGTAGAATATAAGAAGGAGCCACAGCGCGAAGAAGAAGGGTATGGTGGCCCTGGAGCAGTTGCCGGTTGAATCCAACGCGACCTGGTCTGCTAGTATCACTTATTGATTCTCCATTCTCTATAAGTGGACATTTTCAACTCGCCAAAGGATGAAAAGAGAAGAACAAATGAAGCATGTCCGTGGCAGAAGTGTAGGCTGCAGGCAATCGGGTGAGGTGACCGAGAGTCGTGGACGGGTGATGCACGTCTGAGGGTGGATCGGATGCTCTTGAGAACCAAGATAGCTAATTGACAGAAAGAACGCCTCCCTAATTCACCTTCCTGAAATAGAAGAGCACCTTCGCTTCTTTACGAATGATTTTGTTGAACTCGGCTGTGCGATTTACCTTGGCCCGCTTGTTGAACGTCATGCAACGCGTTGACGCTGTGAAACAAATTAGGAAGGGGAGCCCGAGGACGCAAATTACGCAGCACTCTCATACTTCAACTTGAAGTCCAAAGACGAACTGGGCCCACGGAATGGGGCAGAGCTATGCCTTTTTCTTTTTAGAAGAAAGATAGACGGTGACACTTTTTGATCCAGTTGACGTCTCTTTTGTAATTATACTATGTTTAGGATAATTGAACGTAGGGTAAGTGGAAGGCTATGAACAAGGGTGGATCAAATGTCCGACTTGATCAATGTTTGTAATGGCTAAAGGCATTGTAATATATGAAAATCCAACGTCTGATACGGTAAGACCTTTATGGCGAGATCTGGCTCTCTATGATAACATTCACTTCAAGCCCATACGCGCTGGTCGAGTTCTAGAGAAACCTGACGTGACGCAAGGACGTGACGCAAAAGACCTCCAGGGACTAGACTACAATGTCGTAGCTCATTCATACTCACAAGTTTTTCATTTCCGCATCTCACCTTCGCTGCTCACAAAAACGCAACGGAAGTTGCCACGATCGACAATCATGTTTCGCAATCCCTTGAAACGGCCGTGGAACTCCTTTACACCTTTCAGTCGCGGTTCCACGCGGTTCAATGGCTTCGTTAGGCCCTACAGCTCCAAACCCCCGTCGGCATCGCGTATCGACCGCATCACAGCTAGGCTACCACGCCGGCTACAAAAGTACACCGCTGGACTGCGTAGCGCACCCGTCTCTCATGTTGTATCTTTTCTCATCTTGCATGAGATCACAGCCATTGTCCCTATATTCGCGCTCTTTGGCGTCTTCCACTACACCAACTACGTCCCCGTGTCATGGATGACACAGCATTTTGGCGGCTACGTGCAGAGTGGCGTGGCTCGTTTTGAACGGTATTTCGCCAAGAAGGGTTGGTTTGGCTTCACACTAGAGGATCTGGCATCGGACGCTGGTTCGGGAAACCGCCAAGGTAGCAGTGAGCAGACTTCCGAGGCTGTGGACAGATTTGAGAAGGGAGAGCAAAAGTACAAGGTCCTGGTGGGAATCGCTTTGGCGTATGCGGTAACGAAGGTGCTTCTTCCCGTTCGCATCATGGCCAGCGTGTGGGCAACGCCTTGGTTTGCCGGGGTCATGCTTCGAGCACGAGGTCTATTTTCGCGCAAGACATAGAGTCATACATCTTCGATTTGAACCTTTTTCTTTATTTCCTGGCTTATCTGCCGGCGTCGCATCACTCTACAGAACTTTTATGTAACATGATTCGCTGCACGTAGATGTCCATTATTCAGTGAGGGGGCACTTAAGCCTTCTCGTAGATCCAGTCGAAAGCAGCGGCCTTGTAGGAGACGGGCTCGTCGTCCTTGAACCAGAGGGCAATCTCCTTCTTGGCGTTCTCGACAGAGTCGGAACCGTGGCAGACGTTACGGCCGACATCGATGGCGAAGTCACCACGGATGGTGCCAGGGGCGGAGGCAAGGGGGTTGGTAGCACCGAGGATAGCTAGACAAAGCATTAGTAAAGTCATTTCCTCGACCGAGTCTTGTTTACTTACTGCGGCCGGTCTTGACGGCATCACGGCCCTCCCAGATCATGGCGCAAATGGGGCCAGAAAGCATGTACTGAATCAGGCCACCGAAGAAAGGCTTGTCAGAGAGATCCGCATCTGGAGTCGGGATTAGCCTAGTTTCCGAGCACGGGTATTTTGTTCGAACTAACAGTGCTTCTCGAGGTGCTCCTTGGAGGGAGTGACGAGCTTGATGGCAACGAGCTTGAAGCCGCGGTTCTCGAAGCGAGAGACGATGGGACCAACGAGGCCACGCTGATAAGAATTAGCCAGAGATCCTTGCAGGCTCTTGTTCGCCATGAGGGCGGCAACATACCTGGACGCCATCTGGCTTGATAGCAATGAAGCTACGGAATTATTAGACCCAGAATAACATGATAGCGGAATTGTGAAGGTTTCTCACGTCTGCTCGGTAGAAGACATAGTGGATTCGGTGAAGTCGGTTTTGGCTGTTGGAAGATGGGTAGAAAGAGGAGCTAGGTTCTTGACGGGGTTTTGAATACTTTGAACTTTTGTAGGTGGGGGATAAAAGACGACGAGGAGGGAGAACAAAACAAAAAAGAGGCAAAAAATTGGTGGGGCATTGTCCGTTATCCAGCCCAAAGTGTGCCGGCTTCTACCGCTTCGCTTCGCTGGCTGAATTGGATTTGCTGAAGGAGCGGGGTCTAGTAGCTCTTCTTGGTGGGGTTGGGCTTCTGCCATGGTGCTTTGGTGTTTTTTCCACCGCCTACCCAAAGTGAAGGTGAAAGTGAAGCACCGTGTTGGAGGGGAATTAGGGGAGATTTCTTTCAAAGAAGCTGCGTAGATCGGTCTACGAGATGATTTGAGGATGCGCACGGCTCAATTGCAGTCTTTAAACGCTTTCCACAAGCTTCTGTGCCACGCAGATTCTGCGCGAGATCTCGAATCTCGTTGTTATCAGTCAAATTGGTAGGAGGGATAAAATTTCTTCATGTGCGACTAGTACGGTACAGCACTGTGCAACAGCGTCACGGTGGGTGGTCTAGGCGGGTGCAAGCAACTTCCCGGACCTGCTAGCTCTTGAGGATTTGAAGCTTTGGACACCCGTTGTCTGTAGGTACTAGATAGTATGGCGTGGTGGTGTTAAGCGAGGTATGAGTGTAGCGGTGTCTGCCCCACTGACGCTTTAAAGACGTACTTGTAAGGTAGACGACACCCCTGGCCAATGCGTCGCGCCAATCCCAGGAAGGGAAAGTCTGCAACATTGAGACAGATGGACCATTATCCGTTGCCCAGTGGCCACATCAAGCTTGAAACTCCCTTATCCAGCACCTTGGCCAGCGAAGTCGTGAACATTGCGACGCCTGAACTCGAGAAGAGCTAGGATAGGCTTTCCAGACTGGTCTGTTCGTTGCCAATGTTGTATTATTCTTACTGATCCACCTCCGCTGTTCTTCTTTTCCTTTAGCCCCTGGCGCATGGTACTGGTTACTATGACGTCCAACCGGGGATTGTCCACGCGATGGACGGCTCTGTTGGCCATTCTAGGAGTCTTGTTGAGCCTCGCCCATCTTACTGGTAAGTTGCTATGGGTACTTACTCCAATTATCAGTCTTTGTTAACGATGGGATGCCGCAGATGCGGTCAAGGAGCATGATTTCAAGAAATGCGACCAGTCAGGATTCTGTAAACGAAACCGAGCCTACGCGGATCACGCAGCTGGATCATCAGCATGGAACTCTCCCTACGACGTAGTCCACGACTCACTTTCCTTCGAAAATGGCCAACTGAATGCTATGATCCTCAAGACGATCAATTCGAATGGCGACACCGAGCGCTTCCCGCTTACCGTCTCTTTCCACAAGTCTGGCACAGCCAGAGTTACGGTCGACGAAGAGAAGAGGCAGAAGAAGGACATAACTCTCAGACACAACAGTCAGGCGCGGAAGGAGCGTTACAATGAGGCAGACCGCTGGGTAATTGTTGGCGGTGTCGACTTAGACCAGGAGGCCAAGGTGACGCACCAAGACAAGTCTCAGATCAACATCAATTATGGCCCGGAGTCCAAGTTTGAGGCAGTTATCAAGCTATCGCCACTCGAGGTCGACTTCAGACGGGATGGAGTTTCCCAAATCAAGTTCAACGACCGTGGTCTTTTCAATATGGAGCACTGGAGACCCAAGGTGGAAAACCCCGAGCCGAAGGAGGACGAGGAGAGACAGGGCGAGGATGAGGACACATGGTGGGAAGAGAAGTTCGGCGGCAACACCGACTCAAAGCCCCGAGGGCCTGAGAGTGTCGCTATGGACATCTCATTCCCTGGTTATGAGCATGTATTCGGGATTCCCGAGCACACGGGACCAATGTCTCTCAGACAGACCCGAGGAGGCAGTGGCAACCACAACGACCCGTACCGTATGTACAACTCGGATGTCTTTGAGTACGAACTCGATAGCCCAATGACTCTCTACGGCTCTATTCCTTTCATGCAAGCTCATCGGAAAGACTCCACAGTGGGGGTGTTTTGGCTCAACGTTGCCGAAACATGGGTCGACATTGTCAAGACCAAGGACAGCAAGAACCCTCTCAGCTTGGGAAGTGCGAAGACCAGTACACAAACCCATTGGATCTCTGAAACTGGCCTCCTGGACGTCTTTGTATTCCTCGGACCTACCCCCAAGGATGTCACCAGCGCCTACGGCGAGCTCACTGGCTACACAGCGATGCCTCAGGAGTTTGCCATCGCCTACCACCAATGCCGGTGGAACTATGTGTCTGATGACGATGTTAAGGATGTGGATAGGAAGTTTGACAAATTCAAGATGCCTTATGATGTCATTTGGCTAGATCTTGAATATACTGACGACCGAAAGTACTTTACCTGGGAGCCCAACATGTTCGCTGATCCTATCAGCATGGGCAAGCAATTGGACAGCCATGGCCGCAATCTCGTCGTGCTCATCGATCCTCACATCAAGAACATTGAAGGGTACGCGCCCAGCACAGATTTGACTTCGAAGGACCTGGCAGTCCACGACAAGGACAACAAGATCTACGAGGGCTGGTGCTGGCCTGGCTCTTCCAACTGGATTGACTGCTTCAACCCTCAGGCTATTGAGTGGTGGAAGACACTGTTCAAATACGATTATTTCAAGGGTACAATGGAGAACACGTTCATCTGGAACGACATGAACGAGCCATCGGTTTTCAACGGCCCCGAGACGACCATGCCCAAGGACAACATCCACTTTGGAAACTGGGAGCATCGAGACATCCACAATCTGAACGGCCTCACCTTCCACAATGCTACGTTCCAGGCCATGGTCTCAAGAAAGAAGGGCGAGCTTCGTCGGCCATTTATTCTCACTCGTTCATTCTATTCTGGATCCCAGAGACTTGGTGCTCTGTGGACTGGCGATAACCAAGCGTCATGGGACCATCTTGAAGCATCTATTCCGATGATCCTGAACTTGGGCATCTCCGGCTACCCATTCGTCGGGGCCGACGTTGGTGGTTTCTTTGGCAACCCCGAGAAGGAGTTGATCACCCGCTGGTATCAGACAGGTGCCTTCTACCCATTCTTCAGAGCACATGCTCATATTGATGCTCGTCGACGTGAGCCGTACCTCCTGGGCGAACCGTACACAGATATTGTCACCGCCGCACTTCGGCTGCGCTACCAACTGCTGCCTGCTTGGTACACAGCCTTTTATCACTCCAACAAGGACGGCAGCCCTATTGTGCGACCGATGTTCTGGACACATCCCTCCGAGGAAGGTGGTTTCGCGATCGACGACCAGCTGTTTGTGGGATCAACTGGACTTCTTACGAAACCCGTTGTCAAGGAGGGCCAAACCTCCGTGGATATTTGGATCCCAGATGACGAGCGATACTACGACTACTTCACTTACGAGCGCATGAAGACGGAGAAGGGCAAGCATTTGACCGTCTCTGCGCCTCTTGAATCTGTCCCTTTGCTTATGCGAGGAGGTCATATCTTCCCTCGACGTGACATCCCCCGCCGTTCATCCGCCATGATGCGTTTTGACGACTACACACTGGTTGTAACGATTGGTAACGACAACGTTGCTGAGGGCGAGCTTTACGTTGACGATGGTGACTCGTTCAACTACGAGAACGGCCAGTACATTCACCGCAAATTCGAGCTTTCCGAGAATCTGCTGAGTTCAGTGGACGCTGAAGGCCGCGATCCCAACTCTATCAAGCCAGGACCCTGGTTCACAGCCATGAACGAAGTCTACATTGATAAAATCATCATTGTTGGTGCTGGAGCAGCATGGGAGCACCCTCAGTTGAAACTTCGCTCCGAGGGTCGCTTCCGGCCCATCAAGGTGCAGTATCATCGCGCTGACGAGGGACGCCCTCCGTACGCAGTGCTTGGCCGTGTGGGTGTTCGTATCAATGAAGACTGGAGCGTCCAGGCTGCGTAAAAAGGCGGATTCGCACGCGCCTTTGCTTTGATCAGCGAAGCGAGTCACCAAATATTATGGCGCGGCGATGGCTTGAGTCGTGCGCCGCGATCGACTATCAATGGCCCCACAACCAGAATACATAGACACGGGATAGGGCGGCAGTTGTGGCGGACCTTAGCGTGTTTAGTGTGCTTCTAGCGTGGGGGGCATCTGGTAGGCTCATATGGCCGATCATTCGAATTTGTAGTTATGTTAAAGACTTGGACATGTTCTGTAAGCGACCAAAGGTGGCAAGTGACATTTTGAACTTTTGTAGCTACTCACCATTGGACCCTCGGATGCCGTCGTGAGCTCGAAGTAGTGATTGAATGAGTCGGTTGAAGTATTGCTTTACACTAGAAGCGGGCTCCCAAAATCACCCAAACGGCAGGTTCCATGCGACAGTGCACCAAGGAAAGGTCTGGATCGCCGACAGCGACTAGCCCCGTATGTTGTTTCATTCCTAAGATAACGTTTCGGATAGTGAACTCATGTGCGTTTCCATACCTCCTTTTTTCTTATCCGCCGGGAACGTGGGAGAGGGATCGGGAGGTTCCTTAAATTAGAGGGGAACACTAGGAAGGGACTCCAATAATCGTTAATCTTCTCCGCGGTAGGCCCGCTAGTTGCTAACTATTAGTCTATTACACGGACGACAGATGGGACGCAGCTGCTAGCACCATCACCGGATCTCTCGGGCCTCCCAAGTAAGTGCCCACGTAAGTGGGAACATTCCCGATGATAGATTCGTCTCGCGATGACTGGGGATCGTTCGATCGTGGGTCTGCGGAGACAAGTGGAATGTGATCTTGTGCCATCGCATCTCGACATGCTTCGCTTTTTGGATCAGTCACTTTGGGTTTGTGGCTCAACTAAACGGATTTAAATGTACTACGGACAAGCGTCTTTCATGGGTGTTATCCTTCCCCCACCCCTGCAACAATCTATCGAAGGAATTGACCGTTGCCCGCGTTCCTGGTTCATGCGGCGCGCTCGGCAAGTAAGGTACGTTTGAAGGCAAGCATGTGGAAAAGCACTGAAGAGAAGAAGCTCGGTGTTGTCACAGTCTGGCTCCGTACTTGTACTGGGCGGTCTCCACCGCGTGGGAACCAGGGAGCAGCCAGAGGAGCAAGCATAGCCAAAGATATCGCGTCCTGACCCAGTTGGTGTGTGGTATAGTTGCTTGGCCTGCTGTAAGTGGCTCCATACGAAATGCAGTCCCTGGCGCTACGGACATAGAGTCCCAAGCTATGACTCTGTATTTCTTGAGGGAGGTACTCAGGTACACGGTGTCTGCTGGCCCACGGTTGATTGTAGAGGGTCACCAATCCCTCTTGTGCATAAGGTACCTGTTCTCGAGTAATAAGACTTGGCTTCACTGGTGGCGTGAAGAGGGAGCAGCGTCGCTCATTGCGACGCGACCTGTAACCAATGCCTAGGTAGGTAGGCGTTGGCTGTCTCAAAGCTGGTAAGATTTTTTTTTTTCTTTATTCTTCTTACATCCCGCGTGGTGGTCTTGCATTGCAGCCTTAATTAATTCCTTATCGGTAATTGACGCCGGTGGCTTGATGGCAACTGCAAGGGCAAGCGCCACAGCCACCCATCCGGTGCACCTGCAGTGTGACGCGTCCCTGAAATGGCGTGCTATACCGCTGTAAAGGGCGTGGTGTGAACCTGCCAGACCCAAATGCGGCCTCCCCTAGCTCCTTCCGTGCGCGCCGGATTATCAGCACTAAAGATTCCTTGGCTACTGGTAGGTTGGAGGTAGCCAGGTACCTTGAGCCTCGCATCGCAGAGCCGCTAGGTCAGGTACTTGAGGTACACCGCGCGCCCGCTAGGAATCCACAGTGACCTCCTGTGGCTTCGGCCTTATATCCTCATCGCAAGGTGTTTTTTTCATGGCTAAGGAAAGCCCGATAGCTTGGCCTCGCCACTGCATGAGGACGGTCAATCTCCATTATCACTGAGGTCGGTTTCAGGATATCCAAAAGGAGAGACACGAGGTTTCTGCAGATAAGCACCGAATATCGTATGGGCAATTGCTAGACGGACAGCTTGATCTGTTTGCCTCAGCATCTGGACAATTTTGCGACTCGGCTTTGGCTATGAATGATTGCCGTCATGTTTGTCCCAGAGAAATGTTCAATCACAGTGTCCGGACAAACGGACACCCGAGGGTGACGTGCGAGCAAAATCATCTTTGCACCCAGACACCGCGACTTCCACTCGTGAGTCGTATTCCATTGCATCCAGTGCGAGAAAATCTGAGGCAGCCGATCCACAAGGACCACACCACCAAGCCAGCCCACCAATCTACCTCCCCTGATGGGCGATCGCCCCATCTAAAGAATCTCTCCTTGGACCGTTGGACAGCGTATCCCCTGCCCGTGGATAGTTGAGCTCGGTGCCGTCATATATCCACAGCAAGGCCAAGGATCGATCGTATTGCTAATTGCCTCTTAATGATCTCGGAGCCGCTCCGTTTCCCTTTCACTCGCAGTTCTTCTTCACTTTGAAACCAGCTTTCGAGCATGATACTTTTGCCTTGACTTACCAAATTCACCCTCGTTAAACTCTCTTCATATGAGTTGTCCGCTCTAATCAATCGTAACCTCGGCCTTATCGGCTGCTGTCACTCGTTCACACCAAATGGCCATTGTTGGCCCTGGCACCTAGTTTCGACTTGAGATTAACACCTTTGAGAGAAACATTGCCCCCGTGGCACATGGTTTGATTTTCAAATCGAGGACTGCGCCTGGCATTCGTTCTTGGATCGATACAATACCGATATCAATCAATAATCGGAAGGGTTCTTGAGATGGCCGGCACATCATCAGATCCCCGTCCATCTGACGGAACCCACGATGCGCTCCAACGCCCAAATGAGCAACAGCAGCAATATCTGGCTCAGACTCAATCTCAGGATACACAACAATCGCAGATGACACCGCAGCCCTCTTCAGGTCTGCCAAACCACCCAGCTCAAGCGACTTCTCCTCAACCAGCGGAGGAACAACCCCAGTATCGTATGTCAGTCAGTCACGATCGCGAATACAACGAGAAGCATTCTCAAAATGCTCCCTTCCCGGGATATCTCGACAGAATGGAGACTATCTACCCCCAGGATTCACATGAGGCCAATCTTAGGTCGCCTCACAATACCCGTGCTGAAGCAAGTCGTCTCGACGATGACCTCGAGCTCCTCCGTGCCGAGAGGTTTATCTCGAATCAGGAACATGATAATATCAGCCGTCATCGCACCCGGCCGACTTTCGAGCGCATGGACACGGATGTTGAAGATCATTTCAACCCGCAAGCCACTTATGAAGAAAAGGACGTGACGCCCAAGGATGAGAACGCCGCAGGATACAAGGTTCTCAAGTTGCTGAAGAAGCTTCCTCGCTTCGTGCGGTACTTCCTCTATCTGCTTCCCGGTGCTGCCTTGCTAATGATCCCAATCCTGCTGGGAATCTTCGCCATCAATCAAGAGGAGAACCCTGTTGGGGGCATAGGGGGGCCTCCGCTCTTTTGGTTCGGCATTTGGTTACAGATCGTCTGGGGCTCCTTGTGGGTGTCGCGCATGATTACTAGTCTGATGCCGCACATTTTCCACTCAACAGCTCGGATTGGCGGCTCAACTAATGCTAAGAAGTGGAAGGAGGTTGGCCACAACCTTGAGCTGCATACCGCCCTATTTCTTTGGATGCTCGCTGTGCTCATCTCCTACAACCCCATCGTTGCCAACAACCGTGTCAAGGTTCCGAAGGGTAGGGAGGACGATGTGGATAGAAAATGGATCGGAATAGTCTTCAAGGTCATCATCGCCATTTTTGTCTTGGTGACACTCAACTTTGTCGAAAAGATTATCATCCAGTGGATCGCCGAGGCCTTCCACACACGAACGTACGCGACCCGTATCGAGAACAACAAGGGAGATATACGACAGCTGGTGCATCTGTTCGAGTACGCCAAGGGTAAACTTGAGCAGACGGACGAGTTCTGGCAGGGCAACGCCAACTCTGGAGGAGATAGCGGATCTCAAACACCGATGCAGACCCTCCATGACAATGCTCGGCAGGTTCTCGGCAAGGTTGGCCAAGTTGCCGGCAAGGTTGGCAATGACTTTATTGGGCGCAAGACGGACATGAACCACCCTCGAAAAGTGGTCGCTGAACTACTACGCACAACTGGGTCATCGCATACGCTCGCACGCCTAATTTATCGCAGTCTGGTGCGGGCTGACGAAGAGATGGTCTTCACTGACGACATGCTGCAAGCGTTCCAAACCCCTGAAGAAGCTGATGCTGCGTTCAACATGTTTGACAAGGACATGAATGGCGACATCTCGATTGAGGAGTTCGAGACGGTGACCAATGAGATTTCCTTGGAGAAGAAGTCCATCGCTGCTTCTCTTAAGGATTTGGACTCGGTCATCAAGAAATTGGACAAGGTCTTCTTCTTCATCATCTTTGTGATTGCAGTTATCGTCTTCATCTCCATCATTTCCGGGTCAGCTGCGGCAGGCCTTGCTTCTGCAGGCAGCTCTGTTCTCGGTCTGGCATGGATGCTGCAAGCTACGGCCCAGGAGTTCTTGCAGTCTATCATTTTCGTGTTTGTCAAGCATCCCTTTGACGTGGGCGACCGTGTGACGATCTATGGATCAACCGGCGAGCAAATGACCGGAGACGATTACTATGTCACGGAGATCTCACTGCTCTACACTGAATTCAAGAAGATGCAGGGACATGTCGTGCAAGCGCCGAACTCTCTGCTCAACACGCTCTTCATCCTGAACCAGCGACGATCCAATGGTCTGGCCTCGCCAACGCCGATTGACATCCGATTTGCTACACCCCAATGGATGATTGACGAACTCAAAGCTCGCATGTTGGACTTCGTTAAGAGCAATCGCCGAGACTTCCAGCCGACAATTATCTTCGAGCTCTCCAACATCATCGAGATGCGCGCCGCCAGGCTCACTGTTGTGTTCATCCACAAGACCAACTTCCAAAACGAACTGTTGCGCCTCAATCGTCACAGCAAGTTCATGATGGAGCTCATGTATCAGATGAACGAGATCGGCATCCAGTCACCTTTCCGCATCGAGCCTGGTGGTAGCCGCGAGCATCCTGTTCACTGGGCCAGCACGCAACCTCCGCCTTCTTACTCTCAAAACGATCCCGACCAACCGCATCAACCTTCGCAACCCGAGCATTCGCGGCCATCTCAGCCGCCGCAACGGAATCTATCGATGCGTCGACCCTCCATTACCAGTGGTAGCAGTGCCCGGGCCAACATGGCAGCGAACCCGAGTCTTGACGCTAGTATGACGGATTTCCAAGATGTCTTCTCCGCCCGCCGCGATCACTTCCAGGCCAGCCGACTAGCGTCCATCAAGGAGAAGAACCATGCTGCCAAGAAGAAGGATGAGGCTATCAAGGACAACGAATCGGAGCCCCGAGGCAGCACGTCAGCTCTCGCGCCCACAGAGTCGATCCGCTCTCAAACACGGAACCGCGCCTGGGGACGCTATCGCAGCAATTCCAGGGCCGCCCAGCATCAGGCTGCTGCTGCCGCCAGTGACAATGTTGTCTGATCTGGCCGCGTAGCTGACATGATCCATCATCTATCTCAGCCCTTACGACCGATTATGTTTTGTGTTTAAGTAACAGCAAGATAAGAACGAACAAATGAAGGAAAAATAGAAAAGTGGGCAATGGGCCCTCCGCGCGGGCGTTTCATGACTGCCATCATGGGTGAGCGGATGGGTTTATAGCTTGATAAACAGCGGATGTACATTGATGATTCCCATCGACTGAGCTTTAATTTTCTTTTGATGATAATAAGAACAATATACACACTTCAATGATAAATGTTGGTGGATTAAGCCCTGACATCTTACCAAGCTCTCAATTGGCACGCTGACGAGATCCATGAGACATACCTGGCAAATGTAAAGTTGGTAGTACTGTGTTCCTGGTCATTTACCGAAATGTCGATCAGATTATCTGGAGGGGTTCAACCCGGGTAAGAGGAATTGGCCTAGCAAGTCCATAAAATCACCTGGCGCTGACTTCGCCGTCACCTCTGTATCGCCAAACTTTTGCTCACTGTGCCGCTTAGCTTTCCTTGTTCCCAAGAATTAAATTTCGGTTCCCACTTTGACAACTTTCAGTCATGCTTCACCAGAGGTTTTTTGCGCCCTGCAATAGCGATTGTCTGATTGTTACCGCGGCCTGGATCATTCTGGACTAGGTCGGCACTCGGAGATACCAGGATGCAAAGAAATAAATCCATTGAATTCTAAGAAGGACCATGACGTCGCGACTTTACAATTTCATTGCCTCTCTACAATGGCTTTACGTTCTTTAAATGCCACAGTGAGCGCAAGGGTATTTGGTAATGAGAACCACTGGCGGAGAAAGATGGGACATCCTGACCCATATACTCCGTAATTTCATCGACGGAAGCCGCTCGGAGAGCGTCATCCGATGCGTGTGTTTCTGGGGCTAGACGTATTAATAGCGTCCAATGGAAATCGATCTGTAGTGGGCGCGGGGCGAGGGTCATTTGGTGCAGGGGAGGCCATATCGATCCAACGCAGCTGAGCTGTTGGTTCGCAGGCCGTCTTGGTCCGTTACTCGTCCAAGCAGTAATACTTGTACTGACTCTTTCGAAGAGCCCGAGCAAGGACTAAGGGACTAGTACTAATACCAGCTAGCACTTAGTAGGGTAGCAGATACGGTAAAGTCGTAGTAGCAGTAGCAATAGCTTGTTGGAGCGTGGTACCTCAGACGCGCGCGCGCGTGCACGAGTTCAGCCGCATCCCGCCCAAACTCCTCTCGGGAAATCCCCCCTCTCTGGGGTTCTCCCCCAATGGATGTGTACGGCTGAAATTCTCCCCGTGGGATCGGCGGCAAGGCGTTCTCTTTGGCTTGGCTCATTTCCATGCATTGTCAGCGGTGCTTTCCCCGTCGTTTCCCTGCCTTTCTTAATTGATTTTGCGACAACGGTGCTTTTCTCCCCCTCAGTAGCTCCAGAAGTTCACTGAGGGTTCTCTCATTCATGGGTGGATAAATCCGCCTGGGGTTTACAACCTGCGACTCACGTCGCTGGTAATAGGACAATCGAATCGGCCAGCTTACGAAAGCGGAGCCACATCTCGACACAAACCCCGAAGTCGGACAAACCCTTTGTTATCTACAAAGTCGAGTGCGCAGCTGGTGGGGGAAAACCTGTGCCGTGAACCCTTGAATCGGCTGCTGTTATGAGTAGTCTCCCCACCGGCTGGGAGCTGGACTATGATGGCTCTCGCTGGTTCTACATGTACAAGCCGACGGGCCACTTCCAGTATCATTTCCCGGCCGATGGCGACGAGTTCCCTGATTTTGTCGATGCTGCTTCGCCCGCGCCCCAGCTCGCCCCCGAAGAGCGCCTCGAGTCTCAGCAGCAAGTGCGCCGGCAGACGAGCCAGCACGGGGCGCCCACAGACGACCCGGACCGGTGGAAGAGTCGCATGTCGGCGACGGCAAGGCCTGTCAGCACCATATGGGAGCCGGATGGATCGACGGCGAACGGTGGCGGTAGCAGGAGCGGTGCTGGGGACAGCGATGTCTTCCAGCCGGAGAGTTTCATGTTCCTGGGACCGGGGACATATCTAGATGTGAGTCCTCTGGTGGAGGAGGAGGAAGAGGCGGCCAGGCGAGCGATTGCAGGCGGAAGCCCGGGCACTGTAAGCAGAGGCACGGCGACACCCATAAGGAGACCAGGCGCGGATTTGTCGCCCCACGAGATGGCTGCAGAACCAAATACCACAGTAGCTGAAGTCGCAGCTCAGGTCGCTGTACCACCTGCCTCGCCCCCAGCGGCCACGCATGTAGAACTGCCTGCGGTAGAGGTACACATGCTCGACAGTCGAGAGATGCCGCAGGAGTTGCCCGCCGAGGAACGATACAATCCGGTAGGGCGTATGGCAGAGATGCCATCCGAAGCGACAGCACAGTCGAGGGAAGAGACTCAGCCGGTAGAGCTTGGCGATCGTACAGTACTGGCTCCAATTGAGACGGCAGTGCCCGAGGGCTTCGCGGAGCTTTCCGCACAGACTAGCCCTCTCGACCAGAACAGAATCAACGAGCATGGCGTTGGGTCGAGCGTTCCGAAAACAGAAGCAGAAGCAGAAGCAGAAGCAGAGATGCGAAGCGACTTTGGGGTTCAGCAACAGCAGCACGGCGAGATTCCCGGAGAAGCTCGATTATCCCAAACTCCCCAGGAGCCAGCAGATCTTCCAATGCCCACGTACCAGGCCTATCAACCAGGGAAGACGTTGACCGGGCAATCAAAGGGAGATCAGGTCCCCTTCAGGCATAGTATGCCACCCAGCGTGATGAGGAACGAGCCGCTGCTCATCCACTCCGCTTCTGAAGGGGACGACACACCCTTCAGCCCGACCGCTGTGCCTGCCGCCCTGACATTGCGGCCAAAGGCGCCTGTATTGGCGCCGCCACCACCGCAACATCAGCCCGAACTGGATGGGCCGAGTCAACCCGTCAATGAAACGGCGCTCCACCATGCACCATCGATACTGAAGCCTGCCAGAAATACGCAGAACCGCCATTCAATCCAAGGGATGCCACAAATTGCAGCTGACGTGGAGTCTGGGAGAAGTCGTCCTGCAGTAGACCAGTCTCTGCCTGGGGTGAGCAAGGTTCCGTCAGTTCTCAAACCAGCTCGAGGCAGAGCAGGCTCGATACCGTCGAAGAATCCAGTTACAGTTACGCCGAAGTTGATAACTGTGGATCGACCCCTCAAAAGCTACGAGAAGCCATCAGCAACACCATATGTTGCAACTGTGCCGGTATCTCCACGTGAGAAAATCTACATGCCGTACAATGGACAGATTGGGGCGACAGGACCCATTGCTGGCACTGGCGCAAGGGAGGTAAAACAACAGCTGCCAATCCGGCCGGCGAGCACGATGCCTAATATCGGCGGCCATAAGTCAGAGCACCCATCCGCACCTTCGACAGAGTCAGGTACATCGCAATCACAGTCGTTCGAGACGGAGGGCGACGTAGTGATGCCGCCCCCTCGCCATGCCGATCGGCCGGCTTCGACACCGGTGGGACAATCGTCAGATGAGCAAGGCAAAAGGCTTACTCAACGCCCTCGGCCCTTCATCGTTGACGCCTCGTTACCTGGGATTTATGACCCCACAAACATTGCACCTGCGTCTCCTTCGCGTGCTAGCTTCCACATCACATCAGGAAGTCCGTCATCGCCTGGGCGGAGGGCGGGAACAGGCACTGTAGCAGCAGCATCGCCACGCCGGTCAAGATCCGGCAGTACATCTTCTGCCACAGCAATGTATACTCCATCGCCCATCGGGAGCATGCGACGGAATTCATCGGCGGTCTCGATGGACCAGAGCGTGGACGGAACAGCAACTTTCACTCCGTCACCAGAATCGCAGACTCCGCCATCTGCATCGCAGAGTACTGTGTCTGTGACTTCACCACCCCTCAGACCTTCAGGGCTGAGGCATTCAATCTCAGGCGCGACTGACCTAAATGAGTCCACGGCACGAGAAGGCATTAGCAAGGGTGCCCCTTTCGGTACTCGTGAAGTGGCAGACGAAGAATCGTATTTTCCTCCATTGGACCGTCCAGAGTCGGCCGCGAAGAAGCAGGTCAGATCTCTGGCGACCGAGCCTCCAATACCAGAACCACGAGCCACGTCAATCCGATCGACAGGTCCAGGTGGTCCCGTTCCGGCGCTGCAAAGATCGCAGTCTTTGCATGAACATCCGAGCCGCACTCCTGAGTTGCGTGAACCTTCTTTACCAGAACCTTCCCCAGATGCATCAGCAAACCTGGCAGGACATGTTTTGAGTCGTATCGAGGAGCATGATGAACCACCGCAAGATAGACCAATTGCCCCACTGGTGAAGAGGCATTCCATGTCATCCAGCATTCAACAGTCGCCTAGGATGAGGGCGCAATCACCGGCAGCATCTTCGGTGAGTTCAATATCCGTCGCCGGAGCGACAGCACCGAGCCAAACGCAAAGGATACCGCCTCAAAGCCAAGCGTCCAATTTGGATCCAGCTTCTCATCAAGCGCCGCAACAAGGCCAGCATGTACCTGATTACCGTCACCACTCTGCGAATAATCAGGGCACACCATCTGCTCCGTATCCGGCTGCTGCAGGACCGCAACCTGTAGCTCCGCAGCAATGGTACCCTCAAATGCAAATGCAACCGGTAATGGCAAATGGATTTCTCCCAAACTCTGGACCGCCTCGGTCGCCATCTTCTCCCGTTGCAGGGAAGGAAAAGGACAAGAAATGGACGAAGTGGTTCAAGAGCTCTAGGACATCTAAGAACACGCCATCTCCACAGCATTCACAGTCTCAAGTCCAATACTTCGTGCCCGCTGCGGGTCAAGTGCCACCACAATATGTGCAAGGTCCTCCGCCACCCGGTTGGGCTCCAGGAATGCAACCTCAGCCAGTGTTCTGGCAACCAGGTCATCCTCATCCTCAGCATGTTATGTGGCAGCCAATGCCTGGTCCGCCTGACCAAGGCTCGCCGCATATCAATACCATTCGAAGGGCTTCAACGGGTGGTTCAGCGTCAGCGAGTGGAGGTCAGCCGGCGGTCTCTCACAACCGGCACTTGAACGATTCCGAGGGGACTCGTCCCAATCCTGGTCCAGCATCTCATCCGTCTTCGCATCACACTCGGGCATCTTCAACGCAAAACCTGCCTTATCAACATCCGAATCCCGCCTACCAAGGCAATCAAAGTACGAAGACGGCGCCACCTCCCTTGTTTACGCAGAACCCCACAAGTGTTCCGCAATCCGTGCTAGGGCAATCGCCACAAACACCGTCAAGTGGTTCTGCTACATCAAGGAAGGCGACCAAATGGTTCAAGAAGCCTGCTGGTGATTATTCAGGGAACGATTGGGAAGACGAGGATACTTGGAACATGAGACCATGAAGCAATAAGCCTTGTTAGACTCGCTTATGTATATAGATAGCCCCATAATGATGAACGACTTGACAGCCAATGCACAATGTGATTGTACGAGAGTCAAACAGTTGGCGGTCTTGAGTGGCCGTTGATAGCCATAGGTGAGCGAGTATTTCTTTGAGACGAGTCTGGTGTTGCGTGTTCAGCATTGCACTCCCATGCTAATCCAACCGAACAATATGGAGCTACCTCGATGAGTGGAAGATTCGAGGAGTAAGGCACCACCTTCCTATCTGTTCTATCTAAGGGTGAGGTAGTAGTTGTAGTTGGGGGCTTGCTCGAAAGGTAGTCACGTGCACCCGTGTCACCGGCGCGCGTTAAGGTTGCGTGACCCTCTTTGTAGGTGTTCAAGCCCCATCTTTACCTCAACCGGATGAATCCTTGTGGTGGACTACTCAGCATACTTCGCTTTTTGGTAACCCTTTGCAAAATGCGCGGGGAACAAACACTATGACACAGCTTGGATCGCAATTGGTTCCCGAACAAGGTGCCCAGCATGAGACGCAGGATAGTCAGGCCATCTACGAGGCTCTGCGAGAAGAGTTGGGTGTAGGCGCGGTACGTACAAGTGCACTCGTTTCCGCGAACTGCGGAATTATCCCAGTCGCGGTAGCGCGGGTCGGACACCCAGAGTTTTGGTGGGTGCGAGTATCGGGGGCTAACAGATTGTGTGCGGTGCGTTGCAGCTCAGCGGCGGAACACCCGACAGCGGCTACCTTGAGAGACTTGCGTTTTCCCGAGAAGAAGAAACCTACATGACGAATGAGAAAGCTGAAACTAACGGCATTCATGTTGGTCCGCGAACAACGGAGAGCAGGCCGCCCGCGGTCGAGGTGCGTCCACGCCCATCTAGTGGCTGAGAGGCCAGGGTCCCGTCGACACCCGACAGGGATGTGCTAACAAGTAGAAAAAGCAAACATCAGCCGTCATCGACAGCCAAAACACCGGGCCCGTTCACGCGCCCCCCGAACAAGAGATATGCATTGAGGTGCCTCGATCTCATGGGTCCAGTCGCGAGCCCGCAGTCGAGCAACAGCATCGTCCGCCGCCACCTTCAGAGCACGATGCGCGGACTCATCATCGCGACACCGAGGCTGTAGGCAACTTGCCAGCTCGAAAGATGGACGCTTCGCAGCAAACGCCGACTCAGGTCAACGAGGACCGCGACTACGAAATATGTGACTCCCTACCCTCGAGCCCCGCACAAGAACACACCGGCCCGACGTGGGAGGGGAACGAAGAACGAACGCTGCAGGACGACGATACCGGCGCAGTTAACTTCGGCAACTGCAGCCCGTTCGCTCGACCCTCGTCGCAGGTCTCCGAAGACGGCGGCTTCGAGAAGACCAAAGGCCACTGGACCCAGGCAGACAATACCTCACAGCAGCTATCGAGCCATGCTTTCACGCCGTTCAAGCCGCAGGGTGCCCCGGAATTCGAGACACCTGCTCTGCCTAAGAACCCGTTCGGCGCGAAAATTGGTGTTGCTGCACCCTTCGCCGGCAGTCAGCTTTTTGGGCAGACGCAGTTCTCATCGGCCGTGAAGCCATCAAAAATCACCAGCCCTACCTCCTCACGACCGTCACCCAACGTTCTACATAACTCTATCTCGCCCAACGCGGCCGAGACATCGCCACTGAAGAATCGCACCAACGTTTCCTCTCCGACTGATATTCGTACCTCGAGTCCAAACAGGGTGGACGAAGTACCTGCGACGGTTTGCCGACCCAAACATTTGGACATTATAGTGGAAGAAACTCCTTCAGCTTCAAGATCGGCCAGAGAAGAGAGGGTTCCTGGATCCCCCACGAATGCTAGGCCGCGTTCCGCTGAGTCCCATCAACCGCTGGTGTACTACGAGAGTGTGAAGAAGTCGCAGGAAAGGAAGAACACTGATGACTCTATCTATCAATTCGTTGGCTCGGACAGTGAAGATGACGAGGCTTTGAGACGGGTAGAGCGGCGCAAACGGGTGGAAAGGAAGAAGGCCCAGGCAGCTCGCGAGATGGAAAAGGTTCACTTCACGCCTGTATCGCGTAGCAACGCCAACGACAGACCCAGTATGAAGAGAAGGCGAACCTTGTCTGGCGAAGTGCCCGAGATTTTCAAGGCCCCCATCTTGAGAGCTTCAGACACATCGAAAAGCTCTGGTGAGCAACCACTGATTGTTGACTCCCAGAACAGGATCGCGTCAGCGAGTCATCCGGTCAACGATGACACAACGCAAGGGACGGAAGATCCTCCAGAAGATGAGCTTGGAGACGCCGAACCCGTAGCAGAGCCGATGGCGATCGACGAAAAGCAGCAAGATGAGACTTACGAACAGGATCAACTCGCTGGCGATGAAAGGATTCCGGCTACAAGTCCATTAGGAACTCCTGTTTCTGGCGCTGAAGAGGATCCGCAGCCTCAGTCACAGCCGGAGCTACCCGGACCACAGAAGAATCATCGAATATCTTCACCTCCCAAAGAATTAGAAACTTCATCTTTGCCGCCAACGCGCCAGAAACCTAGGGCAACGTACGGACGAAAACCACGCCCAACACGAGGAAACATTGTCATCACCTCGTCTGCCTCAGAAGTTACTCCTCATAAGCAAGATATCAGTACAGATTCTGCCGCTGCTCCTACGAGCAGTCCAACCTCTACTGTTGCCACTGATGGTCTGCCGAACGGCCAGCCGAAGGCTGACGCTACAGAGAAAACAGGGCATGTCGCCGAGGAGACGAACACGACTCCTCGCCGAACTAGTCCGTCTCGATCAGCGAAAGCCTCGTCTGTATCCAAAGAGCAAACCCAGCCTCCACCTACAGATGATCATGCGGACGACCAGCTTCTTGCAGCCTCTTCGAGCCTCAGTAGTCTTTCGTCCGCCCCGTCTTCTTCCCAGATGTCAACTCCACCTACCAGAGATTCTCCTGCGCCGGACCATGAAGAGATCATGAGCCTCCCATCGCCGGTAGGCAGCAAGAACCTTAAAAAAGGTACAATGCGCAGCACATCTCAATCTATCTCACCTCAACCGATGACACGGCATACCAGATTGGCGAAGCAGCGTGCGCCCCATTATGGCTCTGAATCGACTGATGAGCTGCAATTGTCGCCCAGTGGCAGCGTCCTAGCCAAGAGCGTTGGTCACTACAAGGCTAGCAGAACCTTCAGGCAGAGCATTGGGCCCGTCCATCGTACTGGTGGCATTTTCGAGGGCATGGTGTTTGCCATATCGCTTCAAACGAACGGAGTAAAGGCACAAGACCGAACCAAGCTTGAAGCCAAGATCTCACAAGCTGGTGGAGCAATACTATCCGAGGGATTCGAAGAGCTGTTCGATAATCCTTCCATCGTGCAGTCGCATGAGCCTGTGTTTGACCAAGATGAGCCGATGACGCTTTGCAGACAGTACGCCGAGACTGGTTTTACCGCCCTTATAGCCGATGGCCACTCCCGAAAAGCCAAATACATGCAGGCGTTAGCTCTTGGGCTGCCCTGCCTAGCATCTCAATGGGTCACAGCGTGTCTCAGCAAGGGGAAAGTTGTAGACTGGGAACCATATCTGTTGTGCTCCGGAGCATCGGCCGTGCTTGGAAATGCCCTCCGCTCACGAAACTTGATACCTTACTCGGCCGCCGACGCCCGACTTGCAGAGGCTGTTGGCCAAAGGCGGAAGCTACTCGAGGGCAAACGGGTGCTTGTCGTGGTTGATTCAAGGAAAGGGCGCAGCGAGGCGAAGCAGCCTTACATCTTCCTAGCGCGCGCTTTGGGACCGAGCATGTCACGAGTATCCAGCGTGGAGGCGGCACGAGGGGCGTTGACAGACCACATACAAGAGAAGCGACAATTTGACTGGATATACGTGGATCAAGGCACCGGCGCCATTGAGTCTGTTCTAACCCCCGCTACCAACGGAGGCGCGAAGAAACGGAAGAGGGCTTCTACGATGTCGCCCTTTGGGAACATTCGAGTTTTGAACGACGAAATGATTATACAGAGTCTCATTCTCGGCAGAATGGTTGAGGCCGACGAAATAAACTTTTGAAAGAGTTGCATATGCTTTGCATGAGGCGTCGGAAAGGTTCTGTTTATACTGTTACTTAGCATAGGGCGAGTGCATAGTTGTATATACCCATGGTGCAAAAATCTTAGTTTCTCAAAACAAGTTCGTTTCTTGGATGATTGAAGTCGTGAATTGATAAGTTTCTTTACCCAAGTGCTTCAAGACATCCTGAGGTCGGGGCAGGCTTAAGCACCTCCGAATCGTCGTCGCGACTTGAGTGGGGCCGGGTCGTCCGGAGTCGGAGTGGACATCGAACCGCGATCCGGGATTCTGCTGTTGATCGACGTGGGGTCTCGACAAGAGGTGAGCCCCGTCGAGAGTCTGTGGAGAACTACAGTGACCTACGCAACTGTCCTAATTAGATAGGGTTGTCTCATCTTCTCCACGGTTTTATCTTGTCCGGGCCATCCGTTGCTGACCATTGCTTTGTAGCTCTTTATGCCGTCATAAGCAACTTACCAAGAGGGAAACTAACTTCGTTACCACAGTTTCGCACGACGTATAAATTTCACATTGCACGTCTCTCGAGGGGCTTTTCCTGCCCGGAACCAGCATTTCATTTAAATCCTTTATCAGCGTGTTCTAGCCCCGTTTCCCAGTATCAATCCGTGGTTGAAGAAAGCCGCTGAAGCTACCTTACTTAGCATTTGTGGCGCCGAACAGTCGTTCCAAACTCAATGGCGAGGAATGTCGTACCTTAAGCTCTCGGCATTGTACGGAAGGCTGCTATTGTGTGGTCTCCTGTTGCACAGGTCCAGAATAATCTCGGCTTCCGCTATGGCCAGCTACAACTCGAGCTCGGAGAGTCTTCCATGACGCTTTACAGGAGTATTTGTCGATGACACTCGAAGAACTCATATGTATCTTGACACCCTTACTTCCCGAGAGGGCTAGCTCCAGACGTTATAAGCAAGTAGCTCCAAGGTTTGTGGAAGCTCCGGGACAATGTTTCCTTGCTATCCGAGGGTAAGCTTTCACCTCGAGCCCCTTATTCCTCCAGAAAACCACCCGTAGATCCCGCAGGTTTAGCATAGGTAGCACACCTTCAGAGCTTCTCATCCCACCGCGATGATTCAGCAAAGTTCAGGCACTTGGGTGGTGTGTGTAGTTTCTTGAGTCACAAGCCCCCCCGTATATGCTCATCATCCCATCAAGTTCAGAGACACTTCGAAACTCTATTCGCCCATCGCGCCCGGGAGGTTGCCCACGGTTCGCCACTTCCCGTCTTTATCGTTTTCCGCATAGCTAGCTACTTGTTTTCTGAGGAATTATTAAATTGTCTTGCGGCTCATCGGGTTGGTCACATCGTCCAGCTACTTCGCCCTCTCGCTGCCGTAAGCCAACTTACTTTGGTAAAAGGTCATCTTATTGCAACAGAAAGGAAACCACATTCCTTTTTCCAAGAACCACTGCTTTAATTGCCCACCTGACTTATTCCTGGAGCTTCTTTTCCCCCTTTAACATACTATAGGCTTTTCCTCTTGATATAAAGCATGGCAATAGGCGCCTTCCTCGAGCCATTGATAGTTGTTATCTTGCTCTTCGGCGGGGCTTGGCTGAACCGGAATAAGAGCTATAACTTTCGAAACAACAGTTCGGGATGGGCCGGTGATCTCCATCGCAAGAGGAGCGACGACACTCACCTCCTCCGCACCAAGCCAAGAGCGTCCGCCGAAAGCTGGAGCTCCAGCTCCTCCCCGGTGCTTACACCTCACGAGCTCGCACCCCGCCGCCGCCGCCGCAAACTCCAGGCGTTCGGCTACCGCTCCTATGTCTCGACTCCGAACACCTCCGTCTTCAAGGATCGGTTTCTGAGCCGCGTGCTCCGCAAGTTTCCCTTCCTGACCGAGGCCTGGTATTGGGCCCTCATCTACTGGGTGTACCAGCTCGGGCGCGCCGTCACAGCCCTGACGGTCGTAAAGGGTACCGTCCACGTTGCACGCAAACATGCCCTTCAAGTCATCCGCTGGGAGAAGAGCCTCCGCATCTTTTGGGAGCTCCCGTTCCAGAAATGGTTCCTTGCACGTCCAGCTTTGCTCCACTGGGTCAACCGGGTGTACTCTTTCATACACATCCCCGGCACCATTGGCTTCCTCGTAGTCTTGTTCTACTTGACGACCACTCGTCAGCGATGCGTAGCGAACGGAAGGCTTCGCGTCGACAATGCCGTCGCGGGGCCGGCGCTGTACGAAGCTCGTCGTCGGACCATGGCCATGTGCAACCTCATCGCGTTCATCGTTTTCACGTTGTGGCCTTGCATGCCCCCGCGGCTCCTGAGCGACCCTGATTACATGGGAGGAGATGCCGAGGAAGCCAAGAGCTTCGGGTTTGCCGACACTGTTCACAGCAAAGCTGGTGAGAGCAGCGTCTGGACGACCAATAAGTTTTGCAATCAATATGGTAAGTTCAGCATTGACACTCTAGGGAATCCCAGGCTCCCTAATCGCTCTGTTCGGGTCACTAACACGCTGCGCTTGTTACAGCGGCGGTGCCATCTCTCCATTTCGGGTACTCCCTGCTTATTGGCCTCACCATTTCTACTTTGCCCATCAACAGTTCGCAAACCCAGTTCTGGAAACGCGTAGGCATGGTCGTGGTGGGCATATCCTACCCACTGCTCATCCTCACAGCCATAGTGGCTACGGCGAACCACTTCATCTTGGATGCTGTTGCGGGTGCTGCCGTGTGCGCTGTTGCTTGGCGCGCCAACGACCTTCTACTCAACCTGTGTATCCTCGAAGACTACTTTCTCTGGATGCTCCGCATTCACAAACCCGTCAATTACACGGATCCTGAGACGGCGGTCGATCCGGACTTTCACAACCCGCTTCTTCTTGTTGGCGAGGATGTCTGATGAGGTGTTCCTCCACCGGATCCACCATTTGCCACTCTGGGAGTTGTATGGTAAGAAAATTGTCGTGCGATATTCTGACAGTTACAACGGTGTGGGTTTTTGGAAGTGCTTGACCTAGATAGCGCTTATTTTTGAAGAGTATAGCCCAGTACATAGATTGAAAGGCCCTAGTAGCACTTCTCGTTTTGTCGAACCATTCACTAATAATTGAGAGACACCTTCCAAATAGCGTGGCGTCCAAGTCGGAGTCTCCTCATGCTTGACGATCGTAGCAATCAGCTACTCTTCGCTTCTTCAAAATCGCCGAAAGCCAAGCGTGCAAGAACTTTTGGCAAAAATATGTCAGGCAACTCGTGCCGAAAGCGGTAGGTTGCCTTCAGAGATCATACTGTGACCAGGTTCTTCATGGTCGGGATCCAGACTGCACCTGTTTCGCCGCCTGCACCGTGAACAGACGGTGCATGAGCCAGGCACAAAGCAAAGTGCCCTGTTGCCGGCTCCTACTCCGTAAAGAGAAGCTGGCGACGGCCAATGCGACGTGTTTCACGGGCTCAGAATATCGCCGATCATATGCGCTAGTCCTGTGGGTCGTCTATGAAAAAGTTTGCCAGCCCCATCGGCTTGTCTGGATCGTGAAATACTACAAGTACTCCGTACATATATTTGTACTCTGTACTCTGTACTCTGTACTCTGTACTCTAGAGTTCTTACCATAATCGTAGGAACAATCGAGGCTGCTACCCAATCGATGCTCACGAGGAACGCATGTCTAGTCCGGTAAAGTAGAACGGACCTCGATTTGGACAATTGAAAATCGAAGCCCATAACAGTTTCGAGAATCCGTCCGAAAGACAGATCGACACGGCATCCCCAAGAAGCGCCGTGCAGAGAGAGAAAAATTCTTAGCATGCAGTGCCTGTGGTAACGGAGGAAGTGGAGCCTCAAATGGGTCCACCGGAGCCGGCTACTGTCGGTAGTCCGGCGCCGGCCGTCGACTAGCACTGCGCCGCCATTGTAAACCGCTTAGTGTCGGTGGACTCCAGGCTAACACGGGATGCCAAGAATCACAAGCCTTGACACGCCGAGAGGGCTCAGTGAGAAAGAAAACTCGACGAGCCCGCCGTTTGCAGTCGTTTTTGCATTTCTTGCACACTCAGGTCAAATTCAACTGCTTTCCCACTCGAGGTTTCAACAACTCGAGCGAGTCAAACGGGCTATATTCTATTTTACTCTGAAAGCGTTTTGGCATCAGTTATAAGCGACTCGACTTAAAGCGAATCTTGATAAAAATTTTATAAAAATTCTGCCATTATCTTTTCTTGCCCATTGTGAAAATGGCATCGCCCAAATCTTTCCGGGCGATCATCGTCGGAGGTGGGCCAGTAGGCTTGACCGCGGCTCACAGCTTCTCTCGGGCGGGAATCGACTTTGTTGTGTTGGAGGCCAGAGACACCTGTACGCCAGACGCAGGATCGAGTCTTGTCTTGAACCCAGCTTCCTTTCGCATCTTTCACCAACTCGGTTTGGAGGCGCCAGCTAGGGCAAATTCGGCAGAGCATGAGCGTGCACTTTGGGTGAATTACCACGGCAAGACCTGCAAGGATGTCCGCCCATTCAACGCCTTTGACGAGAGGTAATGCCTGCTGCATCTCGTTTCGTTTGACCTTAACATCTTAACTGACTTTCATCAGTCTTGGACAGCGGCCTATGACCTTCCACCGACAAGACGTGCTCAAGATTCTATATGACAATCTGTCAGATGCTGACCGAGCTAGGGTGCTCTTGAGTAAGAAAGTGGTGGACGTCAAAACCCTCCCGGATGGCGTTGAGGTGCTATGTGCCGATGGATCAGTACACCACGGAACCATAGTAATTGGCGCCGACGGCGTTCACAGCAAGACGCGAGGATTCATGCGCAAACTGGCCCTCGAAGCCTCGCCTGACGCGGCCGTCAACCCTGAGAAGCCATATACTGCATATTATAAGTGCATGTGGGGTACGGTGCCAATCCCGACTGGTCTCAACCCTGGAGATCACCTCGACTGCCACTCCGATGTGGGCGTTTCTTCCATGTTCTTGACTGGGCGCGACAAGGGCTGGTTTTTCATGTTCGGTCTCCTCGACAAGCCCACGCAGGCCAGGATGGATTACTCGGATGACGACAAAGAGGCCTACGCCCAGGAGCTGGCGGACCTCCCCATAGGGCCAGGAATCAAGTTCCGAGATATCTGGGGGACAAGATATAGCGCCGGCATGTCGAACTTGGACGAAGGTGTGTTGGATCATTGGAGCTGGAACAGGGTCGTCTTGATGGGCGACTCTGCACACAAGGTCACGCCCAACGCCGGGTGGGGGCTCAACTCGGGTATCCAGGATGTCGCCGCCTTCACAAACGGGCTAGTCAAACTGCTCAGGGGCTGCAACGATAACCCGACGCTCGAGCAGTTGGAGGAAACTTTTGGCATCTACCAAGAGGCGAGGAGACAGAATATGCAGCAAGTCTTCGAATTCTCCGCGACTCAGACCCGGCAGTCGGCAAGGGATGGGAGCTGGGGCGGCTGGATGCACTGGCTCATGGAGTCAATCACGACAGCGATTCCTCATTTCGACTGGTTAATGATCCGGTACAAAGGCTCGAAGCTGGTGAGCGCAGGTCATGCGCTGGATTTCCTCGGAGGCCACGAGCCATTCTCTGGAGTTGTACCGTGGGCGCACCCAATCAGACCAATCAAGGGCTGAACCTGATGGGATAAATAATCGCAGCATGAGAATATCTTAGACAGGTAGAAGTGGCATCACGGATCATGGATAGATGGCGTTATTGCTTTTTAGGGCGAAAATAAAAGAAGAAGATGGGAGGAGAAAGATACCAGGCAGATCAGAATAGAGACATGGAAAGCAGGACCCGCCTTTCCCTTAAGACAAGACATCATTATTCAAGTTGCTTTGGAATTATTTCCTGCCTTGAGATCGCGGGGTAAGAAGATCGTGCCTACCTTACCTTAGTATGTACCTCTGGACCACAAGGTCACAGCGTTAGGGATCGAATGAGAGCAAGTGCGACCTGAGGTTGTAGAAGGTTAGTCGATGTGCGCAAATGTCCGGACTTGGGACTTCAATTGCCCGCGCTGTGATGTACTTAAGTGGCCTAAGTTGAGGTACCTTGACCCGAGCGCTGGGCTGGATCGTCTCCACTTCTCGCCCACCTCCAAGTTCAACTTGAAGTCCACTGGCAACTTTCAAGTTGTAACCCCACGTCACTAAACACCACCACTACTACTGCGACCAACCCGTCTCGACACTTCATCCTACCAAACATCCAGCCTCGACGCCTTCTCAATCATCTCCCAACGACCAGCTGTTCACTACCATTCCTGTACCCAGTTGAATCCGACAAAAAGATCGTCCATTTGTTCCGAATCCTAACAGCTGGGACCAGGACGCTCCCGTCCCGCGGTTGCCACCCTTTCCCTTCACCCCCCCTCACTCCCCCCCAAAACGCCCGCCATGTCAGCCTGGTACTCCAACCTCCTCACAAAGACTACCTCGCAAATCTCCAACCTCCGCACCACGCTCCTCGCTTCCGAGGCCGACGGCGATACCGAGGACGATACCCACGCTTGCCGCGTGCTGCGCAACTACTATACCGAGAAGGGCCGTCCATTCCCACCATGGCTCCCGCCCGACCCCAAGGCGCCCGCCCAGGCAGCACCCGTGCAACCGCTCTATGCCCAGGCAGGCGGCAACAATTCTCAGAGACTTGCCGCGCCCTCCCAGCAAGGGCCCGGTGGTGCAGGTGGGGGCGGAGGGTTGAGTAGCCTTTGGGATAAAGGCGGTGGGCAGCAGCAACAGCAACAACCCCAGAGCTTGAGACAAGGTCGCGGCGGCGGGATGCAGAGGCCGCCGCCCGGTGGTGGCATGGATGATCGAATGTCGGCTGGCGCCGGTCAGCGACCCGGCAATTATCAGGGCGGCGGAGGTGGCTCCCGAGAAGGTACCCCGTCCGGTGGCTCTTCAGCTCAAGATCGTCTGCGGCAGCGTCTATGGGGAGGCGCCAGGACGACGAGTCCCGGCCAAGGGGCGCAATCACCTTTCCAGCCACCGGGCGGCGGCGGCGGTGGTGGTGGTTACGAGCAGCCGCAGATGAGCGCCAACATGTCGTTTACAGACGACGGGGGCGAGTTTGGCAACTTTAGCGGATACGATGGATCAGGGGGGCATGGAGGAGGCGGAGGCGGAGGGTATGGAGGAGGCGGAGGACCGCCTGCTGGCGGCGGTGGTGGTTCAAGGACTGGATATTCTGGTTCTGGTAGACGTCAAGGTCTTCCCAGCGGGCCAAGAGCGTACAGATGAACAGCCGTATCAGCCAGTGCACTTGAGAACAGGTGGACATGTTTGCATTCATCTTGGCTACTACAGAGAGTTTTGTTGTACAGCAAAGACGTTATACCCACATAGCAATACATTCATCTTCAAATCAAACACCATATTTGAGGGTGCTCGATACGCAAGGTCAGATAGAGAATTCAAAACCTCCGTTAACACCAGCCAACTGCCTAACATATATATCTCCCTTGTAATGCGTATGTTAGTTACTATCGAGCGGGCCGAACGCTTCAACCCGCTTATGTGGAATCAAACACCCGCAGCATTGAGAAGACCTGGGACCCTAGCTTCCAGAATGGGAACAGTCTGATCCCAAACTTTGTTTTGTACACTCTGTCCTAGGCTCGTCGGGATCCAATCCTCAACTGGCTGGTTATCCCCATCGCTTTGGAACTCCCCGTGAGAAGCCTCTGACGCGGATGCTGCCAGCACCAGGCATCGGGCGCCTACTTCGGCAGTGCGTACAAAGGTTTTCGTGGCGATCCAATTCAACCATGGTTGATGACTATCGGCTAGACCGCCTTTGCTGAAACAGAGACCTGGATTGACTGCGTTGATAATGACAGGGTGAGCAGTGAAGCTAGGCTTGGTCTTGAGACGGGCAACGAGTTGCCGCATCAAGAGTACCTCCATTAGCTTTGTCGCCTGATAGCGAGGTTGCTGACTGTAGTTCTCCTCTTCGTTGAACGCCGCGTAGATATCATCATTGTTGATTTCGGGAAATGCTGTCAGTCGATGCGCCTCTGAGCTTACAATAGTCAGGTGGGGTGTAGCATTGGCGAAATTCTTCTTCGTGTCTCGTAGCTTAGGCAATACTGATAGCGCGAGTAGGAAAGTATTAAGAACGTTGACTTGAATGCATTGTTCGTAGCCATCAACAATCTTGAAGTCTTTGACATTGATGCCGGCGCTCAGAACAACGGCGTCAAGACGGGGAAGCTCAGTCTGCACCCGACCGGCGAAGTCGATGGTAGACTGATTGCTTGCCTGATCCAGCTGCCAGATCTCGATAGCACCAGCATTATTCCGAGAAGTGACACTGGTTACAATGTCTTCTTTGGCGACTTGGCCTATAGAGACATCACGCGCGGTGATGATGACCTTTTCGGCATCAAGCCTATAGAAGTGGCGGGCAGCTTCGAGACCAAGCCCGCGGTTGGCACCGGTGATAATGACAGTCTTTCCGGAAAAGGAGCTTTTAGAACACGGGGGCGTGATGAGAAGCTGTGAATGGAAGAATCTGAGTAGACCAGCTACGATCCTGGGTTGTATAGGGAATTCAGCATGCTGCTTTGTCGACTTTCCCATGATGAATAGGGTGATTTCAAAGTGGCAGGTCTGAGCAACGTCAAGAGTCAAAGAATTGGATGAAGATAAAATGATCTTTAACTTTCCGTCTGATAGCAAGTCTACATTGTTCTAATATACATATATATATATATATATATATATATATCCACATCGTTGTATGTATAGTTCGAGGATGCTATCACTATAATACACACAGGACTCTTGCCAGATCTGGTATTTGTTCAAAGATTCGACAACCCAATCAAAGGCCGAGATATTCCCATAGCATTGGCAATTGTGGGTCAGAAAGTAAGACTATTCCACGCCCTAATCCATTTGAGGTATTTGCTCGGATGCTGACAGATTACTTAGTACTTAGTAGCATTGAGTGACGAGTCTGAATCACATCCTTACTTTGTCCGACTTGGACTTGTCACTATTCATGCTTGATTTCCATCAACACATTCCGTTCTTGTACAAAGCCCCTCTTAAATCCTCTCTTAGAACTCTCATAGAAGCACTGCTTGGATATCCGAAAGGGCTTTCACGGCACATAGTTGCAAAGTCGAAAGTCCGCAAAGGCGGAGTTTGGTGGACAAAGCCAAGCGATGCCATCACTCAGGCGCCCCGTCGCATTCCAATTCATCAACTCAGCTGGCCCTGAGGACGCCACCAGTCGCGACAATATTCGTCAGATCCGCTCGCACGCTGCGAAAGAGATTCGTCACCGCAGGCGGAATAGCGTAAAAAAAGTAAAGGAGGTGGGTGATGGGTTGAAAAACGCAGACATCAGTACCCCAATAATAGCCATCAGAAAAGTCAGCCTCAACTTGAAACACCATAAAGCGAAGAGGCAACCCACAGGGCAATTGGAATTTGAAAATCATGACAGGGAGGCGGCCGCATCTGACTTGTTACCAAAGTTGAATCAGGAAGTCAACGCCGGGGTACTGCCTGAGAGTGTAGGCTGGCGCGCCGCAAGAGATCTCACCGATGCCGAGATGTTACTGCTGGACCACTGTGCGCTCACCATCAATCCCGTATCTTCAAATCTTGGCCACTCTAACCCAGCGAGAACAAGACGTGTACTACATTATTCCGTGCATGAACGGCGGATGTCGCAGAAACAACGACGGCTCAAGTCCACGCTTTATCGACATGCAGTGGAAGCATTGGCTCCCTTTCGCTCTGTCCGACTCGGGCCTTCTAGCAGCGCTCTTTCTCCAGGCCTGTCGTAGCCTTCAGTCGCTTGTGAAACCGGAGGCGTATGATTATTTAGCCATCAACTATCGGCTCCAATGCATCCAAACTACAAACCTCTACTTGTCTTCCAACACGGCGTCGCAGATTTGTGATGCCGCTATAGCCTCAGTCATGATCCTGGCGGCTGACGAGGTGATCAATTTGGCCCCAAGGTACCCCTTAAAGTAAACATGTACTTACCGTGTGCCTACCAGTTTGCGGTTGGCAACTTTGACACTTGGCGCGTGCATGTCCAAGCTAGCCATCGGATGATTGATATGAGAGGGGGGCTTGATACCCTAGGTGTTGGTGGGTTCTTGAAGGATGTTTTTGTGAAGTAAGTGAATCCTTGTCTTTCCATCCTCTGGAGGCCAACACTCATCCTGTTTCTTAGTGCTCCTCAAGTGTACGGGTAAAAGATTTCAGTAACGTTGGAAGGGCAAGAATATCAGACCGTCGACTGGCAAGCACAATCCTTCAAAGTCTGGAGCATGTCCCCGAAATTTTATGATGCCGAGCGTCTTAAGTGCTGAGCTTGTTGGCCATTAGGCCCTACCAGCCCTGACGGACCGTCTTGTCGCCTGACAAGGTTGATGAAATTAAGTAAATCTTTATTTGCTATTGCACTAAGCTGGTAATTGTACAGATCCAGAAATCCAACTGTTCATATATAAACATTGCTTCAAGTGGAAGCTGCGGTCTGACGGTCGGGCATGCCGTCTCCCTTCTCAGCTACCGTCGTTCGCGGAAGCACCTCTACATTGCGACTCAGTAGCTTGCGCAACTCAAGTGTGATGACCTTTGTTGAAGATTCCTCAGCACCCTTGCCCTTGGCGTTGTTCTTGGACGAAGGGCCAGAATTTCCTGATTGTGCAGACGGTCCCGAGTTGGAAGCACCAGATCCGGCCAGAGGGGTGGCCGATGGTGATGTTGTCGTGTCCTCGCCCTTCCGAGGACCGGGGAAGTTCTGTTTCTTGTCTACAGCCTCGACCAGTCTTCTAAACTTGCCAAACAGGGCTTCCGATTTGATGAGAGTGGACTCGAGGTCCATCGTGTTGCTAAGCTCGTTGACTGCAAATGATTAGCTTCTTCGCAGATCACAGATGGAAAAGAGTTACTCACTGTACTTCAGAACCTCGTCAAAATGCTGTAAATGGGTCATGATAACGTCCCTGTGCTTCTCCAATATGGCCAAAGCGACAAAGATGTGGAAGTTGGCGCTCAGATAATCGGTCCACAGAGACTCCCATAGTCTCAGAATATCCATCCACTGGAATTCTCTCTTGTACCAGACTAGGATCATGCGGAAGAAGAAGAAGAAGTTCGTACTGTCAGCCTTCTGTAGGTGGTCCCACAGCTTCGGGTCCATGAAATGAACCAGTTGATCCAGGGTGAGCAGCTGCTCACGCATACCGGACTGATCTCGCAAGAAGTTGCGCTCCATCCGCTCCATGAATTTCTGGAAGGCCCAGAAGGCAATGGCATCGTCTTGAATCACCGCGTAAATGGGTGCCAGCAGGTCGGACATGCCTTGTACATATCCAAGATCCTTGTTATACTCATTGTAGGTGAGCAGCATCTCCTTCAGTTGCTCCAGGTGGACGTTGGTGCCAACGTCGGCGAAAGGGGAGTTGGGGTCTGGGTGTGGAATGTCCTCGCCCTGGAAAATGGGAACGTTACGGTCTGTCCGGTGTACGTCCTTTTCTGTTGCCGAGTTAGTTTTGGGGATGCATGCGTATTGCAAGTGTGAGTAGCTTACCAATGCGACCCTTTTGTTCTCGCCACCATTCTCCTGTCTCTCCTTCGCCGCCCTCTCCGTCGAGGCGCTCCCACCACGACAATTTGAGCTTGTAGTATTGATCACGTAGAGATGCAATCTGCGCCTTTCTATCATCCGCGGTGCCATACCATTCGTGTACGCCGAGCAAGAAGAGCCAAGCTTCCTTGCGAACACCGTCGTCAGGGTCAAGGCCTCCATGGAAAATCCGGTCTTTCACCTCATCAACAGTCACAGAGAGGCGGCCAGTCTCTGGGTCAAAAAAGGTCTTCCACTCTTTCAAGGTCACAACCTTCCTCCTGTCTTCGACAGATAAAGAGCTCGTTCCCTCGAGTAGCTCAAACTCCCCCACGTCGGTGTCTTCGAGCTCCATCACGTCTTTGGCCGTCCACATCCGCTTGCGTTTGTCTCGTTCACTTTGCTCGGCAATACCCATTGCCCATCTCGCGAGGTATATCCGCGCACTATCGAACTCGTCCTGAAGGGTTTGCACTTCTGGGGTCTTGATGATTCGCTTGACCTGAGGGGGGAGATTGGGATTTTCCGCAAAATCTTGAGCGGCTCTCCTAGTAAATGTCGTGACCTTGCTGAATTGATTCATGATGTTCCACCCGGTCTCCTTGATGATTTTCACAAAGGGATCCATCTCGGCATCGCCTCCCTGTCCGCCGCGCTTCTGAGCTCCGCTGGAAGAATCCTGTCGGCCGGCGTTCGAGCTCGTCAACTTATTTCCAAAGGCCTCCATATCCTCTTCGGTGGGCTCGACGAGATAAATGTTTGGCTCGGCACCAGATCGCTCCAACTTCACGTAGCGGCGAAGCCAACGGACCACCTCATCGCCGCCCCAGAACATCTGGCCATTTTCGCCAAATGGATCAAACGTATCGCGCGTAAGTTTCTTCTTCTGCAAGATGGTGCTCTGACACTCGTTGTCGTGGAAGAAAAGGGCGGGGAAGCTGTCGCCCGCTCTGGAATTGATGATGACTGAACCATACCACCAACCAAGACTTGGGGGTCGGACTTGAAGAGAGTAAATCGCACTGACGGGAATAGCAAAAGAGTAGCCACCAACAGAGCTGACAGTGGTAGTCACGGTGGGAGGGGGAGGAACGAGATACGACTGTTTAGGAGGGGATTCGCCGTCGCAAAGGTCGACTTTGACGTAGATGCTCTCGGAGTCCCCCAGAGCCGCCTCAGGCACCCAAGCCAGCAAAAGGTCGGACGAGGCTATTGAGCCGTTTTCACGCGTAGATGAGGATGCCGACGCCCGACGAGCTGACTTTTGCTGCAAAAGAGCCACATAACCGGCGATGTTGTCTTTGGACGAAGGACTAGGGTGAACATAAACCTAGATATATTCGGTTAGCGGTGCGTCGTGCAACGTGGGGCGGTTGGATATTGGGGACGTCGCGGGTACGAACCTTGCTCTTGGAGAACATAAGCTTGACACCTCGACCGCTCTGAGTATGAGTAATGGTATCGTAGTCGCCTTCCTCGTCGTCGCTCATAGCGTAGAAACTGTTGGATGGCGATGCTGCTCGAAGCGGGGCATCATTCGACCCTGATCCGGATCCGGGGCCGGGGCCGGATGCTGAGGTCATAACTACTAATACCTATAGCCTAGCTGGCAGTACGACACGACGCCTACAGCACAAACGTCTCCGGCTGGGAAGTGTCCTTGGCTGGATGGCGAAAAGGTTGAGGGAAAAAGGAAAATATAAGATGGAGGTCGGAAGAAAACAAGGAAGGTGGTGGGAAAGTATGACTACTAGTAGTAGTGAATGGCAAGCCTGTGACGATATAAGTTGGTCTTGTGGAAGTTGGCATGACCATGTGAGAGCTGCCACCACCTCCAATGACTACAGTGAAGGGTCTTGGTGGGATGGCGGGGCGTCTAGGCGGGCAAGTGGACCCCCTAGAGGCCAATGTGGCCTGTGGCTGAATCACAATGACGACGCCACGCAAGCTTACCTGCCGCGACGCCACGCTGGTGTCGTACCTACTCGTACGTGTGTACCCTTCCTTGCCTGTTTACTAGCAGTATATAATCGTAGTTACTCGCACTTTCCACGACTTCTCCACAAGTCAAGCGATTACGGGAAACCCTTATCGCAGCAAGCGACACAAAGCAATTTGGCGCAGTGGAAGCGCGGTAAGCATTGCACGATCTGTACAATTCGTGACCAACCAAGCTAATAAATTCATCAGCCGGGCTCATAACCCGGAGGGTACGTCTCATATAGAACTCATCAGTTCGAATTCAACTAACAACAATTACCAGTCCTACGATCGAAACGTAGAATTGCTAAGCTTGAATTTTTTTTTTTGCCATACTTTTGCCCTTTACGTAGATGTTGTTGGCACCAACCATGAAGCTCAAGCTCAAAGTACTATAGCCAGTTCCTGAACACGATGCTATAAGCTGCTGAACGTGATTTATTTTTGCCACAGCCGCCATCGATCCCCACCACTTCAAAAAATAATATGGCCAACATTTACGATTTAATCTCAAGGAATTTTGATCAATCAAGCTCATTATTAGTTGACTTCACAAAAATATTTCCAACTGCATACGAACATACCCTCAATTTATGTATCCCTTCTCGGCCATACTAAAACGCAATCTTCGCCCTGAACGCTTTGCTTTACCTCCAAATAGATGTACCAAGAATGAGCATACGTGGATCGAATACTGGACCAGTGATTAAGGCGTGAATTACAAGCCGTTGTCGACTTTCGCGTGCGCCCTTCCTGACATGCACCAAGTCAATTCAGCCTTAGCGTACCAAATTGAGGGGCCATGGCAGCCTCGTCGATCAACTTGACCCTCCATTTCAGCTGTAGACTCTAAGGCTAAATCAATATCATCATTATTTAAGGGTCTGTCTTCTCGTGGAATTTTCTTGATTTTATTGTTGACCTTCAACACTGCTTCATAGTTTGTATTTCCCGCTCATGCTTTAATACTCTTGATTCAAATCTGCAACTCTTCTTCTCTACTTGGAGATCGCCATATAATGGTCCAGATTCAGCCATTTGAAGTTGAGGAGTGGATGGACAGGCTGGAAACCACCCCTGATGCCCTCAATATCGCAGAGACATGCTGTGACTCCGTCTCCGTGAAAGACCTCGCTCAGCTTGCCGGGCACGACACCTCTAACATCCCCATCGACTTGACATCCCCAAAACTCACCTACGGCGCTATCCCCGGCTCTGAAAAATTGCGGACTTGCATCTCGGATCTATACGGCTCTGATGGGTTGAGTGACCCTCTTCCCAAGGACAATGTCCTTGTTACACCTGGAGCTATTATGGCCAATTTCCTCCTTCTCTACGCCCTCATTGGCCCTGAAGACCACGTTATCTGTGTCTACCCAACTTATCAGCAGCTCTACGAGGTTCCCAAAAGCTTGGGAGCCGACGTGACTCTTTGGAAGCTGAAGGAAGAGATTGGCTGGCTTCCAGACATTCTCGAGCTGGAGAAGTTGGCAAAAGCAAATACGAAGGTAAAGTCGTGAAGGCCTTTTTATTATGTCTACATTCAGGGCCGTCGCTTACACACTGACTTGTCGACATAGATGATCATCATCAACAACCCAAACAATCCTTTTGGGTCTTGTATCCCGGAATCAGGCTTGCGCGAGATCGTAGACTTCGCTAAAGCCAGAAATATTATCGTCCTCGCTGATGAAGTGTATCGCCCCATGTTCCACAGCCTCCCGGAAGGCCAAAAGCCACCGCCCTCCATCCTTTCATTGGGATATGAGCAAACCATATCGACCTGCTCCATGTCCAAGGCGTACTCTCTCGCTGGCATCCGTGTTGGCTGGGTCACTAGCCGAAGCACCCAGATTATTGAGGCTATAGCCAGTGCAAGGAATTACACCACCATCGCCGTCTCCCAGCTAGATGATCAAGTCGCTTCGTACGCTCTCTCCGACAGTGTCAGGCCACACCTGATCAAAAGGAACATCAAGCTAGCTCAAACGAACAGAAGTCTGCTTGACAATTTCATCAACAAATACGCAGCAGTGTGCTCATGGTCGAAGCCCGTGGCGGGAACCACGGCCATGGTGCAGTTCAGGACCAAAGACGGGGTGCCGGTCGAGGACGGCGATTTTTGTCTGGATGCGCTGAAGGAGTCCAAGGCATTAATGATGCCTGGATGTATTTGCTTTGGGAGCGGGGAAGATTTCAAGGGGTACATGCGCATAGGCTATGTTTGCAGCACAGAGGCTCTCGCCGCGGCTTTGGAAAGGCTGGGCGAATACCTCGAGAAAACGTACATGTAGATCTTTTTGTCAAGATTTAATATAAGCAAACAATCATGTAATTGGATCTTCAGTGTGTACTGTACTAGTGTTGGGGGAAGCTCGATGTGTGTTGGCAAAAAACGCTTGCGCAAATGAAGGTGGAAACTAGCATCTTAAATGTACAGTTCTTGGTGTGAAGACGAAGCAATCCCAAACGCCAGTCATGCAAATCGCTCGATCCCACGCCAAGTGAGGAGATGAGACGGCACATCAAAGCCGAAATCCTGTTGGCGGCATTTACCAGTCGAGATCGTTGGTCAATGCTGGTAGCTTCTCCTTGACCTGTTCCTGTCGGGGCTTCTTGCTCTTCATCTTAATCGCGCGACCTCTCTTGCGCTTCAAGCCTGCCTTGCTCTTCTCCGTCTCAGACTCATCGCTCTCGTCTTCGTCATCTTCCTCCTCCTCATCATCGTCATCGTCGCTGCCCAGCCAGTTCTCTAGCTCTTCGAGATCCTCGTCACTCTCATCAATATCGGAGACGTACTGAACGGCCTTTTCGGGGTCGTCGTCAAGCTCGCTCTCGGCTTCCTCATCATCCTCATCGATACCATCGTCAAGGTCCTCGTCTCTTTGTCCCTCGCCACCCTTCTCCATGGCATTGAGAACCTTCTTCCAAATGTCCTCGCTGACATTCAGTGGCTGATCGCCATAAGCACCCTGTCTCAGCCGCTCGAGCAGCTCACGCTCGATCGTCTTCTCCAGCTTGGCAGCACGCTCGGCCTTGCGCTCCCTGGCCGTTTCACGATGCCTCACCTTGGGAGCAAGTTTAGGCACGAGCTTCTCGCCCATCCTCTCCTCCTCGGCCGCGATCCTGCGCATGCGGATAGCCACCTGCGTCAGGCGTGTGAGACGCTGCTTGCATTTGTGGATCATAAAGTTGGGCCAGTAGATGAGACGTTCATCGATCTGCTCCAGGGCTTTTGTGTAGTTGTTCGACAGCTTGATCTTCTCCCACATCTTGGACGGCATGTGCGCCCGCTCCGCTGTCTTCATGTACAGGTAGAGGGTGGCCTTGGTAGGGTGTTGGCGAATGGTGGCGTAGCGGGAGTTGGCGAGAGGGCATGATTGCCGATTGCAAAGTCCGGTAACATTGTATTCATTGCGGCAGAAGTTCTGCTTCTTGTCGGTTCTGAGAGTCTTGTTAGCATGGTTCTAATCGCATCTTTGAATGCTATCAGCAACCACTGATAGCTAGCAAATCTTACTTTAGCTTGAAGGCGCAGAATTGCTGGTTAATGATTTGCCAGATAATCTCGTCGGAAGCCATCTTTGCGGCTTTTCCAATCTTTAAGTCGACAATCAAGTATAAAATGCGAATCCCAGATTGGAAAACTTCCAGTGGTAGAGGTGAAGGGAAAGAAGTGGTTGATTTTCAGCGGGGCCCAACTATTTTTTTCCAAAGCCTTCGAGATTTTTTTTCCTAAGACGGGCAGAAACAGGTGGGATATGATTCGCCGGCGGCGACAGGGAACTGGTAGGGCCTTCACCGCCTTCCCGTGCGGCGGAACAACGTCGGCGCCGCCACACATGGCCGCGAGAAAGGTGGCTCGTTGGTTACGTACCTTAGGGTAGGTACAGCCTTGGCAACGCGCAGAGCTCCAACTCATCTCGGCTGCATCATCGCATCCCACGCGCGCGCCAACGACGATCCCGCTTCTCATCGCCGACTGAGCTTGCCACCGACATAAGCACTCGACATTCCACATCTGCACCTCACACACAATCAAACGATCGAATACAAGACACCACCAGTGTTCTCTCTCCGGAGAGTCCTCACCCGCCCACCATGCCTACCGCCGGCCTCAAGACCATTATTGCCCTCTCCTTCGTCCTCGCCGTGGGCTTCCTCCTCGTCATCCTCTCCTGCGCTCTCTTCAAGGTCTACTACCCGCTTCTCGTCGTCGGCACATATGTCCTCGCTCCGATACCCAACTGGATCTGCGGCCGCGTCGCCAACCCCGATGACTTCGTCGAGAGCTCTGGCGGCGCCGTGCTTGACCTCGGGCGCTTCTTTACTGGCTTCTTTGTGGTGATGGGAATTGGTAGGTGGCGGTCTCTTCTTCTTCTCTCCTTTTTTCCCACTCCTTTCGAGATGTGATCTTGTTGAGTTGCGTAATACTGATGCCTCTTCTAATAGCCCTACCCATTGTCCTCGCTCATTCAGACCTCATCCAGGTGGAAGCCATGATCATGTCCATTGTTGGTGGCTTGCTGATCTACGGGACTATCATCAGCTTCAGCATGTTTTTCCATGAAGAGCAAGAATTCTAAATTATCGACCTACGGGCGGAAATTTCAGTGTTATGAAGGTGTCAGGGACTCGGGGGGGCAAAGCGTGCGTCACTTCCCCCATCATGTACGAGAATTACTAGGTGCGACCTGCATTGCAACGATTGGTGAGGTTTCATAAAGAGACCATGATAGCGCCTGCGCTTTGTTTTCTTTCCACAATCTTAAAAGATTTCCCATCATTAATCTGCGGCGCTTTGTGTTTCCAAAGTGATGCTACGTGGGGTTTTGAGGTGATACCAAACACGGAAGCAATGATGAGAGCATGGCCAAGGATCAGACTGTATTCGGATATAATGGTCGTGGTGTATACGTCCTTGTAAGATTTTATACATATGTTATCAAGCGTGAATCGTCATCATTCCCGGTCCGTTGCCGTAAGAACAAACGGATGCCGTGAATGCCACACCCGCCGCTGCTTATCTCCGATCGCGGCGTCCATCATTGTCTGGGTATTCGATCTCTGTCGGCCCCCTTGACTATCTCTATTTGCGAGGGCTTCTTTGTCGCCTTCGAGAACCTGCACTTCCTCCACGGTTGCTATAAACTCGAATTCTCCCCTGCAGAGCGCCGTCATGCCAATGACAAACTCGGAGCTCTCATGACCCTGCAGCTCAGGGAGAAGTTGCTGCAAGGTTCCATTCCATGCCAGCTTCCTCGTGTGATCAAGGGCCACGTTCGAGGAGCGATGGCATAGCGCTGGGAGGAGCCTGACAATAGGCAGGATAGGCTTGTTCGTCTTATTGGTGATAAGAACCTTGAGCTGGAAAAATTCATCGACATAGGCGGTGTTCAAATCACCCGATTGACTCTTCTCACTATTACCCAGCAAGATATCAATGCTGACCTCGTCGATCTTGACAGCCTCAACCATCCGAGGAGTGAGGCGGATGTTCCTAATCTCAAACGCACCCGTGCGCTTCGGATTCGAGTTCGTTGTCCAGGTGGCCTTGATGCGTTCCAAAATCTTCTCGCGGTACCAAAACGCCTCGCGATTGGAGCGCTCCAGCTCAGGTGTTATCTTGCTGGAGCTGACCACAAACTGCCTAGCCTGCACTGGGTTCAGGCTCGGTATAGAAGCGTGAGGATCCTCTATAAAAACCCTCTTAATGGGCATCAAAATGCGGCTGGTGTTTCCTGGCAAGACATTGTCGTCCACTACCAGGCCACTCGTATCTTCAAAGTGGACCGCCATATAGCTGGGCCAAGCGTTCCGAACGTCCAGCACTAACCAACAATAGTCCAGAAGGTCGGCAGGGTCATGCGCACTGAGCTGACCGAGATATGCTTGCGGAATGGGGCCAGCCATCGGAAGGACGTCCACACGGGTCAACTCAACGCTTGCGTTGACAGTCACTGTCAAGTCAACGGACACTTGCCGAGTGTAGAATTGCTCCGTGACTTCCTCGCGAGCAACTCCCAGATGGGTGTAATCCACCTGAATAGTAGCTTCAGTCAAGCCTGGTTTCCCAAGGATCTCAAAGTCGAAAGTGGCTACCCCGCCTGCCTCAATGTATCGCTTCTGGTTGCTCTTCGGCAAACGGAGCGCTTGCTTCTTAAGAAGAATCAGTTCAAATTCGTGGAGCTCAGCCGGTGTAGAGTCGCGACTTTTCAATGCAGCCTGGAGCGGCTCTTGGGTGGAGTCTTTGAATGTGAAGAGCATAAAGTCCACAGGCGTTGTGGACTTGTTTTCTAGGGTAATGGAGAACACGCGCCTCTCCCCTTCGAGGATCATGACTGCTGATTGAGGTAATGTTATCGACTTAACAGTTACCAACGGTTGTGCCTCGATGGCCGTGAGATCGAGTCTCTTCGTTTCCGGTTTGATGTTTGAGCGTTCCATAGGCTCAATACCTTCTTCAAGGGCCATCTGGCCCCTGGCCTTGATCTTGACGTCCCGAGATGGTGCCCAAGGCTTATTAAAGACAGGAAACCTTCTTTCCCGACAACCTCGAACCTTGACGATTGCCCCTGTTACGGTGATAGAGCCCTTTTTCTTAGGCTTGCCCTTCAACTTCAAAAGCTGTGTCCTATTTGGCCCCAGCCTAGTGGCCTCGGGGTAAGCTTCAAAATCAACTCCCGTAGTTTCGAGACGGATGGCCTCAATGTCGACCTCCATATCGTATGTATTCTGCAGGTTGACTCTGAATGTTGCAACTTCATCTGCAACCAATAAAGTTTCGGCCACCTCATCCGGCTTCTTGAGGAAGGGGTTGTAGATGAATGGGTCGACATCTTGGGAAGCTCGGTCGGCTGCAGCTCCAGGGAGGGCACTGTGAGCGTGAGGAATTGGCGTCCTTGTGCTAGGCAGTGGCTCTAGTTTGATGTCTCGGAGCAGAAACTCATCCCAATACTCTGCTGCTGAAGCGCCGACGCCGAATTGGTGTGCGAGTTCCCATGTCCTGGAGATATTGGCAGTTAGACGCGATTGCTCTTCTGCCCAGATGATCGGAGAGGAGTCCTCTCTACGAGATCCCGGCGCAATACCAGACCCTGCTGTGCGCAGGAGATCGCTCGAGAATTTCAGAACTCCGTTGAAGTCAGGAAGGGCCTCTGAAAAATTGATGCAAGCCCTCAAGATGTTCAGCTTGATTCCTACGAACCCAAAGAATCTTGCGCCCGACTGCCCATAAATTCTTTTGATGATGGCTTCGTCTGAGTCGTCTGCTCCTGACTCTTGCTCTGCGTCAGACTGCTTCGTACGCTCTAGTCCGACAACGCCATAAGACTTGCATAGAATTTCAAGAAAAGCTTCGATGCCTTGCTCTATATCACCTTCGTTTAGATCAAGCGCAATACCGTTCCGCGTTCCAGAATTTGCCACCGACACCAGGCCTGCAGCCGGATGCACCCCTGCGTCCGCAGCTCCTCTGGTGCGAGCCTCGACTAGGCCAGTAATAAGCACCGAAATGAGTTCTCGAATCACCATGGCCTTTTTGCGTCGAAAGCCAAGAGGGCTGAGGACAGAAGCGATACCACTGAGAATCGTGGCGCGGTCGACATTTGTGAGCAGCTCCGACGATGAGGTCAGAGACGAGGGGAAGGCTCCGAACAGAAGGTTGAGGATCTGCTGCCTCGTAGGCACAATATGCAGGCGGGGTGAGGTTGTGAGCTCTTTTGCTGGCAGTTCCCCAGAAACAATCATCTCCAGGGATTGCTCATTGAGCGTGCCGCCGCATAAATGTACCGCAGACAAGATCTTGCAGAATCGAATCGTCGTTTCAGCAAATGCCAGTGAAGGCAGCTTCTCAACCTCACTACCTTTGCGCGAGTATAAGTTTATGATTCGCTCTAGGAGATCTGGAAGCACCAATTGCAGGTTGCGAACATGCTTGGGCTGGCCGGGAACAACGGGTTGCGAGTCTGCCTTCGGCCATGTTCCCTTGTTGGGACCTTCTTGCGACGGAAGACACACTTGGGGTATTTGGAATTCCAAGTTCGACCAGCCAAGAAGAAGCAGGTTCATCAAAATGAGCTCCAACGCTTTGCCGTGCCATATATGATCATTCAGTGATTTAGCCGCCGTAGCCCCCTCAGCCAACTCTTTTAGTGAGTCGCTCCAACGGCCAGCTTGGAGGTACATGGAACCTATAATGACGGCGGCCCTTCCTTTCCCTCTAATCCGATATTTGTCGTTGGCTCCTCCGGGACCGAAGCCTTGCACAGACACCCTATCGCTGGCAGTCTGCCGCGTCCCCTGAACCGTATCGGGTCTCTTTGCGTGCTGATCGGGAGTCGGAGGCCCGCTAGTGCTGTCTTCTTGTGTGCCATCTGGGCTCATGGGGGTGCCTGTGTGCGACCCCTTCACTGGGGTTGAGGGTCTTCTAGGGGTCGAGCTTGCAGAGTCGAATTGGTTGGTTCGCGAGGAAGGGACTGGCGGCATAGACATTCGCGCCTGGGCTTTATCAGCCGCGCTGACTGAAGCAGATCGTCCGTTGGCTTGCGGTAACGAGAATTGGGAGTTCCTACGTGCCATTCCGTTAGGAGGGCCGTCTATGCCATTCATAGCTGTTGATGCTGAGGATTGAGCCGGTGACTCAATCGCCGTCATCGCCTCGAAGGATTTGGCTAGAGTGGTCATCTCCGCGAGCAAGAGCGAGGATATGGTGCACATGACCGTCTTGATTGTGGTCCGTAGCGAGTCCTCCTGAGGCGGAATAACAGAAATACCTTCCTCCGGAATAGGCACAATGCCCGTTGTCGGTGCCACGTAGTCGAATACCAGGACCCGATGGACAAGAGCTCTCGGGTACTGGTCGCGCAGCTCCTCTAGCTCCTGGTAGAGAGCGCGGATATTCTTCTCGATCATGCTGGGTCCCGGGACGTTGACTGAACTTCGCTTGCTAAAGGCGACATCTTCTAGCTCCTTGCCATCGGCGAGCGCAATGACCGCGAGCGGTTCGCGGTAGAGGTCGAAAGGCGCCAGAGCAGTATGCGACGGCGGCGGGACATGGTTTATGAATTCGTAGAGAACAGCCCCGTCGGGGTAAGCGAGAGGAGAGAACATGTCTGGAGGACCAAGCTGTTAGCATTTGGTTATGCAACAAAGGGCTGTCACCGGGGCCGTACTCCGATGCGGTCGCCCGTCGGGGGTGACATCGCGAAGATGGACGACATGTTCGCTGTGTAGGCGGTCGACGAAGGAGGAAAAGCGATCGGCCTTGATTTGCCCGAGAGGAAGCAGCAGTGCTTTCACCCTCGCGGGAGCGATGGGTGACAGAGGATCCAGGCTCATCCTAGGGCTTGGAGCTCTCGTTCATCGTTCAAGGCCGAAATGTGTCGACTCAGTTCATACTCCGGTGGTGTGGCCCCGGAGCTTCAGGATGTTCGGTTGCCGGGCGCCTCACGACGAGCGCATGCTGGGGGTATCTATAATTCTGGGCGTCCTTTGATCCTTGGTCTTCTGCCTTTGTTCTTTGAGCAGTCGAGGCGGCCGTGCTGGCTAATCGAGTATTTCGCATGTGGACAGGGGAAAGGCGACCCTCACGAGGCCACCAAGTGTTGTCTACCCTGCGTCTGTCCAGTCGAGTTGAGTGGTGGGTGTCGTTGGTTGGTACCCTACTGCTACTAGTAGACTGCAACCCAGTGCTCACGGTGCTCCCGTTGGTCTTCGCCAGCTAGTACAATGAGGGGCTTCAGTGGACGAGTATCCTCGAGTCCCGCTAAAAGCACCCTGCATATGCCCTTGAACACCGTTTGGCTTCAGCTCCCACCCACCCTTCCTACCCTACGGAGTGAAGAACAAAGAAGTTATACTTCGCTAAGCCGTGGAAGGTGAACCAGTTGGCTTTTGAGTCGGAGACTGTCTTGGCGATCATGAATTACTCGCAATCTGCCCATATTTATATGCTTTTGAGAAAGATTCAGTGGTAGTTGTTGCATATGTCAAGCATGAGTAACGTAGATTGAAAAGCGTGCGCGTTTGGAAACTAGTGTCCGTCGTTGCGCGATGGATGCTTATGATGTTACGGAATCACGGAACTATATTAACGTAGCGAGCTGGTTACTTTATGGTAGATACGCAGAGGCTGATACTGCATACAGAATCGAAATGGTATTATATTACATGTCGTGTAAGTACTATGTACTGAAAGTTCCCAGCAGTGTAGTCCTGGGCCCCGTGGCGAATTAAAACAATATCTCCGGTCCATCACATCATACACACGCTCCAGAATTTGCAATAGTACTGATAAAGAATACAAGAAGAAAATGCTCTTGGTTGACAATTATCGCGGAGTTGCTGCCTCCCTAACTTGATAGTGTCTCCTCTTGATGCCTTTCCCCTTCCCGAGCCTCTTGCTTTAGCTCGCTTTCAAAGATGTCCACTGCGAGACTCGCATCCACGAAATCCTCCAACTCCTCGGAAACAGTGCGGAGTTTCTCTCTCACAGCCAAGGATCCCTCGGTGCCGACAATGTGTCGCGAAGGCGGATTTTCGTGGCCTCCGATGGCCGTTAGCGCGTGCACTGTCTCCGTGACAAGGCGCTCAGCCGCACCCTGTGGTAGTCGGGGATAGCGACCGAATACATCGCCATGCCCTGGGTCGGGTTCCAGGTTGGTGTCGACAACATCCGACTCGGGAGAAGCGACAGACTCCGTCATTCCTGCCGAGGGCGTAGGGAGGTGGGGCACCGTTGTGTCAGGATCAGAATTGAGAACATTGGCGAGGATATCCCGAATATTCGGCGCTGGGGTGAAAACATCAGCGTAGGCTGGGATTTGTGGCGCGAAAACCAGACGGTTGGTTAGGCTTTGGATCTCCTGGTTGGGCTGAACAATTGTGACCTTGATGTTGAAGGGAGCGACCTCGTAGGCCAGGGAGTCGCAGAAGCCCTCGAGGCCCCATGTAGCCGCCGAGTACATGGACATGCCAGGTGTAGCAATGTGACCGCCGGTGCTGGTAAGGACCATGATGTGGCCGGTGTGCTGGTTGCGCAAAACGGGCAAAGCGGCCTTTATGAAGTTGACTTGGGAGAAGAAAACCGACTCGAACTGATCTCGCACGAGATTGCGGGTGACGGGCGTGGTAGACAACTCTTCCACGGTTCCCACGATGGCTATACAGTGCCGGTTCGTTAGCATTCTTGCGCCTACCAGAAAAGGCTCACCCGAACTTCCTTTGACCCCCAAAACACCACAGAAGACTCACCCTCGGATTTACAGCAGAGCAGGATATCAATCCTGCCAAATACCTCAACCGCTTCGGCCACAGCGGCGCCGCACCCAGCCATGCTCCGTCCGTCACATCGAATCCCCCTGATGCGGTCCTTCCAGCCCTCGCGATCTCTCCTCCCGCTCTTGCACTCGGTAATCAGCTCGCGGAACTCAGCACCACGCTCCTCATGATCAATCTCGTGCGGAGGTAGGCATGCGACAATATAATCGCCATGGCCGAGAAGCAGGCGAATGAGACGCACGGCTAAAGGTGAAAGTGCGCTGGTAAGCAGCCACGTGCGCGGCGAATTGTGGGTAGCTGCAGACGGAAAAGAAGGATCGTCCTGGTCAGCCATTTTGCTCGAAGATGCAGAGGGTGTCGTTTCTTCTTGGGTTTCCATCATGATCGTCATGGTTGATTCAAACGTAGATGAACATTGCTTGCTCTTAGGGAAACTCCTTTAAATCTTCCGGCCTCGCTTTCTGCAGATTTCCCCTCTCTCGTTGAAGGTGTCGGACATGGGCCATGTTATGATGTTTGGCACTGCATCGCAACGTTTTGGAGAGGAGACAGCAAGGAGACAAAAAGGGCTTCAGAATCTTGCAGACCGCCTTGCATGCGGCTCACACACGGCCACGCGTGTCCGCTTAGTAGAATAAGAAGGATGAAAAGGAAGCTTCTTTGAAACGCGAAGGTTTCAGTTCAAGAGTTGTTGTCACCAACAGCCCGCGGACTTCCCTTGCGTGGTGTGGATGTTTGGTGTCCGGGGAAGTGAGGAAAGTGAATGTGCGTCTTGGAATGTGATTTGTGATGACGGGTAAGATGAGCCGAAAAAGGAAAGAAAACGTACGGAACGAGGGGTTCGGAACAGTGGCCGGTGTGGTGCTTCCAGCGGGCCGCTGGAGCTGCTGCAGGGCGGGGGACGCTGTTACAGTGGGCGTTCCAGCGGCAGTGGTGGCTGCCGTCCCCGCGGCAGTGTTGATGGTGGTCGCGGCGGTGGACGACATGGCCTCCGGCGATCGAGGCGCCAGGGACGGAACACCTGGAGTCTGGAGTAGCAGGGCGCAGTAGATAGGTAGGTAGGTACCTTACCTCTACTGGGTAGGAGGAGGCCCCTCTGTGGGTGAACGCTCAATCTCGGAAGCCGGGCTGGCCTGGCTGTGCTGTGCTGCGATGGCCTTGACCACCACCGATTACTGTAGTGGAGATGTCCAGTGGCAGCAGCGGCGATGTGACCACTGGCACTATGGTACACCACTACCAACAGGTAAGTCGTAGCGGTTTCCCAACGGAGTGGTTCGCCGTGCCGCCAAAGCCCTCAGCGGGTCCGATGCAAGTAAATGGCCCGACGCGACCCTGACCTGGCAGCGGTCAGTGCCGAGACCTTGCGGGTGCAAGCGAAGCGCAAGCAGGCAGGCAGGCGCGACTCACGAAACTCAAAGTAACGACTCGAGGCAGGTGGGGAGTGTCGCGGTTTCCGATTGTCTCTATCGCTCGACTGGGATGGCCTAAGGCCACTTCCAGTTGACTTGCAGGCGCACAAATCAATCCTCCTCCGTAGAATATTAAGACATGTAAGTATGAGAGCGATTTCAAGGCCCGCTCAACGAAACAAGAAAGTAGTAGGAAAGGTGTAATAACAACTGGACAGAAGGCAAACGCGATCCAGGGTTGGCGTCGTTGTAGTACTGACCCGGTGACCCTAGCACCCTAGCAATCCCGTTCGTCTCTCGAAGGGTTCTTTGCTGTTTCGGGCCTCCCTATGGATTCGTCTCTTTGCTTCGCCTTTGCCGCCAACATCCAATAGTTTGAACGCAAGGCCGCAACGAGCAGGGTGAGAGGACCAAAAGAGGTGAGGGTGACTAGGAGAGCAGTCCCAGCCGAACGGAACCATCCATCACACGAGGGTTCAGCGCCGCTACTAATACCTCAGCAGTAGTCTTAAAAGCTACGGCGGACACTGGTCGGCCGCTTGGCTCGTCATCACGGCCGATCCATGAATAGATCCAATGGCCTAATTATCACCCCCTTCTTCCTTCCAGAACGTCTCGGCAAGTCTTCCTGGAGGCATTCGGCACATCCTCCACACGACCACAACCCACAGCAAAGCGCATAATCTGAAAAGCCACCAAGCCTTGAATGAACAGGCGGGCGACCAATGCGTGCTTGGTGCGGTCATCTCCGGTAAGATCATTTGTTGATCACCACCTATCGAATTTCCACGTCGCCGGGCTGCCCCCCTTTTGACGTTACCATTGGCCTTATCAGTCTCACAGTAGGCTTGGGTGGAGACTGACGAATTTGGGCTTGGTGGGCCGCTGTCAATATTACAGCAAGCCCCCCTTGCTGGGTACGCATCTGCATATCGCCATCACTGATTTGGGCTAATGATTACTCTATTATACTTGTAGTAGAGCCTGTCAAGTTTCTGGCCAGCTGGAAGCCGATCCTGCTTTCCGCAGAGTGCATCAACATAGGTAATGAACGTTTTGTTTTCTTCTTCATAAAACATTAACTTTCAAACGAAATTGCCCGTCTCACGCAGCATCGTCACGGATTTCTAGCCTTTGACTGGTTAGTGGCCTCACCCGAAAGTCTGGGCGCGGACCCACGCCCTGAGTCTCCAGCCGGCTCACACGACTAGTAATAAGAGCGCTTGGAGCTCCATATTTGCCGAGCGGCGACTCACGCCTCTTAAGGCAATCAGCTCAGCTCGAGCTCGACGGAACCATGATGATATAGGGCTTCGCATGAGCACACTCGGCCGTCCCTCATGTGCTCGCTCCTCTCAAAGGCAATGCACATATCATCTCGGGAAAAAGTCCCCATTGAATCATGCGCCTACCATGGTTTCATTCAACTGCGATGCATTGTACGCTGATGCAATACGGGGCAAAACTGCGCGCGTGGTAATAGCATGTGGGTATCATCGGGATATACCAGGCCATATCAAGCCTTTCCTCTTTTGCTTAGGTTTCCGGAGAGCAAGCATGCAGGACGAAGTTGGCCAAGCCGCGCTTCGTCAGAATATCTTCGATTGCTCATCCAGAGCAGTTGACAGCTCACTATACGCAGACTCCATCTCTTTACCCCCTTCTCCAACGACTGCGACGATTGGCGGCACACTCGAATAAGTCAGACATATTGACAAATATCTCCACCCCCCTTTCTACATTTTTTGTTTCTCATCATTCAATTCTTTTGCGCGGGTTGGGTTTCGTGGATGCTCTCGACGCGAGCCTCCTCTTCGACATCGACAGACTTGGCACTGTGATCAACAACACCGAAAAGTTCATCCATCTTCTCCAGACTGAGTCCTTTGGTCTCAGGAATGAAGAACCACACAAAGACAAACATGAGCAGGTCAAAGGTGCCGAACATGAAGAACATGCCATATCCGGCCTCCCCCATCGTCGACTGCATCGTGAGCACAGCTGGGAACATCGTCAGATTTCGAGTCTTGTGTAAGAAGGGTTTCATTCCCAGCAAGATAACTTACTTCGTGCAACAATGAAGTTGAACAGCCACTGGGTTGCAGCGCCCAGGGAGACGTTAAGAGCGCGGAGCCGGGCAGTGGGGATCTCAGAGACCAAAATCCAGCAGACCGGACCCCAGCCGAACTGGAAGAAGCTTCACAGCAAAGGTCAGTCTATTTTCCAGACAAGGTGTGCTCCTGCAAAGACCGTTCGAATCGAACAACATGGAGGAGGCAACTTACGCAGCCCAAAGGAAAATACAAGTGATGGCGACATATCCAAAGGCAGAGACTCCTTGACCCTCGACAGGAGGAGTGGTACGACCGTAAATACCAATGAGATACATGACGAGACCCTGAGCAACACTGGTCCACAGCAGACTTCGGCGTCGTCCAAGAGAATCGGCGACAAATGCGAGGAACGTGGCGCTGGCAATCGTCTTAACGACACCGTAGATACCAGTGGCGAAGAGACCGGTGTCGGTTCCAGTCATTCCCAGGTTCTTGAAGATTTGCGGAGCGTAGTAGTTCTGCGAGAACAAACGATCAGTACACAGTTCCTCATGTGCCTTCAGGAATACAGGAACCAAATCTTACGATAGCATTGACTCCAGTCATCTGCTGGCAGATCATGAGCATTATGGAGATGAGGGCGCGCTTGCGGTTGCCGGGAACTTGGAACATCTCCTTCATCAGTGTCTTGGCAGTAGCATCGCCGGTCAGGCGTCGCTCCAGTTCCAATTGATCGGCCATCTCCTGAATCTCGCTTCGCACGTAGTCCGAGTCGGCGGGAAGTCTGATGAAAGAAAGGTTAGTAAAAAGCCGAGGAGCTTTTAGCTCGCTGGGAAGGAATCTGCTTCACGTACCCACGAAGACGAACAATGATTTTGGTAGCGCTCTCCCAGTCGTCCTTTCTGGCGCACCAACGGGGACTCTCTGGAGAGACCAGCATGCCACAGATCAAGAGGCTACAGATTTTTCATGTCAGAAACAGCCTCTTGAGCTCACAGTCTTCATTATCAAGCTTACACGGCAGGGAGGGCCTGAAGAGCCAAAGGCACAACATAGACGGCTGGAGCGGAAACGTGCAGAAGGCAGCCATAGTTGACCCAGAAGGCGATCATGATACCAGTGACGATGAAGAGCTGGTAGAAGGCTGGAAAGTTAAGTCAGATGGGAGCTACTGAAAGCCTGCTGCCAGAGCAGCAGCTGCCGGCAGACAACTCACTGGTCAAGGCACCACGAATAGATCGAGGGGCGCATTCAGAGACATAGAGGGGGGTAAGAGTCGAGGCGGCGCCTACTCCAAGACCAGCGAGGAAGCGTCCAGTATACATGACACCCAGAGTACCATTGATGGCCGAAGCAGCCTGGAAGACAACACCGACGGTTGTGAAAGCGCCCGTGCCGATGAGGCACCAACGCCGACCGAAGCGGTCGGTTAGCCAGCCCGTGACGAGACAGGCGGCAAAACAGCCAGCCTGGAGAGTGGAGACGATGTTCTGCTCCATATCCGCGATTCTTTTGTCACTCCAGTTCAAGTAACCGAACTTCTCCTTGGTCGTGTCCATGGCGAGGACGCCGCTGATGGCACCAGTGTCCCAACCGAAGAGCATACCACCGAAGCATGCAGAAAAGACGAGGGCGAAGACTCGCCACCCGTAAATCTCATCGGGATCTGTCTTCATGGCATCATTGCGGATGATGGTCCGCAGAATCCTGACGAAAAGACCCATGCTGGACGATTTGATCGCGAGGGACAGAGTCTCCTCCTTGGATGTCACAGTTGCGGGTTCCGTTGTATGTGATAAGAGGTGATAGGCAGGGCGCAAGATCTCAGCCAGAGGTCATTGGCACAGCAGCAGGCTAAGCAGTCGTGCAAAGAAGGGTAGCAGCGGCGAGGATGGGGGAAGATTTGGATGGGGAGACGGGGTCTTTATGTATGAGTGGGACGACACATCCAGTCTGGGGGTGCTGATCTGGATGGGCAATGTCTACGGACGGCGTAGACGGTATGTATCCATACCTGATGCTACAACTGTACAGGGCCGGGACGGACCCAACCATGGACAGTTGACACCTCCCATCGCTGGTGTCGCCGTGAGGCACACGCCCCCGGATCAGGTAGGGAACCCCGGCAATCAAGCCGGAGCTCGGTGGGTTGCATGGCCCCTGCCCACACTCCAAATCGTTTGATGAGGGGAAACGCTTGCCTACCCGCCGAATGGGGGCTGCCCGCCCGAGGTGTACATGTACTCTACAACTACCATCGCCGTGCGTCAATTGCTTTGGCAGATACTGGATGCAAAAGGCTGGGTCTTGATAACACCCATCTGTTCACCGTAACCACCTCTTGCCTCCTCGTTTCCTTAAAAGGCAAAGTAGCGGATTATGCTTGAACACTTCGCTTGCCTAATTCCAGGAAACCGTCATTTACATTCCCAATGTCCCGATGTTTCGGAGGAACCACAGACCCCCATGTGAGAAAGCCCAGCCGGCTTCTTATTGGTGTAAGAGTATTATTCCTCGAACAATACGGCACTCAAGACTGGCGGCAAAGCCTCATGATGGAGGGAAGGGAGAATATTGCATAATTCCACCATGTAGTGCTTAAGGTTATTACCTAGATGCTCCACGTGTCGCCAGGTAGACTGGATTTTTCCCTCCAGAGGAAGCACCGTCCAATCCTATTCGGCTAACTCTAAGTCTCCGACGGCGCAGGTCGTGTCCATACGATGCGGGGGAGTCTCCATGGACCCCATGGGGCCCCTAGCTCACTGGGCCAACCCTGCTCGGTTCACTAACCCGTTGCCACCGACATCTCAGTCTCGGCTTTGAGGAGAAAAGCCCGCGGACGGAGGGAGAGCTCGCCAGAGAAAGAAAACGAGAGAGAGAACGCCTGTAAAGGCGTGGTGGTATTCAAGGCTTGGGACTGGTGGGCTTATGGGCGGGCAAATCGATCCCACCAATGATGTTACATGATGGGTTGGTTGAGTGTGTGCGTGACCCTCTTTACGAGTACAGTACTTTCTACACGGGCTGGTATTCGGTGTGGCTGGGCTACACTGTTCTCCAGGATTGTTCACTGTCTGCTTATCCGTCTCCAAGTGCCTCCCCACAGCCTAGGCTGGTTTACTTCATTTTAATGGTCTATTGGGAGCCATTGGATGGCTCTTCCCTGGGCTTGGTAGGGGTGAAGTATTAGTACTAGCAGTACAGAAATGACCCCCTGCAGAGCGAAACTACCCGTAGGCACAAGCAGCAAGACTAGTCGAGGATGGCCAGATCGGTTCGTTTTCGGCGAAGGTAGCCACGAACAACAACGACAGGAACAAGCTAAAGCTGTAGCTTGCCCGCCGATCAATCAGGTGCTTCTTGTCGAAGGTGCCCCTCAGCCGCAGCGAATTATCAAACGCTGGCATCCCGGCTGAGCAACTGAGTGTTGGCAGCCTAGCTTTCGTAGGTTCGGGGTTCTGGATTCTGGATTTAACGAATTGTGTACGCACTGGACTCCCGACAATCCGCAACTTTCCCCGAATCACAGGGATTTGTGTCTGGGGGATTCTCCTGATTCCTGGGGGGTTGCTGCTCTATCAGTCTAGCCACGTCTCCAAGAAAGCTCCCGACCACAGGCTACTGCTTTTAGGCAAATGCGGCAGCCCACCAATCTTGCTTTGGCTTGGCTCCCCATCGGTGTTGAGTACACGTGTTTCTGTGTCTATATGTCTGATGGTTCTATCTACAGGCTTTTCCCCTTATCAAGCATGTATCCCCGAGCAAGGCTCGATGTCGCCCTGGATCCGGCCTGCATGAGCCTGTGCCTTGTTTTACGGGCACCAGATGAAAAAGAACCAGCCAGGGAGCCTTCTAAAGGGAGCGATGTTGAGACGCTGGGTAATACGCATGCAGCATATCAACACTAGCGGATCAATGAAACCTATCTCTAATGTAGGTAAACCCTTGTTTTCTTCTCTAGTCTGTCTTTTCCCTGTTTGCTAATTCTCATACATCCGTCAGCATACCGCCGGATTGTGCTTTGGAAACAGACTCAATTATCACGATGTCCTTAACCACACAATCTCCACTTTGGCATGACGATAAGTTGCTATTTAGGCATCTCAGCTAGTGAAGCCGGGGGTGGGGCTCGCTGCGGGGTGCCAGTAACCCCATGAATCCATATGACTCCATAGTACGGCCCCATATGGGGACATTCACTGGCGGTGGGGAGATACTATTCGCATACTTGGCAAGCAAACCCGAAGCCATCCGGCTTGGACTTGTCACTGAGCCTGCGGAGTATTATATCGACCGATACTCTGCCGGGTCTCCCGGGAAGTGAATAGCGCCCAAAGTCAAGACCGACAAGCCCACTGAGTGTGTACACCCAACAATGGCAACCTTCCACAACCTTACGAATTTTTTGACGCACATGAGACTCCCGGAAAAGCTGAGCCTTGTACTCTGCTACACTATCTTGGAAGTGCTTTACAGGGCTTCTCCGTGCATACTGACACACCCTTAGGTGGACCGCAACCCGAGGGAGCGGCACTTCTCCCGTCTTTGCTGACAACTAAAGGCAAATCTCGCCGAATCGCGACGTTCTTGTCTTTTGCCGCTTGCTGACTACCGGCTCCTGAATGCGAGGTGTCAATATCTTCTTCAATTGGTGAACCACGTGTGACATATTATTCAATTGGCGTAGTCGCCATTGATCCAAACACGAAGCTGGACTGACTAACGCTAGTACTTGTATCTTCACTCGAATAATACCAAAGACGGAACATTTTCACATGCAGAGTTGATGAGGCACACTCTCAGAGGATCTTGGCTATCGAGACAAATGAGGTGAGAAATGAAAGACCCATCATTCCAAAAAAAAAAAAATCAAAAAAAAAATCTCTTGCTTCAACTATATGTAATATTTACTTCAACTCAGCCTCCAACCAGGCTGGTACTGTCGGCGGCTTATCCCACCCGTCAAGAAACGCCTCCTTAGGCCCAGAGGGCTTTGCATACACGGCCGTGACGAACAGTGCAGTCTCTCCCTTTCGCAGGGTGTTTTGTAGCGTAGGAATAACTGTCCGACTTTCCACGAGGTTGGAGTTGGGGTCGGCATTGACCAAGTTCGCCTGCCGCCCCTGATGTTGTCGATGCGACGACTCGAGAGCCTTGATGCCCACAGCGCCCTTTGACACGGCGAAAGCACCCTCTCGGCCGTCTGCCCAACCAGCCGGCGTCTTTGTGTCGTAGTTTCCTATAATCTTGGGACTGGTCCCTTCGCACTTGGATGCGTCGTAAAGCTCCAAATTCCGCCCGTCGGCGGAGTTGACGTTGCAGATGGCAAAAGCCCCGTCAGCCGTCATCACCTCACGGCCCGCCTCGATCTTGTGTGCCCGGAGATGCCAATTAGGCGCCTCTTCCGTCGGCGGTACCAGGATGGTCTTGATCTTGACATCGGAGAACGGCTTCCACACGGATACCAGAACGGGCTTGTCCTCCCGGTACTCGATGGCCGCGTACTCATTGGTCCGTCTGGTCTTCCAGTACTCGTCACCATCGTCGGAAAGCCCCAGCTGAGAAGCCAGGGCGTACTGCTCGAGCGAGAAATGACCGGTTGGCACAGAGTATGCGTATTCGCTGCTGTACGCAAATCCCCCGTACTTTGCAAGCGAGCCTCGCATGGGGTAGCTGCAGGCCTGACCGGAAGATAACAACATCCAGTGGCCGCCGAGGCGGCTGACAATATGGCCCGGATGCTTGAGTGTTTTCACCTTGGGAATAGCATCACCCGGGGACTCTTCATCCGACGTCCAGAAGGGATGAGATTCCGGGACAGCGAGGCAGATGAAAGCGAGACAAGCCCAATAGGGACTCCCGGGACTGTTATAGTTTTCCGTCATGAACATGTTGGGGTACGAGTAGCCCAGGGATAAGGTACCGCTCGAGGTCCACATGCCATGCTGAGTCTGCCACCAGCGTAGGTGGCGCATCACGATGCCTTTGACCATACCCCATGTCAGGGGCTCCGGGAGCTCGACTCCGGCGTAGGCCATGGCGCCCCAGAATGAGATGACACCGAAGCGGTAGGTTAGACTGCGGCCGTAGGGAATGGCCCGACCTTGGTCATCGTAGTAGTGCACAAGGTCGAGCGCGGCCAGTTGCGCTCGCTTCTTGAACTCGGCAGCTCGCTCGGGGTCTTCATCTCCGGCTAGCTTGGCGTAAAGAAGCTGAAGGAATTGAATGGCAAAACTCGACGAGTAATAGTCCATTTCTGGAGTCATCCAAGTGTTACCTTTTGTCTCCCCAGGGATGAAGCCGTCGTGAGGAAAAGATACTTACGATGAATGCCCTCGGGCCCGTCGTTGGACCATCCGTCTCCACGATAGAAGGTGTCGAGGTGCTTGATGTCACTCTCGAGCCTCTCCTGGGAGAACCTCCCACCATTCTTCTTTAATCCCAAGTTGGCGAAGACACGGAACCATAGCCAGTTAGTGTTGGGCATGCTATGTCTCCATCAGCCAATCCTCCCCTTAAGCAAAGGTAAATAAAAGGATAACTGACTTCTTCTCATTGATCGAGTTCCCTAGCCACGCCTCAACGTTCTCTCGCTCTTTTTGCGATAGGCTTTCCCAGAGCGCAGGCGCCTCGGCGAGGGCGAAACCTACAGGCAATCTTGCATAAGCAAAGACGTTCCCCCTGTGACATTTGAGCTTGGAAGGGCTTCCATACCTAAAGGGCACATTTCCACCATTCGCTGGTCATTATCTCGCGGATACCCCCAGTATTCGGGGCTCTCAGGGTCGGTGCCCGACTTGAATCCCTCTATCCACCACTCGGTGCCGCGGTATTCGCCGCCGCCACCGAGCAGGAAAGCCAGACCCCATAGTGGGCGGGCGAAGCCTTCCACTTCCGAAGCCGTCTGATCGAAGCGGACGGCGGTGTTCCCGGGACAGTTGACCCGCGCCTTCTGAGGTGAAAAGAAAGGTTCCAGGGGGTCGAGCAGTGTCTTTAGAAGCTCCTGCACGGAAGCCCTGTCTTTAAGTTGGACTTTGGAGAAGGGGTGTTGGTCACCGAACCCTAGATGGACAACCATTGCAGCGACTTGCTTTCCAAGCCAAGGAATAATGCTGATGACGCTTATGAAATCTAGGCTTAGTTCACCTGGAGGCGATAATACTTGCAAACAGCTGGGGGAGAAAATGCAGCAAAGCTGGGGATGCAAGAGTGCTGGTGACCATATACTCTCCCCCCCCCCCCAATTCGACTATCTGTAAACGATATATAAACTCATTATCGCTGTGAGCTCTGCCGAGACCCATATAAACGGCATCCGCAGTGGATCAATTGTCGCAATCCACCTAACCCGAGCGCCAGGCGATTGTAGTATTATGGGGAAATTTGGAGTGACGAAGAGGGGAAGCTGTAAGAGCTTCTTCTTGGTGGGGGTGATCCGGATCATACCATGTCGCTTGTCGGCTAAAATGGGTGATTGTTAGGCGATCTGCACGCAAGAACGAGTGAGTGTATGAGGAAAGCTGTCCATGGAAGCAATGGCTACCTTGAGCTTGAGCTTGAACTGATGATTTAACTACTACAACTAGAAGTACGTACATACTCAATCCATAGGTTCAAATCAGACACCAAAATGGTCTCTCTTTGTGGGTACATACCCAACAGAGTGGAGGGTAGATGAGGTGACTTCTTCCACTGGAAAGAAAAGACATCCATGGGTCCCATACCTGACTGTGTCTTTTTCCAGCCGTCAAAACATGCATAGTTGCCAGGAGTCTGGGCCCCAGACTTTGGGGCCCCAGGCCTTGGGGCGGATGTGCCGCTAGTAGGGAGCCCCTGCTCACCGGGACATAGCGGGATCCGCCAGGAATACGGAGTACTGCAGGTGGCGTGAAGTACTTCGTAGGCATGCTGTAGGACTGTAGGTGTCCGAGTTTTGTAGTCTTCGTCCTTAACCAGCTGAAAGGAGCTGACGACGCAAGTAGCACGAAGCTTTACTAAACGTAGCAATGCGTGACTCGCCTAGCCCAACTAGTAATGCCTCTTTTTTTCAGAGATTTACAGGTTGCAGGCAGCAGCAGCATGTCGAAGCGCACGGGTGCTCAATGCGGTATGAACTCTCGCACCACCCATCGATGAAACGCCCCTAGTTTGTATGTCAAACCCCCAACGACCGTCTTCTTCTTCCTTTGGTCGCGCATCTGGGACATCTTGGTGTGCGACCGTGCTTGCACCAATGCCATCTGGGCTCGAGTGATGTTTTTGTTGTAGGACAAGAGGTTCTTGGGATCGTACTCGGCTTTGAGATGGCAAAGCCTCTCCCATTTCTGAGCACTGCCGTAAAGATTGCGCAGCCACAATGGTCCTCGATCAGTGGCCATGTTGACGTTCCCATTGGGGAGCGAGTATGGCTTCAAAGCATTCATTACCCCATTGACCCAACTATCGTACTCATCGTCCTGCCCTGGTTCGTGCCACTGGCCGTAAGCGACACACATCCAATTGGCACTTGCGCGAGAGCATGCCGCAGAGCCCTCGTCAAAGTCGAAGATTGCCCCTCCAAGGCATGGAAACACAATGACTACACTAGGCCCTGGTGTAGAGGGAACAGGCGAGTCCATTACCCAATTAACGGTGGTTTGCGCAATCTCTGGAGTGATGGATGGGAGGTACGCGCTGTGGGAATGCTGACGACGGTCGGAAGGTGCCAGCTTGTCTAACATCACGTTGGTCTCTACCCAAGTCGTCGGGCGCACTGTATCGGCTAGTGGTTGGGCCAGAGATCTGATTCCAGCCATCGCATGCTCGTAGCGTCCCGGGTCACCGGTGAAAACAACAATGAGCATGAGAACCGGCGTATCAGCCGGGGCTCTAACCTGGGATGATAAAGAAGTTGGAGGCCCAGGTAGGATCACCGGGTATATCGTGAGCTCCCGAGGAGCAGCAGCCATCACGTCGTCGATGCGGCTGAGCACAGAGACAGCCACGTGAATGGGGTAGATGAGCATCCCACTGTTGACTCTGGGCCCAAGCTTCTGTGCTTGAAAAGTGAAGGACGTCGCGATGGCAAGGTTGTGCCCGGCTCCTCGAAGCCCCCAGAAAAGCTCCATATTTTGAGTCTCCGACGCAGTGATCCGACGACCGTCGATCGTGACCACATCGATTGACAACAAGTTGTCAACAGCCAAACCAAAGCGTCTCGTTAGGAAACCTGATCCACCACCCAATGTTAAACCTGCAATTCCACCTTGCGAGGTGGCGCCCGACGGCACCACAAGGCCGTAGGCTTGCGTCGCTTGGTCCATCTCCCCAATCAAGACACCTGCTTCAACCGTGACGGTTTGCAAATGTGAATCAATCTTGATCTTCTTCATAAGAGTTGTGTCGATGACGAAAGCTCCATCAGGCAGGCCGTCGCCGTTGATGTCGTAACCTCCACCCCGAATAGCGATGGGTTCATCGTTGATTCTGCAGTATTCCACTGCCATGAGAATATCGTTGACATTTTGACACCGTGCAACCAATGCTGGCTTGTTCTGCAGGCGAGTATTGGGGAGTTTGCACGTCTGGGCGTAATCCAGGTTGCCGGGGCGTACCACCCAACCTCGAAAACCCTGGCCAGGGAAACCCGAGCTGGAGTCAGAATCGTAGTAGTAATGTGACATGATGCCGTCAAGCTGGGTGAAACAAAACGCGAGTGGTAATCATTGCGGTTCCGGGTGTCAGTCCACGCTGGCGAGGGCGGAAGCTCGGTTTATAGGAATGGCTAGCCCTTCTCGCGCTTCTCCCGCGTGCGTGAGCGACCCTTGAAGACCTGTGCCCAAGCGGGCGGGTAGCTTGCAGCATTATTGATTATCGGCCCACCGAGCGCTCCATGGGGAACACTAGCCAAGGAGCTGCCAATGATTTGCGTGTGCCATCACAAGTGCGAAGTCATTGCGAAAGCCCCGGAACCCGCTTAGCTTCGAAGGAATAGCCGTAGATCCTTGGCCCATGTTAACCAGCTGCTGACCTCCAAAAATTGGCGTCTGCCTTCCATCCTTACGCAAAAAAGACATCATGGATGCCCGCAATGTCACAAACTTACTCTGTTCGGGTGGTACTTCATGCAAAACCGCTGACTTGGCTGCTCTACGGACGAGCGTGAATTCGATCAGAGCAGATCAGCACTGTCCATTTTTTCGTTGGGGGATCCAGTCGGGAATGGTGCGAAACCTTTAGGTCCAACGATGGATGGTGTTTGTTTCAGAGGGGCAAAACCTGCAGGCTGGGGTACAGAATCTAGAACATATCCGGCAAAGCCCCAATGTCAAGGATAGCACCAGGTGGTGTGAAGAACCCCAACCTGAATATGCCCTAGTCCGTTAGCCTCTTCGTTTTCGTCTTCTCGTGCCTTAGTGTAGCTCAAAGCTGCCGTGTCAACAAGTGCCCATGCCTTAGCTTGATGGTGGCAGATGTATGAAGCGCGGCTGAACAGCACCGGCGAGCTCGAGCTCATGACATAGCTGATGTCTTTCCGTCGAACGATGATCCCGCGTCTCTACCGTTTGAGACAGACCAATCGCAGAAGGGTTTTCAATGCGATCAGCCAGTACTTTTTCCAAAGCTCGCTGATGAGGTAGATCTTGACTCGCGGCCCTGTCAGCTTGTCACCCATGTGTCGCAAACATGGATTGCGCGTAAGACGGAACGGTTCCCACGGGTAATTGGGGTGATCAGTCTGCGGCCCTAAGTAGAGGACTTCGCGTAGGAATCGTTTCAACCCACCCTTCCCATGCTGGCGCACGTGTCGACCCTGGATCCAGACCTCAGATCCTAGGCTAGTCTTGGGGCATGTGAGGTTTGCATTGTCCGTGGCTTTGTTCCTCTCCCTGGCCAGTGGATCAGTGGGAGGGGGGATGCTTGTTTCTACTCTGTACTCCGTACTTGTAGTCCTTAGGCCACCTTACTGGTCGGATGAAATACAAAGGTGGATAGCGGAGTGATGCTTCATGCAGTTTGCCATTGACGACGATGATGGTTTGCGATGTGGGGGGGAGGAGTTTGTCTACCTTCAAGTTGGCTGTTGCGCCTTTCAATGTGTTTGAATTGGTTGGCATACAAGGGTGAGAAGAAAGAATGAGGAAAGTGCGTTGGTGTGAAGGGACGTCACTGCCACCGACTCGAAACCAGCACCGGGCACTAGCACCACCAAGAATCCTCACTTCACCTCGCCAACTGCCTCGAGGAATCACCGTTGGCCGCCCTTAGTACCGCACGAACCATGGACAGGACCTAGTGACTTTTCGACCAAGGATCGCTACACATACTGAGCATGAGGGCGGCGAGCTTTTGTCGCTGTCCTCAACCCCCGATCAAATCGGAGCTATGGTGTCTGCGGAGCAACAAGAGCCACAGTTGGAGGCGAGAGCCCTCGAACAGTCAAATGAGCCCCATCCCACCATATCGCAAGATGAAACATCGGCGAAATCCAGAAGCCCGTCTCCAGCGTCCTTGTCGGCATCGCAGCATAGTAGGAGGACGCGTTCTGGCGGCGTCAGGAAACCCTTGCCCACCAAGGGCGCTGCCGCAGCAACAGCCACAGCATCGGTCAAGAAGCCAACGCCAAAGAAAGCCACGCCTAGAAAGACCAAATGGGATGCCGAGAACATTCTCGTCGACCCAAAGTCTCCCCTAGCCGAGGCAAACCTACGCGTATGTAGACAAGAAAAACAATCACATCACCCCTCGCCATATAGCTTAGTAGTTTTGTCGAATCCTTGATACTAACATTCTTCGGCGATCCAGGCGCTACTGTCAAGCCCAATGGCATGGGATATCCTTGACGCCACTGATCAGGCCGAGATTTTAGCCCTCTTTCCGGATCAGGCACACGTTGTAGACTCAGGCACGGACAAAGCTCGTCCAGACTTCAAGTCACTAATGAATGACGATACCTTCCGCCACGATTGTGCGACATACACTGAGCACGTCGCTGAGGGGCGTTTCGACCCCGAGTGGCTGGCAGCGGCATGGGCTGCGCATGAGCAGCGCAAGACTGGCGAATTCGACGACCACTTGGTTGCCAAATTTGAGAATGACTGGCAAACTGACTTGCCGGAGGATTTCAGACCTAGAAGGAGTGGCCCCATTGCGGAGGGGGCCAAGGACCCAAGCACACAGAAGGGGGATGCAGTTGGAGGAGCATCGCAAGGTGCGACTGCTTCAATGCCAGATGAGGACAGCTCTCATGAATATGAAAAGAAAACGAAAGATGCGAAGACTGGCTTGAATGGAAATAATGAACTGGAAAAGGTCAACAACGAGCTGGCCGAACCACGAGATGCTGCTCATGGCGGCCATGATATGGTCATCGACGAGCTGCAAACTGAAGAAAAGCAACGCCCAGCATCCCCCAAAACAGCTTTTTTCCTCAATCACAACAAGATGGATGTCGACTGTTCAAATAGTGAGGACGAGTTGGCTTGACTCCGTGGTAGATAGCGACCTGGAGGACTACGAGGTGACGAATGACGAACATAGATCGAGGCAGCCCTTTAGAGAGATCGCCCGCGCATAGCTTGAATTGATGTAATCATGTAATTCGGCCCCCCTGAACTCCTGAGAATGCCATGATTTTGAGTAAGGACATGGAATCCATTCTGTTTATGAATGTTGATAGCTTACGTGGGTACCTGGCTCGAGTAGCCATCTGGGCAGAAAGTCTGCGGGTTGTCACTGATTAGGCGATGGTTATTGCGATGGCGGGGCACATCGACCGGACGTATTGGCGCAACATTTGTTTGAACTTTAGGCCACTCTAAAAATTCATATTCCATACTCCCAACTTGCGACCGGCCAGGCACCACAATAACTACAAAAAATTGCTTACACATTGCAAATATTCATTTGCATACAGCAAGGAGACATCTCTTAAGAACCCTCGAAGTAGCCAACGAACGCAGAGCGCCCCGCCAGCATGGCGTCGGCGGCGAGCTCTCACACTCGCTCACACAGCCTTCTGCTGCTCCAAAAGCTGCTCAATCTCCGCGACGGTGCGAGTCCGTTGACTCTCCTTCTCGACAGTCTAGAGCAGACTGCCCAACCAGCTCTTGCTGAGTTCATGTCCAGAGCTAAGGTATGCTTCTTCTCAACCACCCAGAAACCAAACCATGACATCCACTGGTGGCTTACTTGATTTTTACGACAGATTGGCAGATCAAAGATCATCTTTCTATCCTTCTCCACGCTCAAGAAGCCGCGGGATGCGGATGTCTTTATAAAAGCCTCAGGTCGGGACCTGAAGACCGTGAGGCAGGAATTGGTCGCCCAATATCCGTCATCAGATCCATCAGCCGTGAAAGACAAATCGGCTCATAGTAAGCTCTGCGGAAAACATGTTTCAAGCGAAAATGGCCTTGAACTTTGAAACTTACCGAACTGGAAAATGTAGGGGTCGTTGTTGTTATAGATTCCCTCAATACGCTGGCATCTTCAGCACCTCAGGCCCTCGCCGGCTTTCTCACAGGCATCATCACGCCCGTTGTCTCAGTCGTCTCAGTCTATCACACGGATGTGCCCGTCATCGTGCCCCGGTCATGGAACGAGTACGAGCCCCACCCGTTCACCCTTCTCTGCCACCTTGCCACGGCGATATTGCGACTCTCAAGCCTCCATCAGGAGATTGAGCGGCAAAGGGCGAGGAATCGGAGCTTGGTCGAGCCCGAGTGGGGTCTCAAGGAAGATCGTGAGGGTGTGCTGGTGGGACTACGAAAACCAGGCAAGCACGACGACGGCGGAGGGGTTGTCATTGACATGGAACTACGTAGACGAAGTGGGAGGACGGTGTCTGAGAAGTTTATCCTGATACCAGCTGAATCTGCGACGACAGCAGCTGCCAAAGCAGGCAAGGTCCTTTTACTCAAAGATCATCCCATCTTTGCGGCACCGGTGGAGGGCGGGCACGAGGGGGAAGGTGAAGAAGAGCCAGAGAGTACGTTTAACTTGAGCTTGACCGAGAAGCAGCGCAAAGACCGAGAGGGAATCGTGCTGCCATACTTTGATGCCCAGACGGATATCGGGGCTGGGGAAGGCGGCAGGATCCTGTACGAGATGGGCAGGGAAGACGATTTTGATGACGAGGAAGATGAGATTTAGGATATACCCAGGATTAATACTAACGATTGAAAACATTATCAATTTGATCTATAAATGTGTTTGACATATTCAACCTTGTTGCATGTCCAAAGGACAGGGTCTTGACTACAAGCTACAGTAGGGTAACATCAATTCCGATCCGCTGTAAAGTGCTAGAAAGAACATGCATCAATGAATGCCTTCATCCGCACATGTTTTTAAAGACGTGTAGCTTGACGTTGAATTATGATGTGCTTGCCATTTGTTGATTAATTTGACCAACGGTAACATAGCATCTCGGTAGCATTAGCTTACATTGAGGACTGGCTCTAAACCAATGTAATCCCACTGTGCCTAGAATGACCGTGGATGCCGCCACATCGCCACCCCTGTACTACTAGCTCCACCTAACTTGCTTGTATTACCAAGGCAGGCTTCTTAGAACCCCGAATTCGACCTCCGTGCCACCAAAATCTTTCTTCCGAAGCAGACTCGACGCCAACACAACCACACTCATCAACGCCTCAATTGACGAAACGTACTTTTCAAAGGCAGCAAGCGACTAGACACTTTCAGGCCTACCCACGCACCAACGCGCACAAAGCAAATCCGTAGCTTTGTCGCTAGCTTGCGCTACGCGCACGTGTCAAATATTGTCCCTTCCCAGGCCACGTAACTGAAGACACGACACGGCCAACGCGAGACGCTTCTCCTTCCCGCAGCTCTTCACTCATAGCATTCTCGTTTGCTGGACTGATACACAAATACAACATGGTTCGCTCCACGCAAATATCCCGGCTGGACGGTACGACTACGAGGAAATTCAAACCCCCTTTATTCAACGTGTCCCGCTGACCCCTCTAAAGGCCTGATGCTGTGCGCCTCCGTGGATGAAGAACAGGTAAGGATTCCTCAAGCCATCTTCCTATTGGACTTCAACGGCGTCCCCCTCTTCATTACAGTTTCGCTGACCTATCTCTTCGTACAGTCCGAAGCCGCCCTCGCCGAAGTCAAGGGCCAAGTCCGCCAGGTCCTCCGCAAGCTCACCCGCAACTCCGAATCCCAAGCCTCCGTCGACTGCGGCACCCAGTACACCCTGCACTACCTCATCGACCAGGACGTCGTCTTCCTCTGCATCTGCGACCGCTCCTACCCGCGCAAGCTCGCCTTCACCTATCTCTCCGATCTCGCCCGCGAGTTCAACACGACCCACCCCTATGCCCAGGTCCACTCCCCGGCCCTCCGGCCCTACGCCTTCATGGACTTTGACAGCTTCATCGGCAAGACCAAGGCCGTCTACGCCGACGCCCGCGCCTCCCAGAACCTCGACCAGCTCAACGACGAGCTGCGCGACGTCACCAAGATCATGACGAAGAATATCGAGGATCTGCTCTACCGCGGGGACAGCCTGGAACGCATGGGTGAGATTAGCAGTCGCCTGCGCGACGATAGCAAAAAGTACCGCCGAGCTGCCGTGCGTATCAACTGGGAGCTGCTGCTCAAGCAGTACGGGCCTTTTGCGGGGCTCGGCTTCATCATTCTGATCTTCATCTGGCTGCGGTTCTTCTAAGGGAAAGTAAGGATCATGGCCAAAAGGAAACAAACGGCACAATAAGATCAAGGGGAAATTCACCAGGCACAGGGGCAAAAGGGCATTCAAATACTACACATGCAGTCCGTCCCCTTTGCCCCGCCCACTGCGTCACGAAGGAGGTCTATGCACGAGCGGGCAGGAGCAAGCGATATGTAAATATTATATCATGGAATTATAGTTCTTCTGTTTTCCGATGCGATTGGCTTGGTCTATATAAATCTTGCCCCAAAAACAAAATAATAGAATTCTTAAACAATGAAATGATGAAAACGCAACTTTCATGGTGCTCAGGTCGTGACGTCTTGGCGAAATTCGTCGCTGTCGTGAGAAATAACAGGTAGTAGGAAACAACTAACAAGTCGATGAAAGCCGACAATCGACTTTTTGCTCGGGAGGGGTGGTATCATTTGGTTTCTTTATTGGGCAGTTGGGGTATTGTGTATCCCTCTGTGTTTGGGTTTGCGGCCCCCGGTTCGCTATGTTGACTTCTGCGAATTTGTTGGTATAATTATATGGCCAGGATTGGTATGATGATATCAGTAGACATTCCATCTTGTGCGTAGGATAATGCTACATGACGACGCAGTTGTTCGTTGATGGCATCGCTGCAGATGGAGCCGCCGTGTGCTGCCATTCTAGGTGCTCTTGGAACGCCGTAATGTCCTCAAACAGGCCATCGGGTTTCCATAGGTCTTCTTCGTCATCTTTATCCAGTGGCGCCGCGCCATCTGCCTCACAGAAGGGGCACATCGTTTTCGCCATCCAGTCGCCGAGGTACGGTGCGGCGTGATTCGCAATAGCCACCGGTCCAAAGACGATCTGTTTCTCCTCGTGCGTCGATTGTGAGAACCCCGTGGCCTGCCATTGCGGGTTTCCAGCCGTTGGTGTCGCAGGCTGAGCCGGCCACGCTGAATCGTCCTCGTGGATGGTCCGCACAGACGGCATCTTCTCTAGGTCGTCCCACACGAGATGGCCGTCGCAAAAGTCGCATACGAAAGCGATATCCTGGTCGCCAAAGCGCTGGAAGCTGCCTACGCGCTTACACATGCGCAGCTCCTCCAGGTATCGATCCTGGTAGGCGCCCTCCTCCACACCAACGGCTTTGTTGGACCATGCGCGCTGCGTTCGGTGGACGAGGAAGGCGCCCAGACACCGGGTGGAGGACTCCGGTCCGGATGTGAAGATGCGTCGAGCGGCGCGGTACTGGGCTCGGTGTAGGTCTCGCTGGAGATAGTGTGTGGTCCGGATCCATATAGGGTCAATTGGACCGCCTAGTCGACTCCAGTCCTTGAAACAGGACACGTGCGCGTAGAATCCTTCGCGTAGTGCTCTCAGTTCTTCCAGAGAGAGGTCTGTGTTTCTATCTGTTAGCAGCAATTTTGTGGCAGACGGGCGGTCTCGCAGGCCGGACAGAAGCCATTTGACGGTCTTGAGCAGTCTGATGTCGCCCCTCCGGAAGCACTGTGACTGAAGCGTAGCGGTACGTCTTGAGCAGAAACCAAAACCCCCAAATGGGAACCTTCCAACGTCTACTTTGTGTGTGTGGGGGGGGGGGGGGGGGGGGCTAGCGCAACGTACGTGTTCGATCATTTTCGTAGTAGATTTGCCCATTGACCAGCGGCGACAGCTCCTGAAAGTCCTTCCTTGCCTCGTCGAGCACCTCTTCCAGGGCTCGCACCTGCTCGTGTTCATCCTGACCCCAGTGGCGCTTGTCTGTGAAGCTGAAGATGCGCAGCGCATCGGCGATAAGGTTGGCAATTTCGGCGAGAAGCGAACCCACAGAGTCAGCAGTGGCGGCTGGGGAGCTGTCCGGCTTGCCCCGGCCGCGGCTGCTCATAATGGTCTTTGTGGTCGTGAGGGCGCGTTGAGGGAGATGGCGCGGGCTCTCGTGCAGTGATGGAGGGGCATGAAGCTACGATCGGCGTCGTCGTCGTCGGCTGGCGGGACTTATGTTGGGAGGAAGGAGAGGAACATTGTCGTCATTGGCGCATGGGGAATGCTGATATCGTAAATAAATGAAGGAGAAAAAAACAATATCACGAGTATGAAACGAGAGTAATATGACGAAATGATACGAGTTCTTGGTAGATGGCAATGTGCGTCGGAGGGAGAAAAAGGGGAGACGATTTATTTCCTAAACGGCGACGCCGACGAAGCTTTGACAATGGAGAAAGATAAAAAGAAAGGGACCCTTAAGAGCGCGTTTCACAAGGTCCGTCAGCTCGTGACGACGCTCTGGGCCTGTACTTAACTTGTGGGTCTTTTTTGGGGGGGAGGCTGCAGCCCTCGGTTCCTGGGGGACCTTTGGCAAGTCAGGAAGGGAGGCTTGGCGATACAAAGATAGATAGTTTATGCCGTTTAGACGGAAATTCCCTGGTTGGGGTTACCGTTAAGAATGGAGGCTGTGTGACGGTTACCGGGGATGTCCTCGTACAGCGGGGGTCGAACCAGATACGAGGATCAGCAGCCACATCCACTTGACTTTTACATAAGGGCCCTGGTGTCCTGGCCTCTCCTTGGTAAGCTATCTAAAGTCAATTAACCTTATTTTTATTTTAGTAGTTATATAATGTTATTTATTAAAGCTTCAGATAGTAGTAAATAAAGGACTTAAACCTATATTTTATGTACTAATAAGATAACCCCCCTGCCGTTGTGCAAAAAGCGCTACGCGTGATGTTGGTGCCCAAGTATAGGACACAAGGCACAGCAAGTGTAATACATATGGTGTTCCACATAGCTTCGTTGGTAGCGTCCAACCTGGCAACTTTTGCCCACCAAAGCGAATCTCTCAAAGAGCATACTTCACAATGCCTCTGTGGCTCTGTGAGTGGGACAGTTGTCAGCAGCCAGCTGTCCAAAGGGCAGGCGACTGCTTGCTCTGTGACAAACACCTCTGCGGCACTCATATGAAAAAACCATGGCATGAATGTCCAGTGCCAGAGGTGTGTGTATCTTAAGCGAATACACTTGACAAGTTTGAGTATATGCTGATAACAACAGGACGATTGGGACTCATATTGCGCTCTGTACAGTGCCACAGAGGCTCGGCACCTCGATGAGCTCTGCAAGCAGATTGACGGCGCCAAGCTTCGGTGCCTCGCATCGACTTTGAGGGGTGGGATTCCCTGTGAAGTTGAAATAACCCGCAAGACCTTGTCGACTTTGATGGGGAATCAAAACTGCCACGTTGACGTTACCTTCCAGGATGGCGTTAGTTGGCTCGCGCGCTTTCGGCTCACGAAAACCTCGTCTCCTCCGCGCGAAGTCCGCGACTATATCCTTCGAAGTGAAGCAGCGACCATGATGTATCTCCAGCAACACACACAGGTTCCAACCCCAAAAATCTTTGATTGGGCATGCGAGTCAGACCCAAATAGCTCCCTTGGAGCGGGTTATATTTTGATGGAAAAGTTAGACGGAGAGCCTTTGGACTGGGATAGTGCAACCCCAGAGCAACGCGAAAAGCTTATGCAGCAGCTAGTTGACGTCTTCCTCGATATTGAGAAACACCCCTTCGATCTGATGGGATCGCTCATCCCTATCGGCGAGCCACCTGAGCTTCAGATACAGGCACTTGCAGATCCGGCAGTCTTCCGTGTAGGAACTGGAGGTCCACTAGGCCCGTTCACCTCGTCGCGAGAAGGAATGCGCGCTATTCTGGAATCTCATCTTAGCATGATAGCGAGGGGCGAGATTCAGGCATCCCGTTCAGTCGACGCTTACCTTGCCCACCTTTTTCGTCTCGATGTTATTAATAGTGGCTTTCCATCGACTGGGCAGTTCTTCCTTAAACATCCTGATGATAAGGGCGACCATATACTGGTTAGTGAAAGTTTTGATATCGTTGGAATCATTGACTGGGAGTGGACACAGACAGTCCCTAAAGAACATGCATTTTGTTCACCGTGCATGATGTGGCCGGTGGGTAAATTCTATAATGGCCTGAACGATTTGGCTACGGATGAAGTACGACTAGCTGAGATTTTTCGGGAAAGGGGTCGCGATGATCTTAGTAAGTATATTATAGAAGGGAGAAAGATTCAGAGGCTTTGCTTTGCTCTTGGTCCCGAAGGCTCTTTCTCAAGCCAAGCGTCGTTTATACAGATTTTTACTGGCTTAAGACGGGTATTCAACTCTAGCGATGAGGGGTGGGAGCAGTGGAAGGGGAATGCTCTGAAAAGGTGGGACGCCGATAAGTCACTTTGCAGATTATTAGAGTTGCAAGAGGGTAAGACTTGCGAAAAACCAGACACCAATATGTGTAACATTGGCAGAGACTCTATCGATTGATAAAGGCAAGACGCTGCATCAAAGTTGGCCTCGGAGAAACATTAGATATTGTAGTCCGGGACCCTACGCTGACTGCAAGCCTACCGGGCGCTAACCCTGTGCCTACGCATAGGTACGGAGTACACCTATGCCTAATAATGTGCCTGGGGTGCCTGGCTAGTTAGTAGGCTGAGTCGGGTTGATTACCTATCGGTTCCTGGTTCCTGATTGATCAAGGCATCACCGGAAAAGCTACCTTAAAGCTAGACCTTGTTAGTGCGTGTCTCTGCACTGCCCACCTACATAATTCCCCATGCCCATGTCTGTTCGTTTCGGCCTTTGTTGCCAATAGGCAGGCCTCCCAGACCCCCAACCTAACGTAAATACCGTGACGTGCTAGACAGGGCTGAGCTCCGGATCGCCTTGCTAAATTTGAATTGTCAAACACGGGGACTGTGAAGGTGTGTGATGCCTGGGGATATAATATGACTAATCGGAAACCAGGTAGACAAAAGATTTCGAGTCGCTAAAAGCGGGTTTGGTAGTCTATTGGAGCACAATTATGGCTAATTCAAATACCCTAATCAGTTTGGCAGTGCTCAGAAAAAGCAATGAGCTACCATGTCCGCGGAAACTGCGTCATTGCGCAAGTGTCCCCTTATTGTGCCTTCTTCGACTTCCTTTTCTTGGCCTTCCCAGAATCGGCACCGGTTGTCTTGGCTTCTACCTGAGCCTCCACCTCTTCCTTGACCTCGGCGGCCTTGTCCTTGACATTCTCCGCAACTTCGACAACCTTCTCCTTAGCTTGGGCAACCTTCTCGCTGCCCTCCGCCTCCTTCTCTTTGATGGCTTCCGCTGCCAACTGCTTACCCTCGGCCTCGACCTGATCCTCGTGAGTATCCTCGCCGCCCTGGCCAAACTCATTGACACGGCTGTAGTCTGTCTTGTAGGCCCAGCGCTGGTACAAGTAGATGAAGAAGATGACGTCGTCTCGCAGAGTCGCCAGGCGGTGGAGAATCGGCATCTTGATGGTGAAGGCGAAGAGGTCGTCGATGAAGGTGTTAAGGAACTTGTATCCCATGGCCTTGGCCGGCATGTGCGCCACACTCTTGAGACGGTAGTTGATGTAGAGGGATGGGACCATCATCAAGAAACCGTAGGTGTAGACAGAGCCAACCAGGGTGGTAATGATGTACGAGTACCAAGATTTGTGGCTCTCGTAGTAAAGCGAATAGATGCCGTAGGCAATCAGGAGGGGAATGGCGGCGTAGTACATGTACTTGAAAGCGATCTCATCGTACTCTTTCGTCTTCTCCTCGGTCTCCGTGAGCTTGTGCTTGTCCTCGAAGACGATGCCATACGGTAGCCAGGAGCCCTCAGGTAGCGCCCGAATACGCACGTCAACGACCGTAGTGATCTTCCAGAACTCAATAAGGATACCTACGACCTGCTGGCCAAGAATCATCCAGCTGGTGTTTTGAGAGTTGTCCAACAGGTAGAGGAAGATGACTGCCTGCATGAAAACGTTGGCCAAGATGGAGCGTACCGAGATGCCGACATTGTCCTTCTTCTTGCGGTAGTGCGCAATGTCGGACCCAAAGGCTAGCGTCTCGAGAATGATATGCGCAACGCTCACAACGGCGGTGATGCCAAGCAGGATGGGGTTGGTATCAATGAAGATTTCCTTGACCATCTCAATCTCGCTACCGTCGCCGCTGGTAGAGATACCATTGCCGAAAGCGGCCTGACGAGCAGACTCCTTGGAATTGAACTCGATATTTGCCAGCAGCTGAAACTTCCAGGCACCCATGTTGTTGAGATCAATGCGAAGAGGCAGTTCGGTGACGGTCTCGTTCAGCAGGGTCATGTGGCTGGTCAACTGCCAGAAGTTGTTGATGAAAAGCATTGGATCTACATCAACTGTCAGCGCAATTGAAACAGAGTATACCACAGAAGATCGATGTGCAACTTACAATACCAGCTGTTCTGACCAGTGCCGTCGCGGGCTCCTGTGGACTCCAAGCGGATAAAATGCTTCGCTGCCGGTGGGAACTGCTCAAGATCCTTAACTCCCAGATCAGGCACAAATGAGAAGCTAGCATTGGGATGGTAGTAGTTGGCAATGATAGGGCCTGCCTGTTCCTCCACCGGCTCCGCCTCAACTGGCGCAGGCAAGTCATCGAGCAGGTTGCGGGTCTTGGCGACCTTCTTCTTCGGCAAATATTGAGTCAGGGGATAGGCGAAATGGTATGCAGATCCGTGATCGAAGTTTGGCTCCTTGGGATCCAGGTTGCTTCCGGGCAACCCAATGTAGAAATGTCCCCAGAGGGTACCGTTTTTCTGAACAGCTTCAGGCACAGGGAAGGTTGTTTCGATGGTTCGCGCGTCAGTATAATTATTGATATGGAAGTTCTTCTCCTGGAGGACAACGTAGTCGGCAGGAGTCTTGGCAATGGGCGTGGGGTTGAAGGAGGGCGAAAGGGTGACAACGATATCAACATGGGTGTCTTGCGGCCAAATCGGGGCGATAATCTTGGGCAGCGAACGGTACTGAGCGCCTTGATTGAGTTCGTTGGGTCGGAACTGGTACGGGGGGACCTGGCCAATGTTGCCTGGCACCGTCACGATATTTCCGGTTTGAGGGTCGGTAACCGTGATGCCTGTCTGGTCCTTCTTCATCATCCAGCTCATGAAGATATTGAGGCCAAAGTAGACGGCACCACCCAGCATGAGCTTGTTTATGCTGAAGCCGCTCTGAGAGGAAAGTTAGCTTGCTGTCTTTGCGCGCCGGGAAGAACATCTGGGGGAGAGACTGACACCCTGCTCCTGCTGCTGAGCCGGGGGCTGCTGGTTGGGCATGACGAGCTGCTCGGCCATCTTGACGTTTCTGGACGTGCTACGCTGGTGTTGCTTTGCAGCAGATGAGACGGCTGGATATCACCGCTAGGCGCGACGAAGGTCGCTGTTCGACGGCGGTGTCGAAGAGTGTTCGGGCTCGTGCGTGGAATTTGCGCGCGCGGTCGTGCTAAGTCCAAAATAGAGTTCATGTACGGATACGTACATTATTTATTTTGCAAGCTGTCTTGGTGCGGCTCGTGCGGATTACCTAGTAGGACCTGTAAATCGGCGCAGTGGGGGTGGCAACGCTCCGGCCTGTCCAAAGGAGATTGAGTGTGGCGGCTGGCGAATAGCTGTCAAGCGCATATGCACGCCTACGATCTAGGTGCCCAGATCAGTGGTAGCACCCCGCTAGAAATCATCAGCGCCCCACCCTAAAGTGAGCGGCAACTGTCTACTTCAATTTATCATCCTATCTGTTCGGATGCTTCACGGGGCAGACAAAGCTGTACAGGTACAATAACACGTAATGAGTATCTTCTCTTCTTAGTAGATCATATCAGCGTCTCTGACTGGTGACTCATGCTTCAGTGCAGGCAAGAAATGTGAGAAGCGTGGAGCACACGGATGTAGTACCCAAACATACGTCCGTCCATGATCAAGACGATCTGGAAGTAGCCAAGACAGTAGGTATACTTTTGCTTCGCTCTTACGACGTGGTGTTTGAGAGACGCAGAAAAGTTGTGTAACTTTTCATCTGATCCACACGGTCATAAATACTGCCTAATCTGAGCCATACCCAACGAATGCTGTTCGAACCCGGCTTCCAGGCAGGGCAGGCAGATGAAGTTGCCCGGACGTTCATGGCCGGTACGTGGCGGGTGAGAGGCGACTTTAGAATGACTCAACAAATGGACACGGCAGTATTGCGGTACATCAGCCCCGGATGCACAGTGGGTGCCGCTGCGTCGGGCCCCTCCATTTCTTCCACATGCCCCCGACCGGCGGTCCCCGTTCCTAGAGTCCCTACCAAAGCCTAATCCGTCTTGACTCAAGATTTCTATGATCAACCTTGTCCATCTAGTCTTCCCGGTAAAAATGTCATGTCTCTCTCTGCATTAGCTCGAACTCCCCTCTGCACTGCCTATTCAACATCCCTGGTTTCCACAATATCATAAAGTAACTTAGCCAATTGCTGGTACTTGCGAGGCGTCATCGAGCCCCACGTATGGGCGAATATAGGTACCTGTAGGTACTAGAAAGGACCACATTGCACTTTTCCACGGACCTAGTAGTGGTAGAAGGTTAGGTAGACTAGATCCGCTGACAACCGACTCCGTTGGGCACGGCACGGCTTATGGCGGTTGCCTTGTGCCACCGGCGTGAATGATATAAGACAACCCATCAGTACTTAAACTTCTTCTCTCGCTCCCTCTGCCAACAAGTCTGCAAAGACCGCGACAAGCAAACCCCTGATTTCACTTTTATCAGCTCGCACTCTCACGCTACTCACTTAGCATCTCATCTTGTCAACAGCTTGGAAATATACGAGCTCTCACTGCTTCCGCTCACACCACCCGCCGTCATGACATCAGACAAAGGCGCACCGGAAGCCACGTCGGGCCACAATGGCACTTCAGGCTCCGTGCCTCGCGCAAGAATCGCCGTATACTGCGGCGCCGCTTCAGGGAACAGTCCAGCGCACATGGAGGCGGCTCGTCAGCTCGCCCGGGCTATGGCCGCCAAGAACATTGACTTAGGTGAGTCACTTCGCCCCTCGAACACGAGTCATAATATCCTGCGTCAAACTCCGGCGATAGAATCAACTTTCGAGGACTATCTGCGGGAGTGATGAGGTAATGCAAGTTGTGAATGCTGACTTGCTTAGTCTACGGAGGGGGCACTGTCGGGCTCATGGGTGAAGTTGCTAAGACCCTGGTGTCGATCAACGGGCCCGGGTCCGTCCACGGCATCATCCCCGAGGCCTTGGTCAAGTACGAGCGCGACGGGACCTATCAGACCGTCAACTCGAACGACCAGGTTGTACCTGACCACTCTACCTATGGCCGCACCACTGTCGTCAAGGACATGCACACCCGCAAGAAGCTCATGGCGGAGGAGGTCTTTGCTGGCGGGCCGGGGAGCGGCTTCATCGGCCTTAGCGGCGGCTACGGCACTATGGAGGAGATCTTTGAGACTACGACGTGGAACCAGCTGGGAATCCATAAGCAAGGCATCTGCTTGCTAAACATCAATGGCTACTGGGACGGCATTGTCCAGTGGCTCGACAAGGCCGTTGAGGAGGGCTTTGTGAAGCAGGCCAACAAGGATATTCTTGTCACCGCTACAACCCCAGAAGAAGCCATCAGAAAGCTGTCTGACTACACTGTCTCTGAAGGCATCTACAAGCTTCAGTGGGAGAACCACTAGACCAGCCGATCATTGGCCTTCTGTCTTCTGAGTGCGGTCTTACAAAAGCCAGCTCACTAGTTTCGCGCGACTTCATTACAACAAATTAGGAATAATACTTCAAAGCGGCATTGGCGAATGGACAGAACACTATATAGAGACGTACCATTGAATCGCCTTTCGATCAATAGAAATACTAAAAGAAACTCGAACAAAAACTACCATCACAGGAAAGCCTACTTCTTTCTCGCAAATTTTTACACTTAAATGAACTTTTCACCCTTTGAGATCTAGATGGAAATTCGTGATAGAAGACGACCCGCCCTGGGTGTACCATGGTGATACACTATCTAGCGACCCTTGACGCCGTAGCTCATTTAACCCATTGTTTTTCTTGTTGCTGTCCGAAGCACGAACAAACTTTCTATCATCCTCTCTAGCTGTCCACATCCATGCCTTCTCCCTCGCCTTGACCCTCGCCCTCCTCGCCACCTTCTTGGTTCTCCGCCAGAGCATCTAGCCAGTCCTTGACCTCAAACTCCTCATATAGCTTAAAGGGCTCAATGCCCTTTGCGCCTTCTGTCTTGGCTCCTGCCACTCCGACAGACGTGTTCTCAACGGTCAACTCCTTGTCCTGGACCAAACTCTCCTTGAGGGCCTTGAGTCCGTGCTTGATCAGCTCCTCGCGAGAGGCATCGGCGAACTTGTCGAGATTGCGCTCCAGGTATGTCCTGGCCATCTGGCTGCGGGCGCCGATTGCGAAAGCGACCATCTCCTCTGTCATGCCCGATGGCTGGAATTCGAACAGGTGTGTGCCCTTCTCATCGACGCCTGCAACCAGCAGTCCCACACCGTAAGGGCGCTTGCCGTACATTTGCGTGTTGATCTGGGCCTTCTCGCCAATCATGTCGACGAGCGATCGGAGGGGCATGGCGCGACCGTAGGTCAGGCGGTGACCAAGGCACTGTGTCTTCATGAAGTTGGACAGAACGCGGGCATCGGAGGTAAGGCCGGCGATGGCGAGACCGCAGTGCTCATCCACGACAAACAGCTTCTTCTGGTATGAGGAGAGCTCCTCGGCATTCCGCTGTTGGCACATTTACCCTGGTCAGTTGCCTGTCTTCCTCCGGCTATGGTGGGGGAAGGGGGGGTAGAGGAACGGAGCTCGTCGGGCTGTTAGAGACGGACCTTGATAGCGCAGAGAACGATGTGGGTTTTGCTGGCGATGCCGACTACCACTGAGCCCTGCTTCACAGCCTCGGCGGCATATTCGATCTGAAATATTCGGCCCTGGGGCGAGCTTTTGGGAGCAACCAGTTAGCTTAGCTATCTCGTAGCGGGGGGTACGGGAAGCAATGCGTCGGTGACGGAATCGGAGCTCGAGGTGAAGTGGGAAAAGTACGTACAATGTGACGGAATCGTTATCGTAGTTGTTTCTGAACATGTTGGCGGTTGCGAGTCGCTTCTCCTTGCCAAGGGGTTCAGTCGGATGGGGCTGCGAGAGGGAAAGGGCAGCACGTTTGTGGACGCGGGTTGATGATGATGGTTCTCCGGCGAAACCACCAGGCAGCTCCAGCTGCGTCGTCCTGCCCGTAGAGCTGCTGGACTAGGTGGGGAGGTACCTAGCGTGGAAGTTGGTAATGTCCCGTGGTTTTGCCGGCCTCTTTCCTCACCACGGACGCACCACCAACGCCCATCATTGATCTCCATTCATCGCCGATCACTCTTGGATCCTACATTAGAAGAAAAGCTTTATTGAATTACAAAATCGCTCCGTATCTATTAAAAATTAATTTAAAAATTAATTGCAGACAAATGTATTTGTTACGAAACCCGTCTTAAACGGGTTGTTGCGGCAGCTGAGGTCAAAGTTCAGAGAAAGTCCGAGCCTGTAACCAGATGTCGCGGGATTACAACAATATGAAGGACAACATAAGACTCAAAACACAGGGATAGAGATCTTCCCAATAGCGATTATATTCCTCTTCTCCGAGAGCTACAATCTCCTCTAAATCTATCTGAGCAGGACCACTAGTAGTAGTAGTAGTAGTAGTAGTACTTCTTGAGTTAGACAAGATAATGTACTTGTACCTTCCGCCGTTCCTGAAGGGTAGGAGCGCTGGCAAATCTGGGGAAGCGCGACCCGGACCACCTTCACACCTTACGCCCGTCAGATATTGAATTTGTTTGCGCCTCATTCGTTGATTCCGTCATCCAACACCCTCCATTTTTGGCGTCACTCGGCTCGATAGCCAAGCCTCAAGGTGCGCGTAATCAAACAACGTTACAGCAGAACGGCTTCGACCGATGCTACAACCAAAGGTATGGTCAGGTCATATCGTGCACCACGGGTGTAGGCTGTCGCGTCGCTGCTTCCAGAGCCAGACCCTGATTTTGCGATGTAGCCGACCTCACCCAAGACAGCAAGGCAGCGCTGCAAATGGCGTGCAGTCATCCTCTGTGGCGTTTCTGCCTGTGCGAATGAGACCCTATAGCTCATCAATCCTGTCTGCCATTGGCGATACCATCTACGCCTTGTCAACAGCCCCTGGCCGGGCTGGCATTGCCGTCATCCGGGTTTCTGGGCCTCTGTGCCGCAATGTGAGCATGATACCCGTACCAATTTCGATTACGAGGAACTTTTGTTAACGCTCTCTCGTATAGATATACGGTGCCCTTTGTCCAGCCAAGGCACTTCCAAGTCCTCGATTTGCAGCGGTGCGCTCCCTGGTTGACCCGTCTGACCATGATTCTGTTCTGGATTCCGAGGCACTGGTGCTCTACTTTCCGGGCCCCAAAACTGTCACCGGGGAGGATGTTTTGGAACTTCACGTTCATGGCGGCCCCGCTACGGTGAAAGCTGTTCTTTCGGCGATCCCGCGCTGTATCGTTGGTGACCAATCGGCAGTCTCCCGTCAAAGCATCCGCTATGCGGAGCCGGGAGAGTTTACCAAGCGTGCATTCGTCAATAATCGCCTAGATCTTGCTCAGGTTGAATCTCTGAGTGATACGCTCAGCGCAGATACCGAGCAGCAGCGGAGAGCGGCCGTTCGGGGCAACTCGGGCTCACTCGGTCGCACCTACGAGGACTGGCGTGAACAGCTGCTTCAGGCGCGCGGTGAGATTGAGGCCCTGATCGATTTCTCCGAAGACCAACACTTTGATGAGCCACAGTCAGAGCTATTAGCCAATGTGACGGCGCAAATTGATGGTATGCTGCATAGCATTCAAGAGCACGAGCAGGGTAGTCAGCGAAGCGAGCTACTCCGTAATGGCATTCGTATTGCACTTGTTGGTCCGCCCAATGTAGGGAAAAGTTCGCTCATGAATCTCATTGTTGGTCGCGAGGCGTCCATCGTGTCTGGGGAGGCAGGCACTACGCGCGATATAGTGGAGGCTAGTTTGGACATCCGCGGCTTCTTGTGTTCCTTTGCCGATACGGCCGGATTCCGCTCCCAGATCAATTACTACCGACGAAATATCAATACTGGTCCTATAGGGGCTGTCGAGAAGGAGGGCATCCGACGTGCAAGGCAGAAAGCCCTCGAATCTGACATTGTTGTTGTCATGGCGTCAATTGAGAGAGAGGAGAAGGGTCCCTTTATCTATTGTGACGACGAAACCCTCGAGCTCGCAGCACAGGCACAAGGCTGCATTGTTGTGGTCAACAAGGCAGACGCAGTCAATCCTCTCATTTTGCAAGGGCTGCTAGAACAATTCCGAACGTATAATCTCGACTCGTCGGGATTAGCTTCCGCCACTCTCATCCACGTATCTTGCAAGGAAGCCCAGCTGGGCTCATCCTCAAATCGCCCAGACCCTGGAAACGTCCAAGTTGCGGTTAACTCTCTGGTAGAGTCCTTTTCTAGGATGACATGCATGCCCGTGGGCATGCAAGACCTATTGGGTGTAACAGAACGCCAGCGACAGCTGCTGGTCAAGTGTCGCACTCATCTCGAGGACTTTATGGCTGAGGCGCAGCCCCATGAGGAGGAGGGAGGAGACGCCGATACAGTACTGGCAGCTGAGCACCTCCGATATGCTGCGGACTGCCTCGCACGAATAACCGGTAAAGGCGAGTCTGGTGACGTTGAGGACGTCCTTGGCGTCGTTTTCGAAAAGTCAGTACCCCCTCGATTCTCAATGCCACGAGTTTATGATCTAAACAATGATGCCAGGTTTTGTGTAGGAAAATAAGTCGAATCTGATTATCAGTGAAGAGCCTTCTCTATACTGCCCCGCAAGGACCGAGCCGCCTGCACGGCACATGCTCTCGCTCTGACCAGAGGAGCACCAATTTGTAAGTGGAGTGATCCACCCCTATGTCTATGAATGTTCTAATGACAAAAGAAAGCCGATTCTATCAATGCCAAACCCAATACCCAAACCAGATACCATTTTGTTTTCCAATATCCTGCTCCATGCTATGATGCTGCCGAGTTTAACACTGAAACATTGCAAACCAATAATTCCAATAAGCAAGCGCCGGTGACGAATGTTATGATGGCCGGTCAAAGGCTTCTAGTTGTAGCCAGAGCGACCACCCTTCTCCTCGTCGTTGCGGTTGTAGCCGGAGCGACCAGAGTTGACAAGCATGTCGACGATAGTCTCATTGTTGAAGTTGGGGCGGCTGTTGTATCCAGAGCGGCCCTTATTGCCCTTGGTGGCATCATCGTCATCCTTGTTGTAGCCGGATCGGCCGAAGTCGCGGACGACAGGGCAAGTGGTGTAAGTGAAAGCAGCCATTGCGGAAAGTAGTATAGTGATGTTTGAAGCCAAGTTGCTGTTGCTGTTTCTGTTGCTGTTGTTGCTGGGAGAGTTGACTCTTGAATATTGCAGAAGCAAATATGTTTGAGGTAAGCTAGGGAGATTATAAGTGTTTGATGAGGATGATTGATGATGAGAATGCTGATGATGATGAGAAGATGTTTTGATTCCTGACGGGAAGATCTGAGGTCTTATATACACGATGCCAACAGAAACGGCCCCTCCCGTCTCTTAAGGCTGAGAGGCAAACGGGAGTCAGTGTCCTGGGTGTCAAACTCGGGTTGGGGGCTAGGATGTCATATCGAGCCATGACGGGGTTTCTCGATCTCGGAGCAAGTGCTGCCAGCCTGCTATTCGCGGGTAGCGTAAGGGCCTGGAAGCCTCAGCCCCCATTTGGTCTAACTACCACAAAAAGCATCACGAACGACCCAATTTCACCGAGCTTGGGCCATCCAATCCCAGGTGTATGCCGCATCATTTCGGGTAGTATGGAAGGAGTACCTTTTCCTGGATTCGTCGCATGTTTGACTATCCGGGGGGGTTTTAGTTTGGAGGGTGTGCAGGGTTTCCGAGGGGAGTGTGCAGGACACTCGAATAGCGTCGTACATGTACAGTACTCCGTACCCACGCTCGTGAGCCTGTGGCTTTGGTATGGACAAGCCCACTCCAAAAGGGGAACAACCTATGGGGTTGTAGCGACAGACCATAGGGCTGAGGCGCAATGGTTTTAGTCGTGCTTAGTGCCTAGAGATCATGCTCGCACAGGCCGCCTTACCCTCGTCCGTTTGCGGCGGAGAAGGGCCTCGCGCTCACGGCTCACAGCAGAGCCAAAACAGCACTAATACTTAGGGTACCACCCAAGCGACCCCGTCTCAGTCAGCAGTAATCCGTAAGGGCAATCTGCAACCCGACAACCTGACAGGAGGGGACCTTGGCAGGGAGAACGAGCACTGTTCTTCGCCAGCGCTCCGCAGCTCCCATCAGCTCCATGGGCCCATGGGTCCACGGGTCCCGCTGCCGTTGCCGCGCCTCGTTTCGGTTCGATTCTGGCACTACCTTGGCGTTGTGCCCCTGTGTGTGTGTGTGTCTATTCTTATGGCCTTTCGCCCACACATTGCTAGAATTTGGAATACACTACGCCTACGCTGACGCATTGCTCGCATACCGAGTACGACATCCTCACAAGTTCCTACACAAGTGTGTGCCTTACCTAACTATTTGCGATCAGCGGTACTTGGGTGCCTTGTGCAGTGCTCCACGCCGGTCCTATGCACGGCACCACAGACTCTCCGGCTCGGTACCACTAATGCGTCAGGCGTGACTCGTAAATAGCGTCCTCGATGCAAGGCACATGCACTTTTCTGCCTTAGACTGATTGACTCTGGCTGGATTTGGCGCCTGCCTGCTTCACAAGGTTGCACAGCAAGGCGAACGCTGCACTGGGTTCATCGCATCCTAGGATGTGAGTTCCAAGGCGGCGGGATCGGTGGGGGCTAGAAAAGGAAGCCTACTTGGGTCATTGACACATGGCAGACCAGGGCCTCGGAGGCGGAGGAATGGATGCGTGGCAACATGGCGCGGTATCCAAGTTGGTGGCCGTCAATCGCATCTCAAGCGCATTACCTGGAGGCAGACGGACAGAACCTGAGAGGGTGTGCTCCCTCCACGTAATGTCCTTATCGCACATCAGTGTCTTTGATTTCACGTGGCTACTGCAGAAGGTCATCTGCACGGCCGCAGCCACTAGGGCCTCGCGTCCCTTTCCTTTCCCTTCCCTCATTCATCTCTCCGACGGTCGTTTCGGAGTTCCGTGCTGTGAGGTCCGCTTAATCCGGAGCGTCCGGTAGACCCGGTGGGAGTCCGGGCGATATCCATGACGATAAAGTCTTACAGAAATGAGCCGGGTGGAGGGTCGGGGGTGGCAGAAGCCGCGGGCAGAGCCCTCGTCGTGACTCCCTAGAGCGAAGAATTGACGGACAGCTTCTGCACGTCGGTGCGCCGCGGAGTTGCGTATCCCGAGCAAGGCACTCTGACCGCTGAAGGAGCATCACAATTGCAAAGATTCTAGTCTACCCGGTGAATGATGGACCGCCTTACGACAAGGCCAATGAGTTTGCCTCGTGATGCACGACGCAGCTGCAGTCACTCCAGCTGCAGCATCCGCGAAGCTCATGAATCCAGCTCGCGATGCCAAAATCCGTTGGTTTTTCTTAGAAATGAGCAAGCGCGTATGCACGTGTGTAGGCAGAACTGTGCAGCATCCGGAGGCCCCGTTGGCAAAAAGATGGTGGCTGATCCCGCCGCTGTGGTGCGCTCAGTATAGTTTACAGAGAAAGAGTCACCGGGAGGAGGGGCGCGAGAAAGGAGAGGGTGGGATTGAAGGCCTAATGTGAAGGCTTGAAACGGCAATGCATGGGCAGGGCACCAACGACAAGCTGCAGAATCGACGGCGCAAGCATGTTCAGATGCCATGTGCCATGTGCCATGTTCCATGTGCCAGTTGACTCAGCACATGCGCTGATGATCTGCACGCTGCTGCAGGAAAAGGCGACTTGTCCACGTTTGTGGCTGCTCGTAGGCCTGCCGAGGATTCACGCTGGGGGCTTGAGCTGGTGCCGATGTTGGTGCTGATGTTGCGACTCGTACGAGTGGCCGTCACATCCCCGTTGTCATCCACGTTGTCATCTCCGTTCCCACTGCAGCGGGTTGAGTCACCACGAGTCACCACCGGGAGATAGGCAGACACTGCCGGCCCACCTCGTGTCCTTCCACCCTCGTTTAGTCGCCCGCGGCGTGCTAGTCGTCCTTCTACCACCTCGCGTAGAACGGAGAGCCCATGACTAACTATGGACTGCGCACAGCCACTTGCCTAAGGAAGGCCTACACGAGATACAGAGTACGGTGATTTAGTTTAGTACCTGTTGTATCGTCCGTATTCCGTGCCGACGGCAGTACTGGTAACACGGTAGACAGGTTTCGGGTAAGCCCGACATTTCCGGATTTTGGTCCGCACGTTTACTCGGGCTCACGCAGCCATGTTTCCTATTTGGTGCTTATTGACTATTTACCACCAAGAAATAGGAACGTCTCTTAATAGAGGGTTACATCGCGAACGATGTTATATTTTCGCACAAGCAAGCCGTTCACTAGAACAGATGATTTCATCGTTTAAATCGGACATCGAAATTCTGAAGCGTCGTTCGCACACGCCCCTCCCCCCAGATCCCTGACGTATGCATGCCTACTAGTACTCCGTAGTAGTGCTGGCACTAATTGATCCTTACTGCTTGCCTGCAAGTACTGTACTTGCACCAAAAGGTGCCCCTGGAGACGCTATTTTAGTTCCCGCCATGGGAAGAAAGAGTACGAGCGCTGCGTATCAACAGTTGACGGCGTGACAACGACGATGATGAAGGAAAGACACTTTGCAATTATTATGTTTTATTCTTAGGGTACTGCTAGCATAGCGGCTTGTCCTGGTGAGCGCTGCAAGTTTCCCTTTTCAAACAAAAGCAGGTCAGGCAATCTGCCCGGTTTGCCAGTTCTCCCAAATCGGGGGCGCTTGATCGGCCGCCTGTGCTTGTGTAACACTGGTGATTGGATTGCTTTGGGGGCACCTCCCAGGGACGGAGATATCACGTATCACAGACATTATTGCACTAATCCCTGGAGGCAAACTCTTATTTAGGTAGCTATGAAATCATGGCGTTTGCAGGGGTTGGAAATAGAAAATGCAAGTGGTACGCACGCTTGTCTCGGCATCATCGCTAGCCAAAGCTTAGCAGACATTAGCCAAGCTTTTGATACTAATGGATAGCGCAGGAAACTAAGAAGTCAGCATGACGAACCAAGGCGCGGTATGGTGATACTCTGTGCGCCTTGGTCCGCGGCCATACAGAGATGATGGGCGGGAGCATAGGGCGGGGCCATAGGCGGGCACTGGCAGGGAAAGGGAACTGTCAGTGGGCTGGATTTGACATGGCTCTCACCGTGGCTTCAATTTTGTATGCGAGTGCGGCGGGTGTCTGCCCCGCAGGCGCTTCTAGCGTCTCCGCGCGGCTGTGACCCAAAAATAGCAACATCCCCCCCAATTATGGTTCGTTCCGCGATCATTGGGGGGCCGCCAGGCTGAACCCAATTGGCTACCCTAGCCGCCGGAGCTGGGACTAAATCTCGTTTAGGGAATCTCGAAAAGGAATGCCGTGATGTCTTCTTGGACTCTGTCTGATCATGTTTACATGGCTAAACGGCATTTTTTTTTAATTCTCACATTCGACATTAGCTGAATCAGGAGAGTAACTCGGCAGTCAATTTCTCGACGAGCTAATTGATGTTTTTTTTAGACTTGTCAGCAATTATCCTTGACAAGGCAAGGTAGAACCCTGATTGAAAGCAATCCCGGCCGTGTAGCGCACGGCGATTCGCAGCGATCAGGGGTGGAAGGGAAAAGCCGACGACGGACCACACACGCAAGTAAGCAAGCTAAGCTAAGCTAAACGGTGCCGGTGCTGGTGCCGTCGCCCTGGACCGCGACTTTGGCCCTCTGTTTCGCTCGTCGCAGCCTTGGCCGTCATTTCCTGGGCTGCGACTTTTCCGCCACTCATGGTGCTCAGGCTCCCTTTTGTGCAACGCCAAAAGTTGAAGTAGAAAAATCAGCGAGATTAATGAGGGGGGAGGGAATGTGAGGATCAACGATATTTGCGTCGAGGCATACTTGTACTAGACACATTGCCAAAACAGCAGGCTTCCCGGGGTTTGATTGGTTTAGATCATCGCTCCCGCCTTGTTTCACCATTTCCAGGTGTGGTCCGTTTTCTGCTGGCATTCCCAATAGCTCGTATCCCATTGTAACCCTGATCAGTCTCGTTTTCTTCATTTTTTTTCTTCCTGGGAACCGATGCGTGCTATTACCCGTTTTGTCTGCTAGCGTTTGTGTAATGGGACGTGTCCTCTGAATAGCACCGCTACACTGTTGGCCGTTTCTCTATTTGTCCTCGAGTCGTTTTAGGTAGAGATGAGTACGACAGGGAGTACGGGGTTAGAGTACGGCGTATATGGTAGCTAGCCGCAAAACATGCTGAACACGACTAACCACTCCCCCCACCCTCTTCACGAGCTACCGACAACAGGCAAAACACATGTTGATCTCGCCGGACCACCCTCGTCATACCGTGTTTACTAAAAGCAGATCATTTGTTCTTCTTCATTGCTTCTTCTCTCACACGGCTTCGGGGACGTGATTTGCATTCTCGAAACACCAAAGGGGGCCCGTTTCTGACGCGCAATTGATAATCATGACGGACAAAAAGGTATGAATCACAAAAAATTCACCCTTGTCCGACCTTCTCACCCACCCACCCCTTACTTTTTATTTTGGGCGCCAGGGGGAGGGCAGCCCTGCAAACGACAGAAGACGTCTAGAAGATATGCAAGATGCAAGCCATCGGGGAAACCTAAGTAAGCAAGCAAGCAAAGATAGGAATTACAGAGAGAAAAAGTGCCAACTTTAGCAGCAGAAGCAGCAGAAGCATCAGCAGTAGTAGTGGTCATTAGTGCTAGTAGTGGGAGGTGCGCCACTATTACCACCGTCACCCTTCCGTCTGCAGTCGCCCGCTCGGCCGCCTGCCACCATTACCACCATTACCACCATTACCACCATTACCACCATTACCACCATTACCACCATTACCACCATTACCACCATTACCACCATTACCACCATTACCACCATTACCACCATTACCACCATTACCACCATTACCACCATTACCACCATTACCACCATTACCACCATTACCACCACATCTTCTCGTCTTACACACGTGGGCGTGTGACAGCGGACAGCCCAACCTGCATACGCGTATATGAGGCCTTATGAGTGTGGATGTGAATATTGAGAGTTTCAAGTAACTCGTTTGTTGCCTCCCTTTTCTTTTTCGAGCCAACCGCTTAGGCGAAAACACCAATGCGGAAAGACTGTCCGCTCCATGCCCGCATCTTGTTGGCTTGGAATCCTTCTAGAAGAAGCAGTGTACGACCGAAGAGGGAGAAGGGTGGCAGCACAAGGCGCAGATAATATCTGCACTCGACTTGTCGTTTGCCCATTCCGTCCTTGTCAGAACTCACCCCTAAATGAGTACAAGCACTTCTTCCAAGACCGGAATCCGTAGGTATACTCACACCGATAGGGAGAGGAAGCGGCGGTTCGGGCGTCTTGTTTCGCCTATGGGGCAGCCTTGACGGAATCGTCGCGGGTCAGCTTCCGTTACTGCTGCGAGGTCCCTGTAGGGGCTCAGCGCGCTCAGCGCCTCGCCTTGAATAGCCCGATTTGGGTCATAGCTGCTGTCAGAGAATGTTGCTTGCCCCCTACCCCCTATCTGTCTAAGTGTGTGACTCTCCCGATCATCTCGCCCGTGTATACACTAATGTCCAATAGAGAAAATCGTCTATTGTGGTTTGTCTAGATTCCTTTCGTAACTCGCTTACACTCCTTTTCCGCGCAGATATTTCGAGATGCATGTTTCGTTAGTGTTTCCTACGCGAGGCTGGGTTTTCCACGCACCCCCCTCCACCTCCTCCTACCCCGTCCTCATGATTGATTCAATGTCTTACAATTCGTCTCTGGGGGGCAAGTCGCTTAGATCCTCCATAGCCATGATCTTGACGACGAGACTAGTCCAACCGGTGAAGTGCTGATTTCTCTGCCCGGCGCCCGTTTCAGGGTTGTACTGCTCCCAGGCAAAGCCGGTCTCCTCCCAGCTCTTGTACACAGTGTTGACGAGGTTCTTTCGTAGATCATTGTAAAGCTTTCCGGCTTTCTCCTTGTGTGGACCCTTCTGGATGGCAAGATTCTGTCAAGGTGTCAGTCGTATGCTCATGTTATGCTGATAAAAGGAAAGGGGCCGGGACTGTCGGACTTACCCGGAGCTGATTAACAGCAAGATAGTTGATGGGCATCCAAACAGGGCTGCGCCAGTAGTTCTCCTCCGTTCCGTAGTAGGGGTCCTGTTGGCTCAAGCTGCGGATGCCGTGAGCGCTCCAGAGCTGTTTCTCGTCTCCAATGACATTCAGAATAGGCCCAATCTTGGCGTCATCCGGCTTCATCAGGCCGAGGAGAAAAGGGAAGAGCGAGATGTAGCCGACGTGACACACGAGCTTGTGCTCCTCAAAGTCATCAATAGTAGCATCACAGTAGCAGCCGTGCTCCTCGGACCAGTGAAGATCGTCGAGGTTGTGCTCGATGGCGTCGAGGTTCTTCTTGAGCTGCTCAGCATCGTCTTCGTGACCCAGATCTTGGGCGATATGCAGAAGCGACTTGCTCATGAGCCCGACCCACGCCATGAGATCAACGTGAAGCTCCGCCGGGTGTGGTGGCTGAGGACGAGGATAGTCGTCAATGCCACTGGTGAGGATATGGGTTTCCGTGCGACCTCGCCAGCGGTAGGCTTCTTTGCTGGAGTATGCCTCGCGATCGTAAGCCTTAATTTCACCCCTCTGCGTCTTGCGGAACCAATCGTATTGCCGCTTGAGTAGTGGGTAGATCTTGCGCAGATAGTCCTCACCGAGCTCAGGGTTGTCAAGATGGGCCGTGTGCAAATCGCCACCTCCTGCGAGTTTCTCGGTTCCATCACGGTTAGCCTTGCGCAGACGCTCCATGAAACTCTCAATAATGAGGAAGAGTGTCGGGGGATTCGCATAATGAGGATATTGAACTTGGAACTCTTCGGGCACTTTACTCCGGGCCTCCGGACCAAGGATCTGCTCTCGGGGGATCCATCCATCCTCGTCCATGGTGTCGTACCAGCTCTTGACAATCTCGAGGGTAAGGTCGGTGTCCCAATCGGCCGTCGGGATGAGATGGAAACCCTCGTCCCATAGGAAGCCACGGGGGAAGAAAGGTCTTGAAGGCACGCTTGTGAAGAGCTCATACGGGCCCTCCATCTTCTGTTGATTGCGGGCTCGTGCCTGCGCGGCCTCCTCCCAGAAGCGCTCGTCATCCTCGTTGTACTCATCCGCGTAGGAACGATCGATGAGCTGGTCGCCGTAAAAGTACCCGATACCTCCCATGAGGTTGGATAGCATGCTCTTGCCAAACTTCTGGTACTTGTCCTCTGTGAATGGCTTCTTCAGTTCAAAGATCTTCGAAAAGCGTTCACCAAACGTCTGGTGGTTGGCTTTGATCTCGCGTGTGATGTCTTCTGAGGTAATTTGAGCACCTGCGGATCCGGATGAGAAAATAACGTCAAACTCAAAGTCGCCAACAAACGTCTTTTGGATGAGGTGCACGTTAGCCTGGGCAGGCCGGGGCTTCAGACGGTAGACCAACCAAGGCGCAGGCGGCTTCTCCGGGTCGATGATCTTCTGAGCCTCCTCGACAGACTCCCGCAGTTGCATGAACAGCATGGACTTGGCCTGCCACTGGATGTCAGGGCCAGCATCCACGCTCCTGACAACCGTCGCGGCGCCCGAGCGTTTCTTGGCCAGCTCATGCTTGCTTGTAGGATGCTTTCCTTCACCTTTGGTGACGACGATGGAGTACTCGCCCAAAGCCTTCGACTTGCCCTTGAATGTGACATCGCCATCGTAGCCCACATCTGTGCCCGGCGTCGTCGGCTCGAGCACGCTGTCCTCGCCTTCCTGGACGATCTGGTAGAAGACGTTGGTGGTTGTCTTGGGCGAGGCCCCCTCTTGTAGCTTTCCCTTGATCCTGGCACCCCAGCTGCCTCCGTGATCACCGCCAGGAATCTTGACCCAGTCGGTAGTGATGTCGAGGTTGTTGCCGTCGTCGTGAATCGATTGGACCCCGCCTATGCGCGCATCGTACTCGTCCCAGCCGTAGCCATGGATATCTTCGCCCTGCTCGCAGGTGTAGCGGAACTCTGGGAAAGAGACAAGTCAGCGAATGTCGGAGTCAAGATGACAGTGTCCAAGCCTACTCTGAGGAATCTCCTGGTAGTTGTTGATGCCTCCCCACATCAGCCCAGTCCAGAGACCTTCCGGCAGCCGAGGGCGCACTCCAAAGTACAAGTTGGGCTTGTAGGGACCCCATAGCAGGCTCTGGTTGTTCTGGCGACCAATTTCAGCGGTCAAGACGGGCTGGTCACCCTCGGCGGAGGCGCCCAGCGCCAGGACCGCGATAGACAGCAAGTGGCCCAGTTTCGTCATGATTTCTCACTATTGGGGTGCTTCCAGAGCTCCAATTGAGCTAGGTCGTGTAGTGAGAAGCCAGATACGTGGTTATAAAGATAGTAGACACATCAATGTCAGCTTGGAAGAAGAAACGAGGCGACCAAAAGTTTTTATATGGTGGCGGTTTGCGAAATGGTGTTGCCTTCCCCAGGTTCCAACCATCTCACGTCAGAGGCCCTGGCGGTCAAGTTTCTAGCGGGGAGCTACCTGCCCCTGACGCCATCTCAACAGCATCTCTAAGGCAAGGTACCGTAACGGTAGCGCCAGCCCCCACTTAGTTGTACTTACATTCAGCCTCCCCCAGCAGCTTCTCCAACAACTTTTTTTTAATTTATTCATTTTTGGTTCCACCCTGCTTCTTCCCCCAAACCCCCAAAGCTTCAACAAAGCACAAACCTCGCTCTGTTACACATCCCCAGAACCATGGCCGACTCAAGGCGCCCCGACCGGAGGGACAACAGACCCAGCGGGCCGAGAGATGGCGGCAGAGACCGCGGCGACTGGGATAGGAACCGAGACCGCGATCGCGACCGGAGAGGCTACCGCTCACGCTCAAGAGACAGGGGGGGCGACCGGAGAGGTGGACAGCGAGATCGATCGCGCTCGCCGGATAGGCGTCGCGGGGGAAGAGGAGGAGGAGGTGGTGGTGGTGGCGGTGGGAGAGGTCGCAGTGGTAGGGACCGAGGCCGTGATCGCTACGATGACAGGGACCGTGGCGACAGGCGCCGCGACGACGAAGAGGATTGGGATCGCCGTGGGCGAGGAAGGGACGAAGACATTCATGAACGCAGAGGTAGACCTTCCACCTTCCCCCTTCCCCTTCCCCTTCCCCTTAGTTTATACCTTAGACTTTTGATCGGCCCTTTACTAACAACGATTCTACTCCAGGCGCACCAGCTTCACGCCGATCTCCTTCACCAACGCATCCACGAGACAGAAAGCAGAAGCAACGACAGTCACCAAGCCTTGACGCCTCACCGCAGCCCATGGAAGAAGACGGCGGTGAAGAAGGGGAGCCAGATGATGACATGGCCGCCATGCAGGCTATGATGGGATTCGGTGACTTTGGAACCACCAAGGGCAAGCATATCGCTGGCAACGATGTCGGCGGTGTTAGGAAGGAGAAGAAGTCTGAGTACAGGCAGTACATGAACCGCCAGGGGGGCTTCAACCGGCCTCTTAGCCCTTCGCGGCAATAAGGAGTTCAAGAAAGGGCTTCTTCAGGGTGCCGTTGTTTTTCAAAGTTTTGTTGTGTGGTTCAGCGGGAGTTTGGGGCTGTTTTTATCAATGCTAGAAATATACCAGGAAAAGACGAAACTTGCAGTAGTGAGTGGCTGAGATACTATATTTCAAGACTTCAGCATCGCTACGATGCTAATCCATGGACTTTGCGACTGATGACTTTGGAGTAGCGGGTGAAGCGAAATATGTGCTGAGAATACAAGGTATAAGCTAGGCATCCTTAGACAGAGCCCCCCACGAACTTCGCCATCCGTTCTAAATAAAGTGCTCAACTAAATCGTCCAAGTCTCCCTTCCATCCCAATGTTCCACACACTCACACTCACTCACTCACACAATTCTAGACATTACGTGTTTGCGCCACGATAAATCCATTTCAATGCTCGCTCCACACATGGGTGTTTTATGCTTCATCTTCCTCAGCCGCGCCACCTTCTGCCGTCTTTGGTCTTGAGGGGGCTTCATCTTCCTCGGGAATGGTGCCATCGTTTGTCCCATTCTCGACTGGGCTTGTTGGGGCTTTATCTCTTCTTCTTCGCCGAAGTCTGCGCTCTTCCTCTGCCGTCTGCCGCCTCGCTTTCCGGAGGCTCTCCCTCTTTTCAGCGTCGTCGTCGTCAGCACCATCACCACCACGCATGCCTTGCAACAATGCTGCTGCCCGGTCTGCAACATCCTCTTCGCCCTCTGGATCGGGAGATTTGGGGTTGCTCTCCTCGGCTGCAGAATCCTCTTTCCGCGGACTTGGTTCCGCCTCCGATACGTCGTTCATGTCGGGTATCTTCTGGCCAGAAGCCACCCGCACCTGGTGGCGATCCTTGAGGCGCGCTCTCCGCCTGCGATCTCTCTGGTCACGAGTCTGCGGCGCCGCAGCGCGTAGCTTCTCGATGAGCGAGTCCATGGCGCCAGTGCTTGTGGGAGATGCAGGGGAGCCAGACTCGGCAGCCGCCGCGTTGGCGGCTTTGAGTTGCGCGTGCTTGCGCTTCATGGAAGCCTCGTTACGTCTCCTGACTTCCTCGAGCTGCACATTCTTATCTCTCGACTTGCGCCACTCGCCCAAGAACGATGCCAGCTTGGCAAAGAAGTCTCGCCTGGCGTTCTCGTCGGAAGGATCTTCGCCATAGAACACCATGATATCCTTGTACGACCTCATCATCTCGTCGAGGTAAAGCTCCATCTGCTCGGCTTTTCTCCTCGCCTCCTTCATGCAGGGTTGGACAACCTGGTTGACGCGGTCTTGCGGGTGGAACTTCTTGGGGTCGCTCAAGTTTCCGGAGTCCAGAGACATTTGGATGTTCTTGATGTTGCCAATGTACTTCTTTGCGTCCGTCTGCAGTTGCTCGATGTTGACCTTTTGGACACTCATAACGCCCCCAATGTCATCAGCGAAGCCTTCCCATTCTGGGTACTGGTTGCGCACGATTCGCTCCACGAGATCGGCCAAACTGGACTCGTTCTTGTCGTCCTTGACCATGCCTAGTCGCGCGAGAGAGCTGAGCTTGAATCCCCGAGCCTGCTTGTTGGCGTCGTTCATGTAGTTTCCGATATCCAAAATCAAGCCAAGAACGTTCATCAGGGAAACAGAGTCGCGAAGAGATTCCGAGACCGCCATGACTTGCCGTATTCTCTCGCTAATGTCCTCGTACTCGGACTCGAAAGTTCTTGTCAGAGCCAAAGCGCGCATTCTGCTCTTCCAGTAGTGGTGGAGCTCGAAAGCTGTGTACAAGTAAATCTGATCTTGCCTTGTCAACTCGGCCGGGTCCTGTTCGCGCACCTGGTTCTTGGCGTCCGGTCCAGTCCAATCTCTGCTGTAAGGGGCCATCTGCTTCAGGGTGTTGTCGGGAACGTTACAAAGATCCTCCTTCTGTAAGAAATCCATCACGACCTGATTATCCAGAACATCTCGGTCTGCATGAATGATCATTTGTGTCACCTTCTCGACAGAATGTTGTGAGAACTTGGCAAGAGCGATTTCTGGTCCGCGTTAGCAAAAATGTATCTACTTGCGAAAAGAATTTTGAACTTACCGTAAGCCTTTCGCAGATCAGCAGAGATGATCTGTTTCTTGTCGTCCTTCTTAGCTTTGCCTCCACCAATCTTCTTGGCCTCCTTAGCCATGAACAACTTCTCTACCTCGTCCAAGATACCCTTCTTGCTCAGTTCGATGTACTTCTCTTCACGTTCCTCAGCAGAAGGTGCATGAGCTGCCCAGTGACTGGTCTCCGGGGTGTCGACCTTCTCCCAGTGAAGAGCCTTGAGCTTCTTCTTAGGCCTAGCGACTGGTAGGCCAACCGTGGGGGCAGCGTTGTAGGATGGCTTGTCGGGTAAGAAGTTTCCTGATGGCATGGCCCCAGGCATAGGAGGGGGCGGAGGCGGTGGCGGCGGCATTGCCTTTGCATCGGCTGCTGCAGAGCTGCCTGGCAATGGAGGGGGAGGTGGTGGGGGGGGAGGGCCGCCGGCAAGTTGACCTGGCAAAGGAGGCGGTGGCGGCGGAGGCGGAGGCGCGCCTGAGAGCTGGCCAGGCATTGGAGGCGGAGGAGGAGGCGGAGGAGGAGGAGCGCCCGTTAACTGGCCGGGCATCGGAGGCGGCGGAGGAGGTGGTGGAGGTGGGGGAGCACCAGTGCCAGCTTCGGGAGCGCTGGCATCGGTGACCTCGATCTTGGGAGCGTCGCCATCCACCGAGGCGGTTGGCGACTCTTCGAAGCTGGACATGGAAGGGCCTGTCTCTGTGCCCTCGGGCCCCTCTGCGGAGTTGGCATCCGGCTTCTTGAATTTTGAGCCGAGTTCATTGACAAGATTGGCTCGTTGCGCAGGGTCAAGAGTCGACTTTGTCTCATCAACTTCCGGAATGGATTCCTTCTTCGGGCTGAGAGGTTTTCTGGGAATCCTCGTCTGCCTGTTGATGCTTCCGAGGACACTGTTTGTGAAATCGCGAGGCGGCGTACCACCACCAATGGGTGTTTCCGGATCGCCTTCTCCATCGCCTTCCATCTCCTCACGCAGAGCGCGGAGTCTATCCGACGGACCGGCTGCTTCTCCCCAAACCCTGCCTTCAAGCTTGTATTGCGTCTTCTGCCGCTCAATTTGCATCTGGAGTCGCTCCATGAGACGCTCGCGGTCGAGGATACCTTGGGTTTTGGCTGGATCACCCGGAGCAGCAGCCTTGGCAGTGCCTTTAGCAGCGTTAGAGGCAGCAATATCCTGGGCATCTCGAAGCATGAGATAGAGCTCTCTCGTTTCGAGTTCGTTCCGCTGAGCTTCCTTGGCGCGGACGGTCTGTAGATTTTCGAGCTCAGCCTTTAGACCATCTGCCTGCCTCCTTTGTGCCTCGATAAAACGAGTTTGCTCATCTAGCTGTTTCTGAAGCTTGGCAACGAGACCATCTGCGCCCAGCTCCACCTTCGACTTCATCTCATCGCGCTCTGCCATGGCAGCTTCAGCGATCTGCCGTGATTCGAGCGCTTCATCTTGAGCTTGCCGGGCCTCAGAATCCGTATGCAGTTTATCCAGCAGGCTCTGCACAGTGAAGTTCAGGCTCTGCTTGAGGTCCATGTTAGGTAACCTTCTGTCCATAGCCACGTAACTGAGCATTGAGTCCACAAGCTGGAACATGCGCAGCCGCTCCTCTCCATCATGAGCGCGCAACAGCAAGAGGTGCTGCAGAGCCGAGACGAAATAGTCATTTGTCTTGCTGCCTTGCAGTCGCTGTTGGATGGCATCGGCAATCTGCACGGGGTCACTGAGATCCTTAACCTCGCCCTCGATGCTATCCTTGACGCTGCTGTTTTCCCGCTCCAGCATATCCTCATAATCGATGGCTTCGTTGGTGCGGAACCTCTCAATCTGCTTATCTAGGAGGTCGTACTTAAACTCCTCCATCTTGCTAAGGATGCGCTTGAGGCCACACGCTGTGAACTGGGCACGGATGTGGACGCGCAGCTCGAGGTCATGTTCCGGGGAATCTATCATCATGTTCACCAGGATGACCGTCGTCAAAGCGTATTCCATGAGGAGGTTCTCCATGCCGGTTCCGCCAGTACGAAGCTCTTCGCTTGCGCCCACGAGACTGCCCATCTTGCCTCTACCATCGACGGTCACCTCTACCAGTCTCATCCAGGCGTCGAAGCGACCATTCTCTCCAGAAGAAGTCTTGACCTCATCCATAGCCTGGATCACCTTCAAGTGCCCATCCGCATTCTCGCCCCATGTACACAGGAAAGTGAGAATTTCACTTGAGAGCTTCCTCGTCGATAAGCGTGTAGAGATGAGGGACGTAGCAAGCGCCACCAGAATCTTCTGGTGCTCGAGAGCATCGTCGGCGCCGAACTTGTTGTTCATGAGGGCTTTTAGACATTTGACGATGTCATACTCCTTATCCTGCAGCTTGTCCAGCTTGCTAGCATCTGTTGTGCTGGCTGCGCCGTGCGTGCCCTTGCGGTTGAGCTTGAGAAGTAATGTAACGAGAGCGACTTGACCCTGGCACTCGACGAACCTCTTCACCCAGCCTATTTGCTGAGTTCGCAGGTTGACCTCGAGACTTCCGAGCCCCTTGGCGTCCAGGCGGTCCTCCATCACACGCCTCACATAGTATTCCGGAGTCCCTTCCTCGTCTGAGTAAGTGGTAATATCTGGCGCCGCGTATTGGTTCGGTCGAATAGTCGTCCGTCGCTTCTGCTCGCCCTGCCATTCTGTCAAGCGATCCTGATGTAGCAGAGTCCACTTCTTCTGGGACGGATACGCCATCATCTGCCTCCTTGCTTGCTCGGGAAGGTTGTGCCAGCCTCGTTTCTGCATCAGCTGCAAGAACATCTCGTGCACTACACTCTCATCGTCGGGTTTGGGGAAGTAGAAGCCATCGGGGGCGCCGCCGGCGGCTAGAGCACCAGGAAACTTGGTGAGGCGGTGGGAGTCCCGGTGAGACTGGTGGGAGCCATAGGAGCTCTGGGAAGAGGCACTGGGAAGTGCTGCATATGATGAGCGTTGTCCGACTCCAGTATCTCGATAAGATTGGTTACCTGAATATACGCTGGCGTTGTCGTTTGACATGTGCGATCCATTGGCAGAGCTGGCCATGCTACCGCGAGCCGGTCCCGGACCCCATTGCTGGTATTGGGCCTGCCTGCCTGTAGAGGCCATGGTGACGTTGGATTGGCTCGTGCTCGGGCGGGGAGCCGAGTAGGACTGCGTTGGCGCGCTCGAGGGATCGAAGGATGGGTACTGGTGAAAATCGGCGTTGCCCCTATTAAGTTGGTGAGGAAGCGGTTCTCTCCGTACAGGTACCTGGTCGCCCCTGGGCAGAAACTCCGTGGAGGCGGGCGAGCGCGAGCCCGAGGCCATGGAGTCGTAGGGAATGGTGGTGATGTGGCTCGACATGTGACCATACAGGTTTTCTGGCCCTTGATTATTGTCTAAGGATACGGTGGAAGAGTCTCGTTTGTGATGCGAAGCGCGGGAGTTGAGACTGTTAGCAGAGTCGTAAGGAAACCGGTGGGCGTCGGCATTCTTGTCCTTGTACTTGCTTCTGGAGAACAAGGAGCGCCCGCCGGAGGATTGCCTCCCCTTGTCCGAAGACATGGCGGGCGATCAGGCGACCGAGAGGCGCGCGGAGGTCGTCGAGACGTCGGTCGAAGTGTCAAGGCAGCGAAGTGCAGCCCAAGGCCGCTCTCATTGTGATCTTGCAGGCCCGTGGGTAGGGAGTGGGCGAGGGGGGCCCGTCGCCGGTCCGATGATGGAGCGCTCGCCGGCGGATGGGAGTGTGCTCGTTTGGGCTTTTCTGAGCACAAGCTGCGATTCTCCGAGTCAGCAGCAGGCTGTTGAGGCGTCGAGATGCTCGCGGTCGACGATCGTCGCGCTGTCAAGGTTGTTGGTAGGTTTTGGGAGCGGGTTGTTGGCGTTCAGTCAGGTTGAAGACGGACGCTGACTTCTGCTTGCTGGGATACGGGGGCGCACGGACGAAGGCCAAAGACCCACCAGCACCTGGTGGTTTCTTTCGGTGTTGTTTGCCGCCGCTTATGATGATGTCTATTTTTTTTCTCGCTAAAAGTTGTTTCGATTTTTCTTCGCTCTCTCATTTGTCTGTCAAAGGGATGCGCATAGGTTCAGGGCGCAGACATGATAAAAAATGCTACAAGTCCAAGGTTGGTAATGCGGTCCCTTGGACGCGGACAAGGTAGAGTGAGACAGCTGCGTGGTGGACGTGGACAGAAGAAAGACCCCTGATTAAACTGGTCCAGGCCCTCTTGGTGGCCTCTGCCTGCCGCTTATAGCCACTGGCGGGCTATGGGTACTGCCCGGGACCCTCCACTGTTGGCTTCTTTTGATGGTGCCAGTGGACACTGGGATAGTTCAGGAGATGAGCGCTACGACATCTAACCCACAGCTTAACTGCCCATAACTGCAAGTCCATTTGTCGCCCCTGACCGGATAATTGGGCTAGCAAACCTCCCAGCAAACCACCCAGCAAACTAGTAGGCTAGCACTGAGCTTAGCCCAAGCGCAACGATCCAAACCCGTCACGCTGCCGATGCTTAGACCACCCGACGTGGGCATCCGTTGATATTGACTGCCACTATCCAGATAAAGGGGTCGCCGCTACCTTACCATTCCGATGGCCGAGACGCCACCGATCTCCCGCTTCGGGGCCACCCAAACCATCACTGTCCCTGGGTGAAGTCTAACATGTGCTGATGAATAAGGCTTAGCTGGCAGTCAGTAATTATGAACGGACACTCAACACCAGTATTGGCTTCGGCGCTTGATGTATTTATACTCAAGGAACCCCCAAATAAGCCACTCCATCGAGGCCAGGAGCACACTCTGGCGTTTGAACGCCATAATGTCCGGCAGGAAGGCTCTACAGTAACTTTTCCTACTGTATTGTACATCTAACTGTATAATCAACCATTCCCATGGGATGGCATAACATTGAAAGGCTTGATCTTCACCTGGCGCATGGCGCCATCGTCAGACCCTGGAATGCGGTGCGACCCCTGACGCCGCTCCACACTCCCTCCACCAAGGGCGCCGCGAATGCAACCATTCCTGTTCTGGAATACCAACGACGCCTTTGGCTAATCCATCCCAATATCAAATCTCCTTGTTCACCACCAAACTGGAAGTGAGTGACCTGAAGCCAACGATACCAAGTCAGCCGCTTCTAGAAGACATACTCCGTACTCTGTCCTTTTTAGCGTGAACGCAGTCCTGCAAATTCTACCTACCGCATCACTGTTGATTCACAGTGAGTACACTTTTTGGGTTAAGTGCAAGGCACGGACTCTAAGGAGCCCGAAAATACCAATCTAGCTTTCGGGCCCATGCGACGTCCAACGTATTGAATACGGCATTCTCACAGAGTAAGGTTAAAGCACATGACAAGTGCATGACCTGATCTTCCTCTCACGAGAATGGATATGCTAGCGACTAATACTTATGCTTTATGAGTCTCAGGACATGATTCGCGTAACATCTCAAGCCGTCGCTCCGGAGAAGACTACCACCTCGTAGAAGAAGAAGAAGGTTCATGCCCATGAAGATGCCTTCTACAAGTCGTCAAAGCCACGTACTGGTGCACAAGATAAAGCGCAATTATATTGCCAACGCTTGAATGCGTGCGCAATGTAGGGTCTTCTTTTCCGCGACACCTTCAACGCTGGCGCACGAGTTGTATCATTGTGCCTACTACTCCCTGAGCATCTCGCAGCACCTGGTAGCGAACTCAAGGGCGCCCTCCCCTAGCGCCAATGGGCTATAGGTGCCACAACAATGATGTAAGCTGACCCATTCAGGGGTTTTCAGCGCGTGAACTCGATGTTCCTCCACCCGAACAACAGGGAACCTCCTCAATCACCGTTTCTGGCTAGTACTAGTAGTAATTGAGGGCGTCGTCAGCCGTAGCCTGGACCTGGACCTCTCTCAAACTGTTCCAAACCCCGTCTTCGGCTCGGCGTTCGACAACTTCGCGCCCTTTCGTCCTCTACTAACCCTGGACTATGGCATAGCGGCTCTTCTGCAGGGCTCTAGAAAGCCTTTGTAATCTTTTCTTCTCGTCACTGTGACCCTTTCTTCACTGCGAAAGGTCACTTACTCGAAGCATCATGGCCGATAAATCCGGCCGCCTAAAGGTAAAACAGACATACTACGAACCCCCGAGCGAAAAGGGAACAGCCATCACTAATTATTTACCTCTCTCTCGGTGTAGACGCTCGCCGTTCCCGCCATAATCTCCCTCCTCCTCTTCCTTCTCATCACATACCTCCTCCTCCCCGCCTGGCGACGCTACCGATCCCGCTATGGGCAGTATCTGCCGCTCGACTCCATCTCCACGGGCACCGTCGGCCTGCGTGATCGCATTGTCGCCCGCATAGCCCGCTTCGCCAACCGCCGCGAGGACCAGCATCTCGCCTCCGCAGCCCTCAATATAGACCACCGCGACGAGCAGATTGACGACGGCGAGGAACTGGGTGACGTGGATGATCACATGCGCGCCGTCATGCAGCGACACGAGCGTGCGGCTGCGGGCGACAGGCCGGATAATGCGCGACGACTTAGCAGAGAGTAGGCTTCCCCCCCTTCCGACTTCGAACGAGCAGTTCTCGTACGATCTTCCGATGACTCACTAACTTCTTCGCTCTAGACTTGAGGAAGGATTCCGAGACGACAGCGACGACGAGCCAGATCGATAGACTAGATATCAAAGTATATACACACAGCCATGTTTACTCCCAGTAATGCACGAAACATTCATCAGAAGCTTCCAAGCCTGTATCGTGGGAAGTGATGAGAATTTGCACCCAAAGTCATCGAATCCCCAGCAGAACTTAGCCGCTAAGCTCGGCCTTTGAGTAATGATGTTTTGAAGGGACAATTCACGTTCCATAACTACAAGACTTTCAGAAGAGTAGCGCTGACATTAAGGTAATAAACTGTCTAAATTACGCTATCCCAGTTCTGTGACCCTTTAACAACACTTAGGCGGGGAGGCTAAACCCAAGAACTAGACCCGACCATTTGTCTCCCAAACAGCTTTTGCGGATACAGAGGGCCTTTACGTCATATCAGCGGCATCATTCGGTGGCCTTTGAAACTCCAAATGTTGTCCAACAGCTTCCCGGCTTCTACTTTGGATCGTGTTGCAAGGGTTGCAGACCGTGTCGACTTGCCTCGGCACTCATGCACATTCTTGGTAGGCTCTGGAGTCGCAATTGAGCCGTGTGAAATGGTCCGCAAAGGTCTTATGTTGCTTTATTGGACAGGGAGTTGTCCCAAGCCGAGTTTGTTTCCGAGAATCCACGGTGAAAATGAGTTCCATCATCATCATTCACCGAGTCTAGATGTAGAAGCTAGTGCTCGACCTTCTCATGATGGTACGAGTCATCACTAAAGTTCTCCGGGCATTCCAGTGACGACGGATAGGATATGCTGGCAGCTTGTGGCAATTCGACATCGCGCTCAAAAATACCCTCCTCGGCGTTCTCGCTGTTCTAGTTGCAGACTTGGTCGGGTATGAGCGACGGCGCCGAGACCCAATTAGAAGCTTCCCATCGCTCAGGATCATACAGCGTTTTCGCCGAAACAATCTTCATGGTCGTAATCTTCGGGATGGCGTGGTTCATGGGGACGCCATCGTGACTGTGCCGCCGTGCGATCAGGGGCTCATGGCTGTACTGAGAATCCGTCTCATCCGAGTAAAGGGGAATACTGTGGTCCCAGCTTTGGAAGGATTCGTCGTCTGAGTCGGGACAGTATGAAAGCTCTGACAAGACATCGAAAAAGTAATCGTACTCCAAGGGGGGTGCTGTCTTTTGGCCATCATCAGGAAGGTCTCGGTGAAGAGTCGTGTCCGTGTCGAAGTTGGAAGCACACAACTGCTCTATCCATGTCCGCAACCGTTGCTCTGCACCATCCTCTGCCTGGGGGACTTCGACTCGGCCCTCGCAACCTCTCTTCTAGAGGACTTCGAACCAGTCGTCAGGCTGTTGATTGATAAGGGAAAGCAAAGGGAAAGCTTGTTCCTTGGTCGGCTGAAACTCCATGGTGAAAAGCGAGGCTAGCAAATGGGAAGGTTAAGGGCGAAAGAGAGCACAGTACTTGTTGAAAATGTATAGTTCCAAGGGAAGCAGTATTAATAGGTATAGCTCGTCAATGATGTTCTAAGCGAATGTGGTATGTGGTATTGTAAGGACTAAGTATGTTGGTTAAGACGAGAATCTGGTCGTCTTAGTTGCAATAATTGTGCCTTCCTCAGGCGAGATTTCATTTGTAAGGTTGTACATGCCTAATACGGGCGAAGATGTAAAGATTGGAAGGAAGCTCCTATCCCTTCGGGAAGAGTAGCTCCAGTAGAATTAGACACGACTCAAATCACTCCGGATTACGTCCGATATTTGCCCAGTCTCTGCAATTTCTTAAATGATGGACTTTGCTTAGCTGTTCTTTTGAATTAATTCGGAGTCAGTGGGTAGTCTGACGCATTCATTTAACCAACGAAAGAGTTATGACAGCTATCACTCGAATTTGTAAACTAACGCCAAGTCTTTCAACTTAAATTGATCAATACTGGAAAAGATCATTTCGAACAAAACCATGGTGACTGCCCCATTAGAATACATTCCTCCTTGAGATTGACAACTTGAAGAGAAGAAACGCTTTCCAAAAGGTGGTTGACGTCTTCCTAGGGTAGGCCCAGCTTCTGATGGAACTACAAGTACCTTAGTTGTAGCAGGCACGACCAAACACGGCAAGTGTCTCTCTGCCCCACCATCAGTCGCCATGACTTCCACTTCAAGCTCACTTGCCATCGCGACTTCCTTCTACATGTACAAGAGCGGCAAATTGAGGGGAAAGATTTCAAGATGCGATTTCGCACGGAGCTGAAGAACATTCGGACGTTTTCTAGTGAGTTGAGACAGTATGTGAATGGTGAAATGCAAGAAGCTAATCAGCCATCTTCACAGAGCTCACGGCGGCTCTTTCATCCTTGGAGAAGATCGCATGGGTCCGCTTGAGCGATGACACAGCACGCTTCACAGTCATCCCGGACATGGGATCCCAAGTCTGGGCGTAAGTCCCATCTGAATCAATACAAAATACTCCAGATCTCTTCGGTGAGGATAGGCTGACAGATGATCAACAGGTCGCTGGCAATGGACTTCATCTTTGACAACTACCACATCCAGTCTGCAGAAGCCTCCAACACCATCAACTTGGAACTACCTCTCCAGCCTCTTCAAAGGGCTCTCAAATCTGCACTGAACAGCATATCGGCCTCCCTGCGTCTCACCAAGAAGGAAGGGCTGCCCGTCCTGTCCATGACCATTACCACAACTACGTCGAGCACCACCAATGCCGGGCCTAATGTCCCGCCCACGGCCAATGCCGGGCCTAATGTCCCGCCCACGGCCAATGCAGCAAGCGACGACCCTTTCGCTACCAACCAGGATGACGCGATGATGTTTCAGCCAGAACACCTCGAGACTTCATTGCGCAGGGAGCACGAAAAGATCATCACCCAAGATATCCCTGTGAGAGTCCTGCACCCGGAAACAGTCGAGACTATCATGCAGCCCAAAGTCCGCGAGCCGGATGTGCACATTCAGCTTCCCCCTTTACTCCAACTCAAGGCCATATCAGACCGCTTCACCAAACTCGCCTCTGCCGGGTCCACATCCAGTTCCTCCTCTACCAAATCGCCGAAGCTCGAGCTCAGCGCCAACATGCATGGGAGCCTACGCCTGCGCATACGCACAGACACTACTGACATTGCGAGCGTCTGGTCCGGACTCGAGAACCCTGAGCTGGACCCGGAACAATTGGAGATGCCCGTAGCCGAGCATCCAAGCACAAGGTTTCGTGAAGAAGGGCCAGACCGATGGGCTACGGTGCGTGTGGATGGCAAAGATTGGAGCAGAGTGTTGAGTGTAGGGCGCTTGGAGGGTCGGGTGATTGCTTGCTTCGCCGATGACCATGCGCTGATTCTGTATGTTTACGTACCTCATTATGATGACGCTACGGCGGAGGACTCGGTTGTTACAGTAAGAGCCCCTGATTCTGACCCTTTCATGTATTCTGTGCTGACATATATCACAGTACTATGTGCAATCGTATAGTATTTAGAGGTCTAGAGTATGTTGTCTTGGACCTGGAGTGGTAGCACAAAAGTATATATCGTTTAGGCCTTGGGTCATCATTACTGGTAGGAAGGGTTGCATGCTCTGGTAAAGTAGGCACGGAGTCGTTCGTACACTGAATTAGAACAAACGACAAAATGATTTGATTAATACGAAAACAATGCTGTTTGTCTTCTGTCAAGACATCCAATCCAAACACGTTCTCCAAGTGGAAGCAGCATCCACATTTCTAAGGTATTACAACGGCTTGTGCTGCTCGTGCTCAGTACGCGTTCTATATGTTACACGAATCCCATCAATTCAATCAACGCCGGTCACAATTATAAAGAAGCTGTTTCTTCTCTCCTCGCCAGGGAGAAAATGTCGACCAACAATTATGCTCTTATTTCGCCATGACATCAACATACCGACCGCTCTTTCTTGGCTTCTTGCCAGCTTTACGGGGCCCGCTGGCGCTCAGAAGGTCGTCGATACTGCTTGCGTTGCTCATGCTGGTGCCAGGCCTGCTGGGCGGCGCACTGGGAGGGCCGCCGCCTGTTATGCTGGTGTTGGAGATGGAGCGAGACATTGGGGCTGCCAACGGAGGAGGAGTACCCTGCATGCTCTCCTGAGAGGGAGCCTTGGTCAGCTCAGGAACCGGCCTGCCAGGAGGGATAGATCGCGGCGGTGGCGGGCCGCCGGCTGCAGAAGCCGACCGGTTCGGTGGAGGCGTGCCGGTCGGTGGTGGAGGCGTGCCGGCAGCCGAGCGTGGTCCAGCCCTAGGCGGAGGGGGAGCGGGTTTCTTGGCTTCAACGTTCTCCGCGCCGGGCTTTTTGTTCACCCATCGCTTGAGGTCGGGGTCATAAACAAAGCTGCTGGCCTCGCCGAGGTTGGCCCTGACGGCTTTAGGGCCTTGCTCAGCAGGCTTAGGTGATTCAGCTCGCTTTCCGAACCAGCCGCCGAAACCCCAACCCTTCTTACCACCCTTCTCTTCAGCGGCTCGTTTCGCTTCATTTCTGTTAGCATTCTTTCTTAAATGTACCTTTTTAGGAGTTGTTGGTTTACCGTCTTCCTCGGCGGCCTTGCGGAACATCTCGTCCGCCTCGCGATCCTTCTCCGCTTTGCTCTTCTCCGCATTATCTGCAGGCCGCAGGGCGGGAATATCATCCTCGTCATCATCCATGAAGCTCTTCATCCTCGGTTTCGGCTCGTCGTCCTCGGCCTGAGCTGATGTTCCAGCATCTGGCTCATACGAAGGAGGTTCATAGCCGTAAGCTTGGAGAGATGGCGGTTCGAAGCCGCTACCTTGGTTCTGCTCTGCAGCTTCATTGACCTGGACGTCAGGAATCGCAGAATTCATTTGAGGAGGGTCGTAGCCAAACGTAGGCGGGAAGTAACTTTGCGTAGCTGTATCAGCCTGGCCCTGCACGCTAGACAGCGCGGGCATGCTGGAAGACTGAGGTAGGCTCTGAGGTTCGTAGCCGGACGAGTAGGTGACAGCATCAGGTTGGCTGGGCTGCGAGGGTTGGTAACCAGTCGTGGGAGCATATGCGCCACCTTGTGCAGGACTAGTACCAAGATACGAAGGCTCAGCGCTGCTACCAGCGTAACTTGGGTACTCGCCAGCCTTCTCTGGTGCGGTAGCCATGGGGCTATACTGAGGTGCAGGGTTATACGGGTTGGAGGGAACAGGCTGCTGAGAAGCAACAGCTGGGGCGTATTTGGACAGAGCTGCAGCTGCTGCAGATAGAGGTGGCCCGGCGGCGGGGAAAGTAGGAGCACCGCCGCCATACATATCAAAATTGTTGGTAGAGGGCGAACGACTGATGGTTGGAGTGGTACCAATATGGGTAAAGGGGCTGTTGTCAGCGTTACCAGGACCACCAGGCCCGTTGCCATCCTCGTCATCTCCGGCCACAAACTTGTTAAACTTGCTCCACATGCTGTCCGAGACCTTGTTCATGCTGGGCTTGGAAATCCAAGACCCCGACTCGCCCTTAGGAGCCTGCTTTAAGCGGACCATGAAGTTCTCGACTGAGGCTGCAAGGTAGCCATTGTAGTAAGCTGACCTCTTGGTTTGCGAAGACATGGCTGCAGCAATAGCGTCGCAGTATTGCAATGCTTTATCCCGATACCCGTGTTCCGCCAAAGTGACGGCATGCTGGAATTTGTACGCAGCCAAATGAGGAGCGCCGCTAGATGCGGCAACGCTTCCAGCGAGCGAGAGACCGAATTCGTAGACCTCACTGAGCTGTAATGGCTCCGTCTCCTTGGCAAATTGGAAGACTTGCTGCTTGTGATCCGAGCCCAAAAGCACAAAGTCAGCGTTCGGATCGTCAAGGCCGCCAAATACCGCGGCATTTCGGCTGAACATAAAGCAAATATGGGCAGCTTCAGCCCGTCCGTAGCTGGCGAGTAAATTGCCAAGTGCGCGGAGACCCTGAATATCACCAGAACTGCGGTTACTCAGGACCAACGCTAGGGTCTCTCGCCACTTATCCAAGCCGTCAACAGCATCCTTAGTTGGCCCAGTCGAGGAGTCTGTAGATACCATCTGGAAGCCGGCACGAGCGTGAGATGGTACAAGTTCATCAACGCAGTCATCGTAACTACCAGATAATATCTTGTACAGAGCTGCCATGGGCTCATTTTTGTGGCCGGGATAATTGACCTCTTTTCGCACGAACTCCTGGGAGACCTGCCTGTACAGATCAGGCGATACAGTATTGGCGATGAGCATGGCGTGACCCCACAAGCGTTGGTCAACGGCGATCCACACTGCCGCCTCGCGCTCTCCTTTGGCTAGGCTATTTCTCACTTTCTCCATTGTTCCTGCATCAACCGCATCTGACTGCATTGCGGTGGCGGGAGCTCCAGAAGACACCATGCGCGTATGGTGGCCGAAAGGTGCATCGTGAGTCTGCTCTGCCAGGTCGGGAGAGAGAACATCGCGGACAGCCTTCTCGACTGTAGGAGTGCCCTCTAGGCTTCCATCGTGTTCTATGAAGATGCGAAGAATCTTCCAGAGGAGCAGCCGTTCCATTTCGCGTTTGGCACCGAGAGAAAGCTCCGAATGGAAAGAAACATCGGGAATCTCCTTCTCCAGGGTTTCGATGCCAGCCGTTAGCCAGTTCACTGCCTCCTTCTTCCTTGACTTCCCCTTTAGTGGTCCAGGGAAATGCGACAGACGATCAGGGAGAGGACTAATCTCCTTGATGGCCATTACCTTCACCTCTCCTGGAGTACGTGAGACGGTTGGCGTTGAAGATGCAATCGTGTATCGAGGCACACTCTTGGGAAACGATGTTACAACGGTCCCACCAACCCCCCATGCGAAAATGGGGACACCTCTCCATCGTTCCAAGGGATCTTGCTCACGCCCATCCGTTGGTGCAACCATATTCATAGCCATGGATTGTCCTCGTTTGCGAGTTTGAGGGGTGTAGCTAGGCTCGGTGGACCCTGTCATTTCGAATGTTGCTGGAGAGTGGGCTGAAGACGGACGCCTAACATGGCCATGAGGGCGTGAAGGCTTTCCTTGAGCAGCGTTCGGCGACCCTGTCTGTGCCCTTGGCGGCGGGACGAAACCTGGTTGACTTGATGGGTGGGACGGAGTTTGAGGCTGAGGGGCGTAGTTTGGGACGGTCCTCTTGGTCGGCGAGTGCGGAGGACTGGTCCTCTGAGCAGGCGGCATAGGGCTATATCTCGACTCCATAGAAGGCTGGCGACTTCCCAAGGGCGCCCCCTGCCCCGATTGATCCTCCTCTTCATCGACCTCACGGGTGGGTGGTAGGGATGGTACCCGGTTGAGTCTTGGTTCATGTGACGAGCTACTGGATCGCCGTTCCGCTAAAGCCATCTCTGCGAATGCCTTTCCACTATTCGTCTCATAGTGTGCTAAAGGACTTGAGGTTCGAGGCTGATGAGGAAGATAGGGTGGAGTTGAAGTCGAATTCCGCGAAGGACTGTAGCTGGATTGACGGGGAGCTGAAGGTGCCGGCGAGTACCTATTACCAGTAGGCGGAGGGGGAGCAGCATTCCCAGTTGCAGCATTTGCTGGGGCTGGGGAGTATCTTGTAGAGTTGCTTGCGGGCTGTTGCGCTGGTATCGCTCCGGACTGCAACGAAGCATATGGACTGACGCGGTCCGGGGCTACAAGGTTTCCATACCCCGAGGAGGGTGGGCTGATCTCGGATTGATTTGTCGGGGGCAGTGGTGCTTGACTGTTCATGGGGGGGCCTAATGGGGATGGACCTAGGGACTGGGTTTGATGTGCGGGCGAAGGGGAGCTCTGGCTATGCCGAGATGTTGGACGAGCCTTCGGGACGATGGGGAGCTCTTCGAAAAAGCTACCCTTACTTCGAAGGGACGGCATCGATGCCTTTGGCGCTATGGAGTCAGGCGGCCCTTGCGTTGCCTGACTGGCTGGAGGTACTGTATTTGCAGTGGGTATGCCGGTCATGCCAGTGCTTGCGCTTCGGGTGATGCCGTGAGGTCCAGGCTGTGGCGTTGCGCCCGGAGTCGGTAGATGTTGAGGGCTTGGGCGCTTGCGCGGCTTGGGCACGCTGCCTACAATGTCCGTTGGCAGGTCGTAAGGTGAATGGTAGCCGCCCTTTGATTTGTCTGCAAAACTCTGTGCCTTGGGCTGATCAACGCCTTGAATCGGGGGACGCCCGTACTGAGGCGCTGCTCCGAAAGCGGCGGTGGCAGCTGGAGGTTGAGCGAAGGGCTGAGCTTGTTGTTGCACTGGAGCCGCAGGTTGATATGCATTCTGGGGCGCGTAAGGGTTGCCTACAGAGCCCTGCCTCGAAGCTGGTTGGTAGGATTGACTGCTATTCACGATAGGCCGAGGGGTCAGAGGAGGGTCCTCGTTTTCGTCCAGAAGACCTTCGTCGTCGCTTCCAAGGAAAGCAGAAGGATCCAAGTCCTTGTCATCGGCGCTACTGTCTTCGAGCAGGAAATCCTCGTCGTCGTCGCTGCCGAACGCTGCCTGCCATTTCGCATTCAGATCTTCAGTCTTGGTCCTCTTATGGCCCCGGCTTTTAGCTGGTGCAGGTTCTCTTGTGCTGTCGTCGTCCAATCTGACACCATTCTCTGTGCTGACTGTATCCATTGTATTCTGACGGGTTGGAGGTTCTGCAAGAAGAGCACCCATGACTTGAGCGGTTGTCTTCCGTTCAAGCGGCGGTTTAGGTGCGTCGGCTGAGCCATTTTGCGGCGAATCTTGGATTTGAGTGAAGAAGTCATCACCTCCAGCCTCCTCTTCCTCGCCGAACAGATTAGGGCTTGCATGGTTTGTGGAGTCTGCTCCTTCTTGACGCTCTTCAGTATTATGGATCAAGGGATCGTGCTCCTGGTTGCGGATATCAGTAGCCTGCTCCTCAAACGCCTGCACGTCTCCTCCCATCGAGGGCGAAGGTCCATGCCGACCTCGGCGAGGCCCTGTAGACGCTGCGCCAGTGTTGGGTGCGGCGTCATCGCGTAAATCGACTTGGGATTCGGTCCTCAAGTCCTCTTCTTCGTCCTTCTCAGCCTCTTCGAGTACATCCAGGGCCTGATATGCTGGGAGTGGATGGTCGACATGATCCCCAGTTTTTGGGGTTATTGGCGGAACGACAGGGAAGGAGTTCGTCCGATCCGACGGAGCCATAAACTTGAAAGGATCGGTGTTGGTGCGAGGGAAGCTCCACTCGCCTTCATCGTCGTCACCGAAACTGATCTCGTGAGAGACCGTGCGAGCAAATGACCTGGAGCTCGAATGCTGTGAGGCTTTCTTTGGTGGACTGTCCTCGCCGATGGTAGGATCGGTTGTGTCTGTGGCCTGCGGCGGAGGCCGCTCTCGACTAAGTGATGCGCCGCCTTCTTCAATTTCATCCTTGGCAAGCCAGGCCGAAGGGTCGCCTTGGTCATCTGCTGTAGAGAAATCGAAAGCATGTGGTTCGGCCTCGGCCTCTGGCTCTAAAGGAGTGCCATTGTGCAAGGAATCCGGAGAGCCGTGGGACGAGGGACTGTCTATGGGTCGGGCTGGAGGTGTCTTCGGAGGCGACTCGTGGTCGGGCATGAGCGCCGGATGCCAGGAAGGGTTCGGCGACTCGGACGGCATGCTGAGTGAGATATCGAACAGATTCCGGAAGAAACAATGCGCAGAATCTAAAGAACACTGATACTGATCTCGCCGTTAGCGTTGGTCAGGGCAGTAAGGGGAACGGCTCAAGCCTCAACGGCTGCGCGTGCAGACGGGCAGCATGTGCATAAACTTACTTATACAGGAGTGAAAACAAAGCGCCTTCTCACGCGATAGTGACCATCGTCATAGCCAATTTCTGTAGACGGGTTCGGATGGTGGGCGATGGGCGAGGCAGTTTAGCTAAAGGACGGGATGAGGTAGCTTCGAGGTTGAGAGTGATACATACGTGGAGCCAGCCTCAGGGTGACAGTTGGCATGACCTGGCAAGCCAAGAAGGCGCGCCTCACCACGGCAAGTACTGCTGTCATCAGTGATTTGATCCTTCTGCAGCACCCTTACTTGCCTGGGGTGTACCCGAGGATTCCCCGAACAGGGAACATCACGTCCCTAAGCCTTGCGAGTAGCGCTATGTGGGAAATTGAAATGAGGTGCTAAGGTATTAATCAATATTAATTACTGCGACCAGACCCCCAGTGAAAATTCTATCGTTTTCCCTGCTCGCAGTGATTCCGAATTTTCAACGTATAAGCCGAAGAGACTCATCTACAAGTACACTGTAGATAAGGCACTCCCTCCTTAGGCCGACGGTCACGGCTTGAGAGGTGGAGCCCACTTTCACCCACATGATGCTTATTCGATCCTCCCGTTTTCCCGGTACCTTAAGAACCTGGCTTGCCTCACGCCTAAAGTACGGCAAAGGCTCGACTGCGCGTCTTGTTAATGGCAATCGTGGCCTAGGTAGCGCATGTTTAGCAAGAACCAGCTTGTCTGGCCGTGTACCCATGATGCTTAAGTACTGCACATATTACGTCGCTCCAGGTTTGGCATACGTAGGATTGGGGGATTGTAGTCGATCTGTAGTCAAACTGACTACGTTCAAGCCACGTTACAGAAGATGCTTATGGTCTTGATCTGCGGGTACTACCGAGGCTAGACCAGACGCGCCGCAATGAATGCGATGCCAAATTGAGAAATGGTGCTTGATACCTGCATTGCTCCGACACGGTACATTCACGTTGACATATGATAGCTCGGATCAACTACTATTAGTAGTACTGCTAGACTAGTACTGCCCCGCCACAGTCGAGACATACAAGTACTTGTAAAGTCACGATATTAGTAGTAGTCTGTCTATAGTAATATTATACCTTAAATACCTTATGTACTATTGGGGCACAGGTAATTCCGAGCTAATACTACTAGTACTATCTAAATTTCACCAAAATGCTAATTGGTGATTATAGATTAAAAAAGTAGAGATTATTAACTATTGCTGAATGTTTTTAGTATTAGTTTTTTCTTTACTCCGTATAATTATCATGAATAGTTATATTAGTATTTATACATTGTCTTTTCGGCATGGCACTGGGGTGGTTCGAAATGACCTTTCATCCACTGTAGTAGTTGGGTCCAGTCAGCTGGGGTGGCTCAGCTGTAGGTAGCCTGTGCTTAAGGTAGTAGCTCCTTAGCTGCATAGCCGTTGGGCTGGTTCTCTGGAGCACAGGCAGCTAGGGGCCATTTGCCTCGTCAGCTGGCCCCTGACTTCGCTGTACCTTACCCTGGTGGCAGCTCGACAAAGGGCAACGTATTCAACTTCCCCTGCCGGCGGCTTCCGTACAGAGCCGCAAACAAACACGAACTCACATCACAACTTCAACAGCACGCACGAAGAGCTCACAACAAGGAAGAATCTCGGCTGGGTCGATATATTCCTGCTCTGATCTCACTCAAGCTTCGTTGGAAAATAAAAGCAAAGCGCATACGGCTGCCATGCGCATTACTGAGACATTGCGCCTCTCTTAGCGACAAAGCCAGCCTTTTATCTCACCATAATGTTGACAGTCCCATGAGCTGCACTGGGAGCTTTAAACACCATTGCTGGATCGTACGCGAGTAAGCTCACAGGGCGGGATGTCGTCCTCATCACCGTATCAACCCACGAAGCGGCCCGAATCCCCGGCAGACGACTCAGATTCCGACCTCGAAATCGACGTCCAGGAGCTTGATCCCATCTCTACCGAACCTACGCGTGGCGCGCCGTCAACAGCGCAGCAGGCTGAGCCGAAAACATCGCGGATAGCGTTGCGTAACTTGCGCATGGGGGGACGACGTGCAAACAAGCGAGGCCGGGGCTATGGCGAATTGGGCTACAATAGGACTGACGACTATGTCGAAGACACCCAAGGCTTGCTCGCCGAGCACGATGTCTCCCGTTCACGGTCGCAAAACTCTGACGGTAGTGGCCATGGCGGAGATGATGCTCCTTTACTAGGTGGCCCTGCGTCAGGGCGTCGTTCCAGTGACCGTGCGTCGTCTCGAGGGTCCCGAGTGCGTCTCCCCAGTTTCATGTCTGGGTCGAAGAAGTCGGAGGAAGAGGAGGAGAACCAAGAAGACAACGACCCTTCGGCATCACGACTTGTTGCCGTCGGCTCCAGCCAGAACATTCGATACCCCGACAACATCATCTCGAACGCGAAATACACCGCCTTCACTTTTCTACCCATCACGCTCTATAATGAATTCTCATTCTTCTTCAACATGTACTTCTTACTGGTCGCATTGTCCCAAGCGATACCGGCACTTCGAATCGGCTATTTATCAACATACATTGCGCCACTCGCCTTTGTTCTCGTCATAACGATGGGAAAGGAAGCCTTTGACGACATTGCAAGACGCAGGAGGGATACGGAAGCAAACTCAGAGACCTACACTGTGCTCGCTTTCGATGAGGTTGGACTGTCGGCTACGCCGACCCGTCCGCGACGACAGCTGAAATCGGATTCGCAGAGGAAGAAGCTCAAGAGGTCGAGAGGAAGCCGCCAGAATCTGTCAGACATTCAAGAGGAAGATGCCGAACAAGCTACGCAACCTTCCTCACAAGTCCACGAGCTGAGCCGGAAATCCAAGGATCTGAAAGTAGGAGATGTCCTCAAGCTTAGCAAAGGCCAAAGAGTACCAGCAGATGTAGTCATCTTGCAATGCTATTCAGCCGATGGAAGCGCTGGCGATTCGCCGTTGGAGCCGGTCGCTGAGGAGGAAGAGCTTCTGTCGCTTGACAGCTCTGACGCAACCGTTAGCAAAGGCAAGGAACCGGATGCGCAAGATGCAAAAGACGCGGGTCAAAACGGTACAGCAGGCGAGACTTTCATTCGGACTGACCAACTTGATGGCGAGACTGATTGGAAATTGAGACTTGCTTCGCCCTTGTCACAGCACCTCCCAGTGGAAGAACTTGTGAGGCTTCGGGTCACTGGTGGCAAGCCGGACAAGAAAGTCAATGAATTTCTTGGCACACTCGAGCTCCTCCAATCAAGGCACGATGCCCTCGACAACCAGTCTATCCTCCCACCGGGCGAACACGAGAATAATTCCGCGGGCCTTTCCATTGATAATACAGCATGGGCAAACACAATCATTGCATCCCAGGCTACGACTTTGGCCGTCATCATGTACACTGGGACACAAACGCGATCAGCCCTTTCGACATCGCCGTCCCGCTCAAAAACTGGTCTACTTGAGTATGAAATTAACTCATTGACCAAGATTCTTTGTGCGCTCACCCTTACCTTGTCTATCATTCTGGTCGCTTTGGAGGGCTTTGAAAATACTGAGGGTAATGTGTGGTACATCAAGATCATGCGCTTCTTGGTGCTCTTTTCTACGATTGTACCTATCAGTCTCCGCGTGAATCTGGACATGGGGAAAAGCGCATATTCGTGGTTTATACATCGGGATCCTGGAATTCCAGGGGCCGTGGTGCGTACGAGTACGATCCCTGAAGATCTCGGACGGATCGAGTACCTTCTTAGCGATAAGACTGGCACTCTCACTCAGAATGAAATGGAGATGAAGAAGATTCACGTTGGAACTGTGTCCTACGCCAACGAAGCTATGGATGAGGTTACGTCCTACGTCAAACAAGGTTTCTACATTCAACCGACGACCGACCCTGCCACTCAAACAGCACTTGTCACACCTGCTTCGGTCATATCCGCGCCCTCCAATGCAAGTGCCACGAGGACTCGAAGAGAAATCGGATCACGAGTCCGTGACGTTGTTCTCGCCTTGGCCCTCTGCCACAACGTCACACCGACAGTCGATATCGAAGACGGGCAGGAAGTCACATCATACCAGGCATCCTCGCCAGACGAGATTGCTATTGTACGGTGGACCGAATCTGTTGGTCTACGCCTGGCACATCGAGATAGAAAGAGCATGGTACTAGAATCCACCGATTCCGGGCGTCCGGTAGTCCGCGTCAGCATCTTGGACGTGTTTCCGTTTACTTCGGATGGGAAACGCATGGGCATTATTGTTCACTTTCATACTGATGTCAACGTCAAGAAGCCTGATCTGACTAGTGGCGAAATTTGGTTCTATCAAAAAGGTGCTGACACGGTCATGAGCAAGATTGTTGTAGCAAACGACTGGCTAGATGAAGAGACTGCGAACATGGCACGTGAGGGACTGCGGACGTTGGTTGTGGGCCGGAAGAAGCTTTCATACCAGCAGTACCAAGAGTTCTCAGCCAAGTACCAAGAGGCATCTTTGTCCATCTCTGGGCGCGATGTCGGCATGCAACAAGCGGTGGCGCAGTATCTTGAAAACGACCTCGAGTTACTTGGTGTCACAGGCGTGGAAGACAAGTTGCAGAGGGACGTGAAGCCGTCTCTTGAGCTCTTGCGCAATGCCGGGATCAAAATTTGGATGTTGACGGGTGACAAGGTTGAGACTGCACGCTGTGTAGCAGTAAGCTCTAAGTTGGTCTCGAGAGGACAATTTATCTATACTGTGGCGCAGATGAAGAAGAGGGAGAATGCTCACACACATCTTGACTTCCTGCGCAGCAAGACTGATGCCTGCCTCCTGATCGATGGTGAGAGTCTGGCTCTGTACCTCACATACTTCCGAAAGGAGTTTATTTCTGTGGCTGTCACACTGCCGACGGTGGTTGCGTCTCGATGTTCGCCCACGCAAAAAGCCGAAGTCGCGAAGCTCATCAAGGAGTATACCAAGAAGCGTGTGTGCTGTATTGGCGACGGTGGCAATGATGTCTCAATGATTCAGGCTGCTGATGTTGGTGTTGGAATCGTCGGCAAGGAAGGGCGACAGGCAAGTTTGGCTGCCGACTTTTCCATTGAACAGTTTTGCCATTTGGTAAAGCTTCTCGTCTGGCACGGCCGCAACAGCTACAAGCGCAGTGCTAAGCTGGCGCAATTCGTCATTCACCGTGGTCTCATTATCGCTGTTTGCCAAACTATGTATAGCATAGCGCTGAACTTTCAGCCTGAAGGCTTGTATATTGTAAGTCTCTATAGCGTATCCTCATGTTTACTGATCACAACCCTGACTGGCTTTTTATAGGACTGGCTTCTTGTTGGATATGCCACCGTTTACACTGCGTTCCCTGTCCTGTCGTTGGTGCTTGATAAGGACGTGGACGAGAATCTGGCGAATTTATATCCCGAACTATACAAGGAGCTTACGACAGGCAGATCGCTGTCGTACCGAACCTTCTTCATCTGGGTTCTTGTTTCTATATATCAAGGTGGTATGATCCAAGGTCTGACGCAGATTCTGACCGAGGTCGACGGCAAAAGGATGGTTGCGGTCAGCTATACTGTCCTGGTTCTCAACGAACTTATCATGGTTGGCATGGAAATCACTACATGGCATCCGGTCATGATTATCTCCATTATTGGAACGTTTCTCATCTACGCCGGCTCGGTGCCGTTCCTTGGCCGCTACTTTGACCTGGAATACGTCATTACATGGTAGGCTACTCTCCCTATGTGTCCCTTGGTCCTCGCATTTTCTTTTTGGGAAGAACCCAGTACCAGCTAACACGAGTGACAGGGGTTTTGTATGGCGTGTGGTAGCGATCGGGGCGGTGTCTCTGGTGCCACCCTACTTGTTCAAGGTCATCAGTAGAACAATGAAGCCGCCATCTTATAGAAAGGTGCAAAGTACATGAAGTGTACGATTGGAAGTGTATGGTACCGGTTGGCGTTTTTGGGAGGGTCTGTAATTATCTATAGCGTGCTATTCGACCATGTGAGCTCTAGATCATACAATATCAATTCTTCTTCTTTTCCACTTCTTTCAATATGCATCAAATGGATGTGTGTTGCTATGCCGTAGACAGAACAGACCAGGGTTAAAAACTGCATGTTTCATTTCGTTTCAAGTTTGATATATTGATTACTATTTTTCCTACAACTTTAATACAAGCCAGTCTCGAGCTAATTGGGTATTCTGGCTTTGCAATTGACCGACTACGCCGCCTATCGGGCCCTGTGACAAATCATAGGCGCCCTTCGGCCCGGCGTAATGAGACACAAATCCCTCCGGACCTGAGACGATGAATATGTTCTTCCCCGGCAGGGTGCCCTCTACGGGTGGGCAGGCGCAGTTGGGACTGTTAGGCTCGAATTCTTTGGCAACCGCAACAGACCTTTGGTCGTGGAGAGTACAGCCCGAACCTGGATTAATGGGCGCCGCAGTCTCCTCGCCCTGTGTGATATCCTGCAGCGCCTTCTGGATGTGCTGCTGCTGGAACGACGAGCCCTCCTCGTCGACAACGATCTGCACATTCAGTCTGTCGCCGTACTGCTTCTTCATCTCTGCGAGCTGGCTCGCGACGGGAGTAGCCCCGTCCCCCAGGGCAGCTGGATCAAGCTCGATTGGATCTCGCGGGCCTCTAGAAAAGTCCCACCACGGCCTCGGCTGCGAGATGCTTGTCGCGCCGGGCTTCTGATCCTGCTGCTTGTCGTCCCCTGGCAGGACCTGGCGTACTTCATGATGCGTGCGGACAGCCCAGAGAAGGCTTACCTTGGTATCCTCATAGCCGTCGAGGGTGATGCGCGCAGCCTGCATCCCCGGGACTACGCCGGTGCCGCCGGCCAAGAAAACAATGTTCTTCCGCGCGCCGAGGCGTTTCACTAGATCAAAGCCGAGATGAGGGCCCCGGAGATAAATGTTGTGGCCCTCTCGGAGGCGGTTCAGGTATCGCGACATCTCGCCATCTCCGATGGTCCGGATGTAGAAGTGGAGTGTGCCGCTGGCGGAACCGTCATCGGCAGACATGGAAGGCGGCAGAGGTGTGTAGTGACGTGCAATCTGAACTTCTGGCTGCTTGATCTCCACAGACCAGAGGGGATGGCGCCAGCGATTCGTGCCAGGAATGAGATAGGGCGGATCCGTACTTGGGGTGTGAGGGACGACGGTGAGGACGAAGGAGGAGGAGGACATGGGCGTTCGAGAGGTGATGGTGTAAGGAGCAAAGGTATCGGTGTTGAGGGTGCCATTTTGCTCGGAGGAAGATGACCCGCTGAGCGAGTAGAGAATACCGCCGAAGACAAAGGTGAGGATCAATCCACGGCGGAGGGTTTTCCTTGGCCTCTGTGGAGGCTTTGGGGTTGAAGTCGAGGCCGATGATGAAGCCTCATGTGAATACCGGCGTTGGTTACAGCGTGCCAAGCTGGCCATTGGCGGCAATGGAGCTCGGTGGCAGCATTGCGATACTCCCCATCCTCGAATTAACCTTGGCGAGCAGATCTTGGACATCTTTTTGTATGTGTAAGACCCCTGCCAAAGGTTCTTTCAAGTTGCCCGTTGTGTACCTCCAATCCAACAGTTGGATACCAGATCAAGGAGGAAAAATACTGATACAAGATGGGGGTTTGGTAAGCTTTTGAAACCCAATAGCCTAAGCAAGGTATGAATGAGCTTCCATTGTGTTGATTGGCTCTTTAGGTATCCCGCAGCAAGCTTAAAATGCCCGATATGAAAAACGATCAAGCTCTTAGTAGCTGGTTCGACCGAGTATGACACCATAGACGGGAAGCGTCGGAGCACGCGTAAGAGCCGTCTCCATAGTAGGCGCGCGATCACGTGCTGCCATTTAACACCGTCGCCGATGCCACGCCTTCCTTGCCTACAATGTAGTATTAAAAAAGGTAATTTGTGTAGCAAAAACTCCAAGTTGGAACGGTAGCACAGCTCTGTTGCTTGAAAGGATTTGAAACAAAATCCTGTGGTTGTACATTGTATGCATGGCGTATCCTACACCCTGCCATCTGTAACGCCGTGTCCATGCTACCTTCTCCCATTATGAATCTTACACCGTCTCATATCTATGAATGCTCAAATCCGCAATATCCTCCTCTTTGGGTCTATCCCTCCCCGGAATAAATTTTCTACTACGTTGCCGTTTAAAATTGTCTCTTTGATGATGCCCTCAACGTGCTTTGGCTCCACTCGCCCGTACCAGATCCCATGTCCGGCCAACGGATGCGGCTCCCCTCCTTCGCGCTTCAAGCTCGGCGGCAAGTATACGATGACGTTGCCCGCGAACTTGTGACCGCCGATGTGGCTGATAAGGCCTACGCGTACACCTCTAGCTCCTGAGGAGCTCCCTGTCACTCTCGTTCTGCTCCGATCCTCGTAGCTTTCAATCTCCACCGGTCCCGTCCTCAGCTCCAACTCTCCTCCGCCCGTGCCTTGTATTTTGTCTTCAAACTCTGACCTCAGAAGCGGTCCCATGATGCCACATCGAGCGTCTCTTCCCCCATGCCCACATATGAGCACCATAACCTCGTCTATGTCTTTCACCCCGGGAAGTAAACTCGCGTAAGATGCCTCGTCACGCAGCAGCCTGTCCCGATGAATCGGCGAGAGCCCATCGTGCATCTCGTGGAGCGTCTCGGGGAGGATGTAGGCCTTCGCCATGGCTCGCACGCTGTCAAAGGATATGCGCGGAAGGTAGGGCACGTATTTGAAGCTGGGTAGGAGATAGGCGGACGTGGATTCTACTTCGGCGCGAGGCGGGATGGAGCTCGGGAACGAGGAATTCAGAATGGCTACGTTGTGGAACGGCTACATAGCACAGAAAATCGTTAGCCAATCCTAAACATCGCCGTTGGAAAAAAAGGGGGGGGACAGGAGTCTGGATAAGTCTATGAACTCACGTCACTGTAGGTCCCGCCTCGACCGAACAGCTCCTTTAGATCCGCGGCGAGGTTGTCGCCTGCATTCTCCTCCTCAATCTTGGACACCCAGTCGTCCTGACCTGTGCAAATAAGAACCTGCTCCGCATACCCCGTGATGACACCATTCAGCGGACTCTTGTGGTCAATGTCCAGCCCGGGAGGCATATCGGCGCATTGGCACGTCGGTGACGGACATGTCGGGATCGTTGGGAAAGGCGGTGGTTGCGGTGACCTAGTCGCAAAGTTTCTCCTTGGCGTAGGTGCCTGTAATTGTGGCATGAGGCGGCGCGCCACCCGCACGCAACGATGCCTCATCTTTCAAGGGTATATAATGTTGTTGGTGGAGGAAGGGAAAGTCGAGGAGGTGGTGACATGTTTGGAAGCTCTTAGAAATGCGACTACGGAGTTTGGAGTTGGGAGCTCGGGGACCGAACATTTCGGCATCCCACCCTCCTTTAGCTAGTGGCGCACCCCACACGGTTCGGCACGCGGGAAACCTCCCCGGCAGCTCAGGACCGTAATCATTTTTTTTTTCAAGCGGTGCTGTTACGATAATCACGGCCAGTAGTATTCGGGGGGTTTACACTAAATACGAGCCTGAGCTCTGTACGCTTGTATTCAACTTGACAAGGAACCCAAGTGCATTCTATGAGTGATGAGCAAACTCCGCTGTACGGTACGTACAATGCAATGATAGTCCTTCAAAGTATCCAATAACAATCTCATTTAATCAATTCAAGGGCTTCGCCACATGGTAACAAGTGCCGGGGCAAGTATTACAGACCCATACCCTTCTTCTCGCAGTACCCAGGCATTTTTGGCTCGGAGTTGGCCCAGGAGAGAACAGTCAGTGCAGTCGTGTAAGCCATGGCAATAAACCCGAATGCGCACAGCAGGAGATCAGAGTATTTCCAGAGTCTCGTTCGCGCAACACCTTTGTAGTGTAGCAGTGGCTGAGATAGCATTAGCAACGTGAATCCGAGAGAGAAATACCCCTGAAAAGCAATATTCCAACGTACCGGATAGATGTAGACAAGCGGAATGCAGGCAAAGTTGCCCACCAGAGCCACGAACTTGTCGAGATGATCCGCCCCGCCCCAGGCGATGGCTGCGCAAAGCATGACTACACAGAAACGGAAGACATTCTTCTGCCATTTGATATAAGGGTTGTATTTGCCGCTGCGGGTGAAGAGCTCCGTCTCCACGATACGGATAGCCGGGAAAATCTGCAGAGGCGTCGACAGCAGAATGGCGCACGAGTAGAGGAACTGCACGCTGTTGACCATTTTGTTATCCTGAGGCAGGTTGAGCAGAACCACCGTCTCGGTGTTGGATCCATAGGCAGCATAAGACACCGCCCCCATGACTGTAAAGAGGACGGTGATGATGACCATAACCAATCCGAGAACCTTTGGGAACTTCTCGGGGTGACGCATTGATTCCTGAATGGGGATGATCAGCCCGATACCTTCGAAGGTAAAGATGGCCGTGCCGATAAACAAGGTCCAATTGCTCTCGTTGAACATGATAATGTCGGCAAGTCCCTCGGTGCTCAAGGTCAGGATGTCATAGTAGAGGAGATAAGCAAGGCCGATCAGGATAAAGGCATCGGCAATGAGTGCGGTAAAGCCTAGCTTTCCAATATCTCTCAACAACGAAAATGGAAGGAAAATAACCATCTGCATGAGGATGAGCCAAGGAATGTCAATAGATGTCTTGCAATTGGACACAGCCTTGATGAAAGCCTGCAAGTTCTCTGATGTAAAGACAATGTAGGCTGCCACAAACCCAATCTGACTCAAGACAATCGATGTGAGAATGATAGTCCGCATGTACTTTCCGTAGAGGATACCACCCATGTCACCGAAGGAGCCGTCAACCCGCAGTCGAGTCGTGACCAAAAGCACGAAGCAGTAGTAACTCAGCGCGGCAACTCCGAGCAAGACAACATTACTAAAGATCATACCACCGTTCAAGTACGCGCGGGGCAGGAACAGGACACCAGTACCGACGAATGACTTAAGCAACAGCATAATGGCATTGGTAGGGCTGTTGTTGCCTGTCGTTCGGACTTTACGTCTGCGTCTTCGCTTAGAAGGCGGAAGCAAAGCACTGTCTTCCATGGGTTCGTGGTCGCTATCGTATTCGTCCGTGTCCTCGCCAGAAGAGAAGTACTCGTTTGGCCCGAGAGCCTCGTCATCTTCTTCGAGCTCCTCACCGGCGAAATGGCCATAAATGGAGAGGAACTCGAGGAAGCTGGATGTGAAAAGCTGCGGCTGCTGTGCTTCGACGTTTTCATCGCGACCGCGGCTATCGAATCCTTGCCGCTGCGCTGGTCCTGGGCTGCCTGCCAACCTGCGGAGATGGTTTCTGCGGAACCCACCCGGGACCTTGATCGAGTTGATGTCCAAGACGTCGTTCTCAGGCTCTGGTCGGGGCTCGTGGAAACTCTTGCTGCGGAGAAACTTGCTCTTTGCCTCCGCTTGCTCCGTCCATTTGTAGATGGGGCGGGTAACATCTCCGCCTTGCAATTGCAAGCTAGAAAACTCGTCTTCTGCGATGCCTCCCGCCGCGGACTCTGCCTGCTTTCCCTTGCTCGGCCCGCTAAGCATCGAAGATTCCTCGGAAACAGGGGCCTCTCCCGCATCGCTGGGTTGCACAAGATGCCTCTTGACGACCTCTATGTCCTCGTAGGGTGCTGTGCTCCCCGCATCCACCTGGGACCGTGAAGTGAAGGACCCATAGTTGGTAGGCGTCATACGGCCACCTATGCTGGGCGTCGGCTCATTGGGCGGCGGCGTGCTCACTCTCTGAGAGGGAGTCCCATGTCGTGGCGGTGACTGACCGAGGGAATCACTGAGGGCTGCTGCAAGGGCCGAGATGCCCGGGCCGTGCATGCTGCCACCAGCGGCGCCACTGGCCGAACTTCCAGCAAGGGGAGCATTGTTGCTACTATTATTGTCGTGAGCTGCTGGCTGAGGACGAGGTGAGGCTCCGCGAGTGATGGGCGGGGTGCCATTATGCGGCAACGACGGGATGGGTGATGCCAGCCTTGCTATGGAATCAGCTCGGGGGACCGATCCCGCGATTGACCTAGGACCCTGGGACTCTGGAGCGGGTGAGGTGGACATGGGCGGCGGATTGGACGTGTTCCTCGAACGCGAAGTCATGATTGTGTCGTCGGGGAGGCAATTCGAAGTTCGGAAGGGGGTTGGTCGTTACTCCTCAGGCGATCCACATAGCATCGGGTAGCGAGCGGGCTTTTGAGTTGTGGTAGGAGGGGGGAGGGAAAAAAGCGTGAGCTCTCTGGGTTCGGGGAGTCAGAGGCTTGACTCAGGCAAGGCCGACGGCGTGGGCGAGCACAATGCAGTACTTGTACTAATAGTTAAAGTCAAATCACTACGCGATAAGATGGGAGTGTTGGGATTGAGGCTTCCGGGGGGGTTGGTGAGACGTCGGGAGGGAAGTAGAACAGATGACAAGGACCCGAGGCCGGGTTCAGCTCAGGTGACAATGGCTCAGGCGCACACGGAAGACGAGCGAGATATCGGGCGGTGCAGCTGGTGATAACGATTGCCGAGCCCTGGGGTTGAGGTCTGGTGACTGCGTCACAGTGGGAAGTGGAGGGTCCACAGCCCACTAAGGTACCAGCCCTGGCCACCCGCGAGCAGCCAACCGCGAGCCCACAGCAAGTGAGGTACGCCGCAGTGGTAAGCAACCCAATTCGGGTGGGCGCGGGACGTCGAAGTTATCTGGATCAACTACTGAAGCTAATTACATAGTACCGCACCCTCCAAGCACACCGATGTTCTGCTATTTTTTGTATATTCTTAAGCAAGATAAGGCACGCTGCCGCAGCATGGTGGACTTGAGTGCAGCTGGGAAAAGACAATACATAAGACAGGCAGCACATCCACAGGCTGCTATTCCGATGTCTAGCCCGTTCATTGAAGGACATGGCCCCCATGTCAATTCTGGCATGAGCCGTCTTCTCACACGGTTGACTCACAGTCATTTGGGCAATCTATTATCGCTCAGACATGACGCCCGCCCTATTGCTACCTAGAGATGGCGCAGATGTATTGTGTGGAATTAACCTGGACGAAAACAACCCTATCCCCCCTCTCTTTCATCAAGGCCGTCGGTGGATTGATGAATACGACGGCCCGAAAATCGTTATGAGTGGCCGTCGTGCCATCCAGCTTTGGGGTCTCCCCCATCCTGGCTTTGCACGGGACTTGGAGCAACGTCACCGCGCGTATACCTTGCCCCCAATCCCTGCGAATGTAGAAAGGATGACCGTCCATCTAAGCATGACTATTACGGCACCCGCTTCCACAGCTACCGCGAATAGAAATTAACTTGCATCGTTCTGTTTCCATACATATTACAGAGTAGGTGTAGCATGGTCTATAAGCACGCACGCTGCCTGCGTGGGGTGCTGCTGGCCTTGGAGGGCAGGCGAGACATTTGATTCGACGCCGTCTTGCTGGCAGTTGAGCTTGTATCTGTACGGTGGCATTTTAGCTTTGCAAGCCACCTAACGCCGTAACGAATCTCTCAACTTCGAGATTCATGCGGACATGGAACGAGAATGACGCTGGTCCTCTTCATGCCCATGAAGGCTACCAGGTTTAGCAGCGAGCTTTAAACCACACCTTAGCGGTCTGGACCTAACTTGAAGCTTGGGCGCCCACGCCAGGCCTCCATAGCGGGCTATCTACTGTATAATAGGCGCTTGGCTCCCTGGCGATTTGGAGGCAAACCCGCTGCCAAGGCATCGCCAGCGGGGCCCCAGGGTGCTTGTTCCACTGATTGTGGAAACGACAATAGCGCAATTATCATGGCACTGAGGCAACTAGTGCTGTGGAACCAGTGGCAGTAGATGATAACCGGTAGGTGGTAGGTAAGGTGTTATCTACACATTGACAGCCCTCCCTTGGCCTGATGGCTCCCTATCCAGCCTGATTGAGCGAAAGCGTTGGTATCGTTTCCTGCTTTACTTGTTTGCAAATGTTATCTCCAAGCACGTCTGGAACCACCGAATTTGTTGTCTCCTGCCTGGTGTCAAACCCCAGAACTAGCGCGCCCAATCCAAGCCTTGACGCGAGGCTTGGACCCCGATATCCGTGAGGGGGCGTGGAGAGCCTCTGCTCGGATGCAGGCGGCCTTCACGCTCTCGATGATGTGAAGCATCTTCGCTTGTGCTGGGACAAGTCGAGTTTTTCTCGCCTTCGCCTTCCTACAGCCACCATGTCTTCCCCAGCGCCATTCGCGAAAACGGACGCTGATGTCCAGGAAGTCAAGAGACATGGCGGCAAGCTGGGCACCGTGCCTGGTGTCTATATTCCAGTCTGCCTCAACATTCTTAGCATTTTAATGTTCCTGCGTTTTGGCGTTATCCTAGGCCGCGTAGGCTTTGTTGGCATTGTCGGTAAGGTTTCCTTCAATATCTGCAGGTTCAGAATACGGATGGTGATTAACGCATGTACAAGGTCTCCTCGTAATCGCTTACAGCGTTGATTTCTTGACATTATTCTCACTTTCTGCTATCGCCTCAAATGGCGAGGTCAAGGGAGGTGGAGCTTACTACCTCATTTCTCGCTCTTTAGGCCCCGAGTTTGGCGGCTCCATTGGCATTCTCTTCTATCTCGCCTCGGTCTTGAACTCGGCACTGAACGTGGTCGGTCTTATTGACTGTATTAGACTCAACATTGGCGAGGGCTTCCCTCAAGGCTACTGGGTTGGTTACGGACTGCAGACCGCTGCTCTTGCCAGCTGTACGGCTCTCTGCCTTCTAAGTTCCGCCAAATTTTCGAAAGCCTCAAACAGTCTGCTCGTTATTTTGTCTTTGGCAGTGGCAAGTATCCCTGCCTCTGCCCTTTTCAAAGAGCCTTTCAAAGACGACGAGCTTGGCATCGAGTTTACAGGAGTGAGCCTGGATACTCTAGCCGACAATTTCATGCCTCATACAAGCAGCGCTTCTTATGATGGCTTGGATACATTTCGTGAGCTGTTTGGAATTTTGTTCCCGTGAGTTTTCCCGTGGTCGAAAGTCTCTTCCCTATACTGATTATTCCCAGTGCAACTGCTGGCATCCTTGCCGGTGCTTCCTTATCCAATGATCTGAAATCACCAAGCAAAGCTATACCGAAAGGCACATTGTGGGCAACTTTGACTACTTTCATCGTTTACTTTGTCGTGATCTTGTCCATGGCCGCCAGCACAACTCGAGCTTCTTTTCTGAACCATCCGAATATCATTCCACTTACGAACCTGTCTCAACTGGTCATATTCGCCGGAGAATGTGCCACCACAGCCTTCTCTGCTTTGATAGGCATAAAGACTTCTGCAGGACTGTTTCGAGCTTTGGCCAAGGATAAGCTGCTACCTGGATTGGCTGTTTTCGACAGAGGTTTTGGGAACCGAGATCTTCCTACAGCGGCTCTCGCAGTAACCTACGTAATTGCCCAAGTGGCGCTTCTGGCCGATCTGAACCAAATTGCTACCTTCATCTCTATGGGGTTTCAGGTACGTGCGGAATCTACAGAGGCGGGGACTCGTGCAGCCTGTGATCCTGAATTCATATCATTCACTCGATGCATTTCAGAAATGATACCGTGATACTGACTGGTGCAGATGACCTTCTTCGTCATGAATCTGGCCTGCTTCTTCCTCAAGATTGGAGCAGCACCTAACTTTCGACCCGGCTTCAAATTCTTCAACTGGCAGACGGCTTTCCTTGGAAGCGTCTCGTCTGCCGCAGCCATGTTCTTCATCGACGAGACATATGCTGCGTTGGCTATATGCGTGCTTGTCTTTCTGTTTCTTCTCATCCACTACCTGTGTCCACCAAAACGATGGGGTGATGTTTCACAGAATCTCATATATCATCAAGTGAGGAAATATCTGCTGCGGCTGAAGCCAGAACACATCAAGTTCTGGAGGCCGCACATTATCCTGCTGATCAACAACCCCCGAAAGCAGACTCGATTGATTCAGTTCTGCAACTCGTTGAAAAAAGGATCGTTATATATCCTCGGCCATGTGATTGTTACTGACGATTTCGGCATGGGGGTCCAGGAGGCGCGCCTGCAACAGCAAGCGTGGTCGAACTACATCTCAGAATCCTCGAGGATCAAGGCTTTTGTACAACTGACAATGTCTCCTTCTATTACTTGGGGTGTACGCAACTTGATCTTATCGTCCGGTCTGGGCGGCATGAGGCCTAACGTTGCTGTACTTGGCTTTTACAACATGGATGAGTTGCGTCAGTCAAACACTCCATACATGATTCCCGATATACCTGCGAGCCCGGCTATGAAGATGAGCCGCCCTCCACCCAAGTCGGCACACAAGCGCCCCGCGCGGCGAAGAGGTGACACATCAGCCCGTCTTCTCGAGGGCGCTTTACCGACTGATGTCATCCGTACGGAGCCGATGATGAGACCAACCGAGTACATGACCATACTGGAAGACTTGGCTTTGCGACATAGGATGAATGTAGCTGTTGGCTATGGATTCGATGGCTTGGAGACCCCCCGGAGAGATGGATCGAATCACAAGAAATTCGTCGATCTCTGGCCTATCCAAATGTCAGCTGAGATGTCAGCCGAGGGGAAGAACGTACTAACGACGAACTTTGATACTTGTAAGTGCTTTGGTTCTCTTTTCGTCTTGCCGCCAGCGAGGGCTGCCATCAACCTTTATAGATTCCCCACTGACGATCTAAAGATACTTTAATACTGCAGCTTGGTCACATTCTGCACAGCGTCAAGACTTGGAGAGATGCCTACCAGCTTCGCGTAATGGTTTTTGTGGAGTACGAAACTGAGGTTGAAGAAGAAGGGGCACGTGTCAGAGCGCTGCTAGACAAGCTGCGGATAGAGGCTATCGTCAAGGTGTTTTGGCTCGCTTCAGGCGAGTTGAACACATATGAGCTCATCATCAACGGGAAGAGCAATGATATCGACTGGGAAATCATCACCAACGATGCTCTACGGGATGAAGGGTGGTGGGATGATCTGCAGGCCTTCCGGGGACAGTCTGAGTTCTCATCAGCGGGTCCAGAAAGAACAGAGCTTGCTCAAATATTGGGCTCAGGTTCTGGACGCATTCCTTCCTATAACCCACACGAAGATATTATCTCCGAGCGCCGCCTCGCCGACTCATCAGACTTGGGTGAGATCCCCAGGCGCCCTGATATCTCGGTCCTCTCGAAGATGGGCGTCAGCGTTGGTATGCATACGACGCATCTAAACGATAATGTACTTAAGGAGTCGAGTTCGGATGATGATGGGCCTGGTAGTCCTGGATCCTCATCCGATGAGGACGAAGGTTTCGAGAGTGACCGGGGTGAAGATGGGTTCATGAGAGGAGCCCACGCTGGATCTTCTGATCCAACCCAGCGGCCTCTGTTGTCGGGGTTCGAACGCGCGGCGCCAGCTGCGCCCTCGCCCGACAAGCGAGCTCGGGGAAGAGGAAGGGCATATGAGCGGGACAGCAGTCAAAAGAAGCCAACCTATGGAACTATGTCAACGTCGCAAACTCTCCTGGAAAGAGACGAGTTAGAGGAGCGATCGCTTGTGGAGCAACCTTTCATCCCCAGATTAGTTGAACATGGTGCCAGTCCCGGTGCGCAAGCCGATGGGGCGGACGAAGGGCGAGCGATGCCTCAGGAGCCTGAGCCATTCCCTTTCCTGCCTTCACTGCCAGTTCCCGATACACCATCAGGTTCAGCCTGCAGATCGCGATCGGTCAGTCCCACAAAGGCGAACCGTTCCATACCTGGCTCACCGCGTGCCGAATCTTCCCTGGCGCGGCCGGGCATGTCGCGCCAGTCCTCCGCCTTGCGCTTCTCAAGCCGGCCCGTCCCCGAGACCACCATAACTGCAGAAGGAGACGACTCGAGAATCAGTTTTGCTCCTACACCTTCAGGGGCGACCACACCAAGGGCTGATCGGCCAAGTGCCTCGAGGCAGTCATCATTTGGAAACTCACGATTTTCAAGCCGTCCCCTGCCCGAAAGTCGACTGATGGGTGGCGATGAAGGGGCAAGGACTATTTCGTTCGCAGACGAACCGATTTGGCATACACCATCGGTCAACCCGTCTGCTTCCCACTCCAGGCAACAATCTCGGCAACATTCTCGACACCATTCGCGACAAAGCTCCACATCCACGTATGGTGATTTAAGTTACAGCGTGGCCAACTTGCTGGAATCGTATAGACGCGATCAAGGGCTAGGTGGATCCAACGAAGGAGGCTCGACTTATTCCACGCAGTCCTTCTCGTTGTCTTTCAACGACCTACCGAGTCGAGCGCAGCATCTGGTTCTGAATGAGCTCATGCGTCAGAATTCGACTGAAACGGCTGTGACGTTGACCACATTGCCCGTCCCGGTGGAGGATACAAGTCGCGACGAGATGGATACCATTAGCTACCTGTCCGACATCGAGGTGCTCTGCAATGAGCTGCCACCGACTTTAATGGTATTGAGCAACAGCATGACTGTCACCGTTGGTCTTTGAAGATCTTGACTTAAATGATCAATCAGCATGATAAGACTGGAGAAGTATTGCACCTGCTCCTCTATGAGGTGCCACGACAGGCAATGCTATCTGGATCTATCGACGGCGCAATGGTATTTCGGCGGGTCACTAGTAGGTTGTTAACTTGTCTTGTATGGTATTTTGCATTATTCAGCGATCTAGCGTCTTTATATATCTACATTTACTCGTCGTCTATTCAATGGTTCAGTCCTGCTTGACCCACGATTTCTTCTAGCTTCTCATAGTATGCGCTTCACCGTCACCTCGCCTTTTTCTGGTCCGTCAAGCTCTACTAAACCGCCCGCTTCTATCTTCTTCTTCCACTTGTTGCTCTCATATCGACCCGCGATAATTGTCATTCGCAAAGTAAGCTCATTACTTGAGCTGTGCTCCGTACCATCCTCCGCCAGCGGGGTGAAGGTCCATCGCCCGAATGCCCAGTTGAGGATGTAGCGCCCCCGAGGGTGTGCGACGGGTTTGGGTAAGTCTGGATCGGAATGTGAAGGGGGTTTGGAGAGAGTTACAATGGCCTTTATGCGATAGACCTCTTCCTTGGGAGCAGCCTTCAGTAGAGACACCAGTTTATCCGTGGATACCGTGGCGTTGCCGTCTCCGCCCTGGAGCTCGATTGATAGCACCTCAACTTCGCTCTGATGGTCATGTTTATGATCTTTACCATCCTTGCCGTGTTTGTGCTGGCCATCCACGTCTGTCTCTGTGAGCTCCTGCGCCAACCCACCATCGACGCCGAACACGACGTCCATGGACACCCAGCCCTTGTCGCTCTTCACCTTGGCGACGTCGACCTCCAAATCCCCGACCCTATCCAGACACTCATCGTATCGATCCTCCCCGGCCGTCTCCCACTTGTTGAAGACAATCAGATCCGTGTAGCGCGCCTGCACGCTCGCCGTGTAGCTCGTATCCTCGTAACCCTTCCAGTTCTCCACGTCAATGACGCTGACCACGCCATCCAGGACATATTTCCCCGTCTCGCGCGCCAACCTATTGACCTCGAGCGCAAGCGTAGCGGGGAAAGCGGAGCCGCTCGTCTCGACAATGATGCGATCGGGCTTCTGGGTGGAGGTGAGCTCCTCGAGGGCGGGCTGCAGGGAGCCGACGAGGTTGCAGCAGATGCAGCCGCCGAGCATCTCTTGGACGCCGGAGATGGCGGAGGCGGAGGCGAGCTGGGAGTCGACCGCGAGGTCGCCAAACTCGTTCTTGAGGAGGGCGAGGCGGTAGGAAGGGTTCTGGGCGCGGAGCTGGGGGATCAGGTTCAGGATGAGGGTGGTTTTGCCGGAGCCGAGGAAGCCGGTGACGATGGTGATGGGGGTGGGCGCGGAGACGGTCATGACGGGCGGTACCTTGGTCGAAGGCCCCCGGATTGGGAATTGGAGGCGGACCTGGGGTAAGGAATAAGAAATGAGAAATTGTAGAGATGCAAAATTGAAGATGTCGCGCTCGCACAGGGAGAGAGGTGGCTGCAAGTACTAATCGTAGTGGGGGCGGGGTGGTCGTACAGTACAGCCTGAGTACAGCGCAGCGTAGCGCAGCGTAGCGCAGGGCGCGAAATTGCGTCACTGTGTGGGCGTGCGTGGGTAAGTAAGTGTAGGTAGGTACGACGAGTAGTACTAAGTAGGTAATTAGTAGGTAGAGTCTGCTGAGTCTAGCTCTTCCATCTGCCCAAAGCTTCAACCTCGAGAGCTTAATCGTCGTTGACTTCGACTAACCGCCAACCGCAAAAGTCTTATTTCAACGACGGCTCTAGGCTCAAACGCAAACCGGATACTTCCATGCGTAGATGGAAACAACCAACTGAGCCACTCCTACAGCAAAGGAGAGGAACCCGAATAATGCTGCCAGGAAGAGTCCTGTTATGGCCACGGTCAGGGCATTCCTTTCAGAAGTGTGCCTCTCCATCCAAGCAGTCAGTCTGTTGGCCGGCGGGGGCTTCGAGACGAGAGAGCGGATCTGTTTCAGTCTTCTATCCCAAAAGATGTATGCAAAGTCTTCGGGTAGCTTCCGGATTGGTCCATCATCAACCAGTAGGTTCTTATCGAATCCGGATTTGTGTACTAATGACCGTGCCATCTTGGCAGACTTTGCATCCGTGGATATCGGTAAGAGCACATAGTATATGGACAAGAGTGTCTCGAATAGCAGCCGAGGATGCAAAGTGCCACTTGAGGGTACCCGTCAGCATGCAATCGTGGCTTCAAGTTGACTAAACGAAACAAGTAGTAGGGATACGCACTGATTCACACTCGTCTCAAAGCTAGTCATCAATGCTAGACCGGCGGAATGTCGAAGATGGCCTTTCAGCCAAGCAATCTGATGAAAGATCTTAATCGTGCGCGCTTCTGGATCGTACATGAGATGCTGTACTAGATCGTTGGTCGGCACAAAGCGCACTCCATATCTCTTCTTCAGTTTCCAAGCTTTGAGGGGCTTGCTGTCCTTTCTGTCGCCTTCTTCAGGCTCTAATTTCGTCGGAAAGATCTCCTCGAGAAAGTCAACAAACGACTGATCACCCCTCCACTTTACGGGAAACTCGTCGGATAGCCTGTAGCCTTCGGAATAGTCGTTTTTTGAAGAGCAGTCAATCATAAATGACACTTTGACACATACACGGCAAGCATGCTCCTGCTCAACTTGCGAGGACTCTCCAAAGGCGCGGCTTTCGAAGCCCCTTCGCATCATTCGTGGACTTTGCCGGAGCACGTCGACGGAGTGGAGAACATCTTCATGACACCGCAAGGCTGCCTTCTCTGGGGCGTAAAAGGGCACCTTGACCGTTTTCGCTAAGCACGTGGAGGTGTAGTATCTCAGATAGGAGTCGAACGAGGGTGAGTGCGGCGTCGAAAGTGTGGCGTGGCAGAGGCGCTGGACGACATCTTCTCGTTCTTGAAATCCGAGAGACTCCATTAGATACGATCTATTCTCGACTCCAAACTTGATCCCACAAGATTGGACGGCGGAGTGAGCAAAAGAAAGAAGAATCTACGAGCCCTCCCTAAAGGCTGGCGCGAGAGCTTCCATCGGCCAAGTTATAGCACCTTTGCAGACCTTAAGGAGGATTTCGGAGGCGGAGCCATCCACGATTGATTTGTTAGTCCTTTGGTCGAAACGGAGAGTGCGAGGACTCAGCCACTGCCTCCTAAATCGAGCTCCCTATCTATTATCAGTAGTGCTGTTGCTGAGCGCTGGCAGACCCCGGTTCGCCTACAAGGCAACCTTGCATATTCACACGTAAGGCTTGCAGCTTGCAGCTCATAGCCACAACTATTGGCGTCACTCGGGTGTTCATTCGTCAAGTGGCTTGCAGTATGGGCAGATGCGCGGAGATATAAAGGAAAGAGGGCCTCCTATTCCCGAACGGCGGGATGGTGTTCATTTTCTGCCTCTTCTGCTTAAATGTTTCAATCGAACATGGTAGCTTAACAGACGACGAATCGTTTATTTGTAATACAATAGCATGTCCGTATCTACTGACGGTGTACTAGCGGCTACGGCTAGCAATAAAGAGTACGGGGCATCCAGCCAGGCCCCATTTGGCAGCACAGACAAACGGTACGCTTCGAAACTCCAGAGACATAATGCATAGGGGCTGAGAAAGTTTCCGTCGTTCTTAGTCCGAGCAAGCTATCGGTCTTGCTTTCAAGTCTACAGAATAAGACGGTCTTATCACGAAAGGACACTTGGATTCACCAACAGCACGCAATCATTAGCCAACAGTCTAGCTCCGCCATCGACGAGAAGCCTACCTGCGAACGCCAAGGATCTTTTGCTGATCCGGACCATACTGCTACTGAGAATGTTGGCGGAGGCAACTACTCGTCAAGCAAACCAATCCCGTACATCAAAAGCGGGACGCTCGTGTTCCCCGAGGCAGGGGAAGATATCTCCCAGAGCCACAAGGACCGATTTCCCGTACTTGTGGATCTTTTCCGAAGAAATGTACAACAATACCCATATCTAAATAGGTTGGTAGGGCTCATCAGTTATGAACTGCGGATGTGCGGTCTGAGTGAAACTGATGCCCGGCCTTCTATCCTAATCTTCTGCCCAAAGTCTGGGTTAAGCAAGCTCAAGGCTGCCCTTACGAAACCTCATCTGAAAGCTCAGTACGACCCCCCATCATCCGAGCAGTCAGACCATCTCGTTAGGTTTAAACTGTTCTTCTGGGCTCAGAACGTGGAGCTACTCAGCTCGGCAATGATCCAATACCAGCCTTCGGCTTGTTCACTACCGGCCAGCTCGCTATGTGGATTGAGAGTCATGTTGGACCATGGGGTCGACAAGCAGTACTCGACCTTGGCCTGCACATTATACATCGAGAATCAAGGCTACGGTCTGACTACAGGCCATTTGATTCCAGGATTTGGTGATGCAGCAAATGAAACTGGCCGCAATCCATTGAGCAATCCAGACGGCGAGATAGCTCACGATGGCACTGAGAACACGGACGACGATGTTTCTGACGACGAGTATGATCTTGAGTTCGAAACCGATGAGTCTGACCTGCAAAAGCCCGACTTGCCAAGAAGCTTGCCGACGATATCCGTCCAAGGAGCTGCTGAGGAAGTGCATGCTTCTAGCCATGCAAACCGCGGCGGTTCAGAATCGAAACTCGCAGGCCTCCGATGTAAGGTGCGCGGCCCATTGGATTCGGCCGATTGGAAGGGAAACTATCGCAATTTGGACTGGGCTCTTCTGCAACTCGACGACGAAAGGTTCTGGCTCCCAAACGTCTACAGTCATCCAGAAACCTCAAGGCCCGTTACTGTCTCCGCAATATCCCAACAGCCCCAAAGTCACAGAAAAGTCCACATTGTGACATCGCCAGGAGCGTCTTGCGTTGGACATATGACGGAAGTCGCGGTATACTTGCAAGGATCCTTCCACTTGAAACCGACAAGGATATGGACGATCGGGCGGTTGAGTGACGCTGATGCTAGTGAGTTTTCTGCTCTCCGACTATGAGTTTAATTCTCGGCAGCTAACCTTGACAGTCCAAAAGGGGTGCTCTGGTGCTCTTGTAGTCGATGCCGAAACCGCAGAGGTGTATGGGCAAGTAGTGGCGAGAAATCCCTTGGGAGAGCTATACGTCGTAGCTATGATGGAAATTGCAGAGCAGATCAAGGAGGCATTCGAAACTACTAGCCTTTCGTTGACGCCCCCAAGTCCCCAAGCCGCCAATGGAAGAAGGCCCAGATACGATAATCCGCATACACTGGATATCACGCAAACAACATACCCTTGGGTTATAGCTAATCCACCTCCGCGACGTTCCCGGAGGTTCGAAGAGCAGCAATACCAGATGCCTACATCCCCTCCCAGGAAAGAGCCGGTCTATCTAAGCAGACAGCCCAAGAAGGTCAGATCTCCTGATAAGCTACACAATACGGCATCAGCTTGTACTTCCGGTCTTGTCCACTTGGTCTCCATGTTCTTTTTTCTATTTTTATGTCTACCTCTATTCATTGGAATGTATCAAGGAGTTTATGACTTCAAGGTCAAAGAACGGAGCTCTTCGTATCTTTGAAGGCGCAGCACGGAATATCATAACACTATTTCAATAACTAGCTAGTTCTACAGAGAGTCGCATACCCTAAGATCATGGAAATAACACCTTGAATTCCTGATTCGTCACTAAATCACGGGATGAACACTTCACCTGTTCAAGCTTTCATTGCAGTAGTCAGGTCAAACATGTGCACCTCTTGGAATTTTGACAGAAGAAGCAAGTAGCAAGTCGATGATGCCGGTGCAAGCCCGTGGGGTATGCAGAGCCAAAAGCCTTCCAATTTAGGCTCTTCAAGGGCTCAAATACTTTTCAGATAGGATATTGAAGCTCTTCTCTATCCGTTCCACTTGACTAGACTATAGGTACGCTACTAAGACTTTCACTCAGAAGGTAAGGGAAATAGATACTTTCTCTCTCTCTCTCTCTTTCTCTCTCTCTCTTTCTCTTTCTCTCTTTCTCTTTCTCTCTATCTCGTTCTCTCTCTTTTTCTTTCTTTTCTCTCTTGTTCTCTCTTATAATATCATTTGAATTTCATCCCCGCCCTTTCAACAGTGGTCTCCATTGCTAGTATTTTCTTTATGACTACTGGAACAGAAGGAAATCCTGGGAGGCATCCCTGAGAGATACTATCCAAAGTGTGTCGAGATCTCTGCCGCCGGCGCAGACTTATCGAGTTCTAATTCATGTCCAAGTAATGGGACGGGTCACATAATTGCCTTCTCAGAAAGTCTCTTCACGTCGCTGGCCTGGGAGCCTACCTTCTAAGTCAATGGTTGCCCGCGGAGGTTCTGTTTGAGCACTTGGGCGGCATTGCTCTCGAAAGGGCCATTGAGAATTTTCACGCCACGATAGACAGCCTTCTTGCTCAGAACGGGTCTGGGCTAGAATGACTATGCTGCTTTCACAAGCCCGCGGAATGTTGCACAGTGGTTTGAATCTTGTAACATTTTTCAATTTGTCAATCCTAAACTCGCCGAGCTGATACAGTTCGTTCGGCATGAGATTACGAGAACTCCATTGATTCTCTAAACCCAATCAATGAACGCTTTGTGGAAGTCGCTTCAGGCAACAAGACTACCATCCCACATCGCTAACAAATCAAGAAGATAATGATTATTTCCTTATAGCGCTGGTTTGAAAGAGCACAGCGTACATGCAGAAAGTCTCTCGCAGGCCAACCAGGCTTTCGTGGATAATCGAAGTTTGGACTAGCTGGAAGCTAGAAGGCTATGTCCCAGATACAGGACGAGAAACGCCGAGGCCCAACTTTGCCAATGCAGGACATCAGACACTTTCAAAAATTTCGCAAAGCTATGCTATGATTAGAAAAATGGTCGGACAGGAGCCGCACGAAAGTCATGAAACAGATTGCTCACCAGTCTGCTACCTGCAACACAAAGCCACTAAGCATCATGTTCCAGGCAAGGAACGTACGGGAGGACCCATACCAGGAGCCAACGCAAGCGAAAATGCGAGATGTTGAGATCAAAAGTCTTATTGTGCCGAAACACCGAACTAGTCGGATCGCATCTCGATCTGAGGACTGTGTCTGCTCGAATGACTCAAGGCTGGAGAGCTCGAGGCCTCTCAAGATCAAGGATGGACAGGCCAACTCGCGTAAGCCTTCGATGCAGTCGAGAACTCCAACGGCACAGCCGATGTTGGCCATATTCTGCAGATCATCAATCTCAGAGGAGATGAAGCCGATGACCGTTACCGTCCACAGCACGAGAAAGCGAAGCAGGTCGTTCATGGCTGTCATGTAGGACCATTTCTTTCTGATGCTGAAGGAATCGCGTAACAAGGCCTTCAAGACCACGGGGTCGTCATTCGAGCGTGAGGTCGACATTGCTCGTGAGATTTTTCTGGTTATTCTTCAATATATAGGATCTTTGTGTTATCAATTTTTGAATGATGGATGAAGTAGCAATGTTTGCCCGAGTGGCTAAGAGTCAGCACAACAACAAACACTTGAGTAATAACTAATTTACTACGCAGGAGGAATAGACATGGTGTTCCTGTAGAAAAACGAAAATAGGAAAGTGGTATTGGCATATTTAGTAGGCACAAGTTACTCTTCTTTGCTTGTGAGACGAAAGCCATGGCGAAATGGCAGGAACAATGGTGCGGCATGGAATCACAAATCTGTATACAACTTTGAAAGTTGTCCGGTCGTCCTCATAAAGTAAGCCACGTTTCCAGTCTTATAGCATAAATCAAATCAAAAGGGATCTTCGTTCTTGCAGCCAGAATATTTGATCAAGATGTAATATCGTCGAGGAGGTAACAAGTAGTGGCACAATACAAAGCAAGGAACAAGCCTTGCCTTGTCTCACTCGATTCACGCTCTCGATCATCTAGCTTATTTGGTGGAAGGCGTGGGTACTCTGAAAGGAGGCGGGACAAAGGTATGTTCCCAACGTGTTTCGGGCTTTAAATGCATGGCACGTAAGTTTCCCTTACCTGTTGCAGCTTCCAAGGTTTCCGCATTTGGTAATTTTTCCAACGCAATTGTGTTGCTCGTCTTCCATTGAACCTGCCCACCCTAAAATTACTATGAGACTAGACGACAACACTGTCAATAGCGCCGACTTGCTCACCTGACACCACTGCCCACAGACAATCGACACTTCATACCACGGCCGCATTGCAGTCCCCCGTGATGCTTCTGGATTTCGATAAGTGTAGTCAAAAGTGGACAAAAGTATAAATCAAATTCTTAGTTGGAGGCAAAAAAGAGTGCCCTCACTTGGGATCGAACCAAGGACCTCTCCATTACGAGTGGAGCTCTCTACCACTGAGATATAAGGGCTGTAAGACATCTTAGTCATTTCAGTTCGAAATTTGTGTTTATATAGCTCGGTTATGTTTTCTATCCAGCGTAACCCCCTCATGGTCACAAGTCATTATTTTGCTTACCATCACAACCAAAACTGCGTGCAGCATGCGGCGTCAGGACTATGTCTTGGACGTAGAGACTAATGTCGGCGCTTGACAGGACCAGAAGTACAGAATAGTCGCCCAACTTGATTGACTGCAACTGCCAGGTCACGCAAGATGAATCCATTGACCAATTATTCAATCGCCGTCTAGACTCAAGACTCAAGACTCAGCTTGGTTTCCGGCTTGATGACCTTGGCACGATCGGCTGCCACTTGCCGCCTGTCATACCATCCGCTTCTGATGCAAGGTTACCATGGCTTTTCATGCAGTCATCCGTCCCGGCTCCCGGCCTTGCGCTTGATTGGCAGTGCCCTTTTGCAGTCCTGGGTCTGTAGCGCCACGCTCTGCAGTTCTTCACATACGGCACATCTCATAAAGGCGGCATTCTCGACTGAAAAAAATGCCGCACAGGCCCTTTCAAAGTATCTTGGACATTCTAGCATTGTTATCAACCATTGAGATCCTTCCGAGGCAGATATATATCTACCTACCTTCATGCTAGCGTGCCCGTGCGTTAAACCCGAGGATGCCGTCTCAGCCTCCAGGGATCCAACTCCTTTACGTGCTAATATGCTATTATTGAGTACAGAGTAGGAGCTGAATCGCGGGGTTGCCCGTCTACTTGAAACAGAAAATAGGTTTCTTGCTTCATTTTCGGATCGTTTCTATCCAAATTAGGTTCCCAGCAAGGTTGAGGGCGCAAGATACGCTAGGCAAACACGGTGATACAGCAAGCAACACAGCATCTTCGGTCAACTGGCAGCACGCATAGCAACATGTCTGGGAGCGATGAGCAGGCGCTGATTACCGGCGAGGGCGCTGTCCCTCGTCCTTCATTTGATCCGGCCCTTATCCAAGCTGTTAGAGGAACGGAAAAGGCCATGCCAGCAGACATTGATGTGGAAGGACTTCGCAAGGTCATGGTTCATCAAGGACCGGAGTGGATCATCTCGTCTTTCCCCGACTTGAACCTGGAGCATACCGAGATCAGTGTCCCACTCAGTGGAGGCGAAGCCAGCATACTAATGTCCATCTTCAAGCCTAAAGAACACAAGGCTACGAACATGCCTGCCATGTACTACGTTCATCCCGGCGGGCAAGTTGCAGGCCACCGCATCTCTGCTCTGGCCGATTTCATGAAGTATTTTGACGGCATCGAAACGGTGTTTGCCAGTGTCGAGTACCGGTTGGCTCCCGAGGCGCAGGCACCAGCTGCGGCGCATGATTCGCATGCCGGTCTCGTCTGGTTGGCCGAACACGCTTCCGAGTTCAGCATCGACGCATCCAAGATCTTTGTCATCTCCTGTTCTGGTGGAGCGCCGGCAGCTTTCGGTAGTGTGCTCATGTGCCGCGACGAGGGGAAGCGATACCCTTATGCCGTCATGCTGTCCGGCCCTGTTCTTGACGACCGTAGCGACACCGTCTCGTCCAAACAGTTTGAGAGGTCGGGGCCATTGTGCGGGGCAACAGGCCAAATGGCCTGGGGGAAGGTCCTGGGAGATCGCAAGGGCGGTCCCGATGTAGATGGGACCATGGCACCAGCACGTGCGGAGGATTTGACGGGGATGCCGCCTTTTTACCTTGATGCAGGTGCATGTGAGGCTTTCCGTGACGAGACCGTGGCCCTGGCGTCGAAGCTTTGGAAGTGCGGAGTGAATGCAGACTTGCATATCTGGTCGGGGGCTTATCACGGGTTCCAGCTGATGTCGAAGAATGCATCCTTGACCAAGACTGCAGTTGCAAACAAGGCGGCCTGGATCCAAAGGATGCTTGCTAATTGATAGACATCCACTGGCGTACTGAAGAATTTGCATTCACCATGCTGCCGGCTTAGCAGTCCAAGTCAAGCTTAGTATCCTGATTGTTTTGTAGAATGGTTCTCGTACTAGAGAACTGATCATCTCAAGTTTGGCAAAGTGGTATACAGATGGACGGACTTGCCTATAGAAGTTCTACAGGCTACCAGTCACGGCTTATCACAATATATCACTACCTTGGGACAAAAGCAAGAACATGTGTTACTATGAATTCGTTCGGGTCCTTTGTAATCCCTGGGGAGTTTGAAGGAAATATCGTCACTTTCACTCGCAGCCAGCTTCTTTTCTCAATAACCAAGCCACCAAATCTCATTAGTAAACGTAAAAGTTGGTTTCATCCGGGTTCTCTCTCCTAATCTCATTGTTCTTCCTCGAGAGCAGATACCTAATAAGCCAAGCGCAGAGGATGACACCCAGCGAGAATCCAGTAGAAGAAGTCATAGCCATAACGAACCGCGGCGCATCCGAGTCGGGCCACAGGTACGGGGTGTAAATGGCAGACAGATTCCCAAACGTGTTGCACATGGCCAGGGCCACAGCCTTCTTCTCGTCGGACTGGCCGAGGACGCTGGCCACCCAGCCGAGGATGATGGTATTGACCCCGTAAGACGCACTGACAAAGACCATGACGCCAAAGTAGCGAGCCCACGTGTTGAGCGTCGAAACGCAGAGGACGAAGCCCGCAATGGCAACGACCTTGGACACGGTCGTGTGCCATGTCCGCTCGTTTATGCGGCCGCTGTTCCAGCCGATGGCGATGGTGGTGAAGCAGGCAAGGACATAAGGGGGGCAGGTAAGCAGGAGGGCCGTGTTGGACGTGAATCCGACCTCCTTGACGAGGGTGGGGACAAAGTTCTTGAAGCCGTTGGCGGACAGGTGGAGGTTGGACATGAGGCAGAATAGCCAGGTCAATGGGTCGGTGCAGGCTTCGCGGAGACCGGTCCAGACATTGGTGCCGCCCTCACGTCGGTTCGTGATGTCGCTGGCCATTCGACGATCTGGCGAGAAGAACATGGTTAGCTAAAGAAGATCTTGAGATATTGGTAAGAAGATAGGGAGCTTACCTGCCAGTTCCCTCTCCTCGGGTGTAAGCCACCAAGTCTTCAAGGGGGTGTCCGGAAGCAGTACGAATGACATGAGAGCCACAAGGAGAGACACGGCACCTTGTATAATAAAGGACCTAGAAGATTATGAATGTTAGTTCCTGTAGGTAGTAACCAGAAATCTTTGATTCATCTTACCATTGCCAGCCGGAAAGTCCCCTGACTCCTCCAAGATGTGTAAAGATTGGTGCGTTGATAAGCCCAGCGAACGCACTGGCAGCCATGGTAGCCGTGTAGAAGATGGAGATCCTAGCAGCAATTTCCTTTCGAGTGTAGAACATGCTAAGCATGTAGAGAGCACCGGGGTAAAACTGGATGATAACACTGGTTAGTCCAAGTCTACGCCGAGTCACAGAGTGTTGCTCATGGTCACTAACCGGAGACTCCACGATGCCAAGCACCAACCGGCAGACCAGCATAGTATGGTAGTCGTGAGCCTTATAAGTCAACAGGCTCACAACAGACCAAGCGACCATAAAACCTATATTATATGTCAATGTCGTATGACAAGAACCGTGTTGAATGACGACTTACCCGCCATATACCACGAGGGCTTGACACGACTCAGGAGCATATTCGAGGGGATTTGCCCTCCGAGATAACCAACAAAGAGGATGGAAACACAGGTGTTGTATTCCGTTCCCTTGAGATTCAAATCTTCGACTAAAGTATCCAGCTTTCCGACAATCATGGCGTTTCGATCGAGGAAGTTAAGAAAATACATGGCCCAAAGGATAGGCTATTTTGTTGATAGTTAGCAAGTGTCGGTCCTTCTGGAGGCGGAGAAGCGAGTTGAGAAGCATGAAATTCGTGTTGGGTAATCTCTAGCGGAAGTTGTAACTCACCATCATCCACAAGTCCAACTTTCTCACCAGAGCAATCTCCTTTGGATCGGTCTTCTTATAGCCTCCAAACTTGTCGAGTTGTTGCTGGTTCTCATTGCCTGGCTTGGTTACAGAGTCAATTTGATAGCATTGGGCTTGCTCGACATCTTTGCTATCTGTTGCAAGTTCGTGAGCAGCCTTTTCGTCGCTTGGGCGAGTCATGGCGAGAGTATCGACAGTCGAGAGGAGACAAATCCAGAGCAATGAAGTAGGACAAGGATAGGGTTTTCAAAAAAAAAAAAAAAAAAAAAAAAAAAAAAAAAAAGGTAGGGAGGTTCAAGAAGAACTTTCCAGTGCTTCGTTCTGGTTTTGTAAAACCATTTGCTGTGCGTGGTTCAACCTCGTCTATATAAGAGTTTCGAGGGATCTTGAACCCCGTGGGGAAAGTCTTGGGGAGCCCAAATACTCTGGGGACCCTGGGACAGTATGATTAGTAGTTCCACACCAACTTCGAGACCGCTTGTTCAGATGTTTCCCCGCCTCGACATGGCAGGATGATTAGCTTACCAAGGGAAATAGTACCAGGTTCAGCCTCTTCCCTTGCAAAGACATGGAAAGAGTGAAGGGAAAGTTAGTCCGAGCCAAGCGTGTGTCGACGGTCTCTTAGCCAGAAGGACAAGCTACTAATGCGAGGACGGACAGAAAGCCGGTGCTGCCAATACTTGTACGAACTAGTCAACGCTAGACTACTCCGTAGACTCACGAGTCACTAGAGTAGTCAACCATGTAAAGCGCACACATCCCCGGTCGGATGAAGTTAGCTTCGACTGGCCAAGACTCATTCATAAATCCGGGGTTCTAGACTAGTCGCGGAGTAAACGGACAAACCTCATGTGATAGATCGGACTTCTCTCCGTCTATGCATGCCGGGACCCTGAATGCTTCCCCAAGTTGCACGAGACTATGCCAACGACCGCGAATCTTTGCCCGCAATCGGGATTAGACCAAGCAAAGGTTTCCAATTCCAATTGTGAAAGGGGATATCGGTGCGGTATATGCAGATATGGTGAATTATAAATGTCGATAGCCTGAGCATGCATTCTTTCGACTGATCTATTTCACAGTTACACATTAATATACTATCCTACTTCTTGTTGTAATAGCTACAACATACAAGCTATTCATACTTCGTACCTTTTTTTCCCACTTTCCACCAAAATGGGTTCCCTTTCTAAGCCCGAGTTCTCCATTCTTGTCATTGGCGGCGATGGCATCGGACCGGAAGTCTGCGATGAGGCCACCGCCGTCCTCGAGACAATAGCAGCGGCTGCCAACAGCAGAGCGAGCTTCCGATATATCCACAGACCCTTTGGCGGCTCTTCTATAGACCAACACGGCGTCTCTGTTACCGAAGAGACCCTGGAGAGGGGCAAAGAAGCTGATGCTATTCTCATGGGCTCCGTCGGCGGACCCAAATGGGACGGCAAGCGACGTGGCTTCGAGGGACCGGAGGGCGCCACGCTTCGTCTACGGGAAGTCACCGACGTCTATGCCAACATCAGACCGTGCGAGTACTTCCCCGGCGGGCGGACCCCGTTGAAAGAGGAGGTTGTCAAAGACACCAAGTTCATCGTTCTCAGGGAGAACACCGGCGGCGCCTTCTACGGCCCCAAGACGGAGGAGTCGGACTATGCTTCCGACCTCTGGGCCTACAAGAAATCCGAAGTCCAGCGCATCGCCCGCATGGCCGGGCACCTAGCCATGTCGGATGCTGTGCCCGTCAAGCGCGTCATTAGCTGCGACAAGGACAACGTCCTGGCTACCTCGCGTCTCTGGCGCCGCGTTGTGCAGGAGACCATCGCGGCCGAGTTCCCAGAGGTCGAGCTCGTGCACCAGCTGGCCGATAGCGCAACGACGCTCATGATGATGAAGCCGACCATGTTCAACGGCGTCGTGGTCGCCGACAACACCTTTGGCGACATCCTCTCGGACCTGGCCGGAGTCATCCCCGGCACCCTCGGCGTGCTGCCCTCCGCCTGTCTCGCCGACCTTCCCTGCAGAAACTGGGGGGACAGGCCATGCAAGGGCTTCTACGAGCCGGTTCACGGGTCTGCGCCTGATATTGCCGGTCAGGGTATTGCCAACCCTGTCGGGGCTATTCTCAGCGCGGCTCTGCTCCTGAGGTACAGCTTCGCCATGGAGGCGGAGGCCAAGGCGATTGAGGCCGCGGTCGAGGAGACGTTGAAGAAGGGCATCAAGACCAAGGACCTGGGTGGCACAGCATCTACGAAAGATTTAGGGGCGGCTGTTAGGCAACGGCTCAGTGAGCTTCTCAATAAATAAGGGCGCTTTTCATGTATTCAGAACTTAGAAGGATAAGAGTGAAATCACATCGAGTCACAGAATCAAAACAAGCATCTCCGGTCTTTCAACCGACTAGTAGTAGTAGATTATACAATGGTATCTTCTCTCTTTACCTATTTTACTTCAAGTACATATTGGTCCCGATTCTAAGCTATCAAACGTTAGGGAACCCCAAGACCCCTTGATAAGACATAGTCTGCTCCCCAGGTGGAACACTGCTATTCTCCAACGGAAAGATAGGGGATAGTCCAAGATTCATGTTATAGTCAAATAGAAAGTTGGCTTCAAACCCAGCCAGAAAGCTGTCAGAGCCGCTCATGTCCATGGTCGGCACAGCGGCGAGGGCGTGAGCGCTTGGGGAAACGTCCTCCAGTGGACGAGTCTTTGCCGGGTCAAGCATCGCGGCCAGGCGCTCCAGGCCCGGGCCCATGAGTTTGGTTAGATGCCACTTACCCGCGGGGACTGACTTGAAGTGCTGAACCAGCCGTGTCGTGATATCCCATACGTAGTCCGGCTCGATCAGGGTCTTGCCGTATTTGATGGCCACTTTGACGAGGAACGTACAAGCAAATGCGGTCATGCAGTGTAGATATGATGGTATCCCTACAGTGACGGCGCCGACGTCGGTGTCACTCAGAATGTAGTTGATGGTAGCTGACGCGGCGTTTATGGCGGTGACAGTGCAGTCCATCAAATAATGCGGAATCGGCTGGCTGGCAGAGAGACCGCGGAAGACGTGAGAATGAAGATGCAGTTTGGCAAAGTGATAATGCAACTGCACGGCCTTTTTCGGGAACGCGCCAATGTGATCATAGTGGTCTTTTTCTTTCAGGTTAGGAGACGAAGGACAGAAGGAAGTCATAGGGAAGAGAAGAACGGGACTGTTGAAACTGTTATCTAAACTTACCTGATACAATATTGGACCAGTGGTCAAGCCAGTTGTCGAGCTGCTTGTTAAAATGAGCCACCTGGTGCAGATATGCTCGATGGATGGGCTTCCCCTTGTCCGGACCAAACAACTCCCTGATACTCTTGAAGATGCTTAGCAACGCCACTTGACCCATCAAGCGGCTGTCCTGAGGACTCGACAGGGGCGACTGCAAGAAGCTCTCAATCTCGGCCGGGGAAGGATCCTCGTGCATCAGAGCCGGGCGGCCGTGCAGCGTCGCCAACCTCTGGTCGCAGACCCTCAGTATCAGCCAGAGGCGAGCACCGTCGGCGGCGTCCTCGTCTTGCTTCTCCGCCGCCTGGCCGAGCTGGTTATGGAGGTTGCACTCGGACGCTCGACGGATGGCATGCCCCGAGATCATCCACGATATGTCGCCCAGCCACCAGGAAGCCACACACATGGCTCGAAGGTAATCGCGGCTGGTGCAGCGATCAAACATGAACAGTGAGACGAGGCGCCGGAGCTCTTGACTGCATGCTTCGTACAAGTTGTGCGATTGGAAGTCGTGCAGTGCTGCCACCGTCAGGATTGTGGTGACGAGAATCGTGCTCCTGGCTCTCGTCTCTTTGAGTGTGCGATATCGACATCCGATGGCAAAGACAAAGGCATCGAGCCGGTCTCGGTAGAGTAGAAAGAGGCGCTCGGCGTCGTCTTCACTGATTATGCCCCTGGATATCAAATCATGGGAGGCCAGACTATGCTTTTCATCCAACACGCGCATGGAACGCATAGAATTGAGCTTGGTCAGGGCGTAGAGAGACTGTATCGGGACATGAGGGAGGCTAGGGTCCTCGTCGCCCTCGAGATCAGGAGTGTCGTCGCGTTGAAGCCCTGATGAGCCACTTCCGACTTGTGGTACATTATCGTCCACGTTGTGATCCACGTTCAAGGCGGTAACATCGGCTTCAACCGGATAAGTTGTTGATCTTGCCGGGTTGCGAAGAGTTGTCGTGAGCAGAGCATTGGGTTCCGGAAGTCCGGCTTGTTCGGCCAGTGTTCGAAGCAGTGTGTGCATCTGATGCAAGTCCTCGGCAAAGGCGCCGATGAACCTATGAAATCTCAGCCTTGCGCTGGGAAAAAAAAGTCAAGGAGCTTACTGGGTCTTCTCATCGATAATGGCCTGCAAGTTCTTGTCCACCACGCACTTGAGACGATGCTTCGCACATCGACGACAGGCTGCTCCGCTCTCATCAATCAGGCACTTGATCTATAGTAAAGGGGGCATCCAATTAGCACGTAGACACATAACACAAGTTGCTCCCGGTCTGCTGTATCTGCTGAGGTGCCTTACCTTCAGTTTCCGACAGGCCGAGCAGGCTTTGATCCTTCTGGAAATGGCAGGTAGATTGCCATGCTCTCTTGGTCCCGGGGGGGCAGACTGCAAGGCCGGAGCAGATCGCGAGCCTGCATCATGGCCCGGCTGCTGCCGAGCAGAGCGAGACGGTCCTGAATCCTGGCGACAAGTGGTTCTATCGTGATCTTGGGGCTGGTGAGCCTGCGCCCATGTTCGCTTCGGCATGATGTGCGTGTGTCCGGAGTTGAAGACCGCTCTCCTTGTGGTTGGACAACTGACAACTGACAACTGACAGCTTAGAACAAAGGCTGGGGAAATCTGGGACCAGAATGATCAAGAACCAAGCAACCGAATATCAGGGTTGTGATTCGTGAAAAGGAACCCCCTCTCCGTCTCGAGTAGTTTCCGCTAGTGAACCCCGGTTTGGCTAGAGCCTAGAATCACCTCAGCTGGTACGAGTCATCCTGAATCCGTAGGTAGACTTACTAGAGTACATATTATAGATTATTGAATTTCCGTAGATTATTGAAGCGAATAGACTATGATAAAATCATATTTTTACCAAGCTTAGATAGTTCAATCCCTCCCGAAGGGCTCAGTCTCGCCGTCCTCGATCGACGGACAGGTCACTGGTGCACACTGTAGAGTCTAGACCGTGCAGTGATGCTAGAGGAAACCCCAGATTCCCCACAACCCTTAGCTGTAGCCTGTATTACCCATACCCCGGTCCCGTACCCTCACCCCTGCCTACTTGTAAGTTGTATTTTAGTCCGACTAGTCTAGTCTAGTAACTAAGGTATTAATTACTAACTACCCTCATGCGACGATGCGAGGTCGGCGACATGTCCGATGGTTACGGACTCACATCCGAGACCCACGTCTACCGACTAGTAACTACCAGTAATTACCTACTATCTGGTCCTTCGTACGCTTCCGTACTATTCCGCAATTTACGCCCATCGTTCTTTCGGACCCGGCTGCGGAGCATAGAATCGGGCACATATCCGATTGGATCTACAAATAACCGCACTGCTGGAGGTTGGTCTAGAATCTAGTCTAGATTGACTCATACAATTTGTTACTTTACAAGTCACAAACCTTCCAAGTTCCAACCCAAAAATACCCCTTGCAAGAACGTACAAGTACAATCCAACATGGCAATCTACCACATCGGTAAGCAATCTCTGCAACATCAATTTCTGCTGAGCTACCAAATATTGATTAATTCCGCAGTCATTTTCAAGCTCAAGCCCGGCGTCACAGACGCTCAGCTGGAAGAGCTCCGAGCAGCTGGACATGAAATGGTCGGACAGATACCCGGTTCGTTTTAAACCGACACCAATATCTTCCCAGAAAGTTCAGGAGAAGGGCTAGCTAACATGAATTTATTGGAAAGGATTGCGATCGTTCCAGATGGGGGGTGTCCTGGCCTCTACGGCGCACAGAGCGCAGGGCTTCGACATGGGTCTCATGACCGTCTTGGATACCGAGGCCGATGTGCTGGCGTACGCGCCCCATCCTGCTCATCAAAAGGTGCACAAGCTTCGGGAGCCGCTCTGTTCAGATACCATTGTGTATGATATGGTGATTCCGGAGTAGTAGACTAGACCATCCATTGGTCCAACCTAGAGAATTACAAAAGGTCATGTTATAGACCGTTTGAAGAATTCCCACATCGTTCCTTGGTACAAAGTCCCATTTGCTTGCAACACTGGTATTTCCAAGGCCGACAAGTAAGTGAGCATGACTAGCATCCAGTGGTCAGTATGTGCATTTACAATAAGACGTCAATATGCTGTCCAAGGAACCCGATATAACCCCAGAACGCACTTAATCTGCTTGTGAATATGAAGCGGCAGCCTCAAGGGCAATTACCAAACCCGCAGGATTGACATATTACCCAGTACTAAAGCAAAGCCTCTGATGAGCATCGCACGTATGTATGTCCCGTTGAATGATCGACCAGGAACCTTAATGTATTAGAGCATGCGTGTGATTAGTGTTTCGGCTGCTTCCGTCGAAAAGCTATGGGATGATGGTGCAAAGTTGCTCCTTCAGTGCCATGGAGAAACGGGATAGTGATGGGTAGAGCATCATCTAGATGGGTCATCAGTTCGACGCTAGAAGCAAATGAGCTGTCATTCGGAGTACAGCTTATACCGTGTGCACCAAAACAACAATGCAACACAAACACAATCTTTCCCGACCATGTAGCCCAAAAAAAGAAAGGGGTCATATTTCTCACCTCACTTAATCCAGAGGATGGAAAACGCGCAAAGCCGATTGGATTCTATCGAATGCATCTAAGAAACAAAGTCCATTTATTACGGGCCATGTATAATGCGGAGTAGATCTTAGACGGCGCCAGATCTACAGATCAGCCAGTGTTTCAGGGCCAAGAGCCAATCCGCTACCTCGGGATTGATACTGCGGCGTCGATCGCTTACTGTAAGACGCGAGGCTGAACTTGCCCCTTTTAGCAGGTTGACCTTGCTCCCACGGTTGTTTGAGGGTTGTTTTGCTTCCGGGTGTTATCAGCCCGTTTGGTTCATTTAGTTTCTAGTCCGGGATGGACTAGCAGCGTATTTAGTAGAGATGAACATGCTAGCTGTTGGGAAACTGGTCATTCTATATGCAAGTCGGTGTGAAATCCATCCATTGATCCCATAAGCCGACTTGGAGTTACCCATCCAGATGACGATGATCAACGACTACCTATCGAGTAATGCCGGTTTTCGCAGAGTTAGTCTCAAGTATATATAGATAGCTCTTTGAAACTCTAGGTGAATAGTAATATTCCTGGACCACAACCGCTCACTTTCGCTTCATCTACAAGTATCTGCTCACCTACTGCTCTCCCGAATTGTGCCACAATGAAGTTCACTTCCATCGCCGCTATTGCTCTGGCGCATTCCGCCACAGTTGCTCTGGCCTTCCCCGTCAACGAAGAGACTGTCGCTTGTCGCGCCGGCCCGGGAGCCGAATATGACATAGAGCTCTCCTACGAAAAGGGCGCCGATGTGTCCATCTCCTGCCACTCGTCGGGCTGGGGCCTCACCCAGGACGGCTGCTACGTTGTCGCTGATGCCGAAGCATCGGCAGAGCAATGCACCAGCAAGCTTGCCGTGCGCGCTCTCGGCACCATGAAGGACGACTACCCTCACAAGGGCAGCTGCGGCGGCGTCGACGGCTGGAACTACTACAAGTGCCAGTGCACCAGTTTCGTGGCGTGGCGCATCAACAAGCGCCACGGCATCAAGTTCCACAACCGCTACAAGGGGCAGCACTGGGGCAACGCCAACCAGTGGGACGACGCAGCCAAGGCCTCCAGCGTCAAGGTCAACAAGACGCCCAAGGTGGGCGCCGTCGCGCAGAGCAACAGCGGCAGTTACGGTCACGTCGCTTGGGTGTCCAAGGTGAGCGGCTCCAAGGTGACGATTGAGGAGTACAATTGGGCGACCAAGGAGGGTTACGGGACGCGCACCGTCAATAAGGGAGACTTTAACTATATTCATGTCAAGGCGTGAGGATGAGGGGCACATAGTAGATTTCTACTCCAAGATCAAATCGACAGGATGATAACAGACCTAATGACAGACCTAATTGTAAAACCTATACATCGGAGACGTGTGGTAAAAGGAAGGACAAAGTTGGACAAATACAACACTACACTTCGGTTGTGATGGCATGATACTGCAGCACGGGAGCCTCAGCTGATTGAGCGACTTATTGCGTGTTGGGGAGAGGAAGGAGGGGAGAGATTGGGAGCAGTCGTCGCTTCGAAATCCCGCGGTTCTGACGCATGGCATCGCCCAAGATCAGATCGCCAAGCCTTCGTTTCAGCGGCCACGCAGCTGAGGGCCACCACCAACTACCTCCCATGCTCGGTCATCTTATTACAAGCTTTACCGCTATCACAAGCCAGGCGCCCCCCGTGGGCGACCAGGGAATGTTTTTGACGTCATGGGGGGAACGCGTAACCACGGCCGCGTGCGGTCATAAAACCGTTGCTGAATCAATTAAATCGGTCTTCTGCCCATCGATCCTTAATTCAACTGCTTGTTTAATCATCTTACCTTAAACCAATCCCACCCACCCACTATAGATCAGCAATTGTCGACTTTATTCAGGTATTTGCATGACATACGTCAACTCCAAAATGACCACCAACCTCGAGTCGAACCCTAAGCAGGAGGAGAGCTTCAAGGAGCAGCTAGACAAGAAGGCTGTGAAGCCCGAGCCCAGCCCACCAAACCCTGTCGTCGAGAAGAGTATGTCCACGTGGTTGAGGAATTAATGACCTCGGATCGTATACGCGTACTGTGCTGCGGGACAACAGGAGCAACGCTGACCTAAGGATTTTGAAAAAAATACAGTCACCGAGTACATCCCAGCAGCTAGCAAGATTCTCGGGAAACCGGAGCAAGAGCCCGAGTCAAACGAGAATGCACCACCAGGCCCTCCTGAGCGGCCTCATCACGACGACAAGATCGAAGACTTTGTGAGGGATCAGCATCGCAGCATGGGCGAGGATGGCACTCCCAAGACGCTGTGAGCCTATAGGACACCACATTTGATGGGGTGGATAGATAGATACATCGTTTGGTGTCCTGTAGCCAACTTCAATTCACGATGAGATGACCACCGAATTTTCAAGGCTACTACAATGATGTGATCTCGCGTTTCCGCCCAGAGTCCCAACCCGTTGGAGCCTCGACGGCCCTCCAGCTATCCGAGTCGTGCTGTGCCTGTTTCCAATGTTGTCACAGGCAGCATACTGCAAGTCTACGTGCGTGCATTCGTCCTCATTTGGAAAATTGGAAAATCTACTGTTCATGTCGACATGTCCCCCCTTCTTGGCATTGTCCCGCTTACAGAGCTTGAACCCGTCTCCCGGAGAAGACGGAGTGCTAACGGGAAATTTCCTATATCCAAGGGTTTTACTCTTCTGAGCGTTTCCCGTAGTGGGAAAGGCAACTCGACACCGTGGAGGTTCGTGGTGAAGGTCGTGGCGGCTCAGATGCTTTTTGATAAAGAAGAAAAAAAGAAGAAGAAAGGGAAAAGAATTTCGGCTGGCGTTGTGCGCTGAAAAGGGCGTTTGCTCAGTGAAACGCTAATCCACTTTGGGTGATTACTCAGTCACACCAACCTCGTCAGCATCTTCCCACCAACCTACCCTATACCATCTCGCTTGGGTTCACTTCGACATCGAAACCGTGAATTAAGTGATAAAGAAAATGCTAGTAGGAATCTAGCACACGAAATGAATGTATAAGGTTACTGGAACTACCAATCAGTCGTGAATAGCAGAAAGTTTTCACAACCTCGTCATTGTTAGTTGTTGTGCCGAACACTAATTCACGCGGAACTGTTATTGTCGGCTTGAAACCAAATTGTTCGTGATCTATCTTCTATTGGTATCATGGTTTGTTAAGTCCTTTACCCAAAAGCTCCGAGCCAACTTCTGCAATAAGCTTCTCATTGGCAAACGGAGGGGTCTTCTTCTTCCCAATTATGGTCTCTTTTGCTTCCAGCGCTCTCAGTAAATCAGCAAGCTCGCCGTCAAGATCGGCACCATAAAAGAGGTGGCCGAGAGCAGAAAGCATGCCTTGCAAGGTCTCAACAGAAGTAACCTCCTTCTCAATGGCTTCCATGAGCGCAGCAGCTAGTTCAAGTTGGCTTGATTCCGGAATGCTGGATGCGGCTTCGGTCTTGTCTGCTTGCCGCCCAGCCAGTGCAACGTTGAAGAGAAGAGAAGAGGCCGCTACTCGTACATTATTGTGGCTTTCGTCGAGAAAGCTCGAAGATATCAGTTGAGTCATCAGCTCAAGCAACGTGGACTCCTTATCTTTCCGCAGTAGCTCCTTTGCGAATAATGGCGTTGAGAACATATTGCAAGCCATTTGAAGGGCTACGAGCCTCAGCGCATAAGGACAAGTCGACTCATTGTTGATTAGCACTAGAATATCACAGACGGTTTTTGAGTCTTGTTCTTCTGCAAAGTAACCGCTAACCCGAGAATCGACGAGTGCGAACCGGAAGAGGTCGATGACCGGGAATAGAGTTTCTAGGGATAGTTCTTTCAAAGAACTTTGAATAAGCCCAGAAAGCGATGATAGATTCGGCAGAACAGTTTCAGATGCGCCCTTAGCCTCTCGAGTCTCGAGATACGCTTTGAGGCTCTGGACCTCGGGCTTCGACACGAAATCGCTGCCGGCTTTTGCCAAGAGCTTCTCCAGTGGCGGGGCTTTCTTGTACAATACAAAGCTCTGGTTGGAAAAAAAACTGGGCAGTCGGAGAAGGTCGTGCGTATGTGAGGTTGCCTTCATTTGTGAAAGGAGGCGAACATTATTGCGCAGCGTACCGGCATTGGCACCCGACCACTTCTGATCTTGCTTGCCCTTCACCATGGTGACAAAGGTTGGTGTGGCCCTGACATCAGAGAATTGCGCGATCTGATGCGCCGAGGACAGCGATATGTCGATTTTGATGAACACAACACTTTCCTTGAACTCCTCGGCCAAATTTTCGTAAACTGGGTAAAGCGGCTTGCATGGAGGACAGGTTGCGGATGTGAAGAAGATTACCGCATTCGACTTTTTTGATTCTAAGTGGGTGACGATGCTCGAAAACTCCTCCATAGTGCCGACCTCCCTTACAAGCTTCTTGTGCGACGCCGTAGGCTGGTCCCCGTTGGCAGGGCGTCCACTTTGCTGTAAGCCCAGAATGGAGCCATTCTGCCTGCCGGCGTTGACCCCTTGAGTGAGCTGTGGTAGAAGCATGCGGCCCATTGGCGATTCGAGAACGGCTTGGGGCATGGAGGCAATATGACTAGGGATACCCTTTCCAAGAAGAAAGTTGGAAAATGAATCGGTGAAGTTATTGCAGTTGTGTTGAAATAGGTCATAGGCCTGGAGACGTCAGAAGGCAGTCGCTTGGCAGGATAATGCTAGAACTTACCTCGAGAGTAAAGATAGAGCGAACTGAGTCGAGATACTCCTCTACGATGTCCATGGTGAGCTCTGTCTTGCCCAGATGAAGCCTTTCCATCGGCTGCCCGAGGTGAGAAGAGCCCGGGGCGATGGAGATGATGCCACCGTCATAGACATACTCCCGCCCGTTGAGCAGGATCGATGTATGATAAATAGCATCCAGCTGGAAGCCGAGAATGCCCATCGACATCTGCCGGGCCAGCCCCCGGGATAGGTCATATATTAGCAGAGTGACATCCATCTTGCTACGCGATGCGAGATTATGTGGACAGAGTCTATGTTCTAGTGTCCATAGGTAGGGCAAGTCTAGGCAAAGCAAAATGATATGTAGGATAGGAATCTGCGACGAGAAGGGCACAAGCGATTCAAAAGCGCTGCTCGGGAGTTGCGGGATGACGATACCAGTGGTTGAGAATCAAGGCAACAGGCGCCTACGTCCTCGAAGCTTCTGGATGGACGCATCGCCACTGCACGGGACTGTCTACAGAGCTCCTGTCATTGCTACGTACGGGTTTAGCTTTGCGCACTCATTTCTGTTGTGTGTCACAAGAATGGCTATTCTGTATTCCATCCCATGGAGCACTTGACAAAGTGAAGTAGGCCAAAGTGATTAGAGCCCGCCATTGTACCTGAATTCATATTTTCATTCACATGTCTGATCGAACCATCCATTTTCTTTCGATAAAACCTGGCAAAAACTTAAGTACACCTGTGCTATGTAAGGGGCGGCCAGGCTAAATCCAGGGGGTGGGGTACATGGGGGGAGGGCTGCAAACAGCGTGTGCAAGTAGAATCCGGCGTTGTTAGGCGTTTGAGGCACGTCGCAATGCCGCGTGTGGCGTGGCAATTTAGCGTTCGCAGCGTACCTAGGGGCGCTGAGCTACCACAGTTGTCTTGCCCTCTGTAATGTGCATTCGTTGCTTCGAGATTGGCCACCTCGGGCCAAGCTGCTAGACCAACGAAAGATCTTAATCGCAACCCTTCAAGTCCACTCTCCTACCCACCCCATTCATCCCCTATTTCGCGATCTGCAACAGCGCTTTGTCCCAACTGGCCTCTTACCTCCATACACTCCTTTGCAAACACCGCTTTCACTTCGCTTCCCGAGTTCCGATGCGCGACCTTAGCCCACACACTTAGACGCCATCTCTCTCAACTTGACTTCCTCCCCCCTTCCCTCCTTCGCCTACCCTCTAACCTCACCCCACGACCTCATGCGAAGAACATCTGTGTCACTGCCTACGAAGCAAGTGGCCCACGACCCTTACGAGAAGCCCGATCGATACGTGAATAATTACCGTGACGGAGGATTTGTCGCCAAGATGAAGGACAATTGGTCTACGCAATCCTCGAGGATGCGGTGGATGAAAATGGGCGCTATCGCCTTCACCCTCATCTGCCTATTCATGTGGTTTTCCCCCAGCGGAGTCCAGGTTTATTCTCCAGGTAAGCGAATTACTGGAAGCCTCCTAGATGGCAATGGAACTGAATTCGATGTCATTAGGTGGTGGTGGTCAAGTCCCTGCCGATGGAAGCTATGGCACAGAGAAATGCACCCAGTCCTACTCGAAAGACAAGCCGATTGTTCAGTATGTTCTCATGATTGATGCCGGCAGCACCGGCTCCCGAATCCACGTCTACAAGTTCAACAACTGCGGCCCGACGCCTGAGCTTGAGAGTGAGGAATTCAAGATGACCGAGAAATCGGTCGGAGGCCTCAGTGCCTTCAAGGACGATCCTATCGCCGCCGCTAAGAGCCTCGACCCCTTGATGCAAGTCGCCTTGGACACCGTCCCCGACAAGCTCAAGGGCTGCAGTCCCGTTGCTGTCAAGGCCACTGCCGGCCTGCGCAAGGTCGGTACGGAGACCGCCGACCAGATTTTGGCCCAAGTACGCAAGCACCTCGAGGACGATTACCCCTTCCCTGTTGTTTCCAAGGAGAATGATGGAGTGGTCATCATGCCTGGCTCGGAGGAAGGCGTGTACGCTTGGGTTACGACCAACTACCTCCTCGGCAATATTGGCGGTCCCGAAAAGACCGACACTGCAGCTGTCTTCGATCTGGGCGGTGGCTCTACCCAGATTGTGTTCCACCCGGAATTCAAGGAGGGCGTGGAAGCCTTGGATGGAGGCATGGCCGACAAACTTGAGACTGGAGAGTACAAATACAAGTACGAGCTCGACTTTGGTGGTCGCAAGTTCGATCTGTATCAGTGGTCTCATCTCGACTTTGGCCTCATGGCTGCCCGCGAGACAATCCACAAGACTCTGATTGCCGACCTGGAGGAAACTAAGGGTGCCGACAAGTCGTGGACGACAAAGCCCATTACTCACCCCTGCTTCTCCGTTGGTATGAGCAAGGAGATCACGGTCAACGACAAGACATACAACTTCACTGGCCCTGCCAACCCATCACCTGCTCAGTGCCGCAACCTCGCCGAGAAGATTCTTCACAAGGATGCTGCTTGCGCGATTGCCCCGTGTTCCTTCAATGGAATCTACCAGCCTCCTCTCTCCAAGACTTTCGCCAAGTCGGATCTGTACATCTTCTCCTACTTCTACGACCGCACCAAGCTGATTGGTATGCCCGACTCTTTCACTATCCGCGAGATGCACGATCTCGCCGAAACCGTCTGCCAGGGTGAGCAAGCTTGGGGTGTCTTTGAGAGCGTTCCCACAGCCATGGAGGAGCTTTCTGACCGCCCTGAGCACTGCTTGGACCTCAACTTCATGATGGCTCTTCTGCACACTGGCTATGAGATGCCTATTGACCGAGAGGTTAATATCGCCAAGAAGATTAAGGGCAACGAGCTTGGATGGTGTCTCGGTGCTAGGTAAGCAATCGTTCCTCACACTGTAGGCATATTCCATTTTACTAACTATAGAAAAGCTTGCCCCTGCTTGAGGCGAACTCTGGCTGGCAATGCAAGGTCACGCAGCTCCAGTAGAAGGATTTGTGACCTGTAAGACGCTTGCGACAGAGAACTTATGTGAAACATGTTGTACTTTGCTTACGCATTCATGATCCACTATGGAGAACCAGAGGCCCAGAGACTCGAATACACGACATCACCATCGAGGTGAAGGATTAAAAAAGGATATGAATGAGCGGATTGACTTTGGCTTGGCAAGTACTACCATCGTCTGGGTTGTTTGTTCCTCTGAACTGGAAGAGAATTGAAACAAGACCTAGACGCTTTGATGACGCGATAGCATATATATAGAGAATAATATACCAACACGGGAGCTATAAGGGCGCCGTCACCATGGATAAGACATCTTCAATCACTTCCTCAGGACCCACATCCTCGAGAACGGCTTCCACGGCTTCAAGTGCACTGCCCCACTGCATGCTTCTCTCCTTCTCAGGCGGAGTGATGCGTATACGGTGCAGGAAGACCTTCTTGACAGCTAAGCCAACCAGCGCTGGCGTAACAAAATCTGCCTTGTGCAGTGGTGCGAGACATCGAGTTAGGCGCTCAAGGTGCTTCGTTGCTGTTGGGGTCATCCCGTCGGCTACGGCGCGGTGCATCCGCAGGAAGGAAATGATGTTCATCTGATAGCGTGTAACATCAATATCCACGTTGACTTGTTCACTGGCTTGTGATAATTGTTTGATATCCTTTTGTGTTTGATTATGTTAGCTTATGCGGTTTTGACTGATCGAATTTGCACTCAAAGCTCTCTTACGGTCTCAGAAATCAGCGCCTCGACCACTTCCACAGGACCGGCCTTCTTAACAACGCTCCCCGTGGAAATGGTGTCATCATCCAGCTCCTCATCATCCTCAAGATTCAAGAACCCATCCTCCGGGTCATGCCAGTGCGCTAGGAGGAAGAAGTCATTAAGGTGCTTGGTAACATGCGTACAGCCCCCACTGTCCGCTCCAAGAACCGGCACAAACAGAAACCGCTTCGGGGCGCTGTGAACAGCAGTACGCGTGAAGACACGCCCGATACGGAGAAGTTCAAGGGCCTGGATCTGAACGGCGAGCGGGGCGAGGTCTAAGTTCTTGGCTAGCACGATGTTGGCTATCCGGAGCGATGGCCCCGCCAGAGAATTGCGCTGCTGATATCTTGAGCGATAAGAGAAGTATGATTCAGGGGACTTGGTATTGTCTAAAGCCGCAAGGGAACTGTCCGAGTCTTCAGAGTGCGGGAGCAGGAGGGCGGATGTGAAAGACTCGAACGTGGTAGAAGCGTCGCAGTTGATGACGGCGCAGCTCAGACCAAAGGTCTTGCGCGCCACCTAAACAAATCTAGAATTAGAACAACCGTAACTTCTATTTTCCCAGACCATTCCTCAAGGAATTCCTACCGCTTGCAGCTCCTGAATCAAATCATCGAGGTCATCCGGAGGTGTGCTGATCAAGCAGTGTTCCTTGGCAATGAAGCAAAGGAGCAGGGCTAGCTCAAGGTCGCTAAGGTCGTGAATTTTCTCATAAAGACTCTCATCCGCCATCGTACAGTCCGGCAGATATTCTGCAGGCCATTGGGGACGCAGACCAAACGACCTTGGACGTGGCTCTTCCAAAGTTGGACGCAAAGGGACCAGCTGGCGATAATATGGTATGTAGGTACCTAGCGACTCGACGCATACGTCACGTGGGGTTGCACAAGCACACACCCCACTCACTGTTATACAGTTATGCATGAGGCTATACCTAGTTAGGACTGATGTGGTGCCTGACCACCTCGGGACCACTGATAGGAGCTGCCTGCGACGTTATCGGTAACCTCGACTACAGTCCTGACATCAACACAATTGCTCACGGGCGCACGCGAACACTACGGCGACTCGATTCCATCACCTCTCACGCGACAGCGATCGCCACAGACTGTCGGTCAGACTTTACGTCTTCCTTCCGCAAGCTTGAAAGCGGACTTTGGGGCCCTGCAACGACGCTGCGGGCAGCTACATAACGTCATCGACGACACCGACCGCCCAATATGTCGTCTCGAAAGAAGGTTCTCCTCAAGGTGCGACCGGACACTGGGACCTCTCCTCTTCTCGACGTCGAACTCTAATCAGATTGCGCTGTAGATCATCATTCTTGGCGACAGTGGTGTAGGGAAGACGAGCTTGATGAACCAATATGTATGCGAACCTACCGTCTTCCGCTTTCGATGGTCTAGAAATGTTTACGAATTGCGTGTCTGCAGGTCAACAAGAAGTTCAGTGCAAGCTACAAGGCTACCATTGGTGCCGACTTTCTCACGCGAGAGGTAATCATCGATGACAAGCAGGTTACCATGCAGGTATGGAAATCATGTCAACAACAGGGAGGGCGCCATGTCAAGCTGACAGCTGCATAGCTTTGGGACACAGCCGGTCAGGAACGTTTCCAGTCGTTGGGCGTCGCCTTTTACCGTGGAGCAGACTGCTGTGTGCTGGTGTACGACGTAAACAACTCCAAGAGCTTTGAGGCTCTGGACAGCTGGAGAGACGAGTTCTTGATCCAGGCATCACCGCGGGATCCCCCCAACTTCCCATTTGTTTGTCTCCCCGCAAGTCTTGATATCTACCTCGTCGCTAACACGAGTGACTTAGGTCGTGCTGGGCAACAAGATCGATGTTGAGGAAAGCAAGCGAGTGGTAGGTTTACCTTTTCCATAATTCTATAACGACACGCTAACAAGGTATAGATCTCAAACAAGCGAGCGATGACGTTCTGTCAGTCGAAGGGTGACATCCCGTATTTCGAGACGAGCGCCAAGGATGCTATCAATATCGATCAGGCTTTCGAGGGTATGTAGCCACTGGTCAAGTCGTTTGTGCCCATGCTGATCATAATAGTTATTGCCCGAAACGCTCTTGCACAAGAGGAGTCTGAAGAGTTCAGTGGCGACTTCGACGACCCTATTAACATTCGCATTGACAACCCCAACGAGGGCTGCTCGTGCTAGATCCTCACCAGAACCGGTCTGTCCAATTAAGACCGTAGGGTGTGAAGGATGTACATCGATGGCCACATATACCCTTCTCCGAATGCCAAGACGCCGCATTCCGACTGTAGCATATTAAGAGATTTGGCTTGGGGTTTCCTTTTGTCTTGCGGATCGTCGAATTTCAATATGCGCGCAAGGACTGACACATACGATGGAAGAGAGAGAGAGGGAGAGAGAGAGGGAGAGAGAGAGGGAGGGAGAGAGGGACAAGAGCTTGGGATTTGAACGGGATGCTAGTAGCTGCGAGTACAGGGTGAGAGAGGCTCCATAGACAATCTATGCATTCTTTGGATTAGAGCCAAAACTTTCAGCCTGTTCGATGGCCCCTTGGTGTTCACCGATTGTAAGATACCGAAGCTCGGTGGCCATTGTCACCTGAATACTCGCATCACCTGAGCATGACCCATAATCAGAAATAAGGTGGTTGAAGAGTTGCTCGGCCTTCGGCGATCAGGACGCCGTCAAGACATCAACATCTTTAGGAAGACTGATCTGGAATCCTTGCTGGTAATGGGCTTTGACTCCTTCTTTGCATTCTCTGACATATCCAGGATTGTCGTGACGCAGCTTCATTCTAATAAGAACGTTGAAGTCCAAGCTCAATTTCCCCACAGGTGTGGCGTTAGATCAGTATAATTTGGTACGGCGAAATCTGAACTTCAAGCTTTTTGAGGGGCCAAATGCATGGTGATGCTACATACTAAGATGCAGGCTTGGGTAACTAGCCGTACCTGGAATGAATCAAGTACGATAGCAACTGTGATTACTCCTTACGAGCAGGTATTTGTATGAGTGTTGGCATTGGAGCCTCGGTCAAAGTGGATCTGGAGGCCACCGCCAGGCGCCGGCCGCGGCCTGGCAATGCTACTCTGTATGCTGTCTGCACTACTACTAGTAGTAATAGTAGTAGTAGTCGCAGTAGGTAGTAGTAGTTGTGATATGTTAGTGGGTAGCTGACAAGCTGGAGGGAAATCCTGGGGCCTGGGGGCGGAAGCCAAGACCAGATTAGAGCCCTCCCCGCGCCAAAGAACCGCCGCCGTGCGCAACCTCGGCATCGGATTTCATCCCCGGTCCATTCAAGTTGTTAGGGTGTCCGATCCTGGGGGAAGCACCTTATAATAGTTCCAGGTGTCCGCCGATCTCTCATCTAGCCTCTTGTTCCTTTAACCAGTTCTTTTTTTTTTTTTGCCTCTTTGTAGCTGTAATTTCATTCAATTGACGGTTACTTCGACACACAATCCATCATGTCTGCTCAGATCCCACCTATTGTATGACGCTTGCCGATGCCCTCGCAGATTGTCTCAAGGAAGGTTGTCACTGACGATTGTTGTAACAGGCAGCCGACCGGGTTAGCCCCGCGGCGAAGAAGACGCTCGACATTGTCGCCAAGTTTGTCGAAGAGGAATGCATCCCGTACGTCCCTTTCCCTTGCGGTCTGCCGAGCTATGAGGCTACCTGCTAATGCGAAACCTTTCCCCCGCCCAACAGTGCCGACCCCATCCTCGAAGCTCAGATCGGCGAGGGCGATGCTCGCTGGGAGAGCCACCCCCAGATCCTAGAGGACCTCAAGGCCAAGGCCCGCAAGCTGGGTCTGTGGAACATGTTCCTGCCCAAGGGCCACTACACCGAATCCCCCGGCTGGACGAACCTCGAGTATGGCCTCATGGCCGAGATCCTAGGCCGCTCGCGCTCGGCCAGCGAGGCCTGCAACTGCTCGGCCCCGGACACAGGCAACATGGAGGTGCTGGCCAAGTACGGCAATGCTGAGCAGAAGAAGGAGTGGCTGGAGCCGCTCATGGATGGCAAGATTCGCTCGGCCTTCCTCATGACGGAGCCCGATGTTGCCAGCTCCGATGCTACCAACATTGAGCTCAGCATCAAGCGTGAGGGTAACGAGTACGTCCTCAACGGCTCCAAGTGGTGGTCCAGCGGCGCCGGCGACCCGCGATGCGCCATCTACATCACCATGGGCAAGTCGGACCCGGATAACAAGGACCCTTACCGCCAGCAATCCGTCGTTCTGGTCCCGGCCGGCACTCCTGGCATCAAGATCCATCGCATGCTTCGTGTCTACGGCTACGACGACGCCCCTCACGGCCATGGTCACATCTCTTTCAACAATGTCCGCGTCCCCGTGCGCAACATGGTCCTAGGCGAGGGCCGCGGCTTCGAGATCATCCAAGGACGTCTTGGCCCCGGCCGCATTCACCACTGCATGCGCAGCATTGGCGCTGTAAGTTCCGGCCCTCCTTACTCGGGCGAGTCTTTACGCACTATGATTCCACTTGACTAACAAAATTTCTCTATGATCTAGGCTGAACTGGCTCTTGACTGGATGCTGATGCGCGTCAACGACAAGAAGAAGACGCCCTTCGGCAAGCAGCTCCGCGAGCACGGCGTGATCCTCGAGTGGATCGCCAAGTCACGAATTGAAATCGACGCCGCCCGTATGGTGGTGCTCAACGCCGCCATCAAGATGGACGAGCAGGGTCCCAAGAAGGCGCTCAAGGAAATCGCCGAGGCCAAGGTGCTGGTCCCCCAGATGGCCCTGACGGTCATCGACCGCGCCGTGCAGGCTTTTGGCGGCGCGGGCGTGAGCCAGGACACTCCCCTGGCGAACCTGTGGGCGGGCATCCGCACGCTGAGGCTGGCCGACGGACCCGACGAGGTGCACCTGCAGCAGATGGGCCGCAACGAGAACCGTCGCGGTACCAAGGTCACCGAGACGATCCAGTGGCAGAAGGAGAAGACGGAGGAGCTGATGAAGGTGTGGAAGGTTAGCCGGGCGGAGCCAGGGACCAGGATCAACCGGGCCAAGATTTAAGGGTTTACGAAGATGATTGATGATCTCAAGCAACTATGATTGTATTAAAAAAGAAATTGAAATGAAATTGACATTGGAAGACTTTTCAACTCAGCCAGAATGGAACTGCCGTTCGCCTCAGCGAAGGAATTGCCAACAGCAAAGTTCAAAGCTGCCAATCTACTGGGGCATATTACATTCTGGTGCTCCCGTAATGACAACTTGTCCAGGCGATAATCAAATCTTATTTTGGTGAATTCCATCTAGAGCAACTAGAAAGCGGAGCGACCTCTGGGCAGCAACGCATAAATACGTGCTAATGAAGCCCAGTTCAAGTCATAATTGATGGTGCCACGGATGAGACAGTCCCTGGGAAATCAGATCAAATATTGGTAAAGCTGAATACGCAAATGAGTCACAAGATCCATGTCGTGAAAAGAAAAGGACGGCAGTCTCAGTTCATTGCCCCGACGACATGGCATGCCGACGTGTACAAGACTGGCCTGTGCATTTTCTTTTCACTACGGGGTACTGGGCGTCGTCCGCATTCCGTGAAGATTCCCTTACGCAGCGGCCTAGGGCCTGCAGCGTCCAGGTGTCGCGGGTTGCAGCAATGTCCCATTCCCAATACCACATGTTGCCCCGCCAACCAACCCCAGCCCAGGACAATATCCACATCCTTCTACTTTACACCCTTGCGTAGTAGCCCTTCCCCTTGCTCCGGCTCAGGCGCAAAACTAAAAAGTGGACGTCATCATACCAAGCTCACGCCCAAAGGGACAAAAACAACGGCTGCCAGTGAATATTTTCCCTTTTTAGGTTCACGGTCGCTGCAGCCATCCACCAACCCATTCAATCTTCTTACATCCAACCTGCTCCAACGTTTCTACATTACAAACGGTCGCCGTTTACACCAGCACATAAAACTTGCTACTGCTTCCGTCGCAAATCTCTGTACATCTCAGATTCTCTACTTCGAGTAATCGAAACAAGCTCAAGTCGTCTGTCCGAAACAGTTCATCATCATGTCCGGTCAGGTTCTCGGTAGCAAGGACGTCAACGCCCCCCTCGCAGATCAAGCTCAGAGCGACAACGGCAAGAACCCCAAGAGCATGGACTTTCACCGCCAGGTGTTCCAGTCCAAGATCAATGAGCCGTAAGTTCTGCACTCATCCGAGCTAAGTCCCCCCCCAGGGTGATCTAACAAATACTAGTGCCTCTCAATCATATGTGTCGCCTTCGGACATTATGAGCCCTTGCACCGCCAAGATCAACGCACTGCGCACCAAGCAAGTCAGCAAGTCAGTAAACTCTTTCAAAAGACCTAATGCGTTTCAATGTAGCTAATGAACGTACAGAGCCAAGCCCAGGTCGCTCTTTGCCCAGGCAAGTGCTAAGAAGCTGAATGCCGACAATGTCCTCGGCGCAGTGCCCGCCAAGCCATAATTAAGCGGCTCGCTTGCAATTTCATCGCTACTGTATACTATTCAAATTGCATGGCTTGTTGTTTCGTGCGACTTTGCGCTTCTTACAGATAGGCTTGGGTATCGGCGTTGGCGTGTTATTATCAAATACTACTCCCCAGCTGGGGACGCAGGTTTACTCGCTTTGTAATGACATGACGAGATGATTAGAAAGGTGGAGGGCTTACTCCCAAGAATGAATAAAAAATTTCCTTTTGTTTCTCCTTTATCAAAGTAATATTCTTGTTTCTTCTTCTATGCTCGCCAAGCGCTCACTATGTGAATTACATCTTCGTCCGCCACCGGATGGCCTAAGCCAACTCTTTGAGGAATATGCCGTGCGCTGGCGCCCCAGATAAGGGCATACTTGAACGTGTCTTTCAAAGTTCTGTGGACGCGATCACAGACGTCCTCCACGGTGCTATCTTTGCGCACAATCAGGGCCTCGCTGAAATCAGGGTCTACACCTTTGCGTTTTGTGTAGATACGGATCAGCTGCAGCTCCTTCCAGCACCGTTCCACGACGTCTTGGATGCCCAGATCCATCTCGCAGCTCATGACGACCGTCGAAGGCTCACGCGCTAGCGAGTCCAAGAAGTCCAGTGACACTCCGTCGATCTTGTTGTAGACGTAAAGACACTTGATATACTTGCGGTGGTCTTTCATGATAACATCGATAAAGTCGTCGATGGTGGCATTCTCGTCGCGCACCAACACCTCGCAGTTGAGTATCTTGTAGTCTTTGAGAACAGCTGCCACCATTCTCTCGTCCAAGTTCTTAGGTGGCGTTTGGAAGGTGATCTTCTGGCCGCCCGCCTTCTTTGGTTTCAAGTAGATGTTTCTGCTGTTGTCAGTTTCGAGCAACGGCAAGTGAGCAAGCCTCAACTCACGGTGGCTCCCGGTTCAACCGGATACCGACTGCTTCTAATTCAGCTTCCAGCAGCGCCCTCTGCTCAGCGCGCTTTGTCGCATCCAGGACCATCAGCACCATGTCGCTGGTCTTGGCCGCTGAGATGACCTGCCGCCCACGGCCCTTGCCTTCCGCGGCGCCCTCGATGATACCCGGCAGATCCAGCAGTTGAATTTCCGCACCTCCGTACTCTAGCACACCGGGAATAGCTGTCAAGGTAGTGAAAGCATACGATGCTACTTCTGACCTCGTCTTTGTGACTTTGGAGAGGAATGTGGATTTGCCGACCGAAGGGAACCCAACCAGGGCTATACGCGCATCACCGCTTTTGCTAACATCGAAACCCGCGCCGCCACCACTCCCGGCACCTTGAGCAGGTTCAAGAAGTTGTGCTCTTAGACGAGCAAGTTTTCTGATTCTCTGTCAGTAGGGAGTGACCGAAAGCACATTATGAGACGCACCCTTTTAGTAGACCAAGATGAAATTCTACCTCCTTGTCAGTAAGAGCCACCAGTAACGTGATCAACGTGCCAACCCACCTGTAGCCTTATTTTCTGAGTAATTCGTCAGCAAATAAACGTAAGACATTGAACAGTATTAAAAGCAATCGCGGCTGATGTAGCCGGCAGCATCAAGGACGGTCTCCGTTGGACTCTACCCTATACACGAGCTGAATTCTTCGAAATTCGTGCTCATAGGATAAGCGGACAGGAGTGATCTGCTTGGGAGGGTCCGAGAAGAAACCATTTCTCATATTACAGTTGTTGCAACTCACTTTGTGTCCTCCTCATCTCATCCTCGATCCTGATCTTTTGTTAGCGAAGAGGATTTCAAACGTCGTTATCTCACTTACTCCTTAATCTTCTCCGTGATGTTCACCATCTTGGCGGGTCGTCTCTTCTGAGACTTTGAGAGTCAAAGTACGACAACAAAGACCGGAATAATAAATATAGACGACAGGCGAGGCTCCTTGCTAACCTTCACAAAGCTCGAGATCAACGTGGGGTGCCGCACTGAGTGGGACGTGCCAGTGGTGCGCTGGAAGCGGGCAGAATCTTCGTGGTGGGGCTTACTAAGGCTCACCGCCTTCTACTTCTAGAATCTCGAAAGGTCCTAAATCAACATTTCTCGAATCACCATCCGGCGCATTGGCCTACATACTATATCGACATATCCAACAGACTCAACATGGCCGACCTAGCGGAGAGCGTCGACGCAGCTGCGCCCGTAGATGGGGGCGACGGAGAGATGGCTCTCGCGACAACAAATACCGAAGTCGCTCCTCCAGCCGGGAAGAAAGTCAAGAAGATTATTCGAAAGAAGAAGCGCCCTGCGCGCGTGCAAGTCGACCCGGACGAGATCGCCTCAGAACAGCCGCAGGCCACCGGATTGACCTACAACATCTGGTATAACAAGTACTCCGGCGGCGACCGCGAGGACAAGTACCTGTCACAGACGAAGGCCAAGGGCCGATGCAACATTGTCAAGGACAGCGGATACACAAAGGCCGACCAGATTACCGGGAGCTACTTTTGCACGCGGTTTGCGCGGGGGCTCTGCCCGAACGGGCAGGATTGTGACTATCTGCACCGCCTGCCAGGGACGTACGACCTCTTCAACCCCAACGTGGACTGCTTCGGCCGCGACAAGTTCTCCGACTACCGAGATGATATGGGTGGTGTGGGCAGTTTCATGCGACAGAATCGTACGGTGTATGTAGGAAGGATACACGTCACCGACGATATTGAAGAGGTTGTGGCTCGGCATTTTGCCGAATGGGGCCAGATTGAGCGCGGTAAGTACGCAAACATTGACGACTTTTGCAAAAGAACACTGGCTGACATTGTGGCAATTAGTTCGCGTACTAAATCAACGCGGCGTCGCTTTTATTACATATACGAACGAGGCAAACGCACAATTTGCCAAAGAAGCCATGGCACATCAGTCTCTAGATCACGACGAGGTTCTCAACGTACGATGGGCGACAGCAGACCCCAACCCCATGGCGCAGGCACGAGAAGCGAGACGAGTCGAGGAGCAAGCGGCAGAAGCTATCCGACGGGCCTTGCCCGCAGAGTTCGTGGCCGAGATCGAAGGGAAGGATCCAGAGTCAAGGAAGCGTCGCAAAATTGAAAGTGGTTATGGGCTGGAAGGCTATGAGGCACCTGATGAGGTGCACTTCGCCCGGGGTGTGAATGCTGTGAATCCAACGGGCAGAGAGGGATTCGAAGTAGAGTATCAGCAGCCAGCCATGATCGAGGATGGATCAGCGGCCGAGGCTCCGCCACCGGCACCCCAAGAAGTACCTGGAGGCATCTTTTCTGGCAGTACCCTTGCGGCGCTCGGCAAGGCCAAGATCTCGGTGGCTTCACAACCGAAGGCAACCTCGACAGGACCATTAGTGGCGTATGACAGCGACAGCGATGACGAATAAGGCGTTTTGTTATAGAAATATCAGGGCACATGATGAATTGTAAACTAAATCGATACCATATTTGTACTGGATGCGCGCAATGCCTGTTGACGCTCAGCTATTGAATATTCTTGAATAGAGTACCTCGTGCCTCCCAATCCATAGATCCATTACCGGTACCGTCTGCCCAGCTTCCTCGGTCGGTGTATTCCACTCACGGTCGATAACCACGTCGATCATCCGCTGGATTTGCTCACCAGCAAGAACTTTCTGCGCTTGGAAAGGGCCGAACATGCTTGCTCGGACCGCAGCGGACACTAACGCCTTGACGTGGCTGAGCATGAAGACATATGCTGTTTGTCGCAGACTCAAGCCGACTATACCACATATGACCCCAAAGAGCGGTCCGAGATGAGCTGATACAAGAGGCAGGTCCTCCTTGGCGCTCTCTCTCAGAGTCTTCGAGAAGTCTCTCAGGATTTGCGCATCCGCTGCCCTCGTGGCGGGCAGAACTGAGCGGAATGAGCGCTCCCAAATACTCAACAAGGCGCGACCCTGCGCGATGCTGGCCCGGCGTCCAACCGTGCAAATCACAGCAGCATCGTACTCATCATCCAGATCCGCCAGCCGAGAGGGGTGACGATGCGCCTCTAGCACAAACGGTAGCGTCGTGGAGGCGTAGGATGAGATGGAGGAAGGGAGGAAGGCGGCAAATGACGCTGTGCGCGAGGAAGTGTGCGCCAGGTAGGATTCGAGACCGCTACTGAAGGCGAAGGATCCCAGAGGGAGAGCTGAATCAGATAGCAAGAGCTGGAAATGCGTCGGCGAGCCGAGCGATGCTAGATTCGGGCTGTTAGGAAAATGTTCTCATGTATGACTAGGCGTGTTGGAAGGGCCGTACGAGGTATTAAGGATGCGGCATCCTGCTTATCAAGCTGTGCAGTTTTTAGGCGCTGGCGAGCTACTTGGAGACGAAACTCTAGGTCATCGACTTCTTTCTGCAAGGCGGCCTCTGCATTGGCCTCATTGCTGGAGGCCATGAGGAGGCATGTAGTTGGAAGGTTGACATTGGCAACTTACTGATAAGACTGTGCGATATCTGCTACCTAATACCTTACAGACCCATCATGTGGAACATATCTGATTTCTCGGGGTCCATGGCGTTTACAATCCAGAGGAGAAAGACATGTCAGCTTTGGCAATACTTATTAACATAAAAGTTCATTTCAAGTACATTTACTGTTCCCGAACACCTCGCTTTAACCTAAAAATATGCTGCTATGATTATTCAAGGCTGTACATTCTCCTTGTCAACTCCGTTCCGTGCTCGCTCCTTGAGCTTCTCAGCTCTCCGCTGCTCAATCCTTGCCATGGCAGCGGCGCGTCTTTCTGGTGGCAATCTGCTTCTGGATGCGCTTCTTGTTGTGCTGGTAGCTCGTTTCGATTCCGTTTCACTTGGACTATTCAGCTGGACGAAGCGGCTCCGAAGGCGGTCATCGTTTGTTGCTTCATCTTCTTCCGCCCCAGCTTTGGAGACTGTTTTCGCAAGCGCAGATAAATCTTGCAAGCCAATGTCCTTTGCTTTGGTTCCGGCTGGAGTGACACCGCCATTCTGTATCCGCTTCGAGAGCTCATCTCCTAGGTAGGCCCTGTTCCTCGGCGACCTGGGCACGAACGGTTGCCATCTAGGCTTCTCCAAATTCGGGCGGTCGACGAGCGCCCCGGACATGGTCTTCTTCGTCCCATCTTCGGCGGGGTTTGGCGCAAGTGAAGGCGGAGCAGCGGCCTCGTGGAATTTGTCCCTTAACGTACGGGGTTTCTCATCGGACTGGCTACCGCTCCCGGAGCTTGTTTGCCTTCGATCGCTATGGCGAGAATCCGCATCCAATCGAGTGCCTTTTGTCTTCGCGAGCTCATCCAAACGGTCATTGGAGTCTGATCCTGTGGTCTGGATGCGGTTGCGAGTCGCTCTTGGTTCCGCATGGTCAGCTTGGCCAGCCTTCAAAGTCTTCACCTCTTTCTTAAGGTCAGCAATTTTGATGTGGGCACGCTCGAGGACGGCCTTCATATCCTCATCATGTGTCTGGCTCTCTTGACGGAATGCCTCGTATTCCTTCTTCAGCTGTTCCAACTCCTCGGTCTTCTTCTTTGACTCTTCTTTCGCTTGTCGTAGCTGGGCTCTGAGGTCCTTTGTCCTGGTCGTAATTGGCTCTGTGCCATTGGTCTGCGGGACGAGCTCAGCTTGTGCAGCACGTTTCTCCGCATCCTTCAGCTGTTGTTTGAGGGATGAAACTTGATCACGTAGACCGTTGGTCTCTTTGATTTGAGAGCGAGCCCGGCGGAGCTCTCGCTGAGTCTCCATCAGGGTCTTCTGGGTCCTGGGAGAAGCCGTCGCGTGCTTGGAGCGACGCCCTCTGCCCTCTGCTTCGTCCTGCTTGTCCTGAAGGAATTCCTCTAGCTGATCCTCGAGCTCCCTCACGCGCTGCCTGTACTGTATAGCTAGCGCCGTCTGCTTGCTCAGTTTCGCTACCTCTTCAGGGGACGCATCCTCGGCGGGATTGTCATGTTCTGCTAGAATGTTGGACGCATTCTCGGCAATCTTCTTCTCCAGCTTAGTGACCTTCTCTTGCTCGCTTCTCAGCATTTCCGCCAGCTCAATGGCCTCGGAATCCTTCTCTTGGGCGTAGGACTTTGCCAGTTGCTTATACCGGAGCAATTTGCCCATCTCGACCTTGGCTTCTTGTTGGTATTTCTCGAATTCGCCTTTCCAGTACTGCCCCGATTGCGAATGAGGTTCGTTCAGATCGACAGTGATATCATGGCTGCAGATGTTTTCTTCGTCGGTCTCAATATCGTTGTCTTCCTCCCACTCGTCGTCAGTTGTATCAGTCTTCTGGTTTGCCGAAGCCTTCTTGGAGGAATTGTTCCTGCCTTCATTCCCCTTGCGCGCCTTTTCGAGCGCTTCGTTTAGCCGGGTGCGCTTTGGACCGCCATTGCTGGTGGTGTTGAGCGCCTCTAGCTGTGACTTTGTTGATTTGCCGATTTCATTTCCGAAAGACACGCGTTTGGGTCGTGAAGTACCGGTTCCTGGAGTCAGGAGGATACCCTGTGGTTTCGACTTTGGGGTCTCCGACCCTTCATCCGAAGTCGCGCCTGTCCTTCTGACTCTGGTCCGCGGCTCTCCTTGGGGCGTACCGAATAGGGCGCTCTTGAAGGCTCGCGCTGCGAAGACAGGAGCCGGCGTGTCGGGCATGTCTGCCTGTGTAGTGTCTTATTCAGAGATTGCACATTAGTTTCAATGAGCCATGGCAAGTGAGAAGATCGTGATGATTGCATACCGCCGTCCACATTGTCTGGCGCGTTTTCGCCGCGTCTCAACATCCAACCCAGCATCTTGACCCCAACAAGTAGTGAGTACCCTGATGGCTGCCAATACTATTGGGCAGGTGAAAAGTAAAAGCTGGGAAAGGTACTGGTGAGCTTTGGTCACGTCAATCCAGGACGCGATCTGATAGCAATGATCTGATATAGCGCGGAATTTGCATGAAGTTTGTTGCTAGTGGTGGTGATGTTGGTGTGTGTGTCGTTCGTCCAGGGTTGCTTTGTTTACCTTGGTTGCCGAGTTTGGTTAGATGGTGAGCAGTATCCGTAGTGGGACTCTGGATTTCGTCAGGTAAGGTACCGGTGCATCGGGGTCCAGCACGGCCCTGCAGCGGCGCTGCGGCGGCGTGGCAAGGTCCAATAAGTTGTTCAGGGATTTTGCGGATCGAACGGCGATCCCTCAGCGCATAATGCCCCGCTATCCGCCACGAATCGATCCCCTTTTCAGGCGCTGGGCCAGCACATTCAGCCCTGCCAGCACATGCTGTGGGCTGCAAAGACACCGCCATTCGTAGGGAGCTCTGGGTGGCCAGAAGGTAGAGGTACCCCGCTATCGCTGCTGGTACAACCGTCCCGCCTCGACATGTTTAAGCTGTCCATGCCCGTTCAACGTCAGCGCAAACTCTCTCTCGTCTTGTCCGACTCATCTTCACAAATATCACTTAACCACACACCTAAATTCTCAGCCACTTAACGGCCAATATGGGCTGCACCCGATGAAGAGTCACGGCTTACGCTGTGACGCTTCATTTTTACCCGCGCAGACATGGCGGGGAATCCATCTGGGGCATGGAAAGCACCGCTGATCCAAGATCCCAGCGCGAGTGACTCAAGCTTTCCTGGACTAAAATCCCCAGGTACAGACAACGCAGCCAAGATAGACAACACCGAAGTACAACAAGATGAGCTTCTGGTGCTCGAAGCCATCTATGGCGAAGATTTCCAAAACCATACTGGAGGACAGTCAGCTTGGAAGGTCAGTTATCCCGTAGTTGTGGTTGTGTAGGCTGTGGTGTAGAGAAGAATGCCACTCACAGTAGTCCAGAAAACGGAGCCAAACTTTGATATCCGCATCAAAGCCTCTATCGACGATGACTTCTCTGTGGTTTTGGGATTCGTGATGAACGCGTCGTACCCAAAGACACCGCCTCTCCTAACTCTCAAAAATCATATGCACTTGAGAGAAGCGATCCAATTCAAGATCCAGAAGTATATCGAAACGCAGCCCCCCAAATTCGCCAGAGAGGGTGAAGAGATGATCTATAAAATTGTGGAGGGCGTTCGCGAGATCTTGGAAGAAGCTGCTCAGATTAAGGCCAACGGCAAGCACCTACCATCCCTAGAAGAGGAACGAGAACGTCATGAGGCTATGCTAGCTAAGGCGGCGCAAGAGGAAAAAGAGAAGAAGGATCGCGAAAGAGCTGAGCAGAGCAAAGAGGAAGAGCGCATGATGGCGGCCATGCTTCGAAAAGAACTCGACCGCAAGGAGCAGAGCGCAAAGGAATCCAAGAACGGTCGTCATGCCAGTGGATCTATTGACCTGCAACCATCGGACAACTCCGCAGCCGATTCTGAGAAGCTGGAGTTTGACCAGTTTTGCAACACCACGGATAAGTCTGGTGAACCGATCTCGTTCCGAGCTGTGTCTGGAAAATGCGACCCTCGTCACGGTCAAGTTTCCGTTGTGTACACTGTTCGTCCCGTTCTCTCCAATGGTCAGGGGAGCCAGACTTTGGCTCTCAAGGAGTCTTCCCTTCGCCCAAGCGGAAAGGATGTCAATGATTTCAAGAAGCAGATTAAGGCGCTCGAAGCCAAGCTGCAAGACCTCAGATACACCAAAGGTCTTTCACATCGTCATATCGTGGATGTTTTGGACTTTAAGGTGGAAAGCAGCTCAACAACCAATTCTACGACAACAAACTCCTGGAAAGTCAGCATATTGACGCCTCTAGCTGATAAGGGCCCCTTGGAAGAGTTGCTTGAACTTGCTGGTCAGCTAGAGCTAGGCAAGGTCCGTTCTTGGACTCGGGATTTGCTGGATGCTCTCAGTTTCCTCCACAATAAGAGTGTCGCGCACGGCGACGTTCACCCCGGGAATATCTTGCTCTTCAGAGACGGGACAGGGGAAATTGTGCCTAAGATCTCCGACATTTCTTACCAACGCGAGTTACGAAACATATGCACTCAGAAACGAGGCCTACCAGGCCTCAGCTCCGCCAAGTCAGCCTATTGGCACCCCCCAGAGATTGCTGGAGTCTCCAAACCCCAGTATACATTCAAAACTGATATCTGGGACTTCGGTGTTGTCTTCGTGCAAATGTTATTTGGGCTTGAAGTGCTGCAGAAGTACTCGTCTCCCAAAGATCTGATGGAATCGTTGGCCTTGTCTCACCCACTGCAAGAGCTCGTTAGCAGGTTCTTCAAAGAGGATAAAGGCAAACGTCCAAGAGCATTCGAGCTCGGTTCAAGTGAGTTCCTGGCTACAGACGCGTCTATATTCTTTGAGGACGCTTCAGGGATGCTACCGAGTGCCCCTTCACTCAATTCGGTCCAGAATATATCCACCAAAATGAGACGGGATTCTATGACAAGAGGAGCGGCTTCGTCTAGATACGCCGAAGACTTTGTTGAGGAGGGCCGACTTGGCAAAGGCGGCTTTGGAGAGGTTGTTAAGGCCAGAAAGAAACTTGACGGTCAGATCTATGCCATCAAGAAGATCACGCAACGCTCGCAAGCCAGTCTGACCGAAATATTGAAGGAGGTTCGACTGCTGTCGCAGCTCAGTCACCCAGCTGTCGTGAGGTACTATAATACCTGGGTCGAGGAGGTCGCAGATGCGGCAGGCAGTGAAATGGACACCTCCACAGAGGGCTTCACTGATGACACTCACGATACAGGATCTGCAGGCATCGACATACAGTTCCAAACCAGCACTGGCGGGTTGGATTTCATATCCTCTCAACCAGGAATTGAGTTCGGCTACGATGATGACTCTGATGAGTTTGATGATGATGATGATTACTCTGACGATTTAAGTACTGAGGGCGAGGACAACGGTACGGATGAGCGAGTCGCGTCTCCGGTGAAAGAACGGAATATGGCTATTAGGCGAGCCAAACTACAACGACCTTACCGAACGGTCTTATACATCTCCATGGAATACTGCGAGAAGCGAGTAGGTGAAACACAAGAATCTGTCTCAAGAGAAAACACTGACATCCCCAGACACTCAGAGATCTAATCAGTCGAGACCTGTACAAGAACTCAACCGAGATTTGGAGGCTGTTCAGGCAAATTCTCGAAGGATTAGCCCATATCCACGGTCTCAGTATTGTGCATCGTGACCTGAAACCTGAGAACATCTTCATCAGCAGCAGTGCCGACGGCATTGACAATGTCAAGATTGGTGACTTCGGCCTAGCCACGAGTGGGCAATTCTCAGTAGACAAGGCCAATGCAAACACCATTGACACGGATGACTTCACCAAGAGTATCGGAACGTGGTCCTACTCCGCCCCCGAAGTCAGGTCTACAGTGAACGGTGTCTACAGCACCAAAGTCGATGTAAGTCCCCAAGCCCTGGGATTTATCATTTGCTGACATGGAATAGATGTATTCGCTGGGTGTCATATTTTTCGAAATGTGCTACATGCCCATGCTCAATATGCAGAAACACGAGGTTATAGGCCAACTGCGTCGCCCAAAGCCGGTGTTGCCGTCAGATTTCCACCCGCCTGAGAAAGTGCAAACAGAGATTGTGCTGTCCCTAATAACTCACAATCCAAAAGAAAGACCTTCGAGTGCGGAACTGCTTCAGAGTGGCAAGCTCCCCGTGCAAATGGAGAGCGAGACAATCCGGCGTACTCTTGCTGGGCTTGCAGATCCGAGCTCGCCATACTATCGCAAGATGCTTAGTACCCTGTTTGCGAATCCTGTCGACGCAGCAAAGGATTTCGCCTGGGACATGTCCGTTGGCCAACCTTCAGGAGCTGAACTACTCAACCAAAGCATCGCGAAAGAGCATCTGATCTCTATATTCCGGCGTCACGGCGCTTTGGAATCACCAAGAAGCTCAATTTATCCTCGATCTTCCCACTATGGAGACAACGTCGTCCAACTACTCGATCAAAATGGCCTGGTGCTACAGCTCCCCTACGACTTGACACTCGGAAATGCTCGAATGATGGCAAAGTCTTCGAGCAACCCTCCCATACAACGGACGTACACGTTTGGCAGCGTGTTCAGAGATAAGAAGGATGCGGGTCAACCGCAGATGTTTGGAGAGGTCGATTTCGATATTGTCACCGTCGACACGTGGGACCTGGCGCTGAAAGAAGCAGAGGTTCTGAAAGTACTCGACGAGATTGTGCTGACGTTCCCGTCGCTATCATCATCGCAGATGTGCTTCCACGTTGGACACTCAGACCTGCTACAGCTCATATTCGAACACTGCGGGGTTGAGCCAGCATGCCGGCGAGGCGCGGCCGACGTGTTGAGCAAGCTCAATATCCACGGCTATACATGGCAGAAGATTAGGATGGAGCTGCGATCTCCAGCCGTTGGAATATCCGCTACCAGTGTGGACGAGCTGCAACGATTTGACTTTAGAGGTATGTTCCCCGTGTATTTAGCAGCTGAACGCGGTCACTGATAGATGTAGACACGCCGAACAAGACATTTTCGAGACTGAAAACGCTTTTTGAAGGAACCGATGTGTATCAACGAGCAGCATCAACCATTGCGCATCTGAAGGAGGTGGCAGAATACACTAAGCGTCTGGGCATTGGTACGAAGCTATACATCAACCCCCTTAACAGTCTCAAAGAGAGCTTCTATATGGGTGGAATTTTATTCTCCTGCCTTTACGACAAGAAAACGAGGGATGTCTTTGCTGCTGGGGGTCGATATGACCATCTGATCAAAGAGCAGCGTCCGAAAATTGGCGGCCAGGTGCACGAAAAGCATGCCGTTGGCTTCAGCCTAGCATGGGAACGCTTGGCAAGGACTCCAAAGAATGCAGGCAAAGCGTTCATCAAGAAGGGCGAAGAAGATGGCGCCTCTCTCTTTGGAAGTAAAAGAGTAAGTCGTGTTTGTTTTTGAATCACTATCGCCTATGCTTACTGTCTTTTAGTGTGACGCTCTCGTTGCGAGCTTCGACCCTGCGCTTCTAAGATCGGCAGGTATTGACCTGCTGCAGACGCTATGGGCCCACGATATTAGTGCGGAGCTGGCTAAAGATTCTAGATCTCCCGAAGATCTATTGACGAAGCACCGTGATGATTCCTACTCATGGATCATCATTATCAAGCAAGATTCTATGTTGAAAATCAAGAGCATGGGACGGAAAGATGTGCCTGATGCTGATGTTCCTACGCCCCAGCTTCTCTCCTGGCTCCGATCGGAAATGCGAGACCGAGACTCGAAGATGGTCATCAAGTTGAAGACTAGCGGTCATCATCAGCAACAAGAAGCGGCCCACATTCCCGACCACAAACGCGAACAAGACGTTAAGATCCTGGTGGGCCAAACAAGAAGTAAAAAGTTCAACCGCCGGACGGTGGTCGAGCAAGCGCAGGTTAAGGCTGCTACCTTGTTGGACTCATACCTTGAGGGGCCGATCTTGGCGGTAGAGACAACGAGCGATCAAGTCCTGGACGCCATTCGGGACACCAGGCTCTCGGAGCCGGAAAGCTGGCGTAAAGTGGAGCATGGGGTCAATTCTTCTGAGAAGAAGTACGTGCGGGAGATACACGATCAGTTTGATACCTGGCGGTACAAGCACGAGAAGAAAGGTGGGACGAGGCATTCCTTCCTTTACAATTTCCGGACAGGCTATTGCCTGTACTACGACCTAGCCGCCTAGAATTGGATATAGGGTTGGAAGACATCAGCTGTCCTCGTCCAATTTCTGTTTACGTTAAGATAGGGTCTAGAGATGGAAACAAAGCCGTATGAGAGATTCCTGATGATCTACAATATGAAAATAAATTTAAATATCCAATCATAGTGCAACGAAAACCGTGGTCTAAGCGTGCCGTGCATATGGCAGATGGGGTGTGTTAATCCTTTCCTATCGTCGGCACTTGACGGGGTGGATCAAAGCCTCGTTGATTGGCAAAACCTCCGCCGAGCGCTCCGGTTGGAGAGCTGCAGGTCGGCCGGAGTCGCGGTGGGCTTTCCGGGTCGCTGGAAGCGAGCAAGAGACGTCGGTTCAGGGCAGAGGAAGCTAACAAAGGGGCCACAGGATAATGCCCGTACTGATCCGCAACCGTACTTTCTGTGACCAGGCCATCAGCTACGTGTTCTCGGTCACGTAGTTGTAGGTACGGACGAGATTGTCTGGTGATCAACGTTTAGGGGACAATTAGTGGTGAGCTGATCCTGGTTATCACTAACGTCAGGCGCTAGTGGATGCGTATGGCCTCTTACAAGCTACTAGACTAGTACCTAAGCCAAGTACCGTATCCTAGTCGTACTCGCATTAGCACTTTGACGCCACATTGCGTCGGATGCCGTGCAAATGTACGATACGATATCGAATTCGAGGCCTTAATTACGGTGTCGATCGATAAAACCCATAGACCTAATATATATCACACAGTAGCGTTCAAGGGGTCGTTTGGCGGTCCTACTTTATCATGAACCTGTGTTCTCTCATGGCTGAGAAACCCAGTTCGGGCAAGCCGAGTGACAGCTACGTCAGTTGACCGATACTAGCCTGAGTCCTCAAGACCCCGATATTGAGTGCATGAGTAGCGCGGCGCCAAAAGGTTCGCGGTTACTGCTACCCTGCGACCTAATCTAGGTAAGGGTTAGGTACCAGTGACTGGAACAGCAGGCTTCAGCTGGGGTTCTTCTTACCCTTTTCCCGTCTCCCCCTTTCATTGACTTATTACCAGGTACATATACGAGCCCTCAAGGTTAGCCGCCCCTCCCTCCGAGACCGCTTCCACCCTTCAGGTTTCCACCACCAGAACTCTGAAACTCCAAAACTCACCTCCAACACGCCAACTTCCCCGACATCATCCCCTTCAGTTCAGAGCCTTTGCAACTCGGCATAGACACGGGCATTTTCTGCAGCCTCCCGCCTCGCCTGTTCCGCCTCGCATATAGGGACACCTCGTCCCATTGTTGCTGAACTCGCCCGCCGCTTCTACTCCCACCTCCACCACCACTATCAACTCGTCATGGCGCTCAAACGACTGATGCAGGAGCTGGGCCCTTTGGAAAGGGAGAAATGGGTCATCATTAACGTAAGTCAACCTGTCCGCCAGCACACTTCATGAGTGGAAGGTTCTAATCGCCGTCGCAGCCCGATGAAGGCAACATGCTCCGTTGGAAACTCGGGCTCTGGGTCGTCAACCCAGAGAGTGTATGGCATGGAGCATACCTTAGAGTAAGTTCAAAACACCAAGCAGCCGCCTCGTTGTCATTCTCTCCGTCACGGTAGATGAGGCTAACATGATTTTATCAGGCGGAAATGCGCTTCCCTGCCGACTATCCCTACCAGCCCCCAGCTTTCCGTTTCCTGACCAAGGGCATCTACCACCCAAACGTCTACGCTGACGGCAATCTGTGCATATCGATCTTACACAAGCCGGGAGACGACGCCCAATCCGGCGAATCGGCTAGCGAAAGGTGGAATGTCCTTCATGGAGTAGAGTCTGTCCTACGCTCCGTCTTGCTTCTACTGGACGATCCCGAAATCAACTCCCCCGCCAATGTCGACGCCGGAATCCTCTATCGCGACAAACGCCCCGAATATGACGCGAGGGCCAAGGAGATTGTCGAGCGGTCCAAGACGGATATTCCGGCTGGCGTTGTCATGCCCACCCCCGAGGAACTCACTCCCGCGCCTGTCAAGGTTGTGGAGGATGATCCCGACTTCTGGAATATGACCGACGAAGAGGACTTCGGGGGTAGCGACAGCGATATGGACGACTTTGAAGAAGACGACGACGATGACGACGACGATAACAAGAGTCGAGACGACAAGAGCCGATAAACGGTAGCATCTCATTCGGAGGGTGATAGACCAACGGAACGATAGTTGCATAGCGAAGCTTTTCATAATAGGTTTTGGGCTGGCGTTTTCGGCATTGAGCGTGCGCATGGATGGCCTACGCCGGATCGCGGTCATCCTTGGTGCTGCGGATTTGGGCTTTCGGAAAGCAGAAATTTTATCTATCCACAACGCGGAGTTCATTTACTATAGAAAGTCTGGTTGACTGGGTATCCAGCTTAGAGCATTAGATATTGACTATGCTCATTTCCCATTGTTCTTGTTTTATTGCAACTTAAAATCGACCAGTGATGCGAGGTAAGTTCCAAGCCCACGAGCATGGCCCGATGTTGCAAAGAAAAGGTGTCGCGGTAGCGAATATCATAAAAGCGCCGTGCCCGTCTCAGCAAGGACTGTAAACCCGGTGGCATTGACGTGGCTCAGCGCACCACCAGCTTGCGTGGTAAGTCGTCGTCATTGTGGTGATGGTACTCAGTCCTGGGGTGCTTATCTTATCGCTAACCGAACCTGTCACTTGCGACTTCCCACTTTGTATGTCTTGGCATTGTCAATAGCTCCTCTCGTCATTGAGAGAGCTTGGTTGTACTTCCACCAACATCACCGGGGCGACTCTGCATGACCCTGGCGAGCTCTATAATTCTGCTGACACAGCTGAATTAGAGCTGAAAAGAAGACCGCCTTCACCTACTTCACCTTCGAGGCTTGCACCAGTTCGAGCGCGCCTTCCTCATCCGCCGCACTCTGCACCACGACGGAAAACCGAGCTCACAAAAGACGACCTAGATTCAAGAAGCGTGCGCATCGAGATTACGAATGGTTCCCACTTGATAGGGTCGATACGCGCCTCGTTGGAGCTCCTTCGCTGCGGACAGCACAATGTCCGACCCGGCCGAAGATGACATTGTTCAGGTTATGGAGATCACCGGTCTCGCCAGTGATCGCGACTTGATCATATCCGCTCTAAAGGTGCTCGCGAAAAAAAACCGACAGCTACAATACATCAAAGGGTCCATTGGCTGACTTTTGTTGCAGAGTAATAGCGGTTCGGTGGAGAATGTCATCAATGAGTTCTTCAACGACGCTGAAGGGGTAAAGCCCGTACTTGGTTTAACAGCTGGAGGTCTTTGAGAAGCTAACGAACAACAGTTCCAGAAGAAGTACAATCCTGGCTGGGATGAGGGGATGTTTGATTCTGGTAGGGACGGTTCTCAGAACGACACTGGGATATGTACGTTTCCGCTGCGAATGTGTCTATTTGCTTTTTCTGACCTGCGGTAGCGTTCCACGTCGAAGCTCCGGATGACTCTTCTAACGATGTGATTTACGGTGTAGAGCCACCTCCAGGCGGACGAGCGGCTGCGCCTTCAAGACCACCATCACGAACAAGTAATAGGTCGCCGCTGGGGAAGGCTGTTGACTGGGCATCGGCTGGCGTTACAGGTACGTTCGGAGGTTATTGACATTTCAATCCTGGTCTGACGGCACACCAGCACCGAGTTCGAGGGACCAAGAAGATGAGGATATGCAACGAGCCTTGCGTGAGTCGGCCCAGGAAGCAGGTATTGCCGTTCCGGCGCAAGAGACTGGTGTAGTAGGCTCGTCCGACCCGGCGCCGTACTTCGGTCCAGCCAACCGGGACCATTATGACGCCTCACAATGGGCTATGGTGGCTCCAGGACCGACACAAGGGACGACTCAACGGATCGAAGCGGCCTCTCTCCGCAAAAGGCGCGACGACGCTCCGGCGTTCCTCGTCAATGGATTCCATTCCCAAGGCAACCATCGACTGGGTGCCCTCTTGACGATTCTCCACGAAATTCCACTCGCTCGGAACATCCTTCTCCAATGTGGAAGAGGTTCAGACTCATACGGGCATAATTCGCAATGGTGGAATGGTCAAGAAATCGTGCCACCCCATGTGCTGGCTCAAGTGAACTCTGGGGAGCTGGAATGGGGCCAACGACCCAACGGACCGAGTTTTGATGAAGAGCTGCACCGAATCATGGCCTTCTTAGATTCAACCGAAAGGAGTTATGGATCTGCCGAGGTCATGGTCAACATGCTCCCGTCAGCTTATTCCGACATCGAGAAGAGCTTCTACGAGGCGCTCGCCGAACGGGAATCGCAAGTCTCTTCGCCACTTTTCACGGACATTGTGATCACTCGTGCTGACGGTCTTGGAGACGAATCTCTAAATGAGAGACAACCGTTTGGTTTGTTGGAAGCCTACACACAAAAGACGGACTTCGAACACATATGGACTATATATGAATTGCTCGACCATCTGATGTGGGGTGACATGTTAAATGGGGCAGAACCAAACAGCGAGGCGAGGATGGCAGCTTTTCGAGAAATGGGGGAAGTGATCGCGATCAATATGACTGGCGAAGGTCCCAGCAGGAATATAGTGATTCCGGGTGAGATCTACCCCGAACGATGGCTCGAATCCCGTAGAGAAGAGGCTTGGAGAATACAGCTAGGGTGGAGAGAAACCAAGGATGCAATTGCCAAGATTCAAGCGGCCAAAGCGAAGCTTGAGCAATCCGTGGACGACAATGGCACTATCAAGGACCGCAAACAACAAATATTTCAAGCCAAGGAAGGCTTCAGAGGCTATGCAGACTACTTGGAAAGCCGTGGACGCTTTCGGTCTGCTCAACAACAGGCCTTTGATGTGGACAAGTATCCTGATTATCGCACGGCTCCACCTCAGTTGACGGATGAGGAAAGTAGCCTACAAGACAAGGCTCAGCATGCTGTCGACTTTGCTGAAGAGTTGCTCGAGCAAGGGAGAAAGAAGATGGAAGGTCAGTGGCAATTGTTTTCCGGTCTCTAAGCCTTCTCGTATCGCTCACCATTTCCCAGAACTCAGTGTGGAGCTGAAGCGAATAAAAGACAAGCAGCTGTTCCTCGGTGCTCTGTTAACAGACCCCGACAAAGGCGACAGACCAAAGCCAATGACATGCAAGCGGTTTCTTCTCCAGGGTGTTGCGACATCTCCGGGGGTAGTCTATGTGTGCCGGCGCGGAAAAGCCGACTTGATAGAGCTTGATGAAGAAAGTGAAGAGGAAGAGACCTGGTGGCGCCTAGCCTATAACCCTGGTGACGATAAGGACCCAGTCACCGCCGAGGTACGTATGAATAACTCTTGTGAACGACCCCGACTCATTACTGATGTGATCCCAGCCCTTGTCGCGGCTGTCTGAAGTGCTCGACAAGGTGTGGAAGGAAACGAAGACACCCTTCCTCATGTTTGCCACAGAGAAGGCTATCTACGAGGAACGTATCCCGTTGACGGGACCTTTGGAGCGATTCGTCAAGGCAGATAATAAGGCATTCCGCCAGGAATTGCACCAGGAGACGTCTACTCCCACGTGGGGAGAGACGAGCACTCCAGGCATTACTTCGCCTTCAAAGAGGAAACACCGTAGTGACAGTGTGGACTCTATGGCTAGTAATAGAGCCTCAATTGCCAGCAGCGACGCTGGGAAATTCGACGATGCCTTCATCGATGCAAGTGGGGGGCAAGAACAATCGCAACAGGACTGGATCGACCCGTTCCAAACTCAAGAGCACTCAGTTACGGGTGATGGAGAGAAAGTCCCCCCACTACCAGCAAGGCCACCCGTTTCTACAGGTGATACCTCTACAACTATGACTCCAAATACGATTGGGGCCGGTGACGGAGAGTCCCCTCTGCCAGGGGTCACTCAACAGGCTACGCCGTCTGGCAATGGGACGACGACGATAGAGAGTGAGCTGACGACTATTACCGTGAAGGGGACCAAGGGTCCGGAGATGCAAGAACGCTCTCAGATGCCAAGCCTTTTCTTGAGCAGGCAAAATAGTGAAAAGGGCAACAAGAGCGGTTCAGGTGAGATGGATATTGACAGCTAGCGGCTGCCTCACCTGCAGGCTGTTGAGAAGATGAGACGAAGTCAAAGAGGCTCTTCTTCGGATTAGTCTTCGTTGTAGTGAACGGACTGTATACTATCATATGTGTAGGGAAGATGGGACTAAGAAAAGCAAAGGGGTAGCAGCGGCCGCTTTGCTTCTAACAGCATATATAGTATGTCTGGGACCCAAATAAGATGTGAGTCGAGTCCCCACTGCGCAATCATATCGCTACTGTGTAGTACATCGTAGTCCGTGGTGGATTTCACTTGGTATGTTTAACATGGTTGGTCGATAATTCCAAGTGAGCGATGTTCTTGCTCAGATGGAAGCTTCTAGAAACTTCTACGGGTTGGCAACTGTCGACCTCCCGTTCATGGTCAAATGGGTTACCAAAGAGCAACTGAAGAGGAAATATTGAGTCCGCATTGCATTGAGCTCTGTGTAATATAAGCATTCAATTGTATTTCTATGCCAGGCCTGTAGGGTGGTTTGGTCTTGATGTAACAACGGACTCGACGCATTAGGATCGTCCCATTTGGTTTGGGACACTGGCGAAGGCGAACCGCACATCTCAAGAACTTCGGATGACCGTCGATTCGAAAAAAAAAATTCAATAATAACTAACGTAGATATCTATAGTGTAGAATTTAGGACCTTGAATTCCAATCCATTTGATTCATTCGTATCTACAACTACGCGTCGCAGTATCAGCAGCATCCCAGCCTTGGGGTACACCAAAATTGCTGTCGCTGAATATACGTCACTCGAGGCCCGAATCTTCCACAAGGTCCCATGGGCCCCACCTGCCCGCCTGCTCCCCCCCACGCAGACCGACCGACTCCGTCAAGAAAGCATCAGAGAGCTCACACCACCCTTTCGCCTCCCTTTCTTTTACCTTCCTCTGCATTTTTCAATTCCCAGCTTTTTAAATCGACTGGTTTTATGCGCACTATAATCACCAACCAACCTCTGTACTACACGGACACAAGCCCGCCAACTATCACTTCAATCTTTCTGCAACACAACCAGTTTTTGCTCACTTGACTAATACCCGACTGCTTGTAAGGCATCAACGACGAGCCCGATTGTGGCCCTGACGTCGATTGCTATACATCATGGTAAAGGAAACGAAGCTTTACGATGTTCTAGGCGTCAAGCCTGATTCAACACAGGAGGAAATCAAGAAAGGATATAGGTAAGTTATTTATTCCATCTCAGGCATTGATTGCACTTTGTGTTTTAGTTCAACCCGGGCGAAGATAGTCAGTTCCCGAACCCACCGCATTCAAGCTTTACCCCCTAGTCATGATACGCATGAATACATTTTTGCTAACTGATTCAATAGAAAAGCGGCTCTGAAGAATCATCCCGACAAGAACAAGGACGACCCTAATGCTGCCGAGAGATTCAAGGAGTGCTCGGAAGCATACGAGATTCTCTCCGATCCCGAGAAGCGCAAAATATACGACCAGTATGGCCTCGACTTCCTGACGCGCGGCGGTGGCGCTCCTCCCCCCGATGCAGAAGCAGGAGGCATGCCTGGTGCAGGCGGCATGCCCAATTTTGGAGGCTTCCCCGGCTTTGGAGGTATGCCTAGTGGGGGCGGCGGCAAGACTTTCCACTTCAGCACAGGAGGTGGTGGTCCCAGTGGCTTTAGCTTTGGAAAACCCGAAGACATCTTTGCCGAGTTCATGCGCTCCAGTGGCGGCGGCGGCGGCGGTATGGGTGGCATGGGTGGCATGGGTGGTATGCCTGGAATGGGTGGAATGGGCGGCATGGACGACGACGATATGATGGGTGGTATGGGCGGGGGACGGGGCGGTGCTCGTCGCTCTCGGCCTGGCTTTGGAGGTGGTGCTGGATCTAAGAGAGCCCAGACACCGGAGGTGCTCTCCGTGGAGCGGCCGCTGCCGCTGACCCTCGAGGAGCTGTTCAACGGTGTCAAGAAGAAGATGAAGATCAAGGCCAAGCGTTTTGACGACTCGGGGAATCAGATTGTTAAGGACCAGATTCTCGAAGTTCCGATCAAGGCTGGGCTGAAGAAGGGCTCCAAGATCAAATTCAAGGGAGTGGGTGACCAGGTTGAGGGAGGTCGTCAAGATCTTCATTTCGTGGTCGAGGAGGTAAGTGGCACATCGTTCCAATATTGTACCCCCAAACTATGCGCACAAGCTAACGATCTCACAGAAAGAGCATCCGCTATTCAAGCGCGAAGATAATGATCTGGTCTACCCGATCACACTCGAGCTGAAGGAAGCCCTGACTGGGTGGAACCGGAAAGTCACCACCATCGACGGCAAACACATCAACTTGGAAAAGGGCGGCCCGACTCAACCAGGAAGCGAAGAGCGCTACCCAGGCTTGGGAATGCCGATCTCCAAGAAAGCCGGCCAAAGAGGAGACTTGGTGTTCAGGTACAAGGTCAACTTCCCCTCGTCACTTACACCCGATCAAAAGCAAAAGCTTCGCGAGATTCTATAAACAACAACGGGTCATCGCGCACTGATAAATGTGGAGCTGTTTTACGACAACGAACGACGACAAAATGAGTTTGGACTAGAGTTGTTTATAACCAGAAACAACTGGGAGGTAGCGGGAAGATGATGTGTGTTCGGCAATGACTGCGAGCATGTGAATAATTTACCAAATAAGTGAGGAATCGCACGGCGTTAAGGATATCCCTGTGGGTTTACTGTTGTTTGATTTGCGAAGCTCCGACTCTTTGATGCTGGTGCTTCGGCATGTCCCGAGGCTAGCCAGCTTATGGTGGAGATCAAGGAGGATAAGCTTGGCTACTAGACGTAGCTGGTAGCAGCCACGGCAGGATCGAAATATCTTCGGCTTCTATATTGAGGGACGTTAGCAAACAAAGTTTGATAATATATTATGGATTGCATGAGATTTTTCTTTCAGCATTTGTTGTGATCATGACATAATCGGAGCATTCCAACACCATGCTGGCCGGCGCTGACCTGAAAGGTAAAGCTAGTAATACTCACAGTAAGTCCAACGTAATTTCGAGCCACCCCTCGTGTTTTGCTGCCAAAGTAGCGGTACATAATGAAAATGACTATATTATATACATTCCTTGTTAATGAGAAAATTATAACATAGAACAAGAAGCAATAATTCATAGCTTCTAAGCTTTCTTTACTCTAAATGATTCATATAAAGTAATTGAAATTAAGCCATCTATATCTTTTTGGGGAATTCTGGTGGTGGCTCGAAATTACCGGTGTCCCATTGCTCGTGAAGCTGTACCGAGCTAGTACTGTGATACCAAATGATGACGACAGGGGGACCGTTGAGGAGGGGCATCGGTGGCAGAGGGCGGCAGTCTGCAGGGAACGGAGGAGGAGGAGGGGGAGGGGCAGACTCGAGAAAGCCCGGCTAACCCCCCGTGGCAGCTAATATAATTGACACATCTTTTCGTGCAGTTGCGCGGGTCGGCTGACTGTCCTTTTAACGTCTGCCCAATCGCTCTCGGACGCCTCGCGGTGCAACCAGTCGGGACGCGCTGCTGCCACCATGGTTGCATCTGCCAGCGCCAGTGTAATTAGTATAGCAGCAGCAGCAGCAGCAGCATCGGGACGAAAATGCATCTGCCCGCCTTGCCGCCGAGAAAAGGGTGAGACCGGATGGCATATGACAATGGATTGAGGTATTTTCCCATGGCGACCCAGAGCAGCTCTTCCCTCAGACCCGGTTTCCATGGTTGAACGAGGGCTTCTCTTTTATTCTTGTTTGCTTTTCCGCCTATCCACCGATTACCGATCGTGCCTGCATCGTCTGCTTCCGCTTCCTTCTCTTCTGGCCCAAGTGACCCACTTGTCACCCAAAGCTTCCAACCTGCCCTTTCCTTTCTGTAAGTCGGACGATTCGTATGAGTAGCGTCCTCACCCAGACTCAACCAACCATCACCCTCCTCGACATTCCCCTCCATTACCTCTCTAGTCTGTTTTCTTCTTTTTGCTCAACCAACTAAAGACCTTCCTACAGAGAACGACCGCACAAGACACAGACATCTAGAAACTTCGTGTTCCAGTACCGCCAACATGCCTCAGGTAATTCTCCCAGCACTTTGCTCTATTCTGGCCGGGGGCCAAGTGGAGGACTGTCGCTAACAGAGCTCCCTGCAGATCACCACCCTCCTTTTCGACTGCGACAACACCCTCGTCCTCTCCGAGGAGCTTGCCTTCGAGGCCTGCGCCGACCTCATCAATAAGATTTGCGAGGAGCGCGGCCTCGATGTCCGCTTCACTGGCTCTAGCCTGATCCAGGAGTTCGTCGGCCAGAACTTCCGTGGCATGCTCACATCGCTCCAACAGCGTTATGGCATCCAGATCAACCCGGAAGACATGGAGAAGTACGTTCGCAGTGAGGAAGATGCTGTCATTGCCAAGCTGAGGGCCGGCCTTCGCCCTTGCGATGGTGTCGACGAGCAGCTCGCAAACCTTGCTGCTGAGGGCAAGTACACGCTGGCTGTCGTATCCTCGTCGGCTCTACGACGTGTGCGTGCCTCCATTGAGAAGGTTGGCCAGGACAAGTACTTCCCGGGTGACGCTGTCTACTCTGCTGCCACTAGCTTGCCCACGCCTACCAGCAAGCCTGATCCCGCCATCTACCTCCACGCCATGGAGAAGCTGGGCAAGAAGCCAGAGGAGTGCGTCGCCATTGAGGACAGCAAGAGCGGCACACTGAGCGGTACCCGCGCTGGTATCAAGGTTATTGGCTACGTCGGTCCTTACGAGGACTCCAAGAAGGATGAGATGATCCAGGTACTCTCGGATGCTGGTGCCGTCGTCATCATGAAGGACTGGAAAGAGTTCCCATCTATTCTAGAGAAGATTCAGGCCGGAAGCCTCTAGATGGGTTGACGAATGCTGTAGGATTCTAGACGATAGAATGCGGCGTCCTCGTAACGGGACACATCAAAAGTTGGCAGTCTTGGTATGTTTTCTCAAAGCACCGCTTGGTGGCATCAGATATACATATAAGAGGCATACAAAAGAGCCTGGTATTTTGCCGTTGCATCACCAATCTATTAGAAAACTATTGACGCTTTGCAATGTGTTCCGGCTCGGATTTCCAGAAGGATAAGCCATCATGATTGTGCCCAGTCTTCTTTTGATCAGAGACTTGGTGATCTGAGCACCCTGATCCGACGTTCGGAGTTGGCCTTGGTCATCAAACAATGAGCATGATAACGCAAGAGCGGCGCCCATGGAGAGATCCTTTCCAGACTCACAGGCAAGGACGATCTGCGTAGGAGAGCCTGCCTGAATGTCGGGATTGTGGGAAACGAAGTCGCGGATGTGAGGAAGAGCAGTACGGAGATTACGGCTGGCGGTTTTACCTTGCCCAAGTCCAACTTCCAAACATGTACGCGATTTTTTCCATGTGTCTTTGTTTGTCGCCTGCGGCATAAGGGCTATGCATATTTCTTCTGTCGAATGAAGGATGGGTAAGGCGCAGACCGAGATATATGGTGTCAGGCGTACACGACTATCGTTGGCTGTGCTCTGCGTTTCGACTTTGTGCTTTTCCACCAAGCGAGAGATCAATCTGGGCAGATCGTCTTCCCCTGCCGCTAGAAGTTCATCAATATGCTTCCAGAATACATCCGATGTGAGTCCGTGTGCCCAATTCTCGGTATCATCGGCTGCGCCTTGTATATATCCGCCTTCGTCGACCTCGCTACCAACACCTACCACACGGCGGCTAGCGGTGCAGCAGATGACGGAGCGATAGTCCTCGAAGACGTCACCACTCTCTCGGACGATACTCTCGTCTATAGAGTCCTGAGTGAGCCAAAAGGGCCGTAAGGGCTTGGTCAATACGTCCGTGGGTAGATTCGCGAGCCGGAGGGCATGGAGCGAGGATAGGAATTCTGGGATGAGGGCAGAGATTTGGGCATGAGTTGAGGCAGAATGGGATGGGGGGAGAAAAAGGTATTTGGATAGGGGATGGTCTGGGAGGAGGGCTTGATTCAAGACGGTGCACCAGATGGGAATAGTGGTGGAGAGAGCGTCGGGCATGCCTGGGATCAACAGTGTTAGTTGATTGGACTTCAGAATAGGAGAGGAGTTTGACTTGCGTTTCCCGCGGCGAGTTGAGTCTACTATGATAATTCTATCCACACAGATAAGGTTAGTTTCACCCATTCGAAGGTATATGAGTCGTAAGGAATGTTAAGAGGAAATGAAACGAAAAAAAAGAGGTGGGGGGGGGGAGTTGAATCTCACCCATCGTTCTTCTCAATGAGAGGCACCAAGTGCAAGTTCAGCCTCCTAGTACTAAACTTCCACGCACGCTCGTGCCCGTCTGTGCTCTTAAAGTACGCGCTGTTGACTTTATCCTCCGGCTTGACGTACCAGCTCCCACATCTCTCGTTGGCGACGAGCGGACGCTGGGCAAAGGCCTTGCGGGCGCGCAGGATGAACTGGGCGTCGGCGCGGATGGACGAGAGGCGGTTGTGGATGGTGAGGTTGCTGCGGCGGAGAGAGCTGAGGAGGTGGGAGATGGAGGCCTGGGTCTCGGATTGGGGGAAGATGATGTCCGATAGTTGGGGATCGGGCATCATGGGAGAAGCGAAACTTGCAGGCTGGATGACGAAAGTGGTGGTGGTGGTGATGGTGATCGGTTTGAAAGTTGGTGCGAGCTGGGATTATGAATTATCGCCGTGGTTTGCTTGGTGGGTCCTGTATTTACATGGGAGTCGACCCAAGGTTTGATGCAGCGTCAGAGCTTGGGAAATACACAAGAATGTACAGGCCAATAAAAGTTAACTCATGATGAAAGACCATGTTAATGGCGAATCATTTACTGTCATGTTCATTATTTGGCTTCTGCTTACAAACTAGCTATCTAGATACATTTTTTCCAACCACTGCCAGACTTACACGAGCTTCCATGTGTCATTGTCAATGGAGATTTGGATTTCGCGGCCCTCGTCAATACTGCGCCTTCCAGCTTCGAGGATTGCCGTCGTAGCAATAGTGTTCTTCAGTGTGGGCAGACCCTTGGCATCCAGGTCATTGAGTGTGGCCTTGCCGTCGTTCACAGCGGTGCAGCCGTCAATGAACTTCTCAATGGAAATGTAGCCGTAGCCGGTCTGCCCCTGGAAGTCACCGTTCTCATCAGGCGCATAGCGCATGTAGAACGGGTTTCCCCAGACGAGCTGTCCGACCTTGTCGTCGGCGATATCGTAGCCACGGTGGGCCTGGTCGACTCGTATCTCACCATCAGCAGCAAGGTAGTGGAAGTACTGGTTGGTGTGTACGCCGGCACGCTCAGGGGCCGTCCACGAGGCTGTGTAGACGCCGATAGCACGTTTGCTGGGGTCGTCCTTCTTAGCCCAGGTGACGAGCAGGGAGATGGTGTCCTCGGTCTCATCGGCACAGCCAAGGTCCACGGCGACACCCTTGGAAGATGAGCCCGACACCTTTACCGGCGTGTAGCGGTCCTGGATCATGGAGTCGCAAATGTCCACATGGTGACTGTTGAGGTAGTAGGAGATGTCAGACTCTTTGCCCGCCCACGACTTGAAGGTCTCGAGCTGGTACTTGGGCTGCGACATGTACGAGTAGAAGTAGTTGAAGTCGCCGAGGTTCTTGGCCTTGAAGCGGGCGTCGGCGTAGGCAGGGTCGAAGCGCTTGTGGTGCTCGACAAAAACGTAGACGCCCTTCTCCCTGGCGCGCTTGATGAGCTCCTGGTGGTGATCGAGCTGCTTCACGGCGGGCTTGGTCAACAGGACGTGGATGCCGCGCTCGATGGCATAGAGGGCGATAGGGTGGTGGCTCGGGTCCGGAGTGAAGATGGTGATGGCGTCGCCGGGCTTGAGGCTGTCAATGGCCGCCTTGTAGGCGTCTGGGTCCTTCTGGTCATTGGAAGGGTATGATTCGAAGGAGGTGTCCAGGCCGTTGTAAGCCTGGGTGATGTTCTTGCTAAGATGATCACCTGTGACAGGTTAGCTGCCGATAGTCTCTGTGCACCGGGGCCGGGTATGCTCACGGATAGCGGGGAACTTTGTGCCATTGACACCAGCCATGCTCAAGTTGCCTACTTTGCCGCGCTTGCGAAGGTCAAAGAGAGTGAGGCCGACGACTCCAATCTTCTTATCCGAGGCGGAAGCACCAGTGCCAACGAAGCCGGTGGTGTACTCGCCGGTACCGACCTAAACAGCAGTGAGTAATTGTTCTTTTTGTTTGGGAGCCTGGGAAACTTACCATCAATACATTGGGAGGCGCCATGATGCTTTACTTGAATGACTTTTGGAGCAAGACGCAAGGTTTTGTACAAGGGCTAGGAAGGCGCGGCGCGTTGTCGCGGGAGTGGTGTAAAGCCCCGGAGGAAGGTGGGTGAAGACGTGAAAGAGACTCGATTTAAACGAAGGATTCTGCAGCAATGTGTAGTGAGTACTAATAACAGGATGTACCCTAAAGCCAGCGATGAGACTTGAGAATCATATATTGAAGAGGTATGGGTAGAAGAAAAAGTTGGAGGTTCGGCGTCAAGCCCGTCTACTTATTCTACCTACTAATTCTACTTATTCTCAGACGGAGAAATTGGAGAGCTTGGAGGGGGTAGCAATTGGAGGAAAGTCTCCCCCGCGCTAGTACCCATCCATGATGATCTAGTACAAGTACTACTAGGAAGCAGGACGGTAACGCACCTTGCCTAAATTCATATTGTGATTTGCCGTGCAAGCTCGGTTGCGTGCTTGTGGTTCAAGGATACAACTTCGCATTGTAAGCAGTCACCTCATCGCTGGAGTCAATCGCAGTCTCTGTGGTTTCTTTCACTTCCTCACCATTTTGATGGACGAGCATGGAGGACGATGACCCGTAAGTCATGACGGATCATGAGCAACACAAATAGCAGAAGTAGAAAGTCCAGAATCGAGGCTATACAGTCTTTTCGGGTTCTCAGTGTTACAACGAGAATAAGGGTCTTCTGCCTCGATGAGTTGTTCCATCTCGGAGAAACTTGCCTGATGGGAACCATCACGAAGGCTACATTGAGGCGCCTTCGCCGGCGAGCGCCCCCTGTAGAATTGCCCCGCCCCCACCAACTACTACAACTTGAACTTGAAGTAGCTTCCATTTGTAGGCACTAATACTACTCCTACCATTACCGTGACCGTACCTTCCCATGCCCCATTCTTGGACGATTCCGTGACCCAGAGCATGCGTGTGGTCTCACTATACCGCGTCACTCGGGCCTGACAATTTCTTATCGATTTCTATCACAACGAGAGCTACATGTGCTGAACAAGACGTGCCTTCCCTCTAGGTACCCATCACCAATAGGACAGGAATGGAAGGCACTCTCACCATTCTCCAAGCCAGATACGTACGCGCACTCATCCTTCAACCCCTCTCCCGCAGTTCAAAAATCTCGTTCTCCGTACAGAAGTACGGTTTCAAAAAACGACCGGCCCGTGCTCATGGTCTTTCATATACATATGGAAAGTCCTCTTACGAGGCTCTGGAGGGATATCATATAGCCTGAATCCATTCCTGAAGGGCTTCGAGTCCTTTTTCATACTCCCACCTCCGGGCGTGGGCAATACATGCAATCCTGTCACTGCCAAGTGAGCTGGTGACTGGTGGAAAATTGAGTCAAATAGCGCCCAAAACGCACACGCGGGTAGATACACTAGAGTATCCACAGCATAACCAGAGTCGAACCATCACCAAACCCGTGCGCTGTTCACCATGCAGTGTTCCGTCGCCTGGCCAAGAGGACCGCGATTGCGCTCTTAGAAGATTCTTCTGGCAGTATGATCAATACATGCGGCAGGATCCGGAATTTCAGAGCCGGATAGCTGTATTGTCAAGCCTGTAGATTCGCTCGCGCGGCGCCCGAATCCATAGATCCAGAGTCTTAAAGATGGTCGTCTCCAAGAACGGAGGAATTGACCGGTCCTGTAGCCCCGCCCTACGCAACGGCTGACACTGCCCCTCCACCGCACCCCGATCTACTGCTCGCTGACTGGACGCCGCTCCTTAGTCGTAGCCTCCAGCCGCTATGACACCTCCGATGCATAGCCCGACATGCCGACGGGCAGCTCTCACCCAGGCTTTTTCAGGTCGCCATGGCTCGACAAGCCTGAAAGAATAACGTGTCACAAGACACAGGTTACATGAATACCACGAGACGCAACTGTCGCGCGTGTCACAGCGCGCAAGAACCCCGCTGCTGCTTTCCCCAGATGTCGATCTTTGCCCAAAACGGCACCCGAAGCTCGGCCACAAGTTGACATCGTGAGGCAGGACACTTTGGCTGGTCTTTGGAACCGTCTCTAGACCACCATCGGGCGCTCCTACTGATTCATCCCACGCCTCTAGCGGGTCCGAACCAGACCAGCACCATGTGGCGGATAATAGATTGTCATATCGTGCTTTCTATTAGCCGTACTCTCGGTTCCAATGTCAATATAAGATTCTGAGTTCACTTGCTGTCTTACTTGTTACCGAATCCCTGACACAACAGACGCTCGCTAGTGTCGTTCACGTCTGGGAGTTACAGCAACTGACTGGGACCAGCACCTAAAGCGTTTGCGTGCAGCCTCAAACCTGCGCGAATAGAGTGAGCCGTTTTCCTCCTATTGACCTCATATATTGCCCGAGCCACCATTGGATGTCCGTTTCCTTGGGCCACACCACACCCTCCACCTCATCGTACTAGTCCCTGGATGTCTCCATCTAAGCTTAGCTTCTGGAACCATTCACGCCCGTTGCAGCTTGGCCTTGAATATTCGGGATAATGTCGATGCCGAATCCTGAGCCCGCCGGCCCCGTAGGATCCACTCGATTTTCCCGTCTCAACCAAAGGTCGTACTGACCTAAGTCGGATGACTGACCACATCCTCTTATAAGTAGTGGCGAGCTTTCCCTTCCGCGGGGTCATCTGGCCCTGTCGAGTTCTTGATTCGCCTGCTTGTATGATCTTTTTTGTGTCCTGACCCCCTGCTTGGCCGTGTCTCCTGTTTTCTGTCTGTGCAGTTAAGTTTGTCCCAATCACATAATCCATCATGACAGCGTCCAATGGTGCCCATGGCCAAGATGGCCGCCCTGCTCGTCGCGCCTTGCCTTGCGGTATCTATGCTCCGACAATGACCTTCTTCGATCCCGAGACGGAGGACCTCGACATTCCCACAATAAAAAAGCACGCCGAGCGCTTGGTCCGCAGTGGGCTTGTTGGTCTGGTGACACTTGGGTCCAACGGCGAGGCTGTCCATTGCAGTCGAGAGGAGAAGGTCGCCATCACAAAAGCCACTCGCGAGGCTCTCGACGACGCAGGGTTCGAGTCGACGCCGATCATTTTCGGTGCCACGGAGGGGAGTGTTCGAGGAACCATTGAGCTGTGCAAGGCGGCTTATGAGGTCGGTGCCGACTATGCCATGATTCTGCCGCCGTCATACTACAAGGCTCAGATGGATGACGAGTCTATCTTCAACTACTTCACCTCTGTGGCCGACAAGAGTCCGCTACCCGTCATTATCTACAATTACCCCGGCGCTGTATCTGGGATCGATCTGACGAGTGACAGCCTGCTCAAACTGGCTGAGCACCCCAACATTGTGGGAACCAAGTTCACGTGTGGAAACACCGGCAAGCTCACACGCGTGGCACTGGGAGCCCAAGCCAAGACACCGTTCCAGGAGGGGTCTGGATACATGGCCTTTGGCGGCATGTGCGACTTTACTGTTCAGACGCTCGTCAGCGGTGGAAGTGGCATCATTGCCGGAGGCGCCAATGTCCTCCCCAAACTATGCGCTCGGATATGGAATCTCTACGCGGAGGGGAAGCGGGACGAGGCGGAGGCCCTGCAAAAGGTTCTGAGTAAGGGAGACTGGCCCATGACCAGGGCAGCCATTGCCGGTACAAAGCAGGCTATCCAAATCTACTACGGTTACGGGGGGTACCCCCGTCCGCCGCTGAAGCGTCTCGACAAGGCACAGCTCACTGCAATTGAGGAGGGTCTGCGCGAAGCCATGGAGGTTGAGAAGAGTCTGTGAAGGAATCATGACAGATTTGACCACACGGTGAAGTTGTCCCAGCCACTAGCTTGGAAAAAAAAATCAAAGGACGTTGCATTTAGGGTAAATGAATGATAAGAAACGCTATCAGGTTAGTTAGTAGTCATAATCAGCATTGGATAGAGCGCTATGGTTTGCATTTATTTTATTGATTGCCACTGCTATAACGCCTCGGGGATTGCTTTGCAGCTACCAGAAGACTTGGTTGTGTCTATCCTCAGCATCGTTGCTGGAGGCGTAGCTTTGATCATCGAACCAAAAAATACTCTCTCTGGTAGCACCCTGGCTCTGAGAAGCAACGTTAAGAATCTTATCATGAAGACAGCATGTCTGCCTTCATAGCCAAACAACGCTTTCAGCATGATTCGTTGCAATACATCTTGCACTTGCCTAGTCCTTTATAAAATCTAGCTAGATTTCGACAAGAATGACCAAAGTAAATCGCTAGAATTGAGTTGTAAAGTCATAATAATCTACGGCAAGATCTCAATCCCCTTAAATAGAGTATTGAGCATTATTACTGTGCAGGGTAGTGAGCACAAGAAAACCACCTCTCATTTGTAAGAACACCACAGTAAGGCTGATCGGAATAATCAACGTCGAATTCCATGACAGAAACCTGGGTATCTCACACCAATGCTCATGGCAATGGCATTCCGCGGCTGCGTAAATTGTGGTAAATGGCCAACTTACACGACTCACAGCGGTTACTGTTTTGGGCAACCCTGAATCATACAGTAATGAATGATTGATTGGGTTCCATGTCTGGTGTGGGAGACCAGCACACCAACGCAATTTCCACAAGTGAGTGAAACGAGAATGAACTTGTATTTCGATCGATTCCACCAGCACATTAATTCGGTTTCTATGATGGCAGTCCTCGTTGCTTACAGTTTCATTGCCTAGTACCTGCTAATTAGTAGTAGATTCAGTATGATTATGATGCAATTACCACCAATAACTTCCATTGACGTTTGCATGACCCACTGGTAGGGCGTTAATGATTGCTATCGCCGCAAGGGTATAAGTTCCAAACACTGTCAGCTGCGGCTGAGTCGCCCGTACTCAGCGCCCTTTAAACTACATGAAGCCCCCCAACGCTACCTAAGCTAAAGCGAAGACCAACGTGAACTGACTAATCGCCCAAGTGCCGTTAGCATTTCCCACTACGTCTTTTCCAATTGCGACATACTACATCTTGTTATTACTTATGACTGCATACACTCACTCGTTAAGGACTCTCGGAATTGGAGCCGAGATCACTTATTGCAGAAATTCCGAAAAGAAATTGGACCCGGCGCCAGGATTACTTGTCAACATAGTACTCAGTAGTCGTCAGTTGATATGCCCGGTGTAGCTGGCTCGGGCCTCTCGTCTGCGAGGGTAGCAGATGAGGAAAATGGAACTCCGCGGGATACCGAGCGCACGCCATTGATCAAGCCAAACGGCCATACGGAATCAGACCGCCAAGAGGTGAACGGTGACAATGATGGTACCCCGCAGGAAGAAGAGACCACGGTCCTCGCGGATGAGGTGTCGTTCACCAAGCTGGCGCTGATCATGGGCACATCATGGCTGGGCGTCTTCCTTGGTGCCGCCGATTCCACCATCATTGCCACGCTTTCTGCGCCCATCTCGAGCGAGTTCAAGTCCCTGAGTCTGTTGTCGTGGCTCGCCACTGCCTATCTCATTTCCAATGCCGCCTGCCAGCCCATCTCGGGCCGTCTGACAGATATCTTTGGGCGTGGACCAGGTCTGATCTTCAGCAATATCCTGTTCGCGGCTGGCAATCTGATCTGCGGCCTGGCTCGGGATGAGTACACTATGATTGTAGGGCGCATTATTGCAGGAATCGGTGGAGGTGGACTTATGAGCATCTCGACCTTTCTGGCATCCGACCTGATCCCATTGCGCCAGAGAGGCGTTGTTCAGGGTGTTGGTAATATTTGCTACGGAACGGGAGCCATGCTGGGCGGTATCATTGGCGGGCTCTTCAACGATCATACCGCAATGGGCTGGAGGCTCGCATTCCTCATCCAAGTGCCCCCAGTCCTGCTCGCTGCCGTTGCCGCGGCCATCTTGGTCAAGGTGCCACCAAAGCAGTCGAATAAGTCCTTCTTGGCTCGCATCGACTTCTTCGGTGTGTTTCTGACCGTCTCCTTCCTAGTGCTTCTGTTACTGGGTTTGAACTCCGGTGGAAACATCGTGCCATGGAAGCACCCGCTGCCGCTGACAACCATCCCGCTATCGGTTGTTAGCTTCGGTGGTTTCCTTTGGTGGGAGAGCAAAGCCCGGCAGCCGATTATCCCAGTGAAGCTGCTGTTGAACCGTTCTGTTTTGGCAGCATGTCTCTGCAATCTCTTCTCCACCATGGTCGTCATGACTGGACTTTTCTATGTGCCGCTCTATCTCCAGGTTCTGGGAGACACTGCTACTAGTGCCGGTCTCAAGATCCTGCCGTCGCCCGTGGGCGTGTCCGTGGGCTCCGTCGGGGCGGGATACGTGATGAAGAGGACGGGCAAGTACGTCGGCCTGGGCATCTCGAGCTTGCTGTCCATGATTTTGGGTGTTGTGTTCTTCACCCTGCAGGATGAGAACAGTCCCACTGGTTTGACGTCTCTTGGCTTCTTCTTCGTTGGCACGGGCTATGGCGCCATGCTCACGACCACGCTGCTTGCTTGCATATCGGCCGTTAGCCACTCTCAGCAGGCTGTCATCACTTCAGCAACTTGTAAGTCTACCATAGTTCGGATTCGCCCAGTTGATGTTTGCTCATTTTTTGCGCGAACAGACCTCGCTCGAAGCTTGGGAGGGACCGTCGGCGTGGCCGTCGGCTCAGCCATCTATCAGAACGTGTTGAAGGCGCGCCTTTGGGATCGATTCGGTGACTATCCCAACGCTGAAGAACAGATCAAGGCTATTCGCGACGACATTGGCGAGCTCAAGCACCTGCCCGATGGCTGGTATGACGGGGTCATCGCCTCGTTTGTTGAGGCATTCCGCGTGGTGTGGCTCGTGCTGCTGGCCCTGTCAATTGCCGGTCTGGTATGCGTCTCCATGTTGAGGCAGCATACGCTGTATACCAACATGGAGAGGCGTCCCTCGAACCACTCGTCTTAAGATGCAGTGGTGCGCAGATCCAGAATTGAGGCTCACGCCCTGCCTTTCAACTTGACTGACCTGAATCGGATCGAGGAAGATATATCTAATATTAAGCGTAGACATCCTGGCTATATTCTAATAATCTCCGCTGTCGATAGATCTATTAAATTCAGAATAATTAGAAATACAGATGTTAGACGGCTTGCGTTGGATCGGAGCCTCTTGCTTGGAACCTGACACTCCCTAGGCACCGGTGTACTTCGGTCCGTGTACCATCTCACTCTTGTCGATTCACACGAGCTTGGGCGAATAACTATACGTACATCAATGATGGACCCGGACATTAGTACCGACAGATTCCCTTGCGTACCATTCCCTACATGACTTCCTTTGCGCAGATGCAAGGTAAAGTGATTAGTGGTGACCAGCTTACAGCCACCCGGAGCCAACAAACCCGTACTGAAAAGATGGGCAAAGCTTGAAAGATCGGCAAAACCCGAGTTCAAGGTCGTGAATCTCCATGGCACTGTTCGGCATGCAAGGCAACCGAAAAGATCAGCGAGGCTGTACCATCTGATCGGTCGTCATCAACCTTAAAATCGGGTAAATGATTTTCTTTGCGTTTGCGAAATGCGCCATCCCGACAGGCACAAATGCGGATAAAGAATGTGGAGTATTCTTAAGACGCAAAGGCTGCGTGGCTTTCCGGGCTAAGAATAGTAACACGCGACAGCCTGTCTCGCCACGCTCATTCGCAAACCAGCCGCGCTCTGCTCGCGTTCTCGCTCCCCGAGGGGCCAAGGCTCAACCAAGCCAGGAAGGCGGCCATTCGTGGCGGCATGGCTGATATTGCATTTTCGTGCTCGTACAGTAGAGCCAATTGGATAGTTCTAATGCCAACATGAGCAAATTGCACGAAAGATATTTCTGTTCTTTCCAGGGAGGATTGTTTCCAAATTGCACTTTATCCCCAGCGCGCTCAGTGCTACTCGTAAATCGCGGCTCGGCGACTTTGTCAGCCAACCCAGACGAGGCGGATTCGAGGCCTTGGGGTTAGCTTGAAGATGCTATAAAGCTCTCAAGGAGGCGCTCCATTAGGTGCATTGCTGGATATTGGCCACGAGGTGCTGGACCGGGTATAGGGAGCGGTTGCTGTGGCGGAGCACCCAACTGTGTGGAGAGCAGATGATGCGCCAACTGTGGCTTTGCACTATTTGACAGTCTGAGCTCCTCCCGTTGCGCGTTGCTGGGTGCCCAAAGAGCCAGACACCCGCTGACAACCACAGCGCAGCCGTTCCCTCTTAGCGAGTAGATTAGTGGGGGGCGGAAGTGCTGCTGCAGCCTGCAAGATCCCCTGATTGGTCCCCATACGAGCGGTCCAAACAGAGCCCCAACTGTGCCCACCCGGAAGCGACGACGTCAACGCGCGGCAAGGATCCATCGGCCCAGTAGTGTATGTGCCAATGGTGCCTGTCTTCGACTAATCGGCTGCGTCTTCATCAAGGACGGCTGAAAACGAGGGTCAAATGTCCAATGTCAACAACCCATCTTCCTCGCCCTCTCTATGCCTATCTTTCTCTAAATTCCCATTTACTTTTCACACCAACCCCCTGACATCTCTGTTTTCGCAAATAACATCAAATTTCATTTCGTTGCCTTTGCTGTGCTAGGACGAATACACCCAGACCCAAGGCGCCTGAATCAACCCCCCCAGTACGCGTAAGGGTTCTGTGACCGGGTCAACGAGAATACGACCCCGACAAAACGGGACAGGGATCAACCCCCCCTACTCGCACCTCCTAGTCTAGAGCTTAGCCGCTGCGTCACTGCCTTCGCCCTGTCGCCTATTACTTATTACTGCTTTGCTGTCGATTGAACAAAAGGCTTCCCGTCCCAACAACAGTTTCTGGGTAAACACCAACCTTAAACAACCTTAATCCCTCCTTTCCACATTCCTCCGCCCAAACTTCAAGCCACCCCGTCTATTCCTTCCATCAACCACTTTCTTTGGTAGTGATAGTTGCTTCCTTCTCACGGGTACCGACAGCAACGGCCTTTCGACGTACTACTTGAGTCCTTGTTGCAGGAAAACCTCACAGCCCGACCAGAACCGACCGGACCCGCCACGATGGTGTCTTGGGAATGGGATCCCAACTATGTTCCGCCCGTCAAGCTTGGCTTGCACTGCGCCCAGATTCTTCTATCTTTCGTTGCCTGGTGCCTCGAACTAGCCGTTTTCGCCGGCGACGATTCTAGGATTACTGGCAACAATGGCTGGACATTTGGAGTCGTACGTATCCCTTTTTCGCCCTTCACAATGCCAAAGTCCCAAATACTACAGAATCAATCGGCTAACACAGATACGACTCACAGACATTCTTGTCGATACCGGCTTGGGTATATCTAATCATGACCCCGAGATGGGAACGCACCCGTCGCTTTGCCCAGGTTCACGCCATGCTGGCCGTAGATGTGCTCTTCACCATCATCTGGATCTCGGCCTTTAGTACCCAGGCCGCCTACAATGCCAATGGCGATTGCGGCAAGGTCTGCAACCTGAGCAGCGCCATCATCGGCCTTGGCGTCTTTGTTGCGTACGTTACGGTCCCTCGGCAAGCATACACTTGATTACTTTAGGCTAACCAAATTTTTCAACAGCCTGCTATTTGCTGCTTCCACGCTGGTTAGCGGCTACACACTCCAATACCACAAGTTCCACGGCAACCTCCCCGGCTACGAGAACCGCCGAGGCCGCGGCGGCGGCGAGAGCATCGACCCGGACAAGGCCGCCTTCTCCATGGCGCCCCACGATGACGAGGCCTACGAGCGCGTCAACATGGACGACAACGAGACCTCGTACGGCGGCGCTGGGGAACGCTACGGCCATGTCAACCCCTACAGTGCCGATGACTACGGCGACCCCAACCGCTACGGTGGCCCGCCTCCTCGCACCGAGCCCAGGTACGACATGGACACCTCATACAGCTCCGGTGCTGCTGGCGGTCCGCCCCCTCCGGCGGACAACCCCTACGGCAGAAGTTCCAGCCCGGGGTTTGACGGTCCTGCACGTTTCCCTGCTGCCAACTATGATCGCATCGAGCGGTGAAAACGGTAGCAATGACACGGACATTTGGGTAGAAAGAGGCCATCCTTAACTTGTATGTTCTTTGTTCTGGGGTAGGGGCGCGGTTTGTCGCAAACTCACATAGATGTATGGTAAACAAGCCCCGAGCTCTGGAAGGCCTCCTTGAATTTTTCGGTCTTTGGGAAGGGTTAGGAAACCCACATTGGCGTTCAGGGAGATATATGGAAAGTAGCGGATACGAGCTTTTCGCGTGGACTGCCAACGAGGTAAGGTCTTTTGGTTGGCTCGATTTCTTGTCTCTAGCATGTTTCTACATAGATGGGAGTCACGCAATCCCCAGCATCAGCATACTGCGCTTTGAATTGGACATGATTATTGCCAAGGTCTTTCTGTTTCCTTTCTGCTTGATTTTCTCCATCTTTTGGCAGTATCATGAAATTGTAGATGATATCTAGAGTTCGCCCGCAAAACAAGGCCCCAAAAATCACAAACGCCAATACAACTAATCATGCTCATTTTTCTTAGTCTTCCCCCCCTCAATCCGTCTTGTAAATTTGTTGCAAAACATCAGATGATCACGCCTAAGCCTTGAACTTCTTGAGCCGGCGGGAAATGTCCGCCGCCGTCTGCTGCATGGGGTTCAGCTTGCGATCCCTCGCCATAGCCGCCGTGTCGTCCCCGTACCGATCCACCAGCGACCGCAGCCACTCCCTCTCCCTCGCGCTCTGGTACCGCGGCTTCTTCTCCGCCGGGTTCCTGGCCTCCTGGATCAACGTCCGGACCACATCCGTCTCGGTGCCGTCCTCCTGGATCCCGCCCCACTCCTCGTACTGGGCGGCGCCGTTGTCGTTGCCCTGCTCGTCATTGCCGTCATCCGAATCCGAGTCCAGCTCGTTCAGTGGGTCGTTGAGCGGGTTCTCAGTGGTCTTGGAGCGGCCTAGGATGCGGATGATGTTGCCGTCGTCGTCGCGCTCGACTTTAGCCTCGGATAGAATGGCCTTCTCGGTGGTGGTGATGGCGAAGGGGTCCTTGGAGACGGAGGTGGGTTTGGTGTTAAGCGACTTTTCAACACCGCCGGTGGGAGCTCGTAGACGGGCGGCGAGACCTAGGCGGCGGTAGTTCTGCGCCAATGTCTGAGTCTTGTCCCTATAGTTTCGGTTTTACACGTTAGCCACCCCCAAATCTCCCTTCACCGTCTCCGCAAGGGGGAAGATCTCCAAGGTTTAATTTCGTACCAGTTCTTTGCGATGGTGCTGTTGCCGCGGGGGTTGAGCGGCCGCTTGGGCTGGTTAGATTGGCGCACAGGCTGGCGCCCGGCTCTGCGCTTCTTCTTTTGCAGTTCGCGACCCATGGTGAGAGCAAGCTGTGCCTTTCCTGGGATCGATGGGCAAGAATTGGTTTGGATCTGTCGTTGTACTGCGATGGGTTTACGAGACCATTGAATTTGGTGGTGGCGGCGGGCATGCCACGGGAAATTTTTTGGTCGGGGTCTTTATCGATAAGATGAGTCCTAATCACCATGGTCTGCCTGGTGGAGCGCTGGCTGTGAAGGACACCTTCAAATTGGCAGGGGATCTATCTCGCAACTTGCCAGTGAATATAGCATGTTGACACAGTTCTATAAATATTCGTGTTAACCTAGAGTATCAATTATGTGCCGGTTCTTCCAGCCTTGAAGACTTGCGAGATGAAATGAGCACAGTATTGTCCCTTCCGTCGTCACATATTTTTAAAGACCCGTCGTACTAGGCTGCTGCTTTGAGTCCCCGTAGCGGAGAACCTGCTTCAACCCAGCTGTCAAACGCTCCTTTTCAGCCTCAACCAGCTCCAGCGTCATCTTCACTTCCGGCCCTTGGTATCCGAGCTCGTCCGCCGCCTTCTGTGTAAGACGCACCGACAGCGTATCTCCGGAAACCTCCACGCTCTCCAGGCCACCGTAGCATGTCCCTCCGTGATGGCTGACGATGCAGTAGCTGTCGATACCCGCCTCGCGATCCTGCTCTGTAGGCTCATTGTTGAGCGGAATTTGGAAGATGATGTAGGACCCGTCGTCGCCGTCTTCGGACTTCTCGGAAAGTCCTAGCATGAAGACGTTGCACTCTGCGTCTTCTTGGGCGCTGACGGCCGTGACTGTAAACTGATCCGCCATGATGTGTTGCCTTGATCTGTGGTGCTGCTCTCGAGGGTTGTGTTTTTGCTTCTTGATGTATAGTTCGACCAGAATCTATCGGTACCCCTATCTTGCTTTGTCGACACGTTCGGAGATGAAATATGGAAGTTGCTCGTCAATGGCTGTTGTGGAGTCCCCATGGGCAGTGGCCGAAGGATGGCGGGGGCTGGTGATGCTATGACCATCTTTAATTCATGCGCTTCATAGGTCGAGGTCTAATGAACATCCATTGCGATATATATCCATAGATACGTAGTCTCATTCCATCATTATCCTGGTCTGTGAGAAGCTCGTTGTTGATTGGGTACCAATATTCTCTCCCCGTCTCAGACCTTAAATTTCGTCGGGTCCAATTTGTCCACGTTGGCGCTGTGAGCTTGGCCATCGAGGATGAACTCTGACATGAGTTTCCCCGTGGCTGGTCCATTCTGGATCCCCCAGCATGTATGGCCCGAAGCCACCCAAACTCCTGGTACGGTTGTGCTTCCAATGATAGGACCGCTCTCCTGGCCGAACCGGATATGTTGTGGGAGGTAGCATGACTGTTTTGCCTTGACGGGCGCCCTCCTTAGGGTAGTGCTGATCGTGCTAATGTAGGATACGATGTCGTCGCATTGCGCTTCATCACACTCGACCAGGTCAGCCGTTTCTGGGAGTGGCACAGTTTTGTCGGGCTCACCTAGAGACTCGAGTTAACAAGATTTACAATCATCATGAGCAAGCGTGTTACGTGACAACTCACCACAGGCGTATACTTCCCCGAACGGGCGAGCATACATCTCAGGGTCCACGCCCCCCTTATGCCTCCTCTTCTGACCCATCTTAGCGCGATGCTCAGGAATAAAGTCCTGCGGCAGCTGGATGTCGGTGAAAACAGCATGAGCGCTGACATCGGCATCGTAGACCACGCTGTGTGCTCTTAGCCCTTCCACCTTCGACCTGGGAAGGACACGTCCTGTCCACGGCCCTGCGGCTACTACGACGTCGGTGACCCCTTGGATGTCCTTGGCTTCGTCCGCATCTCTTTCGAGGTAGCTGACGCTGTGCAACCCGTCCGGCGAGGTCTTTATGTCTGTGACCTTGGCCTTGAGCTTCACGTCTGTGCCTCCAGAGCGTGCAAGCTCGCCGATGGATGTAGTGAAGTGATAGGGATGTACCTGTGCCGTTTCCGTGGCGCCCGGCATGCCCATCTCCGAATAACCCGTGATGACATCGGCATCTATCCAGTCCAGGTCCTCCGGTACGTTCTTCTTTCGCATCAGCTCTTTGGCCTCTGTCGTTTGCTTTGGCAGTTTCTCCCAGTCTTTTCCATCCCCACTGCTGCTGCCATTGCCGTTGTTAATGCCTAGTTGTTTTTGTAGTTGCTCGATCCGGTTCCTCGAGACAACAGCCTCAACGCTGCCACACTTGACCTCTCGGTACCCCCATCTCTGAGGACCGTTGTGCTCGATTGCCAACTCGGAATGCAGCTTGTACGACAGCGGCACGAGGCACGCCGGATAGGCCCATCGGGCAAGCAGACCACCGGCCTTGCCGGATGAGCCGGCGGCCAAGGAAGGGGCTGCCTCCAGCAGGGTGACGGTGTGGAGAGCAGGGTTGAACTTGGGATGGCGGGTAAGGTAGTAGGCCGTTGTGCAGCCTATGATTCCTCCACCTGTCGAGTTTCTCTTGCGTTAACCAATACAACTCTAATTATTTACCCTATGCTTCCCAAGCTAGCCCTTGATCCAAGCTTTTCTTTGCTGGTCTCACTAATTGCCTGTTCGGTGAAGGCCAAGACGGGAAGGAACCGAAGAAGCTTACGGGTACATACCTACGATGACAATATTGCGCTTGCCGTCCATTGTGGCGGCCATGCTTTTTGTGTTCACAGCTTTGACGTGACAGGGGGGTTGGAACGGCTTGGTAGGTTGGTTGGCTCGTGGAGCCTGGGGAAGGCTTTCAAGTTCGGTACTCAAAGGGAGTCTGAGGCTTATGGTGGCAGCTTTTGCATAGAATCGGTGTGTGGATGTTTCCGTGTCGCGCAGTAGTGTGGGAAGAAGATCCTAGCAGACGGCGACGGGATGCGGAATGAGATGCTGGTCACATGGAAGCTGTGCCCGTTATCGCTGAATGATCAATGAGGTGAAAGAAGTGGTGCGTCTGGTTAACGATGACGCAAGTGGGGCTGCTCAAGGGGAGAAACATGCAGCGCCCAGTGATGATGATACACACCGGCAATGAAGTGTGGAGGGTCTTAAGGTAGTTGTTGGACCCCGTGTCATTACCCGCATGCCTGTAATTGCGACTGCCTTACCAAGCCAATGCGACCTTGCAATTCGCTACGGGGGGTGGTTAAGGTAGTACTGGTAGTCAGTGCTTTACTTTTCGTTTTAGGTGTGCTATTAATGGACTCTAGTAAGTTAGTCCAGCGATGCGTAGGCGAGTGACTAGACTAGCAAAGCTTCTAGAACTATTCCGTGACATCCTGGGTATAAAACACTTTAGAGTAAGGGAGAGAACGTGGTCGTAATCTGGCCCGGGCACGCTGGGCGCCACGCGGTGAGTGTGTTCTAGCGTGAGCGGAAACATGTTTCTAGCTTTAAAGGCCCTGGTCCTGGACTCACGGCGCAGGCAAGGCTGCCCACTGACAGCCTGCAAATCAAGATTGCAACACCAGAGAACCAGGTAGCAGACCACTTTTTACTACCTCTGTGAAACATGGCTGCTGTCCACTACCTCAACTTAATTACCGCCTTGCTCATCCCACGTTTTCATCGGATGAGGGCAAACACAAGCGCCTGGCGTACCCGGAAACAGGCACTCTTGCTCAAAACTATGAGTAATATGCAGAAACCCCCGATCAATAATGAGGCAATCTAAATGACTTGTCACAAGGGTACGGGGCAGATAAAGCCAAGACTGCGGAGGAAATGACAGGACGGCCTCCGATCTGGGCAGAAACTCCACCTCTGGTGTAATCCAAGTGGTAACATCTTGTTCTTATCGAGGGGTTCATGCCGGTACTGGACGGCCCTGGCTTGCTTGTGGTGGATTCCCCCCCAGTAATTAAGGAGAGAAAGTTCCCCAAAGTCGCGACTGTAGGAGCAATCAGGCTAGCGAGTTACTCCGTATAGCAGGGCAAGTACGGTTGCCTGGGTGTGCCTAGGTGCCCCGTATAGCACGTTATCGCGAGGTAGGAGGTACTAGCGCATTAGCAGTAATGGTTTCGTCAGGCTCGGGCCACCCAGCATGCATGACTTCATCCTTCAGAATCCACTGAGCCGGACTTTCGGGCCACGCCTCAAAAAGAAGTGACTGTACGGATAATAATCATGTCGCGCGCTCTCATATCTGCCGTTTCCCTCGCTTGCCGATGCGCAATCCGATCTGACAACCGTTCAACAATATCTGCCCGCAGACTACTGTCCATTTCGACCACCACAATTGCCGCTGCTCGACGTCGCACTGCTTCTTGCGCGCCAACCGTCCGCTATTTGAGTTCAAGCACCTCCGCCTCAAGCCCTCATCGCCTGTCACCAGCGCTATCCGTACCCGCTGTCGCTACTACTGCTGCCACTGCTTCCGCTGCCTCCGCCGCATCCGCTGCACAAGTGCCACCGCCAGTGCTACTACGAGCACCACTACCCTCGGAGTCGGCGCTGTTGGTTTCCCCGGCTGGCGGTCGTCGCCCCAATTCAAATAATTCCACAGCCGCCGTCATGTCCTCCGCTCTCTGTGGTCTTTGTCCTCCTGCTCGATCTAGCTCCTCCATCTCCTCCAGACGACACGTCAAAATGGCTTCTGCTACCAGCTTCTACGACTTCAGCCCCCTCAACAGTATGTATCATTCCCCTCCTCTGCACCTATTCCCCTTCAAGGAATGTGAGGCGCGCGCGCGCACCCCAATCGCTACTTTCCCACGTGAGATTGGAGTCGCACCGGCCCCCCCACCAACTGCCTGGCGGGGAGGAAAATCCCCCCCCCCCCCCGCCGCCTCTCAATGTCAAAATGTCCAGGTTGGTAGCCAAGCTAACGCTCATTACAGAGGATGGCACTGAGGTACCCTTAGATGAGTACAAGGGCAAGGTCGTTCTCATCGTCAACACCGCCTCCGAGTGCGGCTTCACACCACAGTACGCCGGTCTCGAGTCCCTGCGCTACAAGCTCCGGGAGACCCACGGCGATGACTTTGAAGTCCTTGGCTTCCCCTGCAACCAGTTCGCTGGTCAGGAGCCCGGCACCGACGAGGATATCCAGAACTTCTGCCAGGTCAACTATGGCGTCAGCTTCCCCATCATGAAGAAGATTGACGTCAACGGCGACGCCACCGCTCCCCTGTACGACTGGCTCAAGAACGAGCACCCGGGTATCATGGGCCTCAAGCGCATCAAGTGGAACTTTGAGAAGTTCCTCATCGGTCGTGACGGTCGCGTCAAGGGACGCTGGGCCTCCATCACCAAGCCTGATAGCCTCGAGAAGCCCATTCTCGAGGAGCTGGAGAAGCCTAAGCCAACGACATCCGGCGACCTTCGTAGGTCGGAAGCCTCAACAACGGATACAGATCTCAAGGCGGAGTTGTGAGATTGATTGATGGGAGCGGACAGAAATAACGTTATGTATTGGAGTTTCGCTGGATACTAGGCCGGCGCAAATCATTTAGCCAACACCAGGCTTTAGCGAGTCGATTTTGTGAATTTAGTTTTAAGCTACCCCTTTTCGCAGTCGCCTTATATGCTTGGAGTGACTACTTTCTTCGACTCGTGATCGACTAGCACTGCGCTACATAGCATGGCCCCTGAGTCAAGCTAAGACAACCAACCTTCGCATACTCGCTCATGGCCGCCAGACGTATGTTTTTGGACAATGTTCCCTCACATTAGGGACACTATTCGCTTCCTCACTTCCTTTGTCGACCAGCTGTCAATGGTCCCGCCTGCTCCCACACCACCGTGACGAATGAAGCGAATGTACTTGAGCTCCCATGCTTTATGCTCCCATGTATACAATCCTACCCGTTGTAGCAACATAAACCTATCCATCAGCTGGACTCCGATCTTCGCCCCGCGCCCACACGATATGTCCTCGGGTCGGCCTGGACATCAGATGTAAGACCTGCCTCGTCGTGGCTCAGTTCGTATCCGTGCTCCAAGTATCGGTCCTCCAAGCGGGCGGAGGAGTTGAGCTGAAATGACTTTGACACCACAATCCCTCCTTGTCTCGGTTCGAGGTGCGTTGATCGGTCGGTCCTGTCGTACTGGTCTCTGTAAGAGGAGCCACCCCTGGCACGAACGATGACAGCGTTGATGGCCGGCAGACAGGCGCAAATGAGACCGATACCTACCTCGGCGTTCCTATTCACGCAGAATGAGTCAGCTCTGCTCCTTTTCTCCTGAAAACCCAACTCATAATCTGTCTCTGTGATATTCCTCTGCTTACCCAGAAAGTACGACTTTGGTGAACATGAGCGATTGGTCAACGGATCGGCCATCCACGAGTAGGAGAATCAAGCGATAGACACTGAACGCTGTAGCAATCCCACCAGCGGCCAACATACCAGTGATGCGAAGCCGCCTCTTCCGCGACAGTTGCAGCGACCACGTGAGCGGCGTGGGAAGCAGCAAAATGGCGAGGTCGCTGACGACGCTGATGATGGCATCTGCGGTGATAATGGCGCTCTGGTCCATGCACTTGGACGTATTTTCTCCCAGTACGCCTTGATGGGCCAGCAGACGAAGACCTTGATGAAGACGCCGGAGCCGTAGTAGGCGACGATGACGCCGATGAGGACGTAGACGCTGAAGATGGTCTTGCGGTGGACAGAGCCGAACACGCGGATGGTGATGAGGAGCAGTGCGAGTTTGACAAACATTGCCATCGGGGCGTAGAAGATGGTGGCAGCGTATCCGGACTATCGAGAACGGGTTGGTCAATATGCTATTCTTCTTACCAGGAAGAAGGTCACAATGTTGTCTTGAGACTTGGGCCTAGTTTCATGATTCTCCTCCGTGTATTACTTACTTTGAAAAAGGAGACGATATCTTCGGGGGAAATATCCCATTGATTGTAGCCACCTCCATGTTTAGCCACTGTTGTTCGAATTAGCACCTATCCTCGAATATGGGTATCAAACACTTCAAGTCCTCAAACGCACTGAACATTGCTGTGATACAATATCCAACCATCAATATCTGTGACCGTGTAAGTGCTTCCTAATTCAAACCTGGGGTGTTGTAACAATCGAAGATGCTCACGTAGGAGATGTATGTCGCCCCTGGATATTGACGTGTCAGCAAACGGTTTCTACAGATGCAAATAAAACCAGAGAATAGTGAAAAAAAAAAAAACAATCAGAGGAGTACTGACAGTCGTCCCACGTGTTTGCAGCGTTCCCCAGAATCTTATTCTTGGCGTAGACGCGCAAAACCACTGCAGCTGTCACGAACGCGAGAGTCAGGCCCTGCGTAACCCATAGTACCGTGTGTAATTGATCTTTCGGGTTCTCCAGGTCAGGCACCACACCATCGGGAGGCTGGCCTGCTCCTGGGAAGTCCGATCCTGCCATTGTTTGAGTCTCTATACTATAAAAGTAGGATCGTACAATCCTAGAAAAGTGTAATAAAATAAAGGGAGGAAGAGAACCCAAGCTCTTGGCAGCAATCATGAAAAGAAAGGAGAAGACATTTGCAGTCAATATCCAAAAGAACAGGACTAGGCGTTTTCTGGGAGTTACCAAGAGCTCCTAGCAACCCAGCCGCAACCGAAGCGTGATGGGCTAGAAAAGCAATGATAAGCCCACCCGACAGTACCACTGCAAGCCAGTTGCAAGGGTTCTGTTTGGTCTTTAATCTATACAGTGCTAGGTTGAGATATCGAGCCTGCACTTACCTCCTGGGGTCAACATGTGATACTGTGATCGTTGTGTGATGAAAGTAGCTCGTCGAGTCAAGTATCATATTCACTTATAACACACCATACTTTTCAAAGGTTTATTGTACTACTTCGCCATATCTTCGTCAGTTCATTACCCTTGTTTGACCCCCCCCGGCCTGCTACTACCCCATCTCGGGGCTTTTGCTGTCGTAAAGCATCCGCCCACTCTGTGCTCTCTGGTATATACTACCGGTCACTGGAGCGTGACCAGGGGATTCGAATGCGGCCCTGTCGCATTCGCTGGTCCAAATCTTCCTAGTAACCAACCGCCTTGGACCCAGCAGGGAGGCTTTGTGTCCGACATGACCGACCTGCGGTTAGTCGTTCATTGCTGAGGCGACTCAGTTGTAGGAAATCCCACCAGGCCGGACAAGCCATTGAAAGTGGGTGGGAATAAAGCATGTATCACCAAGACCAACCAAGGACTAGCCTGAAGAGTCAGTCCAAAAGGTTCACAAGGGTAGCATCGTACGGGGAAACCCATGCCTCCATCAATATTGGATTTCCAAGTTTCAAAACTGAGACAAAGAAGCAACGGTAAAAGAGGACATCGGACAGATGTTTTCAAGATCAAACTATTGCCTATTTCTAGGAGGCCGTTGAGGGCGAACTTGTTCATGTATAGTATAGCTTTTTCCTCTTGTTAGCGCTTCCTTCGTCCAAAGCCTGGACAATGCCATAAAGGCAGGGTATAATTCGCCGCTAGGATTAGGAGTGAGAACGTAAGGGGGAAAATGGGAATAAACTAGGTCAAAATTAGATCCCCGGCCAACCGGCGAGCAGCTTTCACTACTTGTTACTTGGCCTTCCAGCTATACGGCCTATGCCGTAAATTGTAATATGGCTTATGATCGTCGGGGTGGGGTTAGCCAACGGCCCAACGGCCGCGGTCCCGGCAGGGGACCCCCTTGTCAAAATCCCGCGGATGAGAGCCGGACTCTATGCTAGTACTATCTAGACCCTACCTAGGCAGTCTAGTATTTCTTGCTAGGACATCATGTCATGCCCAGACAATCTTCTAATATGTACAAGTACATATACAAAGCCCTTGATTAAAGTGACGATAACCGGCGGATAATCCATGGAGAGAGGCAAGGCCGAATCCCCTCAAGTTGGTACACGATACAATCATCCAACGGGCAAAGCGCACCGGCAATCCGGGCCTCGCTTTGCACGACCTTTAGAATTGTGTCAGTCATGGCAAATGCTGCGTGTACTACAAAATGGTCACCAGCTATGAAGACAGTGTCAAGCGATCCTTTTTTACGCGGAGTGAATTGCAGTGTTACATCAGTTCTCGCCAACTCATCTTGGATCAAGTGAAGAAAACTGATCAGTAACTTTGCTACTTGCATGTCACTCGGGCGAGGGAACCCGCCCCTGGACATATAGCTAGTTTTCTCATTAGGTTCCGGCGCCGGTGCAATCAACCCAGAACCAACCGAGAACCCCAAAGGGCACCAATAGGATAAAAAGATGCTGATGGGATATGGACCCACGCTCGACTGCAACTGTTGGTTGACCCTTGACAAGAACCCAAGCCGGGCGTATACCCAAACCGGGTTGTTCGAAATATGGAAACCGTACATGTAATGTGTCTGGGATTGGGATGGAGAGGGTTTCCTCCTCCTGGAATTTCGAGTAGCATTTTCAAAATCTTGCTTCTCGTGGCGGCGGGCACCCCTGAGCCGCGCGCAAGAGCCAGGCATACTGTGAAAGGACTGTGTAGTTCCAGTCTACACAGTCTTTCCTAGATAAAAGGGTCGTCCATATGCCTGTAGCTAAAAAGACAGGTTTTTCTATGTTGTCCCTCTTTTGTAAGATTGACAAGTCACAACAATTGCCAAAGCCGATGACATCCGGACCAAGCCTGCCAACACTAACAGGAACCGAGCATACCAACAGCTTCCCACGATAGCTCATCTAATCAACTTTCAGGAATGGGCGACGCTATTCAGGCCGGAGCGGACTCCAAGCTCTTCAAGCCCCTCAAGATAAACAATGGCAGGATCGAGCTGAAGCATCGGGTGGTCATGGCGGCCCTGACACGAAACCGCGGAACCCCCGAGAACAGCGAGTCCACGGCAGAAAACCCAAACCGCGTCTGGATCCCGAATGATGTGATGCTCGAATACTACACCCAGCGGACCACCCCGGGCGGACTCATAATTACCGAGGGTCTGCCTCCTTCGCTTGAGGTGAGGGGAAGCATATCCCGTCAACCAACATGCATATCCAACACCGGCCCAACGTGCCCTTGTCCGGTGTGACCCGGTTACTCTATGCTGACTCTTTTCTTTTTAATGTTAGAGCAATGGCATGCCTGGCGTACCGGGTATGTTCACCAAGGCTCAAGCCGACGGGTGGAAAAAGATCGTCGATGCCGTGCACGCCAAGGGGGGATACATGTACGCACAGCTGTGGCATGCCGGCCGCGCAAACATCCCCTATCTGACCGGAACCCCCATCGTCTCACCGTCCGGGCTGCCCTGGGATGACCCGGAGGAGCACTACATGTACCCTCCGCCCCATAGCAAGGAGCCGGTAAAGCTGGTTGACCACCCGCCCATCGAGCTCACCCCGGAGCACATCAACAGGACTATTGATGACTACTGCGCCGCCGCCGCCACCGCCATGGAGGTTGGCTTCGATGGGGTGGAAGTCCATGGAGGTAATGGATATCTGCCTGAGCAGTTTCTCAGCTCCAACGTCAACAAACGGTCCGACAAATACGGCGGCTCCTCTGAGAAACGCTGTACTTTTGTCTTTGAGCTCATGAACGCCCTCTCGGAGAAGATTGGGCAGGAAAATCTCGCCATCCGACTGACACCTTTCGGGCTTTTCAACCAAGCTCGCGGCGAGCAGCGCGTCGAGACGTGGACACACCTGTGCCGTAGGCTCAAGAGCCAGTTGCCAGCATTATCCTACGTGAGCTTCATCGAGCCGAGGTACGAGCAGATCTTCTCCGAGGCCGAGAAGCAGAAGTTCCTCGACTCGTGGAGTCTGCCTGACGTCGACCTCGCAGCCTTCAGGTCTATCTTTGGCGACACGCCGTTCTTCTCGGCCGGGGGCTTTGACGACAAGAACTCCTGGGGACTCTTGGAGGATGGTGTGTATGATGGTCTCGTATACGGCCGCTACTTTGTGAGCAATCCTGATCTGCCAGAGAGGCTGCGTCAGGGTCATCCACTGGCCATGTATGATCGCTCTCGTTTCTATGGACCGTTTGAGGACCCGACCATTGGGTACACGGATTACCCCCGGTATAGCAACTGAGCCCAGGGACAGGCTACGCCGCCGGATCAAGCTTCTTAGCCTAGATATGCCAATTAATAGATAACACAAGGGGGAACTTTGAAGACGCTGCTCAACTTTCAGATTTGTTGGCAACTCTGCTTAGGCTGCATGATCATTGATGTCTACTATTTGACGCATGTGTGGGGGGAGGTATAACGTTGTGAAGATCTACGCCTATTCCCATCTCAGACTAAAGACGGAAGTTCCTCCGCGCGAGATACCCACCTCCAGGTCACCCTTGGAGATGCTCTTGGGAATTTGTCCGCCCAGCCTCTCCAGGATAATTTTGGATCCGGATGAGCTTGGAGGGAGCTTGTAAAAAGCCCGACCGAATTTACTTAGGAAGCCCTCCAGTTTCTCCTGGGTAATATCTGCATCGGAGATGATGCCCTTCTCGGCGGCCTCCTCCAAAGCCAGGAGAACGAGTTGGGTGGCGCAGGGTTGGGTGAAGACACCTGCAGGCGGTTGGTTGTCGGAGCCAACGTTCTTGGAGGCGAGTGGGTGAGGCGCGCTGTCGGTACCGCTGATCCACCCGGGGAGGGGCGTGAGAGTAAGTAAGAGGAAGGATGAAATAACAACGACGGGAGAAACCACAATCTTGACTGGGGACGTGATGCCGACTTACAAGAAGAACTTGGACTCGCCGCTGACGACAGCCCTGAGTAGCGCGTCTCTGTCCTGGGGCGTCTTGGGGATGGGTTTGCAGAACGCCAAGGGATCCACGTTGCTGATATCACCTGTGAGATAGAGGTGGTGCGCGGTGATGGTGGCTAGAAATGAATTAGTTGACAGTTCAAAGGAAGCAAAAGATGACATGAAACAGTGATCTTTGAAGGAGGACCACTCCAGCTTACCGCTGACGGTTGGCCCGCAAGCTCGAACGGCGTCGAGTGCCGCTGCTGTGGAGCAGTGCTCGAGAATGATCCTCAGGCGCGGGAAAGAGTCATGAATGTTCTGGAGAGTAGGGAGGAAGGCCTCCTCGTGCGTCTGCCCATCGGGAACAATGCCCGGCACTTCGCCGTGGATGTTGAGGACCATATCATGCTTCTCCATTGCCCCGAAGGTGGGGTAGAAGTCATCGAAGGATGTGACGCCGGCATCCGAATTGGTCGTGACGCCTGGCATTTTCACTGTCAGTTCACATGGCTACGGTTCTTGGTAATGTCCACAAATCAAAGATTGAAGCTCAATAATTGTCTCACCTTGAGGGTAGACCTTGACGCCGGTGATACCAGCAGCCGCGGCCTCAGCAATGACTTCGGGGGTAATGGACTTGTGCAACTTTTTTCGAAGGAAACATTGTCAATAACGGCAGGCAGTTCATCCACGATGACAATGATGTGATGGGAGGGGACGCACATAGAGGGACATGAGGTAGGTAACATTGGGCTCGAGGGCTTTCAACTTGGATTGATATTCCAGCGCCTGGGCCGGCGTCGTGATGGGAGGCTGGAGGTTGGGCTAAGCACGGTTCTCTCTCTACATGTCAGCCAAGCAAACCCTTTCACCCTTTTAAGTACGCAAAACATGTCGAGGGACTGGCGCACCATGACGAAAACAGTGTCGACGCCGCCATCACGAATCGAGGGCGTCACGAGCTCCATCATCTCGTCTTGTCGCAGGTGGACGTGCATGTCCGCCGTTGGCGGCAACTCCAGGCGAGTGGTCTCTTTGAGCTGCATGATGAATGTGTCTGGCCTGGCCTCTTGTCAAAGCTTTTTATATAGACAAGTGTGAAATGTTGGAGTGATATATCCAAACAAGCAAAGTCATTTGCCAAAGTTGAGGTTTTGCGCGTAATTCTGAATTTGTGAGTGTGGTAAATCTTCAACCAACACCCGACCCACTTTAACATAAGAAGGCAAGTCAGAGGTTTAAGGCAAGAACCGGGCCTAGCTGCGAATGACAGAGAATATTATTGACTTTGACTTTCCATTTTTGGTAACCAATGATGATGCCCAGTAGATACCAAATGGGTGCTATTTCCAACTACTATACTTATCTATGATAAGTTATCAAGTGTTGAGTTTTACATTGAAATACCCTAGATGGGTACTACTTATACTCAGCCCATCGTATAGGCAAGGATATGATGGATGCCTTATGATATTTGACTTCATTTTGTCAAAATCCGACATGGTGTCTTTGAATTTGCTGTTCCTCAGCGGATACTTGAAAAATACGAAGTAATGCGATTGGGTGAATTGGATGAAGGAAATGCCAGAAATCGTGTCCCTTTCAATTTGTATTTGACGCCGTGAATAGTGACGGCAAATTTCCACGACAATTGGCACGCAGCTTTAGCGAACCGTGAGACGATGGCGTCGCGTTAGCGTCACTCAAGGCAGTGTAGTCTCGAGTCCAGAACGCATCCAGATGGGCGACATTTTACAGTACATCTCGGTAAAAGAATGTGAATCTTTGTTGGGGGTATAATAGAAGCCATCCTCCCGGTCTTAAGGTGTAAGTGGTGTGCACGACTTGGTTACATGATTCTAAATCATTTACCCTCAGCACGTCTCGCCTCAACCACCTCAGTACTGATCTGTAGCAGGCGGATTCCCGAGAGATACAAACCAAAGCAAAGCCTTTTCATTGAGCAGTACCCTCACTGGAACCTGTCGAACGATGTCTGATACGAGCAAGAACTTAAACAACATTGCCACCTGTCTCTGGTTCGACGGCAACGCAGAAGAAGCCGCCGAGCTGTATACGTCCATCTTCCCCAATTCCAAAATCACCACTCGGAATCACTACCCCAACGTCGGCCAGGAGATCCACGGGCGCGAGCCCGGCAGCCTCATGATCATCGAGTGGGAGTTGAACGGCAACAAGTACGTCGGCCTCAATGGCGGCCCAAACTTCCAGTTCGACGAGGCCGTCTCGATTATGGTGTCGTGCGCAGACCAGGCCGAGGTCGACTACTACTGGGCCAAGCTCGGCCAGGGCGGCGACGAGAGCCGGAAGCAGTGCGGTTGGCTGGCGGACAAGTTTGGGCTGAGGTGGCAGATTGTCCCCCGGCAGCTGTTGGAGATGCTCCAGAGCACCGAGACGGACAAGAGGGAGCGAGCCTACATGGCCATGATGGGGATGAAGAAGCTGGACGTGGCTGAGCTCCAGAGGGCGTTCGACGGGAAGTGAGGTAGTGGGCGCAGTTCACACGAAGATCATAAATATGAAGAAGATTACTACCACGTACCAGTATGCTATGTCTATAGTCCTATCAGTAGTACTTGATTGCTCTCCGCAAGGCAGGAATACTGAATGAACACTGAATATTCTTGACTCACGACTCCGGACGACTCACATTGTCCTTTTCCTCCGGAACAGTACGTCACCAACGGTCAATCGGCCAAGACCTCAAGCGTGCAAATCAATCCAGCCGTGATGAGATGCCGAGAGGGTACTTTGTACTCTGTACTGTGTCCCAAGATCGAGGGGCCGATGAACTGAAGCGACCACCCGAAGGTCTGCAGCTGTAGTTCTTAGTTTTATGAGTTGTACACTGTTAAAAAGGTACCTACCCCGCATGACACATTATTACTGGCCTGCACCTTCAAGTTATCCGTACTGCTACTTGTGAAGTTGTGGTAACAGTAATGGTAATGGTAATGGTAACCCCCACTAACAAGCTTCTTTCCTTCCCCCATGCGGAGTGTTCTGGATCTTGCCCCAAACTGCCAAACTAGACTAGTGGCCGGCTGTCCATCTCGACCATTCTTTCAAGCTTGCACCTGCCACGCCACGAATGCGGTTGTATTGATTTCTTCACACCTTAACAGGCTTCTAGTGGTAGGTGCAACGTGACGCAATCCATACCCACGCGCTACCGCCGGATTGATCGAGTAGTAGTAATTTAGTAGCAGCTCGGCCAGTGATGTGCCGACCTCCTCATTTCACATAGAATCACCTCGACAGGATACCCGACAGGACCTACTAGTACTAGTAGTTCTCTTCAAGACCGTCCCTTGACCTAAACAATGCCGTGACCCTTCCTACTACTTCTTCTCTTACAATTGCATTTCTACTTCCAAGGCTGTGACATCAGTTCGACCTACAAATGAAGCCATTCTCATCATCATCGTTGTTGGGCTTCCTAGCTCTTCTCCTCCTCCTCCTAGCTCATCCAACAGGTGCTGAATCCTCCCAATCAGAAGATGAGAAAGAGGTGACTTTCAAATATGTGCAGCCCCGGGACACAAAGATATTAGGCCCATATGGGCACTCGCCACCCATATATCCATCGCGTAAGCACTCCCATCCTATCCCATCCCATCCCGCTCCCTACCAGACTGGCAACACTACCGTATAACGCTTGTACTGAGACATGTCACTACAGCCAATGCGACGGGCAATGGAGGATGGGAGGCTGCTCTTGCCAAGGCCAAAGACTTTGCCGCACAACTGACCCTGGAAGAGAAGTCGGGAATGGTCACCGGCACCCCCGGACCCTGCGTCGGCAACATCGCCGGAATTCCTCGTCTCGGCTTCGGCGGCCTCTGTCTACAGGACGGTCCGCTGTCGATCCGCCTCGCCGACTATGCCAGTGTCTTCCAGGCCGGTATCTCCGCGGCCTCCACCTGGGACAGGGACATCCTCTACGAGCGCGGGTTCGCCATGGGCGAGGAGTTCAGGGCCAAGGGTGCGCACATTGCCCTGTCTCCAGTCTGTGGCCCGCTCGGTCGTTCCGCCTACGCGGGGCGCAATTGGGAAGGCTTCAGCCCAGATCCCTATCTAAGCGGCGTGGCCATGGAGAAGACCATCATCGGACATCAAGACGCCGGCGTACAAGCTACACCCAAGCACTTTATTGGCAACGAACAAGAGACCATGCGGAATCCAGAGTATAACCTCAGCGCCGGACCATCTGCCGTCAGCACCGCGGCACTTTCATCCAACATTGACGACAGAACCATGCACGAGCTGTACTTATGGCCCTTCGCCAACGCCATTCGCGCCCGAGCCTCAAGTGTCATGTGCGCGTACCAGAGGATCAACGGCTCGTATTCTTGTCACAACTCCAAGGCCCTCAATGGCTTGCTAAAGGGCGAGCTGGGGCTCCAGGGCTATGTCATGTCGGATTGGGGTAGTACACACTCCGGCGTAGCGTCAATGGAGTCCGGACTGGATATGAACATGCCTGGAGGTATGGGTCCATACGGAGCTCTGACCAGCGCCGGATCATTCTTTGGGGATAATGTGGTCAAGGCTGTGAACAACGGCAGCCTGCCTGTCTCGCGAGTGGACGACATGATTGTCCGGATCATGACCCCTTACTATGCACTCGGCCAGGATCAAGACTTCCCGGATGTCGACCCGTCTTCTGCCGATCTCAATTCCTTCTCATCCCAGTCAACTTGGACCTACAAGTTCAATCTGACGGGAACTCGCAGCCGGGACGTACGTGGAAATCATGGCGATCTCATTCGTCGACACGGTGCCGCCGCCACTATACTTCTCAAGAACGACAACAAGACGCTACCTCTCAAGGCACCCAAGTCGATTGCCGTCTTCGGCAACAGCGCCGGCGATATCACCGAGGGCTTTTACAACCAGATGGACTACGAGTACGGCGCTCTCGTGGCCGGCGGCGGCTCCGGCACCGGCCGATTATCGTACCTGGTCAGTCCGCTGGCAGCTATCAACGCACGAGCGAAGCAAGACAATACGCTGGTCCAGCAGTGGTTGAGAAACAAGCTCGTGGCATCTTCCGATGTGCGCCAGCTCTGGATCCCCAAGCCCCCGGAGGTCTGTCTCGTATTCCTCAAGACGTGGGCCGAGGAGGCCAAGGACCGCACCAGCCTCCATGTGGACTGGCAAGGAGACGATATGGTCGAGTCGGTGGCCAAGCATTGCAACAACACCGTGGTCGTAACCCATTCTTCGGGCATCAACGTCCTCCCGTGGGCCTCCCACCCTAACGTCACGGCCATCATCGCAGCCCATTTTGCCGGCCAAGAATCCGGCAACTCGCTCGTAGACATCTTGTACGGCGATGCTAACCCTTCGGGCAAGCTGCCGTATACTATTGCACACAGTTCTAGCGATTACAACGCTCCACCCACGACGGACGTCAACACCACAGGGGAGTATGACTGGCAGTCCTGGTTCGACGAGAAGCTCGAGATTGACTACCGCTATTTTGACGCTCACAACATCTCCGTGCTCTACGAGTTCGGGCACGGTCTGTCATACACAACCTTTGACCTGGGGAAGTTGGAAGGAGAGGCCGTAGGTGGCGGCGGCAGCGTGACCTCATCCCCGGTGACCTCATCCCCGGAGCCGATGCCCATTCAACCCGGCGGAAATCCTGCACTGTGGCAGACGATACATACCTTCTCTGTGCCTGTGACCAACTCAGGTGAATTGACCGGCGCCACCGTGGTCCAGCTCTACGTGACCTTCCCTGAGAGCACGCCAGATGGCACCCCTCCACGACAGTTACGGGGTTTCGACAAGGTCTTTCTCGCGGCTGGAGAGACCGGAACCGCGAGGTTTGAGATCATGCGCAGGGATCTCAGCTACTGGGACGTTGTGGCCCAGGAATGGCAGATTCCTAAGGGTGAATTCACCGTCAGCGTCGGCTTCAGTAGCAGAGACCTCAAGCAAACTGCAAAGATTATACCGGTGCAATAGCGCACACGATGCTATTGCTTCTTGAGCAAAATCCTCTTCAAGAACTCGAATGACCGGCGAGAAGGTTGTCATTCTAATTGAGCGTCTGTCGTTGTTCATGTATAGTTAATGCTGTTGTTACTTACATTCATCGAGACGATCGCGCCCTCAGAGGCCAGGATCAAGGAACATTACAGAGTTTCCGGAGTTATGACAAGGCGAAAAGAACAGTGACGAGACCAAACGTTCACACTCAACACATAGAGCTTGATATATAGCCAGCATAATTGAGGAAGAGATATGCGCGCCGGCCTTCCTTCTCGTTTAATGCGCTGCCGTGATGTCCACGAAACATGGGGTCTATCACCACGTGGTTGTGCATGCCGCTCCCCTGACGATCGCCCTATAATTATGCCGCAGAAAGGCACATAGAGCTGCAACCAGATCTTATCAGTCGATCGTCTGTATCATGCGCCTGCCCTTTAATGAGCCTGACAGTCTGGCACAAGATGTCCTCTATAGATGCTCCAGAACCTGCTGTGTTTTAGTACAGTCAATGCGACAAGCCTCAGATTAACTGTTACTGGTGACAAATGCTTCGAAATCCGTTGACTTGGTCGTTAATAGGGCGATTTCTTTATTCTCATATTCACCGGTGAGGTTACGATTCTCCGGCTTTAGAAGATCTAGACCGTACCACAAGGACCATGAAACTGTCCTAGTACAGCCAGGCCGGCATGGGAACAGACCAGATGAAAGGCTTTAGTCAGTCCGATTCAACATCGAGAAGCAAGGCCTTTTGGATATTTCTCTAGAGTACACCGGCTTAGAGCGCACTGTCAGTGCGACGCTATTGGGAAACGGCGTGTTGTGGAGTTACCCCAGGACGGGGGGTGGACATGGCCCCCATGCCAATGTACCGTGCCAGCCGCGTTACGACTAAGAATTCTCGATAGTCAGTTGAATATTCGTAATACTATGAAACAGAACTTTAGGCAAGAAAATGCCGTCGGTAATGGACCTTCTTACACGCCAACCATGGGGTATGCCGGCAGTCCAATAGTACTACTTTCACTACCAGCACTATCAAATATGAGTACATGTACTGCCTGGAATCCGGAGAGAATATCGCCCCACCCGCATTAGCGGCCATTCTTCTTCCCACATTAAGAAGCTGCCAAGGTGCCAAGTCATGGGTGCTTCCGAACCAGATCGTGGCGCCGGCACTCATGGGCTGCAAGCCACCGGGGCTCCAATACCGCTGCGCGTGCTGACATGGCAAGTATCATGCCGATAGGGCCATTCACCAGGGAGAGTGCCCGAGCAAAGGCGGGAGAAAAAGAATACAAGAGTTCTGAAGGTCACAGATCGAAACAAAGGAAATTTCCCCTCTCTTCTCCTCTCCTCTCTTCCCTCTCCCCCCAGTACAGAACCCAGAAGAAGTGGGCACTTTCAACCAGGATGGGTGGTTTGCGTCAGAGCACAAGATGCCGTCTTTGCCGAGTTTCCGGGGAAACTCAATCGGAGGGAGCCAATTTCGCAGTCTCCTCCAATAAGACCAGCCCGCAAAACAAGCATTGGGGTATAAGCTCATTTTTCAAGGTTATTTTGGCGTACCGAGGATAACAGAGCAGTCGAGCTATTCTCGCTGAGCGCTTAATGGTCAGTGCGGCTCCATCGCCACAAGGATCTTCTCTTGCTCCCTTGCTGCGTCGGCAAGTAGGAAGTTTTGCCCAGAAGTGCGTAATTGAACCGGCCCGCCTCTGTTCATGGATCATTTGATACAAGTAAGCCCGTCAACGCACAGTTTCCTAGGTGTCGGGTGATCTGGAGGCTCGGAGACCAAAGAGGTTTTTTTTTTTCTTTCAACGTGAAAACGAGGTAACACGGTGACCAGTGCGGCCAGTCGTATGTACTGGCACACATAAGTATGTCATCCATATCTCTTGGCTCTCGGCTCACCGGCACTGAGACTCACACCCCGGTAGCTCCACGTCACATGGACGGCTTTCTCTAGGATGACTCGCCCACTTCGCGAAGTCATCGGTGTCGGGAACAGTGGGGAACGAACCAACGCAGACATCAATATCAATGAGTTGCACACCTGCACGGCGTTGCCGTTGTTAATCGGCCGATTCGACCAATTCAGTGGTTCCCGATCTGCAAGCCCGCTCTGAGCGAGCCTCAAGCCCCCTCATACTTGTAGACGGCACAGCACAATGCCAATCGACCAGTGCCGCATCTATCCACATTCAACAGGCGGAGTTTTGAAGGATTGTGAGGCTCCAGCTCCGTCGCTTAAGTCATTTCACCGCTAGGCTGGACAAAAGGTGTGATTTTACTGGTGTTGCAAACTTCCCCATCGTATTGCTGCAGGTTACCGAGATTCCAACCTCGCTCGTTTGTGGTGGATCAGCCCATGAACCGTCTTCCCACGAGTTGGTGTGCTCACTTTGAAGCTCGTGCTCATATGAACTTACTCGTAAGCCACACAATGTGCTGGTGTCTGGTCGGCCACCTCTGCACACGCAAAGCTGAAATGGGTAAAACACACATGCCGTTTAGCCCGTCTTCCAAGAGACATGATGAAGCCCGGGTGAGGGTCGGAGAGCGCCCGGAAACCATCTGCTAGGCTACTAGCCAACATCCTTGTTAAGCCGAGCCGTCATTGCACGACGTCAGTGTTCTATAGGGATGGCGTGTGATACGCGGGCATGAGGGGAAATGGAGGATGCGGGATGCAAAAGCCAGGGCTAGGGTAGCTCATGGAGACAGGTGGTTGCCAACCAGGATCGACCGACTCAGAAAGGCTGCCTTCAAGGTTGTTCCGGGGTTGTTGAGGTACCTCCCAAAGTTCATTCCTGCCGCTGTGAACTCATGTCTCATGCAGTTCCTTCCCTGTACAAGCCCAATTTCATGCTACTTTGGAAAGCGATCCCAGCCGGCTCTTGCCCGCCCCCATAACAACGTGGGTCTGGGGTGGGTGGCCCATGGGTCGCAACAATCATCGGCGCAACAATCGGCGTTCAAGTTGGTGGGAGCTCGTGCTTTTGCGATTACGGGCTACGGAACAGTGGCAGCGTTGGCCTCGCCGTAAAAAGGGAGCACCTTAAAGTACCTAAAGTAGTAGTTGTAGTAGTAGCTGTAAGATAGTGGGTAGCAAGGTAGGTTGTCATCCACATAGCAGCAGACTTACAAAAGCCGTCCAGCTCCCCCCTCACGCGTCACAAGTAATGCCGCCCTCCAAGAAGCTTCACTTTCATCTCTGATGTTACTGTAGAGGCTCTTGAAGTAAGACCAGACCTTGAAGGCGTGAAGACTTTGAGACGAGACGCACGAGTTCATCTCCCTTGTTGCCAACATGGCCGACACCACTACAGAAGCTGCCGCTGCTCGCGATGGCCCTGCGCCGGGCAATCCTGCGCCAGCTGACCCTCTCGCCGTGGGCATTATTCCCACAGCCAAGCAAGGATTGAAAGATTTGTTCATCTGGAGGAAGCGTGTCATTGTTAGCAATGAGTACGGCGAGACCAGGTGCGAGTGGCAGGATCCCGACAAGTTCATCAACCCTTTCAGCCTCTTCAGCCAACTATCCGGTAGGGCATGGCTCTTTTTCCTTTGCGGATTGGCTGCCTGGACGGCCGACGCTTTCGACTTCCACGCGCTATCCATCCAGACCAAGAAGTTTTCCGAATACTACAACACAAGCAAGACCAATGTCACTACCGCCATCACCCTTACCCTTCTTCTCCGATCAATAGGCGCTGCCTTCTTTGGTCTCGCAGGTGACAAATGGGGCCGCAAATGGCCCATGGTTGTCAACATGAATGTCCTCGGTGTCCTCCAGATCGCCACCATCTACAGCGGCACGTTTTCTCAATTCCTTGCCGTACGAAGTCTCTTCGGCCTCTTTATGGGCGGTGTCTACGGCAATGCCATTGCTATGGCACTTGAGGAGTGCCCGTAAGTTCTTTCAGATTAATTACCCGTCAAGTGTCTCGAGTATTTGTTGACAGGGAGAAAAGGACCGCCGCGCGTGGTTTGATGTCCGGTATCCTACAGCAAGGCTACTCTTTGGGTTACGTTTTTGCTGCATGCGCCAATCTTGGTGTCGGTGGCGGCACTGACAGTTGGAAGACGGTCTTCTGGATCGCTGGTGAGTACTCCTCATACTGAGCGATGAGAAACAGTGATTCTAATAGCGCATAGCTGGTATCTCTATCGGTGTCGGCATTATCCGCATATTCTTCCCCGAATCGAGGCAGTTCGTTGAGGCCAAGAAGATTGAGAAGAAGTCGACTTCGGCCGGCGCGTTTTGGCGAGATGTGAAGCTTATGATGCGCCACGAATGGAAGATGTGCATTTACTGCATCATTCTCATGACTTGGTTCAATTTCTATTCCCATACGTCTCAGGATTCTTACACCACGTTCATGCTTGAGCAGAAGGCGCTCGACAACAGCGGTGCTTCGCGTGCCTCTATCATCATGAAGGTCGGCGCTTGTGTTGGCGGAACCATCATCGGATACCTCAGTCAATTCGTGGGCCGCCGCCGAGCGATTGTGGTGTCATCTCTCATCTCCGGAGTCCTTATCCCTGCTTGGATCTTGCCCAAGAGTGAGTCGGCTCTGAGCGCGACTGGATTCTTCATGCAATTCTTTGTCCAAGGCGCATGGGGAGTCATTCCCATCCACCTCAACGAGCTGTCTCCCGTTGCGTTCAGATCTTCCTTCCCCGGTGTTACTTACCAGATCGGCAACATGATCTCCTCGCCGTCGGCGCAGATTGTCAATGCCATTGCCGAGGCGACCCTGATCAAGGGACCCAACAACGACAAGGTTGAGGCCTACGGACCAACCATGGGTGTCGCCACTGCTATCATTGCTCTAGGCATTGCAGTGACAACCATGGTCGGACCTGAGAAGCGTGGGAGGAGCTTTGATCATGCCGTTGCTGGTGTCGATAGTGACTCGGCCTCTGAGAAGCACAAGGTAGTTGATGAAGAAAAGGGAAGTGTTGATTTGGCGGAGAAGAAGAGGACGGAGACTTGATCGCTGGCGACCGTTGGATAAATTGGTAGGCAGGGGACGCTACACCTGCGATCGAGCAAGCGGGGACCCGTCTGTTGGACCATGGTGAGAGCTACCATGTCTTGAAGTATATATGTATTTCGATTGCCGAGTCAAACTGCGTCTCTATGAGTAGTAGCAGCAAAGAAAGGACGCTTAGTTGCAGAGTTTGACAAGCAAATTCAATTGCAAAATAAATGCAGGAAAGACCTCGTCGCATCCGCGATCTCTACCTAGTGCACTGTCCTGTACAACGGCCCGGTGTCCCCGCCCGCTATGGCCATGTAGGCTACACTCGTGCGTGCGTTCCATGGTGGCCCCAGCTTACCCTGCCAACCTGGGGCAGCTCCAAGCTTCCGACGTCAATCCCATCCGTCTTCCCCAATTCACCTCTCGCACCGCACCCTGTTGCGTTCACCATCCCAAGGAGCACCGCCATGGCTTCCTACGTCGACAACCCCCTCGCCGAGCCCTCGAGCGGTGCGTCTGCCGATGTGCGCAGTGAGGTTAAGAAGCCCAAGAAGAAGAAGGTGCTGCTCATGGGCAAATCCGGCTCCGGCAAGTCCAGCATGCGCAGCATCATCTTCAGCAATTATATTGCGCGCGACACCCGCCGACTGTACGCACAGCCCTCTCTCTCCCATTCGCTCGGGTCTTTGGTCGAATGCGTTCATGCAGAAATCTCGAATTGCTAACAAACTTGCGCGTGCAGAGGCGCTACGATCGACATCGACCTTTCCCACGTCAAGTTCCTCGGCAACCTCACACTCAACCTCTGGGATTGCGGGGGCCAGGAAGCATTCATGGAGAACTACCTCACGCAACAGCGTGTTCACGTCTTTTCCAACGTCGGCGTCCTCATCTACGTCTTTGACATCGAGTCCCGGGACGTCGATCGCGATCTCGCCACCTACGTTACCATTCTGTCCGCCCTCCTCCAGTTCTCCCCGACTGCCAAGATCTACATTCTCATACACAAGATGGACCTGGTGGTTCCCTCGGCGCGCGAGTCCATGTATGAAGATCGTGTCCGCCTTGTCCGGCAGAAGACGTCCGAATTCGCACACACAATCGGCGACGGCGGTGCCGCCGTGGATCTCGTGCCCTTCGCCTCGTCGATCTGGGATCAGAGCCTCTACAAGGCGTGGGCCTCCATCATCCACGACCTCGTGCCCAACCTCTCCGTCATCGAGCGCAACCTCGCCAACCTAGGGCAAGCCATCGAAGCCGAAGAACTCCTCCTCTTCGAACGCACATCCTTCCTGGCTGTGTCATCCTGGACCTCCGCGGAAGGCCAACGCAACCCCACAGAGGACCGCTTAGAGCGCATGTCCAACATCATGAAGCACTTCAAGCAGAGCATTTCGCGCTTCACCGGCACTCCACGCAATGCCGAACAATTCATCCGCATGGAGCACAAGGCTGGCATGCGCTTTAGCCTCTTCATCCTCAAGTTCACCACCAACACGTATCTCATGGTCGTCCTACCTCCCGGCGAAGCCAGGTTCAACGCCGCTATGCTGAACTGTCAAATCGCCATCCAGCATTTCAAGTTCCTAGACGGGCCCGCTGCGCAGCCGCCTACATCTACCGCAGTTGCAGCTTAAGACCGGGCCTTTGTGCAAGAAGGCTGTGAATTGCCATTTTGGAGTTTTAGGTTTTAGAAGATACCATGTGGTCAAAGACCGGAGGCGTTTTTGGGGATGGAAAGTTTGATTTCTGGCACTTGTTGTACTTTAGTACTGGATCGGCTTGAAATGCATTGTCATAATATTGAGAGTTTGTGATAGCCGCTGTATGTCATGAAAACCACCCTGTGGCAATTTCAGTCTTCTATTGAGGCTCAAACGATTTATCTAGTGACTCCAGTGCAAGAAACACATCCTAGAATGATTTGGAAAACGCCGCAGCCTCCGCATCCTATGACCACTTCACTACGGCGGTTCCACCCTTCTTGAACTCTGCCATCTCACCAAGCACTAGATCTTTGTCGGTGTGCTCTTTGTTGGGGAAAGTAGTTGCAAGAACCCACGGGCGGCTCTGGGTATCAGGTGAGGCGGACTGGATGAAGCCGTAAACGTCGCCTACTGTGCTTGTCGTGTTGAATCGCGCGGGAAGTCTAGTACCGTCGGGTAACTGGATACGGAGCATAAGGGTTGGCTGTGAACTATCTACAGCGGGTGCCGGATCGTTGCTGGCCGCGGCTGAAGATGTAGTTGGGGCAGGTTGCGTAGCTGCACCGCTGGCTGAGCTGGTACCTTCAGTGCCAGGCAGAGGGCTGCCCAGCCGCCGTCCTGAGCCACCGAAAGGCTTGTACTTCTTCGGCTGCGGCTGATAGGGCGTGTCGTGTTGTTGAAGTTTGACATCGACGGGGGCGTCATGCTCAACGTTCATGAGGTGCAACGGCGCTCGGCCCTGGCGGATGAGCTGGAGGTCGGACATATTGGCGGGATCGTCGAAGCGCCTTAGCTCGCCGTCGTCGATACTGAAACCGTCCTGCCAGATATGCAAAACGCGCTCCTGAGGCTCCATATTCCTCGGGCGTGGCGGTCCCTGTGGATCAGGTATGCTTCTGCTCTCAGTGCCATCACCACCAAGTGTCACGCCAGTACCGCGGAAGAAAGACGGCTGTGACGGCCCGGGGGCATCAGCAGCTGCTGCCTCTGGACGAGAAGAGTTGCTATTTTGTGTTAGCGAGTGTGAAATCACTTTTGGTGGGATTTCATGCGTACGCCTTGGCTTTCGCCAGCAGATCACCAATAATCTTCTTGGAACCTCCTCCCTCTTTCTTGGGATCCTGAACGGCGAGCCCAGACTTCTCTCCTCCCGCAAACAGATCACCACGGTTATCATCGTCCTCGTCGTCATCGAAGTCGTCGTCACTGTCGTCCTCGTCCTCTTCATGCACATGAGAAGCGCCTCCTAGCGATCCTAGTGTGGCAATGCCCTTTTTCTTCTGCTGTGACTGTGCTGCGGGCTTGCGAGTACCCCGGCTGCCGGAAGCTTGCGGTGCCGGTCGACCATCCAGTGTTCGGGGACCAGTGTACGATGCGTCTGGTGTTTGCCCCCCTGTCTGGGTCTGCTCGGCTTTCCTCTCATCGTCATCTTGGAAGTATGAGTTTGTGGCCGCCATCATATCCCAGCTATTCGCCTGGAGATATTGAGTTGCCTTATCTCGGCGTCAGCAAGTAGTGCTAACAGCTGGTTTCCCATTTCCAAACTTACGACATCGGGAGCAGCTCCCGTCATGCTGCTAAACTCGCTGACCTTCACGGACTGATCTTGTTCGTCGGCCATGATGATGGACGAATGACAGATTGCTGCCGTATGGATCTACTCGTAAAGATTGTGCAAAGGAAGACCAGCTGGTTCATGCAACAGCGAGGTTGAAGAGAAGGTAGTGGGGGCAGGCCGAAAAAAGGACCCGCCACCACCACAGGCAGCTCGGTGCTAACGTCACTGGGAGCTTCAAGTTGACCTTGGGTGGTGGGGCAGGGGCACTGGCAGGGGCAGATGCGCCCGCCTTCTGGTACCTTCCGGGGCGTGGCTTGTAACTGCAGTGGAACTCACACAGGGTTGATGCAATTCTACGTACGGGTAGTACCTACATCAAACGGTCGCCTTGAGGAGAGCAGACTGATCTGATCGGAAACCTTACAGAACAAATGTGACTTTCAGAAAAACATCACATAGATTTCTCCGCCTAGAATGCCCAGAATAAGTGCAACCTGATTAAGTAGACTCAACGACCGTGACTTCATGACCTAGAAACTCTCGTGATCTAATGCACCCCACGGAACAGTGATTGGCCGCGGCCGACCATGTGCCTTTCTTAGTCATCGTTACAGCATAGCCGATCGGCGAGTCCCCAGCTCCATCCCCAATCCTTGGAGCTCGTCCCAAGCTGGGAGGACTGCAAACGAGCTCGCGACGTTTACAGCCCGGAGATGCTCCAAGCCCACGACGCAGGCCAACCCATTACGCTTCGCGTGATCTAATACCCGCCACAATGTCCTCTTTCGACGAGAACTCAAATCCTCTCGCCGAGTCAGGTGTGACCATGCGCTCCGACAGCGAGCAATATGAGCAGGAATTGTCGCCGTCCCGCGACTCTACCGATTCCCCTATTATCCTCTACAAGCCGCCCACCATCTGGTCACTTGTGCGTGGAGCTGCTATCAACTTGTTACTTCCCTTCATCAACGGTATGATGTTGGGGTTCGGAGAGCTATTCGCTCATGAGGCTGCCTTCCGCTTGGGATGGGGAGGGACAAAGGTGCGTCTTGAAACTCACTCTTGTGCTCTAAAGTAGCTGAGCTACGATAAAATTCCTCGACTTGCCGCTTTGCATTTGAATACTCACTAACTCGATTGGCAGGTGTTCCCCTTGACCCGCAGGAGAGCTCATCCCATCGGACCCGGCATCGAGATCACGGAGCCCCGGGAGAAGCCGAGACCCAGCCTTGAAGACTTCGCTAGTCTAGAATAAACGAACACAATAATAGCACGAAGGAGATCGTTCACTCGTTAACTCCGCAAGGACCGACTGTGTAATATGGCTTACTTGTCGGGCAAAGAGGCGGTCCATGCCGCGGCACGGACAGGACGACAATTATCTGAAAGAGGGCGTTGACTCAAATGGCGGTGTATATGATATTTTATAGAAGCAATCAAACGCATTGCAATGACTTATTATTGTTATCATACTGCATGTTCTTGCTGCTCCTATAATAAGATCCTGGATGGGCGCCTGTAGTGCCGGAGCCGGTGGACGTGAAAAAAAGTGGATACGTCGAGGTTTCGTCGATTATCGCGTACTCTTCAACCCGTAAAAAATTCCAATCTCCTCGCTGCGCGGTTCTCACAGCTGGCCAGACGCGACTAACAACCACAACCCGGCCGCCACAATGCTTCCGAGTAAAGGAATCGTGCGCTCGCTTCCTAAAGTGAGCGTATCAAGACAAGTCGTAAGCAAAAATGTGCCTATTGCCTCCGACATTCCCGCTGTCTTGCGATTCATGTTTCGCCATCCCGGACCATTCGCTGACTCTCTAATTAGGCTTCGACGAGGACACTCGAAAATGGTCGTCGATTCGGGACCTTACGATCGACTGTCGGGGGCGCAAATGGCCCGAGTTCTGGCTTGGGATCATCACTAAGGACAAGACATGCTGCCACACCTCTGGTCCTTGGGTCGGTAGCTTCAACGAGAAACCTCTCATGGCCATCCATGCCGAACGTCTCGCTATGGGGATACGGAAAATCGGGAAACGAGACCGCGAGCACAACGGCATCTTCCGATAGTATCAGCGCCGAAGCAGCCGCCGGCACTACCAACACCGTCGCAACCCCCCAGCAGCCGGCCCCTTTCCCGTCGCCTGAAGCCGAAGCCGCTCTCGCCTCGGCCGATCCCACCACGCAGCCCGACCTCTCGGCCATCAGCGATCTCGTCAACAGCGCCGATGAGATACTGAGCCGTCCGGAGGGCCTCGGATATCTGTCCTCTCTCGGCATGGATTACGGATGGGGCCCTTCGTCAATGATGCAATGGCTCCTCGAGCACATCCACGTTTGGGGTGGAATGGGCTGGGCTGGTTCCATCTGCGCCACGGCTGTCCTGCTCCGTCTCGCCATGTTCTATCCTACCATTAAGTCTACTCGCTTCAGCGCCCGCATGAAGGGGATGCAAGCGGACCCGCGCTTCAAAGAAGTACAGAAGAAGCTCAAAGCCTCCATGGGGACTTCAGACCGCCAGGGTATCAGTGAGGCCCAAGCCCTCAACGGGATACTCCGACGCGAGTATAACGTTCCCTTCGCCGAGATGGGCTGGGCGTTCCTCCCCATCCCTTTCAGTTATGGCTTATTCCGTGTCGTCACTGGCATGACGCACATCCCCGTTCCTGCAATGGAGCACTCTGGTTTCCTATGGTTTACGGACCTGACCGCCACGGACCCTTTCATGATTCTTCCTGCTGCTGCTTCGGCTTTGATGGTCGTAGCTATCAAGGTGAGCTCGAAAAATGTCTCCGTTTCGTTGAGGCTCTCTTATTATTGTTTTATCCTGTTTTAGGGTATTTGTTGCTAACTCCTACCACCTTACTAGCTCAACGCTCGTAACTCTCCCGAATCTCAGCAAGGCATGCTCAAGACGATGACTTATGTCGTTACACCGATCATGTTTATCGGCACTTCTTTCCTATCCGCGGGTGTCAACCTTATGGGTGTTGCCTTCGGAGCCACAACCCTCCTTACCACCGCTCTTCTCAACAACAATTCCTTCCGCCGCTCCTTCGACATCCCCCCAATCGACACGCGGCCCCGCGAAGTCAAGGTCACTCTTCCCGAAAATTCCCCCCCCGCCCCCGGCTCGGAGCCCGCGGTGCCTACATATGAGGCGCCCCGTCAGGCCCAGAGCTTCAAGCAGTCGATCAGCAGCAGCATCCAGGAGGCCAAGAAGGCCGTCACGGACAAGATGGCAAACGCCAGTGGTAGCGTGAGCCAGAGCGCGGAGGAGAAGGCTGAAAAGAGGCGCAGAGAACTAATCCGCAAGTTGGAAGACAAGCGAAGCCAGCAGGAGCGCGAGAACTTCGAATCCAAGTACAAAAAGAGGTAAAAAGAGAGGGCGGTGACAAGGTAGAGGGAGTACCTTTGCCTGCCTCGTCTGTCTCTCTGCCTTACCATGACTCTTTGTGCATAGCTTCTCCAGCTGCTTCAGTATGGAGGCTTAGCGGGGAGGCACGAGTGTAAATAAATGTATAATAGACCGTGACGCTTGGAGAAATAGCAAACCCCGCCACCTGTGAATGGGCGAGCGAGACATTATAGTATCACATGGGAAAATTGCTGGGTTATCTTTGCATATTTATCAAGCAGGGAAATATTGATCTCTGTTATTTCTGTTTACTTCGTAACTCATGCCTTTGACGTCTCTAAACATCGAAACTGCTCCCCTTGACTTCTACCCTATTGGCACTCTGAATAACCTCCCCACGCTCTCTCTCTCTCTATTTCTCATCTATGTGTGGGGAGTGCTTCCACAATCCTATGCAGCGCTCCTTGCTTTGATGAACGTATATTTCTTCCGCGTATTCCTCGTGGGCTCAGCCATCCCTGTTCCATACACCGAAGTCCATTCGTGTTCGTATTAAAAAACTGTTCCATCGCTATCTATGAGAATTGGTGGCTCCTTGGTATTAGGCCGATTGATTTCGGCTATTTCGCGTCCTCCCTGGAACAAAATTGTCAGTATTATGCTCAGTGTCAAGACTTTTGGGGAGGGCTACATGGGTTAGTGATTCTCACCTTCCAGGTTCCAGCCTCTAATAGTTGGGCTAGTGTCATCTCGTTGCCTGCCAACTCCTTCTTCAGTGACTTGTTCACCTCGACGCATAGCTGGTCCAGTAACCCAATCGTCACGGCTCTCCATTCGACAATCACGTCGTCGCTCGGCTCGAACATAGGTGCCACTTCAACGCCCTTGACCTCAGTTCGACGGCAATAGTCGGAGTAGTTCTGCAGCCCGCGTTCCTGCTCATCTTTCTTCAAGTTCAAGACTCCGAGATCGACAAAGAGACCCCCGTTGCGATATTCGGGTAGGCCAGTCAACAGCTCTGTTCCAGCAAAGTGCATCTTGAGCAGGGTTTGCATAGGTTGCATCAGAGAGTATGTGAGCCATTGCGTAAGCTTGTGGAAGGGGACGATGGATTCCCAATCATCGGCACTCCCAGAGAAGGAGGATGTTCTGAAGGCTGATCCGGGCTGCGGCATAGATAAGCAAGGCCAGGCGTCGCCGAGAGATACGCCATTAATGGAAGTGCGCGAAGCCGGCCAAATCGGGGAGAGTCCATTCATGAGAACGTTCCAAAGAACCGGTAACGGTACGATCATGAGAGACGAAGCTTGGGTGGAAGGATGTGAGAGGAGGTGGTCTGCTGCTATTAGTACGCCTGATAATGTGGAAGACTTGGGATTTCAGCCAAGTACTCACCAACCATGTTTCCCGGTCTACCATCCTCGCCGAAGAACTCCTTTTTCTCAGCCAACGCAGCAGACAGCCGTAGAAGAAGATCTGTGCGGCCCTCCAGACCCGCCATCTCGTTCCCCGGGCGTGATTGCAGGCCAGCGGCCAACCTTTCGGGAGTCAGCGCCTTTAGGCCAACTTTGTCCACCTGCATTCTATTTGATGAGCTCCCCGAAAACATGCCCTGACTAACGGTTAGCATTTTGTTTCTTGCAATCAGCTAGACTCCTCTAAGTGGTGCTACTGACTGATTTGAACATCTCCAAGCTCGCCACCGCAATACCCTCTGACCGTCGGTATACTCTGCCGTTCTCGGCGCTCTTATAGGTCCACTGTGTCCCTGCGCCAGCATCAAGCAGGACGCTGACAAGAAAAAGGTCAATCATGCGCCGGCAGCGCTCGGTATTATCGATCTCATCAGGCCATGTCGAGAGAAGCTGGGAGATCCGATCGCGCCCACCCACGCAAAAGTGCTGGTATCGGCCATGGGGAGGAATGTTGGTGAATGGTGCATCGTAGTCTCTCTAAATACAGCCAATTGATCAGCACACGGGCCATTGAGATCAGCTATTTTCACTTGATGCATTCCCTTTTAAAAGGACAATAGGCATTTCAGCATAAGAGCGCGCCCCTCATCCGTCGTCTTGCACGTGGGGCAACTTTTCGCGCCCGTGTCTTCCAGTTCAAACAAGACAACTCCATAGTCAGTCGCAAACGCACGTACCTTGATCAACCCTGTGACAAATGTAACCACGTCCTGCAGCTTGTCCATTTCCACGTCAAAATGCTTGAGGTCATTATTCACAGCCTTCTCATAGACCATGCGACTCCTCTCCCTCACGGACGTCAAGCTTCGCAAATATCCGGCGGGGTCGAGCTCGGGGTCTGGTGGGCGCGGCAGGTCGACCTTGGGCATCATGATGGGAGTCTTGGGCGATAGAGGCGTCCCGGGTCCGACGCTGCTGGCTGATATGCGGTTGATGACGCCCTTGGATCCGCTAGAATGGATGCTCGGGGTCGAGTAGGAGCCGTTCAGCGTGGACTCGGGCTTGTGAGCCTTTTCTCGGCGGGAAAAGATGCCCATGACTGCGGTTCTGGGTGGCGGAAGCCGCTCTTCTCAGGCAATGCGTGAGGAGCAGCAGAGACCCAAGATATTCTCTGAGGATCGGCAAGCTAAGTTGGGGTTTGCAGTGAGAACCAAAAGCAGCTGGCTAGGTAAGTAGGCCAGAAGCAAGGGAATCGTCGAATTTGCCAGACTTAATGGCAAGTTCAAGCTCGAGAATCAAGGCCTGTTGGAAATTGCGAGTGTCGCAAGAGATGCGCGGTTCAGTAGTGGGGCAGCCGAATTGCGATGTAATTTCTCCTGGGCGAAGCAAAGTGACGAGGAGCTGAACAAGCCGAGAAGTACTCCTAATCGTTACTACAAGGTAGTAGCAGTAGTATTGACGAATACTAAGGGTATCAATCGCAACGTGTGGAAACAGGCGCTGTTTTATCAACGGAATAATAGACGGGCACTATAGCGAATATAGTGCCTAATCATGAAAGGCGTATTAAAGATACGATAAAGAAACAAGAAATCCAGGTCTGGAAAAAGCGGAAGGAGTCAAGGCCTCCGCCAATTGGAGGATACAAGAAGCAGCGGGCTCGGTTCGAATGAAATGTCTCGGGCTCGCGCTCTCGCTCTCGCGGCTAATCAGGAAATCACCTCAGACAGGGAATGTGACAAGCTGCCAGTGGTAAGGGTATCCTGCGGAGTGCAAGCACGGCGCCGCGTACACAAGAGCGAGTAGCAAGCAGCAAGCAGCAAGCTGAAGAAGAAGATATGAGTGAGGATGAGGATATGGATGAGGATAAGGACAAGGAGGTGGAAGGAGTGGAAGCAAGAGAGACTAGCAAGTCACACAAACCAAACGAAGATTAATTCAACCGAGCACAAGACCAAGACCAAGACCACCAAGACCCGGACGCAACACACGGAGAAAGACAAGACACGGAGAGACAGACAGAGTCAAGGCCCACGGAACAGTGACATAGATGGGCCACCAAGAGACAGTGCCTGAGGTATTACTCCCCACGCGGTGCTGGTGGTAGTAGTATTGGCGGAGGCAGGTACGAGTAAGGTAAGGTACTAGACTAGTAACTGATTCGGTACTATCTACTTGTAGTACCTACCTAAGGTAAGGAAGGTCATGTAAGGCGGTAATTAGAGCAGAGTGCCTATTATAGAGCAGAGCAGTCGGAGCATTCTCCAGAGGGGCACATGGTAGCACCGTGAGCTTGTGCTAAGTCGTAATAGGTAGTATCGCTGCTAGGTCTCGTAGTGACTTGAAGGCAGTACCTTAAGTAGTTCTCGTGCTGCCAGTGGTAACTGGACAGAAACAAAATGGGCCACAGCGGGCCCGCGCTATCTGGCCTTGGCGGCTAGACGGGGGGGAGGGTCCTCGTCCGGGATTCTGGAATGGCCAATGGGTGTGCAGTAAGGTAGGGCCGGTAGGTGTACTGTGTACTGTCTACTCGAAGATGGTACTGAGCACGCGCTGTTCCTCCGTGTTCTCGCTCATCGTCCGCACGAATGTATGGAGGTCCGAAATGCTGGTACCAAGTCTGGATCTTTTGCCCTTGTTTTCCCTTCAAGTTTCTTTGGCCCCGGCTCTATACCCACTCGGCCCTCCGAGCGAACGGGCCTTGCACTCGGTTGGCTCAGGGTCCCGAGAGCTATCAAAGATGCTAGCTCGGTGCACAGTCACGGTAGCACTGCTAGTGCTATGGTGGTGGTGCTCTGGTCGCCCAAGCAGCTCAGACCAACGCAGGCCAGCGCAAGGTTCCTTAGTCACTTTACCGGGTACCTTGCCACAGGCTCAGCACCTTCGAGCTCGGTGGTCATCCCCGGCGCAGCAAGCACCGTTACTAGACTAGCGCTGGCGGCATTCCCCTCTCAGCGGCCCCAGCGGATGCAGGACACTGCCAAGATGGGAGTTAGTGATGGTGGGCGCCCAATGGCTTCCCACTGGGCCGCGGTCGATCATTTTTCAGGGGCCGCGACAGGGATCCTCGCCGGGCCCAGCTAAGACACATGTCCACTGCAGCACCTACCTACCTACAGAGTACCTAAGGTAGGTAGGTTTAGGTTCCTTAGGTACCTTAGCACCGTAAAGCACCCGGTATAGTGCATGTGCGGGTAAGGCACTCGCTTCCGTTCACCCTTTTTACACTTGCTTTTCTTCCTAAACATTTTCCCCCCTCACTATCTCGAGTCCTTGTTACGACTCACTCGGTCCTGTTCTCTCTCACGACATGCTACAGCATAGGCGTATAAGAAGGCGTGCCTTCTCATGCTAATTTCACAGTGACGAGAAGAACCAATGGCCCGACTTGCACCCCTGTCTCTCTTCACCAAAATCCGCCGCGTGAGGCCCATTGTGAATCCGGGGTCTAGGCGATAGTCTCGGACCAACGCCCAGGCCAGATAATGATCGCACACGCTGATGACACCTGTACGGAGTACGTCGCAAGGTCTGCTCGGTAGCTCCTTATCTTGATGCTTAAGCGAGGGGGGGAATCATGCTGGGTCCGAAGACCGCACGTATTGTAACGTAAAGCACGAATTTCTAGAATGCTTATGAATCCTTCGACCTACCTATCTAAGCGTATCCCCATCCACCACGCCTGTCAAAAGACAATCATTATACTACCTACTACTCACGTACGGTACGGATACAAAGTCCTCCATCCAGATACTGCGCTAACCATCTGATGACGGTGTCTACCTAATTCGTGTCTTCCGAAGACCCTGTAGGTATTTTTCTTTGGCTTGGGGCCACCCAGCTAACATCACTAGTAGTACGTAGTACGTAGTACGTAGTCCGGTAACAGTGATCTACTCTAGCTTCCATCTTTGGGGGTTCTGCCGCGTAGGGTGGTCAAATCTAGACCATTAGAGCCGCGCGCGAGTGGTTTCTACCACATTACGCCTTCTACCTCAGCGACGAAAAGGAGCATTTGACAGACCATACGGAGCAGTTATACGTCTTGGTAGTATCATATGGGAGATGTAACCTACCTTCCTCGCCCTGGCCGCGCCGTTGGTAAAAAAACACCTCATCGACTCTCGGCTACATGGTTCATATTCCCAGGGATGGATTGCCTTACACCTCCCCTCTTGGACGGTATTATACCCTACAATAAGACGACCAGGGCCTCTCTCAGGAATCCTTCTCAAGTCAACTTATCCTTTATTCATCATTCTTAGCTCATATCTGACCTCTGATCCGATACAACCATGTGACAATTATCGCTGCCGGGGGGGCCTTCTGTCCTTCGTTAGCCATGGGTTATCGTTCGTTCCAACTACAGTATGAGGTACGTCTAGAAACAATGCATTGAGTTGATTCGTATTGGGTACGAACTTGAAGGTATGCATCTCCAACGGGTACCTTGCAGCCAAACCCGGCCCCGTCCCGCCCCTTTTGGTCCGGGAGACCCCACGCCTCAACCGACGGATTCGAACATTCAAGACACACATACGCCTTGCAGCCGGTGGAATTTTAGTCCTATTCTTACACATCCATAGCCTCAACCCTCGTTCAAGAGGGACAGTCGGGAACCATCACGGTCCCTCCGCATCGTCCACTCGAGGGCCTGCTATGGGGCTATGAAATTGAAAGAGAGAAAAAAAAAAAAAGTAAAAAAAGGAAGAAAGAAGTCATCTCTAAAGGCTGGTGCTTGACACCGGGATTCAACATGGGGTGTGGCAGCGTCCCATCGTCAATCTCCCATGCCACCTGGCACCCTTGCAATGAGAGAACTGGCCCAGATTTCTTTTGCACACAGCGTGCTCCGTACAAGCGGTCGGGGCCATCCTTGTGTCCCCTTGTCTTGTTCTACCAGTAAGCCTATCCATTTCGGCACTCTGGACAGGCTCCAAGTTGCATTATCGTGGACAATGTGCAGGAAACCCAGTCTTTGGTAATGCTACAAGTACGACTATTAGTTGTCATACGGGTACCGTACCGATGTACAGGCATAGATGAACTTACGGATATACGGGTAAGAGACGAGAAACGTGGATCTCTTGATGAAAGGAGGATGGACCCATGCGCACCGTTGCATACATATACGAAATGCCAATCGGTCGACACCATTTCCCACCCCCAAATCGATCGGCTGCCAGTACACATACGCCGTACGGAGTAGTGACACTTTCGTTCGCTCCAACACTACCGATTATCTCTTTGTGTATTTTGCCTGACATTCCTTCATCCCTTGGAGGCCCTGCTTCTTTGCCCACGGGTAGCCCAGAATTAATGGGCATTGTCCGAGGCCCAGGACTACTGACCTTGGCATGCAGAAAGGGCGCATACCATACCCACAAACCATTTCAGAGGTCCGCCTGTGAAAGCTTGTTTTCTGAAGTTCTATGTAGTGATCCAAGGGGAACCAGAACGAGCCGGTTCATGTGACAGATTCCGCTTTCCAGGGATGCCCTGGCTTCGGAATATGGCCTCTTTCAACCCCCCTCCCCCTCTCTCTGATTTACCATTTTGACATATAGGAACATACAATCTCGTGAAGCTTGACTGGTTCGTACAACGCCCATAGAGGTGATCACATAGGCTACTCGGTCAATTGTCTTTCGGGGTTTGCGAAGGGCCATGGCGTCGCGCCGCCCCGCTAATTTTGGGGGAAAAGGAATTCTGGTGTCGAGGAGAAAGGAACGCCCAGCTTGGCCGGTGTGGGAGGCCGTGGCTGTCATGCATGAATAACGTTGGCGCGTTTGGACTGGGTCTTGGGCCCAAGAAGCTTTGTCCAGAACTCCGCTAAAATTATGGTTCCCCTCGGAACTTCGCGCCCACCTTCCCCGGTGCCCTCATCGAAGATGAGCTCTCGGTGCATGATCCCAAAGGAGACCGATTGGTGGCGCTAGGGCAGCGCGAGGCTTGCGCGCAGGAAGCGTACGCGGTGGCAGGTACAATTTCACAGGTGAGAATGGCGAGCTTTTAGAACATGATTATGTGAGTGCAGGCCAACACAAATCGGCTGAATATTCTTTCTACTTGGTAGATCGAGCGCAGGGCCGGCTGCTCGATCCAAGCTATACTCGCAATACACGGCAAGACGATCTTGGTTGACGATTAAATGTTCTTTCTTGCTCTGACTAGAAACGCGAGTGGCGACTAGGACCCCGACGTGGTAATTTTTTTTCTGACAATCTGGAACTCTTTGGCTGCGCCGACACAGTCAGTACTGGATATCCAACGTTCAGCTTGAGGGGACCTTTGATGAACTCACTGAGTCTGGACTATGGCCCCTTTCCTCCGCACCTTCTCTGCACGGCGTGCTCTTGCACCCTCCGTTTTTTTGGTCTCTTCTTTGCGTGTGTCTCTTATTTTAGAGAACACAGTGTATCACTAACCCATGACGACTTTGCCGACTTAAGCGATCAAGTCGGCGACGTTCATGGGCATCTCGTCAATCTGTGTCGAATAGTACACTAGGAAACATGTCAGTATCGGTGTGTTGTATCCGGCCTGGACTAGTGTTCTTTGGGGCGACTTACGCTCGATATCGCGCAAGATGCGAACGTCTTCGGTAGTAACGAAGTTGATGGCAACACCTTTGCGTCCAAAGCGACCACTGCGACCAATGCGGTGGATGTAGTTCTCACGATTGCTGGGCAGGTCGTAGTTGATGACCAAGCTCACTTGCTGGACATCGATGCCGCGCGCCCAGACATCTGTCGAGATGAGAACACGGCTGTTACCCTGGCGGAAGTCCTGCATGATGCTGTCGCGCTCCTTTTGTGGCATGTCGCCGTGCATGCTGCTCACGGTAAAGTTGGCTTCGCGCATCTTATCGGTGAGCCAATCGACCTTGCGTCTAGTGTTGCAGAAGATGACGGCCTGCGTAATGGTGAGGGTGTCGTAGAGATCGCACAGCGTGTCAAACTTCCAGTCCTCCTTCTCGACAGCAATGAAGTATTGCTTCAGACCTTCTAGGGTCAGCTCGTCACGCTTGACCAAAATGCGCACAGGATCGGTCATGAACTTGGTGGTCATGTCGAGCACATCATACGGCAGGGTGGCGCTGACGACGACCACCTGAGTGGCCGGAGGCAGGTATCGGTACACATCATAGATCTGCTCACGGAAACCCTTGTTCAACAGCTCGTCAGCCTCATCGAGAACCAGCATCTTGATATGTCTCGTGCGCAGATGCCTCCGCCTGATCATATCGGCCACCCGCCCAGGGGTTCCAGACACAATGTGCTGTCCGTAGTCGAGCTTCCTGATATCCTCGCCCACGTTCGTTCCTCCAATGCAGGCGTGGCACTGCACATTCATGTAGTCGCCCAGCGCCATCACCACAGACTGAATCTGCGTCGCCAACTCGCGTGTCGGTGAAAGGACCAGAGCTTGCGTCTCGCGCACGGCCGTGTCAATAACCTGGAGCATGCTGATCGAGAAGGTTGCCGTCTTTCCGGTGCCGGACTGCGCTTGCGCGATGGTGTCGCGGCCCTTGCAGACCTGAACAATCGCTCGTGACTGCACAGCAGAGGGGGATTCGTATCCATAAGCGTAAATACCACGCAAGAGGTTCTCTATTTGTCAATGTCAACAATGCGCTCGATCATGGTGCGATTGCGTGGACTCGAGGTTCGTACCCTTCAATGACATGGACTCAAAGGTCGGATGAACCGTCACCTCCTTCGACGTGGAGAACTCCATCCTCTCCTCCGCCTTGCGATCAATTCCTCCTGCACCTTCAGCCATTTTTGCGGCGATTGTTGATACGTTCGGGTTGCGTATATAGTTGCGTAGTGGCCAGGCCAAAGTCAAGGAATTTTTTTGGTTTGAAGCTTGTCGACCCATGCGGCGTTTCCTCGGGTCGAGGATTTTGACTGGTCGCTGAGTGAGCGCCACCTTAGAGCTTGCCGGGACGCGCTACAGGCTCTATAACTTTTTCTTCCCAACTTCAGTACTACCTGAACGCCGACCGATACCTACAACAACGCAACTAAATCAGCGCACGAATTCAATACTAGTATTACGCCCAATCAGCGGAATTGTTCAGTCTGCGCTATGCTCGTGCTAGAAGAGCAACGCTATATCCATGAGGATCTGGAGCGTTTAGAGCAAGGCATCGCAGATCGCATTCGAGATGAGCCCAGTCACGTACGTTCCTCCACCACTCTGATCATAGAAAAAGCTCGCTAACGTTGTTTACCAGATTCGCGATCGCCTAAATCGAGATCACGAGATCTCACAGCTATTAGACCAAATCCAGAATCAGTCGGAGAACCTCAAAGCCATCTACAATGACGACAGCGGGGCGCGCGCCAGCGAAATCCAACAAATCGGCACTGGCGATCCCTTCGAGGAGTTCTACAAGCAGCTGAAGGATGTGCGCGATCATCATGCGAGGTACCCGAATGAGCAGGCCGAGAACTCGGAACAGAGGTATAAGATTCGGAGAGTTGGCGACGGAGAGATGATGCCTTCGATCGTGGACTCTCTGTTCTCGGGCGAAGAGGCCTACGGGCGCTTCTTCGACTTGACTACATGCCACGAGTCCTACTTGAATCTGCCAAATGTCCGACGCCTGACGTATCTGCAATATCTCGAAGCCTTCGACAACTTTGCGCCGGGATATGGAGGAGTAAAGCGCGGAGAGAAGCTGACAGATCAGTACTTCAAATACGTGGGAGAGCTGGCAAGCTACCTGGAATCATTCATGCGACGTACGCGGCCGTTGGAGAATGTGGATAAGGTTTTGGAGTCATTTGATAGCGACTTCGAGGCTGCTTGGGAAAAGGATGAGGTCGAGGGTTGGCAAAAGGAGCAGCCGTCCGGGGACGGTGCCGCCAAAGATTTGAGTTCGGCAGAGGCAGTCTGGTGTGAGGACTGCGAGAAGGAGTTCAAGAACGAGAATGTCTACAAGAACCATTTGACAGGGAGGAAGCACATTAAGGCTGCGGAGAAGAGAAAAGAGCGACAGGGCGACGGGGACGGTGCTGCGAACGGCGGAAAGGCGGGGGCTTCATCAGCAACGAGGCTAAAGGAGAGAGCCATTGCGGAACGAGAATACCGGGTCAAGCGCCTCACAAGTGCTATGAGTACGGAGCGAAGCGACACCAAAGTCAACGTGGAGCGAAAGCAGGGCATGACAGAGCGCGAGCGTCAACAGGAGCTGGACAACCTTCTCAGCATGTCAGACGCTCCGCAAGAGCGAGCAGAGGGCGGAGAGGACGACGATGAGGATGGTGAAGAAAGGATCTACAACCCTCTCAAGTTGCCCTTGGCTTGGGACGGCAAGCCGATCCCATTCTGGCTATACCGACTTCATGGCTTGGGTGTAGAGTTTCCTTGCGAGATCTGCGGTAACTTTGTCTACATGGGCCGGCGTGCCTACGACAAGCACTTCAACGAGGCAAGACATGTATACGGTCTCAAGTGTCTCGGCATTACCAACGTCAATCTGTTCCGCGATATCAACCGGATCGATGAGGCGCTCAAGCTGTGGGACAAGATTCAGCGCGAAAAGCGGAAGCACAATGTGGACGATGGCAGTGTTGTCCAAATGGAGGACGCTGAGGGAAATGTCATGCCCGAAAAGGTGTACTACGATTTGCAGAAGCAGGGTCTCCTATAGAAGCGCATACAGCGCATATGGGAGCCGAGGTTCTGCATGATTTCCAAGCCTTGTATAAATAAGATAGAACAATGAAGCCGTCGATGCAGCGGCCCCAAGAGTCCTCCTTTGTTTTCCCGCTCCGCCCCCGAACTTGGGCCCTTCATAATTCTTCACCCTTCGAGGCCAGCGAGGCTTATACTTCGGCCATGTGCCTCATTCATTCACTCAATATTGACTACACATTGAGCATTATTGCATGTCGTCGTTGCCATTCCAAAAGTCTAGAGCGAGCCCGTCGAGCCAACCTGGGCCGATGTCGTCAAGGATCACTGCCCCATGCCATCTACTTGCGCCGCAATGATGCTCTTGGGGGGTATTATTGGGAGGCGCATGTTGCATTTTCCAGCGTCGTTTCTGGGGGATACAAATTAGCCGCATCTCGGCTCGCTTGTGGTGCTCAGGCCAACTACCCCGGTCTTTGGGAGATTTGACAATTGGGGGCTTCACTGCCAAGCATAAGTTTAGCCCGCGAGAGAGCCACGCCGCTCATTGTTGGCTTGGCTTCTCAGCCATAGGCAGATTGCCAGCCGACCTGCCCTACGCCCGGTCAAGAAGCTCTACCTTGATTCTATATAAAACGCTCGTGCGTCTGCTAAGGATCGAGTTGAATAATTATCGAGTTGTCTCTCCGCATGGGATACGTCGAACAGGGAAAGTTGCTCAAACCCTAGCTTACACGGCACCAAGGTGGACAGAATAACTCAACGTTGCTTATTTACTATTTGTTCCTCATTCATTTGAATTCTTGTTATGTTCACTCTTCGCACGAGTTTATCGGCTGTGGTCGTCATATTGCTCCAAGCCGTGACGGCAACGGCTCAGAATGGTGGTAGCAACCACTGTGCACGAGTCGTGCGGCAACAAAGAGACGCCATTAAGTCGATAGAATCTGAACGACCGGGCGATGTGCTATACGCCTTCTTCGATGCAAAGACAGCCTATGAGTGCATCTCACAAGTCCCACTCGACACCAGCAACGCCTTGGAGATGATAGAATTCGTCAAGGATTATAGCGTGTTCCAAACCACATTGGCCTACCTCAAAGACCCGCCGGACTCGTATCAACAGCCCGCCGTTGATGTCATGGGCCGATTGGATGAGTTGGCTGAGAAAGTGGAAGCGGAGGAGTACGACGGCCAGTATGATTTTGACGTTGACCTACTGTCCATCTTCATTGATGCCCACGACACGCATTTCTCGGCAAGCCTGGGCGTCATGGGCTTGTTTGCGTGGATCCTGCCCGACACACTCGTCAGTGTCTCTTCGGACGGCGAGAAGCTGCCGGAGGTGTTTGCCAAGTCAGACGTACTTCGAGATGTTGAAGGCGCCTCTCCCATCGTGGAGATTGAGGATGAGTCCGTCTTCACCTACCTGCAGAAGTATGCAGCTCGAACGGCGGCCACGGGCTCGCTCGACCCTCACGGAGACTGGAACCTCTTGATGTGGTCTCCGGCATACCAGTTCAACAGATGGGGGGCGCTTGATGAAGTTTCCTACTGGCCAGGCTTTTTCGAGATGACCACTGTTTACAACGGCGAGTCGCTCAGTGGCCGCTTTGCGAACGGCTCATCCTTCGAATGGAAGTATCAGGCAGGTTCAGTCCAAGAGCTTGATAACTTCACGTTGGAATCCCCCTGGGAGATTGCACAGAACCTTGCAAGAAACCTTAAAACCGCGCCCCTTAGCAATACTCCGGGGCGACTCAAGGTCCGGCGAGATGAGGACAGCTTGACGCCCTCGGATATCGCAAAGGGTGGAGAGTACGACGGGCGGCGCAACCTGACATCCGTTCCGCTGCCTCACTACCCCGATGACCCTATTGTCATCCAATCGGACCTGGGACAAGGGGGGTTGGCATCGGGCTACCTGCTATCAGATGACTCTGTCGGAGTCTTAAGCCTTCCTTCCTTTTTTGAGCTCCTGTTGGAGGGTGAGTCGTCCATCGCGACGATGGTAGAAGAATTTATTGAAAAGTGCAAGGACGCCGGTGCCAAGAAGATTGTCATCGATGTTTCTGGCAACACTGGGGGAGATGTCCTGCTCAGCTATGTGACTTTCAAGCTATTCTTCCCCAACACGTACCCTAGTCTCCTCTTTCGAGGCCGTGCATCGTCCGAAATTAACACCATTGGATCGATTGCGACTAAACTTTACGAACTCGATAGGGATGCTGATTTCGATGAAGATATCGAAGATCTGCTCAGCTACCTGCCGGACGCGTATGAAGCCGTGGAAAGCGCGATTGGGCTCGCAAGTTCTAATTCTGTGACAGAGGAAGGGGAAGCGTGGCCATCCTGGGAGGACTTCTATGGGCCCGTAGAGGCCAACGGCGATACATTCACCAATCTGGCCACCTATAACTTCACATACCTCTTGGAGACATGGTTACGTGGTAGGTATGTCAGCTTGTTCGATAGAAGTGGTGGTGAAAGAGAGCAGCCCTGGGACGCTGAGGATATCGTTCTACTGGATGATGGTAGCTGCGGCAGTGCTTGTTCCCTGTTTTCTGAAATGGTTCGCATCGATGCCGGTGTCAGAGTTGTCGCTGTCGGTGGTATTCCCAAGAACGGGCCTATGCAGGCTATGATGGGAACTAGGGGAGGCAATGTCGCGTCATGGCTACAACTCAGCAGCCTAGTGAGCCCCTGGGACGATGCTCACGATTTCTCCAGCAGCGATTTAGTGGATAAATTCATGGAAGAAGCTGGAGTCACCAAGGACGACATTGAGAAGCTCCCACCTGGGATCTATGAGGAAGACGTGTCTTTGGATATCCGAGGCGGCTCGGTGAACCTGCTAGACGTCGTGCGGCCCGACTCGCCCAAGGATCCTCTGCAGTTCGCGTACCAAGCAGCCGACTGCAGACTTTTCTACACGGCAGAGATGATGCGCGATGTTACGCAGCTGTGGCTAGCCGCAGCCGAGATAGCAGAGGGTGATTTTTCGGCCTGTGTTCCCGGGTCGACAAACGCTCCTGGGGTCAGCGGAGGGAAACCCGTCATGAAGTCGCCAGGCTTCACGGGCAACGACACGTGGGCGAATGTCAATACTACTGATGCGCCCACGTACAACGAGAAGCCGCGTGATCCATCAGGGAAGCGGAGTGGTGATGGCGACGATGACGTGGATGACGAGGATAGCGCTTCCTTGCAAGGTGCCAGTGTTACGATGTTGATGGTGCTGGCAGCTCTGGTAATAGGCATCACATCGAATTGATAGAGGTAGCTTCGTAATGTTTCATTTCAGCGTTGATAGCATGATAACAATGGGAAGAACAAGAAGAGGTATAATCGTTTCAGCTCTGCTTTCGCAAACGCGCTCGAATGATGGAATGAGCACTTGATGATTGTGTGATTGCAAAATAATCAGATCTAAGTCTGCTGTTGGCGGGCGTATTGCGAAATGCTGAATTGCTGACTCATTTCGCCTACGGCAACACCTCAAAATACTACCACATCCTGCCTAGTTATTACTAGACCTAAGGTGACCACGACGCGCCATGATCACGGGCTTATCTCGTCACCGCCGTGCAATAAAGACACGCCAATCAACTTTCATGAATAAAAGGACGACATGACCTTGGACGTATGCCGTTAAGATAAGGCATGGCAGCCGCAACGACCAAGCCTCTCCCAGCCCTGTACACGGTCTATGTCTTGCGCTCCTCGGTCCGACATGCTTCACTGTACATTGGCTCAACCCCTAACCCGCCGCGACGTCTGAAGCAGCACAATGGCGAGGCGAAGGGCGGAGCGGCGCGTACATCGCGCAATGCTTTGCGACCCTGGGAGATGATTGCCTTGGTGTCGGGTTTTCCGAGCATGGTCGCCGCGCTCAAATTCGAGTAAGACATCCAACACCACACCTATCACACCTACCAGACCGTTGGGACCAATTAGGGCCGTCAAGCTTACACGCAAATCTAGATGGGCGTTGACTAACCCTCATCTATCACTCCATATCCCTCGAGAGTCCCGACTGGCAGTCTCCACTCAGAGGAAAAAGAGCGGCATGCCGAGGCGGCCACCTCACAGTCTGCGGTCCATCATGTCCAACATCCACCTGCTCACCGGCGTACCCAGCTTTGCTAGGTGGCCGCTAAATCTACACTTCTTCTCGCGGGACGCACGCAAGACTTGGGATAGCTGGGTCAAATCAACGCAAAAGTCGGCCCGTGCTGGCCTTTTGATCCACGAGGATTTCGGCCCAGACACGACCACCACTACTGACAAGGATGAGCCGTGGGGTGTCCACGCTCTGCCTCTAGACTACGCCCCCATAAAAGCCCATGTCCAAAAAGCCCACGACTTAGTCTCATTCGAGCGGGAGGGCAAGTGCGTGCACTGTCAAGAGGAGCTGGAGTCTGGCAAGGGGCTATATCCCATGTGCTCAACCGAGGGCTGTGAGGCCATGGGCCACCTCACATGCTGGAGTGACCAAGCGCTTGGTAAGTCTGATAATGGGAACATACTTCCCAACTTTTGCCAATGCCCTTCGTGTGGTAGTGAAGTGCGATGGGGAGACATGATGAAGGAGCTTAGTTTGCGCATTCGGGGATCTAAGGAGGTCAACAAATTGCTCTCGACAAAGCGCAAAGCAAAAGTGACCTGATTTTCAAGAGACGAGCACTATTAAATTTCACTCTCAGCTTGCTGAGCGACACGGCGACGCTATCTAAAATGAAGCATCATTCATATGAGGTGCGAGAACACGAACCCAGATCGAATCGGCTCAATACATGAGATAGAAGCAATATTATGGGAGAGAACAGCAAGATGTAGCAACAGCTGCTACGTTCTCACCACCGTGTCAAGTGTGGCTCGCCTTTGTGCCTATAAGATCTTGCGGACCGGCCACCTTGGCGGCGGATCATTTCAATGGTACGAGTATCATTGCGAGCTACTGTGAGGATCAAATTATTATCACGACATGAGCATTACCGGCCATGACAGAAGCATGGAGAAAAGACTTCAAGCCGTGCGGCCTCCGACAGCATCAACCAGACCAAGTCAAAACGCACTGCCTCCCGGAGATAACAATGAGGTAATAGACTTGTCCTGAGAGCAAAGTATGGGTGGCATACGTAACGGTAGGGCGGAGTCGGTGGGTTCTCGGTCAGACGTGTGGGCATGGCATCAAATAGCTGGATCGGATGACTGCTCTTCTACGATATATGTGTAGCTGTCAAACAAACATCCAAAGTAAACGGTGTTTGCTCTTCCGATTGACCGTAATTCCGTGATCATGCTTGGCACGTCCGAGCGGCGCCGCGGCTGGCAGATGACAAATCCGCGGATAAGCTTAATTCATAGACGGATCGGTGTGGACGCGCGTTGCCGGTCGAGACATGACTATTGCAGACTACCTGACGGCACCCATCTGTCCGTATTCTCTCATACGGTAGACTAGTAGGTTTACTACAACTTAGTTAGCCAATACTACCAAGTGGATGGATGCCACGAAAGCCAAGGATAGGATGGTTGCACAGCCCTATGATTGTAAGCAACCGAGACCATTGTCGAATGGCCTAGGAATGCTATGACATAAAGCAGAGAACAGAGTACAGATGACAAGTAGCTGAAGTAACTCGTAATGCGAGGAGGAGGAAAATGTCAAAGTTCAACTTGAAGGGCCAAGATTAGGATTCGCAGAGATGGATATGACCAAAAAATGACAGGAGCCAAATACAAAAACAAAAAAAATATACGCATGCAAGTGTGCAACTGCCGAGACTCGAACTCGGACCATTCGCTAACTGTCCACATGGAAGGCGAATATTGTACCCTTCAACTACAGTTGCGTATAATTAAGAACTTAAATGATTTATTCAATCATATATAGCAATCACAACTAGGCTGACGTTGACCAGGCTTGCGCATCACAGGTGAAGACCACAACTGTGACTGGCCATTGATGCTGTAGGCCATCCGAACTTTACACGCTGTGTAGAACCCATTTCCGATTGAATGACTGCATTTTCATGAGAATTGTAGTCGGCCCTTCAGGAAAGCGGATCTCCAAAGACAAAAAAAAAAAAAAAACAAGGCTTGAGAAATAAAGTTACCAAAAGCTCGATGCTAGGCTAATACTAGTGACTACCAAGTAGCAATATTTCTGACTAGTGGCTGGCTGCCAGTGTGCACGAAGTGAATAAGTTGCTGGGCCATTTTGAAAGCCATGACTCATTGGCTTGGGGTCTTGACTTTCGCCCTAGGTAGCATCCCGTATCACACATGGAACTTTTCGGTTTGTCGGAGTATTATCTACTATGGAAATTATTGGTAAATGTCCCATGACTTTCAAACATGCCGACCCGCGAAAGAAGAACGATCGCCAGTTGGTTGAGACTAGCTTGTCTGAGGATGTGCGAGTCAAGCTTCGCCGGCGGCCTCGGAGCCAAGAAAGGAACAAAAGGACGCGGTTGGCCACGTTGCCCCCACCCGACCCCGAGCAACGCTTGGCCCAGCAAGGGGTGGGGGCGCCGGGGGGGGAGCTGAGTTTCGAGTACTCCGTAAGCGCCTCGTACACGGAACAAATAAGCTCATGGAGACTTGAGACTGCCCTACGCTGGGGGTTATTCATGAAGCTTTCCCCGTCAAAATTGATGGAGGCGTAGCCGTTGCTGACCATACAAGCGTTCCTTTTCTTCCAGTGCGAAGGCGGATGGGAAGCCAGACAGACAATGAGCTTGCTCGACCCGTCTTCCACTGCTCTCTTTCCAACTGACCCTCTTTCCTGTCTTGGCATCCCTGATCGATTCCGACTGACAGAGAGCAATGATGGGCACGGCTTAGTTTCGAACGCGGCAGTTCGCCACCACGTAAGCCCTGGTCAACCCACATTTGGAATCGCGCAGCCGAATCGCTGGGAGGCAGTACCCTTGGCAATACATGACCCAAACCTCCTCCGCCTCACATGCGTCTCCAGTCTTGGGTCCCCTCCTTCGGGGTTAAGTAGCAGTAATAGTAACAGTAGTAGCAGTAGTAGAGGCTGGGCAAATGGCTACGAGCATGACGAGCATGACCCCCCCCCCCATATGTAAAGCCAGGCGGCACACCTCGCACCCGATGGCCTGTATTGATCTATTACGACGCCAAGGTGGCTTAGCGGGCTTTCAGATCAGATTCGTGCTTGCGAGTCTCCTCCGAGCTTCGCCCTCTATCGTCGAATCCACGGATTTAAGCTTTTCTGTTCTTTCCATGACATAGGATATCAGCGGATCTGCAGGACAGTTCTCCGTGGTATCTCTAGACGGGCTTATTTCCTTGGCTTTTCTCGTATCTTGTTTTCCGATATCTATAATACTTTAGCCTTCCCCATACTCTAGTTCACCTGGCGATGCGATCGAGCTTGGTGGCAAGGCGGACCTTTGTATCAACTCAAAGTGTCACTTTCCACACTTCCTAGGATGCGGGTCACCAACTTATTATGCGGGCTTCTGTTTCTCTTCGATGTCGCTCCAGTACAGCAAACAGGTAGGTGTACACACTTGATTTCCCCTTCTGTTAATTCTGCAGTCTTTTGGAGATGATGTGGTTGGAGCCGCGTGGCTAACAATGTGAACTAGCTCAAGCGCTGTCAACCGCCAGGACAACGCCCAGACGTGTGGCGGCCGTGCAAGATTTACACCTATCAACCAATAAACAATATCTCGAGGACTCCTCCGCCGTTGAATTTACCTTTGGGCTGAGCGATTCCGAGCTTAGCGTAAAGTTTGATCTAGAGCCGAACCATAAGGTTGTTTCCCCAAAGGCGGGGATTCAATACCGCAGTTCCAACACCGACCAACAAAAGGCCCTGTCATTGGATCCAAAGGATCAAGTTTCTGTGACTCCTCTGAGAGGAAGCGCTTTTATTTCCAGGAATGGCGGACGAGATTGGAGACAGGTGGGATGGGCCCGGGTGACTGCCCGAGTCTTGCCATCAGACGGAGGGCAGACGTACTTGCTAGAGGGAGCGTTCAAGTTGGACGGCCAATACCACCATATCGCTCCCGACGCATCCTATCGCAGATCCCGAATCATGGGAGATCCCGAAGTTTTGGAAAAGAAACAACCATTCACAGTGGTCTGGGTGGATTCGGACAATGTTGGTGACGGAAATAGCAACGCACTCAATGAGCGTTCGATGGGTGGAACCCCTTCCTGCGGATATTCGGGTTCTGGATCGATTTTCGACAATAGCACCCTCGGACTGGGAGATGACGATTCATCTGATCTCGCCCGTCGACAGGGATTTCAAGACTTTGACCCCGTAGATTCGATCGGTTCGACTGCCGGATGCCCGTCAACGAGACAGGTAGCTTACTTGGGTATCGCGACTGACTGCACTTACACGTCGGAGTTTGCATCTGAAGACGACGCCCGAGACAACATTGTGTCGCAGATCAACGTCGCTTCACAAGTCTACGAAGACTCCTTTAACATTTCTTTGGTCATTCGAAACATGACAGTCAGCCGTCCGGATTGCCCCGATACTCCAGACGAGTTGACGCCTTGGAACGTGGGTTGTTCCGACAACATCAACATCCAGGATCGATTAAACTCATTTTCAGGTTGGAGAAGAAGATGGGACGACGATAACGCCGTGTGGTCGCTGCTCAGCACTTGTGGGAGCGGTTCGACTGTGGGCATTGCCTGGCTAGGAACAGTTTGCAATGCAGATCCAGGTTCTGGGCAGGGCCAGACTGTATCATCCACAAACGTTGTTATTCGAACTGGCTCCGAGTGGCAGGTTATGGCACACGAATTAGGTCACAACTTCGGAGCGTCGCACGACTGTACGGCTGGAGACTGCCCTGACGCTTCGGCAAACCCCGGCAGTTGCTGCCCACTCAGCGACTCGACTTGCGACGCCGGTAGCCAATTCATCATGAACCCTCGCATAGCCAACGGGGCCGACTCCTTCTCACCCTGTACGCTGGGTACCGTATGCACGGCCATCGGGCGGAGGATGCTCAGTACGAGCTGTCTAGTCTCAGAACAAGATGTACGCGACTCCAGCGAGAGTGAATGCGGCAACGGAATCGTCGAGGAAGGCGAAGAATGCGACTGCGGTGGGGAGATCGGTTGCGGAGACAATCCTTGTTGCAACCCGGACACATGCCAGCTGAGATCTGGAGCGACATGCGATCCAGCTTCGGATTCCTGCTGCACTGAAGAGTGTGAAGCAGCTCCAAGCGGTCAGGTGTGCAGAGCCGCAGTCGGCAGCTGCGATATAGAGGAAGTCTGCGACGGAACTGCCACCTCATGCCCGGCCGATGAGCGAGAACCCGACTGCGACGACGGAAGCGATGATTTCGGATCAGATGGCAGGGGTGGCGGTGGTCCCGGCTGGTTCGAGAGAAATCGAACGACCGTCATCGCTGTCGCAGCTTCCGTGGGAGGAGGGGTCCTCCTTCTCATCGCCATCTGCGTATGCGTGTCTTGCTGCCGGCGAAAAACCAAGAAGGGGGGCAAGCGGCTTCAAAGACCTGAAAATGCAAGGTTACCGAACGGCGCACCTATACAAGCGCCACAAATGACATATATTTATAGATAGCGTGCATGATTTTGATGACATTAATGATAGAAACGTACATACACGACTCCGTTCTCCTACCCTTTGCTTTACTTGTGGATGATGGCGCCTTTGTCAAGTTGATGCCATCTACCGGTTGATTACCGTTGCCGAATATGCAATTATTGGGCAATACTCAGGCATACAATTGAGTAACGGAACCGTGGCTCTTGCTCTACTGAATTATTGTGAATATGATTGATACGGTTCTTATGTTGAAAGGCGCAACCTAGCATAAAGTAACGCTGAGCCCACATGGTGAATCATGATTTCTTGTAATCAAAACTTAGAAATATGAGCTTAATCAGTAATGGAGACATTACAACGGATGATATCACAAAAAAAATAAAAAGATATCGGACGCAAATGGGTACCCGGGAAAAAAAATAAAACAAAATTCAAGCCTGCGAAGTGTCTGTAGGGTAGGGTCTTTGAATGGCACCTCACCCTCAGATCCAGTATTCTTGGCCCGGTTGACGTGAAGGACGTGATCCGGCTCCGCGTGGGTCCGTCGCTGGTGTTCCGATGTACTGGGTAGGTACCTTGGTCATTTGGCGACTTCAGTTATGAACAATGCGCAGCGGCCAGTGCAATACAAATAGGGCTGAGTGAGGAATTCCTTGACAAAGTAAGGTTTAATTAGCAGTACTGCGTACATGTTAGATGCTATAACAGTAGGTAACAGTCAAGCATCATGATAGAGAGCCCTACTTTGGCCCGTCTTTGCCTCATCCGAAAGACCGAGCGATGGGGTGGGCATGGGTCTTCGACGGAGGCTGGCGCCTGAGGCAAGTACAGAGCCTATACCCGTGCGGGTGTAGTACGGTCGACGCCGTCGCGGTATACTTGAAGCGTGAGATATTGCGGAAGGCGGGCCCGAGGGGACCCATTTTCTGAGGAAGTATCTAGTACCTCTTATGCCGCCAATCTAGTAATGGAGATGCTGTACTCACTACCTCATCTCCCGCTCTCGACACCAGGGACTTCCACAGCGCTCCTGCTGCGAACAGCGTGCGCCGGTGCAGTGGGCAAGTACCCGCGCAGGGACCCACGGTCGCACCTACTGTTGCTCCTACTGCTACTGCTGCACCTGTATTTGCTCTTAGTCGAGCCCACCCTCGCTCTCTGTGATCGGTTCGTGTCCGCTTTGACTTCCGCCCTTCTCACACTCGTTCCCCATTTCCCTTTCTTCCCTCGCCATATCCGGCTCTAACATCACCTCGCCCGGCATCCTGTCTCTGCATGACTCGCATGCTTCCCGTGGGAATTTTACGATCAACTGGGAAACTCACATTCTTTTTCTGCCAACATCGATACTCGTCCCTTTTATCAAACCTCTCGTGAGTACTTCCCCGATTCGCGTGTTAGTCGCTTCCTTGAGCCCCATATCAACCAACATTAAGCTTTGCCCTCAATTCACCCTTCTAACCATTTGCTGCACCTATAGGCAGACGACCTTTGTCAAGAGAATAAAGTTGACGGGTTCGTTTGCAAAAGGCTGTCCTTAATAATCACAGAGTCCTGTCCAAGCTAGAATGCGACACGAACAACGACCATAGGCCCCGTAGGCAGGATGATCATATGCAATCACCTCGATCTTGTCAACACAAACCCAGAGTAGACCACTGCATGCCCCGCCGAGGCTGAGACGACAGCGCATTCGAAATTGACCCGCGATCGCATTATCAACAATCTACATTATGGTGTCTGTTCCAAACGGCGCGGCGACAGCCAGTGCTGGGTCCAACGGCAATAATGCCAGCACCAGGAGCTCTCCTGCTGTCGCCGGGAGCTCATCACACGCGCCCTCGACGAAACCAAAGGACAAAATCAATTCCAATGGCTATCACCCGTCGAATCCCCACAAGCCGCTCAGTGCCCTCGCGAGCACGCCCCTCGACCTCACGTCTGTTGAACGACGTGGGCAACCAAATGCAGTACGGGAGCCACAGAAGCCAAAGAGTCGGCCCCAGGGAATCAAGGAAGCGCCAACATACTGCCCATCCGAAGAGGAGTGGCGTGATCCTATCGAATACATCAAGAAAATAACTCCGGAGGCTTCGCGATATGGCATTTGCAAAGTAATACCGCCTGACTCTTGGAATCCTGATTTTGCTATCGACACGGAGGTACGTGAAGCATTTCCACGCACTTCCGCATTGCTCTCCCAAGTCGTGTGACTCAGCTAAACGAAAATGATAGAAGTTCCATTTCAGAACCCGGAAGCAGGAGCTCAATTCTGTTGAAGGAAGTAAGTGCCATCGATTCAAGAAGACGGTGATATAGCCTATGTTGACTCCGAATTACAGGCACGCGAGCAAATCTGACATATCTCGATGGACTTGCCAAGTTTCACAAGCAGCAGGGCAACAATCTCCATCGCCTTCCCTACGTCGACAAGAAGCCCCTTGATCTGTACCGTCTCAAGAAGGCAGTGGAATCTCGGGGCGGCTTCGACAAAGTGTGCAAATTAAAAAAGTGGGCAGAAATTGGTCGCGATCTCGGCTATAGCGGCAAGATCATGTCATCGCTGTCCACGTCTCTCAAAAATTCGTATCAGCGATGGCTTTGTCCCTACGAAGACTACCTACGTCTTGCCAAGCCTGGAGTTCACCAGCAACTGGAAGCCGAATACGGCGGACCGCTGACTCCCAGTCCTGCAGCAACGCCAGCGAAGCGGTCCCATGTGAATACGCCCACGCACATGGGGAACGATTCGCCCGCCCGGAATGCATCTGATGCCTTGCAAGCTGGTATCAATGGCGTTAAGGAGGAGTCAGGTGACACGCCAATGACTGATGCTCCTCCGGCGAGCGCTCGAACGCCCTCTTCAGGTTTTAGAGCCGTGAATGCGTCGCAGCCCTCGAATTCCTCTGGTTTCACAAGCGTTAATCGTCCAGGTCCTCGCGACACCAAGAGCTTCACCCCAGAACCCCGGCATAACGGCAGCCCGGCTCCATCCACGAAAGCTACTCCCGAGGCACGTTTGTCAGGTTTAGAGTCATCTGCAGCATTGAAACGCCAATCGAGCGGAGGCGATCCGATGGAGGCGTTCAAGAAAGAGTCCGAGGCAGAGAACGGAACCCCGGATAGCAGCAGTCGCCGAAGCAAACGACTCAAGAGGGAGATAGCACCAACCGTTGCGGGTTCCCACATGTCACAGTTTCGCCCATCGGCTCCGCGAATTCCACGAGATGACATCGGGATTAGTGAGGAGAAATGTCTAACTTGCAACCGGGGTGAGGATGCTGGGCAGCTTCTTATCTGCGATTCTTGCGACAGCGCTTATCATGGTCAATGCCTGGACCCACCGTCGAAGAAAAAGAACGATGCTGAATGGAATTGCCCCCGTTGTCTTGTTGGCGACGGTCAATTCGGCTTTGAGGAAGGCGGGTTGTACTCGCTGAAGTCGTTCCAGCAAAAAGCGAATGACTTCAAGCAGGGTTATTTTGAAAACAAAATGCCCTTTGACCACGCACTCAATTGTCATCGCCCTGTCACCGAGGAGGACGTTGAGACTGAATTCTGGAGGCTCGTCACCGACTTGGAAGAAACCATCGAAGTTGAATACGGAGCTGACATCCATTGCACGACGCACGGGTCTGGTTTCCCCACTTTGGAAAAGCACCCGAAGAGCACCTATGCTGCCGACGGATGGAACTTGAATGTGCTTCCGTTCCATCCAGAAAGTCTATTCAGGCACATCAAGTCGGACATCTCTGGCATGACCGTTCCTTGGGTATACGTTGGCATGATATTTTCCACCTTTTGCTGGCATAACGAGGACCACTATGCTTATTCGGCAAACTATCAGCATTTCGGCGCCACCAAGACATGGTATGGCATACCAGCCGAAGACGCCGAGAAGTTCGAGACGGCCATGCGGAACACTGTTCCAGAGCTTTTTGAAACCCAGCCAGACCTCCTTTTCCAGCTTGTCACGCTTCTGACACCCGAGCAGCTCAGAAAAGCCGGTGTAAGGGTCTATGCCATTGACCAGCGAGCTGGGCAGTTTGTTCTCACCTTCCCCCAAGCGTACCATGCCGGCTTTAACCATGGTTTCAATTTTAACGAAGCTGTTAATTTTGCGCCTAGCGACTGGGAGCCTTTTGGTCTTGCTGGAGTGGAGAGGCTTCAGCTCTTCAGGAGGCAACCATGCTTCTCGCATGACGAACTTCTGTGGACAGCCGCCGAAGGCAGTGCTTCCGGACTAACCATTCAAACAGCCAAATGGCTGGCGCCGGCACTCGACAGGGTACGTAGACGTGAAATATCCCAGCGAAAGGACTTTGTTGCCAAGCATCTGGAACTGCTCCCGCACCAATGTTCCAATTTTGGTAAAGGAGAGGAGGTCTGCCCACTGACTTTCGAGATTGTGGATGAGGAGGTCCAGGACGAGGACGAGCAATGCTGTGCATATTGTAAGGCATTTGCATACTTCTCACGTTTCAAGTGCTTGCGTTCTGGGAAGGTCTTGTGCATTGCCCACGCCGGTCATCACCCTTGTTGCGAGCAAACCGAAAACGAGCGATTCTCAGGCCGAGATCATGTCTTGACTTACCGGAAGTCTGATGAGATGCTGGAGGGCGTCTACGAAAAAGTGATCGAGAAGGCGCAAATACCCGATGCTTGGGAGGAAAAATACAACAAGCTTTTGGATGAAGAGGCCAAGCCTTCACTGAAGACCCTACGGGCACTATTAAATGAAGGAGAACGCATTGCTTACGACATCGAAGCAATCTCCGTCCTCAAAGAGTTCGTCGATCGTTGCAATGACTGGGTTGATGAGGCAACCACTTACCTTGTTCGAAAGCAACAGAACCGCCGAAAAAACGAAAAAGCATGGCAGACCGGCAGCCGAAAATCAGCGGGCACTCCGGCCCAGGAGATGAAAGAAAAAGAGTCGCGCAACATCGCAAACATCCACCGGCTTCTGCAGGAGGCTGATCGAATCGGCTTCGACTGTACCGAGATCACGCAGTTGCAAGAAAGGGCGGCCGCCATCAAGGAATTTCAAAGCAATGCCTCGAATGCATTGAGAAACAAGGCTTCTTTGACTCAAGATACCTGTCTTGAGCTTATGGAGGAAGGCCGCGCTTTCAATGTTGACATCCCCGAGCTTGATGGACTTTCCAAAATTCTGGAGCAAAAGCAATGGGACGAAAAGGCACAATCGAGCCGCAAGCTCTTCCTCACCCTCAAAGAGGTGCAAGATCTCCTCGAAGAAGGCGAGAGACTAGAGATCCCGGCTTACAACGACCACCTTCAATTCTGGCGAGAGCAGCTTCGCGCAGGTGAGGCGTGGGAGACGAAGGCTCGAGAGTTGATCAACGCCGAACTCATCCATTTCCCACAGCTCGAAGCCCTGTCTGCTCAAGTACAAGCCAATATCCTCCCGGTTACTGGCGAGACTTTGAGCCACATTGATAGAATTCTATCGAAGCAACGCGAGGCACACCGACAAGTTCTTGACCTGGCCGCGCGCTGCCGGGACACGGATTTTACAAAACGACCCATGTACGCCGAGGTAGTTGACATGATGAAGAATTTTGAGGATCTGAACTCGAAGCCCAATGGTACGATCGACGTGGAGAACGAGAGGAAGCGCCATGAGGACTGGATGCGCAAGGGAAAGAAGCTATTTGGCAAATCGAATGCACCTCTTCATATCCTCAAGAGCCACCTTGAGTATGTGCTTGAACGCAATAGGGATTGTTTCGATGTCGAGCTTGACACACCTCGGCTGCCCGGCGAGCCAGTCTCAAGGGAAGCCACACCTGAGGGGGGTACCTCGCGAATGGACGAAAGCCGATCTCGACAAGTATTCTGCATTTGCCGGAAAATGGAAGCCGGCATGATGATCGAGTGCGAACTTTGCCACGAATGGTAGGAGCAGACACCATCCTATTCTTGAATTAGCACGACTAACCGCCTTGAAGGTATCATTACAAATGCTTGAAAATAGCTCGAGGCAAGGTCAAGGAAGACGACAAATACACTTGTCCTATCTGCGATTGGCGCATGAAGATTCCAAGGGACGCGTCACGACCGAAGCTAGAAGATCTCGTTGCCCTTGTGGATGAGATCCAAACTCTGCCTTTTCAACCCGAGGAGGAGGACATCCTGCGCGAAATTATCGACAATGCTCAAGGGTTTCGCGACCACATCGCACAGTTTTGCACTCCCATTCTGGCTTCTGAAGCAGACATAGAAACACAGCGCTTCTATCTCCGAAAAATAGAGGGCGCTGAGGTACTATTAGCCTACGAAACAAACTTATTCCGCCAGGAACTTCATAAGTGGTGTCCTGTCGCGCCTGAGGCACCGCCGATTTTGGAAGTATCTCTCAGCACGAGGAAGCCTCGGCCGACAAAGCTGCAGAAAATGCTTGCGGAATACGGAGTGGAGAATCCTGACGACCTTCCTGAACATGCCAAGGGCAAAGCTAATAGCTTGCGACGGAAAGCAGCCAATGCGGAGGCTGCCGCAGCAGCAGCGCAGGCTGTTGGAGGAGCAATCGCACCACCCTCATCTCATGGATCATTCAGCGGCCCAACCTTTTTCTCTGCGACACCCCAGGCAAATGGAGCTGGAATGTCGGGATCCCCTGGGCACCCACGTCGTTCCACATCAGCTTCAGAAGATGGACGGTTCCCTTCCGACCACATGGACATTGACAGCGGAATCCACCCAAGTTTCCTCGGCGCTGGAGGTCCTCAGCTACACGTCGGGGACGCAACGACGTCTCTTGAAGACCGTCTTCTTCAGGGCGATGTTGATATCGGGGAGCTGCACACTGAGGAGGGAAAGAGTAAGGCTCTCGAAATCCTCAGCCGGACTGAAAAAGGCAGGAAGCAGGCGGAACAGATATGGGGCCCTGATGTTTGGGGAACCCCTCATAGGTCAATCAGTGATCAGGACCGATCAATCACACCCGCTGCTATGGACTCAATGATCAAGGAGGAGGATAGCAATGTGGACCAAATGTTCAAGGAAATGACGAACCAGGAAGACGACTACGACCAGAATAAGAAAGACGAAGCGAAGGATGCACACGTCACGACTGGAAACCTTGAGTCGAAGCTGGATGGGCCTAACACATCATCATTAGAGAAGGAGTAGTGCAAGCATTTTCATGGATTCGAAAAAAGGTTATATGAAATATGATGGCGTTCAGGACGGGCGGATGTATGTACGAGGCAGGGAGTTTTGTGTTTCTCGATATCCCCAAAGGGACGGTGTATTTTGACCTTATATATGTGCTTGCTACGATGAGGGGATGGACTGGCGATGAAAAGTAGTTCCTAATTGGGTCTGATCAGCTAGTTAGTTTCTGCACGGTAGATTGCTACTGCTCGCGATATCAATCCGATGTACGATTAATCTGAATCAACATGCATAACCCATTTCTCGGACTATGGCTCCCAGCAGCCACTATTGAGTGGTTACCATGCACGAAGTGAGTCCGTCAAAGCCAACAATACTTTCATGAGTGACCGGAGAAACAAGATAGAATATCGCATATATTCACTATGGTGTCTACCGCCTTTGTAGGGGGTGTTGAGCCCAGGGGAGAGATTCTAAAGTGTCTCCATGCATGTAGTCTGAGACATCTGGATGTCATCATGACGCTGTGTTGAAGACCAAAATGTTGAAAACATGGCCGCTGCTAAATCGCTTGTGGAAAAGAGTCCCCTACCGTCCCATAGTTACCTTTCGAACACCGTGGAAATGCAAGCAAAGACAAAATCAAGTCGTCTTCCGTATATGTACTCCCTGCTCCTTTTTCTTCTTGAGACAGTTTCAAGTCACCTCGACTTGACTTGGGAAGATGAAATGGCTGTCGAGCCTCCTACCTATTGACGCCGATCAGGCTGAGGAACTCGTTGCGGGTTTTTGATTTGCGCTCGAAGCATCCCAGGACGCAAGAGGTGATAGTCGTAGCACCAGTTTTCTGGACGCCGCGCATAGCCATGCACAGATGTGTGGCTTCCATGACGACAGCGACACCCTGGGGCTTGACGATCTCCATGATGGCATTGGCTACCTCCTTTGTGAGACGCTCTTGGACCTGAAGACGGCGGGAGAACATCTCGGCAATACGGGGGAGTTTGGAAAGGCCGATGACGGTATCATTGGGGATATAGCCGATGTGCATCTAGATGATTCGAATTAGCGCGCGCAACCCTTGGAGACAGAGATTGTGTTGTGACCGTACCTTTCCGAAGAACGGGACCAGGTGGTGCTCGCACAAGCTAGGAAACATGTTAGACACACCAATCAAGCCCTGAGTTGAAAACCAGATGAATTCGAACCTGTGTAATTCAATGTCCTTAACGATAACCAGCTCTCTGTGATTTTCGTGGAACAAAGCATTATTGACGATGTCTTCGATATTCTCTTGGTATCCGCGAGTGAACTCGAGCATGGCTTTGGCGTAGCGGTCAGGAGTTGCGAGAACACCTTCTCGATCAGGGTCCTCTCCAACAGTCTCCAGCAAGGTGCGCACGGCACCGTGCATCTTTTCCAGGCGCTGAGCTGCCTGCTCCTTGGTCTCTTCTCGTCGCTCTCTCGTTCCGCGGCCTAGGCGACTTCGTTAGTACCCTGGTCCTTAGATTTGACTCCGACTGTGAAGAGTCAAGGAACATAAAGGCAAAGGTTCGCTCGTACTTGGCCTGCTAAGCCCGTCGTAATCAATAACAGGACTAGGTGATCGCGTCACCGGGGCGCTGTGACCATTATGCGCATGCTTCTTCTTCTTTTTCTCTGGTTTCGTAGGCGCCTCATCCCTCGGGTCGCGCGCGGCTTTACCAAGGCTGTTGCGGCGTTTGTCGAAGGCACTGGGCTTGGCTTCCTCGTTCCCGTTCACAATGGCGAATTCATGGCTGCTATCCTTGCTCTTGCCGTTCTTCTTGCTCTTGCGTTTGCGCTTGCGAGAGGAGTCGTTGTCGCTGGAGGTTGTGACGCTGGCAGCCGTGCCGAGGTGAGGTTTGGATGCCAGGGATGACTCGCCGCTCTCGGGGAGAGGCATGCTCGGAAGCTTGAGGAATTGGGATTTATGCTAGTCGTGATGATGTCAATTCGCTCGAGCTCATCAGTATAGTATGTAACACGGTATGATTAATGTGGAAAAGGCCGCGATAGAAGCGATATCGGCTTGTGTCGGATGTAAAAGTGTGTAATATGAATCTGGATGAGGGGCGGTTTATACGTAGGAGAAAAAAAAATAGATGAGGGATGACGGATAGGAACCGATGACACGATTCAGGGACCAAATAACTCCACACTCTTTGAGAAAAGACGTCACATGAGCGGGGGATGAGCCGATGGAATCATGTATTGAGCTATTCTTGAATTTTTGAGCCTCAATTTGTACTTTATGACTTTACAAAGAGCAGGGTTCTGGATTCTGCAAGGCATTGAGCGCATTTTTCCCCCCCCTCGGTCGAGTTGAGCAAGGCGCTCTTTATCTTATCGCACAGCCTTCCTGCGCCAAAGGTGGGAAACCGCCTAAGAAAAACAAATCAGTGCTTGCCATACTGGGGAAGTAGCCGGCAAGGTGGGATGGGATTGACAGGTGTGGATTGGTGGCTGCAGGGCTGCAGGTCTCAGTGCAAGTCTCTTTCTTACATTCACGTTACTTTGTGTCAGTGAGTTCGTACGTGCATGGGCGCGCCCGCCGCTGGGCTAGCCGCCGGTCATGTGACCGCGTGACGTGCCACCCCTAACCTCTCTGCTTCCGAACCCAGATCTCAACTTCGCAAAGCGGCCTGACCTCCTGGGCACGCTCTCCCAACCACACAAATCGCTTCAACCACGCATAATCCTGTCGCTCGAAACTGGGTTCCACGGCGAAAGCAAGAGGCTTTGATTCAGTTTCAAGTTTACTACGTTTCGATTCGCACCGGACTCGACACATTTGGAGCAATCATCATGGCTTCTCCGCCCAATGCTGGGTCACCACTGAGCGCGTCGCCCCCGGGGCCGGCCCCAGCCCAGCTTCCCAATAAGAAACGATCTTCGACCATCGAACTTAAAGCCGCGCAGGCGAAGCGCCGCAAATCATCGCATCCGAGCACTCCTGCCCACCCTTTGCGACAAACGTCTTTCCCGCCGGAAGCGCGCTCCCCAGCTGTGCGCTCCCCTTCCGTCGATGCCACTTCACACGTGAGCGGCAGTCAGGTCAGCGGCACCACAGCAGGAAAGGGGAAAAAGCGTGGGGGCCGCAAGAGCAAGGGCGCGAACAAGCTTGGGGATGAAGGCCGCGAGGGGACGCCGAGCTTGGTGGATGGCAAAGCACCGACACTGGCCAGCGGTCAAGGCGGCGACGATAAGGACGGCGAGGACGATGACGACGACGCTAATGCGGAGATGGCGTTGGAGGATGTTGTGGCTCGAACACAGGAGCAGAAGCAGGAGGAGGTCAGGCTCAGGGCTATGCTGGTGGAGGCATTCGATCCAGAGCAGTATGATAGGTACGAGCGTTGGCGAGCGGCCAAGCTGTCGGATGCAGTGGTGAAGCGAGTGAGTATTTCCGTCATGTGAGAAATAGAGGATTGGATGGGCAAGGGAGTTAACTGGATCCAAGGTTGTCAATGCGACGGTGTCTCAGTCGGTGCCTCAGATGGTGAGCACAGCTGTGAAGGCTGTCACGAAGCTCTTCGCCGGCGAAATTATCGAGTCAGCGCGTCAGGTACAAGCAGAGTTTGTTCACGCCGGGGAAAAACAAGCAGAGCTGCCTACTCCCCCACCCTCCAACCCTGGTGCCGCCGATGTGGATGACCCGATCGACCTCAGGAGGGGACCGCTACGTCCAGAGCACCTGCGGGAAGCGTGGAGAAGATATAAAGTGGCCGGCGAGAGCCGTGGGGTGGGCGTGCAGCAGCTATGGCATGCGCAGCAGAGCAGTGGGGTGGAGAGGTTCTCAACGAGAACCGGCAAAAGGATGTTCAAGTAGCAGAGTCAGGCGGTGACTGGACGGGCCATTACAGGGCGATTTCTATTAACGATATCCACTGGAACGGGCTCCTAGGAGGAGCTTGCTTTGCATTTTCAAAAGCGGCGGCGTTTATCTGGGTATCAAGGAATATTAGCGTTGCTTGAAATCTACCATTTTATACTTCATCGATGCTTGAGTTGCGGCAGTCCCTGCAGGCTTGGACTAGCTTTCTCTGCGCTTTTTGCGAGAGACAGTATGGCAGGACCTGCGACCTTTCAACGTAAAGGAAGATGTAGAAGCCCATACTCGACTTTAGTCTAGATAGTTGGTTGCTTCGCTTATCGATAACACTAGATCACAATAGTCAACTTATCTTCAACTTTTGATCCTCTCTTGAGCTGTAACGCTCAATGAGACAAGATTTCAATCTCCGAGCGTATTGTTTATCGTATTTGTAATTTTTTACGGAGCCATTTCCTCACGCTGTTCAACAGCTTCTAAACTTACTTCTTGAAAGAGCATGGCGGTGTCTAAAGAGGCAAAGGTGGGTAGAGACGAGTAGCCTTTTGGTCTCATCGGCTATGAATTCCCGTCTCATTTGACTACAATGTACTGATTCAAGGACCGAAAGCAAAATGGAAAGGCGCAAGAGCCAGAGGAGAGCCACGTAAAGCCGACGCAGCGAAGCGCGGTCCGCGTGCGTGACAATCAACGGCGGGCTCGTGAGCGTCATAAAGCCTACGTTCAGGACCTGGAGAGAAAAGTGCAGGAGTATGAAAAGCTGGGCGTGCAAGCCACCTTTGAGATGCAGCGCGCAGCCCGAGGTGTAGCTGCTGAAAATGCCACACTGAGGTCCATGCTGCGGCGCCGTGGCGTGAGTGATGGCGAAATCGAGCAGTTTCTTCGCTCAGCCCCGGGAAACTCAAACTACGAGGAGCCCAATGAAGCCGCCAAGGCTCAGCAACCAGAGTTCCTTACTTTGCCCCCATCTTACCGGTCGATGGAAGTGTCACAGAGGCAGTCTGGAGTCTTTGAGCCGACAGTCATCGGAAAGGAGTGCTGCGATGGCAAGACAACCTGCTCGCTTTCCCCCGGCGAGAATGCTGTACGGCCAGGAGCAAATACCGGCTCCGTTCAACCCGCCAGCTTTGCTCCCAATGCCATGGCTGGCGCTACTACGACCACCATGGACTACAATTCCGCGACTACCATGTCGTGCAATACTGCTGCTAGAATTTTGGCTGACATGCAAGGCCACGAGGATACGAGGAGAACCCGAGCGTCACTTGGATGTGTTGGTCAGGATGAGTGCATCGTGAAGAACACAGCATTATTTCAGATCCTCGACGGCAGTGGCGGTCCAGGTTGATTCATCCTTCGTGTCTTGTTGCTGACTGAGACTGCTGTCTGTCAGGAGCATGGACTATATGGCTCAGAAAATTCACCACTATCTGACGGTCTGAATTGTGTTGGGTCTTCAAGCCTTCCATCCCCATCTACCTCCGATCCACCTCGTGACATACACCAGCCCTACTAGGACCGGTACTTCGATGAGCGGCCCGACCGTCGCGGCCAAAGCTTCCTCGCTGTCTGGACCGAAAGTAGCCACTGCAACGGCAATGGCGAGCTCAAAGTTGTTGCTTGCAGCGGTAAAGCTCTGCGTGCAGCCAAGCTTGTAGCCGAACTTGAATTTTCGCGAGATCCACAGCGTGAGGAAGAAGATGCCAATAAAGTACACGATCAGTGGGGCGGAAACACGCACCACAGAGACAATCTGGCGAACCACCTGCTTACCCTGCGACGCGAAGAGGATGACGATGGTATAAAGGAGGCCAATGAGCGACCAAGGGGAAGCAAAACGCAGAAAAACATTTTCATACCATTCTGGGCCTGCTAGCTTGCGAAGACCCAGACGCGTGACAATTGCTGCTCCTAGAGGGATGCCCAGGAAAACCCCAACACTGGTGGCGACAACGCTGTATGACAAACCGCGTATAGCTGAGTCCTCGCTTCGACTGATGACCTGGATGAAGAAGATGGCCAGGGGCGCGAAGAGCACCATCTGCAGCACTGAGTTTACGGCAACAAGGATGGCACAATACTCAGCGTCTCCGCCGGCGAGGCCGTTCCATATGAGAACCATGGCTATGCATCGTCCAAGTCCCACGAGTATGAGACCGGTCCGAAGGTCTGGCTCATCTGGGAGGAACGCCCAGGCAAGGGCAAGCTGCCGGCAGGATCTTGTTAGCCCATAATTCCACAGCGACATCTTGATGGAAAAGGGATGGTGTGACATACCATGAGAAATGGTGCGACTATCCAGTTGACAAAAATACTGAATACCAACTGCTTCCACATGCCCTTGTCGCGGATAACGTGGTGAAGGGACTCGTACTTCACATTGCACAGGATGGGATACATCATGACGAGCAACCCAACGGCTGTTTCCCAACAGTCAGCGAATCTGGAGTTTCCCACAACATAGTAATGAAAAACGAGTTCTGAAACACATACCAATGGGAATGGAAACGTCCACAAACTTGCCCTTTTCGAGCGCCTCGCTAGTATTGGGGACAAAATTGCCGAGAAGGATGCCAAGGACCATGGCTAAAAATATCCAAAGGGCCAGAAGTCTATCGAGCCACCCAAGACCTTTGAAGACGGGTAAGCTCTGTCCACCAGGCGGCTCTGCGCCTGTTTGTTCTGGCTGCTTCTCCGTGTCGACATGTTGGCCTGGAGCTTGTGACGGTGACACGCCGCTAGGGCGAATATCACCGTCGTGGGTGCTGTCTTGTGCTTGAACGCTGTTCATCTTAGTTGAGGCCGCCTAGTGAAAGACTAGATAGAACGAGCGGAACTAGAAATCTCAAGCAGTATCCCTCGAAAAGAGAAGCGAACGTCCAATCTCAGTGGCGCAAGTTCGTTCTCAAGAATCAAGATGATAAATGAATGATTCCAGACATTGGGCCAGCGCAAGGGTTCAAGAGGTGGGCATATATACACAGCCAATCACAAGTCGCCGGTGACGGAATCGCCAATCAATTGCCCGCCAAATTTTTTTGGTGGTGCTTTAAATAACCTTTGTTACGGTCTAAGTGCTGCAGAGTCGAATCCAATCCTAAAGGTCAGAAGATAACGCAATATTACAACTTTGGATTTAGTCGCCCAGCCACGTATTTCCTGATGTGTGTGTTTACTTCAAGACACGTTGAAAATAAACATATCCGGTAATTTTGTCTATTTCACAAGTCCCAGTTGTGTGCGTAGTATTTAATAGCAGTCGACTTTGTGTGCGTGAACAGTTTATGGTTACTTTCTTTCCTCTTCTGCCCAGCACTAACACCAGACTTCTCTGTCGCCTTCCTTGCCCTCATTTACTTCAGCAGTGTATATATACTAATTATTCACCATGAAGATCTATTCCGCTCTCCCCCTCTGCCTCATTGGACTTTGCATCCCCGGTACTCACGGCATTCGCATCGTTCTTTCCAATGATGATGGCTGGGCGGAACGTTATGTCCGCGACATGTTCGATGAGCTTGAGAAATGGGGCCACCAAGTTGTTCTCAGTGCCCCAGCCGAGGACAAGTCCGGCACCGGTGAGTCTCCCCTCGTTCATGGACGACAAAATCCTTCACAACACACAGCCGGAGCTAACATGGTCCTTCGCGGCGTGAAGCCTCGACAGAAATGGAGCCGCCGCCCCCTCGCGCGGAGCCTTGTCATTACGACAGCTGTCCCGAGTTTGCAGGTCCTTTCGGTGCCAACGCGTCACGCCCCGAGCTGAACTGGATTAACACGTACCCTGCCACTGCGATGCATTACGGCATCAAACTGTTCGGCCCTCAATTGTGGAAAGGCTGGGAACCCGAGCTTGCCGTTGCCGGCCCTAACAAGGGGTCCAACTTGGCCCATCAGGTTCCCTGGTCGGGGACCGTTGGCGCTGCACGTTTCGCCGTCTACAACATGAAATTGCCCGCTATAGCCTTCTCCGGTGATGACAAGGTAGGAGGGCGCTGGGATGAACCGACCGAAACGAGCCTTATGTACGCCAAGCTCTCTACCTTTATCACCCAGGAGATCATCGATTCAGGGGTCCCATATCTGCCGGACGGCGTCTTTCTAAACGTCAACCTGCCCGATGTCGAAGACTGCTGGGACATTAGCGACTACAAGTTCGTCTTGAGCCGCATCAATGAAGCATATTTCTGGAGCAAAGACGACCTGGATTGGTGCGGCAGCAATACACTGCCATGGGAGGTGACAGTAGCCGATAGGAAGTGCCACGTCAGTATCAGCCCCGGCGACGGCTATTCCTGGTGGAAGACGACAGAGAACAACATCACAAAGCAGGAGATTGTGCGCGACAAGCTCAGGGGTATCCTGTCGTGCTTGGAATAGTGAACAAATGTACTGTTTTTCAATAAAGTCACAGCATGCAACAGAATTAGCTATTCCCCCCAGAAACACCTTGAATGTGATAGCTTGCTTACATGGAATTGAATCCAAGGAAACGTGCAGGTCTACTTATAGGCAAGAGTTGACCTTGTAAGGGTTGAGAGTGTAATGTGTAATGTAGCTGGGGCCTTTACTTGACCTGAGGTTGTAAAGCAACCCTAACGCTTAGCATAACCCTAATGCGTAACTTAACCCCACAGCGTCAAGATGGCTCGTTGTCTCTTACCACTCGGAGGCGTTTCGGCAGCAGAGTGGATTTCTGGATGTCCATGACCCGCTCTTATACCTGTACAACAAGTATTACTAGTACTAATTTACTACTAATGTAGCCTAGTAGTGAACATGATCGCAAACAGAGCCAAAGCCATGACCCCACGTTGGAGTGCCCCGTCATGCATCTCATACTAGCCTCTAGGGGTCTTGGATCTTGCCGATACCAATACTAATCCAGTAATTCCCCGACCGATGGCGTCCGGAATACGGAAAACTCCCTTTCATTCTATGAGCAGTGCAGCCCAAGCAAAGCAAAGAGGCCCGCCCAACCCCCTCGATCCGTCTAATTGGGGGGGGGGGAAACTTATGTGACGATGCGGGGAAAACGTACATGAGATTGAGGTTGGGATTCTATATAATAGGGCGGGCTGCCTACCTTTTACGAAGGGTAGTCGTTGCCGCCCAATTACGCTCTGTTCTAGTATTAATACTTGAACTTTTGTTGTAGTTCTTGCTGGAAGGCCGCAATCATCATGGAGCAGTATAAGTTCCCAAACGACCCTGTCGCGACGCCAGAATCCATCGTCAAGGGCGACCAGTACCGCTTCACGGTCATCAATGAATTCGTAATTCGCTACGAGTGGGCCGAGGACGGCGTCTTCGAGGACAGGCCCTCGACATTCGCCATCAACAGGCGCTTTGACACGCCCGAGTTCCAGGTCACCGAGTCAGAGGAGCTGCTCGAGATCCGCACGCCCTCGGCACATTTGTCGTACGACAAGAAGCGCTTCAGCACCAGCGGGCTCAAGGTCAGCTTCACGAGCAAGGCGACCAAATGGGGTGTCGACTGGCGCTTCGGCGAGGAGGAGACGGAGAGGAATCTCGGAGGCACGGCCAGGACCCTCGACAAGGTCGATGGGCGCTGTGACATGGGCTTGGGAGTCTTGTCGCGGAACGGATTCGCTACTCTCGACGACAGCGACACCATGCTTTTCGAGGAAGACGGCTTCGTGTCCCCCCGCCGTTCCGGTGACCGCATTGATGGATATCTGTTTCATTACGGCTTTGAGTTCAAGGGTGCCATGAAGGCCTTCTACGCCATTTCCGGCTCTCAACCGCTGCTTCCGCGTTGGTCCCTGGGCAATTGGTGGAGTCGTTACCACGCTTACACGGACAGAGAGTACCTTGAATTGATGGACAGGTTCCGCGAGCAGGATATCCCGCTGTCTGTGGCCGTCATAGACATGGACTGGCATTGGGTCTCGGAGGACTTTGTCCCTCACCCCGGCTGGACAGGCTACTCGTGGAATACAAAGCTCTTCCCAGACCACAAGGCATTCTGCGATGCACTACACCAGAGGAGGCTGAAGACGACTCTGAACGACCATCCTCACTCTGGAGTGCACTCGCACGAGGACTTGTACGAAGAGCTGGCCGCGGTCTTGGGACATGACACTTCCAAGAAAGCGCCTATCCTGTTCGACCCGGCGTCACCCAAATTCATGCACGCGTACCTCAACACTCTACATCGTAGATTAGAAGAGGAAGGCTGTGATTTCTGGTGGATCGACTGGCAACAGGGCCCCTACTCTCGCGTGCCGGGTCTCGATCCTCTGTGGTTGCTGAACCACTTTCACTACATTGATCACAAGAACCAGTCTAAGACATCGCGTGCCATCATTTTTTCTCGTTACGGCGGGCCCGGTAGTCATCGATATCCGGTCGGTTTCTCTGGAGATACGGTCGTCACTTGGGAGTCTCTTCAGTTCCAGCCCGAGTTTACAGCCACGTCTTCCAACATTGGATATGGGTGGTGGAGTCACGATATCGGTGGCCACATGAAAGGATACCGCGACGACGAGCTCACCACTCGCTGGGTGCAGCTCGGTGTATTCTCGCCGCTCATGCGACTCCATTCGACGCATAGCCAGTGGATGTCCAAGGAGCCGTGGCTGTTCCGCAAGGAGCACGAGGAGGCCATAACGTCCATCATGCAATACCGACATAGGTTGATCCCTTACCTTCACAGCATGAACCAGATTGCCGCCAACAAGAATGAGCCCATCGTACAGCCGCTCTACTGGAAGTTCCCAGCTCGTGAGGAAGCTTTCCAGAAGCCCAATGAGTACTTCTTTGGTTCAGAACTCGTGGTGGCGCCTATTGTGCATGCCCGAGAATCAAGTACAAACCATGCATCGGTAGAAGCTTGGGTCCCGCCAGGTCGACATGTTGACATCTTTACGGGCTATTCGTACGATGGCGACAGGCAGATCACAATGTACAGGCCATTGGAGTCCATCCCGGTCCTGGCTCCCGAGGGCGCCATTATCCCCCTGGATGCAAACAAGAGCCCCGAGAACGGCTGTCCTAATCCCTCTTGCATCGAGGTTCTGGTGGTCGTGGGCAAGGACGGCAATTTCACGTTGTATGAGGACTGCGGTGACGATGACCTCGACAAGTCGGATGTCGCCAACACGAAGACTTGCAGCATCCAGCTTAATTACAAGCAGGAACAAGGCAAACTTGATATTTCCGCCTCTGATAAGAGCTGGACTTTGCGATTCCTGGGACAGACTGATGTTCCAACTTCATGCCAAGTCTTCCGCAACGGGATAGAAACGAGCGAGACTGACATCACCATCGACAGAAAGGGAGCCTCCTCACTCGTTGTCCAGGTCCCTAACACGGCGGGCAAGAATTGTGACATTTCGATTGTTCTGGGAGACAACCCACAACTGCAGGTTATTGACCGGGTTGGGCTCATCAAGAAGCTGTTGCTGGACTTTCAACTCACGTTTGCCGTCAAGGACAAGATCCTGTCTGTCTGCAGTGCTGGGCACAGCGCAGCGGTCAAGGTTAGCGAGCTGCTGAGCCTCGACATCGACGATGTGATTGTAGGTCCCATCATTGAACTGCTCACGGCTGACAGTCGTACGGCATGAGCTGTCGGCATCGTGTCGACGCCATATGGGTAATAACAGCAGAGGCAGACCACTTGCTTCTGGTTAGTCACGAGGTATCATCTAGTCAACATATACAGACAGAGGATATAAAAGTCAAATGTGAAGTAACAGCAAGTCAAGAGTTCGTCTCCACGTGGTCGATGTTGCTAATCAGTCGCTAAAATTCTTGGTGAAGGTTATAGGCATCTTGACACTGGCAGGTTTAAATAGAGTGGATACCCGCCTTACAAACCAGGCATCATCTGAACCCCGGGATTTGGAGGTCACCTTGATTATGCAACAGTAGTAGCACTAGTGCTATAATATTAGTACGGATAAAAAGTACGAGCCATCTAACGCATTTTCGCGTCTCAAACCTCACGACAAGAGCGTAGATCCAAACATCCGAGCCACCCACCATGGCGCCAATCGACCGCTGCTTGGCCTCCATGGCCAGGCTGTCCCTCGCACAGGCGACACGACCGGCCGTGCCCACGATACCGGGCTTCCTCGCGCCTTCGGTGGTTGTGCAGCAAACCCGCCATGCCTCTGTCGTGCGCAACAAGGACAAGTCCAAGAAGAAGAAGAAGCCAGTTCCCAAGGATTTTAAGCGCCATCGATACGAGAAGACCGACTTTCCTCAGTACTCTCTATGCGATGCCCTTCGGTAAGTCCTGTCCACTCCCTTCTGTGTATGCGCGCAGGCCCTTGGAGGGTCCCCCTCTCTCTCTTCCTCCCCATCGAGCATTTCGAACTAATCAATGTTTTTCTCGTTTGCAGTGTTCTGCGCGCCTACGAAGTCGGTAAACCACCCGGCGTGGTCAAGTACGAGCTACACATCCACATGAAGACGTTCCGCAACGGGCCCACCATCAAGAGCAGCCTCCGCCTCCCCAACCCCGTCCAGAGCGAGTGGCAGATTGCCGTCATCTGTCCGGAGGGCAGCGAGATTGCCACCGCGGCCACCGCGGCCGGCGCTAAGGCCGTGGGCGAGGAGTCGCTCTTCGAGGCCATCCGCGAGGGCAACATTGAATTCGACCGGCTGCTCTGCCACGAGAAGAGCGAGGCGGCGCTGAACAAGGCGCAGCTGGGGAGGATCCTCGGTCCCAAGGGTCTGATGCCGAGCCACAAGAACAAGACAATCACCAAGGACATCATCAAGGCGATCAAGGACTCTGCTGGTGCGGCTGATTACCGTGAGCGTGAGGGTGTTGTTCGTATGGCCGTGGGGCAGCTGGGACACAGCCCCGAGCAGCTCAGGGCGAACATTGAGTCGTTCGTGAAGCAGATCAAGACCCAGGCTGCTAACTTTTCGGAGACCACGCCCAAGTCGGTGCACGAGATTATCCTCAGCTCAACAAACGGCCCTGGGCTGAGCTTGAGTGGTCAGTTCAAGAACTTGGATGATGAGGTTACCCCGGCGCAGTTATCCGGTGTCATGTAAAAAAAGAAACGAGCGAACAAAAGACTGGACAGCCAGCTCTAGAGGGCTGGGGCATGTAACAATTGTACCAATATTCACAATAGATCAAGTTACTTTTTTGAGACACGCGGCGACACGATATGTCTTCTTGTATATGGGTATCTAAATTTGGGGGTTGTTTTGAGTATGCTTTTGATTGTAGCGCGTCATCATTTCTTTTGTAGTGCCTTGACTGCATCGTCTTGTGCGTCGATGATGCGATACACAGCCAGATACTTCATGACTCTGTCTCGTCCCTTGACTCCAGCTTTCCGTGCCTCTTTCAGCGCGTTGCCCAGGTCAAGTAACAGTGTGTTCCGACACCTCATCAAGCGTTCCTCCTGCTTGATTACAAAAGCGTGGTCCTGGTCCATGCTGCTGATCAAAGCCGTAATGTGCTGACATTGCTGCGCCGATATTGTTAGCTTCCCCGGTGAGCTCCCGAGAAGGCCATGCTGTCGACTTTGGTCGTCCTCCTCGTCTTCTTCATCCTCATCGTCTTCGTCTTCCTCCTCAATATCATCCACAACGGTGTCCGACTGCCCCTTGCCCCCATTGGCCGCGGGCAGACTACCCAGGGCCAGCCTCTCCTCCAGCGTAGACAAGCGGTCGGAAAGCTCGAGCATCTTACTCCCGCGCTCGATGCCGCCCCTCACGTCCCTTAGCTCATCATTCAGCGACGCCGCTTCATCCCTCCTCACGGACACTTTGCCCTTGACATCCTCGACCGCGCGCCGGAACCCCAGCATGGCGACGCGCACGTCTTCGACCTTGTCATCGCCGCCGCGGAGTTCGCTGCCCAGAGACAGAAACGCAGTGTAGTTGGAGTTGACGAGCTCCAGGAGCTCCGAGCTGATGGCGGCGCTGCGTTCGCGCAGGTCGGAACGGAGGTCGTCGAGGGTCTGATGGCGGAATGGGAGGGAGGATAGATACTCGGCGGGCTGAAAGTCGGGTTTGAGAAAGTCGGAGCGAGGGAGGGCGGCGGGGAAGGGGAGAGGGGCGCCATCGTCGTCATCGTCGTCGACGCGGCCGCCAGCGTTGGAGGAGGTGGAGGAAGTGTTGGTAGAGGAGGGGAGGTTGAAGACGGCGGAGCGCGAGGACGTTGTCGGCGGCGCTAGGTTCGCCATGATGGCGGCCCGGGGGAGTTGGGTCTTGCTCTGTTGAGTGTGCGTTGTGATGTCCTGGCCAATATGATAAGGTGTCGGTTAGGGTTCGTTTCGTAGATTGGAATGCGGCATGGTTGATGGGGTTGGTGGGATTTTGGGGGTCCTTTACTCAGACTACTCCGTACATAGCATTACTGCCATGTGTACTAGTACTGTTCATTCCATGGATCCACTAATAAAGTAATATTCTTGCTCTGACTACCACACCTACTTTTCTCACAACACTTGGACTAGAAAAACATACATGAAACTAGAAGTCGAACAAGGCTGTAGGGGAGACTAATTGAGAAGTCGTCACCCAAATTGTACAAATCCTTCTAGAGAAACAGCTGTATTGATCTTCCAACCCCCAGCTTTGAAGCAGCCTACCCTACATATTCCTCTCGACTTTTTCCAGCCCTTCTTTGGCCATGCCTATAGCTGGTTCACGATCCAATTTCTGCTCAGGTAGAATTGCCAAAAGCCTTCTCCATCTCAATGAGGCACAGGTCGGCAGGTAGGTCAAGACTCGGGAACCTTTCCCGGGGAAACGGTTCTGTTTCGCCGGTTTTGCGAAAGCCTCGGCGTATATACCATTCTATCAAGGCCGGACGTGAAGACAAAACATTCAACGAAAACTGCTTAGCTCCCCATTTCTGCCGGCAATAGTCCTCACCGTAAGCCAAGATCTGACGTCCGGCCCCGCTGCGCTGGTAGCGATCGTCCACTGCGATCATGGAAAGGCGGCCTACACCACCGACACGCTGGGAGACTTCAATGGTGCCGACTAGGTTGTCGTTGTTCTCGTCAAAGGCTAAGAGTGTCGTGATGTCGGGATTGTTCAATTTGTCCTTGACCTCATTTAAATCTAGCTTGAAATTCGAAGCGAGCTCCACGATGCCAGTCCAGTCTTGGCGACTGTCCTCGGTCTGGAATGCTGTTTGGATGAGGTGCTGGATCCGCTCCGCATCTTGGGCGGTGGCGTTGGTGAATTTCAGGTTCAGAGTGGCCGCCATTTGTGATTTGTTTAATTCACGTTTGTTGACAGAACAAATTATTTTCCAAGAGAAACAACGAAACCCAAGAGAACGTTGCAGAGCCGGTTCGGGTCATTTATTTCTGTGGTTAGATGCTAACTCGTTCTACTGAAGTAGGTAGGTACACGAACGGAGCGTCTATTTTTAGTTCTTGCTTACAAGTTACAGGAAGGGCGCCAATGACAATTGACCTTGACCGGAGTAATAATACACGCCCATGTTGACATTTGACATCTTGACATCTTGACATGTTTTCAGTCATGTTTGACAATGAATGGGCGAGCCGAGCCGATATGGCTCTTCATGAGGCAATTGTGTCAAAGCATGCGTTTCTGTTTCTGTACGAGTCCCCTGGGCCCTCATTGCCTTGTCCAAAACTTGGAACAGAACAAGAACAATAAACACATTACACTCCTTGTCAAGTAAATACACAGAATCAATTTAACTGATCAGAGTGAAACCGGATGAAAAAACAAACCCCTTATTTTAAGCGTTCTGTTCAATTGTCTTAGCTTCTAGAATCTCCCTAAGTGGAGGGCCCTGGAGCAGATAGCTGAGCTTCAAATTCAAGCATTTCTCTTCGTGATTTCCTGCCAGGCGGCCCAAGAGGTCCAATAACCTTGACCCCCAGTGGCCTCCCCTTGTGACCACCTCTTTCGAATATCCAAGGTGGTGCTTCGGTGAATTCGCAAACCTCCGGGGGGTGGTCGTCCCCCGGATCTCCTCGAAAATATGTCTCAGGGTCAACAACGTCCTTGAACTCGGGCTTCACAGCGGGAATTCGACGCTCCCAAGGGTCCCGGAAGATGCGATACACAGCAATTGCGTCCCACTTGTGAATCCTATAGTTATTCTTATCCGTAGCCACCAGGGGAAGCGGCTTTGTCCCAGCCTTTAGGCCATTGAGAAGTAAATCAATCCATGTATCGAACTGGACAGTTGTAGGACGCCAGAGGCGGTAGGGTTGGTATTTAGAACCACTGTGTAGGAACACATCAAGACACTGTGACAAGGTTAGCCAAGAGTCGTGTTAGTTGCTAGACAATTGTCTGCGAAGTTCTCACCTCATCCCCGCTCTGCCCCCTCTTGAAGGCTAAGACACCCCCAAAGATACGGTGCTTCGCCCAATAGCCAGCCATGTCTCCAATGCCATTTGGGTAAATATCGTGATCAGTGTAATTGGGGTGGTAGAAGTGCGTTGGCTTTGGCCCGAAGACAGGCTCATCCCAGTCTCGGCCGAGGCCTGGAATTTCGATCCAGCGTTCAGGCCTTATCCAACTATTGACATGGTGAATGTAATCTTGCGAGTGAGCTTTTGGCTGCTGGAAGAAAAATGTTACAGCGATTTCATGAATCGCGATAGCCGCGAGCTCAATGAGGCGGAGATGAGAACCCCGGGAGCCGATCGCTTCGTGTTGGTAAGCTTGTAAAGCCTGGTCTAGTTATTTCTACTGCCCATTCAAAGCGTAATATCATAGGCCATAGACTGGGTTTGCTTACCTTGGCTCGAAGCTGCAAATTTTCAATTTTGAATTCCTGCTGGTAGCTCTTGACCTGGGAAACCAAACCTGGGCAGATCTCTGAATGGTACTCTATTGGATGTCCCCGGCTAATGTTGCCAGGGCATGTCAAATGAGCTATGCGGTGTTTGGAATACCGTCCAAGAGCTGGGCCATTGTTCCCTCCGCTATATCAGTTTGAAGAATATTCTGAATGGACTGCGAGAGAATGATATAGTGATTAGCATCAAGATGCTCTTTGGACATGATTAGAACCATTGTGTATATATGAGTAAAAATTGAAGTCGTGAAAGAAAAGACCTTGGGGCTGAGAGGAGATTGGAAAGAGACAAGAATAAGAAAAATACAATATGTCTAAGAGATATGAACACCTAATACTTAAATAATATATGCATAAAATGAGCTCAAATCTTGATTAAATAAGCTTTCCTGATAGCACAGTATATCAAGGTTTCAGGATCTAAGCAAGAAACATCTCTTTTATTTAAGGTGCAATGTCTTAAGGCCTCTGTGGCCTTTGCCTATGAACTTGCCTTGCTTTTATCTTTCTATATCTCGGAAACCCTTCTCTAAAGTGTATCTTTGTACAAGGCTGTCATGCCCCTTGGGGTAGCACTCTAGCTTGGTCCTCTTGTTTCTACTCTAGAGCCCTTGCCTGAAACGCCTTTGCAAATTCAAATTCAAATTCTCGTACAATGTGCGCAAACGCAAAACGCCCCAGCCACACGTTCTAGACAAAGCTGAAAGCCTACAAGGCACAGCGTTGCAAATCCCCCCCCAGTCGCCCCAATTACTTCTTGGTAACCTTGCACTGGTACATGGTACCCTCGCGTCCAATGAGCTTGCAGTTAAGTCCAGCAGTCTGGGCAAAGTTGGCGCAAGTGTCGAACGCAGGTTTCCAAGAAGGGAAGAGGGAGAAGATTTCGTTTGCGTGGACAAGATGGTCGTTGATGTGTTTGCAAATCAGATCCGTCTTGGCCTTGATGATGAACTCGTGGATGCCAGGGGCAGTGTGGTGCTCCTTCTCCCAAGCCTCCTTTGGGTTAGTGGCGATGCCGGCTTTGTCATGAATGGACTGGATGAGCGACCAGATGAAGTTGTTATAGGCTGGGGTCGAATAGCTAGCCTGGACCTTGACAAGGTCGTTGGATCCCTGGTCTTGACCAACAATCAAGCAATCGCCGGAGCGAAGGTTCTTGGCGAATTCGTTGCAACGTTGGTTGCAGACATCATCTGGCCCATTGAAGAAGATGGAGCCGAGGGAAAGGAAGATGCGAGCGCCAGGAATCTGGGGGTAGTAAGCATCGCCGTGCTCGAAGCTGCCCCAGAGAGCAACGCAGCGGTTGCTGGGGAAAGTGGTCTTGAAGTTGACCACCTGCTTCTCCAGGGAGGCCTTGTCGAGATCAAGAGGGACATAGACAAGGTCAAGGCCAAGGTTGTTGGCCTCCTCAACGTAGGGCTGGTACTTGGTGGAGTTGGCGGCGCCCAGATCGACGAGGTGGATGGTGGTGCCCTTTGGCATCTGCTCGACAATGGCACGAGCGGTCTTCTTGATGATCTTGGGCTCGTCGATGGTCTGGTTGGAGTTGGCGGCGGCCTTGTCCCAAGCCTCCATGTCATCGGAATAGGCCAACTCCTTGGGGAAAAGAGTATCGCCAGAAGTGAGGAAAGCCTTCTTGACGCCCAGGGCGAGGTCGGTTTCAACAAAGGAGGAGCCTCCAATGTCGACGACCGTTCCGTCAGCAACGTGAGAAAAAGCCATTGTGCGAGTGATCGCGGCTTGTTGTTGCTTGAGGAGATGAAAGATTCGGATGGAAGCCAGAAGCAAGGAGAATGATGGAGAGCGCTTGTGATGCAAGATGCAAGAGTGTCGTTGAAGTTGTTGGTCTGTCAAAGCAAGATGCTCGTTGTGAGAGAGTGTGCAAGCGTGAGAGAGCAAGAGTGCAAGCGTTGACAAGTCAAGATGTAAGTGGTCTGAGATGGCCAAAAGGGAGAGTTTCTCCAGCAAGGAAAATTTCGACATATTTATCGACATGTTGTGTTCTCTGTTCTGAAGTCGAGGTGAGATGAGCAGCTTTTAGTTCCCGTCGGGCGTGTATGCGTCACTGACAACTAGTTGCTAGGACTGGATCTCACTTTGTGTAAAACAGAAGATGCGTTCATGGTGGAAAAGGAAGACGAGAAGAACACCTTATATAGTGCATGCGTTCAGGAGACGCCATGTGTGAAGAACCGGGAGCAAGAGAGTGGACGATTATGGAAGGCTCAACTATGCGTTCTGTTTCGCAAGGACTATGAACAGCTGGATATGATTGCACATAAAACCTCCCAGGTCGTGTCAGGCTTGAAGAACAAAGGCATCGAGTTCCTTGTTCTTCTTGGTCTCTTTAACGCCTACGAACCCTGAGAGTTCCATGGAACAAGGAAAGTTGACAACTCATATCTCGATAGTGACAGCAAGTGACGATTGGCCAGCAGCACACAAGTGCGAAGATGTGGTAAATGCAAGTAGCTGGCATTCAATGGAATCGGGATAAAAGGAACTTATATGGACGGGAGGCTCAAGAATACGCCGCTTCGCATCTCGGCTGACAATATCTCGCATTTTGGTATACGTTGTTTTTGTCCAACGTTCAAGTGAAGTCTGCAAGGAGGTACATCGCGAACGGCCGATGCCGGCTAGGAGAGCCAGACTTGTAGGTTGTAACATGAGGTCAAGGTAAATGAGTCAGAGGGATCAGTCAAATTAATTCAAAACTATTTACATCTTGGTCCTGGCACTTTTTTTGCGTCTCAGTAGAGCTACGAGTAGACGCCTCTTGGAAGATATGGCGCCTGCGCTGAAAGAGGTTCTCTACAAGGAGTGCAGGTGTTGTAGCCATGTTTGAAACCACCATTCACTGATGCCACTTTCTTTTTATTTTTATTCTTCGCAGGCCGCATCACATCGCTTCTCTAACAAATGCTCCTTTGGGCCCGCAGCTTATAGAATGACGTGCCTCCATACAACGCCCCTTCCTCGTTGTCGTTTGATGCTATAATGAAGGGCATGAATACTACTTTTCCTTGCAAAATTATGGCCAACATCAATCGGAACGCGTCGGTACAAAGAAGCTTCTCAACATCTCCAAAAATTGATATGGCAGTACAGAAGCACTTATAAAGGAGAGAATATGTAACTTGTGGTTGTAATTGGTACTAGTAAATTATAATAACGAACATGTAAGTGGACTAACAGGGCACCCCCACGTTCCGAATCCTTCGCAGTTGCGCTAATGTTGCTGGACGGCTCGTGCCACGCTACTACTGCCCACCTTTATCGTCGCCGCCGATCGACATGTACGCGTGCTTCGGTGGTGAAAAGCCAATTGAGATTGATTGTTCAACTTTTCTTTATCTCTCAGTACTTGACATGTAATTTCGAAGCAAAATCGGGGAAAACAAAAATGGTCCCGGGCAAGTGGTTGCCAGCCACCCCAATACTCTTGAGCGACATGTGTGCCCCTGGGAATGGGAATAGATCCAACGGCGGACCACTGCAGCTTTAAGCGATTTGGAGGCGGGGTGCAGATGAGATCATTAGCGGGATTGCCAGGTAGTCTATTACTTTACTCATGGATAGACCGCCCGTGGGGCTAAGGGAAAGATAAAAACTGCTACCAATTACCTAGCACGTAATATACGTAGAACGTTAGTACAAGTGCACTCAGTACTCCGTACAGGTCTAGTAGATAACCACGGACCAGGCTGCTCGGCCCGTCGTTCGTGATTGGTGCTCATGCAACTCTTATCATGTCGAAAACCCACAAAGCCTATTTCCCATTTTGTTTATGAGCACTATTACCTTAGTCTCCTACCTGTACAAGCAGATAAACCGACAGGACCAGGTACACCCGTTACAATGCGACGGTCGTCATAGTCCACGACTCCACTTCTGCTGGGCATGTCGTGCACGCACGCACGAAAGCACGCAGGCTTACGGAGGTCACCGGTGTGTTGGCCGGGGTAATTACACACTCTAAAATCTATAGAGAAGGTTGATTGAGTAGCATTCCGCGCTTGGATCCCGCGGATCGTGTTGCCATGGGGCCCCGACGCCGAAAATCATTTAGGAACTAAAGAAGGATTGGCGGTTTGCGCCCTCCTTGTCCCTGGGGACGACCGAGGATCCGCGGAGCAGTGGAACCCCATCCTCGAATCATTCAAATAAGATCGCTGGTTGCCGACGTCTCCCACGCATTCCCGCTCCGCTTTCTTAGTCCCCCGGCTTCACTGGCCTCACATCCAGTACCTGAACCCCGAACTCTTGCCGAGACCACCGGTGCACCATGTTCCGGGCTGTGATCAGTGCCGCTGCTACTGGGGCCATATTGGCAGCTGGAATAGAAGCGCGCGTGGCTCACGAGCATCGAGGTGATGAGGGATGTCGCCAGACGACCGTCGCCATTCTGTAAGTTCCTGAACGCAGTATCGTGAAGCAGGCGAGCTTGCAAGCTAACGGCTCGCAGCGGTGGAGGTATGGCAGGGATCGCAGCAGCCGTAAGGACACACCAATGATAGCTGCGCCGTTGGAGTCCTAAGATGACGTCGCTAACTAGGCGCTGGTGACTAGCAAGCGCTTCACAATGATTCTGTCTCCGACTTCGTCATCATAGAGTACCAGAACAGGATCGGTGGTCGCCTCATGGCGACAGAGTTTGGCCAACAAGAAGATGGATCGCCCTATACCTTGGAATTGGGCGCGAACTGGGTAAGTCGGTTCGAATGCACACACGCGTAACCCATAAGAATTGACTGACAATTGTGGCTTGCAGGTTCACGGTATAGACGAATCGCCCGGGGCGACTGAGAACCCCATATGGACGATGGTGAGCATCAATTGGCATGACGCTGCTCGATTTGACAAACTGTTGGCTAATCGTTCCTCATGGTGTTAATGTGTAGGCAAAGAAACACAAGCTCCAAACCTATTTTTCTGACTATGATAGCCTTATCACCTATGACGAAACAGGGGAATCGGACTACATCGACGTTTTGGATGAGTTTTATGAAGCTTCGGAGCAGATGAGCGTGGAAGCGGGCCGCTTGCTGGTGGAGAATATCCAAGATCGAACCGGACGTAGCGGTCTAGCCTTGGCCGGCTGGAATCCAAAGCTATCCGATATGCACGCTCACGCGGCCGAGGTTTGGGGATGGGGTGAGCCTTGACCATACATAGTACTTGAAGGGACTTCTCGACTGACTGACCATGTGTTCAGACTGGGAGGGCACCTTTCCACCTGAGCAGAGCTCCATGATCTTCGGCTCAGCAAGCGAGAACCTCACGTACGCCCAATACGGCGAGGACAACAATCTCGTCATCGACCCGCGCGGCTACAGTGCCATAATTCACGGTGAAGCGGCGAGCTTTCTATCCGAAGACGACGATAGGCTGATGCTCAACACCAAGGTCACCAACGTTTCGTACACTGACCATGGTGTGACGGTGCACAACGAAGATGGAAGCTGCGTTTCGGCCGCATACGCGATTTGTACCTTCTCCCTCGGCGTTCTCCAAAATGACGTGGTCGCCTTTGAGCCTGAATTGCCGGATTGGAAGAGGACGGCCATCTATCAGTATGATATGGGCACCTACACAAAGATCTTCTTCCAATTTAACGAGACGTTCTGGCCAGAGAAGACGGAGTACTTCCTGTACGCTTCGCCACTTGAGCGTGGGCACTGGGCCGTCTGGCAATCCCTCACACCGGAGCCCTTCTTCCCGGGATCAAACATCATCTTCGCCACCATGCTGGACGACCAGTCTGCTCGGATCGAAAGGCTCTCAGACGATGAAGTCAAAGAAGAGGGGATGCGGGTCTTGCGCCAGATGTTCCCGGAGAAGAACGTTCCCGAGCCAGTTGCGTTCACCTTCCCACGGTGGGACAGCACGGAATGGGCGTACGGCAGTTATTCCAACTGGCCCGCAGGTACAACATTGGAAATGCACCAGAACCTGCGCGCGAATGTGGATCGGCTGTGGTTTGCGGGCGAGGCTACCAGCACGGAGTACTTTGGTTATCTGCACGGGGCCTGGTTCGAGGGGCGTGCATCAGGCATGCAGATCGCTGGGCTCCTGCAGAACCGGTGTGTGGAAGTGTATCCAGACACGGAGCAGTGCGGGACCCGGGTATACTATGATGAGCTCAAAGGTACATCACCATTAGAGCACTACACGGTGCTCAACGGGTGGGCGGTGAATAGCTGGGAGCTCGCAGAGAAGAAGAAGAGGGACCTGTCTCGCTGAACGGGTCTGTGGTAGGGAGAGAAAGTTACCTCTATACCACCCGAGCTCTACTTCCTCAACTTTGGGAAGTTCAATCAATCGTGATGGGACATCTCTTGGTGATGTTTGTAGCTGATCCCTCAGCTGGTAAATCTACGTGCCAAGCACAAGTGTTGACTCAAGTGCATATGTTCCGAAAAAGCACAAGCTGGCATATACGATACTCGCATACTCGGCCGAGAGCCTCCTCTAATACATGACCCCCAAAAACTAAGAATTGACCAGGATCATGCAACAGGACGACTCGTCGGACTGCGGCTTTGCGAGATCGGAGCGGAAGACTTTACTCAGGACGGCGTAAGCCCTAGGAACCAACCTTAGGGACGACTCGATTGGTCAAAGGGCCGAGTCGCAAATGCAAAAGCCAAGGACCCTAGAGATCCACTTTGACGGAGTATTGAGCGGGGTGATGAGTCCAAGATCAGTGCGGCATAAAGGATCCTTGGATGACCGTTCCAAGCTGGAAAGATACAGATTGAAGTTGTCTTTCAGCATTGCTCCCAATTGCTAGCTCAGTCATCATTTTCTTAGTTTACAAAGCAAGACTGGCTTCTTCCACGCTCTTTGGCAAGCAAAATGGCCAGTCATTCTATGACCAAAGATCCTGTCATTCGATGGGCAGAATGGGTGGTGGGGTGACGATCTGTTGGCGGACCCGACGCATCATGTTTATTGGGGGGCACACGAGAATTTTATCAATCGCATCTTATCAATCGGATCAGATTAGCCCCACTGTGTCAGATCCTGCACCTATCAATCAGCCCGAAGAATCAGTTCATCTCGGCCCAGGTCGGCCCAGGCGTCGGTCTCCACGCGCGCGAGAGGGGAACAAAAAAGACCGCAAATGATGAGACCGAAATCCACGAGAAAGTATTGTTTCATTGAATTCGATAGCATTCATTCTTTAGGCCGTACTTTTCTGGCAATGTTATTGCATCTCGTCCGTCAAGTGCGAGTGAGCAAGTAACGGCGACAAGTGCAGAGGAGGTACCGAATTGTATCTAGCTCAAACAAGCTCAAAGTCCACAATGACCACCAAACCACCCCAAGATATCGTGGAAGCACGGGCTCAATTGGAGAGTCTCTCTTTCATTCAACAACATCTGATCTGATAATTTTTATTACCATCAATGGTGACGTTGTCTTTGAGAAACTTCATCGCAATCGCATGCTCGTCGAGTGCAGGAACCCACTAGATACATCCTTGACGCTAGTGGACCTGGTTTTCCTCCGACCACGGCATCGCCCACTACCTAGCACGATTAGCAGGTACAAATCACGAGCAGCATCCCCCACAATGGCGGCGCCCACCCGCGCGGCCTCTTTCGACTTTTTCCCTACCCCAACTACTCGCCGGGAGGCTGAACGCATATATCTCGGCTCACCGACCTCTTTTCCGTTCCAGCGGTCGTCGCCTTCATCTACTCGCTCACAAGAGTCATCTGAATGTTCGGAAGACGCCTCCAGCGCCCCGCATTACGACGATTCTCAAGAGTTCTACAGTCGCAGCACCGCACATTTGGATCCTAGAGTTGGGCCCCTACCACCGCCTCATCAACTAGTACTCCCGCCTATTGATGTGATCAACATGTCTACCGCCATTAGTCCCCATGCGATGCCTGATGCCGCCACGCCGCGGACATCCATGACGTCCAGAGAATGGGTTATCCCTCCACGTCCCAAGCCGGGTCGGAAACCCGCTACCGATACACCACCTACCAAAAGGAAGGCACAGAACCGTGCAGCTCAAAGGGCATTCCGCGAACGCCGTGCCGCTCGAGTCGGGGAGTTGGAGGAGCTACTGCAGCAGCAGAAGGATGATCATGATAAGGTTGATGTCGAATTGAAGGAAAAAGTTCGCGGCCTGGAGATGGAAGTCCAGTCATTCCGTTCCCGCTGCCTCCTACTGGAGAGCATGTTGGACAAGGAGCGCAAGGAGCGCATCCGCGCCGAGACTGAAGCCGAGGCTCTGAGACACCAGCAGCAGCAGCAGCAAGACCGGCGGTCTCGCTACCCTGAGACAAGTGCTGCTACTCCGCAGAGACGGGGCGCTCCCGCCCGGCAAGACAATCGCCAAGACAGCCTTCCTCACATCCTCCCATCTCTGGAGACGGACCATGTCGACATCTCAAACCCGCCTCTTACCTGCGGTAACTGTGGCCCAAGCTCTTGCTCCTGTGCTGATGAGGCCATGGCCGCCGTCAACAGTGAGTTCAGCCGCCAGAATGAGGCCGTGAAGCGTCCCGCATCGCCGTCGAACACGTTTCGTTCCGACAAGCGGCAAAGGCCTAGTATTGTTACCTCCACCTCATCTCCCGCCGCTCAGGATCACCAGACACCCAGCGGAGAAGACTCCGCAGTGACGATTAAGGACGGCTGTGGATTTTGTAAGGATGGAACTTTTTGCGTCTGCGCAGACGCAGCCATGAATACCCCAGCTATGACGCCCACAGCCGAAGTTCTCCCCCCGATTATACACCAGATACAGACTCCGCCGCCCTCAGAAGCGGATACAACCAGTGCAGCGGGCCCGCTGGCTGTCGAGGTCACCGCTGACGGGGCTGTCAAGCTTCCGCGCAGAATACCAGCTGCAAAGCGTCCGGTGCTGAACCCGCGCAGCTCGCGGGGCTGCGGTGCCAATGGACCCGGATCTTGCGCACAGTGTCAAGCAGATCCAAAGTCGGGGCTATTTTGCCGACTGATGGCTTCCAAGCTTGGCGGCGGTTGTTGTGGTGGTAAGGGCGCCTCAGGTGGCTGCTGCAAGTCCAAGAAGCCAGAGATGAAGCCTATCACCCTGCCCAGCCTCCCGAGCCTGGGACTGTCTTGCGCCGAAGCCTATCAAACACTTTCGAGCCATCGAAATTTCGACAAGGCTTCAGATGATATTGGCTCGTGGCTGCCCAAGCTGCGGGCGACACCCGCACCGGAATCAGCGAAACCCAATCGGATGATGCCAATGGAGGTGGAAGCTGCGAGCATCATGAGTGTCCTTAAGGACTTTGATGTGAGGTTCGGATCAGCGAATTAAAAGAAGGCACTGGAAAATGATAATTCACACGGGAGTCACAGTAACGTGACGGCGCATTAGGCCTTGTATGATCTTGATGTAAAGCTTTATGAATTTATTGGTAGCTGATGAATTATTCCATGAATTTTTGTGGGCTCTTTGCGTCTCTTATGCATGTCTATGATATTGGTCATGGCTATGGTCATGGTCATGGTCATGGCGTTCTGCACTTGCAGCACGCTGCATATCTCAATTGCCAAAGGCCTCCCGATTCTACTACTCGATTGGGAAGTCCCTTTCAGGTCATGGACACCTGTCTCCTTATCGTTCCATCCGCTGAGCTAGGGGACGCTTCTGGTTTCCGTAGACTCTCAATCCACTTCTCATGAGGTGGCCATATTGAGAATTCGCATCATGACACGCATCTGTCCTACGACGCTCGCGTAAATTATTTGACGTTGCAATAGCACACGCGTCAGCAGTGAATTGACTTGAACCACGTCGGCCAAGAATGCACGGGCAGGATCTTTGTTCAAGTCCGTACAGCTCTTGGTAAGACACGAACAAAACGGAACACGAAAGGTTACAGTTCCCGCTGGCAGCTTGTGATCTCGGTCCGCATTTGTTACTGCAGCCACTTGGGGCTCGAGGACAGACTACGTTGGCATTTGATGCAGTGGAGTGAATCTCAAGCCCTCAGTTGGACCATAATCACCAGTTCCATATGCGAGAGCGTGGCTAGATGCGAACAATCACCATAGTAGCCACGTTGTCGATGGGGCTTGGTTCTACGGCGCTTGACGCAAATCAGTCATATCGACATGCCAGGTACGGAGGGTCAGCTACCGGGTCTCGATAAGCGATTCTAGTTTCGCGATCTACTACGTAGTAATATTTGCTTTGGCAGTGGGAAGACCGCAAAGGTACGGTAAAGGGGTGACCGGTCTGTGCGTGAGTACAACCCTTCCTCATCGGCCAACGAACAGGCACTGGGGACCAGAACAAGACGTAGACAGGCGACCGCATGAGGGAGTGTGAGTTGGCATGCATTGGTGTGGTGGACTTGGATTGGCTGGCGTCCGGTGAGGGAGGCAGGGAAGTGGAGGTTGAGGGGAGGAAAAGGTGGGAGGGGGAAGGGTTTCCGTTCACCTGCTGATCCGGCGGCCATTGAGCAACAACTGAGCACCGACAAATGTGAGTCTTTTGGGTGGCCGCCGAGGCCTGGGAAGAAGTCGGAGGAATCCGTGAGAAATGGCATGCAATGACAACGCATCGTCTCTCCCTTCCCGCCAGTTTGTTGAGGTTCAGTTCAGGGGCTCATCTCCTGCGATGGTAGCCGGCAATACATGTACGTACCTGTGGAATGTGTATTATGAGGTGATGTATGGCAGTGATTCGGCAGACGAACACCGGCTGGTTGAGATGTTGATGATGGTGACGTCTACGCTGCCACAAGCTTGAACTCCGCCGAAAGAAGAAAAAAAATGATGCGTTGGTGAAGCAAGCGAAATGATTCAAATTAAATCAAAGAATTCAAGTTGTGGCAGGGTCTTGATACCCTGCTTCGACAGCAGCCAGCGTACGTGGGTAGTGGGGAGACAAGTAGTAGCACGGCAAATGGAAGCAAGAGCACAGCATGTGATCAACCCGGCCAAAATGAGAAGAGCATTGTCGAGATCCCGCCCTTTCGAGAAGCTCACCAAGTTGGGCCCCAGCCGCCCGCCTCCTGTGACTTGTCCAGTGACTTGTCCAGCCTCTCTGGGCGCGATTGGTGGCCCGTAGACTAGGACAAGAGCCTACGTATCTGGTTCCTGGATGGCTGGTGGATTCAGACGGCGGCTGAGATTAGCTGGTGCAGAGAAAATGTATGCCATAGACACTGTGCATGCGTTGGGGTCAGAAGCGAGGGGAACTGAGTGGGCGACGGGACCGGGCTATGGCCAACACATCGTGCAGATACAGATACCGTAAACCGATGAGTTGAAGCTGGATAACACAAATTGGGGATGAGACGGGATGGGACGACCGGCCACCGGCCACCAGCCACCAGTAGTCCACCACCAGTCCACCTCCACGATGCCCAGCCCTCTCTTCAAGCGCAGCATTGAGCCAGCGTTTTAGTGGTCGCTTCAGCGGGATAGGCACGCTGCAGCAACGGGAGCCGCCAGCTGGCACCCGTCGTCTGCTGCGTCAGATTGGGACTAGCGCGTGACCTGCACATGCGAGTCTGCGCAACGTACGGGTACAGGGTACGTGGTTTGCAGGCATAGCTGTCAGGAACTGATAGGTATCTCTACCCCACACTCCTCACTGACCGGACAGTGGCAGTGGCAGGCAAGAAAGACGGCGGCGGGGCCAGGGCCATCCAAGCAAGTCATCCAATGATCCATCTACCTCGCGTCTGCCCATGCTTGGGACCGATTTCGTAGATATCGGCAGGACTAGCCAGTTGTTCGAGTCGTTCTTCCATTTTTGTTGTCCATTATCCTCGCCTTGTTCCCCCTTTCTCATCCTGATAATACTTCTCCTTTTCTCTCCAATTTTTAACCTACTTGCGTCTTCTCTTACCCCATATCACTCGACCTGCTCTCCCCTGTTGGAACCGGCTTTGGTGCCAGAGTCCCTCCTCCCTGACCACCCACTGTTACCTTAAGGTACCTTACCTTACCTGCATCACCAATCGTCGCCTCACTGCCCCGGCATATCTCAACCTCCCATACGCAAATCTCCGCCCATGTCATCGCGTCTCGTCTGCCCGAGTCTTAGAAACAGCTTCGAAAGCATCGCATAGACTTGTTGTACGGGCGCGACGACGGCTTACTGGGCTCGTTGACAGCTTCGACTTCGAGGCTGTACTCCGAGCTGTCCAGCCGTGACACCACCTCACTACCTCGATGGGTACACTATGATTTCCATGCAGCGTTCTCTCTCTTCGCCCGTCCGAATACATTCTGCTCAACGTACGTTGCGTCGTGTTGCTTGCTGTTCACTGTACACAGACCAACATATACATCGAGACCTCCCTTTGACCCCTCTGCACTTTCCCCGACGATGCTTCAATACTGACATTGCGCTTTGGACCCTGCAGCCGTGTCACCCACGACGGCTCATGCTTCGAACTTACCTCCTCCGTCCCTAGACGACCATGCCGATGTTGCGCGCCCTCGACGTTATCGCTCCCGATCTCGCAGCCCAAAGCGAACTACAGATGGCAACTCTGTCCTGGTCGCACCAGCACGCCGCAGCGAGGATGTTGCCCGGAGGAACCACCAGAGGCAGTCTTCCACCATGAGCTCCTCAAGGAAACCGGTCGTGGAACAGCCATCTACCCCCAAGTCATCTCATTCTCGCCACGCATCTATTGATCGCCCTGTAACCCCTCCGCCGATACCAAGTGACAAGGGCCCGTCTGCGTACCCCAAACCTCTCTTACAAGATGTCTCGCTTTACACCAATACCCATGTATCCCATAACAGCGATAATACCACATTAGAGGAGCTTGCACATCTTGTCCGACTGTCCAAGTACCAAGAGCGCAAGCGCGCTAATACCCGCACACGTCTTCAACGGAGCTTGATATCAACCGCCCTGAGCGCTCGCCTAACTCGCTGCGGAGAGATTGCACACCGTAACCTTGTCGACAACTTCCGCCGGGACGAGAAGGACAACTTTGCCGCCCTGTATAATGGAATCCATGATGTCCGCAAGAGTTGCGACGAGCTCAGACGGTATGCCTTACTGGAGCCAGATATGGAGTCTTTATCCTCCCCTATTCTGGGATCATCGGAGAGTTTGGACAGCCCGACTAATTCCACCGTGACCTCGAATCCTCTACGGCCCATGACTCCTTTCCTGCAAGAGATCTCCGCCTCCGCTAGGGATACTTTCTTAGATTTCCTGAATCAGCTTCGCTCTAATCCCGATTACCTGGCTACCCGTATTTGTTCTTTGAGCAGTTCGGAGTTGGGTGCTTTTCTCTCCTTCCACAAAGGCCTGGAGCCCGTGGAGTCTGTTTTGCCCTTCCACGGCCGGTCTGCGACCAGGTCCCATACGAGCGCCTCCGCTCGGAACAGCACCAACGTCGACATTGAGAGGCTTCTTTCGTTCCAGCGTCATGACCCCCTGTCTATTTTGATCCATACCTGCTTTGCCAACTCCGCCGGTCCGGATAGCTCTGAAGACCAACGGCGTACTGACATTTGGGCGACCGCGCTTGCTAGGTTGATTTCAGAGCCAAAGTCATCAGGGGAGCAGTTTTTGATCTCCGTGCTCAATATTTGGACGGCAATGCGTGACTGGTCGGGCAAGTCGAACATGGAGTGGTACTTGATGAAGATTCTGAAAGATGGCGCTTTCTTGTTAGAGCGAGCTGAGGACCAGCACGGCACGCGGTTCAACTTGTCGGACTGGAACCACTCAGATGAAGTAGCAGCCACGGAATTCTACGACAAGGCAGTCGATGATCTGTTCGAACTAATTGACGATGACGATGCCACAGGGATCCCCGAGGGCCTTCTGGAACTGGGAAACGCCATCTTGCGGAAATTGGACAAAAAATACATTGAGAACACGTCCCGTTGGTTAGTCTGGAGATGTCTTTTTTTCGTCTTTCTTTTGGGAGTCATCAACTATCCGGAAGCCTATGGAATGCTCGTGGATTATCATATCACCCCTTACGCCCGAGAGAAGATTTTGCGCAAGGTAGCTATGAAAGCTCACGAATATGTGTCGAGCATGTGGAGCGGTAAGCCCTCAGCAACCTGCGTCCCCGTTGACATCCCTCCCAAGATCAAGGGCCACGTGGAAAATATACTGGCTAGATTCCAAGGTGCCCGATCCAAAGTACCAGCCGCAAAATTACTACCCGCGCGGTCGATTACTTCCCTCAGAGAGACAGCAGAGGTCCATCCTTATTTGGTGATCAGCCCGGCAGATATGGTGACGTTGGTCAACGCTTTATATCCGGAAAGGAGACCTCTTTCCGCAGCGTCCAACAGCTTCCGGTCTGGGCCGGCCTCCATTACGGGCATGTCGGCCATCTCGCAATCCATCCCGATGGGCCAACCCAGACACAGCTTCGATACGGCTTCTATTATCAGCACGAGTGCTTCCTCTGTGCTGAGCGATGCTACCATGTCGCGCGAAGCGCTCTCTGACGACCAGGGTGCCACCACTCCGCAGCGTTATTCACCCCCGGCCGTGGACCCAGAAGCCCAGAGGCCCTTCATCAAGTATGAGGAAGATGGATACCGTCTTCGCCTCGCCCTCCACGAGATGACGCAAAATCTAGGCGCAGACTCCATCCGCGGGTCATGTCATCCCTGCGCAGAGCGTTGGATGGTGCTTTTCATATCCGCTGACGGCAAGAGCTTGTCGACCCACATGACTTACGACCCGGACGACGAGGCTGACGAGGAAGACAACTCTTCCACGACTGACACAGATGAGGATGAATCCTCCAATGGTCCCCAACTGGACAAAGACTACCACCAATTGCGGGATTCCATCCTCAAACTTGTAGAGGACTATGAGATTCCGAGGAGCCTAGAGCCAGAAGGACCCACTCAGCTTAGCAACCGAGCCTCAGGTTTGAAGAGGTACAGATCTAGGAACAAGATCATCACGCCGGAAAAGACGATGGCTAGTCGGAACCCTTACAGAAAGCAGCCTTTGTCAGATGTAGTCGAGCTGTCACCCGGAGACACGAATCGCGACGACCTAGGCTCCCAACAGATCAAAGAGGACGATCCCGAACCAGTACTCATCACTATGCTCAAGTCTGCATCCTCTCAATCGAAATCACAAGCGGACTTCGTCTCATCACACATGTACTGGAAAACCTTGAAACAACTCAACGCTTTGAGCTCGTCATCTCTCCGGAATAATGGATTTGCGGCTTTGATCAACATTTTCTCACGCGGTCCTCGAGACTCCATACGCCGGTCGGCTGCTGCTATTGAGGAATACGATGCGTGGCTAATCTGGCTCAAACAAAGTCAGGAGAGGCATGAAGGTTTGATAGATCGCATGATGAGGCGCGTGAGGGCTGTGCGCGATAAAATGTGGTTTGTTACTGATGTGCGGAACTCAAAGGAGTACGCGCATAGTCGAGACATCTGCCAAGCCCTTAGAACTATGGGAATGCCTCGCCGCTGGAGCTCTTTCCAACGCTCTCGCGCAAACATGCCTCGAGGAACTAGCTCGTCATATCTCTACCGCACGGAATCGCAAATCATGGATCTTCTCGCAGCGTCTGAAGATCAGGGTGGTCCGAACAAGCTCAGCGACGATCAGGCGGAGATGACCTCGAACTGGTTAAAACAATACGACATTGAGAACTTTTGCCAAGGCGAAGAAAGGATGCACCGATTCAGCTGCGAGGTTGACCGTTGTATATCCAAGCTGGTAGGGGAGACGATTCGCGAAGCTCCGGTTTTGTGGTCTAGCGAACTATATAAGCGAGACAAGGTCGTGTATGATCGTCTCAGAGCTCGTGAGCGTGAGCAGTCTCCGTGGAGCGGAGACGACGCGACTAGTTTCACGAGCGACAGTGAGCGGAGATTCGCCTCCTCTTCGGGTCGTCCAGGCTCCCTGAATCGAGATTTGAGGAATACGTCCTTGCACAATACCAGTCAACACTCGCTTGAGAGGCACATGCCACGGGCAAGCGCACCTTTGTCGGACATTCTAGATGGACATGAGTATTTTGACAGAAGCTCACCCATCAACAACATGGACTCGGCAGGCACATTTTGGACACCATTTCAGCCAGCCATGTCTCCAGGATCTGGTGGTTCGAGGGCATACTCCCCTACTACTAGCCTGACAAACTTGTCGACAACTTTCTCTGGACCTCCGCACCATGCTCAGCTTCCCTCCAGCTCAAGCTTCTCCACGGGCAGGCCTGGCACATCAGCATCGTCCAACGAGACTATTTTCCAGCATCGCGCCGACGATGAGAAGACTAGGTTCCTGAATGAACTCAAGCAATCACTGACCAGCTTGTTGCTTTCAGACCTCGGCAGCCAGGTGCTTGCCAAAGGATCTGAAACCGATGCATGGTTTGAAAAGATCGGGCAGCAGTGTATCGAACGCAAGGACGCGCTTGATCGTCGCGCTAGGCGGAGATCTGAGAAGAAGGAGAAGGAGAAAGAAAAGCAAGCTCGAAGTTCGACAAGACCTCGAGTGATTGAGAAAAAGAAGAGCTTTGGCAATTTGCGCAGCGCAGGGGATGCGGGATCTGAACGCAATATCGAGATCCAGGAGACTACTCCAGGTGGCGAGACGCTGGCCGGCGACCAAGCCGAGCGGAGCAGAACGACACAGAAGGACAACGCCGGTGATTTCCCTTTCAAGAAGGCCTATCAAAGATTACTGAACATGTTCTGCGTTCATCCCAACCCTTACGCTAAGCTGAATGCTCTGAATGAGTTGGAGACTCTCATAATCGCGTCACTCTCATCAACTGGGTCAAAGAAGTTACGGTGGAATCGCTCTGATGCTGGGTCTAGTGCAGTCGAGGACCATGGAGCCGGCCACCGGTCCACCCCGCTGGAAGGCACCATTGACAATGTCAAAGAGCGTAGGTCTCAGACGCTGCAATCTGCAATGGCCGGGAATGGATTTGGAGCCCCAACCCGACAGAATACGGAGACGAGATCCATCATCTCAGGTGGGGCAGGCAACACAGATCTGATCACCAAGGAGCTACAGTCGCTGTTCCGGGATGCATCGATCCGACCAAAGTCGCTATTTCGTGATTTGCAACTGATCGCTTCTTTTGTTCCTCCTTCCATCTTGGACAAACCTCAGAAGGGCAAAGCTTTTTGGAATGCCGGACTTGCTGCACTGAAGCTCAAGTCTGAAGTCTGTCGCACTATGATGGAGATGGCAGATGAGGTTGTCGCAGCGCATACACATGCGCGCAAAGCGACAAATGAGGCAGCATTGTCACAGGATCAACCGCAGTCGGCAACAAGCACGCCGCCTCCCCCATCGACATCCTATAAGCTCGAGGACGCTGGTAGGATGTGGGCGATCACTGCCAAAGAGGGATATCCTACAGCTCAGCGTGAGCTAGCATTGTTTTACCTGTCGAATCCGGAGTCTGTGGAGCGAACGACGCTCCCTCTTTCCAAACCAAGAGAGGTTTTCAAGCAGACAGTCATGGACAAGTACGGGCGAAATGAGAGAGGCAGAATGAGCGCAGTTGCCCCAGGGCCCGGTGCTCTGGGTGTCTCAGGAGCAGGCGGAAGAGGAGGCGGCGGTGCTGCCGGGCTTGGTGACGGCGGAGTGAACGAAGGCGATGTGAGGAACGACCCTGGCCTCATGTGCGTTGCCGTGCACTGGATGGAGGCAGCTGAGCAGGGTGGGGATGATTTGGCGTCGAGCTTCCTCCGCCAAAACGAGTTCATGGGCCGCAGTTGAAGGGGCGTATTTTGAAGCGATATTGCTATTTGCCTTTACTTGCGAGCGTGTCATCTACATCATGATTTCTGATTTGCAGATAATGGACAAGGGGGGCATTCTTGTCTATCTCATGGGTAAATTGGTGATGCGCATAGAAAGGACAGGCTTAGTCCCTGTACATTTGAAATTTGTCGTTTTGCCGGTTCTGTATTGTTACTTTTGACGATTGGCCATTCTGCTCAGATTCTCAGGGGCTGGTGTCTTGACGATTCATGGTTTTATGTTTTATGTGCCTGGGGTTCGGGATACGATTTTCTTTTTCATCTATTCTTTCTCCATAGAAGCGGACATACGGTCACGACAGAGACGAGGGATATACCAATAACATGAGAGCGAAATCCATGAGCGTGGGCCTTGTCTTGAAATAGAACATTGTCGAATTTTATGGGACCTGTTTCCTCTTGCGCAAGCGGACCACTCACGTGAACTCACATCACACTCTAGCAGCGCTACTGTTTACAAAGCCTTATAAATCGAATTGATACGATGGATCAATCAATACAATGGATTTGAATCGCCAAGTATAACTCCATTGTCTTAGGTACAAAACTTGGCTAGCTCGTATGATGACTCGAGCGCTGAAAGCCGGCTGAGCGCAGCCACTGGCATGCGCGAGGCAAAAAGGGGGCAGAGAAGGCAACTGCGCTTGAAACAGCCTTAGACGTTACACAAACGTGCTGCAGTCATTTCATTCCTACAGCAGCTGGGCCGGAGGGACGAGGCTGAACAAACGTGCCTACAACCTTTGATCCACGGAGAAAGCCAAACCTGTTTGTTTCTCTCTAGACATGATCACTTGCGCCGTCCAATGGACCAAATGTGTCTCTGGTGAATCTGCCTTTCACTTTTCACTACCAATTGGATGATGAGGGTCATCGAGGCGAGCAGTGTTGATCAGCCCACCGTCTTGGAGCTTATCAATATTGAACCCGACGGCAGTTCACCCTATGCCATACTCTCTCACACATGGGGTGCCGATGGAGATGAAGTCAGTTACACAGATGTCTTGAACAAGACCGCCCGTCGTAGGCCTACCTTCGAGGCCAAGGTTGCGCACACATGCCGGCGTGCTCTTGCCGATGGTCTCCAATACGTGTGGGTTGATACCTGCTGCATCGACAAGAGCAGCAGTGCTGAGCTTTCGGAGGCTATCAATTCCATGTTTCAGTGGTACCGTGGCGCCGCCATTTGCTACGTCCTGCTGTCTGATGTCCCGGCCGATACGGTCATTGACTCCAGAGACTCCCCCTTTGCCCGAGCTCGCTGGTTCCAGCGTGGATTTACTTTGCAGGAACTCATCGCTCCGGCTCATGTCGTATTCTATAGCCAAGATTGGACGGAACTGGGCACCAAGGTCAGTCTCAGTCGGACTCTGGCGTCGTTAACTAGCATCGACGTCGATGTTCTCGTTGGGACTCGCTCCATAGAGTCGACAAGCATCGCCAACCGCATGGGTTGGGCCGCGAACAGGAAAACAAAGCGCCCGGAAGACGTGGCTTATTGCTTGATGGGGATCTTCGCCGTGAACATGCCTCTGCTCTATGGCGAGGGATCGAAAGCCTTTATCCGCTTACAAGAGGAGATTATGAAGTCTTCCACCGATCACAGTCTCTTTGCCTGGGTTGACACGAATGCTCGCGACGACGATTTGTGCGGTGTGCTCGCCAAGTCTCCATCCGTCTTCAAGCGCACGAGCATGATTATACCTTACAGACCGTGGGTACGTCGAAAGCCTTACTCCATGACCAATATGGGGTTATCCATCGAGCTCGTCGTCAACCAGGCTACCAAGGACAAGGAGCTGTACATTGCCGGGTTTGACTGCCCGACGACAAAGCCTTTGACTGAGGAGTTCTTTGGCATATACCTCAAGCGTCTGGATACGTCAACGCAGGATCTCCGCTTTGCCAGAATAAAGGCGGGCAATTATCTAGCCCTATCTGCGTATGAATACAGTGAGAAATCACATGTATACTTGAGTGTTGATCCTACTTACCAGGACACCACCAGCCTTCCGTCTGCGCCTCTGTTGCAGGCGCAGCTCTACTTCTCAGCAATGCGCTGCTCAAAATTGTACGATCTCATTTCCTTCACCCTCTATCCGGGCGTCCACGTTCACCGTTCCGTCGCCTTCACGCAGTGGCCGGTGACCCATGTCTATCTCCGTCGGGGAGCCAATCGTGTGACTTGCGCTCTGCAGATGAAGTACACTTCCTCGCCAAACGACCGAGTTATTGTCCTCATCGGGACGGACCACAATTTCCAGCCCGCATTCTCTGCGTTCAACCTGTCCTTGGATCTGGGCAATGATGAGTTCCCGGCGAATACTATCCCCACACTGGACGAACTGGAAATGCTGTATCAGCCTAAGCCATTGGGAGAAACCGTTGACATGGACATGTGCGGAGAGAATGGGAAGACAAATGTTGGGAGACACGCCGTCAGCGTTGCGGAAGTTTTGCAACGGGACAACAGAGGCTACTGTGTCAATGTGTTCATGGAGAAGCTGCCGCCCCGTCCGTCGCAGCCATCTGACCGGAGCAAGGCCGGAGACGATGAAGGACAGGGAAAGTGGTGGAAGATGCGGAAAATCCGGTCCATGGCTTCAATGAATCAAAGGACTATTAGTAATTGAAGTTGGGGTGTAAGTACTTCGACTTTAACATCACATTACTCAATCCTTCTTCTTGAATGGCCTCTGGAAGGTGAGAGATGGTGGATGCGGTCGTGACGTTCGCTATACGCACGGGTATATTCAATACTACATCATACGATGAGGTCAATAGATACTTGTAGTAAATATGTGTTTTCTTTGGAAGTGCTTCAATATTTAATCCGAATCTCCAGACGAATCCGATTCGTCGTATGTTATCCCGGAATTGATAGCGTCCTCATCATGACTGTCACTTGAGTTAATGTCGTACTCCAGCCCATCTACTACTTGACTTAATTCTTCCTTCCAATCTGAGCCGGCAAACGTCCTTTGATAAACGTTATTGGCAAATCTTACGTGTCGGCGGGAGGCGTGTTCTCGGTGGACCTTCTCAATATCGCGAACTCGACACTGTGTCATTCCTCCTATCATCAGCTTGCGAAGGGGCCCCATGTCCATTTGTGAGGCCGCGAGCTGCCTGATCAAGCGCTTCCACCCCCAATGTCCGTTGCCGATGCTGGAGGAGACATCGACAAGTGTAAGTTTCCAGAGACTCAGGGACTTCAGTGTTGGAGCGTGTTTTTCGATGACAGAGAACAAGATCTTGCGTGGGACAATCATGCTGCAGCTAAAGTCCTCCAGGGGAAGCTGGACGGGTGCCGGCCATCCCAAACCCGCCTCCGTCGAGTACTTTTCCGAGTCTCCGCTGGTAGGTACCTCGCCAAGCCATGTCATGAGCGCAAACACGTATGGGTGCATATCGACAAGGTTGCTGACGTTGAGGCGGAGATCCTTGAGATTCGGCGTGCGGACTAGAAACCACGCCAGATTGGATGGCAGCCTGTTTCTGTCAATGTTGTACGGGTCAAATTGGTAGTTAAAATCGCGAATCCCTTCTGTTGTGATGGAGAGATGGAGCCTTGTCAAGTTGTACAGCACTGGCAAGACTGATGGTCTGACGGCTGGATCATATGCAAAAGCGTAATCACACATCGAAGCGGTGCGGCGAGCCATGATTTCAATGGAATTTGGCCTAACATTGGCGTCCCCGAGGGCATTCAAGACCGTGTTGAAGAGCTTCTCGCCGGTGCTCCTCAACGAAACTACAGTGTGGATGCCGTATTCCTCCAGAAGGGTTGTCGCGCCGTAGCTGTTCCACTCGGCGAAACGGCCTTCTCTCGTCCTCGTGCGTGAGTTGAAGTCACGTATGACAACATCTTCGAGGTTCTCCAGACCCTTTAGCGCTTCGGCTATGATCTGGCGCTCACGCCCCGAGTTGATGAGCTCTTTGTGGTCCGAGAAGACTTTCATGTCGCGCGGGTAGTAATGTCCATCTGAGTCCGGTTCAACAATCTCGTGGAGCCCAAACTGCAGACGATGAATATGGCTACCCATTCTGCTCTTGGACATGTCCAAAAGTGCTTGCAGACTGATGTTGCTTATCATGAATTGTCTGCGGGTAAAGAATTCCCTGGTGAAGGAATGGTACAGCATCTGCTCGATGGCTCTGCAGCTTCGTCGCACTGAGCCCAGATCGACGGTGGAGAGGAAGCCGGTGATCCGCAGCAGCACCTCTAAGGGCACTTGCATGATTGGACTTGTCGCCGGTGTCTGTTCAACGTCCATCGTTCTGATATTTGGCAAGCAATATGAATGGTGAGAGGGTTGATAAGGCGAACGATGGGTGAGATCGGACATTGAGCATCAGCGTACCTTGATGGTTGGTAAAAAGTACATATAGCAAGGCAGCGTTCTCAGCTGTTTTATCTATTTGGGTAGTACAAGCAGCTGATAACTCGAACTTCAGTTAGTACTCAAGGCAACAGTGGCTCCACCTCAGTTACAAGCGCGCATTCTTGGCCCAAATAGGAAACGCTGGGCTTTCAGGGATGTGTATTCAGATGGATTCATGTGTCTCAAGCAGACATCTTCCCTTTAAGCGGCGTGTTCGGTCGATCTACGCGTATTTTCAGTCCTTACTCACCTCTTTCTCCAAAATATACACGGGTGCTTCTATATTCTTCTCCCGTTCAATGTCCAGTTACACGCCTGTCAACCATGAGAGCCGCCCAGGCTTGTAGGTAAAGCAGCGCTGCTTAGTGCCGTTATGATCCGATTTTGTCTATAAGCCTCATATATTGAAAGACAGAATATCCTAACAGATATTCATTGACTTGGGCAGCCGCTGCCTGGAGTCTCCCATATTCACGCACTGATCCTTGGTAGCGGGCGGATGACTGCTCGTGTTGATGGCTTGCACCATTCAGAGGTGAGGATACCCTTGTCCACTAGCGGGCCTTGTATAGCAGCTGTGCAGTGTAAGTGCTGCGCATAGCCGGGAGTAGCACTACAACGAGAAGATGAAATTCACGCGCACGGGTTCCTGATCGAGTGCATGGGGAAGATTGACGTATCCAACTAGTACTCAGAAAGATTTTGCCACAGTTCTGCTACGCGGGATCGGAATGCCATCTCATAGCACATGGTCGAGCCTGCCTAGAGGGGATTGTCGGATGCGGACTTGGAGGCAGGAGCTACAAGCACTAACGCTGCCCCACCCGCTGGTGCCTGGCCCTCCCGCCTCAGGGCAGGCGGTGTCAACTTGAAGCCAGAAATAGGCAAGAGCTTCCCTCGGGGTCTAAATAGCGCCAAGACCGCGGCGGCCTTCAGCTGAACGACGGACAATATAAGTCTATCGACGGCGCCTTTTGAGCTTCCCTCCAAAGATTCTCCCATTACTCTCCGACTTCGCAATCCTTCACCTGGCAGAGTCGCATGTTCTCCCTTTATTAAGTGCATTGAGCCGTTTTCTGTGGCGCTGTCTGCAACCCGCTTCAGCCCAGCTCAAATCCCCAAGCTTCCCTCCCCACCTAGTGGTCTCATTATCTCAATATCTCACTCCGATCTGTTCTCGTCTTCACCAGTTTTGTGACTCTACACAACCTCATACATTGTATCCGTACTGTGAGTCGAATACACTCGAACGAGAAGTGCATTTGACTGTCAATTGACAACCAATTGGCCCTCCCGACTTACCTTGCCTCACTCAAACACAATCCTCCTCAACCAACACTATGCCGCCCAGACGCAAAGCTGCCCCAGCAAAGCCCTTGACATTCTTCGACGGCTGCGCTATCGCTCTCAGCGGTAGATTTGAAGATGCTGGCTACACTCATAGCTTGTTGGAGTCGACTATTGCCCACTCCGGTGGGAAAGTGACCAAATCTGTCACAAAAGCCACAACCCATGTCGTGGCCACACAAACAGATTACGACGCAGAAACCACCAAAGTTGCTGCTGCTAAAGCGAAAGACCTGCCTGTGGTCTCAATTGACTGGATTCTTGACAGTCAAACTTCGTTGAAGCTTGAAGACTGCGAAAAGTACAAGTTCGATGCCCCAGCTGTCGCAAATGGCCTACCGTCCAGGGGCAAGAAGCGTTCTCACGATACGGCCAACGGCATTGATGATGATGAGGCCGACTCAAAGAAATCCAAAGGGAAAGAATTAAATGACGCTAACAGCAACTCACAAGATAACGAGGTTAAGGAGGAAAAATTCGTTGCTGAAGGTCAATTCATAAGAAAGAAAGATGCCGCCATCCCCGTGGATGAGCTCTGCCCTATGGTGGGCTATGTTGTCCATGTAGATCCCGAAGATGGGATGATCTGGGACGCATCGCTCAACCAGTCCAATTCTGGTCGCAACAACAACAAATTCTATCGCATCCAGGCAAGTCCTCTAACCTTATTCCCTTTCAAGAGACGTAGCATTAACATTTGGAACAGGTTCTGCATAATTCCAAGTCAGATGAGTACAAGACCTGGACCCGGTGGGGTCGTGTGGGTGAGGCTGGCCAGAATGCCATTCTTGGGAACGGCACTTTGCCGGATGCTATCAAAAATTTCGAAAAGAAATTCAAAGACAAATCCGGGCTTGCTTGGGCAGACCGCGGAAACGATCCAAAGCCGAACAAGTACGCCTTTGTGGAGCGCAGCTACAACCCAGATTCAGAAGACGACGAGGATGATGAAGCTGGTGACGCCGACGGTGTAAAGAAAGAACAGGGGGATGAGGATTATGAACCCCCCAAGTCCAATCTTGAGAAGCCTGTACAAGATCTCATGGCCCTCATATTCAATCAGCAGTACTTCCAAGAAACGATGAGTGCCCTCAACTACGACGCCAATAAATTGCCACTGGGGAAGCTCAGCAAAACCACCATTACCCGTGGTTTCCAACAGCTGAAGAATCTTTCTGCACTTATGGATGACCCTGACCTGGCTGCCAGAAGGTGGAACATGTCATTTGGCGCCGCTCAGGAGCATCTGTCCAACACATATTACTCTCTCATTCCGCATGATTTTGGTCGTAACAGGCCGCCGATCATCTCGAACAACAACCTTTTGAAGAATGAAGTCGATTTGCTGGAGTCTCTATCTGACATGAAGGACGCAGCGGAAATCATGAAGATCGACCGCAAGTCCAAGGACACGATCCACATGCTGGATAAGCAGTTCCAGGGCTTGGGGCTGGAGGAGATGACTACGCTGGAAAAGGAGGGTACCGAGTTCGCAACCCTCTCCCAATACCTCAATGGGACTCGTGGATTCACACATAACGTGAAGTTCAAGGTTGAGGAGATTTTCCGCATCGAGCGCAAAGGGGAGAAGGATCGTTTTGATAGCTCCCCCTTTGCCAAACTCAAATCCGATCGCCGCCTGCTCTGGCACGGCTCGCGCGCAACCAACTATGGTGGTATTCTCAGTCAGGGTCTTCGTATTGCTCCTCCCGAAGCTCCAGTTTCGGGCTATATGTTCGGCAAGGGCATCTACCTGGCCGACATGTCCTCCAAGTCAGCCAACTACTGTTGCTCTTATAATACCGGAGGAACAGCACTGTTGCTGCTCTGTGAGGCTGAGCTTGGCGATCCTATGCAAAAATTGACGCTCGCGAGCTACACCGCTGGTGATGATGCCAAAGCCAACGGCATGGTTAGTACTTGGGGTCTGGGCAGGACTGGCCCTAGCAAGTGGATGGATGCTGGAGTCGCACACGATAGCCTGAAGGGCATCAAAATGGTGAGTTGTTACAACGATATACCCCTAACCTGCCCCGAATCGCCTGTAGGGCTGGGAAACTGACCATGTTCAATAGCCCGACACATCGTCCACGCCTGGCTCAATCAATGGCGATGACGCAGGTTTGCTGTACAACGAGTTCATTTGCTATGATGTAGCCCAGGTCAGACTGCGTTACCTCCTCCGTGTCAAGATGTAGATTCAGGTACATTAAATCACCGCGAGCCAAGTGGAAGCTTTTTCGACATTTACTTAAGAAAGGTGTCCAGCAATGTAGCCACGATGTTCACATCCCTAATAAAGAATGCTTTCAAATCGACGAGTATGTGCTGTTTCATTGCTCAGTTGCTCATTAAACTTAGCAGTAGAAGTCTATATAGTCCATGCGATCATGGTTTTTGAGGCAGAATATGTATATACTTGTGCGTTGCCCGTGAAAAACGTGGTGAGGATAAGCGTATGTAATGTCCTCGCCTGTGTTGATGAATAACACCAAGCATACGTGCCTCGAACATCAAAGAAGCAGAAATGCAAACATGGCGACAACACGGGTATCTTGTATTGCCAGTCAGCGTTGTGTGGGCAAATCATAAAGTAAAGTCGTCGAGCTGTGCGTTATAAATTACCATCCCAAAATAAATCATACCCCAACGCCGGGGTTGGCGATGAATTCATTCCCGGTAGACCAGTCGCCGCCTTGATTGGGTGTCCACATGTTCATGTCAATGCCCATAGCATAGTCAACACCATTTTCTAAGCCAAGACCATCGGTTGCGCCTTCGAATGCATTGTTAAGCTCCGATGGTGTCGCCCCGGGATCGTGCACACCGCCGTCTGCGCCAAAGTCTTCGTGCTGAACATCGGCCATGATATCGTGAGTATCGGGTAAGGATGCTGCACCTGGCGTCCACGCTTCTGGCGGCATCGACATGTTTGGTGGAAGCGTCATGCGAGCGGTAGGTGCTGATGGCGCGTTGGTGTTGTATTGGTCGGAGGCGGTAGTGTTGCCGGAGTTAGGTGTTGAGATCATGACAGTATCCTCGGCTACATCCATGTCCCTAAACTGCGGATTTGGACGAGGTGCGGGATTCTTATTAACGAAACCCCCCGGGTTCCTCATACGATGAGCATCGGGGGGTGGGGTCATTCGTGAAGGCGTGATCCGGGGACCCAGCCCCTGGCCGATGAGTTTCTCCAGATCGGTTCTGATACCTGCTGCAGCGATGCCCGTGCAGCATTCCTTGATGCACTGAAGGCAATATTTGAACTGCTCCATGACCGATTCGGGGGATAGGTTCAGTCTCCCAGAGTTGGCGTGGTAAGCATACTTGAGCATGCGAGCACATTGATAGGCGCAAATAGCGAGATCCAAGTCAGCCACAGGCTTCGCACCAAGCTTCTGCATGGAGGCGAAAATGCTGGCCATGGCCATTGCGTGATCTACACATTGCCTTTGGCAGTGTTCAATGAAGCTCTCGTCGAACCTCTCCAGGACCGAGCGCGAGAGGGCTTCGCGGAGACCAATGAGACCAAGTCGGTATAGATCGCAGTGACACTGTCGCCACCACACGTGAATCATGACGAAGACGCAAATACGGGGAGAATATGCGCGCAGGCGAAGAGAGTTTTCGGAGAATTGGAAAGAGGCGGGGAGGTGAGCTTGGAAATCCTCAAGTTCCTGATGGAGTGAAAGAACTCGGGTTTGCAGGTCGCCGGGATGGACCTTGGGGTTGTTAAGAGCATCTTTGGTGAACTCGCTTATCTTGTGGCGAATATACTGGATGCGAATATGAAGTGCCAGGCTGCCGATATCTTCTGCTTGCGCGGATTGTGGTTGGTTTGATTCCGGTATTAGCTTCTCTGTGTCTTGAGGCAGGTCGAACTCGAAGTTGCGCTCATTGCAAGGGAGGCCGACAAAGAGTCTTTCCGATCTCCACGTAGAGAAGTCGCGATTTCCGCCGGAGATGCCGGCATCGATGCAGTAGATCGACCACATTAATCTACGCCGTGACTCCTGGGCGAGGAAGCAGATATTGGGAGATTCGTGATTGAGGCGCAACGCAGCCGCATAGCGAGAGGCAATCCCCAGCAGCATGAATGCGCTTGGAAACCTGTTGGAAAGAATTCGATGCTTGATCATGAACGCCAAGGCTTGCACCTTGATTGTCGAAGGCCTGGCGTAGTCTGCGAGGATGAGTGATTCAGCCTCGTCGATGCAGCGGCTGCCATATGTTCGCATTCCAGATCCCATGTCTGTAAGACAAGATGTGATGCCTACCAAGGACAACAGCAGAGCCTTCTCCACCTTCCCAGAGTGATACTGTTCCATGAGAGAAGCACGATGTAGGAAGGAGTACATGGGGATGTGATGGACATGGCGGAAGAATTTTTCAAAGGTTCGCCCTATCAATGCGTCAAACGATTCATCGGGGCATGGTCTATTCACGATCAGCTGTTTGCCTCTAGCACAGTTGGGGGTAGGGCCATCGTACACGTCGCTCTGGAAGCCGGGGGTCAAGACGCCAGAACCTTCGCCGAAGCCAGGGTCACTATCGTCGTGCATTTCATCTCGATGATCTGAGTCATGACTCTGAGGACTATTGCGGCCGCCACTCAGGCTCTTGTTCGAAAGTCTCGCCCGTTTCGTCGGACGATAGACGCACTCAATACCCTGAGTCCTGCACCTGTCACACGCTGGCATGTGGCCCGAACATCTTGCTTTCCTACTGTGGCAACTCAGGCAAGCTTGCTTGACCCGGCGGCGGGGCAAGGCCACGGACCACGCAGCTGCAGCAGCCGCGGGATCAGCGGCATCATCATCATAGGAACATGGGAAGCCCAAGCGCTGGCAGTTGGAGCAGAGAGGTCGCACGCCATTACAGCGGACCTTGCGAGCCCTGCAGGTGGTGCACGTAGTGGAGGATTTCTTAGGTGGGCGATTCGGCGAGGAGTAGCCGGACTGGTGCTGGTGCTGGTGCTGGTGCTGGGATGAGGCCGAGTCGGCAAGGGCTTGGCTTTGCGATGAGCCGTCGTTTGTGCCGACATTCACGGGACCAAGACCGGGGGTGTTGCTGTTACTGTTCGAGTTGTTCGAGTTGCTCGACTTATTCGAGTTGTTGGCCGTTACGCCTGTGGGCGTGGACGACAAGTCCATCGTGATTCAAGCATCGGGCACGAAGAGGCCGGAGACCGTCGCTCTGGTTCGTTGCGGGTATGGCGCAATTGTCGACAAAAATGACGATCACAGAATCGGTAGTAGCGATCAAGGGAGCCGTCGCGGGGTTCGGGCGGCCGAGGGGACGACGACGCCAGGCGAGCACAAGAACGAGGTGGGAGGAGATGTAAGGACAGATGATGTCGTTTGGTTCGGTTTCAGAATGGAGAGAAGGTTAAAATGTCTTGGGTAGTCCGTATTGGCGGTACAAAAGCAGCCTTAGACTCGTACATGTAGTGAAGGTAGTAGGGTTGGAAAGGTGGGCGGTGACCGACAGGCTGCACAAGTAGAAGTAGGCATTGGCACTGCGTTCCAGCGATGGAGCGATTCAATCCCACCCAATCCCTCTCTGCCTAGCGCCAGTCCGCAGTGGAGGGGCCCTTGTCAAGAAAAAAAATTGGGAGGAAATGGGCTTTGAACAGACGATAAGCTCCATAATTAAGTGTCGGACGGTCTCCACCTTACAGTGTGCCCTCCCCGAGAGCCCGAAGACCTTGGAGTCCCAGAAATTGGACTATGGCTGACAACGTGGAGGCAATCCGGGGTAATCAGACAATAAAAAATAGGTCGCTCTAGTCCCTGAAGCCGTTCGAAACAGATTATCTGTTTAAATCCCAGCTGTATTTACGATGTGTCATGTTTCGGCCATGTTTGTCTCGACACCACCTGGGCACGGCCTACGGCTCCCCGCCGGCAGAGTAAATGGAGATGCCGCCCGACATTACATGTACGAATTGTAAGGAGCCGGCGTCGGGTGCTCGCTCGTTGAGAACAGGCATACAGTCACGGGATTAGCTCGGAGGCGACGCAGCAAGCCCATGTGATCGCATTGTTTCTGTTAGCTGTGGTTGGGTCGTTGAAGAGGGCCGGCACGATGATGTGCTTTTTACGTGGTACCACGGAGCCGGTACTGCGTAGACGCGAGGTCCCTCATGACGTAGTGGTCGACGAACATGCCGCTTACATTACGAATGTCTGGAACTGAATTAACGGTAGCATCATGAATTGATTATCAGATTATCATGACCACGGGTATCGCAAATATTAAAGTATTCCATTTCGAAAATCTTTCGTGTGTTGAGTTTTAAAACCCCCCCTTTTGCAATTGTTGCGTCTCTTGCCTGGCCCATGCCGGCCAACGGAGATCCGCATAGAAGGCGCAGATCGGAACTCGGGATGCCAAGGCCCCGCACCATCTCCGCATACTGCATCGTTGCTTCCCCAACTGCGAGATGCCAATCCTCCGACAGCCGCCCGACATCCGCGATACTACCAAATGCTGCTCGCTCTTTCCATTTTCACCCATATCATGCCGCCCATGGAATCAGGATTCGACCGACAACCTCAACGCCTTGGCTGCAGTGCCGAGCATCATGTTTTACGGTTGTAATCTACCTTGTAATTATCCGAGCCGATGGGTATTTGTTGACTAACGGATTGTCGGTCAATTTCTATTAATATTACTGGTCACATTGTTGATGTGCTAGCAACTTTATACACCGTGCGGTGCCGGCCTTCCTGCAGTCATCGCAACCTGCCTTTCATCCTACCTTACCCTGGACGCTGTAAGCGGCTTATTCGGTGGCGCAACACCAAGTAACGAGGTGGCTGCTTTGTTAGCGGCAGATTGTCTCGGGTCGTCGGTCATGCATCGCAGGCAGAAAATTGCGAATTACTCCACGATCATCATGGAGCAGTTTGAAATACCACGGAAAGTGATGACCCAAAAGTAGCATGGACGCTTTTAGCGTCCGCCATGATGAGCAGGTATTGGATGTGGCCTAGTTCACGTCAGGTGTGGACACTACGTGATCTTTAGTAGAGGTGCAATCGACCAACTCTGCCTATAATTGGAAGTCTCGCGTAGGACATTGGTGATAAAAGTAGTGCATGCTTTGGCATAGTCAGCTTTTCAATTGATCAGCAAGGACATGAGCCCGATGAAAATTTGCGATTAGAATGCGCCACTGAGAGTTGAGGGTCAAATGAGGGAGCGCATTGGATTGCGTGTATTGCCAAGCTATATTAAATTTGTCGTGTACTCATAGACCATGTCCACCAAGCACAATTCTCCACAACCTATCATTGATGAATACTCAAAAGACAACTCTGGTGCCGGCACAATCGCCGTACTTTTTTGCTTCCAACCAATCACATCCTGGACAAGATCACCGTAATCGGTGCCCTATATCGCGATAGCTAAGACTTGTGTCGCCATTGGTTTGGGACCGACACTCTAAGAGCGGCCCAGGACGCCTCCGAGCAGACCGCCAAGGTCAGAGACACCGATAGACTTGGCCAAACCCTTGAGAACAGAGTTGAGCTCAGAAAGAACGCCATCAAGACCCTTGACGGTGATACCGGCGGTAATAGCAGCCTTCTTAGCAGCGTCGGAGAACTGGGTCAAGGGCTTGATGAAGGGGCCGATAGCTTTCTTGACAGCGTTGACCTCGCCCTGAATAGCAGTGCGGATGGAAGGCTTGAGATCGGTGATAGTAATCTTGATGGTAGCCTCAAGGCCCTTGACGACCTTGTTGGCCCTCTGGATCGTCTCGGTCAAATTCTCCACCTCCTGCTTGCTGAGGCCCTTGGCTGAGCCAGCAATGCCTCCTGCGGCACCCGTGGTCACCTTGGTGATGGACTTGGTGGCATCTTCGAGAGCCTTCAAGATGGCCTTGTAATTGGCCTTGAGGGTGGACTTGACCTGGGCCTCAACAGTTCCCGAGACGCTGCCCTTGACGCTGTTGATAGCCTCCTCTATACGCAGTTATCGCGTTAGTGCTGGAATGAGATCTAGCTAGAGGGTGTCCGGATACGTACTGATCTCGACGAAGTTCTTATCGGTAGCAGTCTCCAAGGTCTTGACGGAGTCGGAGATGGTGCTAACGACGCTCTTCTGGCGTGGCTCCACAGCCAGCGGAGAGGCAAATGCCAAGGATGCGAACAACAGTACGCTGGAGAACTTCATTTTGATTGATGATTCGGGTGACTTTGTCGAGAAATTGATGTGAAAATGCTTTGGTTAACCGAATGGTGTTGCTTAGGATGTTTGATTGAGCTTGATGATTTTTTTGAATCTCTAACGAACGAGGTCGTGACGGTCAGATTTATACTCATTTGCAACACATATACGTCGAATGACATGATGTTGATATCTTCACCGAGGCCTCTTTCATCCTCCATTCTTCACATGGCACACACTGGTCTCAGCTGTGTAGGTCGATGTTCTCAAGGGGGTTGGCGAGTGCTGGCTGCCGACGGTAACGAAGACGCTGTGAACAATTCCCAGCGTTTCAATCCGAAATTCCAAGTCTGCGTCGCCGGACGAGATCGCTTCAAGGAAATACGGAGTAAGAAGCAGCAACCAAACTTTCCATCGATCTCGACCCCTCGTAGTGCCCTTGATGACACCATCTGGCTGTGATCTATCACAATTGCTCCGTTGCCGTGGTGTTCATGTCTCGTCCCAAGCATGCGTCTATATTGCTGGCCTCCTTTTGGATAACATGAATTGCCAATTCATACCCGCAACGCCACCATGGAGACGGATGATGCCGCAGCCCGCGGGGAAGTCATCGCATGGTCGAATGCCGTCAGTGAATCATGAGATCAAAATCCGACTAACTCCTATTGGTCCGCTCCCTGTATATTTGTTTTCTGTCCAACCGACGCTGTCTGAGAGATCGATTCTTCGGTGTCGACTGTCAAGATCACTATTGGTGGCCTCTGAATTTCGACCACTTTCCAACTAATAGCAACTGAAATGGAATGATGGATGTACTCCATATTACAACACCGCATCTAGGCGCACCAGGAGAACGAAACCTCAAGCTCTAGTCCCCGGAAACCAATTCTGACTAGAAACCTTGCCCAAGTAGTTAGTAGTTCGCACCATTGTCTGATTCCAAAAATCGGGCCTGTGCACATGATTATGTTTCCATGCGAGCGTGAAAGGGACGATAGCGCACAGCAACAGAAGTCGGGTAATCACAACAATGACAATAAATCACTGTCTCACTTGGATTCCTTCACCAGCATCACCATGACTTTGAGCACGCCACCATCGTTAGGAGAGTCATGCAGAACTTCCTCAGCCACCCGTGACCACCAGCGGCTCCCTTGACGACGTCTAGGGGCGGTTGAGCGGCAGCGTCCCGTGCCGGTTCACTCGTCAACCAACGGGCTAACGTACCTGATAAGACCATGTTCCCTTCACCATCGCAAGGGGTCAACTCCAAAGAATGTACGGAAAAGATTCCGCCCTTACACAATCGCGGGGCGGGAGCATCGTATAGGCAGTGCTCTTGTTCCAAACCCCCATCCATGACCCTTTCCAACAGCAGCTGCCTTAGCTGCTGTATGCAAAGTCAATCAATAATGTTGGCGGCTACATCACAAAAGAAGTCCGACTCGAGGGGTTTCAGGAAGCGGAAAAAGGTTCTTCTTGCCTGGGGAGGAACGTCCGGAGAGAAACGTCCGGTATAGCTCATCCTGGCGTTGATTGGATCGTTGGACAGCTCGGAGTGCTCCGACGATGATGCCACCCTTCTCCTGATATTGAGTCTATCGTTCCAAGACCGTGCTGCGTCTAAGTACCATTTCCCCGTCTCTTCATAGCAAATATACGGTGCTTTTTGTCTCCTTCTGTGAGAGCCGGACTTTGTTTCCATCTCGAATAGCGAGAGAATCTAATCCTTCTTTAACTTCTTGGCGAGGGCTTCCTCGCGCCAGAACCACACACCAACATAGGTCGCGGCAGGGCCAACAGCGATTTGGCCGGCCGCGACGGCCCAGGAGGCCATTACAGCTTGTGGGCCGGTAACACAATCCAGAAGCCTCAAGTTCCAGATTGTGTAGTGCAGGTAAACCATCACAGACAGAGTAAAGAACATTAAGTCAAACTTCATGAAGATGAACATTGCCTCTGTCGCGTCCGACAAGTCCCAAGTGCCAAGAGGATGGGGCAGCTCAAGAAAGATGCGCTCGAAAGACAAATTGGGGTTAGAGACAATCTCAGAAATGACGAGGAAGTGCTGCGCAGCAAAAATGAAGAACGCGACGGTATAAACCATCCTCAGCGTCGTCAGAGGGTTGCCAGAGGTGCTGTGGCTATCGCTGTCATTGGTGCTCTGGACTTGGGACTTGGATTTGGATTTAGCCTTGGACCTCAACTTGGCGGCGCGTTCTTCCGCGAATTTCTTTAGGAAAGCTGCAAGAAATGCAGTCAGGATACCGGCATAGACGGGTGATGCCTGCCAGAAGGCGATGAGATTCTGTTTCACAGTAAGATCCGAAGTGGGCTGGCTCATGACAAAGCTTGGGATGAAGTATCCAAAGATGACACCTGGGAGCACGGCTTTCGCCACCCCGGGAGGTACCGACTGAGTGAGCTGCTTGCCTTTATCTGACATGATGGACAAGGCGAAGTATACAGGGGCGACAAGGCCAATGCCAAACATTTGAGCCGCAGCCAAGAAGGTACTCGGCCTATACATCGGTTAGCTCTGTTTTCCACCTCCATCTCGGCACGATCAGCCTACCTGTGATCGGTGCGCCAACCCTCAAGAGTCCATAATAGAATAGCTGCGCCAAGCAAGGGTGCAAAGTACCGAAGCTGCGTGTGAATTGCTGGATCATCCGACTCGGTCAAGAAGGAGAATGCGGCAACGAGCTTCGCCAGGATAGCGTCAACGGGATTGAAGCCGGTATAGTGTTGCTTGAGTGCCTTGCCAGCAAATGTAACCAGAGCCTCGCGCGGTGGTCTCAGACTCTTTCTGGCGCAGTAGGCCAGCGCTCCAAGGACAGCTGAGGCGACAAGTCTTGACGTCCATTTGGCGGAGTAGGATCCTTCAGCAGGTGCAGGAGGGTTCTCAGTAGTAGGTTCAGTAGGAGGAGGAGAGGGCTTTTTCTGGCCCCGGCCCTTTGAACCGTTGGATTTGTTGCCCATGTTGGAAAATGGGTGCGAATGAGGCGGCAGCTAATTACACGTACAACAAGTTGACGATATAGATGGGTACCGAGGCTATGCAAATATTGCAGAGGAGCAATTGTCGCTTGCAAAAGAAAGTTTTAGCAAATAGGAGACAGTGCGTAGTACGTCAATGCCAAGAACGCTTCAATATGGCCCTGAAAAGCCTTCCGATGAGCTAATGTGTTTGGGCGCGGAGTTAGCACATGGATATCGCTTAGCGAAGTATCTGGAGTTCTTGAAACCACTTGAAATTCGGTGTTGGAGGGTGGCTGGCAATAAGCTCAAAGGGCGCAACCAGAAAAAGGGTTGACCCACCTTTAGGCTTTATCACATTTCTTAGCATGATCCTCCACGCTAGTACTTTACGTTGTACAAGTACATGTATGCGTGCGAGTAGGTCGTTATCGATAAGTCTGTTCTGCATCAATGCGGAGTCCCGCCTCGACCTTTTTTTTTCCCAGGACCACAAAAAAGTTGCATCGTCTTGCGCTCCCGATACCATATACCAAGCATCTCTCAGATCACGAAAACGACAATTTCTCTCCTGCTGCACGAACTTCCCTGGCGCAATGGGTTCTACAACCGTTCACAAGAAGCGCAAGCTTCGGGACTCTGAGAATGGGACTGATGCCGTCGCTGCGACCAAGAAATCGAAAAAGTCAAAGGACCCCGCGCCGCCAGTCGAGACTTCGAGCGACAATGACGAGGACGATGCTGTGTCTGCCGACGGTGGAATGGACGCTTCCGATGAAGATATCGATGCCATGGAAGAGGACGCCGAAGAGTCTGAGGGGGGTGACTTGAAAGATGGCGACGACAAAGACGCCGTCGACAACCTTGCCGAAAATGCGGCTCCGTTACTACCACCGACGACCACCTCAGACCGTTTCGACGAAATGAACTTGTCGGACAAGACAATGCGGGCAATTAACGAGATGGGATTCACAAAAATGACTAGCATTCAGAAGAGCGTGAGTAGAACCCGAAGTATATCATGCTCAACCGGGGTTCAGGTGCTAACGCAGGGCAGGCAATACCCCCACTGCTCGCTGGAAAAGATGTGCTTGGTGCAGCAAAGACAGGTTCCGGAAAGACGCTGGCCTTCCTGATTCCTGTGGTGGAGATGCTCAGCTCGATCCGATTCAAGCCCCGTAACGGCACTGGTGCCGTCGTTGTCTCCCCAACACGAGAGCTCGCCCTCCAAATTTTCGGTGTCGCTCGGGAACTCATGAAGCACCACTCTCAAACATATGGCATCGTCATTGGTGGAGCAAACCGCAGGGCCGAAGCCGAGAAGTTGCAGAAGGGAGTGAACCTCCTCATTGCTACCCCCGGACGGCTGCTAGACCATCTGATGAACACCAAGTTTGGCTTCAAGAACCTGAAGACCCTGATCATCGATGAGGCGGATCGAATCCTCGAGGTTGGTTTCGAGGACGAGATGAGGCAGATCATCAAGATTCTGAAGCCCAAGGGAGCCGATGTCGAGAGCAAGAATGAACTCCAGACTATGCTCTTCTCGGCTACTCAGACTACGAAAGTTGGTAAGTCAAGCATAGCAAATTGGAGTGGCTCTTGGAGTCAATGAGAGACTTTTCACTAATCACGCCTATTACAGAGGATCTTGCACGAATTTCGCTCCGACCCGGCCCACTATACATCAACGTCGATCAAGAAAAGAAGTACAGCACAGTAGAGGGCCTGGAACAGGGATACGTCATGTGCGAGGCGGACAAGCGCTTCACGCTTCTCTTCTCCCTACTTAAGACCTTCAAGGACAAGAAGAAGGTGATTGTGTTCTTCAGCAGCTGCAACTCTGTGAAGTACTACGCCGCCCTCCTCAACTTTATCGACCTGCCTGTGCTCGACCTGCATGGCAACCAAAAGCAACAGAAACGGACAAATACGTTCTTCGAGTTCAGCAATGCGGAGCGGGGTGTCTTGATCTGCACAAACGTTGCTGCCCGTGGCCTCGATGTGAGTTTGTCGTGGTAGCGGTTCCCGACGTTCCTTGCTAACAGCCTCCAGATTCCCAAAGTTGATGTCGTTGTCCAGTTCGACCCCCCGGATAATGCTACAGACTACATTCACCGTGTCGGCCGGACAGCCCGTGCCGACGGTAAGGGCAAGAGTTTGATGTTCCTACAGGTAAGCACATGTCTGATGACAAGCCAAGATCTTGCACCATGTACTAATGCTTCGCCAGCCCAACGAGATGGGGTTCTTGACGCATCTCGAGAAGGCCAACGTGCCCATTGTCGAATACGAAATCCCGGCCAAGAAGATCAAGCCGGTGCAGTCACAGTTGGAGAAACTCATCGGCCAAAACTACTACCTCTCGCAGAGTGCCAAGGATGCATTCAAGTCATATCTGCACGCCTACGCTAGCCACAGTCTACGATCAGTGTACAACGTAGAGGACCTGGATCTCAAGAAGGTCGCCAAGAGCTTTGGATTCACAACACCGCCGAGAGTAGATATTACACTGGGTCAGAGCATGAGGGGGCCCAAGGTGCAGGCTCGGCGTGCGTACGGAAGCCAGCCGTCACAACGTGGTCGCGGCGGGTTCCGAGGTGGTCGGAGAGGTTAAAAGAAAAAGGAAAATCTGTCGATACGTGTCTGATTGTAGTTTGGTGTACAGGTCGCATCCAGGGTCTGCTTTAGAATAGTGCATATCAATATAACTTGTACTGAACCAGGGTCTTGTTGTCTTATTTTCTGTCTTGCAGAGCAGAAGCTCTTGGTCGTCACAACGTGTAACGAAATCAACGGCCCACTTATGAACACAAATCTCAAGTTAGCCGCGCATTTCAATACTTAAGATTCAATGAGTAACCACAATCATCACACAAAGGCAAGCCTCAGAAATTGTGAATGCGCTGCAGCCTTTTGTATTTCAAGACTGGATGTAGGGTAGCTGAGTGAGGCTGTGGACCCTGGACCACGTTCAGTTCGTGGCGGAGGCCGCGGAGCCGAGCGAGCCAAGCCTCTCTCTGTGCGCCAACCACGCGTCAACATATCCCAGTCTCATTTCTCATCGTTTCCAATCTTTTACTATGCTTTGATTAAAAACGCCAGTCACTCGTTCGGTATCTTCTGGACTTACCATAGTTATTTGTTCTTCATTGCACCGTCTCTCATTGCAATTGGCGTTCGTTGGGCGTTTGGTGGACCCTGATCGCTTGACGAAAACAGAACAAGCTTGGATTTCGTCTCATCTCATCTCATCTCATCTCGCTTCGTCAGTGTAGCTAGCCTGATCACGGCTCGCCACATCTGAGAATAGGCAGGATGGAAGCTCACAATGCCATTGTGGCCAAAGTGTCGGAGCGCGTCAAGTATTTCCACGACAACAAGCAGCCCTTTCGCATCTACCACGGCTCCACGAACAGCACCCGCCAGTCGCACCGCAATGCCGCCAATATTGTTGACACCAGCAAGCTCAACAAGATCTTGAAGATCGACTCGGAGAAGATGACTGTTACTACTGAGCCCAATGTCGGCATGGGACCCTTGGTGGAGGCGACACTCAAGCATGGTCTGCTGCCGCCTGTCGTGATGGAATTCCAGACAATCACGGCAGGTGGCGGCTTCTCGGGGAGTTCGGGCGAGAGCAGCTCTTTCAGGCATGGCGCTTTTGAGGCCAACATCCAGAGCATTGAGATTGTTCTGCCCGATGGTACGGTCGAGAGGGCATCCAGGACCGAGAAACCGGATCTTCTGTGGGGAGCCGCATCAGCCTTTGGTACCATTGGCGTAGTCACCCTCGTCGAGGTCAGGCTGCGCCCAGCCAAGCAGTTTGTTGAGCTCAAATACATTCACTGTAAGACCCCGGAAGACTACGTCGAAGTGATCAAGGCAGAGGGCCAGAAGCCGGACGTTGAGTTTCTGGACGGCATCGTCTACGCAAAGGACTCCACCGTCATCTGTTCTGGGCGTTTCGCGGACGAGGTGCCCAAGGGTAAGACCGAGGTTCGCTTCACTCGTCCCAGCGACCCATGGTTCTACATGCATGCTCAGGAGGCCGAAAAGAAGTCGAAACAGGGTAAGACGGTGGAGGAGCTGACAGACTACATTCCTATCTACGACTACCTCTTCCGCTATAACCGTGCTGGCTTCTGGACCGCCCGGTACGCCTTCACGTACTTCATGACCCCCTTCAACCGTGTCACCCGCCGACTGCTCGATCGCTTCATGCACACCAATGTCATGTATCACGCCATGCACAAGAGTGGCCTCCACGACTTTTATGTCATCCAAGATGTGGGTGTGCCCTACTCCCGCGCGCCCGAGTTCCATCGTTTCCTGGACGACACGTACGCTATGTACCCTCTCTGGCTATGCCCGTTGCGCATCCGTCGCGACGAGCCCGACTCGGCCCACGGCCTGCACGCCGAGTTTGCGGACCCGAGCACTGAGGAGACGCTGCTCAACTACGGCGTCTGGGGTCCCATTGACGGCGACCGGAGCGAGGTGGTCCGCCAGAACCGCCTGCTCGAGCACAAGGTGCAGGAGTGCGGCGGCAAGAAGTGGCTCTACAGCCACGCTTACTACACGGAGGACGAGTTCTGGTCGCACTACGACCGCGCTGCGTACGACGCCGTTCGGGAGCGCTACGGCGCGGGTCACCTGCCCAGCGTGTTTGACAAGACCCGCGTCGACTGGGAGAAAGAGGAGGCTGAGCTGGCGGCGCGGCCGGTCAAGGCTAAGCTGTGGAAGATTTGGCCGATGAGGGGCTTGTATGGTGTTTACCACGCCTGGTCGGGCCGAGATTATTTGTTGCAGAAGCAAAAGGGCGCTCAGGAGCCGGGGAAGACGGCGGCAGCGGCAGCGTAGACTTACGACCGAGAGGCTGAAGTATACCACCGTGTGTTTTTTTTTCTCTGCCATTCAGATACCTCCTAGATAGATTGTGACATCAACTTTTCCCTTCTCCTAGTAATTACGCGTAATTAGATAGACTCCGACACGATGTCGACATCCATTAATATGCTGGGAAAATCAGATGAAGCATATTCTGCATATCAATGAAAAACCACACAAAATTTTTTCCCTTTCTTCAATGCAAACACAGACACCCTAGGTTGATTGTTTTCACTCAGCGCGGAAACCGGCCAATTTGCTCTTGCGACCGCTCAACTCGGCAACCCCTTCCCCCGTCTTGTTCTCCAACTGTTTCAGACCTTCCTCGCTCTTGTCCTTAAGGTCCTGCGCGCGCTTCTTGGCGACATCGATGCTCTCGTCGGTCTTGGCCCGCACGTCACTCTTCTTGGGCTTCCCGCCGGAGGAGGAGTAGGCAAAGATGGCGATGATGGCGACGGCCGCAGCGCCGATTTGAGCCCTTTGACATTCATTCTTCAGCATCTACTTCTTGTATGAAGCAACATAGTAGAAAAAAAAAAGAGTAGCTGGCTAGATGGGTGTTTCCTACCAGTTGCGCTTTATGGTATCGGCACCAGCGGGTCTCTGGGGTGGCGGCTCCTGACCTCCCGGACCGCCGAGGTCGCCGTCGTGCTGCAGGCGGACTTGCTGGTGATTCCGGAGCAGTGGGGCCACTGAGGCGGCGGAAGCGGGAGGGAAGCCGGTGACCGGGCGGCCGGCGGCGATGCGGGTGCGCAGCAGGGCGCTGGCAGTAGTTCGTGACATGGCCATGATTAGTCTCACTCGAATTGTGCTTAGAAAACTGAGATTTTTGAAAACAAGGTGAGATGAGAAAAGGAAGAAGATAATAATCGTGGTGCTTTGGCCTTGAGCGGGAAGCATAAGTCTCCCTGAGTGTGCTTTTATCGACAACTATGTGCTGGGTACGATGGAGGACTTGGGGGTCAATGATGTGGTCATGACGACCGCTAGGAATCACCACCAACAATTGAGAGACCCGTTTGTATTCCGTCAGCGTCACCACATTAAAGGATACAGCGTACCCAATTTTTTCCCACCTCAGAACATTCATGTGCTGGGTTTTTAGGTAGTTGTGGTGAGACATGTGCCTGAGGGGTCTACTTGTCCGTAGAACGAAAACAGCCCCAACATTGTGTACGTAGCTCTGACGCTCACAACCATGTGATGATCATGGGCGATATAGTACCGGGCTGGGCCCGCGAATGCGACCCTCGAGATTCAAAGCACACGCAACGATCCAAGTACACGGCGATGAAACTCCCCGGCTTCGTGTAGCTGGTTTATTAGCGTAGCGCCATTACGCTGCTCGTGCAACAACTTTGCTAGAATTTAGGAGCCAGAAAGAAATACCACTGGCGACGGCAACCATTAGCATGAATTCTACTTGCTGTACTGGATTAGGATGTGCATACGGGAAATATTTGTCTCGTAGCTATTAGCGTGTACAACGGTCGCAGCAATGAGAGACTATCGGGCTTGAGCTGAGTGCGGTTACTTACCACCACACCGTCACCAGAAGATTGCTGCTGTTCGAGTAGAGGATCATGCAATCTCTCATTGTCTTTCTTTTCTTTTCTTTATTTTCTTCTCCTTCCAATTGAAGAAATCAAACACACTATGATCACAATTCCCTCTTCTCCTAGGCGACGAATGAGATAAACTCCGAAGCCTCGTGGGAATCATCTTACTCTACTATGGACTGTAGGCTTTGGCGGTGATGCGGTCGTGGGTAATGAGGCTGAATCCAGCCTACATAAGGCAGAACGAGGCATGCGTGCTAAGCCACCTTTGGAGATGAACATTCATAGCGGATGACGAGTAAGCGTCTACCGCGCAATAGGGAAGGCACTAGTAGTAGCTAAGCCACTCTTGCTTCTCCGCAATGGATGGGATGGCGACGAGCTGCTCTGTCAGAAATGGTTCGCATCTGAAATCAACTGTCTATGCCTGAAATATAGCACTTGTGGTACCTTAAGGTAGGTACAGTAATGGTCTGATTACTGGCACTAGGAGAGGCTGCTCCACAGCGGGCGGGAGCGGGAATCCCCTGTTATTACAGGACAGGCTACGCGCACGCCAGCTGGATCCTGCCCGAGAAAACGCCCACTGACCTTTCGAGTCTCAACGTCCAAGGCACGTTTCGTTTCGTCTGCAAAATTCGGACAATGTGTCAACGAGCGAACAGCGTACGTGACTGACCCATTCAGTCCCGCCCAGGACTATCAAAACCTTGAGGTAGCCAGTAGCAAGTCATAGGCGCTACTACTTCGAGTACTGTAAGTAATGGCATCAGCATCCCAGTCTCGCACTCGGGTCAACAGACTCGCAGGGCTGAGCGATGCAGGGTGTGGATGTGGTTGCAGGGTGTGGATGTGGTTGCAGGGGAGGGGGGAAGGGAAAGCTTTCTGTTGGATCGTCTGGCCTGGTCAACCTGCCGCAGTGCCGGATAGCTGAGAGCTGACTACGGTAATCCATGTGTATGCCCTGCGAAAAGGCGTGCCCGTTTGTGGCAATAGATACAGTACTTAAGTACTGCGATTCAGACGCTCAAGCAGGTCATCTCCGATTTCTCCAATCTCAGCTCCCATTTCGCATTGGCGGGCTTGGTCTTGTCTTCTCCCCTCTCTCCTGATACTATTACCACCATATTCAAGCTCCTCGACGAGGCTGCGTTATTGCACAATGGCCGACTCGGACAGCGGCACAGCAACAGTGATTGCGGAGGTGGACGAGCACGACGAAGAGGAGGATACGTCGCCGCCGCCGCCCAGAATTGGCAGGGTCAACACCGACAGACTCTGCTCGACATGCAAGAAACTCGACTTTAGCATTGAGAAGTTCATCATCACCGCCACAGAACTGTCGAGGGACGGACCGGCAGACGCCGCCCTCGGCAGCTACGAGTCGGGCTCTGTGGCGGCCTCCCTCCACAGCCAGAATGGCAAGCACGGCAGCTTTCGTCTCAACTCGGGCAACTCGCGCTACATCCTGGCCACCTACTCCCAAGTCCAGGATCGCCGCAGGGCGTGCCGCTTCTGCGACCTGGCCTTCCGCGCTGTGGAACGCTACAGTCGTGGCCGCATGGACTCGAGCGCCATCCTCTTCCTGTCATGGGAGGTCGATGGGCGACAGATCTTTGATCGCAGCAGCTACAGCGATGGCTCCGACACCGGCGGAAGCAATCAGAACCAGCAAAGCATAGTCAACCGCACCCGCCGTATCAGGCTGGCGTGGCGCGAGAAGAGCGGCAAGGAGGAAGCCGTTTACATCGTTTTCGTCGCACCGATGGGGGCGCGCCGCCTCAATTCCGATGCCAATGCGGATGCAGCCCGCAACACACATTTCCTCGGCCGAGCATCCACGACCTTCAAGGAGAAGCAGGCACTGATGACGAGCTGGGTCGATCTCTGCGTCAAGAAACACGGGCTCAGCTGCCAGAACCAGCACGGCGACAGGGCTGAGTTCACAAAGCTGGTCAGGGGCACCTACTTTGGCGTCATTGACGTGATTGACATGCAGCTAAAAGAGCTGCCCATCGTCAATGGTATTCCCAGTAGATACATCGCCCTAAGTTACGTCTGGGGAAAGAAGAAGCCAGGCTCGAATGATCCCTACATGACCACTAGGTCGAATGTCATGCTTCACATTCAGCACGGTGGGCTGGAAAAAGCCTGGAACCGACTCCCAAGAACGCTCCAGGACGCGATACAACTCGTCAGCCGCCTCGGAGAGCGATACATCTGGATCGACTCGCTGTGCATTGTGCAGGACAGCAATAGCTCGTGGGAGCTCAATGCTAAGTCTATGCATCTGGTGTATGGCAACGCCCACTTCACCATCTGCGCTGCCGACGGCGACGCCGAGACTGGCCTCCTTGCTCTTGATCCTCTCCTTCGATCAAATGCTGGTGCTAGTGTCTTGCATCCCAACAACAGACACTCCCTGAACGGCTCAATACCATCAACGCCTCCGCTTTCGTCTTCGAATATGTCCCACCGCCAGCGTCAACAAAACAGGGCATCATCTTCGTCTTTTCCCAATTCGGGACCTGGATCCGGGAGCTTGAAGCCACCACCACCAAACATGGTGAACGGGACAACGACAGACGACCTGCGAGGCCATCAACGTGCAGCCGAAGAAGCTCACTCACCCCCTCTGACAGAGGAGATTCTTCCCGGTATCCGGCTACTTGTCTCCCGCCCTGCGGAAGCTGTCATCCAAGACTCTCATTGGAACCAGAGGAGCTGGACCTTTCAAGAGCGACTTCTCTCACGCCGCTGCCTCATCTTCGCCGAGGGTCAAGTCTACTTCCAATGCCGCTCGACCGTCATCTCGCAGAACATCTTCACCAATGGAAACTCGAATGGGTGGTCGCTTGATTGGACTAACTCACCTCTGAGGACGCTTGGAGAGCTCAAACGGAGAGCTTTTTGGTTCTACATGAAGTGTGTTTCGCTCTACACGGGACGGTATCTCACGAAGCCAAGAGATGTTCTGACAGCCTTCGGAGGTGTTTCGTGGTTGCTGGAGGAGCACATGAATGCTCCACTGTTCTACGGCCTTCCCATGTCCCATTTTGATCTGGCTTTGCTGTGGTCACCGAGAGACAGACTGGAACGGAGAGGGAGAAAGAGCCACAAGAGGGGAGAGCGAGGAGACAGCTCGCTGGGGTCCAAGTGCCACGTGGACGAGTTGGGCAACTGCGCTTGCGATAACCAAGACGAGGGATACGGCGCCAAAGAGTTCCCAAGCTGGTCGTGGGCAGGTTGGCAGGGCGGCAAAGCTGACTACCGCCTCGACATGATCGATGGGAGCCTCACCAATGTGCAGGAGTGGCTGAAATCCCACACGTGGATCTTGTGGTACGTTCGCGACTTTGAGGGCAACCTCCGTCCACTGTGGGACAAGGACGTCCTGAGCGAGGACCAGAGCGAGGAATGTAGATGGCGAGGATACAGGGGGAAGTCGCCGACGAGAGTCCGCGTCCAAAGTCCCGGGTCTGAGCGCAGCGAAACAGAGCGACGAAGAAAGTCCGGGCGACGAAAGCCGGGCCAGTACGTGCGGCGCTCCAATCAGCATTACCTCGGACGACTCCCCGACGGATACTACGACGCTGGCGATCTAGACCGAGAAGTGGACGAGTGGGGCGAGGAGGTGCATGCCGATGACGAAGTGGACCGCACGACGAGGAGTTCAAGAGCCGCGAGGGGAACCATTGCTTCCAACGGCGATGAAGTACGTGAAGAGACGAGTGTAAAAGTCACGGAAGAGTCCACTGCTAGCCGGGTCCCAGATGCCTACAGGGGCTCGGCTGTTAGTAGCTCACACGCGCACCCTGATCGCATGCTGTATGGGCCGCATGACTATGCCTACGACGACCCTTATGCCGATGCATATGAACGTGGGAGACCGCAAAGATACACGGATCCATACTACCATCCCTACGGAAACCCGTACGCACCTCCTGGCGGACACGTGGTCGTCGAAACTACGCATTATCCATCATACCCTCCTCCCCCTCCCCCACCACCGGCCGCCGTTCCCTTGCGTGGAAGACCGCCGTACCTGGGGCAGAGCTACGGATATCCACACCGGCCACGATCCCGACAGTCCTGGAGGCACGACAGTCGTTCGTCCGATTATCCCCCTTACGAATGGAGAAAAAGCACGTCACGAGTGCGACGCGAGTCACGCGACCCTCGAGCTTCCTATATCGACGTAGTGGAGGACGTCGACGACAGGCATTACGACTATGAGGAAAGAGACTTCCCGCCCCCTGACGACGGCGCCAGCGGAGTGGAGTCGCATCCCGTCCCATATAATTCAGGAGAGGATTTCCACCACATGTCGCGCTCGTATTCCACTGTCAACAATCACGCAGTCCATCCGCCTCAAGGTGAAGACCTCTTTGGCCGCCCCATTAGGGATGAGGTCAAGGGACGCAACGCCACTGAGTTTACAGGTATTCTGCCCGACAACCCCTTTGGCATCATTCGGGGCCCGTTTCCGGAAGACAGGAAAGACCACGCGAGGGCGATGCCGATTTTGCAGTTCTGGACATGGCGCACCGAGTTCTTTGTTACTATTCGGCGAGACAAGGCTGCGTCCTACTTGATGGGGAATACGTCTCCCACCGACCCATCGGGAGCACAGCTACCCGCAAATGGCCCCGAGCCACATGCTCCTCTCAGCTCGCTTGTCCAATGCGACATTTCGGACAAGGGAGGTGACTGGTGCGGCGCGATTATGCTGCCGTCCACATGGATCACCGCCCCCAAGCGGGAGGGCAAGACACAACATCTCTTTATTGCACTGTCAGACGCCAAGGTATTCACAAACGAGGAGTGTCCCGTGTGGAACTATTACATCCCCAAGGAGAAGGATGAGAGTGAATGGGATTTATACTATGTCATGCTGTTACAAAGAAACAAGGAGAGGGCGCTGTGGGAGCGGGTCGCGGTTGGCAAGGTGTTCCAGGCGGCATTCAGAGGAGCCGTCTGGGACGAGATCAAATTAGGATGACCTTTCTGTGCAGGTATATAGAATGGAGTAGAAGCGTTTATGGGTGTTTCGTTTCTTTAGGTGTACTAATTTTGTTAGTCATCAACAACCGGGTATAGTTGAATATTCAACTCACACATCATTGATAACTTATATGAGGACAAGGTTTCCCGAGAGTTTCTGAGTTAGTTAGGGCTATAGCCATGTTTCATCACCATTCCGAAAATCTCATGGTCCTGAAGAGCATCCTTAGCCGTCGTCTTGACGGGTTCATTGAGTACGACCCATCTCCAGAGCCTCCTCATCTCAAGAGTGTAAGGGTCTTCATAGGTCTTTCGAATACTCGTCTCGTGATACTCCCCATTGACATTTTCAGCAATGTGCAGTGTGACCGGTAATCCCTTCACATAAGGCGTGTCGTACTGAACCCTGACGGTCTTCGTGTTGCTGTAGACCTCCAAGTGTGCGTCGAACCGAGGAATATTGTCAATGCCAGACTCATATGACACAGTGAAGCCCGGATACGTGAAGAGCACACTTTTGGTGCATGTCAGTTTACACAAGGAGATGGCTGCTTGTGGCAATGTGACGCGAGGAGAGGAATACATACTTCCAGAAAGGACCACCTAAGGATGAGCCCACAACCTTGCTCGGCATACCCAAAGCCTCTCTCATGACAGAGAGATCATGTGAGCCGAGTCCATTGAGCAGACGCCACATCTTGGTAGATTCAGGTGTCACCGGAACACCGTCCAGTTCCTTGTGCAAGACAGTGTGTACCTGTTCTTGACCACGGGCGGTCTTGTCGGCTGCATCTTCCTTTGAGAAATCCTCGAATCTCTTAGAAAATGTCCCCGATTGTCCTACGAAAAAGGAGTTGTGGCCGATAATGTCTAAAGCAGGAATCAACAACCCATTTAGCTGCTTGTCAGGTTGATCACGTTGGTATCTCTGTGAGTAGCTTGCTTACCTCGAACTCGAGCGTAGAGGATCTTTTCCATGCCTCCAATCTCCTTGATGGCGTCTTCGAATGGGGCGGCATATCTGCGCATGTATCCAACCATCAACTTGCCCTTGCTCTTGTTCTCGGCTTCGATGATGGCCAGAATGTCTCGCTTCGTGAGGGCGAGTGGTTTCTCAACCAGCACATGCTTGTGATGCTCCAAAGCCAGAACTGCGTGGGTGACATGGTACTCGTCTGAGTTGATGACCATGACGACGTCAACTTTGTCGGAGGCACAGAGCTCAGAGGCATCCTGGGTGGTTCGGACGGCGTCGTCGGGCCCAGGGATCTTGGCCCGGCAGTGGGCGAGAGCAGACAGGGAGACGTCGCAGAGGTAGGTTATGCGGAACCAGTCGGACATGAATAGCAGGGTAGGGATATGGATGACCTGGGCGACTTCGCCGCAGCCGATAAGGCCGACATTGAGGACCCGGTGCTCCTCCGCTTGCGACATGTTATGTGAGATGCGGTGTCACCGTGTCACCCTTTGTCTATACTCGTACAATGTTCGGAAAGAGAGCCGTGATTGAAATTCCAGCAAGTTTTAATAATTGTTGGTGAATGTGGTTTTGTATGCCAAATACATCCCACATGTTATTTCCCTCTCCATCTCCATTGCGTGGATTCTCGCCATGGACGATTGCTGGCACCTCCGTGAGGAGAATACTGGAGACCGAAGCCGGCCGAGCCAAGCCCTCCCAGAGTCCCCGCATGTCGGGACTCGGGACTCGGGAGATCCCTTCATAAAGAGTACATAACAAACAATAGCAAGCCAGACTATCTAGATGGCGACAGGCAACAGTAACAGATGACCTCAGTGACATCTATATTTTCTTGGGATTTCGATGGTAGGCCGGGTCGCATTTGGTATGCTGTTTTCTTCACCGAGGCTACTAATGTCTTGCCATGTGCCGGGCAATTTGTGTATATATCCTGCGCTTATTTGACAGGTAGAAAAATAAATCTAAAACGCATCTCTGCTCCGGCCTCGATTATAGCGTCACCACGAGAGAGGTGATACGGGATATCGTATTAGAATGTAAATCATGTCCACTGTCCGGTCTATGGATAATTTCAAGTTGAAGGTGTTTCTAAACCCTGGTCGTTTCAGTGGATTTAATGCCGGTCACTGCCTATACAGAAAACAACTTAAACAAGTATCAAGACCCACAATTGGCACCAGCTTCCTAGCATGGAAGATCTGACTTCTGGGAGGAGGAAGCTGCGACCCAAAATGATAAATCAACCACGCAAACACGTGTCAACTCTCTGTATCAATTTTGCAACATCCCCCATCTTTGATTCAGAACAGCGTCCCACTTCCGATTCGTCGCCAGGGCAAGGAGCCGTCGCAAGAAGAAGCACCGCAGGATGGAACACCCGGAGGAAGAGGTGCAACAAGACGCGCCGCCACGAGGCCCGCGACCAAGGAATCGGGGGGAAGAGGGGCCGCACGTCGGCGAATATGCCCTCCAGCTGCTCGTCGGCATAGCTCTCGCCTACTTGTACATCTCCTACGACTCGACTGTCGGCCGTGTCCAGGAACCGGCGGATTTCCCACCTGAGGAGATCTACAAGGAGTACGACCAGGTCATTGACGGCAGGACCTTTCACATTATCGAGGCCTTCGTCCCTGCCAAGAAGCCTGTTTCCAAGCTGTCTAAACTCTTGACCACCCTCAACTGGCTCACTCTGCTGCTCTTTGTGGCCTTGAGCACGCCGCGAATAGTCGTCGATGCCGGACAGCAACTGAGACGCATGCTCTCCGGGCAGTCGGCTTTGTCGCGAGCGCTCCGTCACGAAACACTCTCGGCGGTTGCTTACGCTGTGCTCATTGGCTTCACCGCCGCGGGTCTCGGCAACGTGGTGCAGAATTATCGGTACGGCGGAGACTGCCCCGCCGACCCCACGGTCGTCGTCTCGCGCTCCTATCTTCCCATGCGGGACCGCGAGCACGTCAAGCAGTTTCTGCGCCTCTGGAGCGAGCGGCTGCAGGGATACGGAGGCTTCGCGACAGCGGTGATCAAGGTCGGCAGCAGCGGAGGCATCGGCAGAGAGGAGCTGTCAAATATGCAGTACATCATTGTGGCTTTGACGGCGACAGTGATATGCACATGTGACCTGCTAGCCAACCCGTGCCTGTCTGATCAGGTCCTTAAGGGTTTAGGCCTGACGCTACTGGTGGTGTGTGAGGGCATCTGGATCGTGGGTAGACGGGTCGACCTGGCCTGTGGCGATCGCCTAGCGTGCTGGAATTTGCTGTGGCATCTTGCCGTCATTGTCGCCTTGTTAAGAGTGCCAGTATGATATGCTGGGCTACAGCCGGGGATTCGTCTCCGCCAGTGCATTTGGCATTTGTCTCGATGCTAAGCCTGATAGACTGGCGGTTACCTCTGTAAGCGGCAGCAACATAACCCCCCTACTTTTGACTCCGACACAATTTCCGCTCGGATTTACAGTAATGGTCAAAGTATCCAAATATCACCACAAGGTCAGAAGCAAGGCCTGAACATGCACAGAAATGCCCGCCGCCTGCATGAATTAACAAGGGGTGCTCCCGAATCAGCTTTTCTCCCCAGGCTGCAGCTCTGAACCCTGCTATTTCAATCTTGCGTACAAGTACGACGGTTACCTCCAGCGTCGATACATAGACTTTTACACGCTTTGATTAGGCATTGGCAAAGAAAGGCCTTGATACCTGTGTACTTGTACAGAATTGGGAAAGCAAAGGATTTCATTTGGCGCCCCCAAGAGACCCCTCTTGTGTATTTCGACGTGGTGTTACTGGTGTAGGCCGCGCGCTGTGATTTGCCAATGATGAGATTCTTGCCTCGCCAGGGTATTATACTACGGATATCGTCAGGACCTCAGATATTATAACATGGCGCTATAGAGAGGCTGGTGATTTCCTCCAACCTTCCATCCTTCGCGCTTGTTGTCTAACGCATATCATAAGCAAGAAGCCATCCTGGAGACTCACGAGTCATGTCGTGCGCTGTTAGACTAGTAGTGGGCGCATTTCTTCCTATTCATTCTCCTTCTTGGGCTGGGCGCTGAGAGAGCAAATTGCTCTCGACTGGGCCCAAGTCAGGTAATTTTGGCACAGTAGCTCCTGGGCCTCCTATAGTCGCCCGTAGCCAAGGTCAATTGAATAACCCTTTTAGGAAATCCTGGTATCGTCCCTCGACCCCAACGCCCCGCCGCAGAAGCCATACTGCTACAAGCACGCAGAGCCAATTAACGACCAGAGATCGCACAGATCCTGGAGAAGACCATTCGTACGTGGTACATATAACGCGCAGTCCAGGGGCAGGAGACGAACCTGGGTCCGCCTCGGCCAGAAGACTCTCCGGTCTGTCCCAACCACACTGTTAGTTCGGCCTCGATATTACAAATTCCACGAACCCATGACAAATGAGGGTATCTTGACGGGAAAACTGATTCATGACGCCGGCTGCGTGGATCATACATAAATACTATCACGCTTGCCCATCTAGTCTACAAGTCTACTTTACAGAGCAGTCGCTCCGAACTCCACACTCTAGAGTCCAGAGTCCAGAGTCCATGCATCAATCATTGTATTTCCATTGAACCAACTTTTCTATTCATAATTTCTCAGTTATCAATATGGCTGATCAATCTTGGGACGAGTTTCGTCCATCTTTCGACTCTCTGCCGCTCTCCAAGAGCGGGCCCGACGGCAACGCCTGGGGCCTCTTTGGAACAAACGAGCTGGGGATGCTCAATCTCCTGACCCCAAAGACCACTCAAGCCGCGAGCAGACTCATTGTGGATGGGGTTCGCATCTCCACGGATCTGCCGCTCGGCTGGATGCCCAAGCCACTCTTTGGAAGAGCTGCCTTCCGCCAGGAGATCAAGGACCTCGGTTCGGGGACTGTCTTTGATGATGTTCTCGAGCTCAACACCCAGTCTAGTAGCCAATGGGACGGATTCCGCCATTATGGTGAGTACTAACTCATCGAGTTGTTGTGAGCCGAAGGGGAGACTTAAGCGCTTATTGTCTCTTTTTGTTACTAGCCTTTCAGAAACAAGGCTTATTCTACAACAACACTACGAGCGAGGAGGTACTCAACTCTAAGGCAATTGGTATCAATGGTGAGTATGAAGATCCATACACTATCGGAGGAGCCTGGATCTAACAAATTTTGTGTGCGTAGCCTGGGCGGAGAACGGTGGCATCGTCGGCTGTGGTGTACTCCTCGATTGGTACTCCTGGGCCGAATCGCAAGGTCTATCGCCCGATCCTCTCGGAGCCACGGCGATAACTGTGGACCAACTAGAGAAGATCGTAGCCTCCCAAGGTGTCGAGCTCGCCCCTGGAGACATTTTGCTCATACGCACCGGCTATGCCAAAGCCCTCGGGGAGCTCAGCGCAGAAAAAAGGGGTTCCTACGTGGACACCCAGCCGTTCCCGCCGGGTGTCGGGCTCCAATCCTCCAAGGCGACGGCTCGCTGGCTCTGGGACCACGGTTTTGCGGCCGTGGGCAGTGATACGCTGGGTCTGGAGATGATGCCTCCTTCTGACCCCGAGATCGTGCTGCACGAGTACATGCTTGCCGGGTGGGGAATGCCCATTGGCGAGCTCTTCGACCTGGAGAAGCTGGCCGAGGAGTGTAAGACAAGGGGACGCTGGAGGTTCTTCTTCAGCAGTGTGCCGCTCAAGGTAGGTCATGGCCGAACATCAGAACTAGGAATTTTGGCATTCCGTGAGGTTTGGAGGCACGAGGCTAATGAGTGACTTTATAGGTTCCAGGAGGCGTGGCAAGCCCACCTAACGGTGTAGCCATACTGTAACATGGTGTTACATGTCTTTGATTCATATGTAGACAGTCATCTCGATATATGTATGAGGAAACTTCGAAGAGGTTGATAAAGATTTTTTTCAGTTCCAGTGGCTACTAGTTCTTTCACGTATGAGCGAGTTTGTTGCGTCGCTATTTTGTCTCGCTTTCACAATAGCAACAAGTCAATAGCTCGAGTCCACACCATGGTCACTGGCTATTATCTAGTGGCTATTATTTAGTGCAGCTCAAGAATGGTATCAGTCTCAAGTGTGTATATAGTTAAGCTCCCCATGGGCATCGTTACATATCAACAGTTTTGATCGTCTGTCGACGTGCTTCCCCATTTACAACCCCGCCACTCGGGGCCCTTTAGCCTCAGCGTGAACAACATTGGAATCGACAGAGCACTCAGCAGGCCCAAGATAGTAAACGCCCAGCCCGTGCCTACCGAGTCGAGAAGTGGCTGCATGACCCCGATGCCAACAGCAGCAGCTAGACATCTTGTCAGGCTCGCCGCCACACTGGCTAGGCCTGTCTCGGTGGGGTGTAGATCAACGTTCAACGTCAAGCAAGTCTGCAGCGTTAAATTTAGCTCAAGATCGGAAAGATGTGAATGGGAAGGAGAAGTTGGGGATGGGAAATGGCGAATGAGGACACTTTACTCACGTTAAAGACGCCTGTAAAGGAGACACCACAAACAGCAGTCATGACGAGTGCGCAGCTGAGATGAACTTGGGCCTCTATAGACCAGCCAAATCCAATAGTAGCACTGATGGCCCCCACAATAAAGTACCACACGCTTCTGATCCGAGCCTTCTCGACCGGAAACACGCTCAAGTCGTCTCCTTCTTCCTCATTGATGGTGATGCCTTCCTCCTTGGCAGTCTGTCGATAGTCCCAGTTCAGAACCTTGCCTATACCAACGCTATCAACACATAACAATGGCTCTGGTTGGTTTCGAAAACCTCAAAAATCAAACATACCGACAGCGTACGAAGAGGAGATTGTCGCAATCCCATAGGCTAGGTAGCAGAGTCCTGCCTCGAGGGCATTCAGGTCGTAGTGTCTCATCGTCAACGGCGCAAGAGAAGCATGAATGCAGCTGTAAGAGATGTAGAACAATGCGTTCGATGTCAGCAGCAGAGAGTCGTGGCGAGAAGCCAGAATTCGCAAGCACTTTAGAGGGTTTGGGAAATGCCTAAATCGGTAGCTGAGCTCCGTATCAGCTGGCGGAGCGACCCTGTTTTTGGGACTCAAGATGGGGAAGAGTGGCTGGTTCAGTTTGCCTGCGAGGAAACTTCCATTGCCGACGCAGTATCGACATGTCTCTGGGAAGATGAGGACTATTGGGACGAGGCAGGCTCCGCCTAGTACGGCAAGCATTGTGAAGATCCATTTCCACCCAGCTAACTCCGTCAAGAGACCCCCGATAATGGGCCCCAGACTCGGACCACAATTCGGTCTTAGATAGCAACGATATATCAGCCTTTCGAAAGCTCCACGATCAGCCATAAATGCTTACCCTGATAGCATAGCTCCTACATACTTGCCCCGGTTATGCGGGGGAGCTAGATCTGCCACTACCATGACACCAAGAGCGATGGTTCCTAGAATCACAACATTACTAGTGCCCTAGCAAGTAGAGACGTAGAATTATATCACACATATCTGCAGCAGAGACGGATACATCATAGATGAGGGGGGATGGCTTACCTGAGCTCCCGGCACTTTGTAGCATTCTTCCAGCCATGAGCACTGGATATGATCTTTGAACAGTCAACAGTACACAAGCCACGCAGTATACAATCAATACCAAAATGTAGACCGGCCTGCGTCCGACTTGATCGGCGATATCACCAAGCACTGCGGGGATAATGCCTTGCACCACCAAGAACATGGTGATGGTGAGGTCCATGAGCTGCAAGGAAACCCCCAGATCCTCCGCCATGTATTCGAGGGCAGGAAAATACGTAAAGGCGCTGAAGGGCGACAGAAACCCAGCCAGCGCACATAATGCCACTATCGTTCGCCTAGCTCCGATCCCGAAAACGGAGTACGGGGCGGCCCGCACCGGCGCCGTCTCGGTCGGGGATTCGTTCTCAGCTTCAATTTTCGGTCCATGGTCATCTGTTCGATTTGGGAGGGCCATTTCTGGACCGGAATCGTTTACTTTATGAACTTGCATGATATTGTTACTCAAGCATTTGTGAGCATGGGAGAGCAATGAAAAGAGCGGGCGGTGACTATTTCGAACACGGGCCGTAATGGTAGCATCCTGGAAAAATCCCTGGTCAACTGCCACATTACTCCTAGCATAAGTAGCAGGTAGTAGCGGGCGAACCGCTTTACTGGTACCTTCATTATTATTTTCACTTGCGTGTGAAAATTGGGGTCGCCATTATGGTACCTATAGAGTATAGTAGTAGGTGATAATTACTTGATATTTCGCAGCGCAGTATCCTCAAGAATAAGATTAGTACCCTGCCTTTGCGAACAATATACCACCGACGTGCATTGATTGACGTGGCGGCCTTGGCTGACATCCTGACATCCCAAGGTACCTATGAATCTATGATCCTACTGGCTGTGGTCCTGTCGAACATCGCTACTCCCCACCGGACACTAGACTAGTTGGAAGCGCGCCTGCAGGTCTTCAATTTATCCGTGTGCTGGAAGAGTATTTTGTGAATTCGGACTGCTAAACGCCTCCATAGAAAACCACATATGGAATCCCCGCTAACATCCCAAGACACTTATACGATCTTCGTGTCGGCTACGGGCCTAGGGTAATGGAGGCTGCTACGAGCTTATAACATCATGGTAAGTGTGCTGCGTGTGATCCCCGCTTTCCATTATGAGACCGGCTGCGCAACCCAACACTAAGCCTTTGGATCTCCTTGAATATCTGATGAATATTGTCCCGCTTCTTAGTATACCAGCCCAAGTCGGTCTTCTCGGCCCACAAATAACACACACGATGATGTTCCACGGCTGCAAGAACCCGATTCGCTGTCGTGGAATAGCTTCCGTTCGACAGATCTTCGGAGTGACCATCGTTCCGAGTCTCCGTACGCCGCAGACGGGTTACCAGGAGCTTCAAAGTCCTTGCAAAACCCAAGCAATTCGTAAGAGTCTCCTAAATTTCCGGCAGAGCGTCCGGCAGGGAAGCCTCCCCTTAATCTAACAAAACCCAATTAGCAGATACTACACGCATTCAAGTCACCTTCGCTCATCCAATGCGCCCACAGCTGCGACTCCTCGTTCAAAGGATCGACGAAATGAGTCGCTCGGTCTCCACGTACTCCATGAACCAGCCCAATCGCCCTCGGCAGATATCGTGTTCATCCATGGTCTCGGTGGAACGTCGAGGTTCACGTGGTCGCACGATAAGGACCTCTCGCTCTTCTGGCCCCAGGTTTGGCTTCCCTTCGAGCCGGGGTTCGGGGATATTCGCATCTCAACGTTTGGTTACAATGCCTATTATAGATCTCAAGACAAGGACATACTCAACATTTCGGACTTTGCCAAAGATCTGTTGATGAAGATGAAATTTGCGGTCAATGAGCAGGTAAAACCTTTGAATATAGGACTGGTAAGTATGAGTGCTTTGTGGGGTTGAAAGCATGATGCTGACGGCAACTCTCTTCAAGGTCCCTATCATATTCGTATGCCACTCTATGGGAGGTCTAGTTGCTAAGAAGGTTCGACGATAATCCATCCAGGAGCGCTGACGCAGTGACGCCTTTGACTACGCTTCGTTTCAACCACACCTTTTGAACTGACAAAAAAACCACAGGCTTATATACTAGGCTCCCAAGATTCACAGTATCGAGACATGATCGACATGGTGCGAAGCATTGTCTTCCTGGCAACACCTCATCGAGGGAGCAATCACGCCAACATTCTTAACAAGCTGTTAAGTGCATCTTTCCATTCGCCGAGACAATACATAAACGACCTCAGCAAGAATTCTGCGAGCATTATGGATATCAACGACCAATTCAAGTTGTATCAAGAAAAGTTACAGCTCGTGTCTTTCTTCGAGACCCAGCCGACTTCATTCGGCCTAATCAGGAAATTTGTCAGTCCACATCACATACTCCCCCGGCCTTGACGGTACAATGTCCCTAATGAATAACTACAGATTGTGGTAGAGCGAGACTCGGCAGTTTTGGGCTACCCTAGCGAGATATCATGCCCGCTAACCGCGAATCACACAACTATATGCAAATTCGCTTCCCGCACCGATGCCAACTATATCAGCGTCCGCAATGCTCTGAAGGTACTCATCGAAAGATTCAAGACTCAAGGCAAGCCATGAATGAGTGAACGTTGGTGGTGAATGTCATTACTAACAATCAAGTCTAGTGACAAGCTCTTCGATGCTTAGACATCAAGTTTCGGTAGATCAGGATAGTATCCAGACCACGATCCCCATCGATACATCCATGAATAGCATGGGTGTGCTGCCGCCACCGCCAACTGACATATTGGATACAATCTGGGAGCATTATGTCGAGGGTTCGTGTGACTGGGTTCTATCTGAACCGAGTTTTGACGCTTTTGTCAATGATGAGACTCCAAACCCTACTTTACTTCACATTACCGGTCGACCTGGTTCAGGCAAATCTGTCTTGGCATCTTTTCAAGTCAAGAGACTACAAGATCATGATTATCCCGTGCAATTCTGGTACTTCAGGCATGACGATCAATGGAAACGCTCAAATCGCAATTGCCTTTTGTCGCTAGCATCTCAAATGATGGATTCATTTCCGGGGTATGCCCAGAAGGTCCTTGACTCAGGGCAGGACATCAGATCTATAGCAAGATCCGACACTCGCTCGCTGTGGCAGAGATTGATTGTCCAGCATCTCGACAAGCTCGGCCATCAGGGCCAAATGCCGCTTTACTGGGTCATAGACGCCCTGGACGAGTCCGAATCGCCCCAGGTGTTTTTGGGGCTTATAGCTACACTCAAGTCACTTCGGTTTCCTCTGCGAATCATCTTCATGACTCGGTCGCAAACTGTGAATAAGTCCCTCGACAGGCTCAAGGCCTCTTTCCCCAGAGATAGGATGTCACAAATGGTGGTGGCTGCACCGCGTGAAAGCTTGGCTCTCTATGTTTCAGACAACCTTAGTTGGACACCATGGGATCCTGAACTAAAGCAATGGATTACTGATCGTCTGCTCGAGAAATCTCAAGAAAGCTACCTGTGGTTGTCCTTGGTCATGAGGGAGCTCATGATCTGCGACACAAAAGAACAGCTGGATATGGTCCTGAACGAAACTCCTGGCGAGCTGTTCGATATGTATCTTCGGATTGAGAAGGCTATATCCGAAGAGCTGAGACCAGCCGATGTGCCTTTGGTCAAAGCTATTCTTTCATGGGTTGCTTGCGCAGATCGACAATTGACCGAGAATGAGCTGAAAGAAGCTTTGAAACCTAGGTTCTCTGTGCTCAACCTGAAGCACACTGCTAGTCGACTGTGTGGTGATCTTGTCGTCGTTGACAACAACGGGAAGTTCTCAATGGTTCATCATACGGCTAAGGACTTCCTTCTCCGATCTGCAACTTATTTGGCGGTTGACTCCTATGAAGCTCATACTCTCATTCTCAATAAGTGCTTGTCTGAGCTCACAGATCCTCGATTCAGGGTGAGACTAAAGACTCAGGGGTGCAACGGCCTTCTCCGATATTGCTGTCTCTCATGGCCTCGCCACTTAGCTGGGAGCAATGTTGCCAACTCCGGTGCCGAATTTATTGAGCAACTCGCCCAATTCTCTACCACCACGGCCTTTCTTGCCTGGGTTGACGCAGTGGCTACAGCAGGTCAACTGCAAGTACTTACATCAACCGCCAATATTATGTTGTCCTACTTGCACTGCTTTAGCGGACACATCGTGGACCGCAACCCTTTGACCCAGCCGCTGGAGGAAATGGAACTGTTGCGTTCCTGGTCTATGGAGCTCGTGAGGATCGTTGGCAAGTTTGGAACTCATCTTCTTCGGCATCCTAGCTGCATCTACACATTGATACCTCTTTTCTGCCCTCCTTCGTCCATGCTGCACCAACACTTCCACCAATCGGGAAACACGACACCAAAATTGACAGGTATCAGTAACAGTGGATGGGAAGACAATCTTGCCAAGATCACCATCAGCAACGGGAAAAGACCGAAGGCTATTCTCTGCCAAGATACGGTCTTTGGTATCGTCACCTCCGACAAAACCGTCAACTTGTACAGCGCCGTGACTTTTCAAAGAAGCAAGACGCTTGCGCACAAGGAAAATATCGTTACTGCCCAATTCAACTTTGAGGGGACTCTAGTGGTCACTGGCGGACTCAAGACTATAAAGGTCTGGAACATGATTTCGGGCGAGGAGGTTGCTACTTACGCCAACCCAGATGGTATGCGTGCCATGGGTGCAGCTTTCTCTCGAGACTCATCTGAAATCATAATATGCTGTGTCGACTCCAATCTCCGACGTCAAACCCTCTCTGAACCAGAGAACTGGCTACATGTGCCCTGGCAGACTCCTAAAGAGACGGGAATCGGCCGCGGAGGGGGCACTCCCAACTGCGTCGCTTTCAATCCCGACGGCACACAGATTGTCATATCTCATCGAACTGCTCCTCTAACGGTCTGGAACACCGAAACAGGAAATCGCATAGGCCGCTTGGAAAGCCGAAGTGGACGACAGATTACACGCAGAGACAACACTGACTACGCCGTGCGACTGACTTGGTGTCCAGGGGTCACGGAACATGTCGTTGGCGTCTTCACAAATGGCACCGTCTTCAAGTGGTATCCATTGGACCCCCAGGCGGAAGTGATGGAGAACTCGGTTCTTGCTACTGAAATCGCATGCAGCCCAGATGGCAGGCTTATCGTCACGGCTCAAAAAGATGGTTCACTCAAGATTCTTAACTTTGAGGATTTTGCCACTGTTTACAACCTCAACTGCATGGTCCGGCCGCAGTCCGTCGCTTTCAGTCCTGATGGCCGCAGGATATACGATTTGCGCCAGTCTTCCTGCAACATCTGGGAGCCGAACGCTCTACTTCGCTTGGCTGAACAGGATGAGAAGTCTGGTGATACGTCAAGCTCGCATTATGATAGCTCCGTACTATCTTCAGTGGCCTCAGAGACCACTACTTCTGACCTGGAGCCCGTTACAGCACTTTCGGTTGATGCGTCGAGTACCCTCTTTGCTTTTGGTACCGATGGGGGCTGGATCAAGATTTGCAACACGGATCGTTCAGACAAAAAGACCGAGATGGGAATAAGTCCATTGGGCATTACTTGCCTTGTACTAAGTAGTAATGGCGAATGTGTTGCAGCCTCAAGCGTGGATCGCAAGGTCGTAGTGAGGAAAACAGCTATCCGGGACACATCCGAACACCAGAATCTTTTCGAGACAAAATGCACCAGTGCTATTCATCAGTTACTATTCAGTCATGACGGAAATTGTCTTCTGATTAGCTGCGGTGACACACTTGCAATTTGGTCCTTGGCAGATAGCTCCCGGATCCTGGAGCGGCCCAACGCTGGCACGGAGAGAACTTGGATCGCACCCTCGTTCCTTGAGCCAGGTTTCGTTTCCATCAGCCCTACTGGGGTTGAACAAATTCTGCTATCAGACCTTGAGTCTCCAAAGCATTGGCGTATGATGCTTAGGTCAGACGAGGAAGACATGGAGACTCGGTTTCGTCGCCTTCTCAAAACCTCAAGTACACAAGAGGTCGACGGAGCCGAACCAATCCGCATCTCGGTGGACAAGACGTTGTTGTCTTCTAAAGGCTCTCATATCCTGGTTCAAACGTCAGCTTTTGCTGCCGGCGCCGCTTCTGACAAGACGGCTTTGCAGTTCACTCTTCTAGGCACTGATAATCTGCTCACTGAAAATGGTGCCGGCGACGGGACTATCCAGGGGCGTCAATTACCGAACCCGGTTGCCTCGTTGATCCAAATACCCCTCGGATTCATTCACGATGATTTGGAGATCAGGCGAGGTTCAAACCTTGACTACAGACCATCGAACCCTGCTCTATATAAGGAACACTGCACCTTGGCTTTCATTGACCATGACTTTTGGGTACGCACCTGGAGCCTAGGTGATAGCGATGGCAACAGCAAAAAGCGCTTTTTTCTTCCTCAGGATTGGATTAACATGGAAGGTCTCAAAATCTCAGTAATGACCCCCGATGGACGTTTCCTTTGCCCACGAAATGGCGAGGTGGCAATAGTCCACAACGGGCACAAACTAGACGTAGTGGAAGGGTCATAGCGCGGATATCAACATCATCGAATTGGTCATACAGTTATAGATCATATACCGTCCAGATCCATGGATTGTAACAGGGGGCTAATTTCAGACATCCCTGCATCTGATGCTGTTAGTGTTCTGCGTTCTGCCTTGAGGTTGGTGGACGAGTGGCTGCATCGTTGGACGCACGACTGTACGTATAAAAGCGGGAAAGAATTACCATTCGTAATAAAATCATCTTGAGATTCCTTCCTGCAAGCCATTCAGGGGGCAGGTGACATTAGACACAATCTCGACCCAAACAACTCAGGTATTTGCTGGAGTTGTTAGTAAGTGAATATGAGGGTATTCAGAGTGCACTCTAGGTTAAATGACCCTTATTAAAAATGATTGCCTACTTCTTAAAGCATTCTCGTTCTACCTAGAGGCTATACCTTTCTCATAAGAGATATCCCAGACTCCGTTCTGATTTGTAAATTCATTCAAAAACCATATGTTAAAGGTTCAGAGAAGCTAGGTCCTCTCCATTTCTCGAATAGAACAGAACGCCGGTCCCGCTTTCGTAATCAATACTCGTGCAATTCGTTAAAGCGCCATATAACCCGCAACGCTAGAAGACAAAGGTGGGACTCAAGCTTGTAGAGAGAAAAACGCATCATCCGATTTCAAGCCGGTGGGAGTCCCTGCATTCGATGGATTCGATGGATTCGATGGATTCCAGCGAAATCCCTGGCGTTTGGCCATGGCCACCCGAGGCGAAAGCACTATATCATGGTCTGTGGTCCACCGCTTTCCCCATATCAGACCGCACAAGTTGCAAAGGGTGTCGAGTCCGTCAGGGCCCTGACGCCATTGTGGCGTTGCTGTTCTCCCACAGTTGTGGCAAGATTGACTTTGTCTAAACTGGGACTGTCGTCTTGTCAAAGTCTTAGACTGATGATGACTATGATGCTTATCACCAACAATAAAGGCAAGTTCGCCGTTCTTTCGCCGAGTTCCAGTTCGCTCCGAATCTCGTGATCCTGTGGGTGTACGATGTCGGCGAGGTCGGCGCGACGGTCTTTTCTTATCTGGTGCAGTATCCCTGGCACATTTCAGAGCAGTAGCCTTCCTCAGCAAAGGCTTCGCTCGCAATGCGATTGTGGTCTTCAGTCGGAGTGGACGGCCCGTGAGGGAACCTTGGGGACTGGTGCAAGTTGATTGAGCACCGCTGCTCATGAACAATGGAAACCATCCCTCTGCTTCTCGTTGTAGCTAGTGTTGATAGTCAGTTGAGGGGATGAACTGTGGAGCATCTGATGAGGATGATGTGCTTACCATTTGAAATCCAAGGCCATCGTCGGCTTGGAGTTGGGTCAAGGGCGGAGTTCGATACCCTACGGAAGGGCTACAGCGAACGCTGGCGTGACTATGTCGTGAGGTAGGCCGTGAGCGGCATGTCCGGTGTTCGCCTCTGAGCGGAATGGCTATCTTGGTGTCCATCTTCTTGTGGTTCTGACTTCGTCTTACGATTGCTGGGCTACAGCAAATCGTAGATGCGGGATGTGGCGGACGGGCGTCGCCAGAGTGCAGGAGACGATGACTTAGACACGAAGGCAAAAGTTCGATCACGTTTCGACTTGACCGTTGCGCGGACGAGACATTAGTAGTAGGAAAGACCGAACGTAAAGGGTATAAGGGATGGAGGGGGCTTTTCGAATAACAGGCCTAAAATCGGATGTTGGAAGAGGATGGGATTCTTGGGGTGGGATGGGAATCTTGTAAAGCCCCATGCGTTTCTTTGGGGGGCAACTTGCACTGCAGATCAAACTAACGGAGGGCTCTCTGAGAGCCTGCGGACAGCCCTGGCCATTAGGGGTCCTTCGAACTTGAACCCTTAGGGACGGATAGACCCACCGACCTAGAGTGTTGGGCCAGTCGTATTCACTGGAGTTTTTGCGCTAGCGCATATCCCTTTTTCACCCTGCTGCCGCATGTCCGCTAGTTGGTCCTCAGGCCCGTGACTGGTCCAGCATTCAAGAGTGTGCGGGGCAGCGACAGCTGGCCCAAAACCTCACTGGGCAGTGTATCAATGTAAGGAATGGCCAAGGACCAAGGTATCAATACTTGTACCTCACCTCTCAGCACCACTGAAGCAGTGCCTACCTCAAAGGTTGTGCGCTATCTCATCTAAGGGAGGTAGTTCCCAAGGAAGGTTGCAACCACTGGATGCGCGACGCGCGAAATTTCCTCCGGTCAGAAACTTTCCTTCATTAGTTTCTTATCCTCGCAATTTGTACGTCCAGTCTACCACAGAGCATCGATATGTCGCATCGCATAAGACCCGACCCACCTGTTCCTGACAATTGCTTCTACTATTTGCGAAGACTTTGCTCGAAATCGTAACCAATTTACATGTCTGCGATGGATTGCCTCCATTCGCTTGGCCCAACACATTCAGCGGTCTCGAAGGTAGTCGCGACCACTGGATAATGCTCTACGCGTCAGCAGAATGAGGAGAAAGCCTGAAGAGGAACACACAGGGAGAAAACGCCATACGCGATATAGATAATGACAGGCACCGCTTGAACATAGCATCCCATCGCATTGCATTGCATCGCATTTTGTGAGGTGTCATTATCGGTTGTCACAGTCGCTGACCGCACTACATATACCAAGGTGGTTTAGATGACGACACTACGACGTTTTTTCACTCAAGCCAGCGTGCAATTACCCGCCGAGTCTATAAGGGCAACTCAAGCTTGATTACTACTACCACTATTGCCTACTAGCGCTAATGTTCAGAAACTCGGTACTGAAGTCCTTTCGCGATCGCATTTGCCTACAGAATTTCTGTATGTTAGGCATCGAGATTGCGCGTGATTCGCCATTTGCCACCCCGCCGTCCCGTCCCAGACCATGCTGCCCCGCAATCACACAAACTTGCGTCCCAAGCGCAAAGTATCTTGATTCGACAGTTGTAATTTCGAAATGCTAGGCTGAATTCTTGATCGCCTCTTTCTCTGTCTTGAAGCTTCGCAGCAATGTCTGCAAGCGGGGGGGCCAAGATCGTTTCCGAAACAGCCCGCGAGCGGGAGACCTTCAAGTCCGTTGCATCAGCTTTTTTTTCCGTGCCTCCCGTCTGATAACATGATCTGATAACATGACTGACTGGCTATTAGATACAACCCATACGCCTTGACTGACTGCCGGATCAATGAGTCCGGGAATCCGATACCGAGCTCAGAGTTGTCTACTGCTACCGATAGCATCTTGACCGCCCTCGCCCAGTTAGGAGTCTTCCAGACTGGGACGCAGCGGGCGTTTATCTCGCTTTTTGATGAGAAATACCAATACATAGTCGCAGAAGCGTCGCCTTTAACACCTTTGATCCCGGGGCTGTCCGGCGACAAATGTCCAGAGCCTCTACTGCACTGCGGTACTGCGATACCCCGTAACTTGGGGTTGTGCGAGCATGTGGTCTTCGCACCCCCTGACTCGGACACGGCACAGCGTCCAGCCGCAGAGGAATACGCAAACGAAGGAGCACAGGAGACAGGTTCGATGGCCGTACCCGACGTTATAGCAGACCCGCGCTTTTCCTCCAGGGCTTTCTGCCCATACAGCAAGTCTTGCCGCTTCTATGCCGCTGTGCCCATCCGAACCCCTAAAGGCATTGACATTGGTGCCTACTGCGTTATTAATCCCACACAGCCAGATGCATGGGGCAGCCACAGTCTGTCTCGGCTAAAGGATGTATCTCGTGCAATCATGGATCATCTCGAAGCGACCAGATCAGCGTACGCCTATAGACGGAATCAACGTGTGACTCGGGGAATGGGATCCTTTATCGAGGGTAAGACGACGCTTTCAGGCTGGCAGTCTGGGCCTAACGTGGCAGCTTTTGCCGACGACGCGCGTTTGGAAGGCGCACTAGATCCGCAACAGCAAGATTTGGAGCATCGAGACCAAGCTCTTGTGGGTGGCACAACCCCCCCAAGATCTTGGAGTAGCAAATTCAGCGAAAGGCACACTGGCGACTCGACTCCTCGGCGATCCACACAAAGTCAACTCACGAGTAATTTCCCCATTAGGCCTACTGCATTTGGGCAGTTCGACCCCGGGGATTCTGATCACGAGAGCACCGAGCGCATATTCTCGAAAGCTGCCAATCTGCTTCGGGAATCATTTGAAGTGGCAGGTTGCTTCTTTTTCGACGTTACCATGGGCTCTTATCGACCGTCAACTGTCGCCGATTCTCAAAGTGAACAGCAAGACACGGATAAGGGAACCAGCAACCAGTCCTCTACCGGCAGTAGTGATGAGAATCTCCCCACATCCTCACGGGAAGAGCCTGAATCTGCCTGCAGTTTACTTGGATTTTCTACGGCGGATGCTTCCAGTATCAACGACGCAGAAGTCGGCGAGACCGATAAGCACATTACCAAAACTTTTTTGGCAAAACTTCTTAGGCGCTACCCGGATGGCAAGATCTTCAACTTTAACACTGCCGGGGAGTTACAGTCCAGCGACTCATCAGACGACGCTACCATTCAACTGCCAGTTCAAAAGCTCGAAGACGCTGGCAAGGCCGCCAATACCCGTCGGGGCACGAGAACCGCCGCTCGTGAAAGACAACAGAGTCGACGGTTCGACAGTCTCAAAGAGGGAGCTCTGATCCATCAAGCCTTTCCAACTGCTCGCAGCGTAGCTTTCGTCCCTGTGTGGGATTCGAAGCGGGAAAGATGGTTCGCCGGTGGCTTTGTTTACACATCAACACGCACGCGCATCTTTACTTTGCGGGACGAGCTGAGCTTCTTTACCGCTTTTTCAAAGCTCATAGCGGCGGAAGTTCATACGCTTGATGCACTGCGAGCGAACAAGGCCAAGTCAGACATTCTAGGGTCTTTGTCACATGAATTGAGATCTCCTTTGCATGGAATCATTCTCGGCTCTGAGTTGCTGAACGACACCCGTCTCAGCGTCTTCCAAGCCAATGCGACACACACCATTGAAACTTGCTCCCGGACTCTGCTGGACACGGTGGATCATCTACTTGAATATTCGAAAGTCAACACATACGGGGCACAACGTCGGCTGGAGACCAAAGCAACTTCACCACAAATGAGGAAAAAGGAGAGGCTGGTTCACTTTAGCAACAAGACACTCTACTCCAACACTAGTGTTGATGTTCTCGTTGAGGAGGTTGCGGATAGTATATTTGCCGGTTTCAACTTCCAGCACATGTCTGTCGGGAATCTGTCGAAGCAGACTAGGTCGCAATCGGCTGATACTGCTGGTCATAACTCAATGGACTCAAAGCAGGCTATGGAGCAGCTCGGTCTGGGGAGTCAGCGTGAAACGGGGACAGCGTCATCATTCGGTAACGTCTCAGTGGACCTTTGCATTGATTCGTCGTGTGACTGGGTTTTCTACACTCAGGCTGGAGCGATCCGCCGTCTTGTTATGAATTTGCTGGGTAACTCTTTGAAGTATACTGTGAAAGGCTTCATCAGGGTTTCTCTGACTCAAGATCCAGCAGGGTCTCGGCACCTAAAAACAGGGCGGATGGTCCGATTAGTCGTGCAAGACACAGGTCAAGGCATCAGCGAGGATTATCTTCAACACAAATTATATCGACCTTTTGCTCAGGAGAACGAGCTTGCTGCTGGTACTGGATTAGGATTGAGTCTCGTCAAGTCGATTGTATCCCAATTACGCGGCAAAATACAAGTGGAAAGTGAGCTTGGGACAGGAACAACATTCACAGTTACTCTACCGTTAGAGCAACCATCAAAGAGCGCCGCCGCAGCGACCCGCAATGAAGCTGAGGATTCAGAAAATTTCGAAGATCAACTGAAAAGTATATCAGGCCTACGCATCCAAATGAAGGGATTTGAGCCGGTGGAAACCGTGAGCCCAGATTGGAATCGGAGGGCAACAGTAGAAGACATTTGCCGCGATTGGCTCCACATGAGCTTGGTGCCTGACGATCACACTGAGCAGATGGCCCCCGACATCATCTTGTGGTCAAACGATGCGATCCCGGAATCATTTGGGCATGACGCTAAGCTTGCCAGGACCCCCAACGTGGTGGTCTGTCAGAACGCCTTGGAATCATATCAGCGTTACCGTGCTTGCGAGGGAACGGGCCAAGAAGGCACCTTTGAGTTTATTACACAGCCGTGAGTTTATAATGACCCTTGTATAAGATTACTTGGGACGCTTAGCTGACAGTATATACAGTATTGGGCCACGTAAACTAGCCAAGTCTTTTCAGCTCGCATATAAGCGATGGACTGGTTTGCCAAGATCCGATTTATCACCCCATACGTCAGTGGGTCATCAGCTCCCGAATCAAATAAAAATGACAGTCAAAGGTCAAACAGGGTCATCCTCGGACAAGCCGGGGGCTGATACGACGGCCGCGCATCCGGACTCTAGCAGTCAGGAGCCAGAAACCGTGCCAGAAGTCGACAATGACGTTGGTGGGTTCAAAATGTTACTCGTTGATGACAACGCCATCAATCTGAGAATGTTATCCGCCTATATGGCCAAGCTGGGGCGGGAATTTGAGAAGGCCGTCAACGGAAAAGAGGCCTACGAGAAGTATATTAACAATCCCCGTGATTTCGCGGGCATCCTCATGGACATCTCCATGCCGGTCATGGATGGTCTAGAAGCCACGAGGCGCATTCGTGTTTACGCACGCCAAAACCACATCCGCGCTGTGTCTATCATCGCACTCACTGGGCTATCGTCAGAAAGTGCGCAGCAAGAGGCACTCGAGAGCGGCGTGGACATTTTCTTGACGAAACCGGTGAAATTTAAAGCACTAAGTGAAGTACTAGAGTCCATGAATCTATTGACGAAGGGCACCAGTGAGGGATGATGATCGAATCGTCGAGCTGTGGGAATTCACGAAGATTGCTCATGATAAAAAGCAATAAATAGAATATGAAGTCAACGAGAAATAATGATGAGACTTGGTTTACATGCTCGTGTCCTGTCGTAAGCAAAGGCTTTCCTGCCCCAACTGTTTCACGGGTGTCCGCAAGAAAGATGGCTTCCTGTCCTGCAATGGTGAAGATACAGCGAAAGCCACCACATTTACCCAGCCAACTAGTTTGTAAAAGAACCTTGATGGTCTCACCGAGCAACTCAGTGACATTGCTCCTCATGTGCGAAGTTTGTGGATTAAATGTTTATTCAATTATTCTAATAGGGTTTAGACATCATAACAGCTCATAAAGCATAATGAGACAGCGACACCACTCCCACATCCTCCGCCCCCTTGCTTTCCCCTCTCTGTCATGCAGCATGCCGTCTCTCTAGCACCCCCGGAATCTGGTTTGAAAAGGCTATCTAAAGGGGGAGGTTCTGAACAGGGTAGCTCTGGTCAGGCTTGACAACCTTGCCGCCGGCGAGCTGCTTGTCGGTGTAGGCGGGCCAGACGATGAGCTTCTGGTTCTTGACGACGCTGAGGGTGGTGAAGCCCTGGCCCTCGCCAAACTGGCCGCTCCAGGCGCTGGTGACGCGGTAGTTGCCGCAGTCGACGCCGTTCTGGGGCGAGCGGCTGGCGGGCTTGCCGCCGGACTTCTTGACGGGGTAGGCGCACTTTTGCCTGGCGCCGCCGGCGTTGACGGTGAAGGACCAGTTGCAGACGGCGTCGGCAGCGTCGCAGGTGCGCTTCATGGACTCGATGGTCCAGGTCTGGGCGGCGGACATGGCCTTGACCTCGGCCCTGGGCTCGGGGGCCGGGGCGGCGAGGGCGGTGGTGGCCAGGAGGGTGGTGAAGAGGGCGGAAACCTTCATGTTGGCGGAGATTGGTGGGAGTGTGTTATTAAATAGAAATTAGTGCAAGTTGGAAGAGTTGCGAGTGTTGGAGGAGTAGTAGTAAGCGAGAGTAAGAAAGCTTGAATGTGATGCTGGTTGGATGAGGAGATGATCTCAATCAGAACGGACGGCATCCAGGGCCTCTTTATACTTCTTTGTCCGTCTATTCCAGCTTCACGAGAAGGCTAGTATACCAGTCAAAATACACTACCAAGAAAAGCAACAACGGCCTACACCGTTGTCTGGGGCGGCCGATGACCCGAAGGCAACGAGCCAAGATGCCCCGAGCAACATACGAGGACCGTCAGCCAAGATGCGCATCATAGCTTTTGGACATCTCGTATCGGCAATGTCTAGTCATGTCGATCCCCCAGGTCCCTGTCAGCGAGCAACGCCCCCCCTCATGGCTCGATCCAGATTAGGTAACGACTCAAGACCAACGGTGAGCCTGAGCTTTCACTTTTCCTTACCATGTGTCTGTGCCCTGGTCATGGGTAGGTAAGGTAAGATGGCAGAATGGAGCTTGAGGTAGCTGTGGGACACAGAACGCAGGCTCAGCCACTGGGCGTTCCGATCTCAGCCCATGGACCCGGCCTGGAGCCTTCAAAGGACTCCAATAGTGCCCTTTGCAACACCGAGCCAATAGTGGCATTAGGTTGCATGCTGATTGAGTAGTGCGTGGTAGTGCTCGGGCTCACAGTGAGATGACCATGGGAAAAAAGGCATGAGGTAATGAGAATCGGTTTACTGGAGGCCCCTCCCATCTTTCCCCTTTCAGATGACTGACATGACCGGCAGAGCGGCAGAGTGGTGGGTCAAAGAATCGGTCGAAAGATTTGGGGTCATGGATGGGACGATGTTAGGGCGCGGTTCCTCGTATCGAAGAATTGGAGCCCCCCTATGCGGCTGGGATCGACGACCACTCGACTTGTAAACGCAGTAAACGCAGCGACAAAAGGTAGGAGATGGCGGGCGATACGATGCGACGCCAAGTCCAGATCACTGGCCTCCCCCAGATTTATTTTTCTTGGTAGTGTCTTTTGTCTCGGCAGTGTTGATCACATTGCCTGCTGTGCTGTGTCTGATCTCATCTTACCCAATCCCCCGACGACCCAGCCTGCTACAACGTTACCCCACAGACCTGTAGGCTGTAGTATTCGGACGTGTCTACCGAGAATTGGGCAGGGACGCAAGGGAACACTTTCGAGTGGAGGTGGAGCTACCTGACTGGTGCTCACGAGAGACCAAAACGAAGGGGGAAAAAAGTCTGATGAGTTATCAAGTGACACCGTTCCATGTTGCCCACCGAGACAGGGCGATGCGGGAGTTACCGAGGGCGCGAGCTATGAATAGCAACGGCGCGCGAAGATGGCTGTCGGGCAGAAAAGCTCATTGACAGGTCCCACTAGAAATAAGCCCGTAACTTTCCAATATTTCTGAACGCCGCTAGAAGGAACTATTGAACTGCCTGCCAGCTTTCTGCGGAGGCGCCGAATATTGGTCCCCATGTGGTATTGGATTGATCGGATTTCATTGGAGTGAGAGGGGCCGCTGGCTGACAGTGAATGAGATGGCTTTCGTGTACTCCGTACAGCTAGTCCCATGGCACTTTGGTGTACTAAGTTGTACAAGTCCCTGGTTGGCGCGTTTCTAGAAGAAGAAGAAATGCTTTTACGGCTAAACCTGGGATATTGGGGAATACGAGCAGCGTAAATGAGTGCCACATATTGATTCCCATATTATCTATATTTATTTACTCGTATTAGAAGGCTGGCAGGAAACATGCAGTGGGCATCGGGCTATTTCGGCCGGGTGGGGCCACCTCTCGGATCAGCGTCACGGTGGTTCCACTTTGCCCCGGCGAGTGCTCCGACCCGCTCTCCGTTGTTTACTGTTTACTGTTTACTGTTTACTGCGTACTGCATCCTGTGTACTGTTCGCCATCTGCTGATATCATGGACTAAAAAACCAGGAGCTCGAGCGGAGCTCCGACTCTTAACACTAGATATTCGAAAAAAATAGCCGAGGTACGAGACCATCAGCTGGAGGGTTCGGTAGAATGATCGCGATGATGACGATGATGTAGTAATTCTAGTTATGATAAAAGTGATCTCAACACTCAACTCCAAGCAGCATTCCGAGTCTTTTTTTCTATAACATGCCGGATCGGCTTTAATGGGAGCCAAGGCCGCCGAGGGGCCAGACCGCGATGGATGTCATACCAAAATCTGTCCCCTTCCACGTCAGGTACCTACTGGTCTTACCATGCATGACACCGAGCTAAGCTGGGAAAGGAACAAGCGGCGTGTTCATAACACTATGTGGTCGCGGATGAGGTCTGTCAAAACCATGGGCTGTATATACGCTGTGCAGCTCTGCCTCAATCTCTTCTAGCTAGACAGAATAGAGCCTTTTTCTTCAGAGATAGCCGCACGTCTCATCATGGCATCATCATCGCCTGATCCTATGGAACCTGTACGAATATTCCCCCTCTTGTTGATCCTCCTCCTCTCCTCCTATCTTTTCACAGTCTACTCTTTCCACTGAGATATGACCCTCCCAGCTTCAGCATATCCGTCGCCTCCTTGACCATCTCATCCACAATCTTCCCAGCCGGCTGGATCTTGTCAATCGACCCGGCAACCTGACCCATCAGGTGCGGCAGGTCAATCTCGTTGCCCTCGTTCAGGTCGTGCTCTATGGGCACGACGCCCTTGTCCGTCAGCGCCTTGATCTCCTGCGGCCGCTCGTGCCAGCCGCGGATGTACTCGTTGACCTTCATCCGCAGCGGCCGTCCCGAGAGCACCAGCGTCCTGTCCGTGTCGTCCAACCCGCAGCTCACCACCTCCTTCTTGTGCTCCTCGCTGCACCCAGCCTCGGTGGCCGCCACGAACCTCGTGCCCACCCACACACCCACGGCGCCCTGCATCAGCGAGCTGGCTAATCCTCGTCCATTGGAAATGCCTCCCGCCGCGAGCACCATGGCCGGGGAGCCCTTGAGCATGGCAGGCTTGTACCGCCGGGCCACGTCCACAACGGCTGGGATGAGCACGGACGTGGCTACATTGCCTGTGTGCCCGCCGCCCTCGCCGCCCTGAGCAGCGACAATGTCGACGCCCAGGTCCAGAGCCTTCACGGCGTGTTTCGGGTGTCCGACCATGTTCATGACCAGGATCCCATTCTTGTGCAGCTTCTCGATGATGTGCGCCGGCGGAACCCCCACAGCACTGACAAACAGCTTCGCCCCGCTCTCAATCGTAATGTCAATCAGCTCCTCCAGCTTCCCACCGGTGTAATCGTGGTTCGTCTTGCGGGCGTTGCCGCCGATCTGGGGCAGGGCGAGGTCGACGCCGAAGGGCAGGTTGGGGCTCTTCAGAGCGGCTTTCAGCTCCGCGACAATCTCGCGCAGCTGGTCCGGGGTGTACATGAAGCCCCCAATGACGCCGAGACCACCCGCATTGGAGACGGCCGCAGCGAGGGCGCCGCCGGAGGTGCGGGCCATGCCGGCGAGGACGATGGGGTGTTGGATCCCCAGGAGGGTGGTGAGGGGGGTTGTGATGGGGCCAGTTGGCGCCATGGTTGCCGCTGCGGTCGTCGTGGACGATGGGATCAATACAGATCGATTACCTTAGATTATAAATGAGGTCTACCAACAAGTAGTCTAGTAGGTAGGTGTATGGAATAGTCAGGCGCGTGGGCAGATGGGTGGATGTTCGCCGAAGCAGTTTCGAGACTGTCAGGGAGGGCAAGAAAGATGGCTTCACATCGTTTTTTTATGTACAAGGTAGAAAAGAGAAAGAAAAGGGTCAAAGGGTCCCGGATGGGATGGACAAGATCATCACCGCCGCCTGCTCTCGGCTCGAGGCCGAGACTGAAATTGACTGGGTCTGCGCTGTTGGGGTAAGTATTACCACTGTAGCGAACGGTGAGCAGGCGTTGAGGTACTACCTTACGGTGTGGGGAAATGCGCGGGGGAAGAAAGACGCCGAGGCACTTCCTCCTTGGGACACCAGCTCGTTAGAGTAGCCCACCACGTCCTTATCCGTAATCTCCTCAGAACAAGGTCACCCTGGCTAAAGGTGACAGACAGAGTGAACCGGCTACTGGTGACCTCTTGCTCTTTGGATAACTCACCCCCAATCTGCTCCCCTTCACAGGCTTGTGTTGAGCAATGCCGAGGTATTTTCCCGGTCACACATTCCGTCCCCATGTCATTTTACCCCAAAAGCTTCACCAAATTTGAGGCAACTTAGCTAATGAAGCTCCGCAAGAAGAAAGACTAGATAGAGAAACGGGCGGCATAGCTCTCGCATTGAATGCATTTCATTGTCGTTAATTCCCATTGTCATATCCGAGAAATATGTCTCGCTTCCAAAACCACGGCCAAGGCATAATGGCTGAGGTAATGGCTATATTAATTATGCAAGATACAGTCATCATGAATATAAGTCCCAACAATCAAACAAAAAGATCCGCTAAACCCCAACGCCCGGCTGTGATGAATACAATGCAGTATGGCAGGATCGTCCCAAGACCCCGTTATGTCATTAAAAATGGGGTAACCGCGCGGGAACAAATTCCTCGCTTGGTCTTTGCTTTGAAGGACTCGCCGCTCTATCATCCAGCCGGTACCGCGATTCGCCATCTTTCTTGTTACTGCTGGAACGCAGGGACTTCATCCGCATGTCGACTTCGTAAGGCTCGTCTTCGGTCACTGTCGGCTCTGCCTCATCTGCCGAGTCCCGCTCAGGAGTGTCTGCCTTGAGTCCTCTCTCGCTAGCGAGTCGCTGGGCAGCCTGTCTATCTCTGGCTATCTTCTCGTCCTCTTCTCTGCGTAATTGCTCCTCCGCCAGCGCTGCGTCCTCTAGGTATGGGTCACGATCAGCATCTGGCGTAGCGGGTAGCGACCCCGAGAATGTGCGTGGTAATTTTGGGGAATTTTGAGACCCAAGAGATCCTAATGTCGTCCTGGACACCGTCCGCGATCCACCAAACGCCGGGCGCTTGCCTTTGCTGCTTCGTGTCTTTCCGCTACTCCGGTCGTCTTTGCGCAACATGTCAAACGTAACTTCGTCATCCAGCGGAACGGCATCTTCTTCGCCCTCGCCGTCGCTAGGGAATAGGTCGCCCCGTGAGCGGTATGAATCGGATGTATCGCCCGACCCAGTTGTCCCGCTTCTCTTCCGCCTATGCGTGAGAACCTCGCCAAAATCAGATGATGAGTCGGAGCCCAACAGCGGCTCTTCTTCCCCATTCTCGTGCTTCCCCGGATGCTCTTGTAGATTGGCCGCGCTGGGCTTGTACCGGAGCGTGCCCCCCATTTTCCAGGGCAACTTACTCAAGAAGCCCAAGGGTTGTGTGCTTGGTATAATCGTAGGGTCATTGGCATTACTGCCCCTCCGCCTCGCCGGTCTTGTGCCGTAGCTCATGCCTCGCTTCCGCCGCGGCTGATCGGATGTTTCCCCGCCGCCGCCGCCTCCGCCTGCGCCGCCTCCACTCCCACCGCCATGTCTTCTCTGGCTGCCCGTACCAGCGAGCAAGCGGTCCCAATCCTCTCCTCCCCAGCCGCCTAGAAGTCCACCTCCCTGCTGCTCCTCCTCGTACCAATCATCGTAAAAATCAAAGTTGGTAGCGGCCTGTTCGCGCTCTCGCTCGCGGTGGCGCCGCCTCCGCTCCTCCTGGTCGCCAAGGCACAGGGTTGTGCATTGCTCAATGGAAGTGACGAGAGAGCCAAAGCAAGGGTGGATGTAGTTGTGCTGGAAAGACCAGATGCCGGCGGCTGCGTTCTCAGTGACGGCTTCGGCGTCGTGGGTGATTTGATTCCAGCGCTGTCGCAGGCGCGGGTCTTCGAGGAAAGCCATTTGTATGGTTGTATTCGAAATTCGATTCCTTCCCCTTCCCCGTAGCGCGCGAGCGGCTTTATGGCGCCTGGGGTAATGGGATGTGGTGGCCGTGTCGTGGCGCTCTGGCACCGGGAGCTTTGGGTGAGAATAATGACGTCGCGCTAGGGCGGATCGATGGTGAGATGGTCGAATGTCGGCGCATCGAAAGAGTCGGCGGGTTCGGTGGCTCAGTGAGATGATCGTTCTCCTTCTTGGAAAAATTCCATAGCAGCGAAGGGGATAGCCCTCTGCGATATTGATTACTGGCGTTCTATATTTTGACTTTCGTGGTGGTCGAGAATGGACGAGGCTGGTTTTGGTCCAAAGTCTGGGGTATGGGCTGAATGAGTCGTGGAGTCAACCAGACGAGCGTGGGTTGGGATTGGGGAGGGAGACTCGACTAGCCCAAGGTAAGGTAAGCCATTTTCCGTAAGGTGGGTGCATCGAATGCCAACAAGCGCTGTGAAGAAGAAGCCACAGGAGAGCTTGAGGCGCTGTAAAGTCCGCTGCACAGCGCCCTGATCTCACCGCATCCACCCCCCAAAAGATACCACCAGCACAGAGTTCAACACTTCTGAGACGGATACCGTGGCACGTGCGGCTGGGCCATTCAGTCGGAGCTGGTTGGATGGAGCGGGCTAACTACGGTGGGGTACCTTAGGATTCCTGACCTGCGGCGAGCACTTCCCTTCCCGGACGCCGTTGCCCTTGGCTTCAGTTCGTCCGGCCGGGCACGACTACGTTCTCCGTTCCGTAAAGGTTACATGAACATACATTTACTACTGGCGGCTCTCATGTAGTCCAAGTATGAACTATCTAGTCCGTCCATGCATTTTTTCCTACTGGCAACGTGGTTTCTGGAAATCGGTTTTCATCTAAGTTGGATTGAAAAAGACAAGGCCTTTATTGGGTACGTGATGTAGTATGACTACGGTGCATATAGCTTGCTAACATTACGCCAATGTTGAATACTATCGCTAAGGAAGCTCAAGATCGGTGCCTCGGTCTATTCGACATGTTTATGAGATTTCCTCACTTTGTCAACCCTCGTGTAATGCTCGCTTGTTGCATTGAAAAACAGGTTACAACGGAATGAATGTGTGAATATTCAACTTTCATCTATTTTTTGTATTGGTGACTGATACACACCAACAAAGGAAATTCAACGCCACGCAGCAACCCTACTCAACGCCCAAATAGCAAAAGGATACATGAACCATAAGATGTTGTTTTCGAACAATGAAATGAAGCGAATAGCAGAGGCCACACCGAAGGACATTCAATCCGCATAGTCTGGCCTTGACATAGGGTAGCCCGGGTGCCCAGAATTGAGTGAGTTCTGCCCGTGTATGACGGAGCAGCCCGGGCTTCTTTCTTTCGATCCGCAAACAGAGGTCAGTTCTCACGATAAACTCCTAGCTTCGCGGTATTCTCATGTTCGCGAGAACTCGGGCGAGAAGATCCTCCCTGGTATCCTTCTCATTGGGGAAGAGATTCCTCTACTTGTACGGTCAGGCCTTCGATTCATCGCCGCTGTATTTAGATCAGGGGTCACTCACAGCAGCTAGCCAGCGTCTCATTTCCTCTCGCGTCCAACTCTCAGGGTTTCCCGTTGGATCGGTGTGTGACGGGAACATGTCACCGCCCCAGATACTCCATACCGCAGCGGCAGCCACAGCACCGCCAAAGGCTATTTGATGTCATTAGAAAGGCGCCCGCGTCGTTGGGAACTCATCTTGAAACCTACCGATGACCATGTTCTGTAGTTCAAAACCATGTTAGACAGCTGCAGCAGAATGAGGTGAGGGATCTTAACTTACCTTAGACTTCATCATATTATCCAGTGGAGTGGGCATCTTGACTACAGAACCACAAGGTTGAGTCTATGGGTAAAAGAAAACACAGACCTATACGAAAGATGAGAAATGAGAAGAATGAGAGAAATATAGTTCAAGAAGAGAGTGCTGTTGAGCAATGTACTAGGTAGATGTATGAAAGTTGTCCTCAAGAATCAGGTTGCTATACCCGAGGTGACGCCACATTGCACCCTTTACAGTGACGCGGCCGCCACATCCTACTGGGACTTGACTTGTGGCTTGTGTGATTCCACCAGCCACATGCAAGCCACAGAAAGTGGCCCGTGCGGTCCAGGCCCCGCGCAATTGCAGCGCACAAAATCAATTCCTCCAAAAAACAATCCGTCCAAAAACCGCCCAACCGAAATCTTCGACAGAAGACCTCCCCTCGTTCAACGCATCCCTATTGAACAACCGCCAAAATGCCTCGTGAGGTCGCTGATATCAAGAAGGTGCGCACACACTCTGGGCAATTAGTCTCATTCGAGAGATACACAATGTACTGACTCTTTGTTCACAGTTCATCGAGATCTGCCGTCGGAAGGACGCCTCTTGTACGTTCTCCTTTTAGCCTCCTAGCGAGCCGACATGCACCCTCCCGCGAGCGACGCTGGCCCAAGGACCTGGGGATATTACTTTTACATTGTTCCGAATCTAACGATTAAACAGCCGCGCGCATCAAGAAGAACAAGAAGGTCGGCAACGTCAAGTTCAAGGTCCGCTGCCAGAAGAACCTGTACACCCTGGTGCTCAAGGACTCCGACAAGGCCGAGAAGCTCAAGCAAAGCTTGCCTCCCAGTACGAACCTCCCATTCCTACCAGACGCCGAACTCGTTGAGCTTGAGGGCCTGCGCTAGCGTCGGGTCACTTCAAATAATAGCGTAACTGACTTTTTCTTTTTCTCATCGCAGACCTGTCGATCTCTGAGGTCCCCAAGAAGAACTAAAGCGACTACGGCAAAATTCGATAGCGACGATGATGAACGATTGTTGAGCTAGCCTGAACGGGGGCGGTTGTAGGAGAGGGAAGACATAAGGGTGCACGGACTGGGCGTCTCGGTATACCTTGCATTTCATGCGCTGAAAAGCCATGCTCGGATAGAGTCCAATACAAACACAAAAAAGGAAGAACGAAACTTCATGTTCACGAGACTGCTGGTTTGCAATCACAATCTTCGACTTGACCTGTGATGAGAGGAATGTATGAATGATCTGAAGACGGACACACTACAGCATCGTGGAAAGCTTCCCGCGCATCGCTTGCACATGCAACTTGATTCTAGAGAAATCTTCAAGGATAAGATACAAAGATATTTATTGTACAGGTAGGTACAGTAAGGTTGCTCATAGAGCGGCATCGACGTGCTGGAAGCGCCGCGATTCCTTGCTGTGCGATATGTTCAGCCTGTCCGCCGTGTGCTGCAAGGGGAAATAGGTATGGGAAGAGAAGACGACAAGTTCATCAGCGCCGCTCTCTGTCTTCTCTATGCGCCACCCGCCCCAGAAATGATCTCCCAGCTTCAGGTCAAGCAGGGTCTTTTCTAACATCTGGTACCGTGCGTCGACGGTTTCTTTCTCACTCCCAGGTTTGGTGAAGATGCGATCGACATCAAAGGAGCTGTGCTCAATGAATGTCGGTGGAGGGCAGCTTTGTTTCCCAGCCGGGGTCATGTGGAATAGGACCACCGAATCGTCTCCTGCCGCGATAAACTCTTGTAGCTTCGCGAAGCCCTCCTGATTCTCTTTGCTCGCTATCCACTCCCGATGACATTCGGGCGAGTCCCAGGGTGCAACGAGAAGCAAGTATGGCGGATCAGTGGTTGCGATGTATGCCTTGGTCAAGTTGACATCGTTGCGGCCATTTAGCAGGTGCGGCTTGTGTTCCCTGACCCACCCATCTTGATCCTCGAGCAAGCACATGAGAAGCTCGTACAGCTCAAGCTTGTCGTAGCCTGGCTTTAGCTTGATGAGGGCGAACTCAGTGACGCCCGTCATTTTGTCCGATTCGAATAATGTGAATGGTTCACCGTGATGGGAGCACTATTTTTGTCGTACACTGAATTGAGCCTGATGAAAGCGAGCTCTCCACAGTGGTTTCACCGAGCAACAGGCAAGTTTTCAGCTGATGGTGTACGAAGTAAGGTAGCGATGTGGCACCCATTATATGGTGCTGCTCAGACCACCTCCCTTCCAGTACCCGTCATGGTTCACTACCTACCTGATAACAGTATGTGTAATTGTTCCCAAGAGGCCGCCGCGGTTGTCCATGGACTCCGGCTTACATTGCACCACGCAGAATTGCCTCTACTTGCTCGGAATAGAGCCAAAGAGGATGTGCCCGATTACGCGTCAGCTAAGCCTCGCGAATCAGCGAAATAAAGAAGCAATATCTCTGATGTTATCCAGTATTAGTTGGTCCGAGACGGGCTCCCGGCTCGGGTATCATACCGTTAGAGCTGAGCTACCGCTCCTAATCGAAGAGATCACAAGACAGAGCCAAGCTCGACAGCCTTCTAAGGCGCCGGAGGCCTGGCGAACGCTACACCTCATCTCGCAGCACCAAGAATCCATCCAACAAGGGAACAAGCATAGCCGGGGTGGCAGCGGCAGCAGCCTTAGTGGTGGTCATCGTCATAGTCTGGCGTGGCCTGAGGTGGCCTGGGGCGGAAATGGGGGGTCTCCCCGCTTTGCATGGTGAGCTGGTGGGATTTCGTCTGCACAAGGTAAAGACCACCACCCTCGGTCTAGGACGATCGAAGCACACTAGATATGGCCTAGATTCTGCTCAGTCTGTGAGTTTCGAAATATACGCGTGTCAAGTCGGCCGACCAGGGTCTTGTGGCCTCGTCGCAGCCGCCAGAGTTTGGTCCTAAAAGAAACTCTGTAGGGGTTCCGCCGCGGTGGTGTCAGCACCTAACTGTCATTGACTTGAGCTCACTGTTGAATACCAAGGTACATATTATGTGGAAGGTTTCAGCTCCTTGCTGCTATACTCCGTAGGCACAGTAGCATTGATGTTAGTGGTGAGCAGATGGCGCTCCCAAAGGAGCAATGCAAGGTCGCAGTGACGGCCGTTAGTATATGCAGCTCACTGCTCGTCTCCCTGCCGATCCGAGTCCCGAGCACCTTAACGACCCCCGTAGTCCCATGCTTGTCATATAGGAGCATCGTTCCTCCGTAATCTTTGAGTGTAGACCAGCTAGTGCTTTTGGGACTGAACTCGGCTGCAGGCGCAGTAGTTTCTGAGTTCTACGGAGTAAGTACGTCTGCGCGTTGTTTGGTGGCGCATACCATCGTCGTCCAATCGGCGGCCAGCCATTACAAAAACAGGTGGATGGAGTGACAAGAGTCGTAAGTGCGCCACGAACCAGAAACCAAGCGACGCTAATCGGAGATAGGGAAGAAGCACCTACAAGCACCTACATGTAGGTGCAATCCTGGGTGCTGTGTGGTTGGGTGGCTGGCTGCTGACGTGCATCGCCCTTTTACACTGGCCTCCTCGGCCTCGTACGAGTACGAGCGAGCATAAATGCTGCGATTCCTTCGCTACAAATATCCTTGGGTATGATCTTCAAGGGAGCTGTAGCCTACGAGCTTTAAAGCGACGACCCCTGGGCGTAGGATGGGCCTGGCAAAATCCACTAATTCCCCTTTCCCACGTTCCAGTATATTTACCAGCTAATGTCGCTCGTTGTCATCGATGCTACCCCAAGGGCAACCCGAGACTGTTTGAAGAGATCAGACACCAGACACTAGGTGGGACGAAACATCGAGAACGACGACCGCATGCCCCCGGGAATAGTTGTTTATCGCCCACAATTACCCGCTCTCACCCCAAGCCTTTAATTTACCTACCTAGTACATACCTAACAACCCACTGGCAACTGTGCTTGTGCCGAGTGAGTCCAGGTGCAGGTGCAGGTGCAGGTGCGGGTGCTAGGCTAGCACCTTAGTATTCGTACTCGTGTTCCTCCGTGTCGGTGATAGGTCAGCTCTAGTCTGGAACGCTCCTTTCCCACCCTAACCGCAAAACCGCCAGCCAGCAGCAACCGCCTCCGACTCCCCTCCGAGTCCGCCTTTGGACTTTTTGTCTCACCCTCTAACTGGGGCATGGTGTGAGACATCTTCGAAGACGGCTCAGTATATAAGACACTCGGGGGATCCTCACACCGACAATCGCATTTCATGGGTGCTCCTGTCGAGATGGCTGCCACCACCAACGGCGCTTTACACATCAATGGCAACGCCGCTGCCGTCGCCAACCGACCTCACCTCAAGATGGAGCGCAAACACTCGAGCCCTATGGCTCCGACTTTCATGGTATCCGCCCCCGGAAAGGTGATTGTTTGGGGCGAGCATGCCGTCGTCCATGGAAAGGTATGAATGGACACAATTTCTCTGCTGCCGTTGATCAATCGCTCGCGGCACAGGCAATCGATACCTTGCTGACCATTGTCACCCAGGCCGCCATCGCTGCCGCCATTTCGTTGCGATCATACATGCACGTCACCACCCTCTCCAAATCCAAGCATACCATCTCTCTGCGATTCCCTGATATCGACCTCGTTCACACGTGGAACATTGACGAGCTCCCGTGGGACAAATTTCAAGAGCCGTCAAAAAAGAAATCCTACTACTCCTTGGTCACGGAGCTCGACACCGAACTTCTCGAAGCCTTGACGCCGCATATCAACGCCGTGTCCCCCGATCGACCCGAGGAGATTCGCAAGATCCATCGCAGCTCCGTCTCCGCCTTCCTCTACCTCTTCCTCTCCCTCGCCTCCCCTTCGTTCCCGGGATGCCTCTACACTTTGCGCTCGACCATTCCTATTGGCGCCGGCCTTGGTAGCAGCGCCTCCATATCCGTATGTCTCGCCTCGTCTATCCTGCTACAGCTTCGCACCCTTTCAGGCCCGCACCCGGACCAGCCCCACGATGAGGCCCGTTTACAGCTTGAGCGCATCAACCGCTGGGCTTTTGTCGCAGAGATGTGTATCCACGGCAACCCCTCTGGTATCGACAACACTGTCGCTACGCAGGGCAAAGCCGTTCTTTTCCAGCGCACAGACTATGCGAAGCCGCCTTCCGTGACCCCGTTGTGGGACTTCCCCGAATTACCGCTGTTGCTTGTCGACACAAAGCAGGCCAAGTCTACGGCCCATGAGGTCGCCAAGGTCGGCAATCTGAAGAAGCGTCATCCAAAGATTGTGGGGAACATCCTGGATGCCATTGACAAGGTTACCAACGAGGCCGCGCGAATACTGGAGGACCCGGACTTCGAAGAAGACGACGAGGACAGCTTGAGTAAGGTCGGCGAACTCATTTCCATCAACCATGGTCTGCTCGTGTCTCTGGGCGTTTCTCACCCTCGGCTTGAGCGTGTACGCGAGCTTGTTGACCACGAAGATATTGGCTTCACAAAACTTACGGGAGCTGGCGGAGGCGGTTGCTCTATTACCCTACTGCGCCCGGATGTGCCTGCCGAAAAGATGGAGCAATTAGAGGAGCAGCTACAGGAAGAGAACTACCAGCAATTCGAAACCACGCTCGGCGGCGACGGCGTTGGAGTTTTATGGCCTGCGGTCCTCAAGAACGGCACAGAAGAGGACGAAGAAGGCGGCATGGAGATCGACCTGGACAAGTTCCTGAATGCCGAGGGTACTGAGGGTGTTGAGAAGCTGGTGGGCGTTCACGGCGATGGCGGCGAACGCGAAGGGTGGAAGTTCTGGCGTGTCGAGACTCGATAGGACCCAAGACCCATACCACGGAAAAGGTAGAAAGGAAGAAAGAAAGGAAGAAAGGAGGAAAGGTTCAGGATTTGTTTATCACTGGTAATACTTTGGTGTTCTACGCGGAGGCAATAGACGGAATATTATACACTAAAAACGATCAAGGGTTTAGGTTATTTAGAAACTTGGCCTCATCTAGACAACTGACCTTACGGTTCAATTATACGACGCTTAATGCGGTCTTATGGCCGATTAATTTATCGAGATTTTCAAGTGAGAAGCAAGATTGGAACATGTGAAATCATTCTCGGCTAATAAGAATGGAACGTCCAAACGTTAAAGTCCCTGTAATTATATCTTTTACGCTTTCTCGATGTTCTCAAGCTTGTAATTCCAGTATCCCGCACGCACGGGATCCCACTTCTCCGACAAGGACCGCAGGCATTGCTTTGCCTTATCCTTATCCCCCGTTAGCGCGTACGCATCCGCCAGAAGATCCAACGCGTGGGAGCTCGTGACCTTTTCCGCTTCCGTCCCCAGGTCCGACACGAACTGTTCTGCGAACTCCACCTCTCCCGCAGAGTCCCTGCCTCCCTTGGCGAGCACGCCCCGCAGGTAGTTCCAAGGCGATTGGTTCTGTGGCGCAATTTGGATCTTCTCCCGAGCGTAGCGCAGCTCGCGGTCAATCACTTCACCGGGAACCTTGGGATCGTGCTCCGTCGCTGGCAGTGCTGGGGTGGTGGACTGGTTCGAGTCGGAGAAGACGACAAAGAAGCGGTGCGACCATGCCGAGTTGTTCCGAACGTCATCTTCAATCATGCTCTGGGCGGCACCGAGCTCCGCCGGCGTCCAGAGCCCCAACTTGCCCACGAGGTACTGCCTGTACGACCAGACGTGGTAGTTCTTGGTATCCTCCTGCAAGATACGGCTGATAAAATCCGTCTCGGACTTGGCGAAGCGCTTTACTGCTTCAGGTCCCTCTGCGAGCAGTGTGGGGAGATAGTGGTCGGTCAACAGTTGCCGGTGGTGCCAGATCTGGTAGTTTTTCAGGTTTGAAAGGGCAACTTCGTTGAGCCAGGTGAATTCCTCGGGTATGGGAAGCTGGAGGTGTTTGACGACTGAGAAGCGATAGAGCCACACGGTGTAGTGGGCAGGATTCATGGAAATGACATGCTCGGTAAGGCGGAGGGAGCGAGGCGAGCACTCCTCCGTGGCCATGACGGCTCGGAGATACGACACGGCTTTTTCCCCCATGTCAGAAGACCCATAAGGGAAGGCAAAGATTGGAATTATGAAACGAGATGTTTGAATTTCAGTTACGTACCCTCAGCGTAGTCATCAGGGTAGGCAATCTTAGCCAAGGCACCCTCGGGCTCATTCTGTGGTATGGGAATCACATCGTCCCATGTCGGGTCCTGAGCCAGAGATCCGGTATACTCTCCATAAAGCTCTCTCCTCAAACTAGCCATATTCTTTCTGCGTTCCTTTTCCTCCTCGATGTCGTCTTCTGAAATGTCCACGGCACCTTGTTGCCGCTTAGCAACGTCTCTCTTGGTCAGGAACTGCCTGTGTAGCAGGTCTAGTGCTGCCAAGCGAGCCTGCTTTAGCCGCCTCTGCTCAAAGTCCTCAGGCTTGTACGTGCCAATGTCGCGGCCGCTCTTGTCGGCGCCCCAGCTGTAGTCCTTGCGCAGGCGACGGATGGGTAGGCCCTCCCGCTGGACGTTCTTCCAGTACTCGCGCTCGGCCTTGACAGACAGAGGGACCTTGTCCTGGGATACGGGGATGATGAGCTTGGCGAGCGTATATGTCTTCTTCTCGGCGGGTGTGAGGCCTTGGAGTCCGACCTCCTCAAAGCGTTTCTCGAGGGGATTGGTTTGGTAGAAGCGTTGGGTTGACCGCTCGGCGACGGTCTCTGGTGGAGGATCTGGGGCAGCTAAAAGGAAGGAGGGTGGATAGGTCAGCACAAGAACGGGCTGGAGTAATGCTCGTAGAGGATTCAATGGAATGCTTGGTTACCTTTGATGGTTGTGCTGGCGGCCGCCTTGGAGCTGGCTTTCTGCTTGGGCGGCATGGTCTGTTTGAGCTGCAATGGGTTTCAAGGGTCGAGCTTCATGGTGGGGAGCTTCAAGTTTTTGGTGTTGGTCACGGTGGTCAGTAGTGGTTGCCGAAGCTTGGGATTGTTCTCTCGACCCCGCCAACACCGCATTGATATTGTTCGGTCAAGCCGAATAGCTGGAGTCAAAGTAGACAATCGTTTGAGTGCTCGATTTTGTTTGTCCGATTGAGAAAATGATTGATCTAGAATTCTTGCTCTCGCTAGGAGGCTGCTGGACCTATCGCTATCATACAGTCCCTACCAGCGCGCGTTTGTCAGGCAGCCCGAGCGGGTGTCTACCGTTCTCCTCCATACCTGTCCACGCTCAGGCTACACTCTGTAGCTCTATTGATCTAGAACAAAGAAGAGCACGAAGAGCACATCCTTTCCAGTATTCTGTAATCGTTCTGGCGCTGTCTGAGGCTAAGACTGGACTCAGTCGGAGCTGTCCTCGATACAGATCCATGCAATGATTTTTGCTGGCCAATGCCTAAAGCCACGAACGCCTTGAACGCCGCTGTGAAGCCGTTACACCTGGTGAATTGCTGTTCCTGGTATTCAGAAAACCAAAGGTGTCTCATAGCGCCCGAAAATTTTGCGACATAATCAGCCATTGCTTGATCCCCCTTGGTGGGTTCTTCTGCATGGCATCCCAGTTCGGCACCAACACGAACGTCTCGTTGAACATCTTCTTGGCTGCATCCCTGCCCTTCCCGTACTGGACCTTACCCATGACCGTGACGACGATGCTCATCCGCCCACCGTTCTTCTCTGTCCGCTCGGGGTTGGGAATGTTGTCCGGCGCATTGTACTGGAAGGATGGATTCACCACGTGGGTGTCGAGCGATTCGGCCTCGTAGTGGACGCCTGGGCCCTGCGTCTCGAGGAGGTTGTAGTAGTCGGCAGGCGACTCGATTTGTGCGCCGTTTATGGAAATATCGGCGGGGATGGAGTACCGGTTGCTCGAGGTTACGTAGAAGGGTAGAATGGGCGCTCGTTTGTTTAGGGCATCGTAGTAACGACTGACAAACGTTTCGGCCGCTGTAGAAAGTTAGCGCGCTGCCTCAGAACGGCGTTTCTAGAGGATTTGAGAATTTGCGTACCCTCGCTAGAGGCCTTGACCTCTGTTGCTGCGTCAGGAAGAGGCATGCTGGCAGGAGATGGAGTTGGCCAAGACGAATGGCAAACAATGTACGTGAGGCTCGTAGTGATGATGAACGGCGGGCAACGTTATCGCAGACGAGTTCTTACTGTGTCTAATAAGCATCACCGGTTAAGTATTGCCTACAATTACGGCGGCATCAGTCTTGGAGAATTGTCAACTTAACAGCCAAAGAGGGAAAAAAACCCAATGCGAAAGATTTCAATCTCAATTATCTTTTGGGCAGCTTCTGGTAGCTGGTATCGAACATCCTGCTATGTGGTAATCTCTAGTTCGCTTTGTCTCAGTTCCGGCATAGTGCTATTTTGACAGCTCTGCACTGTGCTTATCGTAGTCTTTTTCAGGGTCGCCTAACTCGAGCTTCTATAGCCTGACATCATGGTCTTTGCGACAATCGCGATATGCAGACCGTTGCGGCTCACACGAGGCTGCGAACCCTGCGGGGCGTGCGAAACCGCAGCCTAAATCCCCAATGGCAAACAGAAAGGAAGACAAGTCTACGCTTTTGCGTGGCCGCGCCATGTCGATCGAGTAGCTCCAACAGCTCTCCAGCTGGCGATGGCCGGAAGCCGCACTACATCACCACGCCTATCTTCTATGTCAATGCTGGTTCGTCGGCCCCAATAAGTACTCAAAGGGATCTTGTGTGGTCACTGACCCGGCTGCATAGCACCCCATGTCGGCCATCTCTACACCATGGTTCTTGCGGACGTTCTCAAGCGCTGGCAAGTTCTCAAGGGCAACGAAGCGTTCCTCAGCACCGGCACCGACGAGCACGGTATGAAGATCCAACAAGCAGCGGCGCGAGAGGATATTTCTCCACAGGAACTTTGCGATCTCAACTCTCAAAAGTTCAGGAATCTGTGCAGAGAGGCGGGCCTTTCCGAGGACTCGTTTATCCGGACGACGCAAGATAACCACAAGGAGACGGTCGCAAAGTTTTGGTCAGAGCTTAAGCATAGCTTGCCAAAGTCGCTTGGACTATACAAGGGAACACATTCTGGTTGGTATAGTGTGAGCGACGAGTGCTTCTACCCGGAGCAGCTCGTGGAGGTCTCAATTCTGCCGCAGACCGGCAAGAAGGTCATGGCAAGCACCGAGACTGGGAGCACCGTGGAGTGGGTCGAGGAGGAAACTTGGTTCTTCCCTTTGACCAAGTACAAGGAGGCACTTTTGAAGTTCTACGATGACAACCCTGGTTGGATACAGCCCGAGCATAGGATGAAGGAGGTAAGAAGCTGGGTCGAAAACCACCTCGAAGATCTCTCCGTCACCCGACCGTACAAACGGCTTAACTGGGGTGTCAGAGATCCCGACGACAGTCAATACACCATCTATGTCTGGGTGGATGCTCTGATCAACTATCTCACGGTTGCGGGGTACGGAAAGAACTGGAACGTCAACGACTCAAATCAGGGACTGTGGCCTGCTGATTTGCAGATCGTTGGCAAGGACATTATCCGCTTCCACGCCGTCTACTGGCCTGCGCTCTTACTTGCCCTCGGCCTTCCGCTGCCCAAGAAGATTCTCTGTCACAACCACTGGACTATGTCTAACCGCAAAATGTCCAAGTCGGTCGGCAACGTTGTGAACCCCGTCTTCGCTGTTCAGCGTTGGGGAACCGACCCTCTCCGCTACTTTCTCATGCGGAATGGCTCGTTGAGCAAAGACATGGACTACTCCAATGACCTCATCCATGCGATCTACGTCAAGGAGCTCATGGCCAACTTTGGGAATCTGCTGCAGCGTGTCACCCGGCCCAAGTCCGACAAGCTGTGGTCTTCAAAAGATGCAATTGATGCATTTGATGCCGGGAAGCTAGAGGACCCCCGCATCTTTTCTTCTGAACGGGATGGTGTATATAGCTTTGCGGACTTTCAGACCGTCCTTGAGAGGGCACAGCCCGCCTTTGCGCAGCACATGGATGACAACAACGTTTCGGGCGCCATTGGCGACGTCTACACTCTTTTAAGCGAGGTATGTCGAACTCGAGAGGTTGTTTTGGTTACTGTTTGTGATCGTTGACTAACAAAGTAGACCAATCGTTTTATCTCCGAGAGAGCTCCGTGGAAGCTAGCAGCGGATCCGTCTTCTTCGCCACATCTTCGCATCATTCTCAATCGCATCATCTTTGACTGTTGCGAAGCATTGAGAATTGCTGCCATATTATTACAGCCCATTATGCCCACCAAAGCTGGCCGAATCCTGGACGAGATGCACGTCCGGCCTGATCGTAGATCGCTTGAGTGGGCGACGCGTGGTCTTGACCGCAGCTATGGCGTTCCTTCAGAGGAGCTTGTTGGAAAAAGGAAGATCGATCCTTGGAATACGGTGTTCCCACCCGTACCTGGCGGCGAGCTCACTGATGAAAAGGTCAAGGAAGAATTTGGTCACATCATGAAAGATCCAAGCCGGCAACGGCCCGCTGCGATAGCTCACTACATCGCTATGGAAGCGCGGATAGGTGCAGAGGAGGCAAGAAAGCTGAAGGAATCTAAGAGCTAGACCAAGCGGATCGTTCTTATGAGCAGCACGCAGAAGGGGGATTGGGTCAGATTTGGGAGCTCAGTCTTGTGTATCATAAATGTACAGTTATGTAAAAAGAGTGCGGAAGGCCGAATGTAATGTACGAATCAGGGTTGTCACCTAACCCTAAAATGTAAGGATACTGGAGTTCCTTCATGCGGCCTAACTCTAAATACAACTCCAATCCAGACAAATCTCCAATTTCTCAAGCCAAGCTTTTTTGGCGGGGCAGATAACCAAGGTGGTGGGGTGAAAAGACCCGAGAGCGTCGGTTCTCGCGTTCGCTCCAACCTCTTTTCACTCACCTTCGCTAGTTGCATCCATCTGCTTAAGATTGACTTGCGGGCCCAGTATGAAGCTGAACAGCAAGACTGGTGAGTGACTCCGTGGCTGTACCGCTGAATGAGACAATCAACGTTACTGAAACTGGCCCAAAGCTGTTTCCACCCTCAAGGTGCTTCTTGTGCCTTATGAGGGGCACCATGTCGTCAAATATCACAGTTGGATGCAAGATCGGGTATGTAAGACCCATGTCGACCAAACTATTAGCCACTTCTGGTGAAAAGTTTGGTCGATCGAAGGGACAGCAGAAAGGCTGAGTGAGACAACAGGAACTTCTAGACGCGACCAGTTCAGAGCAGCTCACGCTGGAAGAAGAGTACTCAAATCAGGTATCGTGGCGCAAATCCCACGACAAGCTCACCTTCATCGTCTGCAAGCCCATCAATCGCACGCTGGACGGGACAATCTACGCCATTCCCTTCTTGCGCATGAACACCTTTGACCGCATTGAGCACATGGTCGGCGACGTCAACTTTTTCCTGCACCCATACACCAACGAAGGCGACGACGACCAGAGCGGGCCGCCCGCCGGAGAGCCTGGATGGCTGGCGGGCGAGGTGGACATTATGATCGCCGACGAGGAGAGCCGCAACTCGGGCATGGGCCGGGCGGCCGTTGCCGCGCTGCTCGTCTACGTCCAGGTCCAGATGGGGTACATCCTAGAGGAGTACGTGACCAACGGGCCGGACGGGCTGTCCTCCGCTTCGCTCAAGGTTCTGTTTGCCAGGATCAAGGAGAAGAATGAGGGAAGCCGCAAGCTGTTTGAGAGTTTGGGTTTCAAGCAGGAAGGGAAAGTGAACTACTTTGGCGAGGTCAAGTTGGTGCTCAACGTGGCGGATGTGCAGCAGCAGCCTTGGTGGGAGCAGGCGCTGTCGGATTGGGGCCAGATAGCGTACGGGTCTCTTCGGGATGAGATGAAGTATACATGAGACAATTGAGCATACCAAGTTCATTCCATGCTTGTGACTCGCTACCAACCCTAGTTTTACTAGATTACACGGCCGAGGCAAAAGAGTAACCAGGATTACTCGAGCGTCAGTTCACAGAGGTCTTCGGTTGAAGTCGTGTCGCCTATAGTAAGTGTCTCTCTGCGAATCTTATTTTCCTCAGAATGAATTCGGAGATGAGACTGATACATTACGTCTCCTCTCTTACTCTCAAGTCATAAGTCATGAATGGTGGTTCGAGCAATGCAGCGTAGTATGCGGCATACGACCATTGTTAATGCGGCACGATCCTGAATTCTTGGGGACGGCGTCGGGGGTGCCTCAGCCACCGAGGAAACCTGATTGATTCCTATACATCACTACAGAGGTAGGGGACAACGCGCTAGAGAATAGTAATTAAGTGTACTTGCCTGGAATGTGTTGATCATGGAGATCTCAGGAGTCTTTGTATAGCCGCCTCGCAGAACGTGGACGTCTAGATTGAATAGGACTCAATTATTTCTCCAGTCTGCATTGTCCGGGGTCCCCGTAGTGGCTTCCTTGTCTAGCTTTGGAGCGCTAGGAATCCAGCTGTAAGTTGCCATGCGCTCCTCGGTGGGTTGTTGCTGATACGCAAGCATAGACGGAACAAAAATCAGCTGAATATGTTCCCGAACTCAAGAGTGGTCTAGATGTCGCGGGATGTGATTAAAAGTCGGAGGGGGACCCGAGATATATTGGCCCCGGTGTGTGTAAATGCGCGGGGAGATCGGAATGCAGGCTAAGCCAAGAGTCCAAGACCAAGCCACTAACACCAGACCCTGTATTTTGGTTCCGCCGAAACCGTTGTCAAGGCTTCAACTTAGGGATGGCCTGGGGTTCTTCTTACCATAGTTGCTTTACCTCACCTATCCAAGCTCTTCTCTCTCCCCGGCTGGGGCTACCCCATGTTGAGAGATGCAACTACCCCAGGTTCTATCGACGCGCACATGCAATACCCCAGATTCTCCACTGCTCCGTCTCTCCCCATAAATACCATCGGATGAAGCCTTCCTTAACTGGTATTGTCCGATCACCTAAATTTTGTTGAACATCATCGATATACTCAATATCAGAAGTTTTGCCCACTTGCGAACGGCGGTTTCAGACACGATGATCCATGACAAAGACACCGTCATGCAGGAGAAGCCATCCCACGTCGAGCAGACAGAGCCGGTGGGCTCTTATTACATCGATCCCGAAAAGGAGAAGAAGCTTGTCAGAAAGATCGACTGGCATCTGATCCCGATTCTTTGCGTCCTACTTGTCTGCGCGTTTGTGGACCGGTAAGTGTAGCTTGAAGCAGCTCGCAGTACTATTCCATCACAAGCTAATGTCTAATACAGCATCAACATTGGCAATGCTCGCATCCAGGGGTTGGAGGAAGACCTGGACATGACTGGGAACGACTACAACATCGCCCTATTCACTTTCTTCATCACCTACATTCTGTTCGAGATCCCCTTCAATGTTGCCCTGAAGAAGACTAGACCATCGTGGATGCTCTGTGGAGTCATTGCCGCCTGCGGTCTCTGCACGATCGGCCAGGGCGTCACGGAGTCATTCGAAGGCCTAGTCGTCTGCCGTGTCTTGATTGGATTTCTTGAAGCTGGTTTCGTCCCGGGATGCGTGTATCTGATCTCCATGTACTACAAGCGTCATGAACTCCAAGTCCGCATCAACGTCTTCTACATTGCTTCCATTCTCGCCGGCGCTTTCTCCGGCCTCCTTGCTTATGCTATTGCCCACATGTCTGGCGTTGCCGGCTACAGTGGCTGGAGATGGATCTTCATCTTGGAGGGTAAGGTTCTCAGTCGTCAAAGACTTTTGGATTACATGAATAACCAACCGTTTATTTCTTAGGAATCGCCACGTTTTTCATCGCTATTGGGGCCTTGTTCATCACGCCCGACTGGCCTCAGACAGCCAAGTTCCTCACTGAAGAGGAGCGCGAGCTCCTTTCCGCACGCTTGGCGATTGACACGCCCGATTCTACAATGAACCACTGGAACAAGAGTACTGCGAAGCGAGTTCTGGGAGATATCAAAATCTGGCTCGGGTACGTTTGCGGAACAGACCGGACTCCTGAAAAGGAAAACCATCACTAACCCTCTTGTGCGTCTCAGGGCTCTCATGTACCTTGGTATCGTCACAACGACTTATGCAACATCTTTCTTCATCCCGACGATCCTGAAGGAGCTTGGGTGGACATCGCTGAAGGCCCAGTATATGTCCATTCCCATCTACATCGCTGCGGCTATAGTTGTCTTTATCGGCGCCATCTTCTCCGATCGATTGAAGCACCGTTTCGGATTTATCCTGCTAGGGTGCGCCATCACCACAACCGGATACGGAATTCTTCTGGGCGCGGCCGGTGTCCCTCTGGGAGGTCGTTACTTTGCTCTTTTCCTCATGACGTGCGGCTGCTGGCTTGCTCAGCCCATCACCGTCGTTTGGCTGAACAACAACCTCGGCGGGCATTACAAGAGGGGAATCGGTGCCGCTATTCAGCTTTCGATCGGAAACTGCTCCGGAATTGTGGCATCCAACATGTTTCTCCCTCGTGAGGCTCCTAGGTATCCTCTTGGATTTGGTCTTGGTCTCGGGTTTGTCTGGCTCTGTGTGGGCGCTGCTTGCGTTTTCAACTTTTGGGTCAGAAGGGAGAATAAGCTTCGTGACGCAGGGAAACGCGATGATAGATTCCAGCTTCCAGAGGAAGAGCTGAATAACCTTGGCGACGACCACCCCAACTTTAGATTCACTAGCTAATTAGGTGTTCTGGCCGTTCAACTGGCTAGGCCGAGGCAAGCATATTTTGCGTAGGTAGACAGGCAAGAGCAAATCTAAGACTTTCCAGATAAATACGGAATGACTTTAATATTGCGAACTGATCTGTTTGACAATGAAACATCTTCAAAGTAGATCTAGAAAGGGTCTGTCCAACTGAAACCTGCTGTTGCATCTTCGGACCATACATCAGCGCCCACGTTTGAGCCAAGTGGTTCATACTGCAAGAGATTGTCCAGCATCGCCCACTCCGAGTCCCAATTCATTTCCATTGGCTGGCTCGCAGATCTTGCAGTATCCGATGTCTTGTTGGCTACTGCATCGACTGTGAATCATACACAGTATCAGCATGGGTTACTCATAATTGGGGAGGGGGGGGGCTTGCGGTATTCTACCTTGCGTGCTAGAACTTGCGAGTCGCTCTTCTAGAATTTCAAGTATACGGATGACGTGCGAAGCCGACGAGAAATGCCGTTTGTAGTTGTCGAACACGCCAATGCACTGTGACCAAGCCGTCTGAAACTGCTGCGATGCTGAATCGATACCGGCCGGTCGGGGGCAGAGACGGGCAGCGACTAACACAATCGCACAAGAAAAGGCGTCTACCAGACACTCAGAGTTAGTGCTGGCGTTTACATGAAACAAAAAACAAGGGGGTTTGAGTCTTACAATGAATTTTGTGCGAGATCGATGTCCAGTAGGATGTGTCCATGTTGTTGTGAATGTGAGCAATCAAGGTCTGCACGGTAGATATGCACAATGAGCAGGCCTTACGCGCTATTTGCTGCTCTAGCTTGTCGTCGTTGTAGCTGCTCTCTTCAGGGGGGCCACTACTTGGAGCCTGAGCGGCTATAAGCAGAATCGGCCTGAGAAGGAAAATACGGATGTAAAGAAACCTTTGGACATGATTAGCAAGGGCTCAAAGTCGAAGTAAGAGGCCCTGCTTAAGGCCGGTCGTGAACGTAAGTATACCTTGAATACAGAATCCTGGCCCCGAGAGCGATCTTGCTGTCTACCTGATATTCGGGGCTGCCGGTCTTTGGATCAATTGATAGGTAAGGAGGGAGCGACTCCATGAACTCGTCGAGTGAATTGTTGAGTCGTAGAACAGTTTCGAGATCTTGGTAAGACCAGGAACTAGACCCGAGTCGACGGAATATCGTATTGTTGTTAAAGTAAAAGGTGTTGAGAATGTCGTTTAGTATATCGAAGAGCTTGCTTGAGTACACAAAGGCAGCCATTTGCGAGTATATATGACTTGGTTGGCATCCTTCCCCATCTTCGCGCAGGTACTCATCATTGATCATCAGGGGTAAGGCAACCCTGATCTGAGCGTGGATCATAGTCGGTCGTCCAAATATGACGGCGATTTGCCTATACAAGTCCCTATGGTCAGTAAAAGCTTTTACCAAAGACAATACAAGAGGTTGGAAGATATACCGGTCCATGAAAACACAAACGTGCCACACTCGGCGCTCCGTCTCTCTTTGGAGCTGATTCTTGAACTCGCTTGTTCGCGAGAGATGGAGGTTGATGCTTTGCGCTGTGCGGATAGCCGAACCGATCGCATTCCAACATCGGTTTGCATGCCTCGTCGACTGCAGATACACGCCGGTGAGCAGAAGGAGCTGAACTACCGAGAGATCGGGAGAGTCCAAGAAATCGTCCCGGAACTTCTTTCTCGATCTCTGGTAGAAGCTTTTGGCAATGGCCGATCTGCGGGGCATTTCGATTTGCGATCCGAACTGACAGCTGATGGCAAAGACTATGTTCAATATAGCGAGGAACACAAGCTCTTCCCGGTGACATGACGGGTGGACTGGGCCTAGCTCGTCCTCGGTGGCCCATAATGCGTTGTAAGATGACATAAAAGTCGGCTTGTGGAGGATGGGTAGAATGGGGTGCAGTTGATCCCAGTATAGGTTGACGAACCCATCAGCCACTCTTCGAGGAGGAAGTGAAGCGAGGTCTATATCTCCTTCGCAATGAACATCTACCGCTGGGTATGCTTTCCTCCTAGATTCGTTCTGTAGCCGTATACGAGAGGCCGGCTCACGATTGCGACCGGCGGTTCTCAACATGGACTGGATAAATGCAATAGATGAGGGCTCTGTGACCAGGGAGTTGTCATCTTCCCCAGGCGAGGGGACAATCACCATGGCATCAGTCGTTATGGAGTCAGGATCAGGAGTTGGTGGGTTGCCAGTTGTTGAGACATAGTCCTTCTCGGAGCGGCTCCCAGAACATGGCTCATTGGTAGAGTACATTTCGAACATAGAGACCGGGTTACTCCTCTCTGCGTCACGAATCGAATGACCTGTAAGTTCCAGATATCTAGGTCAGCGGGTCCAAGGCAATCAGAGGAGGTTCCATAAGATAGGTAATGAGTGAGCTTACGTCTTGAATCGGTCTCGACACTGCCCCGAGATCTACGACCATGCTTCATCATCTCTCTTTGTTCAAATTCGTGAACTCGGGCCTCCAATGACGAGACGTATCTGTAATTCGTGAGATGTAGTTAGCGCAGTGTTCCCTAGGATCTCAAGTGTGTAAATCCTGGAATCAATATGTCCATGTTCCTACCTCTGAGTTTTCAAAGCCCCTTGCTCGTAGATACAAGTATCCTCCGCCCCTTTATTCACACATGTTGAGCAGGCGGGCTGTCGGCCGTCACACCGAGTCTTGCGAGCGCGACAGTAGGTGCAGGCTAGGGCAATCTTGCGACGCTTGGTGCTGCGCTGCTCGTCGCTTCTCTGGGAATGTGACTGCGACTGAGAAGCTGCATCGGCGACCATGGTGGTTGAGTCGGATTCCATTTTCTTGCGAGTAGTCGACGGTATCGATGACACTGAGGGTGCCATGTCGTTCTTTGGGGAACTCCAGTTGTTGTATGATGTATCTTTCAGGCGCAACTAATTGATGTTCGTTGCCATACGATGTAAGTAGGATTTACAAGAAATTCGTCGACTCTATCAAGTTCCGTTATGTGTTGCATTGCTGCACACAGAAAAGTATTCTACGAAGGGTCCCCCGCGTTTAGAAAGTGTCGACGCCGCCGCCGCCGCCGCCGCCAAAATCTGGGGCAAACCAGGTGTCCGGTGCTCTGGATTTGGGGGTTCTGGAGATTCGTGGGGATTTGATGGGCTGGGACAAGGTCCGGAGGGCCTGGGATCCGCCTGGAATCCATTAGAGTGGGCACCTTGGACAAACCATTGGCAATACAACTACTGTACGATGCTAGCTGTAAGGTACTACAAGTTGTAGAACTAACAACCCTAGAGGCACAGTATAGTAAGGTACTACAGTATAATTGCTATACCGGCCTAAGTTAGGCTCCTTAGCCTTAACACCCTCGAATTACTAGTCTACTACGGAGTAGACTAGTAGTAGCTCCAACTTTCCACTAACTTATCTTGGGAACAGTCGCGGACCGGCAAGTTTTGCTCGAGACCATTGTAAGCCTGGCCTTACAAGTGCTTGCACCGCCAGGAGAGTTACAACGCATGAGAAGTATAAAAACAGACTTAGAGAATGTGATTTTATTAAAGGCCTATTCGGACTCATACTCCACCACCACCACCACCACCACCACCATATCACTGACTCTCTTGAGCATAGAGTGGTGGATCGGGGTACGCTAATTGTGGTGCTCCGCTAATCGAACGTACGGGAACGAGTACTTTTACGGAGTACACAAAGTAGTGTGGCCGCCGTCGGGATCGGAATTGGTCGTGTCGGAACCATACCCCTGTCATCATCCCGATCTCCCCGTCCTTTGCGCAAGACGTCCGCCGGCTAACAGTACCCATGGGTCTAATTCGTGCGCTCGGCGAGATGGAGTAGCAGCTTCCCACCAGCCGGGCTAGCATTGAAAGTGTCAAACATCCGCATGTCTTCCTGCTGCATATCTGCGTCGATACTCCCGTCGAAGCGACGGAAGAAGGCCGCCGTCATCTTGCTCAGCTCCATTTGGGCAAGGCTGTTAATCGTAATGGTTAGCGGAGAACTGCTTATTCACCCATTTGCTCATGCTCGCCGTGTGAAAAGTGGCGGGTCTGTCTGTCTCAGGTCTGTGGGTTGCTGTACTTACTTGATGCCAATGCACTTGCGCGATCCGACAGAGAAAGGTACCCACGCTTCTTTACGCAGTTCTTCGCCTTCCTTGCTCATCCACCTGTCGGGATCCCACTTCTCGGCGTTGGGGAAAGCTGCTTCATACCGATGCATCGTGTAGTTTTGAACACCGACAGTGGTCTATGTACACCTGTTAGCTGGAGTTTCGTAGACTGGTCGTGTGATTTCAGAACTCGACGACTTACGCCTTTGGGAATAAAAACATCCCTGACTACTGTATCCTTCGTTGCGGTCCTGGGAAGAGTGGCGATGATCGTCGGGTAGCGTCTCAATGTCTCGTTGATGACTGCTTGCAAGAAGGGCAGCCCAGAGCATGTCTAGCATTCCCGTATTAGTTGAATTTATGTAAAACAAGAAGACGACTCTGAAGTTCTCACCCGACTGTCCGGAATAGCGTTGCGATCCGGGAACGCCTCCTTCAGTTCATGCTGGAGCCGCTCGGTCACGTCCGGCCTTTGCAAGCAGCCCCAGAGAATGTATACAAAGGTGTTGGCGGTTGTTCCGCTTCCCCCAAACCTATAACATCGTCAGATTGAATCATTCTCCAACAGTTACTAAGATTGCCTTACATCCCGCCCATGCATTCTTCAGCAATCTCAGAGTTGGTCAAGCCGCGGCCCAGCCAACCGTCTTTCGCGTCCCCGAGAACTTGCTTAAGGAAGGGGGTATTGACGCCTGTTGCGCGACATTCTTCGACAATCTTCATAGCATACTGTGTAATCCCATGTTAGAATCTGAATAGAGCTTACTTGTTTTCATGGTGATTTGATAACTCACCTGTTTCCATGCGTCAACGCCACGGAAATAACCGCCAATGTAGCCCGGGACCCAAACGCCCCATCTCTCCAACATGGGCATAAACTCTTTCTGCGATGCCTGCGTTAGTCGCAGGAGCATATTTCCCCAGGAGATTACACCGGAAATGTCATCTCTCAGCTTACGTAGATGTAGGTAGGCTTCCAGGCGCGGAAATATGGCATAACCTCATGGGGCCGTCCGTATTTGACAGAGCCGGGATCCTCATCAAACATCAGATGATCTATAAGAGTTTTTATAAACAATCATTTCCCGACCTTAATCACTCATTTTTACTTACAAACAATATCAAAGCCCAGCCAGTGCACCCATGGATAGACATCAATGGGCTCATCGTTCTTAGTTCTCTCAGCCCAGTGGTCCAGCATGGCCGTGATCTTGGTGTCAATGTGAGGTTCAAACTCCTGCATGGAAGCTTGGGAGAAGCCACGAGACAAGAGCTTGCGCCTCTGTTTATGTGCTTCTGCATTGCTGCCGTGGGGTTAGCCATTGATTGGAACTGATCTCGGGTAAGCATTGGAATAACGTACCGATAACTGAGCAAGAAGTCCTCATGAAAGATTCTTTTTGCTTTCTACATGTTGGAGTCAGTGAGAGTTCTAACATTTCTATAAAATTGCTGTGCACTCACGTAGAAAGACTCCTCCTTGATGAAGGTATCAGAGGTGTAGATTTCCCTGACTGCACCTGGATCCGCGAAAGACAGCTCGTTGGGGCCGACCCGAACTACAGAGCCTGCAAGCTTCACGTCAGTACAATCAAGTATCCTGACGAGGGAATCCTAATTTACAAGTACTCACCATATTTCTCGTGAGCATGGTGGATTCTCTCTGACTTGCGCCCCTTGGAATTTCCAATGCGACTCCAAAGTCTAGAGACTCGGGCCAAAGGCGGGCCGGGGATTTCCTTTAAAGGATGGAACACCAGGTGATAGACTGATGTAAAGAACAGCTGCAAGAAAGCCAGTGAGAAAAGCCCAGCAGCCAGCTTCAGAGTGGCATATTCTCCGGTCAGGAAAGAAGAGGCGAACATGATGGAAAGAGGATCACAACTTGACGGACTGAGTGATTGGCGTGCATGCCGGATTGGCCAGTTCTTTTGCGGTCATGGACTTAGGTCCTTCAAAAGTAAATACGGTGGGCTACAGAATCAGGGGGTTAGTATTCCAAGTGGGTTTGTTCAATATGACCCGCGGGGAGATCGACTCCTACCTCTAGGATGCGGAGTACGTATCTATGATAGTCGTAATCCCAAGCTATCTATTCAATGTTGAACCGTATCGGTGGGTGGACTCCAGGTATCAATTTCTGGGTCAGTTTCGCGGGCGGGATGGATCCCGATCCCCACGCCGAATCGCGGGGACGTCAGTCTTGTCCCGATCCCGACCGAATCGGGGAGCACTAATGGACGGTCAGCGCGGAGAAATCCTGATCATACGGCCATGTCCCAGTTGTCTATTACTCGGAGTAATTAGCGTATTGAATGACGTTCTAGACTTACGGGGAGACTGGATTGTAACTTGTAAGGCTGTAAACCAATCTTGCCGACACGGACCCGATGTAAGTGAATCGGACAAACTAGTAAACTACCGGTTCACACAACTAGCAGTCTAGTACCATTAGGGTCAACTATATGCTTGCCTCTGTTGAAAGTATCAATGATGGACAAATAGTCTCGGGTAAGGTGTAAAACCTCGAGGAGAAGAAATTCGCATCCGGAACATCGCTGCCTCTGGCCATATCGTATATGCAAAGGGCAGAAAGGGCCTACTAGACTAGTGCTTTAAGTTGCTATTGAAAATCCTGTCTACTGTTCTCAACATCAACCAAGCTCTGCCAGATTCATTCCATCCGGAGCCCAAGGCTTCTTACTTTCACCCTTCGTTTATTCCGACTCCAAAATTACCATGGGTTCGCATCCCGGCCTCGAAATAGCCATTGTCGGTGGTGGCATTTCCGGACTCACCCTGGCCATTGCCCTGCACCATCGCGGCGTCAGAGCCACCGTCTATGAGCAAGCGCCTGCATTCGGCGAGATTGGCGCTGGCGTGTCGTTTACCCCCAACGCAGTGCAAGCCATGCGGATCTGCCATGAAGGCATCCTTGATGCGTTTGAGAAAACTTCTACCCGGAATGAGTGGGAGTCCAAGCAGAAAGTTTGGTTCGATTACTTGGATGGCTACAACGACACGCCTCGTCCCGGCTTCAGCATCTCCAACAACCTCGGCCAGCGGGGGGTCCATCGTGCAAACTTTCTCGATGAGCTGGTCAAGCTTGTTCCACATGGAACCGCGAGATTCGATAAGCATCTCACGGGTATCACTGAACATGCCGACGGCAGATTAGTTATGACTTTTCGAGACGGCAGCACCGCCCAAGCCGACGCCATCATCGGCTGTGACGGCATAAAGTCTCGCGTCCGGGAGTTTCTCTTCCCGGCATCCACGCCCTCTTATACACACAAATACGCATATAGGGGTTTGATACCCATGGACAAGGCCATTGATGCCATTGGCGCGGAGAAAGCTCAGAACGCATGCATGCATGTAAGTGCGGACACAAATTCTCCCTTCTCATAACCTTGGTGGTCATGCTAATCAAGTACCTGGAGATGGGACCTGGTGGCCATGTTCTCACCTTTCCAATCAGCAATGGGAAAATTATGAATGTCGTGGCGTTCCACACGACGGAAAAGGAGTGGAAAGACGTCAACAAGAATACCCGGATAGCCACCCGTGAGGATGCGCTCAGGGACTTCGATGGATACGGGCCGGATGTCACCAAGATGCTGCAACTGACAACGAAGGAGCTGAATGTGGTAAGTCGAAGGTTGCCTTTGATCTCTGCGTATGTAATTCGTATATTTGACTGACTTTTGCGTCTTTGTCTTAAGTGGGCTATCTTTGATATGGGAGACAATCCAGTTCCATCATTCTACAAAGGCCGTATTTGTATCTCTGGCGATGCGGCCCACGCCACGTCTCCTCACCACGGCGCGGGAGCAGGTTTCTGCATCGAAGATAGCGCCGTGCTAGCAGAGCTGCTATGCCATGAGAGCGTAAAGTCAGGTTCCGACCTCGAGGCAGTGTTTTCCACATTTGATGAATGCAGAAGAGAGAGAACGCAGTGGTTGGTGCAAAGCAGCAGGTTTATCGGTGATTGTTACGAGTGGAGAGCGAAAGGGGCGGGTGAAGATTTTGGCAGGATCGAGAGGGAGATTAATGAGAGGAACAGCATCATTGCAGATGTTGACGTGGCAGAGATGTGTAAGGCGGCATTACAGACTTTGCGGAAGAAGCTGTCCTAGTTGAGAAAAGAACAAGGAGGAATCCCAAGGGCAAGGGAGTGTTTCCCTTTGCTGTTCACAAAGTTTCTGTCAATCACTCCTGTCTCCTATATTCTTGTTAACGTTTTTTATATCAGCTTTTGTATGTTAGTTTTCTTATGTGCCAGTACAATAATATTGGCAAGTCTAGGAGTTATATTCCAGTAGTAGTACATGCTACATGGTTGTTGCTGTATCATCAACGCTTCGAAAATATGATCACCAAGCATGATTGTAGCAACCACAAACATTATGTTTCTTGATTAATCAGTGTCTGTCTTGAGCTATTCGTATACCTACATTTTCCAAGACTAATCCAATATACAAAGGACTTACTACTTGGTGGGTGATAACTTATAAGAACTTCTGAATATCAAGTCGGACCACCCAAAACCGGTTAGCCCTGTATCGCGTCATACTAGGGTTATGGTAAAGGCAGAAAAAGTCGTAACCCTAATACCTGATGCGTGATGATAGGAGAAGTTTGACTGCTTTTGGGTGGTTCAAATCATAACCCTGTCAACCAAATTGATTTCCAAATATTCCGAACGTTTCACTATGATATCTAGATACATGTGCTCCAACAACCCTCTAGCCATTTCATACAATTATGGTTACTACTCATAGCAGTTCAATTCGCTGATCGACTGTGATCCCTCTCGATCTGCCTTCGAATATTTCCCCCGTGGCCTGCAAGTGGTTGCAAGACGCAAACTCTAGGGTAGGCGGATGGACGTCTGCCACCACCCTCTTTGCAATTGAATCTGCATGACTAAGCTCATTTTTAACCGAAACCTCTCCCAGGCGCTGGCAGGCACCCAATCGCTGGATCTCGAAAACACCAAAAGTAAAAAGCTATCCAGTACGGCCCCGACAATTGAGGTCCTGAACAGCCAACAATCATGTTCACAATCGCACGATCCGCCACGCGACTCGCGCGTCCGAGATTCTCCAAAGCTTGTTCAGCCAGGTAAGATGGGCATCACCTCTCCGCCAGTCCCCTAGTCCTGGCAAAATGGCAAAACTGACGACGACTTATCTCCCACAGAACCTTCACAACCTTTTCTCCTCTCCGGCCGACAGCTCTCCCTTCCACCTTTCGCCCGACTACCATCATTCCGACGACGACTACGACCAGCAGCAGCGCCGCCACCGCCGATGTAGTTCCCCGCAGCGCCATCACCCTCCACCCTGCTCTTCCGACCATCCGCTGCGGTCCGCGAAACACAATGAACAGGCACACACGCCTCAAGCAGAAGCGGCGGCACGGGTTCCTCGCCCGGACGAGGAGTAAATCGGGGAGGAGAATCCTGCTGAGGAGGAAGTTGAAGCATAGGCGAGAGATTGCGCAGTGATGAGGACAGGTCATCCATCTACTTGCCGGGGAACGGGATGAGAATGTACGAGTAGGAAGATGTGTCATCATTTAGCAGAGATTGCGCGATTCATGGGAAGACGGCAATCCTGTGCAGGGAATACTTACAAAATGTGTACGAATACATGTACAATTTCAGGCGAGCCACACTGGGAGAACCCAACAAGGCCCAACATACATCACATGTCTGGACGCCTGGTATTATCAATAGACAAGATATTATATGTAATTGCTTTGGCTACCTCATTACGGACTCAATCAGACCGGTCCCTTCACATTATCCTCACACTCAAGACCATCCACATGACAGACAACACCAAGGTCGTCACTCGCTCCACCCAGCCAGACCTTGTATGCACCATCCACCTCGGGCACAACCCAATCCTGAATCACAACATCCCACACACTAACGTCCTTCCTAGTCAGACGCAGCTCAACCGTCTCGCTCTCACCAGGCTCCAGCTCCGACGTCTTCTCAAAGTCGCGCAGCTGAATCGGCGGGGTGTTGTAGTCGATGCCCTCCGGGTACTGCAGGTAGAGCTGCACGGATGCCTTGCCCGCGTAATCCTCACCAGTGTTGGTTACAGTGACAGACACCGAGTACGCTTCGTCGTATAGAGCAGGGTTGCCGCCTTGAGCACCGCCGGAGCGTGGACCAGACTTCTGGTCCGTGTTGTAGCCGTCAGGATAGGCATCGTACTCCTTATCTGCGTCATCGGCGGCACTCTTGGCCTCCTTCTCCGTGAGCCAAGAGTAGATGTATCGCGGGATGCGGTTGAACCCCTCGGGAAGGACACCCTCGCTGTATTCAGGAATATCTTGCTCGTACTCTAGCACCGGTCCCTTGGCGGGCCTCGATGGTGGCGTGGTGTCGAGCTCGTTGACCTTGGAGATGGAAGCATTCGAGTAGGAGAAACTCGTGTAGCTTAGGCCATGGCCAAAAGCGTACCGAGGACGAGTCTCATGTTCATTGAGCCAGCGGTAGTCAATGTACAGGCCCTCGGAGTAAGTATCCTGAGGCTGGTTCAAGAAGGCGCTGTCGATAAGCTTGGTGACACTCTCAGGCATGTCATTCTCGCGATACGTTATAGAGTAGGGCAGGTGGCCACAAGGAGAAGCCTCACCAAATAGAACATTTGTGAGTGACTCTCCTGCCTCCTGACCGGGCATGTGGGCAATAAGGATAGATTTGACCGAGGGCAAGTCGTGCCACTCTTCCAGAACAAGTTGACCAACAGTTTGCGCGACAACAATGACGTTGCTGTACTTCTCAGCGGCGTCTTTGATGAGCTTGTCGCCGCCGTGCCATGCGTGTAGACCACTGGCGTCGCGGTCTCCGTGGTTTCCCTCAACGGTGTAAGTGTTCTCGCCGGCATCAGAGGTGATGAACACAATGGCAACGTCGTCGTCCGTCGGATCGTCGACCTTGGGGAAGGTATCTGTATTGTGGAAAGTCACGTCGTCGGCATTCTCCTCCAACGCGGTGATCGGGTCGTCAAGGTACATGTAGTCGACAGTGCCGGAGCCCCATCCTTGCCCGAGCGTGCCCTTGTTGCAGTTGCGATCGGCACATGCATTCGCACCGTCAGGATTGGTCTTTGCCGCAGTGCCAAAGACTTTGATGGGACGCGACGTCGAGAGAGGCAGAAGCTTGTCTTTGTTCTTCAACATTGTAATAGCCTCTTGAGAGATTTGGCGAGCAATCAGATGATGGTCATCCTGAACCTCGATAAACTCATTGACAATGCCAGTTGGCGAGTTTGGCCACGCAGCAGGATACAGAGGACCAACAGCCTCCTTACTATTCGTGTCAAAGTTGGTCTTAGGGAAGTCGTCCTGATCTTGACCCATCTGATACCAGGTAGCAACCACGCGAGTAGCCATGTCATTGAGACGGTCCATGGGTACCGTGCCGTTAAGCGTGGCACGAGTGAGCTCATAGGCCCAGAATGAACCACCGAAAAGGGGAATCTGGACGTCGCCAGGCATGTCCAAGTCCATGCCCGCCAAAGCCGAGTCAACACCAGACATGTGTGAGAGCCAGTCGGTCATAACCAAGCCCTGGAAACCAAGCTCGTCTTTGAGGAGGCCGTTGATCAGGTAAGGCTGGTGGCTACTAGCGGATCCATTAACCTATACATGTGAGCATGAGGTATCAGCATTATACTTCGTTTATAATGTCACTTACAGCGTTGTAGGCAGTCATGACAGCGCCCACGCCGACCTTGACCGCCTCAGCAAAGGGCCAGAGATAGAGCTCATGAAGGGTGCGGTCATCTGCCCGGAATGATTAGTTAGCTCCGGATCATTGGCGTGGAGGGACTTATATGCCTTACCGATGTTAGCACTGTAGCCCTGCTGGAAAGGATTGTACATGCGATACATTTCCTGCTCATTTCCAACAAGATGCTTTACAGTAGCAGTGACACCTTGCTCCTGCAAACCGCGAATCGTCTCCCGAGCCCCTACACCTTGAAGAACGGGATCCGCTCCGAAGCCTTCCCAGTTGCGTCCGCCCTTTGGCTTCCGGCCCAGCGGACCGACGGACGGGCCAAGCCAGATGTGGACGCCCTTCCCGCGCGCTTCTTTACCTATGGCTACGCCTCGCTCATACATGAGCTTCTTGTCGAAGGTGGCACCGGCGGTGATACCGTCCGGGAAGACGGTGACATTGTCAGCCTGGCGGACGCCGTTGGCAGCATCATTGAGACACAGCTGCGGAAATCCAAGACGCGGAACCGAGCCTGTGTTGCCGTTGCACCGTCTGGCAGATACGCCATTAGTATTCAAATTTGTCTAATATGATTCTTTATCCACTCACCCTGCAAGAGTAGCTAGTTAGCTTTGATTCTCGTCTGGAAATTCTACATGAAAGAATGGAAGCTTACCCATGAAGATACCGGTACCGGCTGTGATGTTTGTCTTCTCAGCCAAAGTCATCTTGTCGACCAAAGCTTTGGCCTTGTCGTAGCTGTCCGCCCAGCTATCTACCCAGCCACCGTACGGCGCTGGATAGTATGCAGGAACGTAGAAGCCGTCCGGGACATCGGACCTCTTTTGCTCGACAGGACCTGCTTGACCAAGAGCAACGAGACCCGAAAGAGCCCATGCCAGGCTCTTGACACTCGGCGAAGTCATTGTAAGTTAGAAGATGCTAAGAATAGGAGGTGCTCTGGGTTATCGGCCGGGCAGCAGATGTACAAGCCAGCGAAGGCGTGTTATTCCATAAACACCCGGATGGATGGAAGAGAAAACCTTTCCCACGACGATCGCTGGGGAGGGCCCGATAGGTCTTTTATTAAGGACGCATGACCTTGGGATCAGATCTCAGCTATCCATCACTACCACCCTCTTCCAGGGTGTGAATTAAGCTTGCATCGCCAGCCCCCGGGGCCAATACTACCTTGTGGTGTCATGAACAAGACATATTGGAGACGACCCGGCCAATGGGCAATCTCTGCTCCGCGCCATATCCGGGGCTGTTTGATAATACGAGCGTAAGAAGCACCACGGTTTTTTTTTTGCCAGAAAGACAATAGTATTCGCCTTGACGAGGCGGGATAAGATAACCGCCGTCGCCATCTTCGACCTTGTCGCGTACCGGCAAGGTAGCCGGGCTGGCTGGACCACCCGAGCGTTTAGTTGGGTAATAGGAACATGATAACATCCCACCGACAGGCTCTCCGCTGGGATGTGACAAGCTGCAATAACCAGGGTTCCCCTCTCTCTGTCACCTCGATACGGAAGGCTGGCCGCGTTACATCGTAGGATTGGCCAGAAAAGAGGCCGAGCCGAAAGGAGCTATACTATCAACCGCCCCGGATGTGATATAATGCCAAGCATCTCCGGCTGCGATCAGAATGCCTTTAACGATGATGAGCTCCGCGAAATCAATATGAATACTTGGGCCCCGGCATTTCGCCCGGAGCTAGGATGATTCGGCATCTGTTTCTGCAGCCCCCAAGGTTAACGAGATGCCATTAGCGTAATTGCCGTGTTGGTGGGCAGAATGAACATTGGGAATCTCCTTTCTGTCTGTATTTTCCGCCTCCGCCACTTCTTATTGCGGCAGTTGAACCGGGGAGGCGACCCATCAGCTCCTTGAGTATGGACGAAGTAGCGGTGCGATCGCGTGGAGGCTGGTGCTAGATTGTTTTGTCGTGGTATTGTATCCGTAACCTACGCTGCAAATGCAAATGATCCCTGCTTGTCCATTTCCTATCGTGGCTAACGCGTGACGGCATGCTTCCGGTGCATTGACCTTCATTTTTGGTCATAATAATCGATCGCCCCCCCTAATAATTGGATTAACATTTGCCTTTGCTGCCTTGACGAAGCGAAGACATTGACTCGCCCAACCAAAAGAATTCGTCGTGAATTCGAAGAGCTAATGATGGTCTGCCTTTCGCAGCTCAGAGGTTGAGGCAATCTACTGAAATTGGGATCGTCGTCTGCACGTCTTCACGGGTAAACACAGAGCAGCCCCACAACTGTCCCAATCTTTCACAAGTCGTGAGTAATTAGAATATATGTTTCCTTAATATATGTGTCCATCCCCCATTATTTACAAACAAATGCTGGTAGTACGCTGTAACAGAGCCAACGCCGAACTGTGTAGAAGACCAAAACCCCCTCATGTTCTGTCGTAAGGGGTACCTCATCAACAAGCGATCAATGAGTTCCCTCAGTGATCATGCCCTGTGCGTTGGGAACACCTACGAGGATGACGCCACGTGGTACATGGACGTTTTTGACCTTCATGCACCCGAAAACGTTGACCTCCTTGATGCTTGGACAGGCTCGGAAGATGGAGGCCAAGATGAAATCAGTGATCTCCTCACAGAAGCTGATCTCAAGATGCTTCAGTTCCGGATACTGCGCATGCTCGCTGAAAACCTCTTCAAAAGCCTCGCGGGAGATATTTCGGCAGGCGTGAATATTGAGATCCTGGAGTCTTTGTCCCGAATGCGCCATGAGTGCTTTGAATCCCTCGCCACACAATCCGATGTTGCGGGTGTTCTGACGAGGCGCTTGTGCATCGATATATCGGCATTTCTGCAAGTCAACTTGCGACAGAGGGGGGTTTTGCCAATCCGTAAAGAGTTTGACAAAGCCTTCGTCCGTCATATTTTCGCTATCAGTGATGCGCAGCTTGGTGAGTGAATCGCATTGGCTATGGATAGCCTCAAGCACGTTATCGTCTGCGAGAGGGACGATTTTGAGCGACAGCGTCAGCAGCCCGTTGCCGATTCCGCGTATCATTTGTGCCAGTGCCGCTGAGGTAATACTATGTTGCAGCTGTAGACCAATGTGCTCTAGTGAAGAAACCTCGGTAAGGGTCTTGATCCCCTCGTCTGTGAGCTTTTGGTTGTTCTCAATTTTTAATCGTCTGATGACGGGACAATGTGCTTTGATCTGCTTCATCGTCTCATCTCCCACATGATTGTCGGTGTAGTAAATTTGGAGCCCCTTCAGGTTTGCTCCCTTGGCCGCGAGGAACTCGTGCCACTTGTCCTCGCTCAACAAGTTGGCGCCGTGGAGATAGAAGCTTTCCAACGCAGTATCCCTCGAGAGGACATAGTCCATGACTTCGTCCTTGAATTGTACAACGCACCGAGCTTTGAAATCCCGCAAGTTCGGGGCCACCTGGAATATGCTGATGAGTTCCTGCTCTCCGAGTTTGGCGCCATCGTAAATATGCACCATTTCTGTTGTAGGCTGAACAAAGAGAGGCAGCGTCTCAGGCTTGAGTAAGCGGCGTTTCGAGAAAATCCTCGCAATCTTGTCGATGAGATGCTCAGGCAAGTCGCCTAAGCTCTCTGCCATATCGACGTTTTTGGCCAAGGTCTGCACGCACAACGTAGCAAGGCTCTTCGTGCCAACATCGCCGTCGAGAATTCGACTTTGCACGGTACGGCGGGACCCGATGCCGCCCGCCTGCCGCCGAGGGGCTTTCTTCTTGGGCTGCCTATTTCCTTCGCGCTCCTTGGCCACCTTGCGGCCGCAAGCTGCACATAGTAGCCCGCCTTCGGGACCTGCAACCGAGTACGGCGTGACAGTGAACCTTTTGCCGCAAATCTCGCAATTCTCCATTTGTCCGGGAAGCGGCGCATGTCTCTCTTCAAAGATAGCTCGAGCTATCTCATCGTCGTCGTCAGAGTCAACTGCGTCCTTCTTGCGCTTTTTGAAAGCCTTTGATTCTTTGATCTTCTCGATAGCCTTCTGTTTCTCTTTCTGCTTCTTGGTAGAGGGTCCAGCCTCCGGTTGAGGGTCATTGTTGTGCGCAAGACCAGCCGACGAACTTGGGCCTACCTGTGTTGCATCTTCGTTCTCCAGAGCTGCAGAATCAGTCCCATTCTGGGCAGCAGCTGCCTGACGCCTTTGATCAGCGTCATCCCTGATCTGACGAGCTGAAATGTTGTGAGACTATGACAATTAGAATGTTACATCTTACGGCGTGAGAATAGCTCAGACTTACAGCGAGAAAGTCCGTCAAAGCCGATTGCCTACATCAATGGTCAGTACGAATACAACTGACAGGACCAATAAAATACTGACGGTCCTGTGATGTTGCGCCCTGCGCGTCGTTGGGGTTGATTGTTGTTCTGGTCTCCGGCCTGTCCGTCGGGATCATTTTGGCCATTGGCGCCAGTCGACTGGCGGTTTGATTGTCTCCTTGCCCTGTCGCCGTTGTGTCAGTTTAGTTCTGCAATATGGTTTCCCCTCTCAAATGTTCATATGAGCATGCATAGCTTACATGATTCTTGTTCTGTCTGATGCCGGCAGGAGTAAGCTACAGTGTCCCAAGGTAGATGCGTTCAATGAAACATGGATTCTCTGGTGAACAGTTGTTGGTACCTGGCGATACGGAATGATCGACCAATCCGCTATTAACCCAACAAAAAGAACGAAGGAAGAAGGGAAAAGGGTGAGGTGAAAGAAAAGCTAAATGCAAGTCTTGGCGCTCTCTGCTTCGTTTTAGCACTCGGGAGGACCTCGCATCGCAATTTTTCTGGCAAGACCCCTTAAGCTCAGGGTGGCAATTGTTGGAATCACCTTCTGGCAGGTACCTTGCGATTCCGTCTCAGTAGCTCATGCACTTGCGCGTAGTGGCCTCACAGTGTGTCGCGCCTCAGTCACGACGTCACGTGCGTTCCAGTGAGCTGGTTGACCAATATCCGCACTGTCTCCAGGCACGCAGGCGATTCGTCTAGATGGAGGGTTCGATACAACTGTCCGAACTCCGGGTGTGGTCCGAACGCGAGTCGCAAGTTTTGAAATCGCATCGAAGTTACTGTGACATACATATCCGAAGATTTAAACTTTTGCCTCTGACAGCCACCTTGACAAGTGTTTTGGATTTGTCAGACAAACTGTAGCGAAACGCGATAGCTGAATGTCCTTCAAAGCACTTGTAGAATCAAATGGTAACAGCGTGAGCCAACACAGTGCCCAACTCCACAGAATCAAGCAGGGGTTTAAATTTTTCCCGCTGTTCAACTCGCTGTACCCCACTGCAGCCTGCTGGAGCGCCCCCTGCAGCCCCCTGCTAGACGCCGATGTGGATGCCCCTGCAGGCACCGCGAATCGGCGCCTGCCCTGCCCAGAACGATTTATCGTAGCCAATTGCGCCTTCCAAAGCGATTGCCAGAATGCGACGAAGGGAGAGCCGGTGGCGAGTTTTGGCTTAGCGTGACTCGCCGTCTCAGTATTCGGTCATGGACTAAGCTAAGGGGATGAATTATCTTACTCTATCGACCAACGGCCACCGTGAACTTTGTCAGTCTGAACTCACTCCATCTTGAGCATCTCGGTTTTCTTTTTTTCACCCGTCACCTTTTCTTCATTTGCAGTTGCCCTTCTCCGTCTTTTTGTGCGATACAACCTTGGGCTTCTGCGATTTTGTTTGTCTGACCAACTGCGTCTATCCTTTTCTTTCTCCCGATCTGTACTTCTTTTGCCCAGTTTCCCGGCTTTCTTTGCCCACGGATTCTAGCAGAGTATTGGCGAGTTGCTTTTCCTCAAAGCACATTACCAGAAACCTTCCCACTGTCATTCTCTAAGCACTTATCCCACCGTGCCTAGTCGAAGACAGCTGAAATCGAGGCGGGTTTTCAGGCGGAATCAGGTTCAAGTTGCTTGTGTCGACATCTTGACTCTACTCATCAATTTTGCAACGTCGGTCTTGTAAAATCCTCTCTAGCCATGCCGCGAGGGCGACCATCTTTTCGGTCTAGTGCCGGTGTAGAACTTACGGGAAATGGTAACAAAGACAACCATCACTCATTCCGCACTCAAAATGCTGACCTTCGAACAGCTGGGGTCGATCAATCTGAGCCTAGCACCGGACGACTCACCCGGTCAAACTCATCTTTCAGTCTGTTTACCAATGCAGACTCCAATATCGCCAGAGGCTCTGACCAGCAAGCTAAGCGTCCAGCAGGCAGACTTCGCAAGTCTGCTCCCACAGATGCGTCACTTTCCAACTTCACAGGCTCTTTGGCCTCCGAGCCCATGGCCGAGCCCTCACCTCGAGGTCGCGGTCGGCCTCGTAAGAGTCAAGTTGTGGAAAGCGAGTCATCAGCAGTGACTTCTGGCAATGTCTCTCCTAAAAGCGAGTATTCCACACCGGCAACGAGCAAGTTTCCAACGCCAAACGCTACTGATGTCCCCGGCTCCTCCAAAGCACTGAATGCATCATCGTCACTTCAGGTTCAGCTTCCTTCCCGCGCTCTCCGCGCCGAGAGAGCTTCTCGAAATAGCAAATTTTCCATGAAGTCAAGTTCAAGAGCCAGGAGGTCTTTCGTGGAGGATAGCGAAGATGACGATTACTACTCCGATGACTCCCCAAGCGCGCAGCTTGCCCGCGACCTTGAGAAGGAGGACGTGAAGAGTATCCAGGCCCAGGCAGCGAATGGATCGTCCATTCGCAGAGCTCCGATTGCTTCAGTGCCACAACCTGCAGTCTCAACCACTACCCCTATCAAGACGCGGAAACGTGCCAGAGCATCTACTGGCTCTAGTTCTAAAGCGATCCAGCCCTCAAAGCGGACCAGGGTCATTGAAGATTCTGAGGACGATTTAGCCATGGAAGATAACGACGAAACTATTGCACGCAGACTTCAGAATGAAGAGTATACTCGCGAATCAGATGATGAAGTATCGAGCGCGTTGTCTGAGGCTCCCGAGGTGGAATCCTCTGATGAAGATCTACCCCTTTCGAAGACCACTCGTTCGTCGGTGCGAAAAAGGGGACGCAACACTCAGCATATCGCATTGACCGAGGACGATGACGAAATCGAGCAAATTGAGCAGGCCGTTCCTCCTGCTGGTAGCGACACAGAATTTTCCGACTCTGTCTCCCCTGGCCTTTCCGGTGGTAGCGACTCCGAAGCTGGCTCTGACGATGCACATAGAGCTGAAATGGGTCGAATTGCTTCCCATCGTCGAGCTTACCGGCAACCCAGTAGCAGAGGCCGAGTTGCCACAGAGAGAAATCGTCTTGAGCGCAATCACCCCGAGATTAAGACCATGTGGGATGACCTGGAAAAGATGCCTGTGCTTAAAGTAGGCAAAGCTGAGCAACCGCAAACTATCTCGCGTAGACTCAAACCATTTCAGCTGGAGGGTCTTGCATGGATGACAGCCATGGAACAGGCAGAATGGAAAGGCGGTCTCCTGGGCGACGAGATGGGCCTTGGGAAAACGATTCAGGCTGTCTCGCTCATCATGTCTGACTATCCTGCAAAGCAGCCATCGCTGGTTCTCGTACCGCCAGTCGCTCTCATGCAATGGCAGTCTGAAATCAAGTCATATACCGACGGGACACTCAAAACTTTCGTGTTTCACGGTACTAACCAGAAGGCCAAGGGAATCACTGTCAAGGAGCTCAAACGATACGATGTCATCATGATGTCCTACAACAGTTTAGAGTCCATGTACAGGAAACAGGAGAAAGGGTTCAAGCGCGCTACTGGAATACACAAACAACAAAGTGTGATTCACGCCATTCACTTTCACCGCATTATCTTGGACGAGGCCCACAGCATCAAGACGAGAAGCACCATGACTGCCAAGGCCTGTTTTGCGCTCCAGACAGACTATCGCTGGTGTCTGTCAGGAACACCATTACAGAACCGTATCGGAGAGTTTTTCTCTCTAATCCGTTTCCTCAATATCCGCCCTTTCGCGTCCTACCTATGCAAGCAATGTCCATGCTCAACTTTGGAATGGTCTATGGATGAAGATAGAAAGTGTTCTCAGTGCAATCATAATGGTATGCAGCACGTCTCTGTCTTCAATCAGGAACTTTTGAACCCGATTCAGAAGTACGGCAATTTTGGACCTGGCCGTGCCGCATTCAAGAAGCTACGCATGATGACAGACCGCATTATGCTGCGCCGACTCAAAAAGGATCACACAAACTCTATGGAGCTTCCCGTGAAGGAAATCTTTGTCGATCGCCAATTTTTCGGAGAAGAGGAAAATGACTTTGCCAACAGTATCATGACCAATGGACAGCGCAAGTTCGACACTTACGTTGCCCAGGGAGTTCTGCTGAACAATTACGCGAATATCTTCGGTTTGATCATGCAGATGCGGCAAGTCGCCGATCACCCAGATTTGATTCTCAAGAAGCACTCCGAGGGCGGACAAAATGTCCTCGTCTGTTGTATTTGCGACGAGCCGGCGGAAGACACAGTCCGGAGTCGTTGCAAACATGAATTTTGCAGAGCATGTGTTGCAAGTTACGTTCGCTCCACTGAGGAGCCGGATTGTCCACGATGCCACATTCCACTTTCCATTGATTTGGAGCAGCCGGAGATTGAGCAAGATGAGAGTTTGGTTAAGAAGTCTTCGATTATCAATCGTATTAAGATGGAGAACTGGACATCATCGTCTAAGATCGAGCTCTTGGTCCACGAATTACACAAGCTCCGGTCAAACAACGCGACTCACAAGTCCATCATCTTCTCCCAGTTCACCACGATGCTGCAACTCATTGAATGGCGTCTTCGTCGAGCCGGAATTACTACGGTGATGCTAGATGGGAGCATGACACCTGCTCAACGACAGGCATCGATCGAGCATTTCATGGGGAACGTCGACGTCGAGTGTTTCTTAGTTTCTTTAAAGGCTGGTGGTGTAGCTCTCAATCTCACTGAAGCCTCCCGGGTGTTTATTGTCGATCCGTGAGTATTCCTTACTTTTAGATTTGGTCGCTATTGTTAACTAGATTGTCAGGTGGTGGAACCCAGCAGCAGAATGGCAATCTGCAGATCGTTGCCATCGAATCGGCCAAACCCGCCCTTGTACCATCACCCGTCTTTGCATCGAAGATTCTGTAGAGAGCAGAATGGTTTTGATCCAGGAGAAGAAGACGAATATGATCAACTCGACGGTCAACGCCGACGATAAGGCGATGGAGTCTTTGAGCCCCGAGGATATGCAGTTCCTCTTCCGAGGTTCCTAGTATACTGACGGTGGCAACGGGACTTCGAGCCGGCCTCCTCCCATCATGCAGAGGGCTATATACGACGTTTTTCTATTGGCTGTTACATTACATATGATTAGAACATGTTGGGCGTTATGGGATTAGCGATGGCGTAGAGAGGAGGCATTTTGGCCCAGCTGTGCACCAGAGGTTTTCGCCGGCTATAGAAGCCTCAGGTCTTCCTAGGCACAAATAAAGACGGCATTCCCATCCAGAGATGGAAAAGATACAGCAAAAATACCATTGTATGCCGAAGAACATAGCATCCTCAGACATGGAAAAAGGCACACGTTTGTCAACGTATCAGTGACTGGGATAAATTGCATCACTAGGCTCTATACTGTAAATTTTGTACTCTATAATATTCCACTAGAGAATGCTTCCATAGCCACAGATCCAAGAAGGGAATTGAGAGGAAGAGACGACATACACTGCCGAGAAAAAGCGTCTCCACGTCGATACCGCCAGAATTTTGCGTGTGCGCCTGGGTGAGGTCTAGTTTACAGACCCAGGAGAGCTCTGGCGCCAGGCTCGCTGCAGACATAGATGACATCGTGCGAGTTGGAGAAGCCATTGAACTGGGTGGCGGAACACTTGGTGTAAGCGCCCATGTCCTCAAAGTACAACCAGTCGCCGACATCGAGAATGGGATCAAAGCGGATGCTCTCGGCAATTCGGTCGATGCCGTCGCAAGTAGGGCCCCAGACGGAATACTCAACGCCTTCGCCGGCTGGGACAGAATTGCAGCCGGGAGTGTCGTACATGGTCTGGCCACCGGCGCGAAGGATTTTGGCGACGGGATTCTGGTGGTTAAACATAATGCTGGAAAAATTGCCGTAGACACCGTCATTGACATAAACCATGTAGCCCTTGCCATCGAGGGTGGGGTCCTCAACGGTGCGGCGAGCGATGATGTTGCACGCAATAGTGAAGGCCGAGGAGACGTAGTAGCGACCGGGTTCAGCAATGATGTCGACATTACAACCAGGAGGGAAGAACTCATTCAGAGCGCCATCAAGAACTGCAGCCATCTGCTCGAAAGTGTCACCACTGAAACCGCCTCCCACATCAAGGGTGCGCATGTTGTAGCCATGCTCGCGACCCTGCTGGAAAACAATATGGGCATCGCGAACAGCCTTGAAAAAGGCCATAGGATCGGAGGCGCCTGACCCGACGTGGAAGCTAACGCCAACGACATTGAGACCGAGCTCCCTAGCAAGGGCAAGGAGGCTCTCCGTCGTGTCCATGGCAGCACCAAACTTCATGCTGAGGCGGCACAGGCTGGAGGTGTCATCCGTCATGATGCGAAGGAAGAGCTCGGCGCCGGGATAGAGCTTAGCAATCTTGTAGAGCTCATCGGCATTGTCGAAGGTCATCTGTTTGACACCCACTGACTTGACGTAGCGGACGTACGAGTTGGTCTTGCAAGGCTGGGCGTAGATGATTCGCTCAGGGTCGGTACCCATGGAGAGGACCTGCTCAATCTCGGTTTTGGAGGCGCAGTCAAAGCCGGTGCCAAGCTCGGAGAGGAGCTTGAGGACCTTGGGGTCGGGATTGCACTTGACGGCGTAGAAAGGCTTGACGCGAGGTAGATTCTTCTTCCAGCGCAGGTGCTGGCGGTATACGTCGCCCAGGTCAGCGACGTAGAAGGTGTCTTCGTCACCGGGGTCGCACATCTCGTGGTCGATAGCCTGGACGCGCTCATGAAGAGCATCGCCAATTAGCTGCTTCGGGTCGATAGTGATATTCTTCTTGAAGACATCATGGGAAAGTATAGTAGGCTCCATAGAATAGGAGCGCGGTTTCTTTATAAATCCATGATGAGGGGTCTGAATTTGACAATCAAGAGCAGCAGTTGCCATTACCATATCCCAGGTGTTGACCGGGTGTCGATTGGGGAGTAAGAGGATGATGCCTGCGGTTGAGACGACTCGTAACCAGGAAAAGAGAATCAGGCTCACGCACACAAAAAGTTGGTGAGGTGAGTGCTGAAAACCGAAGGTATCGGTGCGAAGGTGAAAGCTTAACTCTTTGGTTAAGCAGGGTATTAGGGCGGTCGAAAGCGGTAGCAGACTGATCCCTCAATGGATTGGCGAGGCCTCCTTGACTCTCCCTCGGTGAGAGGAAGAACCACAAGGTTCCTCTTATGCGGCAGCTGGCGGTTATTGGGAATCGGCGGGGACTGGTAGGGGGTTCGTCGGCCTTGGCCGAAAACGAAGTAGAGCAGGTCGGCGAAGTTAAGTGCGCTCAGCAGAGGAGACTCCTGGAGGAGGGATAGCGTTGATGATGTGGCTGGGCTTGCGCAGGCTGAAATCTCGGTCGCTGACGATAGCTACGGCCTCGAGAGCCGTGTTGGAGGCGGTGCCTTTGAGAACGACCAAAGGCAGTCGATGGAAGTTTCAAAGTGGTCTGTAAAGGTTATGGGTTAGCATTGACTCGTAGAGATAAGACCTGATTAGAAAAGCTGGACGAGGACTCCGAGGCTGCCGGCTTCAGGCCTCCCATGACCGTGGGGACGACGAGTGACGGTGAAGAATCTGGCAGTGCTCGAATCGATGTCGTAGTGCGCCAAGTGAGTAGACAGAACAGGATAACTCACTGGAGGAGAAAGCGTCCAACACGTTTTAAAACTGAGCTAGAGGTGTCGCCTAGGACAACAAGTTGCAACAAGTAATTGCGGTTGAAGGTTGAGGTCTGGGTATGTTGTGATCGGGCAGACGTTGTACAGCGTGACGCTTGATGGGAGCGGATAGAATTGTGGTGGGTGGAGGGGCAGAGCTTTTTTATTTCGTCCCACTGGCGGGTCGTTCCTTCAGGTTGGACTGGAGAAAAGCTCTACCGCAGAGTCCGCAGGCACACACTGTCAGGCACCCACTAAAACAAATGCACTAGTGCAACTCTGCCCAGGGGCACCACCGCTATGATGCGCTGGGGGGCCACTGCAATGATGCAGACCGCAACCAACAACCCACTTATAGTAGGTACGGAGTACGTCGACCACCCACCCCATGCGCTTTAGGGTGAGAACTTAGGCCAGAGAAGAAAAAAATACGCCCAGCCACGCACTGCGCACGAAAGTGTACGGCGAAGGTACGTACATTCGAGTTTGAACTCGAAGCCTGAGTTACAAAAGGTCAAAAATTTTGCCTCTGGCCCCGCAGAAAATTCTCCCATACCCAATGCAGCTTCGCCCATTCGCCAATCCTTGGCAGCTTCGTCGGAACCTCCCATCTCCTGCGTCTGCTAGGGCAGTACCTGGCTTGCTGGCGCGTTCCTGCCCAGGCAGCTCGTACCCGCGTATCATCCTCTTCTCGGCGTGTTGCCATGCTGCACGGTATCTCGATCCGAGCTTTCTTACGGCCGTGAAAGACCATGGCACAAGTGGGATTGCTTCTCCATACCCGCACAAAACCAAATGGCGGTGCGCCGGTAGTATGTACAAGGTAGCAGGCTACAATGTCACATAGGAACAAACTTCAATACATCAGACAGACCGCAATTCTGCACATCAAAACAACGCATCAATCACTCCCAGTTGGTAGATCCGGACTTCGTGCCGGGCTGTTCCTGTGCTTGAGCCAATATACGCCACCCGCAGACATATATATTATATAAGTGCTGGTAGTGATTACCATCGCCCGCTCGGAATCTCCGGCCTCTAGGCAGGATTCCCAGCCTTCACTCGTCGGGTCTGTGGTCCTCGCTACAGGTACTGACAAACAGGGAGCCCATACTTATCCATACTTGCACTTGAACTAAGCCAATACATACAATAGCCAAGGAATCGCACTATGGGCGCACTATGGGCCCCAAGCACGTCACCACTCGTTATTACCTCTTCGTTGATCGTTGTGAGCCATCTGAACCGAATTGCAAGTATGGTGCCTCACACGCTCTGCGCCGACCTTACTCTCCGAATATGTATGCAGCTTTGAGGTAGTTCAGTATACGATGGGGGCGCCTCACCTCATTATAAAACGGCAAATACCTGTGTGAATTACACTAAAAGCAGCCAATCACCAACTCACCGCAAGACGGGATGGGCATTCATCCCCTCTTGAGTCTTTGGTCCCCCTTTTGGCCCACGTACTTTCCTGGCGCTCTTTACTATGATGTGGGTGACATGTCAAATATCCAGGACAATTGGCAATGCAGGACATGTTAAGGGCGCCTTTCATCCTTCCATTCCACCGTTTGGGTCGTGCGGCGTGTCTAGCTCTTAGAGTACCCATTCAAATTGTGGCTCCAGTGACGTATGTAGTGAGACAATTTGAGAATAAAACTACTAAATAGTAAAATACCATTGCTTTGAACAAATTGAGCAGCATAGATACTAGCTAGGATCCCCATCCAGGTAGTATGCAAAGCCTCAAAGAGAACGAGTGGGATAGTATATCACGAAATACGGCGCCGAGGCATGTACTCTACTTTTTAGTCCGGTAATCCAAGGCTCAAGGAGCTTCCGGTTCTGATAAAGTGAGCGGGACCCGGCTCATCTTACAACAAATCTTGTGCCGCGGGTGCTTGTCAAAGTACCAGTCACGGTGCTCTAAAAGACCCTGCAGGACAGACATAGTTGAGGACGAATCCGGGGATTACAAGTTTTATTCTCGCGTTGCTCTGTGGTCTTAATGCCATTAATGATCGGCAATAAGATGTATTGTATCTTAACGCTTTCGTACATTGGCAAAGCACGCGAGATGGAGGATAACCCCACCATTCGTTTCACGGAGATATCTTGTGAGCAGAGTTGTCGTAATCTATGTAATATCTATGTACAGCGAGCAGGTGTTGCCCTTGAAGGTTCATGCAAGATGGTTCCATATCGACCATCCATGCCATGCTGCCAATTGCGTCAAGTATGCGGATGAACCTATGCCTCAGCCGGCTTGACATCCATGTCACGGATTGTCCACTTGTTGTCGACCCAAGCCTGCTTCTCTCCCAGGAATGCTGTCCTTTCCTCGCCCTTCTCGACAGCGTCGACAAGGTACTTCTGCGCAACGTCCTGGACCTGCGCCTTGGTGACGTCAAGGAGCTGCTCACGCTTTTGCTGCCTCATTTCCTCGGTGATGCCGGACAAGAACTTGGACATGCCCTCTTGGTTAACAGCCTTGGGCGCATCCACGCTCTGGAAAACGGAGATCTTGGCCTCCTCAAGGTCGCGGTCTGTCCACTCCTTATCGCGTGCCCAGCGACCAGCACCACGCATAATGCTCAGCGTGTTTTGAGGGTTGGGGTCGCGGTACGAGTAGAAGCCAAACAGACCGTCCAACGCCTTGGAGTAGGCTCCACCTCCGTAAGCACCCCCCTTCTCACGAATCTCGTGATGCAGATGCTTGTGCGTCAGCAGCTGCGACAGAATCTGCAAGGGTGCTTGATCAGGAGAAGCGTAAGAGCTCGTGGAGACCGAAAGTCCGCCGTAGTACACCTGGTAGGGTAGAGGGAAGAAGGTCTTGCTGTCCTGAGACAGAGGTTGAGGGGTAGACGTCTGCGGTGCGATACCACCTTGTGGTAGTCCGGCGATGAAATTTTGTAGAGAGGCAGTGTTGTCTGACGCGCTCTCGGAGCCACATGTGATCGCGGTCCGCATGTTTTCGTTTGCCAAGGCAAAACTCTGAATCTGCTTCAACTTGCTGATTACGTCTTGTAGACCGTCGGACTCCGGCCGGCTCGCCAAAGATGTCACCAACTTTACTTGCGACAAACCAGCAACTTGCTGTCTTAACCAGGCACTCCTGGTCAAGTTGGACTCTGCGTAGCCCATGGCAAATCGATGTCCAGATGATGCAATGTCATTGACAATGCCATCGGATGATGCCTGCAGCAGTTGTCGGATACGAAGCGCGGCCTCAGGGCTGTCAAAGTTGGTTTCCAGGACGAGCTTTCGTAGCAAATCATACATGGCAGGGACGTTACGATCCAGTGCCATACCGGTGAAAATGATACCTTCGCTGGATTGTTCGAAATCGGTGGGGGATGGTGTAGAATGATACCCGACAGACACACCTCCTGTCTTGAGCTTTATGAGGTCTTCTAGCTGCTCCATTGTCATATCCTTGGTTCCAAGGCGCATAATGCTGTCGGTAAACAGGGGTATCAGCTCACGGAGATCATCTGGGAGATTCTCCAATGTGTTGATCGCACGGAAGTAGGTCAGCCCGTTCGTAGGCGCCTCATGCCATTGCACTGAGACGTTGCCAACCTTATCGTCGCGAACGATGACCGGGTCCTTCGATCGGGGAATATCTTTGACGTGCACCGTGGGAAGACAGCTGAGATCCTCCGTATTTGTTTTGTTCTGCTCCACGAGCAGATCCTGCTCCTGTTTCTCGAATTCGATACGCGCCTTCTCTTCGCCACCAGCCTTCTCAACCGCCTCGCCGATCATGGTTGAGAGACGTTGCTGCTCTTCCTTAGCCAGCTCATCCCCGTACGTGGTGGAAGGAGCCATAGTGAAGGTGAGGGTGTTGTCGTTCAGGAGATACTTGTCAATTAAACCCTCCAGGTATTGACCTTCGGCCAGCTTCTCTTGGAAGCGAGTCAAGGTGTCGTTCCATGCCAGCGAATCAAAAGGATCAACACCGTTGAACCACTTAGGCTTGAGCCTGTTAAGCATAGAAAAGCCAAAGTTGGCAGTCTTATGCTTCAAAGAAAGCTCGAGTTGGTGAAGAGAGCCGTCGATCTTGGTCTTATCGAATCCCTTATCACGAACATCGCGAAGGATCTCCTGTACCCTAGCCTTGAGCTTGGGCACATCTGCCTCTTGTACTCCCGTCAAGCCGATGGAGAAAATGCCCCGCTTTGCTGAGCTATCATAGCCGGCATTGGGACTCCAATCAGCGCCCATGCCTGTTTCCACCAGGCCTCTGTACAACGGCGAACCGTAGCCGTCCATCAGCAGAGTGGAGAGAAGAGCGATAGAGAAAGACTCGAGGATATCGGTAGTGTCGCCTGTAACCCAAGAAACAGATGTTTTATACTGCCTATCCGCGTCCACCAAAGGATCCAAAGGTCCATGCAGGGTGATCTCCCTGGGGCCAGTGAGCTCCAACGGCTCATGAATCTTCCGGTCCACAGAGATCTTCTCAAAGGCCTGGAGACGAGCATCAACTTCCTGAAGATGGTCCGCTAGAGGCATGTCGCCGTAAGTGAAGACTTTGGCGTTGCTGGGGTGGTAATGGTCCGCGTGAAATTTCTTCAGTTGCTCATACGTAAGGTCGGTGATCTTCTGAGGGTCGCCGCCAGAGTTGTTGATGTCGGGGAAGATTTGATCTTGGAAACGAATGTAGTAAAGATATCCAGCATCCGACATCTGTCCTTTCATCTCATTATAGACAACACCTTTGAAGACCAGCTTCTTACCCTCCTTGTCCTCCGCTAGGGGGTTTTCGGGGCCGATACGCCATCCCTCCTGTGTGAAGTCGGTCTCCTTGAGCAGAGGATTCAGAGCCGAATCGAGGTATACAGCCATGAGGTTTTTGAAATCTTGCGCATTCGTTGTGGCGAAAGGGTAGAAGGTGTGATCTGAAGCTGTGAATGCGTTCATGAAGTTCGAAAGAGTCCTCGGTAGCATCTTGAAGAAAGGATCTCGAATAGGATATCTTCAGACCTGTCAGCGCGGTTCAAATAAGGATATGATAGCATGACCTACTTTTGGCTTCCGCAAAGCGTAGTGTGCTCCAGGATGTGAGGGATGCCTGTATCATCTGGCGGGTTTGTCTTGAAGCCAATGGAGAAAACATTGTTACTATCGTCGCGGGCGATGTGTAGGTAGTCGGCGCCAGTCTTGTCGTGCTGCAGATGCACAGCAGTGAGTTCTAGCTCAGGTACGTGCTTTGATCGCACAAGAGTAAAGCCATGGAGCTTATCACCAGCCTTGGGAAACTGAGACAAGTCAGTCACGGCTTTGCGCGCCGCGCTGGCTGCGTTGCGCAACATGATGAATCGCGAATGTCAGAAAATTAAAGGCAGAATATATGAGTACAAGATAATACAAAATTGTAGGAATCCAAGATATGGAAAAGAGAGACGGGAAGTGATAACATTAAGAAAATTCGCACAGAATTGGTACAGGTCTAGCAGTTGTTGTTAGCGCTGCATTTTCGTCAAAGGGTGCTTAGAGGTCGGACTCCATGACGATCGGCCCCAAAACTTTTGCGGATGACTGGCACTGCGGTAGCTTGCATGAGGTGGACCCTGGCCGCAAGCCAGATTCTTAGTAATCCTAGCTCGACTCTGGGTGCCGGTGCTCTCGGGCTCCCCCAGCTGGCTCAGGTAAGTCTGAAGGGACCGCTAACTTGGAAAAATGGGTGGAGCCCAGTTGCAACAGTGCAGTGGAGGCTCGTTCTCAAGGGACTTTATCGATTTTACCAAGTCAGTTAGTAGTAGTATTGCTGGATAAACTGTGCCTCCGATCTTCCAGTGACCAGCGTTAGCGGCCTTAGCAAAAGGTTTAGTGGCTGCATCACCACCACGAAGAAAACCATCCACAACCTCCGTCTGCCCGCCTGGAACCAACGAGTCGACAAAGATTTCTAGGCGTGGTTGTATAGTCGCACAGGGAGCCACATTGTGCATCATCTATCTTCATATACTAATTCACTATTTTTGAGGCTGGTAAGCTCTCTTTCCGGCGGGACCGACCTCAGGCGTTGGCGTTGAGGCTTCAACTTGAATCATTGGCGCGCTCTAACCGTTAGATCATGCAGGTTTGGCAACACCGTTATATTCTTCGAACGCCATCCCAGCGAGCCTTGCCGCGCTTCCTTTGCGCCAGACTGCTATCCGATTGCGGCATCGAAGACCCGCGATACAGCCGCCCTTTCATCTCACATTCGATGTGACGCCGGGGCTGCGTACCACTGCCCTTGTGACGCAACGACTTTGCCCACCGCCATTGCCGACATGCCTTCCACGCAAGTCGAATCGGCCTTGACTAACGGTCATGACGACATTTCACACGCCGGCGCTGCTTCCAGCAAGAAGGCAGGCTCTAGCAAGAGTAAGAAGTCAGCGACAAAGACAAACGATGAGGCCACACGACTCCTTCAGGCTAGGATATCTCAGCTAGAGCAGGATGCTGCCGGCGAGAAGGATCAGGAGCTTGAGATTGGTGAGTCCACCATGGGACAATGTCATCCGGAGAGGATTTCCCTCCAGGGGACGTACGGTGGTTTGACTAACATGTCGCTCAGAGCGCGAAGTTAAGCGCGCGAATCGCGATCTCATGCAACAAGTGTCGAAGATGGACAACATGCAGAAGATTGACTACTTGACGAAGCGATCCAGCGAACTCTTGGCCGATATGCGACGCCTTGAGAAGGAGAATCAGAAGAACAAGCGACGCGGAGATACTCTTCAAAAGGAACGCGACAACAGCCGCAGCGAATTGAGCAAAACCAATGGACTCAAGGAGAAGCTGGAAAAGCTGTGTCGAGAGCTTCAGCGGGATAATAACAAGATGAAGGTTGGTGATGACTCGAGGCGCGTCAATATGGGATGGACACTGATGTCGGGCTCCGATAGAACGAGAACAAGGAACTGCAGACAGCCCAAAAGCGTAACAGCGCGGCCTGGGATGAAAAGTACTCCAATGTTCTCCTTAAGTTGGAGGGCATACAAGAGGACAAGGATACTCCGAAGAAACAGGTGGTGGACATGTCGATGGACGAGCTGTAGGATGCCTGGATTCTGGCTGCTTTCCTGGACCCTTTTTTTTGCTAACTTGGGAACAGCTTCAAATCGCGATTCAAGTCCTTCATCGATCAGTACGAGTTGCGCGAATTACACTTCCATTCTCTGATGCGGACAAAAGAGTTAGAAGTTCAATATCACATGGCACGTTACGAGCGAGAGAAGAAGACAGCTGAGGGTGAAACCTCCAAATCCCGCCAACTCCAAGGCCAGGTGCAAGCCTTCACGAAAACAGAGACCGAGCTGAGAAACCAGCTCAATGTCTACGTGGACAAATTCAAGCAGGTACCTACGAGAGCTCAGTCCTCGCCTTAACGGCTTGCAAATTCGGCTAACAGAATCTTGCAGGTCGAGGATACATTGAACAACAGCAATGATTTGTTCCTTTCATTTCGCAAGGAGATGGAAGACATGTCTAAGAAGGGCAAGCGACTTGAGAAGGAGAACGAAGGACTCAAGCGACAGAAGGAGGCGACGTCTGCCAACATCCTTCGCATGGCAGAGGAGCGCCAAGAGTGGAAGAGCCGAATAGAGGCTGCCAACAAGAAGTCACAAAAGCTTATGGACATTGTGCAGGCGATGCAGCAGCAAGGACGAGCCGTTCCCCCGAACATGGTTAATACGATGAATAGCGCCTTCTCCGACAATCAAGCTAGCAGTAACGGAGGCCCCGGCGTCGAAGATAGTGACTACTCGGCTGAAGGGGACGAAGAACTTGGGAGCGAGCCGGGCGAAGATGAAGACGAATACGACGAAGACACGGAGGAGGACATCCCTGCAACCGAAGCAAGTGCACCTGTAGCATACGGTCCGGAGCGACCCCCTCAGCAGCAAATCCAGCAGCCTCAACAGAGTGTGAACGGGCACTAGAGGTCCCGAACGACGAAAACTGAGCAGATTGGCGAGCAAGGCTCCCTGGCGGACGATTTCTTTGATCGAGAAAAGTTCTTTAGTTTCATGGACGAGGCTCTCAACCAACCCGACCATTTGACTAAGGTCTTGTTGGACCTGTTGCCTCCGGGATCCCAGATACCCGACTTTGCGAGTATGGCACGAGAACATCGATTCGAAGCTTTTCGCGAATCAGTAAGGAGCCATTTGCCTCCTCTAGAATAGTCTTTCTGTTCTTGACAGCCTGAGGCCTGTCCATCGAGCTCAAGGACGCGTAGCTCGTTGACCAGCCGAGGGGTCTGCTCTGTATGAAGCCATCAATTAGCTGCTGCTAGTTGCTGGAATTGTCGTGTTTAAAGTATGGTTGTCTCGCGCGTGCGATGTAGTAAATACACAACATGTTTAAAATGATATTATCGCAGCCACGAATCCCAGTATCAAGGATCACCTATATATCAACGGCATGCTGTGTAACGTACCATACTTCAATCTGGTATAAGTAATCGCGATGGTCTGGTATGAGCAGTGTTAGGCGGTTTAGCCAAGCTCCCCAGCTACTGATACTACTACGGAGTAGTGGTAAGTACATGGTTCATGGCGTTTGGCAGTTTGGCGGCGCAGTGCAGCTACGTAATCCGCCAGGTACAACGCCCTCCCGCCGCGCTAGGGTGACACGCCGCACGACCCCATTAATACGAAGACACCTTTTTAGGACACTTCATCACCATTCTACTTCTAGCATCACCAGCACCACCACCAAAGTTCAAAGTCATTGTACAAGATATCACAATGGACTTTCTTCAGGTATGCGCCTATTGCAACTCACAACCGAACCCCCATGTAACTCTTCAATGGCTCAAAACTGACATGCGGCTCCCCCCAGCGGCTCGCGCGGTTCCTCGACCGCCCGCTCTTCCCATGGAAGAAGCTCATCATGGGGTTCTCTATAGGCCACTACGTCTTCGAGTCATTCCTCACCCTCCGACAGTACCGCGTTCTCCAGCGTTCCAAGCCACCTGCTGTTCTCGCCAAGGAAGTAACCCCCGAGAAGTTCGAAAAATCGCAATCCTACGGCCGCGCCAAGGCCATTTTCTCTCTGTTTGACAGCCTCTGGGACCAAGCCCAAAACCTCGCCTTCATCCACTACGACGTCCTCCCCAAGCTCTGGTCCCTCACCGGTGCCTTCATGCTCAACTGGGCCCCTGATCGATTCTCCGGCGAAATCAGCCACTCTATCGTCTTCGTTCTCACGTTCCTCGCTATCCAGCAAGTCCTCAGCCTGCCGTCCCGGCTTTACTATACCTTCGTCCTCGAGCAGAAATATGGTTTCAACAAGCAGACGCCCGGTCTCTTCATCGGCGACATGATCAAGACCAACGCTCTCACCGCTGTCCTCCTGCCTCCCATCCTCGCCGGCTTCCTCAAGATTGTTCAGAAGACGGGCAACCAGTTCTTCTTCTACCTCTGGGCTTTCGTCGCTGGTCTCCAGGTGTTCATGACCGCCGCCTACCCGACCTTCATCCTTCCTCTCTTCAACAAGCTGTCTCCGCTTCCCGAGGGCGAGCTCAAGACCATGGTTGACGACCTTGCTGCCAGCCTCAAGTTCCCCCTGCACGAGCTCTTCGTCATTGACGGTAGCAAGCGCAGCGCTCACTCCAACGCGTATTTCTTTGGCCTCCCCTGGAAGAAGCACATCGTTCTCTACGATACTTTGATTGAGGGCAACGAGCCCGATGAGGTCAGGGCTGTTCTCGGACACGAGCTGGGCCATTGGAAGCTCGGTCACACTACTCGTTTGATGCTCATTGCTCAGGTATGACAGTCTTCACCACGCCATTCTAATTGATCTAAAAGAGACTAATATTTAAACCTCTGCAGACTCATCTCTTCTATGTCTTCACCCTTTTCTCCGTCTTCATCAACAACGCCTCTCTCTACTCGGCCTTTGGCTTCAACATTGAGCGCCCCATCATCATCGGCTTCCTTCTATTCAACGACGCCCTCTCCCCCATGGACACCGTCGTCAAGCTGCTCATGAACATCATCACCCGCAAGTACGAGTTCCAGGCCGACAAGTTCGCCATGGATCTCGGCTACTCCACCGCGCTCGCTCGTTCCCTGCTCAAGCTGCACACCCAGAACCTCAGCAGCCTCGACGCCGACCCCATCTACGCGAGCTACCACTTCTCGCACCCCCATCTCACTGAGCGCCTCAAGGCTCTGGGCTGGAAGGGTGACGAGAAGGTCAAGGGCGTCACGCTAGAGAAGCAGAATGACGAGGGCGTCGTCAAGGCCAGTGGTCGCGACGAGCTTTGAAAGGTTGTGGGGAGGATATTTGAGTAAGAGTGATACTTTTTAGGTTCAAATCATTCGATTAGATCTTTGGGGTGGAGGACAGAAAAGACACTGATAGAGACGCAAAGACGTGCGTTGCAGAGTTATCTGATAGATGGGTTCCTATACAAAGGAACAGATATCAGGTTTGTACAACAGTAAAGGAAAGAAATGCTAGACACTCTACTGCATTGCCCTCAACGAGCCAGCTTTTCCCAACTTGTGTGATTACACCTTTAAAATCAGACCATTTGTTGTGCGTCTCTTGCATCTATCATCAGGAAGCTGTAGAATCTATAGCAATGCAGTACACACAACTCACTTTTCTTTAGCGTGACGCATTACTGTCGCTGTCTGAGTCCCCTGAATCATCTTCACCCTCCTCATCATCCTCATCGTCCTCTTCGTCGTCCTCTTCATCGTCCTCATCTCCGGTCTTGAGACCGTAGTCATCGTGGAAGTAGCTCAGCTCGCGTGTTTGCACCTTGTATCCACTCTCCGTAAACGCCTTTTCCAGACCCTGTTGAGGATATTAGCACTGAGTCACTCGCAAAAACACAGCAACAAAAGAAAAAAAATTACAAGTGCGGAGACAAGGAACTTCATGACACAAAATCGCGAAGAAACGTACCTCTTGCATGATCTTGGCGCAAGTGACAACCACATTGCTTTGCCCCGGCTCGAAACATGCCAGGATCATGTCGCGCATGACGGTCTTCATCTCCTCCACACTAACATCTCGGACCTGTTGCAGGATCTTCTTGTTCCAGTCCTTCGGCAAATCGCGAACGACGGCGTTGACAAAGTTCTGCTGAGCTGCGGCAGGGGTCGTCGCCTGCTCATCGGCGAATGCACTCACAATCTGACCGATAGTTCCCTCAAGAAGATGCTTGTCGACCTCGACCTCGCCGGTAGCAATCTTACGAATGGCATCTCGGGAAGCGTTGATTGCTTTGAAGGCGTCCGGCGACCGGTAGACGGAGTATGTGAGCGTGCCAGAGTTGACGGTGCGGGAAAAGTGAGAACCATAGGCGTACCCAGCACCGCGCACAGCGTTCCAAAGAGGGCCTTCGACGGTCTCGAGGTAGCCAACGGCAACCATAAGAGCCGGGAGTCTAGGATCAGAGAAAGATGAAATACCGGGAGCTGTGTTTACGGCGAAAGAGCTGTCCAAGGTTGTCATGGGAACAATGACAACGCCCACGGAACCGGGTTTCTTGCCTTCGTCGTTAAGCACGCTTGAAGGCTTGACGATAGGGACCATCTCCTCCTTGGGCTTCAGCGAGTTGGACAGAATATCCCAAGACTTGAGCGGCTCTGGGAGCTTCTCCAGAGAGGCAGTAATCAGGATTCGCATGTTGTCGAATGTGAAGAGCGAATTGCGCAAATCGTTGAACCACCCCACAACCTTCTCAGGATCGCTCGCCAGCAGCTTCTTGAGGCGCTTCAAATAGACAGCCTTTACAAGCGTCCGCTTACATACTGACATGGCAGACCGCTGGATATGAATGGCAGCATCAATTTCGCTTGACATGGCGCGGCCGTCCCGCTTAGCTTCCGGGATATCAGCCAAGGCCTTGGTGATAGCCGCTTTGAGTCGCACTGGGTCGAAAATGGAGTCGAATGCCATGGTCCGGAACCATTCGATGGCGGCCGCATACTTCTCAGGCTCTACAGATAGGCTGATCATGATGCTGTCGGCGTCACCCAGAGCGCGAGCAGAGCTAATCCCGTAACTGATAGTATCGCGTTCAAGCTCCATGACGACCTGCTCGAAATTGATCGTTTCTCCATTGCGCTTGATGTGAGTGTTGAAGAAGTTATCGCTGAAAATGGGCATCAATGGCTTTAGCTCGAGAGGAACGTTGGAGGTCCCAAGATGCAATGTGATGTGCACGAAATTGCTCTGGACGTCTTCGAACTGGGTGAAAAGCGGAAGCTGGCCTGCGGATTTTGAGTCAAGAAGCTTCTGTGCAGGACCTTCACCCAGACCTAGTGAACGTGCATACCCAGCTCTGGCCGTGCCAGACTCGATGAAGTGGATAGACTCTGTGCCGGGGACCTCCCACCGGTCCAGAACTGCAGGGGGGATGGGCTCCTCATTCTTCTTCTGTGCGGCCTCGAGCTTTTCTCCAAGCTCCTTCAACCCTTTCTCCCCCAGTTCTTCTCTTCGTTTGGCAATGCGGGCCTCCTCTTCGTTCTTCAATTTGGTCGCAAGTTCCAGAGAAGGTTTGCCAAGAACCGATACGTGTTTGGCATCTGCCATCCATTTGCTCAATAAGTCGCGCCACTGCTGTTCTGTCCAATTCTCGAGAACATCGTATTCTTGAAGGTTCTGCAGGTCCTTCAGGGTTGAGCCGTCGCGTTTACCGAAGAGATAGTCAGTGATGATATTCGTGGCATAGAAAGCCTCAGAGACCTCAGCCTGAAACTTGACTCTGCGCTTCTCGCGCAAGATGCACTCGCGCATATAGTTCATATCCAAAGGCTTAGAAGCCACATCTTTGAGCAACTCAAAAAGTCTCTTTTCCACAAACTCAAGCTTCTCCGTGGCGACACCGGTAGGCTGTAGCCATATCACTGTGCTTGGCCGTAAATCCGTCCAGTAAATGATAGCGCTTGCAAGCTCTTCACGTTCCACCATGATATTCTCGAGAATCGACACAGAGGAGCCGCAGAGGTAAGTTAGGAGAATACTCAAAGCTGTTGTGGCAACTATGTCGGTGCAGTCGGGTCCGAAGAACCCGACAAGAATCTCACCAACGGACTCATCTTCTTCGGGAAACTCGGCAGTAGTCACCACAGATTCGTTCAGAGCCGGTGGCTGGGCAGAATCAACCCAAGGTCTACAATCTGGTCAGCTCATGTCGCTTCCAAACAAACAAGGGGGCTTCGCGGCCTAGGGACAGACCTTTGGAAGGGAGCATCCATCGGAGGAATATCGTCCTTGATACTTTCCTCGAATTCGTCGAGAATTGAGAGCAAGTTCTCGTGGTTGGCCTCCCCAACAATGACGAGACAGAGATTACGAGGTTGATACATATCCCGATGGAACTGCTTGATGCGCTCGGGCGTAAGAACTCGGAGAGCTTCCATCATGCCTCCAGTCTCGTAGCGGAAGCCGACATTCTCGGGATAGAGAATACGACGAGCCTTCAAGTCCATGATCGTTGAACTCTCTGTCTGAACGCCCTGCATTTCGGAGTAGACAACACCGGCGTCATTGCCTTCGCCATCAATGTGCCAGACCTCGGTGACGATGCCTTCATCTGTAATGGTAGGGAGAATAATATGCTCGAGATAAACGGGGAGAACTTGGGCAAACCCGTCCCATCCTGCAGTGTCGAGGGTAAAGGCTGTGTGATCTGTGGCGGTCCAGGCATTGGTCATTGAATAAGCTCGTGATGAAAGCTTGTCGAGCAGGCCCTTATACTGGTAGCTCTTGGAGCCCATGAAGACTAGGTGCTCCAAGGTGTGAGGGGATCCTGAGTCGTCAAGGATTTCGGTGGCAAGCGTGAAGTAGCCATTGACTTTAGGACCTTCGCGATCCGCAACTACAACTTGCATGCCACTACGTTCAGAAACGTACTGGGTGATCGTACAGGGAGCATAGTCTGTTTCGAAACGCTGGACCTGACGGAAACCAGACTTGCTTGTTGCTGAGGGCATTTTTGCACGCGACAATCTATAGACGAATAAGAACTTGTCCAGAGCTGTAGGAGATGTCAAAAAGGCAAGACAAAGCAAATAAAGAGCAACAACAAGCTTAGAGTGACGGGATGAAGGTCGAAGATAGACAGCCAGTAAGGATAAGTATGTTTAGGGTAGGTAGTAGAGGGGATCGCAGCAGGGGGACTGACAGTTGCCAATACCAGTCCCGGATGATCAGATGAAGCTCTGTTGGGTCATGAAGAATCTGATAAGAGGCAATACCGAGAAGCAGAGCTCCAACAGCCAGGATCACATTCAAACTTTGCCTGTGTTGATGATACATGACGCACGGTAGAGTTGATACGACGACCCCGCCATTGCCGTATTGAAAGATCAATGTCGAACGCGGGGCACTTTGAAAGCATGCGACGAGGTATTGCTAGCTCGTTGAGAGAACAACACGAGAAATATATACTTACAGGTTGTAGCCAACAGTCGGAAATGGTTGCCTCGTGAGTGTGACACCACAGAAAAATGATTGGAAGAAGGTTCACACTGATGCCTTGAGGCAATGGGGGTGCTGTTGTCGCTGTCGTTGTCGCTGGTGATGTATCGAATCCCACCTCAGATACGTAGGTAGGAGTAGAGCCCTGCTGATCTTGCGATGGCGGGCGGACGGCACGACGGGGTGTAGAAATTAAGACACGGTATAGGGAGTGCCGTTGGAGTCGCCTCTTGCAAAATCTGTTTAACAAGAACCGTGAAAAGAAGAGAAAGAGGGTCTTGTCCAACGTTTTAGAAGTTCACTGACAGCTTGACTGAACCGAGGGGTCAAAAAAGTTAGAGGGTACTTACTGTAGTACTAAGGCAGAGAGCAAGGTCCCTTGTTGTGACGACGACCCTGCTCAGCCTGCAGGTACACCACATTGGGTGGCAGTCGAGACTCAAATACTCCAAGGCACTATAGGCCTGAGCGCCCTGTAAGAGCAACAACAATGGCTTCTAACCGGTGAACAATAGCGCCCGTAACACGGTGAGCTGTGCGACAGTGTACCGCTATGATTGGTCAACTTTCCTTGATGCAGCCCACATACCAGCCAGCTGGCAGTAGCACCACACCACTGCCAACAGCTTGGAGCGATACCTGATTTGAAGGCACAGGCAGGCGCCAGCGCCAGCGATGACCTCAATCGCAAAGCTGCAGCCACGTTATTATCGTGTCCACACAAACTACGCTCACATTCCGACTGCCGAGCATCAGCATTTGCATCGCATCCGCACCAGCATCCGCTTAGAGCTCGTCCCGAAGGCCACCTTGCTAGCAGCTTAGTTGTACGCAGCCTAAATAGCACCTGATGTCAATGGTCCAACTTGCACATGTGCGCCCGAATCTCCGAAATCACACGTCGACCACGAGCCACGTCGCCCCAATGCGCCTAAGCTTCCCCTTTCCCTAATTCCGCTTCTTCGCGCTCTCAACATGGCTGCCGAAACGGCGTCACGGCAGATCACTGATGCTGTCGTGAACTTCGCCCTAGAGGGTCAGTTCCCAGAAGATGTTGCTTCTCTCCCGCCGGTGTCACAGACCGACCTGCAACCTACAATCGATGCACTGGAAAAGAGCAAGGCCGAACTTGAGGTACGTATGGTATCACATACTAAAGCGACAAGACTGTTCTCTAACACACGACATTGCCTTAGGCCGAGATCCATACCATCAACCAGGAAACAAAGGGGGAGGTCAGCTCCTGGGAGAAGAATGCGAAGAGCCTCCAAGATGATATTATCCGTTCCAAAGCTATAGCCAATGATATTATTCGGCAATCCGAGGCCCCAGAGACTTCGGGTGAGGCTATAGAAGAGGCCGAAGAGAAGACTGGATTTCTCAATCGGGAGGTTCAGTACAGCCAACAATTGTTCTCGGTTCTTAAAGGGATCCGACAGGTGAACCAGCTATTGGCTGATGTGGAGAGGGCGAGCAAAGAGCGGCGCATTCTTGACTCGCTTAGATTGCTGGAGAGTAAGTTCAATAGTCACTTTTGCTTGAACTGTGTATTCTGACCGGAAGCAGAGTCATGGGGTGCAATGGATAACCTGGGCATCAGCAAGACCTGCCGGATCATGAGGTTACTGGACGTCCGGTCTTTTGAGCTCAAGTCAGAAGTGCATGCCGTCTTTGACCGCATATGGAAGGAACTTGTTCAGGTGGACATGGGAGCCGGACAGGTTGCGATATACGATTCCCTTGAAGGTGAATTTACCTCGTGAAAATTGTGAATGCTTCTAACTCGCAACAGATGACCAGATGACACTAGAAGATGCTGTCATTGGGTTGAAAGCCTACAAGGAGATTGACGAGCGCATGGAGCAACTGTGGCGCAACATTGACGCCGCCATAATCTCCCCTCGAATGGATGCAAAAGCATCGTCTCTGCCCTCTATCAAAGCTTCTGGAAACCTCTTGGAACTCGATGGCACGGCCAATAAGTCGATCGAGTCTCTTTTGGCCGACCTTCAGACGACGTTTACCCTTCTAGCACATAAACTTCCGCCTGAATTGCTAGATCCCTTGTGCCGATTCATGATGGCCGACTTCACACCTCGGCTAATACAGGAATGGCTGAGTCCAGCTGTACCTACTTCGCTGGTTGACATGCCGGGCTTTGAAGCTATGATAGAGCATTCGAAGAAATTTTGCGAGACATTAGCGGAGCTGGGATACTCGGGGTTCGACGAGCTACAACAATGGGTTGACAATGCTCCTACAACATGGCTAAGCAAGTGCCGCGAGACAGCTCTTGATACTATCCGCTCGCGGCTTGTTGGTGGCATTGGGGAGTCAAAGCAAGTCGAGAAAATCGAGAGGCACATGGTTTCATTGGCCGAGGGCAAGGAGCTTGCGACCACCGGAGCAGGTGCCTCCGCAGACACGAATGAATGGGGAGACGATTGGGGCGACGCCTGGGGCGACGACGACGAGGACCAGGCTGACCACGATACAAGGGCACAGGCTACTGATTTGCAGGCAAATACGACTGAATCCAACAATAAAGCGGAGGACGATGGGGCAGACGCTTGGGGCTGGGACGACGAGGAGCCAGACAAACTATCGGGGAATCAAAAGCCTCTGAATGTTGCGAAGGACGATGTGGACGAAGCCGCGGAGGCTTGGGGTTGGGGAGATGAAGATGAGACTGAGGCGCCTGGAGCCCAGCAAGTGAAGTCGAAGGCAGCTTCAAGGCCGGTACCGACACATGACAAAGGCGAAACTCGGGAGCTGGTCCTCAAGGAGACCTACCACATATCATCAATGCCGGAACCTGTTCTCGAACTGGTCTTTGCTATTTTGGAAGACGCCGCCACCCTCACGAAAGAGGAGAAGAAATACGGCCACGTTGCATCAGCTGCGCCTTGGCTCTTTGATCTGCCAACAACAGCTTTAGCCCTGTTCCGAGCCGTCTCGCCCTATTATTACTCCCTGGATGGGGGCGGGAATATGTAAGTTCTTTTGTTCTTTGCTGCGCCCCTCATCATCGTCATCAACACCACCAACAACAACCAAACCAACCAAAAAAAAAAACGTAGTGCTAACCCATGCACAAGGTTCCTCTACAATGATGCAATGTATTTAGCCGAACGGCTTACGTCTTACTCGGCCGAATGGGCGCAGCGTGATGACCTGCCGAAACAAGCCAAGAACATGCTGCAGCTGGAAGGCGACGTGAAGAGCCTACAGAATTTTGCGAACCGCAGCTACGCGAGCGAGATGAATGTACAGAAGACGGTACTCAGAGACCTGCTCGGAGGATCGCAAGGTCTCACGGGGCAGGATGAGTGGGAGGGTGCCATCGAGTCAGCTTCAGCCCGCATACGGTCCATGGCCGCCATTTGGGAACCCATCCTGGCGCGATCTGTCTGGTCTCAGGCTGTGGGGTCTCTTGCCGACGCACTCGCCGTCAAGCTCATCACTGACGTGCTCGAAATGTCGTCCATTGGCCAGGATGACGCCTACAGCATCGCCAAGGTCATTGCGACGGCGACAGAGCTGGACGACCTGTTCCTGCCGAGCAAGCTGGCGGGCACAGCGCCGTCGGAGGACGAGCTGCCGACAACGGCGCAGTACGCGCCTGGGTGGCTTCGTCTCAAGTACCTGAGCGAGGTGCTGCAGAGCAACCTGAACGAGGTCAAGTACCTCTGGTTGGACAGCGAACTGAGCCTCTACTTTACCGTCAACGAGGTGGTGGACCTCATCGAGGCCAGTTTCGAGAATAATGCGAGAACGAGGGACACGATCAAGGAGATCCAGTCCAAGCCGCAGCCTCTGCTGGCGTGAGTGAATCTTGGTCAAGGTTAGATAGGCCACCTTGTACAGAACTCGCACTTCAAATGATAGACTACATACCACATATACCACCAAGATATACAATGCACAATACATACCCACACCCCCTTTTTCCACCATCAGTATGACCGGAAGGGATTGACTCCCAACGATAAAGTACGGCATCGCCGCGGATCAATGTATCCCAATCTTCGGAAACCAGCGTCGTCTCATGTGCCATGTTTCCTTTTGTGCCAAGACAGCCGAGATATCCCCAAACTGGCCCCAATGTCACGATCCACGCATAGTCGCACCCGGTCCGGGACGACGCAAGTGAAGGGGCTGCAGAAGTACCGTCCCAATCACGAGAAGAAGCGTGGCAGGGCCACACATACAGCGCACCAATGCAGCCTTGATTTCCTTACCAACCCCTCTCTCCCCCACCCCTTAATCGCATCCCGCATCGTTCCAAGGTTGAATCAAAGAAGCACGAATAAAGGACGGCGACAAATCGGCGGCATGATTGTGCAACATATACACACACACACATACATTTGGGTTTTTCTTCCCCGCAAAAAGGGGGCTACAAGCTCTGATCGCCCGCCCCCTTCTCTTTCTCTCCTCACTGTTTTATCATTGGTTGTCGCCAATGAGGTGGTGATGATGATGATGTTGATGCCGTGATACCAGGTCTTTGTACACGAATGTTGTTCGAGTGACTCCTTTTCAGCACCAACAATACTTTCACCATCGTTTGTACCTGGACCCCGTACCATCCCCTCGAATCAACCTGACATGACGTTCCTACTCTGTGAACAGTATTCCAAGCCGTATAAGCAGACCTGTCATGCAACACCAATCCTCTCCCCCTCGCCTCCTCAGACTTTCCCTTGTCTATGATCGGCACGGTACACGTTACTTCTATCCTAACATTGACGATCGGCGTGGAAAGGAAGGAGGTTACATCAGTGTAAGAATAAGAAAGTCTGCGGTCTACTTTGATAGTCGCTGTTGGTTGGCTTTACTCTCAGCCCACGTGTGTCTTCTGGTACTGTTGGCTCGTTACCAAGTTGTTCTTTCTCACCTTCCTTCATCATCACACCAGGTGACCCGATATCGGGGCTTTTTGTCTGCTGCGGCGGAAAAGGTTGCCTTGCATGTCCTACCATCTTGCCTCATGCACATACCCGTCCGGCCTGAGTCCGCATGGATATACACACACCTTCTTCCCTCATGACCGCGTACAAGTCACAGCAGACTTAGCAGGCGAGTCGGAACAGGTGTAACATTACACACAGTAACTACACACACAAAACAAAGCCACGACAAACGGAGAAGCCAGCACGCCCTTCCCCGGTGTGAACAGCCAAAACGGCTTGAGGCAGGATCGGGGGTTCAGATGGGGAGTACGAGAGAACAGAACATGGGATAGGGTAGGGTAGCTTGTGCTATGAAGGTCTTGTCATACCAATAGACCAATCTACCCCATGATTTTTTTTGTGTTCAGGGTAACACAGCATATTGTCATAAAGCGGAATAAAATATCATCTTCTTAGCTGTCATGGTGGTGTGTGTGGGTGACGTGATTCAGCATAGCTCGTCATTCAGATGGGAAAAGGGGCCACGACCTCATCTCCGTCACGAGAACAAACCGGCTAGATTGAAGATCATCACTATGTTCGTTGTGTTCTTGTGTTCGTGTGTAGTAGTAGCAGCATATCAAGCGCATACTCGATGGGCAACAGCCCCCCCTCCCCCCAAAAGTCCAAGCAGGGTGGAAACGACCACGACAGCATCGAGGCAGTATCAGACTCTAGCATCGTACGACAAGCAAGCAGGCCGACAAGCAAGAGCAGGCAGAAACCGGGACGACCGAAAGACATTCGGGGAACCAATGTGTTCGACAAGACGACCTTGTACGAAACATTTCACAGCAGGGGCACATCTCGGAGCTCTGTCCGTCAAGAAAAGAGACGCACGGAACAAGGTACACAACACAGTAATTATCAAGCGGCGGGTTGTCCTCCTAGCATGTAACGTACTCACTGCAATTAACCTTGTTCAACTCTGGGTTCGAGGCGTGCCTCGATGAAAGAATACTTTTTTTTCCCATGAATTGTTTGGGTCCGTATCACAAATAGACCCAGAGAACGCATGAGGCGGATTTACATTGTAAGCGATGATTCCCTGCCATCCAAGCATCGTCAGAAAGCAAACGAGGCAATCCCGGGTCGCACGTTCAAACAAGTTTGATCTAAAGCTTAGCTCCAGCTGCGGTCCGCGACGGCATTCCGTGGTGGGCATAGACGAGCATTGGCCGCTTGCTTAATTATGAAAGGGTACCTTTCTTCGTACCTTGTCAAGTATACGGAAATACCAAAAGGGCAGGAGAAAAAATGGCAAGACACGTTTTTAGACCCCGGGTACCAAGCGGCATAAATGCTCTCGAAGATCGCCGAAAGGCTGTGCAAATGCATGGCCGTTGTGCTCGTCGTGCCCGATGGGATGATCCACCAGCCTCGGCGGACACTAAGGTACTCCGTACTCCGTACATACATACCTACGGAGTAGTTGTACTAGGGAAGGGACTCACTGGCAGGGAGTAGGGACATGAATGAAGTCATGCCATGCAACGGCACCGGCGCGCGTACGGAGACAAAGTAGTACCCCACGCACCGGTGTGGTGGATGGGCTCCATGCTTGGCTCCATTTCTTGGCTCCATTTCTTGGCTCCATTCTTTCCACTCTTCTCTTATTCAAAAGGCTAAAGCGCCAACGCGGCGGGTGTACCAAGAGGCCGATCCTGCGCTTGTTCCAGGCTAGCCTACCTAAGTAGACGAGCTCCGGCCCTCCCCTCCGCCCCTTTTTTCATTCTGGCCGACATTAAGGCCAATCAATGGGAAAAGCTAAGCCAGTCCAGCAGCCCTGCCTTCGGGGAAGGATATGATGATACACGCCGCTAACACACAAGATCCAATTTGGGAGCATGTCCTTCCCTCCCGGTCCCTTCTCCTTGTCTTGAAACATGATCCACTGTCTTGACTTGGTAAGCCTCGGATCTCCTCTCTCTCTCTCTTTTTTCTTATAAGAGGAAAAAAAAAGGATCATGCCCGGGGAAGACGGCGCGAGAGTGGAGCTTCCTTTATGCCCTTATCCCCGCTTCTCTAATCATGCTGCCCAATCTTGAAATATCCCTCTGTGTTCCTGAGAAACCGAGGTAGTTATCATGGAGAAAAGTGAGCACGGCGCGCCAAGTCCGACCCGGACACCCTCTGAAATCCCATTGTGTGTTTCCCCCCCTTTTTTAAAAAAAGTCTTCCAACTCAAACTTGTCATCGTTGGCCGCGTGGAAGCAAGGCTCCTCGCGGACGCTTGTCCTCATACTCGGCCAAAGTCACTGGCTCCCTTTCTTGAGCCGCACCGCCTTTCCCCGAATAATTCTAGTTGTGCTATTTACACATGGCTGTAGCTGTATCTACAGAATTAGAACTAGAGCTCGCATCGAGTGCGATGCTGGTATCTGGGGAGGGTCTATCCCCTCTCTAATTACTACCTTAAATAGTTACAAATACTACTCTGCAGATCGAAATAAAGGCCAGCTAAGGAAGAGAGAGGGAATGGAGGGAGTACCTGCATGCTAATTAGTAGCAGAAAACAGCGCTGGCAACTCAACAAGGCCAGCCCAAGGCCAGCCCCGATAAGAAACCAAAGACATATAGGCTGCAGTCTGCACCCGAAGAAGTAGTGTACGGTACGGATGAGCTTCCAATTTCCATCCAATGCCATACCACGCCTCCCTTACTCAGTAATTCCCAGGCCATGTCATTCTGAAACAGTGGCCCCCCCTGTTCGGTAATGCCTACCACTGTTGCTGTTTTGACCCTCCATAACCCCTTGCGCAAATCAATCTTCTCGGTCAAAGCCTCGCGATCCGGGAAACCAGGGTTGATGGGCTGAGTGGTTGAAGCTGAGAAAACGTGACCGCCTACTCATGCGAGTAATTTTATTCAGGCCTGTTCAGATCGACAAAAGCAGAATGGTACTCCTTCAGGCACCGTCGGGATGCCCTACAGATACAAGCACAATCATTCATCCCTGACCAGAACTTGTTTCGACTTACTCGTAAACAATGCTAGTCGTGCTAAAAGTAGCACGACAGGCTCCCTACGCCCAGCAACTTGGATCAGGGCCCCCAGCGCGAATGGCTGCCTAGGGCAGGCTTGGCTTTGAACATCGAGAATAGAGCAAGAAGCCCGTAAGCCTGTTGTTGATCACACTGAGTCAGTACAGTCTCGGGCTGACTCTCAGGCTGCGTCTTGGGCTCCTAAAGCATTCTTGTTGGCCTGACATAGTATCTGTACGTGTACATGTTATGTTGGCTTTATTCGCATTGTCATGGAGGTAAGATGGGTCATGGTGAGCCAGGTGACTCTTTGCATATGCAGATGTTTTTACCTGGCTGACAAGAACTCCACCTCAATCAGACGTGGCACTTATCTCTACTGCCACGTATGAGTATAGGGCACTTGCTGATTCGATGCACGTAAGATGCAAGTGTCCTCTATATTCATCCACTGGACACACAGGAACGACCAAGCGAGCCGCGTCGAGTGCTCGGAGCTGCCAACGTGACCAATTCGCCACATGAACTGAGGGAGCTGCTCTGTACCTGTCTCTGTAAGAGGTGGCGCTTCGAAGAATCTACGCAATCTCCGAGGCCACGATGATAGCACTGTAGACGAATCTTAGCTTATTCAAGCCTCTTTTTGACATGTGCGGAGGCATTAGAGTCAACTCTATGCCCCGTTCAACATTCTCACTAACGCTTCTTGGTTGATCGAAGCGGTCCATGTAAGTTGCTTCATACGCGTACGCACTGATGTAGGGAAGTTCCGGATGCAAGTTTTCCCAACCAAGCATAGACCACCAGAGGCCCGGGCTGCGTGCCACAAACTTGGTGACGGTTGACAGACGCATTCCCTATTCCGTACAACCAGGAGTGGCCGGGTCATGCGCCAAACCCATCTTGTTACGCAGATTGAGGCTGTTCCGGGTGCTGCTGCATACATGGCACATCCTTTCCGTTCCAGCCCTCCGCTCCCGCTCATAAGGGCCGCCGGTTTAGTTTCGTCGACGGTGTTAGGGGGGGGTGGTCACTGCAGCCGACCATGTGTGCGATATCTGACAAGTCAAGGATGGTAGATCCAGGCCCAAGGGTCAGTCAGCTCGACCCTAAACAGAAGTGACAGCAGCGGAGGACAATGGCGATATCGTCTTGTCTTCGCCATGGTTGCGTGCCCTAGCCAGTGTGCCGTGCAGAGGACGGCGGACATGGCGTCGGATCCAGGCCTCAACAGACCGTGCAAAGTAGTGCCGGACGTACACTGCCTTGGTCTATTGGACCAAGGCCGTAGGCTCGTGACCTGAAGTTACTTGTAGACACACCGTAGGTAGGTAGTAGTACTTCTCATATCGGCTCGAAGTAGTAATTGCATGTACTCCACCATTGCCAGGGACCAAGGGACATGCTGACTCTAAATGTAGTGGTTACAACTACGCCACAGCTGAATCAGCGATATCTCGGTAAATGCGGTGGTGCGGTGAGGCCGACCGAGACAACGGCGATTATCAGTACATGTATTTTCTTTCCGTACCAATGCGCAAGCGAGCGAGCAAGCAAGCAAGCAGGCAGAAAAGCAAAGACCCAGACACACAAGAGTGGTAGCATGGCGTTCCCTGGCTGGTCAACACTGTAGAGCGCGAGTGAGCTCCTCTGGTCTAAGTGCGGCGGTGAATTGCGAAACAGGCAGGCTCAATGATTCCCTTGTCCTGCAAGATCGCCCTTGGTGGCCAACTGTTACAGTTGCAGAGAGAGATGCTTGCAGATGTACCCCGTAGCCCGTGATGGCAAGTCATCGCAATGAACAAATCAACAGTCTTAGAGTCTCGGGCTTTTCTTACAACGGCACGATAGTCCATAAGGCAGAGGCATCGGCCGAGCATGGGTACCCGCCGGCGGCTTGGCGCAGATTCTAGGTTGGGCGGATATGCGGACATGCGACACGGCTCAATTCTGTCACGCGTCGGCCATAATCAATCCTGGTAGACTCGTAGCCCGCCCAGAACTTCAAGGGTTCTCCTCCGTATTGGGAGGGAATTCTCGACAATGACTTGCGGAGAAGCGAGTCATTTCGGTCTTTCTGGAAGCCAAGACAGCCCGCCTCATTGCACATTGCTTACTTCAACATGGGTTATGTACGGCTTGCACACTCGACAGATGTTACACCATTAAGGGTCCGAACATAAGCCCCTCGGAGTGTGCTTATGCGGGGCCTGTTACGCATATTGAATGTCCTTTTGGGCCACTCAATCCGAGTCCAACATTCTAATCAGAATCTGTTCGGCGGGGCGGCGGAAGCGGGCGATGGCGGGAAGTAGGGAACTCGAGCATTTTTTGGCTAGTTCTTGTTTGCGGTTGTCGCCTAGGCTTCCAAGAGGAATATCCATGTTTAGATGCAACCCTATCGAGCATTCTCGTGGCGTGATTTCCCGTGAAAGTCGATGACAACGCCGTCAAGCAATTACATCGCTCGGTGTGGAAGAAGAAGAAGAAGAAGAAGAAGAAGAAGAAGAAGAAGAAGAAGAAAAAGCCAAAGCTAGCTGCGTATCAATGTTGATTGAGTGACTTGATTTGATGCTACTCGCCAATCACCATAGCCGGCACTCGTCTTGAAAGTGAAGTGTGTGTCCAAGCGACGATGCAGTTGACTGAGCATTGGGGTAATGAATTATTGGGTAGTGCACGGAATTGCAGTCCATCGTAGCACGCCCTTCCCTACCAGCCAATCCAGAACCGGGGGCGAAAGGACCACGTCGGCCGAAGATATGCAGGTTTTTGCATACTCGCGATAGCCGCGATTCAATGCCTGGGAAGCAATCTGTCGGGAAAGGTTGCAGCAATTCGTAAGCTTCATGCAGCTGGAGCACCGCCTAGTGTACGGGAACCTGGTTGCCAGGACCATATAGTGTGTCGAATTGCATCAACTGTAAGCCGAACAACCCGTCTCTCATAGAGATCAGGCCGTGAACTTCATTTGGTACAGGGCTGCTGGCGGCACAGTCGCCAGTTGCCAGTCATGAAAGTATTGTTCGCAGGCGACTTTCGAGGGCTAGCGCGGGTTTGAAACGTCAAGATAGGCCCAATGGCCTTCAAACACGCAACGTTCCTCGAGAATGGAAGCAACACAGTTCGCTTGTAGTCGGCAAGCGTAGAGCATGGACTACGATGATGGTGAATGGAAGTACCGAGGACCAAAGCTGCTAGGCTTCCTCCCACAAGAGAACTCCTAAACAACCCGCCCCCCAACTTGGCGACGACGCGGCTAGTTTGGTATGCACCCCTAACGCATTACCTGCTGCTCGAATGCACAGGTGGCGGCACAGATGGTACCATAAGCACATCATCGCGATCATGCGTGCTATCTGATGCCGATAGCGCTAGTCTGACTGATTTCCAAGGTCGCTTGCCATCAACGCGGTGATGGTCGCCGGGGGGGTGTTGGTACGAGGATCAGCTTTCGCAAAGTTCGCTTGGCCCACAGACTTGGACGTTTAAGAAGTGGCCACCATGCGGGCCGGGCCTCATAACGTTGGATGCAGCCTTCAAGGCGAAGTCCCAAGCTGACAGCAGACAAAGTGCCTGCAGTGGTTCCATGCGCAGCAAGCTAAGGTAGTATGCTCTCATACTACCCTGTCGCCAAGAGTTTTTCCCGACTCAAGACGAACAGAGCCATTACCATATTGCTGTTTGTTCACAATACATTGTACAAGTAGCAGTGAAATACTCTCTCCATGGAACCGGAGGCCGGCAACCTCGGCACCCTGAATAGGTCGCCTTTGTAACTGACATGGCGGAGTGCAACACGACCGCCCAGCCAGCCATATCAAAACCCTTCGCGTGCCTCTAAACTCATAACCACAGCGATTGAGGATTGGCAACGGTATGCGTTCGACATACACTCATCAGGAGCGAGACCTTGCCCAATCTGCCACATACACAAGAGAGCTCGTGAGCTAGGACGCTACCAATAAATCCACGAACCCTCAAGTCAAAAGCTTGTCAAGAAATTCGCCCCGACCCCAACTAGGCGCACAATAGCATCGACTATTGCAGCCCATAAGGAACCCTTTGTTAGTCGGTGTTAAGTCCATTGATCACAGATTACTGCCCGGGCGGGTGGAACGGCTTCGTTGTTTGGTTGGAGCACTCAATCGTGGCCCCGCCACCATGTCTTGGCAGAATTATCAGGGCGCATCAGCGCGGGGTAGGTTACGAGCTGAGGCAACGTGTACGAGTATGGTACTGTAAAAGAACAGCATACTTATGAAGGCTGGTGCTGGGTTCCCTGCCGATCTTTATGCTCCCTTGTTCAACGCTGGCCAGGTTGTTTGAAGGGGGAGTACGACGGCAGCACTGAAGTGCGAACTTTGAGAGCCTTGATAGTCGTAAAAATAATTCCGGCGAGGACGAAGGGAGTTGTTTCTCCTTTGGCCAACCCATATTCACATGTGGGGATGGTGATTGTCAGGGGGAAAAGGATGTGACTACTATTCCAGGGTCCTGGTTGTCTTGTTTGCCTGCCTGCCTGCCTGCCTGCTTGCCTGCCTGCTTGCCTGCCTGAGAGTTGTAACAGGACATCCTTCGAGGTTGACAGGTCTTCTTTCCGCAAAACCAGCACTGCGCCAAGCACAAAGTAGAATATGCCAAAAGGCCTCGTACTTGGTCCAGTCGCATCCCTTTCGACAGGTCACATGGACAGTTGAAGGTCGACCAGCGCACTTTCTGTTTGGTGAGAGATGGCCAGCGCACGAGGAGTGCGATACCAGACCAGGTTTGTTGGTTCGCGTTTTTCTCATGTGACTCCCTTGCCCGGCCGCTGTCCAATTTGAAAAAGTCTCGGTATTGGCTTAGCCAAGCGCCAATCATGGTTGTCGTCACTGTATGCGCTGCAGTTCTTATTCAAATCCCTGAACAACTCGGCGAAACCGTACCCTTACATAGTCATGTGAGCTCGAAGCGGCAATCTCACCGCATTCAAGGACGCCCAATATAGGAGCGTGATGAATGTCTTCGCGACAGCACGACTGCGTCTGTTAACAACGGGTTGGGCATTGGTCAGAGTCGACTGACAATACTACCCTGGCCTGGTGGAACGATTCGAGAAGAAGCTCCTTGGGGCCATCACACACCAAAATGTCTCAGATAGCTGAGGGTGGGTCCTTGGAATTTATCTTTGTTTCCCTTGGATCGGGCGGGCACCAGACCACCACGCATCAGCTGGTGGAAACACGGACTCCGATTGGCCGAAAGCTGGCACACAACGTCATCGCACACCGCATGGGCAGCTAATAGAAGAAGCTGTAGCGCTTGGACTTGGGCTGTTCTCGGGGGATCCGGCACACCGGTGCTGGCGTTTTACCCCAATCAACCTTGAGCCACCGCGGATCTCTATTTTCCTCTTTGACAGCACTTATAGACAAATAGTGTGTGTAGCGTGCGGATCGACATCTTGTTCTGACCGCCCATCTCCTTCATCTCTTCTCCGTATTTCTCGATGACGGGCTTCAAGGGGTTTCTCAAAGAGAGACCCCCCTCGAATCGTGGGGCAAGAAGACCACAGCGGTTGCGTTGACAAGACTCTCGGCAGCGCCAAGCGCTTGTCACGCCAGTGTGACCACCTGACGCTGGCGAAGCAAATGTCGGTGTGTTTATTCACAGAAGTTGTTTGGGATGAACGTGAAATGCAAAACATATCTGGATCTGTCCCCCTTCTAGGAGGCATTTCAAGTTGACAAAAGATGAAAGACTCAGTCCAGTGTACTTATGGCAGTGGCCTGCTGAGAAGGCGGCTTGGAGAGTGATGCATCGTTTGGTGAGGCGGTTTTCAGACGCCAATCGCTGGCCCATAATCCGTCTATAGGCTCATGGCTAAGCTGTTCCTTGCTGTTCTTGGATGCAGCTTATCATCCAATATTGACCATGCCCATCGCCATGGCATGTGCCTTGTCACGCCAGGATAAAGTTGTGGTTTTGACTCTTGAGGGTTACTGACAGGCTTACAGCATCAGTACAGGTACCCACCAAATTTAGTTGGCTCTAAGGTATAGAACCACCCCCCGATACCCAAGCCACTGGACAAGGTAACTTCGATTTCGTTCCGGGGTGCCGAGAGTCACTAAATGTGCACCGAGACACGGCCACAAGTGAGTCGATGGTGCAGGGCAACAGATCCATCACGACGAGGTGAGTTGCACTGGAATTGCTATTATTGGCGTCCTCAAAGCGCGCAGGCGTGGATCTCGGTCCTTCGCGTTGACAATCAGAGTGCAATTCTCGGCAAATTGTGCGGATCACTGAACATGTCTCTCTCCGGGGCTGGGAATTGCTCGCGCGCGCCCGCGACCTGCTCATGGCTTCGAAGCGGGCTGTAACAAGGTTAATTCTGCGCGATGTTTCCTGTTCGCCTTTCCAAGCCTTACGTACTAGGGCGATATCGGCGTCTCTTTGGGGTTGAACGTTTGCAGCCGCATGTGCTTAACAAAGTTTTGATGTGACGCTGTTCTCCCGTCAGTGGCCACTGTGCTGGCCCTTCTCTTGTGCTTCCCCCCCTTGTTTCTAAATTCGTGTGTTTGGCTTTGGTGGCCCCCTCCCCGAAGAGGCACCTTCGCTGAAGTCAGAGACATTGCCCAGGTGCCAATCACACATCTCAACGAATTGGTTTTTCGACCATTCGCGCTTGTGCCGCTTCCGGGTTCTAGACTGCAGGCCTGCTTTGCTCTTGGAAACTGCAGCGTCGCCTCACCTAGAATAAAGGGCACATACATGGATATGGACAGCACTAATAGTGCATTAACAAATTGCATGGCTTAGACGGGGTTTGCCCTCTACGGCGCCTTTCAGTTCCTAGAGAATCCGGCAATGCTTGTCCAATGCAGAGTAAGCGAGAGCCGAAAGACCCCAACCTGCTCCGGACGACACCGGGCTCTCGAGTAACACAAGAGACGTCGAGAGCGGCACAGTGCAGCAACTGTCACTTCCTTGTATATTTAGCAACAGGTGGCTGCATATGCCGCCTTGCGCCACGAGGCATAGCATACAGAGGATGCAGGGTGATGACTCTACGGACATCGGAGCGTACGGGGCCAGCACTGGTAGAGGCCCTCGACCCTTCGCGGTGTCTTGGGGGCTGAAGTCAAACTTGCGGTGAGTTGATTGACGGCTGATACCAGCACTCGTACCCAATAGCAGCAAGATAAGCCGAAGGTAACTTGATTAGTATCGACACAGTGATCCTGGTGCTACAGCGGTGGTTGCCTTACGACTGGTTGCACAAATGCACATGTGATGGCAGATCATCAAGGAGATCGCACTGGGGAAGAATTCGCCGCATTCGTTTTCTCTTTCCTGACTTGACGATTTATAGAGCCAGCAGCGAGTCACCTGAGATGATGCCGCACCTACCCAGTACCGCTGGGTAGGAGCGACCACCAGTAACAGTGGGCGAAGCAAAAGTCCTACCTTGGTCCTACCTTAGGTACCTTAGGTATAGTAGGTAAGGAAGCTACTAGGAATTTACTATCAAGTTCTATTTTCTTTGCAGCTTCCTAATCTCTGCAGGACTCATGGTGCTTGCCAAGTTCCTACTAAGTACCTTAAGGTAAGCACTACCCGTACCTGACGGAGTAGTAGTAGCTGTAGGACTCACCTCCTGATACCATCATTGTACCCTGGAACAGTACTACCTTGGATAATTCATCTCATGAGCGATGCTGCATTGCCCGCACGGAGACGAAAAGTCCTGCGGCAGGTGCCACCCCGGTGCATTGAACATTGGGCCTCTATATGGCTGAGGCAAGTGACTGAGACGTTGCCCGGCCTTTGATGTAACCGCATAGTGATTACGGCGACGCAACTCGGCAGCTACCTACCTAGGTACCTACCTAGGTAATATCTACCTAGGTAGCTACTGTGCCTCTATGACCACCTATTCCGATAAGATTACGCGTATCACAAGAGCTCCACAACATCCATGGAATCTTTGAGCTGCTACGCGCAACAACCGGAAAGTGTAGCTTTGGCATAAAGTCTACCTATGCTTTTCAAATGTGTAGAAGAGTGCAGCTGAATGACGCCCAATGATGTTCTACATCAGGTATCTAGGCAGTCCCTAAGGCAGGTACCTTAGGTAGTGCCTTAGTGGTCTCAGACGCTATAAGTACTCTAAGGTACTTATTACTAGTACCTGTCATTTGTTGGCAGCATCGCTGGGAAAACCCCCCGCAAGTCTCAGGGGCTTCACTAGTACCACTGCAGCTACTGGATGACCAGTGACCACTGTCTTGGGCCGAACCTTAAGGTACCTTAGGTAAGGTACTGACCTCCTTGTGGCACTACAACGTTCTCCTACTACTGCACTAATACTCGCATTCCCCGCGACTGTAGGAATGATTACGCGGACAGACAGGGCGAGACGTTGCGGCGAGATCTTCGCGAGTACAGGTAGAGCAACATCCCAGACTTATGTTGCCATTCCGGGATTACTTTTCGCGCACATAGGGGTTAGCCGGCAAAAGTCGCAAAGGCTTGTCTCTGACACCGGTTTCTATCAAGTGTGCCGAACGTTGGATTCAAGGTAGCGATGCTTCAAATAAACAACGCCTTCTGTGGAAAGAATGTGTCCGGTGCGCTAAAACTAATGGCCTAGGGCCGTCAGCATTACGGAGTACTACTTGTACCACTACTGCATACAACTACTAATTAGTAGTAGTTTTGTGATGGTACATAAATTATAGTTGACCGTAACACTACACGTTGGTGGGGTTTTAGAAATTCTCGGATCCCAGAGACAGTCTCGGTGTCACTACTAGTAGTACCTTGCGGAGAGAATGGCGAGTCTCCACCCCGTCCTGTTTCGTTTCTGACAATTCTGCGAGGAAGAATCGGTCGGTATTCCAGGGGCAGAGGCGCAGAACGGGGTGCCGCAACGGAAGTTTTCAGTCGCTTGGATTGTCTGGATACATTTGATTACTAGGCCTCAGGCGGAGAGGCAGAAGTCGCCTCATTTGCTCTTGAATGGCAGAATGAAAGACAAGGTAAGTAGGAGCCATGTGTGGAGTAGAGGATACAGCCCTTCTTCCCCATCCTAAATCCCTACGAAACACGAGTCCCTTGTACGGTGCTAGATGATGTGAGGCGGCTACCCATGGCACGGCACCATCCCATGAGCCTTACGAGCACTGAAGTGACGACTAAATTAGGCATGGCAGTACATGTATCGGCAACACCAGGTAGCGAGATAGAGACACGCCCCAGCAGTCCATTCAACGGGGGCCTTGCTAAAGGGGGCGAGCCGCCAAGGGAAACAAGGCAGAGTTGGGGGTTGAGTACGGGGTTTCCCCCCTGGTACTCGTACGAGTAATGTCAATTCTACTCCACAGTAGTAGGGCAGAGGGGCACCTTGAATGATGCACACCTGTGTAAGGGCCGAGGGGAAATTTTCCAGAACGAAAGAGTGTTTGCCAAGGGCAATCAATGCCTCAACAGCGCGACCAGCTTGCGACAACCAGTCCCTCCTCGGATCGGAGCTTAGTAGCCCCCCGAGTCTCCTTGCCTAGGTGACGGGGCTCGTCCACGGCTCCTTGCACCTAATTGTCCGCGTATGCTTTGCTTTCAAATTGGTCGACGTAAGCTGCTACTAGAGTGCTGGTAGGTCGCGATGTCAAATTGAGGCAGCCTTTCAGACAGACAGCGATTGGACCTGTTCTGGCTTGGCTTCAGTTTACTGACAATGAAGATGTTCACAGCGTATTCGTAGCACCGACATGACATGCCATTGAGGAATCGAAAATGTCCTGTTTTTTGTTTCCTTATCCTAAGAGCACACCATTCTATGGTAGGTGTAGCATGGGGGGAGTATTTCCTGGATGCCACATGAGAGCAAAGCAGTCAAGCTACCTAAGATCCGAACCTGCGAGAGTAAATGTGGAATGAGCGCAAGTGTGAGTGGTGTGAGCATGAGCGAACGCGGGCGTGGGCGTGGGCATGGGTGTGGGCGTGAGCGTGAGCGCGCGTGTTCGCAGTGTGTATACATGCGTGCGGGTGCGGGTGCCACGAGCAAGACAGTCGAGCTGGCAGGATTCCTTGGCTGTACACCGAAACAGTCCGAGGCAAGGCAGCTTGAGCTACGGAGTAATGTAGTCCTCCATACCACAACATGCAAAAGACGATTGATGGGTCCATCTACAATAGAAGTACTGGCAGTGATTGCCGTACGGATAAACAATGTGACAATACCAAGCGGTAGCTATGCGAACCTCCGGCATTCCGCAGCCGAACCCTCTCTCGACTTGGGCAGCTCCGAGATTCAGCTGTAGCCTCAAGATGTTCCTTTGTTTGCGCAACTCCATGCTGCTCCTGCCTCATTTCCGGTGCTGACCTCACCTTCCGCCTGTCGTGTGTCTTAATCCTGTTGAATTATTGGTGGCCCTAATCCGGTTTGGAGTCGTTGGGCGCTCCTTCCAGCGCTGCCTTGGTCCGAGTCTCTCTGGACTGAATGCCCCGCCGCTTCTGACCTCTCAATTTCACATCTTTTGCGAGGTGCAAGTTGCTTTCTGCTGTGTTGATTTGCTGATCAGGTCGTCCCGTTTGCGCAACGTCTATTTTATTTGGACACTGGGCATCCAGTGGTAATCTGGCATGCCGCGGTGCTATTGTGCTTTCTTCCTCGTGGACATTTCTCATTGGGCTTGTCCGCCCTGACTCAGAGAGCTCTCCCTCTCTCAATAATATCCACTAAGAATACATTGAAGGCATTGATTACGCTTTACATCTGAGGTACTCCGTATCTGCTTGCGCTTTGGGGGGCAGGGAGCCACGCCTCGCCATTGCGGCGGTTTCCCCCACTTTGCGCTGCTGCTCGGTGCTGCGCGTTGCGCCCTCCTTGTACCGGCAACCCGATTAGAGCAACACTCGACACACGCTAAGAGCACATCAGTTGAGGACGCGAATACGTACTCGCTACGGAATTCCGTCCAGACCCACTGGGACGGGCATTCGTTGCACCCCCCTCTCCCCCTGCACACGCACGCACACCCCCTTAAGGTACAGCCTTCATCAGCCTGACAGACGGCGGACTGGGGGGCATCATCAATAAGGTACATGCGGTGCTGTCGTAGCTGTCGCTGCTGCTGCTGCTGCTTGCTTGCTGCGGCTGCCCGCTGCTACTACTAGTAGTACTAAAGTTGACTCCCACCCACTGCAACCCTTAAGCTACACACCCTCCCACCAACTTCGACCTCCCTTCCAGACGACGGCCCTTAACAACGTGCCGACGCCTGTCTTTTTTTTCTTCTTCTATCATACTCGCCATTAACTTCAAGTCTCTCAGGCCAGAACATTTCACTTCTCACATCCGCATTATCAAATACAATTGCCGCCTCCCACAGCACGCACGACACCCCAACGAGAATTTGCCTGCCGCACGCTGTACTACTTTAAGGTAGTCCTTAGTACCGGTGGTAAGGTAGCGCCGACGACAAGGACGACCCGCTGACTCAACGACCCTCTTCGTCCGTCATTTTCTTTGCGGCTCTTGCGGCTCCTACATTCCGCCAACCCAAATTGGTTCAAATCAAAGGGAAACGCCAGTTCTCAAAGCGACATTTCTGCATTGCTGCTGGTTTTCTGCAGCTGGAGTCGCACCTCGCCTGACCTACCCAAGCCCTTGGGTATTTCCTGCACAGGATTGGCGTGCAGTCGCATTTTGGGAAATTCTCGGTGGAACGCGCGGAAACGACGTCTGCTTGACGACCTTCGCCCTGGCTGCTTGCTTGCCAATTGGCGAACGCGCCTGGTCTAGTTCCTATTCCTTTTGCGCCTAGGCTTCCTGGTTTTGCTGCTGCAAGAATCCCAGTTCCTTCTCGCTCGGAAACCCGATACCCAAAGAAGCGACCTGCATACCTCTCCACCATCTGCTGCCACCTCAGCATCCCGCTACGACACTGCACACCCATATCGCGACGCGCACCAGATCTGCAGTTTCCGTTCTTTCGCAACACCTTGGATCCTCGTGTGGTGGCCCACTCAGCGACTTTTCTGGTGCAGAGACGGTTACCGCACCCCTCTCGACCCTGGTCCAGCAGTCAGTGCTGGCCAAACTGTTCCGGGCCTTTGTGACGACTGCCTTCCGTCTACGCCGTCCGCAAAAGTTACACTGGCTACAAGGGAAGGGCTCGGCATCTCTGAGAAACCCTGGCTTGACCTTGGCGCCCCCGGCCTTCCGTACCTTCGGTCGACCAGCCTGGCAACCACGTATCGGGTCAGCTGCTCAACCTCTGACAACCCTTGGCTTAGACGCCCCGCACGGCCAGTTCCAGGAGCGGCCCGTCCCATCATGTATGCCAGACCTAGTCGCATATTATAAATGTCTACCCAACCTTGAAAGCCGCTCTCGGTTATCCCTCTGCGACAGCACCCATCGTCGCTGCCTTTCTCCATGCCATCCAGCAATTCAGAATCACAACAGTCGCATTACCCAGCTGACTCCATGATGTCCACCATACCTATTCAACAAAAACAGCTACGGCCAAGTACGGTTCAATCCAGTCACGAGCTGCAAGTGTCTTCACTACCGGCCTCTACTCTGAGCGGCTCCTCCGTCGCTTCTGATTCCCAACGGGGCTCCCCCATCATGTCTCCAGAAACAGCAGTTTTTACAACCAACTCGTCTATACAGGCTTCTCCGGAGCCAGTACGTGCCCTTGACGAAGACTCATTCTCAACGCATTTTCAGCTTCCAGAATCTATTGTCTCTAGAAAGGCTAGTTCCAGTTCACTTGGACCAACTCGGGCTCCTCAGGCGACTATTATCTCTGAGACTCCGGGCGCACCCCAGACACCTAACCAGAAAATCGGCATCATCCGCCGCATATCTAGTCGTGCTTCTAGAGTTACGAACAGGCGGCGACAGTCATCCGTTGCGCCTCCCAGTCGCGATGCTAGTGTTGGTCCCTGCCTGCTACGCCGGCGTAGCGACAGCACCGCCACTGCTCCTCCAGAATTCCCACCCTTAGCCCTCGACTCAGAATCGGATATCGACGAGCGGGATGACACGCGGCAGTACCGAGCCGTTGGTGGCCATGATGCGACCATCAGGAGTGTATCGGCCAGCAGCATTGGCGAGTCTATTGCAGAGGAGCCAAATACTATGGATGGGCCTGTCATTCCCCATCAGCTTCAAAGAGGAACCTGGGTTACAAAGGTTTCCAAGAAAAGTCGTCCGAAGAAAGTCTGCTTAGTGTACGACCCTGATTCGAGCAAGCTCACGTGGGACAAGAAGCGCCCGAACAAATTCGTTCACCTCGATGAGGTTCTCGCCGTCCGCAGCGGTCTGGATGTTCAGCAATACAGCTTGGACCTCAATATACCAGAAGCCTCCCATCTTTTCACCATCATTTATACTGTCCCGAAGAAGTCTGACAACAAGATCATGCATCTCGTCACCGACTCTGCTGACACTTGTAATGTCTGGATCAATTTCCTTGATGCAATGCTACGACACCGGGAGGATCTCATGACTTCGCTGATGGCATTCACACCCAGCGCCGTCGCCCAGTATTGGCAATCAGAGATGACGAAGCAAACGGGCGAGCAGCCGCGGTCTCCAGGTCGAGAAGAGCTTGACATTGCGGGCGTGAAACGCGTCTGCCAAATGCTGCACATCTATAGTGCTCAGGCGACTCTCGAGGCAAACTTTCACCAATCCGATGTGCGAAGGAGGGAGAGGTTGAGTTTTGACGAATTTCTCGACTTCCTGCGTAGGATCAATCAGCGTCCCGAGATTGGCCGAATCATCCGAGCGCACGCCAGTCAGCCTGAGCTTGGGTTACGCATGAGCGAATTCCTGCAGTTCCTCGGCGATGTTCAGGGCGAAGACGTTGAGTCAGACCGCGCAGCCTGGGAAAAGGAGTTTGTTAGACTTGTCCGCCAAACGAATACAGGCTCGGAGAAGACAGGATCTGGATCTGAGTCTCTGATCATGACCGAAGCCGCCTTCATTGGCTATCTAACGTCCAAGCAGAACGGGCCTCTGCTCGAGGAACCCCAATCATACACGCTTGATCGACCAATGAATGAGTACTTCATCTCAAGCTCACACAACACATATCTACTAGGGCGTCAGATTGCAGGCAGTTCAAGCGTCGAGGGCTACATTTCTGCACTGGTGCAAGGGTGTCGGTGTGTCGAGATTGACTGTTGGAATGGCCCCAATGGCCAGCCGAAGGTCACTCACGGACAGACGCTTACAAGCGACATCAGCTTCAGAGAGGTCTTGTTGGTCATCAAGAAGTACGCTTTCGTCAAAACACTCTTTCCCTTGTGGATCTCACTCGAAGTACGATGCAACGAAGAACAACAGCGTGTGATGCCCATCATTCTGAGGGAGGTCTTCGGGTCGCGCTTGGTTGAGGAGCCGTTGGCCTCCCAAATCGACAAGCTGCCATCACCTTCGCAGCTTCTGGAGCACGTATTGATCAAGGTCAAGAAGCCAAGAGAACCGCAGAATTTAGAGCCAGCCGGCCGGCGGCGAGGTAACAGCCTGACGTCCCCGTTGATCCGGCCGACAGTGCCCGAAAACGCTGTTGTGCCGCCGTCACAATCGCTTCCTCAAAGCCCGATGCTTACACCAAGCCACTCTTCGCGCCGTCTAGCCTCCAGGAACCGGGTCAACACGATCGCTGAGGGAAGAGTGATCGAAGGGCTCAGTGACAACCAGAGCGATTACGAGAGCGGTAGTGACGTTTGCTCGTATGAGACGGAAAGCACTGTCAAGGCCCTTGGTTCACTCGGCGTCTACTGCGCCGGTGTGAAGTTCAACGGATTCGACACCCCGGAGGCCAAAGAATTCAACCACATCTTCTCTTTCCAAGAGACCACCCTAACCAAGAACACACGAACTAAGGATATGAAGATGGCACTAGACCTCCACAACATGCGCTACCTCATGCGTGTCTATCCAGATCCAACGAGGGTTGGCTCCACAAATTTTGATCCCCTGATCTATTGGCGACGCGGTGTTCAGATGGCGGCGTTGAACTGGCAAACCAATGATGTTGCTCTCCAGATTAACCGAGCCATGTTCGACGGCGGTACGGACTCTTCAGGTTACGTTCTAAAGCCATCTGAGCTTCGCAATATTCAGGTCCTTCCTTACAACTCGGACATTGCGGGGGGGATGAAGGAACGTTCTGTCGTGGGATTTACCGTGGAGGTTCTTTCGGCCCAGCAGTTGATGCGCCCAGAAAAGCTCGCAGCGTACAAGGCGATGCACCCTTACGTCGATGTTGAAGTCTTTGACGGACGCGGCAACTGCATCAAGGACCAGAGAACCGAGACAATTGTTCACACGGAGAATCCTCTCAAAGCTCAAACTGAGATAGTCCGGGAAAATGGCTTCAATCCAATGTTCACAGAAGGCCAGTTCCGCTTCAGGGTCACAACAAAACATCCCGAGTTCATCTTCGTCAAATTCACCGTCAGGCTTTCTCCTAACGGAGAGACGTACAACACCAACAACAAGGACATTTACGGCATTGCTTCTTGGACAGCCAAACTTAGCAACCTCAGGCAGGGATATCGTACTCTACCACTGGAGAACGAAGATGGGGTCCAGTATTTGTTCTCCTCACTCTTTTGCCGTATTCAAAGGGATCCAGTTGAAAAGACCATGGTCAACGCTCCCTGTCGGCAACAGGAAGTGAGCAAGCTCAAGAGTCTTGGTGGCAAGGTCTTCGGGCGCATGGGCACAAGCCCTCGATCCACCTTGGATAAGAGCAGCGTCGAGAAGAAATGCGTCGAGAACAATTGATGATAGTGTGAGTCGCGCCTCTCTGGCGTCATCTGTACATCAAATGTCACGATCCTTCATTCGCCTCTTGAGTTAGAGTGCTCAAAACTTCCGCCAAACGATATTATCATTTTCGATCGTGGATATTCTCGATCGACGTCCGTACGGGCTGGCTAACCGTACTTGGATTCTCGGTGTCCAACCACCGCCTACTTCATGTCACCAACTTTTCTCTCCCCTTTGTTACCGGCGCATATTTTGAAATTCGAACCCCGAAGGATACCCCATCTGATTGAGGACTTGTTGCGATCTAAAGGATTATGTGAAGGAATAAAAAGTTCACCTACGGAAGGAAAATGCATATACCAACTAGCATGTTTGTGGACTTTTACTTGGTTTTCTAGCGAACAAAGCATAGCATAGGGAAGGGAACTCCAAAATCGCCACATAGACAGGGAAGGCAGTGCACGAAATCTTGTTTCATTTTCTTTTGTCGCTTGCGGCTCTATGTTTCTTTTGCTCTTTATCGCACAGTCGCTTTGGCTAAAAATCCGGCATGCACAGCACCAACATTTCCGGCGCACGGGAGGAATTTGTTTTAGTATTATTCAGTCTCTTTATCTCATCTTGTTACTTTTTTTTCCTCCCCCTCTCGGGAGAGTTGGGCAGCATCTACGGAATTGTCTCTTGCGTTTGAAGCTGGAAAAAGGGAGGAGAAGGCAATGCACGATACACATTTTAGCATCATTAGCGGCTCGCGCTGCGACAAAAAAAACCCCCGATTGCATACATCCTCCTGGCTGGTCCTGAGCAGGCACATTGGGAGGATCAGGGTTTTGCCAATCCAAGGACATTGGTTTTTACTGGGCGGGATGCTGGATCTCCCGAGATAATGAATGACATGACCATTATATCAAACTTTTTTTTTCTTTCCTCAGATTGAATTGATGTGATATGTATCGCACCGGCGTGACTACAATGCATGTCTTATTGAGCGCGGATACTGTAGCTAAGAGCAATAGGCATCGGCAAAGTGACTGCCCTTGACCTGCCAAAAGACTTCGCAGATGTAGATAAGCATAGGGTCCGCCTTTCGTGGTAACTACGAGCTGTTTGGCGTTTCCAATGCCAACACCTAACTTTCACAAGGTATTCACGTGGTCGTGCATAAGGTCTCTTGCGACTCCTCATAGCACTTCAAGATTATGCTTTACTAGAGTGGGGGAAACAGGGGTGTAGTAGACCATAGTTCCATGCGAACGATCACTGAAAGCCATATTACGCTCTTCAAAATGTAATAACAGAGATCAAATGACTCAAAGGCTAACAGCGCCAGGTATCCATCTAGGGCTCTCTATATATACATTACGCCGTTCGGATGAAAGCAGGAAAGAAAGAAAAAGCTGTGACGCATATATATATATATATATATATAAGATGGGAGGAGAATGTGAAGAAAGCAATCGAAGAAAACAAAACCAGGCCATAAAAGCTCAGACCGTAACAATCAAACACAACTTCTCGAATCCATCTTTCTGATTTAATCTACCCCGTCATCGTCCGTCTGCGTATGCGGCCTCGGCGTATTCCCATTACTGCTATGCTGCTTCTTCAGCATGCCGCTCGCGCCTCCGCGGCCCCATCCGCCATTAGTGACGACGTTCATGGCTTGGGCTTCGGCCTCCTGTCTCGACTGATGATTCTGGTACGACTGGTCGCCTGCTGAGCCAAAGTAGTCGTGGTCGTCATATCCGTCTTGGTCCTCCCGGTCAATCTCGTCCAGCTCCTGTTCGACGGTACGACCGCGAGGGCTAAGTCGCTGCATGGGTACGGCCTGCTGGCTGTCTGCGTACAGCCCAGGGTCACGGCCGAGGATGCGGTCGGCTTTGCTCGGTGTCCATTGTCCGGTTTCGGAGGGGGGAGAAGGGTGATAGTGCCTAGCAGCCCCGCTGGTGTTGATTTGGGTGATGATAGGTGGCGGCTCGTTGCTGTAATCATCAAAGCCGCCCCATCCGGCGTTGACTTCGCGGGCTCGCTGCTGCTCTCGCTCCGAGCGCAGTCTGTCGCGTTCTGCAACCCACCTGGGGCTCGCCTCCCAAGCCCAGCCGTCGCCCGTGGTATTGCACACGGGGAAGGCCCACAGCCAGGGAACAGGGCCAAAGAGGTGACGCAGATTCCGGCGCCAGCCAAGGTCGAAAGCATTGGGCAGTTTGGATGAATCCTGCTCATCAAGATAATCCTCGTAGCGCTTCTGATTGCGCTGGCGCTCCATCTCCACGTAGGACATCTGCACGGGGCGGGCACCGTCGAGATTCGTAGAGCGGGTGAGATCCACTTCTCCTTCTTCCGGGCGAGTGACACCCGGCAAGGCGTTGGCATGGAAGTCGACGAACTGTTGCGCAGCTTCGGGAACGTGGTTGGCAGGGTTGTGGGCACGATTGAAGGTTTTCCTCAGCGGCGAGAGATACCGCGTCTTTTCTAGACATTCGATGGTGGTTTGCCCGCGGCTGGCGAGCATGATATGCCAACTGGTAAAGGCGCCCACCACCAGACCTATGATTCCGCTCATGACAGAGAGCATGACAAAGTTAACGGGCAACAGGGACTCCAGCTCCTGTGTCTCTTCAAAGACCTCTCGCCAGACCCATGTTCCGCTAACAGCGAAAGCGTAGAATGAGAAGAACGTGGTGTATATCAGGAAGAGGAGGAATGCCTTGTGGTTGCGAAGGCCGATGCAAGTGGCCAGCCATGGACAATGATGGTCCATCTTGAGCACGCAGCGGCGGCATGTCGAGCAGTGGTGGGCGCGATCCGGCTTACGAGCCTGGCATTTCTTGCAGAAGCGTATCTCACCATTGCTCTTGACAGTGAAGGACGTAGCGTTATTCAAGTCGACCTGGTTCGTAGGAAGGAGCCCGTAGCCGTCATCGTTGGTCGTAGATCCGGGGCTCGTAAAAACAGCCGTCGTATAGCTCCAATTCAGGAGAAGGTAGAGGAGTACACCGATGAAACTCGATCCTGTGCCTTTTCAACAAGTCAGTACTCCGTGTTGATTGCAGTCCGACATGACCTATACCGTAAGGTCCTTGGTGATTGTAGGGGCGGCATACCGATCCAAGCACTCCTATGCTTGGAGGAACCAATCTCAACAATAACCCAAACCCCCCACGTTGTTAAGCCATATACGAACGCTAGAGGGAGGAATTTGACCGTTGTACAACATCCTTGTTGAAATTTGCGAGCGCAGCGACGAGCCATCATTGTCAAAGGCAAATGATTGTGATTGTTGTAAAGATCGAGGGGTCGCGTAGGCCGTAGCCTTGAGCAGGGTGGAAGGCGAAAGTGATGAGGACGTGAATCAACGCTGCATCATTAATTCGTTAACTTTGAACAGAATGAAGACTCGCGCCAAGGCCTCGCTTGCTGAGCCCCGTCGAGGTTCGATCGGGTGGCGGTCGCTGAAGAAGAGAAGATGGTCGTGGGTGATGACAGAGGACCGGGTTCGGCGGAAGCGCTGCATGGATTATTTAATAAGGTGAGGGTGTCTTGTCTGCCAAAGTGGTTCAAGCAGGGGACCCTGAGGTGAGGCTCTGATGTTCTTAGGTCATCAGGGGCGCAGGGCACCAGTTCTCAGTAGCGCATACTAACGTAAGGTAATTAGCGTCTAAGTTCGGGCCATGATCCGCGGCAGCTTGCTGACCCACTACTTATCACGTCTACCATGTGTTAGTTGTACTCCGTAACTCAAGTTATGGTAGCTTATTACTCCTTCAGATCCATCATGAATGTGATCATAGCTCACACTGAAGAGTGCACAGGTCGTATTTGCGTTTGAGAATCCTTATACCCCTGAAAAAGCCAATTGTAGCGATGATGAAGCCTTCAACTTCACCAAAGTGCAAATCTCCGACTACTCCGCAGTTATCTTCGATTTATCTACTCTCGGTTCCAGCCCCTCAACTCCAGCCTTCAAGTTGTCACCACACTATGTTGTCGAAATCTGGTTCCCGCTTGATCCTCCTCCCGTCGCAAGATTCTTCTTGAGCTCTTCTCTTTAATTGGGGCCCCCCTGCTGTTGGGAGTTGCTGACGCTCATTGTCAGATTCAGTGGCTTCCCGCTGCCTCCCTAATGTTTGGACAGCTTTATGTCTGGTGGCCTCAAAGCGCTCCGGCTTGACTCGCACCTCAACATCGGCCGTCCACATCGCGCCTCGGCTGTTTTTGGCAGCCGGTCCGACTCTGTTTGTCCCTGATTGTACTCGATCATACTCGGGTCCAAGGTCCGTACCAGGCTCTTGCTTTATCCTGGGGCTTTGCTCATCGTGTGTTGGCTCCAGCTGCTCCTGCATGATTTTGACTTCTTGCTCAGGCCTGTCCCAGGGAGGCGTGCCCTGTTTAATGCCCATTTCGTATCTGACATGCGCATCTATGGGGAGCTCTTCCTGCTTGATTCCTCCGCCTTGGATGGGCAAAATCCCCTGGAACGGACTTGGAGTGAATCTCTCACGGCCTTGAATGAATCCATCTCCATATATGTGCGTTGCGAGCTCGGACGTCTGATACTTGGTAGTCCCGTCTTTGTGTTCTTCCACCGCTACATCAACAATTCCCCCGGTTAGCTGGTCCATATAAGGCCGCATCATGTTCATTTTTCGAATGGTGCATCGATTGCTTTCAGATTCAGCGTGGGCGGTGACAGCTTGCAATGACTTGAAGCGCTTCCCACAGCCGGGACAAGTGTACGTTTTGTTTCCGTGCGCGGGGGACTTGAGGTGTCCGATGAGTCCACCTGCTTTTCTAAACGTTTTCCTATGCACCATATTAGTCAAGTAATACACAAACACGGATCGATACTAGGCAGGCTTTACCCGCAACCTGTCTTAGGGCAGTTGAATCTCTCGGATATTGGGCAGTAGTGCTGCGAGACCTTGAAGCCTGGATTTCCTGGGTCGTGAAGGCCTATGTCACTCAGCGCCTCCGTTGGACCAGATTCATGGACGCTTCTCAACCTTCTCAACTGATGACCGGCAAGACTCGTCTTCTCAATAAGGCTCTCGTCTTTTATCTTGTCTATATCTTCTTTGTTTTGTCCCCATGAGTCGTTCTCTTTGAAGCTGGTGATGTTGTAATTGCCATGTCTACTCGAAGGCATGTACTTCGAATAGTTATTCTTGACGGTACTTTGAGTGAGTTGCTCTAAAGCACGAGGAAACTCAAATTTTTTGGCTCGCATCTCTTCGATCATGTCTGTAGTGATACGACCGCATTCTCCCAGCTCTATGTGAGCCATGAGCGTCGACACACGTGGGAAGGGACCATGGCCGCATCCGGGGCATTCGATCTGCTGCTGCTGTCCATGCATCTACCAGGTGTCAGTGGACCGCAGTCGCAGGCGTATTTGACAGCTTACCTCTTGGATGTGGCGTTGCTCAGCTGCTTCTGTCCAGAAGTCCATCCCACAGAATTTGCAATGGATATGATCCAAAGAACCTTCAGCCCGCTTCTGGGCCTTGTGCGCCATGAGCGTCTTGTGGGTCTCGAAGCTCACATTGCAGGCCCGGCAAAGGAAACTTTCGCGATGGCGAGAGTCTGGTTCCTTTGAAGACATTCTGCAGACCTGTACCCGTGATCTTACGATCGTGCGGGGGCTTTGTCGGTATGATAAGCTGTGGTACTGCTTGATGAAGCAGTTAAGCGAGGCAGAAAGGGTCAGCAGACAGGGCCAGCATAAGAGCTGGTCGCGCAGAGCTGGTTTTGAGTCAGGGTGAGGACAATGTGAGTGAGGGTGAGGTAAGGGCTGGTGCTTATAACGTGATGGCATCCGGGAAACTCAGGCTAGAGCGCAAGTTTCTTACCTGAAGCTCATATTTCCGTCGTTCCTTCCTCGTTGTGCCTACCTATTCCTGAATCCATCAGGCAGGTACCACTATGTGCCTACCAGCGGGAGCCAACCAGCCATACATGAATGCTTGTAGGGCCGTGCAGAGCAAGTAGAGACTGAGCATGCATTATATCCTACCATTGGTTTGGGAATGAATATGCCATTCGCGTCGCGCTTTGATGCTGATACCGGTAGACTCGAGTCTGTGCTTGAAATGCTTGATTATATGCAACCTCACATACAGCCAATAGGTTCGTGGCAGGAGCATGATGCTTAGCAACTCTTCTCGTTCCCTCCAAGAACTCTCTACCTTATTCCCAAGACTCTCAAACTGGAACATCAGGGTATTGGAAGCCCTCCTCCCCCTCTTCCTCTTCCTCCTCCCCTTCCACCGCGACCTGCCTTTCCCCTGCGCTTGCGGCCTCGTCTTCCTGCTCATCATCTTCAGAGTCTTCAGTCTCCACCTCCATCTCTAGTAAGCCGGCGGCGCTATAGACTCGGGTTCCTCCCGCTGGAAGAGGCCCTTCTACGTTTCCTCGGCGGAGTTGAGAAGTATCGCTGCCAAATGTTGGCTCGCGCTCCCTTAGTAACGTTGTCTCATCATCCGTATATCCAGGATCTGCGAAAGGCGTGGTTGAAGTAGAAGCATTCCTAATGGGCGTTTCGTCTCCAGTAGCCAACGTCGTTGCGAAATCAGATCGAGTGAGACGACGCCCGGAGCGGATGGCCAGGATTTGTCGCTTCATGATGAACTTTATCTTGGCCCAGAGACCCCCATGGTACCAGCCACTGATACTCTCCCGCTCCGGACGCACGGCAGCGTTGTCGAGTAAGTCTCTTAAAAGGGGATCTGTAATGTCGCACATTTGCCACACTTTTCCATCGAGATGGTACGTTTCGCCATCATATTGGTGTGATTTGGTCATGTCCGGGTGAAAGTCGTTGTTAGGGTCCTGTTGGTTTCCCAACAATGAGTACCAAACAGCTTCGTCGGAAGACGGCTTATTTCTAGGTCGAAGCTTGAACATGACTGTCTGATATATCCGGTACTTTGGATCCGTCCGAGGGTCCAGCCCGTAGGGAACTACAGTATCTCTCCATGGACCCCCTTTGAATTGGTAGGCTGTGTAATGTAGGCACGTTTTCAGCTCATTCCAGTTTCTTAGCCTATCGCCCAAGTAGTTCATCAAGGAGCGGCGTGTCCAGATGGGACGCTCGTCGAAGGCCATCTCAAGATCAGCCATCAGTTCCACCGTTCGTAGATCCGTCATATCTGGTGGGTGCTGAGGCCCTGCCGGGATTGGGTCTTCCGCACCAATGAAGTGACCAATCTGCTTGACAGCAGTAGCGTTATACGTGCTCCCATCTTTTGTGGTGCGTACGTAGGGATTTTGTGAATATTGATAGTTGAAAGGAAGATTCATATGTGTGAAGACAGGCGGTGGTAAGACATCGACGTTGGGACCTGTATCGACGCCGGGAGCAAAGCTGAATTCCTTCATTTTTTGAACTGGAGAAACGTTAGCGAGGTGCAATACCTCGATACAGACAAGTACAATAACAAACGTACCGTCACCAGGTAGAACTTGGTCAGCATATCTTCGCGCGAAATCCGATCGGTTATAAGAATCCCAATAGAAATCGGCCAGGCCTCGAAACCGGTGAGTGTGGTTCACTACACCAACAGCCTCGACTTGGTACTTGTCCGCATTGTCGACCAATCTCCTCCTCAATAGCTTTGGTTCGTCTAGGCGAGCGCGCGAAGCGACATTATGTGAAGCATTGGTGCTGTCGCCAGCATCGAATACTGCAATGTCTCCCTGCCATGGACCATCGCTTCCTCTCTTTCGCTTTCTCCCGGTTCTTTTGGGAACAGTGAGTTTGAGCACAACATTATGCGTACTGGCATTATTAGACATCAGAGGCCTACAGAATGGGCTTTCCGGATTCAAGTAGAGGGGAATGGAGTGCCTCTCGGGGTCCAGAACCTACGCGCTGAGTCAACATTCTCTTCCGAACAATCTAGCTAGGAGAAGGGGAGCTTGGCTTACATGGTTCAGCGAGGCAGCTCTACCGAAAGCCTTGACGGCTCGATCAATATTTTGAACATTTGCTGGGACTTCAACAGCGGCCAATTTCCGGTGTGGGATAGAATACCGTGGAGCGCTGTCCTTGTGGGCATCTTCTGTTGGTGTTTCGTTGGCGTCATTATCCGTTGAGTCATCGACCTCCATCTTGTAAGATCGTACGAAAACACAAGATGATGAGTTTGTCTACGTTGCTGCTCTAAGTGGCTCGGATTGGTCGGGGATTGTTTGAAGATCACGGTTGTCGTGGAGTGCGCTGTGTGCTCAGTACCTCGCCATTGGTAAAAAGCTGTAGATCCAATTATGAACTAGTAGTAGCCAGCTAGATTCACTGTGTCGTTGGTGATATTGGTGGGTGCACGTACAGTCTTGGAAGAGACTGGGCTGATTTATTGGCACTGTCAAATGCTCTTTTCGTACATCGAACGAGTGAATTAAGTAGCTAAGCAGGTACTACCAATAAGAATACCAATAACAGGAAGGCACGCAAGCTTTTTTATCAAAGTTGGTGAATATATTCAAACTGGTTTGAAATATATCAACTCCCACCATAGCTCACGTCAATTACCGTAGCTCAGACTGCCAAACTTGAATCGTATGTGTTGAGTGGAACTCAAGTTCAAAATCAGATCCGATCATTGTCAACCAAAGCCCCTGAAGTGATAATGTAAGTGGAATAATAATCCACTAACATTACATTAACAAAGGCAATTTCAAGCGAAGTCCGGGTCTATCATCAAGGATGGCTTATCCTTCATTTATAGTGGACGGATGAATGGTGCAGGTACCGGGTAGCGGACGAGAAACGAGAAATAGAGGAGAGACGAGAAGCGGTCACGGGGACGACAGACGCTAAAGAAAGAGGAGGCTGCATACTACCCGGTGGTTGGAGACTCGAGAGAACCCACTATGCTCCGTTCATGGGCGCCGCATCTGCCGTTGACACTGTGCCGGTCATAGCCATTTTGAATTTATGTCTTGGCTTCTGCATTGCTCGTAGTAAGATTGCGACGGCGTCCACGAGACAAAAGCTTGTACTCGAGGTCTCCAAGTATGTCAAGGAGAAGCAAAGTAAAGCGACAAATGCGAGGAAAGCTCCCCTCTGCCGTCTCCAGCAGCTAATTACTACTAGTCGTGTTACCACTGGCAGCTTGGGGTATTCCAAGTCAAACCCAAACCTGCCTAAACAGGTTTCCTCAGGGGCTAAGATCTATTCGGTTTCACAGTGTGTGGGACATTGGTGAGGGCAAGGGGATCTCCGCGCCGCTGAATCGAGGTGACCTCCAAATACTTAGTACCTGCTGGGCGATCCTTGGAGAGCCAATCAGCTACAGGTTCCACCGCACCCAGCACCTCACCTCTGACACCCATAGCACCTTTGGCACCTGGACGCCACGGCCAGCATCGCTGAAGACAGTGTCAAAGAAGGAAAGGTTGATGCAGCTGGTCTCTAGGTACCTTAAGGTACCTACTGAAGGTAAGTGAAGCCGTTAAGTGCCTCGAGTAAAGAAACCTGCGGGCAGCGGCATCTATCATTGGCTCAGGACGGTAAGAAATGAACCTTACCTGAGGTAGGTAGGTACTCGCATCTTCTCATGCATCGCTTCAGCTAAGCTGACTCTACGTTGGCATTATAGTACTTAGGTAGGGTGGTAGCAAGTTCGAGATCAGACGACACAGCCATCGACCCACAACTACGTATTTTACTACTACTTCCAACTTACTAGTAATAGCAGATAGTAACTGTTGCGGCGTCTCAAGCTCCGGCATAGAGGAGTAGGTGTTTCGAGGTACCTACTAGTACCTTATGATCTTCTTCAGCTATTCAGGCCCAGGTAGCGTCCGCAGGGTACGACTGCGGCACTCCGACGACTAGATACTGAGGAGCCTATTACCACTACTACTACCGTACTCCGTACCTAATTACTAGCAGTACTAGTATTAGGTAAGGTAGTACCTAGATGCCCAAGCTACTAGGTAGAGAGCACTGCCAAATGAATTGGGGTCGTGCGGCTGCATCCCTGGCACATTCGCACTTTAGCACCCGGCGCGTTCTGGTCCTCAGCACTCTAACTAGTATTACAGCTACTTCCAAGCTCCGCAGTGCTGCAAGCCTGTCCCTCTCCCTCCCCCAGCACCCCATGCCTGACGTCCTTATTCCGTACCACCATTTCACTGATAGCATTGCACCTGAGCCTGTCGACTGTCTAGGCCTCCTCTTTTCTATTAGCCAACAACCGCCTGGTTCAGTTTCGCGTCGTCCTCAATTGCGTCCCTTTTCGGTTGACCAGACCTGTCCTCTATTTCACTTGGACTCGTATGTTTGTTCACTGCTGTTGTCCCGCCCCAGCACGCACCGCGACGCCCAGTGTATGAACAGCTTGAGCTTGAACGCACCCCCTGGTGCGCTACGCTGTACCTGCTGCTAGCACCTGCACCTCCCGTTGGCGAGCCCCCCGTTCCGTCGCCCCGTCAGGCTGTCGACTTGGATCTCTCAATTCTTCCCCTCAACATCACCAAGTCACCGAAAGCCCACGCCGTCCTCATCCTCACAGGCAAACGACTGCACTAGAGTCTTATTTCGCTCCCACGCGGGCGTTGCCAGCGCCTGCACCTCTCGCCCTTGTCGTGTACGAGTACATTCGCCTTGAATCTCGCGAACCTTAGCCCCACCGCCGCCGCCGCCGTTCGCCGTGACCTCTTCCCCCCCGCCCGCTTGCGAGTCCTCGAGATTCTTGGGTTCATATGATATGCTAGAGTCCTCAAAGATGAAGCGTTTCAGTCAACGAGTGGTAAGTATTATTTCTGCGCTTCGTCGCGTTCCCCTCTGCTTCTTCTTGCTCGCGGGCTCCAGTTCTAATACGTGTGTGCTGTCAGCTATCGCGCGGCAAGGACCCCAGCAAATCCTCCAAGAAGAATAAGGAATCCAAAGATGGCACCGCATCTCCTTCGTCCCGCGACTCCTCGAACCAATCTCCAGTTCTAACACCGTCCTCGTCCAACTCAAACCTCAACGACAGCCGCAACAAGAACGCGCCCGGAAACAATGCTCCAGGGGCCGAACATGCGTCCGGACAGCCTTCTAGTCTGTCCAATGTCGTCCAGCCGGGCAGCCTTCCGGATCGATTTGGCCAGTCTGACAGTCCCAATGGTGGGAGCTCAAACTCCAGATTACCCCCAGCAGTGGTGATTAGCCCGACGCCAGGCGTAAGTTGTTTCTTACTCCCCAGTTGTGGTATTTCATTTCAAATTCGCCCCGAGACTGACGGGTGTATATAGCATGTGCCTCCTCCCGGCGCCGCAGAGACTATGCCTCACGATCTAGCACCCCCCAAAGCCGGCCAGAAGTCGCTTTTGATGCACAGAGGGATCGACAATCGCGATGCGATTCCCGAGGGGCTAAGAACGCCGAAACGACAGCATTCGTCTCGCTTCGATATCTCGGCCCATCGCGAACTCGAGAAATTGCCAGGCTTCCATGAAGTTCCCCCGAATCGTCGGCAAGAGCTCTTCATGCAGAAGATCGACCAGTGCAATGTCATCTTTGACTTTAATGATGCAAGTGGTGACATGAAGTCAAAGGAGATCAAGCGCCTGGCATTGCACGAGTTGCTGGATTACGTTGCCAATAACCGGCAGGTCATCACCGAGCCTATGTACCCGAGAGTGGTCGATATGTTCGCGAAGAACCTATTCCGGCCGATTCCACCGCCTATGAACCCGCAGGGCGAAGCTTTCGACCCCGAGGAAGACGAGCCCGTCCTCGAGGTTGCTTGGCCACATATTCAGGTCGTCTACGAATTTTTCCTCCGATTTATTGAGAGCCAGGACTTCAATACCAATATTGCCAAGGCCTACATCGACCACAGTTTCGTCCTCCAACTGTTGGAGCTATTCGACTCGGAAGACCCCCGCGAACGAGACTTTCTCAAGACTACCCTCCATCGAATCTACGGCAAGTTCTTGAACCTCCGGTCTTTCATTCGCCGCTCCATCAACAATGTTTTCTTCCAATTCACCTACGAGACTGAGCGATTCAATGGCATTGCAGAGCTTCTCGAAATACTTGGCTCCATTATCAACGGGTTTGCCTTGCCCTTGAAAGAGGAGCACAAGATCTTCCTAACCCGGGTACTCCTGCCTCTTCACAAACCGAAGAGCCTGAGCATGTATCATCCTCAGCTGGCATACTGCATTGTTCAGTTCTTGGAAAAGGATGCTTCTCTCACTGAAGATGTATGTTTCTTCCAGATACAATTTCATCCGTCTTATTCGTTCTCACTAATACTGTCTCTAGGTCGTCCTGGGTCTTCTCCGGTATTGGCCAAAGGTCAACAGCACCAAAGAAGTCATGTTTTTGAATGAGGTCGAGGATATCTTTGAGGTCATGGATCCAGCCGAGTTTGCCAAGGTTCAGGAACCTCTGTTCCACCAGCTCGCCAAATCTGTCGCCAGCCCGCACTTCCAGGTTGCGGAGCGGGCACTGTACTTCTGGAACAACGAATACTTTTGCAATCTCGTCAGCGATAATGTGGAGATCATCCTGCCAATCATGTTCGCACCTCTGTATGAGAATTCAAAGGGGCACTGGAACAGGTTAGTAGTCATCCTCCTGTTGTTTGTCTCTTCATGGCTAACCCAACTTAGGACCATTCACGGCATGGTCTACAATGCCATGAAATTATTCATGGAGATCAACCCGCAGCTCTTTGACGATTGCTCACACGAATACACGGAGCAGCAGAATAGCGCAGCTGCTAGGGAAGCTATGCGCGAACGAAAGTGGGCCGCTTTGGCTGAGAAGGCAGAGCAGCAGCGGCAGTCTAACGGCACCTCTACTACCGCCGGACGAGCTCAAGGAGGGAACTTAGCTAGGGTCGACGAGATCGACCCTGTTACTGAGGATAATCAGAAACGTCTGGACTCGCTTAAGCTACAGGATGCCGCTGCCGCCGGGCGCCGACCTGCCAACCACGATCGGCAAGGCTCCTCAGGGTCGGCCAGGAGTAGGTAACAATGATTTGCGTTTTCCTTTTTTGTGACGAGGGAAAGGAAGGGAAAAGTGATTCGAAGGCTGCCAGGTCCGCTGTTCGTCTTTGACCCGAATACCTCGGGTTGCCTGTAGGAGGATCCGGCAAGGTTTCCGGAACCCAATGGCAGGAACCCTTCTAGGCCTGGCTTTTATTATCCCGCATTCTCTGCATTGCGATTCTATATCATGGTTTTCAAATAGAACGGTCAATATTAACGACTTTTGTTTTTTGGGCAACACTACGAACTGGCTTGACGGACTGGCCATGCCGGAGTCGACCACCCAACCATTCCGTCATACTCTTCCTATTCGGGCTTACAGGGAGTGGGAGAGATGATTTCCATTCGCTTTATTTTCGGCACGGTGAGGGAAAAGTGTGCGCAAGTTTCCATATTCTAGGAAGAATGGACTCCTTGGTTAGAGGTGTCAGAAGGATTGCGGTGTAGAGTACACGACACAGGGAAATGCAAGTCTTTCTAAGGAAAAAGAAAGGGGTACTACGATGAGATGAGGGACAAACGAAGGAAGAGCAAAGAGGGAACTTCTTTTCTTGTTTCCCGTGTTGGAGTCAGTGTTCCGAGTTTCTGTGGGTTGCTGTTTTACCCACCTCTGGGTTCATCTCGTGTTTTTTTGCTGGTTGTCTTTATTTCTTTTGCCTATTCTCGCCTCGTCTGTTGCGCTCCAGCCGATTCTGTGGTTTTCTTGTCATCCTTCCCAGAGTAAGGGGTACTCTGTCATCAGGCCTGATGATGAGGTGCTTATCTCGTTTCAATACAAGAGTATGTAGGTTATCACTCATTACGAAATCTGCTCTGGTCTTTGTTCAACTGAGGGCTTGTACTATGTAAGATGTAGCACGTAAACGTACATGTAAGTGAGTCAAATAGATACTCGGGTTCAAATATCATACGAGCTGTCAGAGCTCAACCGCTTGCTTGTAGTATTTGGTTATCAATACACAAGACTTATCTATCACTCTACATAAACACATGCGTACCATTAAACCTTCATCATTCCCTACCATCCTCTTCCGCGATCGTATCCGCCTCTGCCACGACCTCTATAGCCCCCGTTACCTCGACCGTAATTGTGACCTTGTTGATTGTGATACTGGGATTGATGAGATGGCGGTGGTGGAGGCGGAGGAGGCTGACCATTATTCCACGCGCCCCGGCCCATCATATTAGGGGGTATTGCTCCCGGGAACCAGCCCTGAGGAGGCGGAGGTGGGCCAGAAGCACCCAGGTGCGGAGGGGGCGGAGGCGGAGGCCACGAGCCTTGGTATCCCATCGGCGGTGGAGGTGGTGGCGGTAAGTCTCCTGCCATAGGGAAAGGAGGGAAACCAGGACTTGGATGATGTGGATTCGGGGGGAAGCTAGGGAAGCTTTGTTGCGAATGCGATACTGGGGGATTGGGCCGTGGTGGCGAACGCGAGCGAGAGCGGGAAACTGAGCGACTAGTGGAGCGTCGGCGTAAGGACCGATCACGACGTTGATCGGGACCTCGACTGTAGTCACGACTGGGCGACCTGCTCCGTCGATGAGGGCTCCTTGAATAAGAGGATGATGGTCTTTTGCGGAAAGTTGGCGCACGAGTGGAACTCCTCGACCGGCTACGAGGGGAATAGCCATCGGACCTCGAGCGCGAGCGCGATCGCCCCCTATCGAGACCACCTTTGGCTTTTCTTTTGCGCTCCTTCATCTTCTCGCAGAATATTCGTGACCACCCGTAGTACGTTTCTCCCCCGACGATTTCACCGGTGACTTCATCAACGACAACTCGCTCGCCTAGTTCATTCAGATCGGTCTGCGGCTCATCGCCCATCTTTCGGTCTTTGGAGAAGAGGCGCTCGACATCTGCCAAGAGACCTTGGACGGCGGCAACGAGCTGTTTGTCAGCAGGGCCAGGGGCCAGCTGAGTAGGTTGGATCATGTCTGGCAGCATTGGTTTCGTCGAGTTGGGAGTCATATGCGCGAGCCAAGTTGCGGCAGGAAGATCGTACCATGGCGTCGAGGGATCGCCATGAAAGGACGGCAAAATGTACGGGGCGTCTTTGGCAAGTTTGACAGAGGCTGCATTGGGTTGGGAATCGGCCGTTACCGCATCGGGCGCGATGCCTTGTGATAATGCTAGTCGGAGGCGAGCCACGAGCTTGGGGTCAAAGTACCCCTTCTCCTCCCACAAGTCCACCAAGCCACTGAGCTTCTTCATGTGTTTGGGGCAGTTCTCGAAGTCCGCAGCGTTTGCCAACAGCACCGGCAGATGAGCTTCCCACGCCGTTCCGAAAGTATCGTCTCGCAGCCTTGTAACAGCATGATGCGCGACGTCGCTGAGTATGTAAAGTATATGCAGCCTCTTCCTCTTCGCACTTGGTTTCTGACGTCCCGCGTGGTCAAAGCTCTTACTGAGCGCTACCAGGTATTTCCCCAGCGCAGCTGTGCGGACGCGCGACGGCGCCACGTTCTGGACGATCCAAGCCTTGCATTTCTGTGTGTTGCCAAGAGCAGAAAAAGTTTTAGTGCCATCTGCGCGCTACGATAATGAAAAAACGGTACGAAGGCTTATCTTCAGGGAGAGGAGAGTGTGTGGCAGGCGATGAGGCAAACCTGGACGTTGGGACGCGAGCACTCCGCGACGGTAGAGCTGAGCAATGGGAAGAGGGCCTCGACAGCAGGCCTGGTCAGAGAGGTCGGATCGGCGCGAAATAAAGAAGCCGATAAGGCGGCCTTGGCTATGGCTATCTCTTGAGCCATATTGCAAGGTCGACGAGTTAGAAGGCCACAATGGGCGGAAGTGTGAAGAAAAAGTAGATCTCCTTAGAGGTGTAGGACCAAGCTGAAGCTGGTATGGTGGTCGCAGTACTGGTGGGATTTGGTGTGGTCTGGAGCTACCTAAGGTACCGGGCTCATCGGCGGCTAAGCTTCGGCGTTGGCCACCTGCTATGACGGAAGCTACCTCACCAACGGCATAACAGGAGGGCCCGTCTCCCTAATCAATTGGAGATTGTGGCATATACGCATTGTTGAAGCAACTATGTGGCACGGAAATTACTCGGAGGGATCTTCGGTACTGGAACCCTCGCTTGTGTGGAGGTCGCAGTCCCTTAGACGCCGAGTTGCTCTAGATAGAGACCGGACCGGCGACTAGGGATCAGCGACCACTCGGGGGGGCAAGTTGCAGCACATTGGACTTCGGTACAGTAAGTCGCGTGATTGTAGAAGCCGTTTTTTACTATACAAGAGGTTTTATTCCTAGAGTCATCATAGGCCGTCGTCATTTTGATTACGAGCTCTTCCCGATCGTACCGTTCAACAAGCTCCAGCGATATCATACATCCTGGCTTGGGACAGGGTACACGCCGTTCTAGATCCGATCCCAAGTATATATACTCATGAGAATCGATCGCCCCTGCGGCTACGGTATGGCGTACCGCTCTCGTATTTGCTCTTCTCGCTGACTCGCTGATCCTCTGTGGTCGGCTCATGCCTCGTCGGGGCGGGATCGTTGGATGCTTCTTGGCTGGGTGACCCAGCATTATCGCTTTGCGCTGGACCGCCGTTTGCAACAGCGGATGAGCTGCTAGAGGTCCCATGGGTGCTTTCCAAAGAACGGATTGCCTGTTTTTTCCTGCGCTGCTCCTCCATCTTCGATTGGCGATCGGCATTGATTTCCCTCTTGGCGAATACGTAGGCTCCAACGCCCGCTGAATATCTTGTCAGCAAACAGATCAATCGAATGAATTGGCAGCGGTCGACCGTACCGACGCAGACTGAGCCCCAGCCGAGCCTGGAAACAGCGCTATGTCAGTGCTGTGAATCATTCGCGGAGCGGGCGCATTGCTAACCAGAAAGATTTCACCTGTAAGAGCATTAGCCAACCTGGGCCGAATATGCATAACCAAAAGGAAGACCTACCGTATTCATCTTGTTTTGATATAGGAGACCTGCCAGAAATCAATTATGAAGGATTGTAGCTCAGAGGACTGAAGGATGAGAATCGTAAAATCGGAAAATTCGCAGGTTGAAGTATCAGGCCATTTTCGGCGGAAGGCTGAGGTTTAAGGTCCACGCGCTTGATCGACCATCCGATTTACAAGGGTCGTGCACTGTGCTGGTGTGCAGCATCATGCGTTAAGCCAAGAACCCCCCCTACCCAACCTTAGGTACCAAATGGCCAAAATTGCCCGGCCGAACCACCGTTATCAGTCATACTACTCCGTACTCCTTGGGGAATGCCACCTTAGTGCTTGAGCACTACCTTAGTACTGCCAGTGGTAGCATTCGTCGACCCACTTTTAAAGTAGCGTTCGGGACCCGCCGCTCATAGTAGTGCCCAGACACAAAACTTCCAGGTAGCATAGTTTCGCATCAATTCTTCGTACTGTGCTTAGTGGGCTTAAAACCGGAAATAGCACAGTGCCGACAGTCCCCGGCAGATGACAATCGACTTGACCCTTCAGTTAGCATCAGTTATGGTGTACCTCTAGTGCGGTGGCCGAGGCTTAGACATACGCCGATTACCTTACTTACGACAATCTACCTAGTGCTGTGGTAACAGCAAAAGTAAAGGTGTCCCAAATAGACCACGAGCTACCGCTATCAATCATTCAGCCCTTACACCCAACAAAGCGCTGTCAGCGGCGTCCACCGCCTCCAATACGCCTGCAACGACAAGGAGTACCATGATTACGATCTGTGCGACTCCATCTCTGACTCCCACCCTGCCTATACCAGAGCTTCCAGCCCGTGTGACGATTGTTGTCCGCACAGCGATCAGCCAACGCGAAAGCTCACTAGCAGGCGTTGGACACCGTCTCTGAGACAGATCGAGCCCATACCGCATCATATCGCTTCATTTCATGCTCCAGTAAAACTGATCCCCTAGACTGGGATGTGATGGCGAACACTACCTTGAACCCCGCCGTCTGACCTACTTCGAGCCCCTCCAACATCAAGATGGAGCAAAATAAGGGTGACGGTCCCGATGGCTCGTCCCTGGTGCGCATACAAATCATGGTTCTCTCGCTTCAACAAATACTGACAAATCTCTTAGAGACCGGTATCGTCCTTGCTCGCTCGCTTCGAAAACATCACCAAGCCTGGTGAAGAAGCATCGCAACAACAGAGACCACCCTCGAGGCCAATTTCGCCGGCCCCTAAGCCCGAGCGACTGAAGGACTTAAAATTAGAACACGAACAGGCCGCGCCTATCTCTTCCACTCCCTCCACACCGACGACTCCCACGATACCGACGAGACCAAAAGACCGCCCGAAGCCCGCTCTTGTTGCGCCGTCCCTGCGCCACCAGGATGTCGAGCCCGCTGCTGCCACCCCTCCACCAATACCCTCGAACAAGCCATCGCTTGCACCGAAACCACAAGTTCCGAAGCCCCAGCCTCCAGCTGTGACAGTACAGCCCCCTCTATCGCCCCCGAAGCTTGCCTCCCCCTTTGTCGACGAGGATTCTTCTGCGTTCCTTAACCCCGACCAGATAGTAAATCCTGTCGTAACAAGCGCTTCACCGGCACTGATCAAATCACCCAACCGCTCGACGACATCGACTCCAGCTGTTCCCCCATCACGGTCGCCACGCGGATCACGGCCCCCCTCACCGCCTCCTCCGCGAAGGTCAGGCGAAATCAAGCGAGAGGCAAAGGTCGCACCACCTCCGCCAGCACCGCGGAGAGAAAAGGCGCTGGCTGCGGAGCCGTCCATTGCAAGAAACGGGCCCGGGAAGCTGGTGTCTAGGAGCCAAGACGTCTCCCAAGAAACTTCACCATTCAATAGTCCGCCTGGAAGTCCGAAAGCCGAGAATGGCGAAGCTCGACCAAACCTACCCGCCCGCCCAAGGCTTCAAAACACCCCTGATCCAAAGATACGGCCAAAGTCGGCTCTGGGCTCTTTTGAGCCGCCTCCGGTCCATCATTCAGTGGCGGTGAAAAGGAGAGACCGAACAACTGAAGCCAACGGGCACGCTGTGAGCGGCAGTCGTCCTTCCCAAGCGGAAGGGGACACGCACCCAGGATCTGTTCCCAAAACGCTCGAGTCGGCCCCGCGCCCAGTCTCCGTCCATTACGCCGCGGCCGCCCCTCCACGGCCTCCTCGCCCGGCCGCCGCAGATCAGGCTGTGCATCCTGAGCCTCATGGGGCATCACTACCGGCACGAAGGGCATCTTCGAATCCTACAGCCCAGCACCAGCTTCCTTTGCCTGCCACGCGGACTCACGGCAGATCGCAGACGGTAGATCGGTCTGGCAATGCTCAAGCCGTAGCCCCCAGGGCTGCACAAGCTACCACTGCGAGCTCTACTGCCAAAGCTGAGCAGATCATGGCGTACCCTGACTGCTCTAGCACCAACCGTCGCCCCCCACATATGAAGAGAGGAGCTGGAGAGATCTCAACCAAATACGACGCCAGGATATTTGACGTATGTGGAGAACTTGTCTGCGCAAGTGGGCAACTGACAAGGTTATGGAACGTTCTGGAGGGAGAAATGGTTATGAGCTTGGCACACACAGAAGGAATCAAAGCCACCGCCGTCGCTTTCAAGCCTGCAGCGACACCTCAAGGGGAGGGCTCTGCGGTCTGGGTCGGTACAAACACTGGCGAGCTCATGGAGGTTGATCTCGAGACACATACGATTACACCAGGCAAAGGAGGTGTGCACCAGAGAAGAGAGGTCACCAGAATCTTCCGTCATTACAATGAGCTATGGACGATGGACGAGCTAGGTTCACTCCATGTATGGGGGCCAGATGAGTCTGGGGTCCCGAACCTGACGGGGTTTCCCCACCAAACATATAAAGTGCCAAGGGAACACACATTTTCCATGGTCGTCGGGGACGAACTTTGGCACGCTACCGGGAAGGAGATCCGAGTGTTCGCGCCAACTCTAGACGGCCGAGTTCAGTTCCAAGTGTTGATTAGGCCACTCACTGCTGATGGTGCTGGAGATGTGACATCCGGGACCGTGGTGAAGACACAGCCAGACAAAGTTTTCTTTGGTCACTCAGATGGCAAGGTCAGTATATTCTCGACAAAAGACTACGCATGTCTCGGTCTTCTCAACATTAGTACTTGGAAGATCAACGCCTTGGCGGGAGTCGGCCATCGTATTTGGATTGGATACAACACTGGCAGGGCCTGTGTATACGACATTAACGATACCCCGTGGACGATTCTGAAGGAGTGGCAGGCTCACACAAATCCTATCATTGGCATGAAGTGCGACCATGCTAGCGCATATCGAACGGATCAGGTGCAGGTTGTCAGTCTCGGCGCAGACAACAAGATCAAGATTTGGGATGGCCTGCTCGAGGATGATTGGGTAGAGGATGAGATGAAGTCGAAAGACACGAGCTACTGTGACTTTGACGAGCTCAGGGCCCTTGCCTTCACGTGGAATGCTGGCGCTTCGACCCCGTCTAGCCTTCGGTACTCGGCAAACGACGGCGCTTTCTTCCCCGAAATGCTGCAATCCAGTGGCTCTCCCGACATTTTGATCTTCGGCTTCCAGGAGCTTGTTGACCTCGAAGATAAGACGGCAACAGCTAAGCGATTTTTAAAAGTCAAGAAGAAGGAAAAAACGCCCGAAGAAAGCATGAGTCACCAATATCGCGACTGGAAGAACTTTTTGATGAAGACTTTGGATGATTATCTTCCCGGGGACGACCTGTATCAATTGCTGCATACAGCGCCTTTAGTTGGGCTGTTCACTTGCGTCTTTGTTAAAGCATCGCTGCGAGACCGTATACGCAACTTGCAAGGGGCTGAGGTCAAGCGTGGCATGGGTGGACTGCATGGGAACAAAGGCGCCGTGGCAGTACGATTTCAGATTGATGACACTTCGCTGTGTTTCGTCAATTGTCATCTTGCCGCTGGACAATCTCAGGCGCAGGCTCGACACAATGACATTGCTGAGATTCTTGAGGCCAACCTCTTTCCCTCGGCGCGGGATCATGACGTTAAGATGGATACTTTCGCCGGAGGCGGCGATGGATCCATGGTGGTGGATCACGAACTTTGCATCCTGAACGGAGATCTCAACTACCGCATCGATACCATGTCGCGAGATACGGTGGTGGCAGCCGTGAAGCAGAACAACCTGAGCAAGCTGCTTGACCGTGATCAGCTCCTGGTGGCACGCAGGCGCAACCCAGCCTTCCGTCTACGAGCGTTCGAAGAGCTGCCTATCACTTTTGCACCAACGTACAAATATGATGTGGGTACGGACCGATACGATACGAGCGAGAAGAGGCGTAGTCCCGCGTGGTGTGATCGGGTCCTGTTCCGGGGCCGTGGTAGGGTCCAGCAGCACGATTATCAAAGGCATGAAGTCTACGTCAGTGATCATCGCCCGGTGACGGGGAGCTTCAGCTTGTGGGTGAAGAAGATTAGGCCCCGAGACCGGGCAAAGGCTTGGATGGAGAGCCAGCAGAGCTTTGAAGCCGTGCGGCTGCAGGAAACGGCTGATGAAAAGTAAGTGATCCCACTCATTCTAAAACGGAGGTGACTGGCTCCAAAAACTAACTGCTTGCTCAGGCTCCACTACCTGATGATGGTATGCGGATATGATGATGCAACGAGCCGGCGAATGATCAAAGACAAAGCATCCAAGAGGATAGGACGCAGTCCCAGTAGGACTAGAGAAGCCTTTTGAGAAGCGAAGAGGCGGCTGAACTGAGATAAATGTCCCATTCACGGCTACCCGGCGGACACAGCCGGGATTGATTATAGGCAGATTTGGATGATGAGGACCTGGACGTTTCGGCGCGAGGAGAAGATGAAAAGAAGAAGATATTTGGTCATGTCGGGTTTATCATTTTCATTATGATGATTATTGTGTGTGCTTCCATTATTTAAGGTAGAATTGAGCGTGCATCCAACTCTAGCACGGCGTTTGAACGAGGCCTTGTGGCCGACCATAAAATAGACCAAAACGAAAGTTGCTTCGCTTGTAACGAGACTAGAACAAAATATTGGAGAAATCCATAAGAAGACATCTTGGAACCTTTGCTGTCTCTTTTGTGGTATGTTTTCGTTTATTTAATTCTTTTTTTTTTTTTGGGGCCCAGGGAGGGTATGTTGAGTTCTGTCCACGCAATAGACGCGCAGGCGACCCTGGTTAAGCGGACTCTTTGACGGACTGAGTAAAGTCCGAAGCCGAATAACACAGCGGCCTCGTCGGACTCCCGCGGGCTCCGAACGCTTCATTCGTGATGACACGGCCTACAGGCTACCACTGGTCTTACTAGCCAACTACAATTGAGAGACAAATACGGCGAATTCGTCGCAAAAAGAAGCAAAAAAAAAAAAAAAAAAAAGTACATTTGACCAGCCGAGGTCGCGAGCCTTGCTGCGATTATTTGTTGACGAGATCACAGGTGGGGAGGATACACGAAAAGTTGCCCTGCTCATTACTTGACACGCCAAGGGGGCCTGACGCACCCGCTTCGAGCTGGCAAGCCATGGCCGAGCTGAACCGATTGTCCGTAAGTCCGAATACGTCTGTTCCGAGAGCGGCCTCACAAACCCGGACACGTATACCGCTAACAAGCTTTCAACCGGCCTGATGGTAGTGTACGAGGTGTAAGGACAGGAAGGTGAGTTACCGGAACACCCCGGGGGACCCTTCTGCGGCTGTTGCCCCCCTTCGATTCTGTCTCGCTCTTTGAAGAGATACTAAACGCTGCTAGGTACGATGTAATCGTGTTATGCCGCGGTGTGACCGCTGTAAAGCCCAGGATCTTGAGTGCTTCTACCCAGAGAGGCAGAAAAGGAGACCAAATCGGCATGTCCCGGACCGGTCTGGGTAGGTGTGACAATTTTTTCATGTATAACTAACATAAGTAAGGTGTTCCTTCAAGCTGACTGAGAGCAGTGGTGGGAGCGAGACTCTCCTGACGATCCTCGAGCGTCTGCAAAGAGTAGAAGAGTATCTACCTTCAGGATCAGCGAGTGCAGATCCAGAACCTTCATTGGACTATGGCGGCAGCATATCGCGGGCTGGCAGCACGCATCGCTCAACGGCTAGCCGTGCCGCCTCGGCGAACCAATCCCCGTCGACTTCGACAATTGTCGGCGACGGATCATTGGCACCTGGGACACTGTGGTCATCCAAGTCGCCGGCGACTTCCAAATCCCTGGACGCCACGGCCGTTCTCAAAGATGCCATGGATCAGGTGCAACGGATGCGCCTGGCAACTTATAGTGCGTCAGTGGTGACTGATGAGATTAACATACCACCGGATCTCGCTAAGCGATGGATAAGAGGCGAGTCGCCCTGACGTGGATGTAGTTATAAGGGACAAAGAGAAGGTTGTAAACTAACATGAATCTGAATCTGCAGATTACTTTGCTCAGAAACCTACCGACATGTTTCTCAGCCTGCTGGACAAGAAGTTTGTGGAAATGATACCGGATATGCTGAGCTTCCCACACATTCACATCGACTCGTGCGTCATCATTATCTACTACGGCGTGTTATGGAGCGGATGCTCTATATTTGCGGGCAAGGACTGTTCGAGGGAGGCAAGAAAGTGGACAAAGCTGACGTATCTGGGCTGTCTCCGTGCTATACCTGGCTGGCAGCGGGAAGCCACTGGCACGGTGACGGACATGATTGCGGCTATTACTATGGTAAGAACACGAGATGTGGAAGGATACCAAGAAAAGGGGGTGGTAGGAATAATGAAAGTGACGTTAGTAATCGGACTGGACTGACTTTACTCCCTACGCAGGCAAGAGTCTCGGCGGAGTGCTTCGACTACGAGATGGCATGGAAGATGTTCAGACTAGCCGGGGAGTACGCACAAGGCCTGGGCGTACACAACCTCGACGGCGAAGGGGGCATGATGAGCGGGCTACACAAGCCAGGGCTACGAGACAACGACCGGAAGTCGTGGTGGGACCTCATCCAGGTGGACTGCTTCTTCCGCCTCATCTTCAACAAGCCGCCCTCCATATCGGGCGACGCCTGGAAGGTGAACCTGCCGTGGCTGGACCCGGCATCGGAGCCGCCGCAAGGGGGGGACGTGGCGCTGACGTTTATTGTCAGTTCCCGGGTGACCCTGCTGGTGATTCAGTTCTTTGCCATGCTGGAGGAGGGCAAAGAGGGCGAGCAGAGGAGCGACGTGCGGCAGATGGCGGCGAGGACGGAGGCCATGTGCCAGGAGATTAGGAGCCTGTACGACGAGTGGAACCTGGTGGAATGGATGAAAAGCAAGGAAGCCAACGAGCTGGACACGTGGACCGTGGCGGACGTGACGATGAACGGGTACACGTGCATCCTGTTTATGCTGCGCAAGATGGCCGAGGTCGAGCGAGGCGGCGGTACCAGCAAGGACATGAGTGACAAAGCCAACATCAGCGGCAACAGCATCAGCAACAGCAACATGATCGACGGCAACTTCAACAGCAGTACCTCCAGCTCGCCGCAGCCCATCACGAGCGACGGTGACGTGCCAGACTCCCCCATCGCGCTGGACGCCGCCCGGCATCTGGTGGACATTATGGGTTGGCTGCTGGCCAAGTACCCGGACCCTTCGACGCTGGCCTCGACCTTCGGGGCGTACCGGGCCTACGTGCCCTTTGCGTACCTCGTCAGCCACATACTGCGTAGCCTGGATGACGCCGAGGGGGGTGCGAACGCGAAGGCGATGGCCAACGCGGATGCAGAGGCGGATGCGGATGCGGATGCAGGCTTGAATGCCGCCGCAGAGGCGTACAGGGCCGACGTCGAGTCTTTGGAGAGGGCAGGGCGGTGCGTGAGCAGCATTGCGAAGTCGGAGAGGGACTTTGTGCCGCTGGCGAGGGCCATTGAGAGCCTTAATGCCGAAGTACGGACGAGGTTGGGGGATCCAATGCCACGGGGCTAGGAGTAGGGTTTCCGCGGCTTGGCCACCTGAGGGTTACACACATTCTCCGTCCATTCTTTCTCTACGAGATACCAGTATCCGTACTTGCCTTTGGTATACGGAAAGTACTGTACCAGCTCGAGGGAGGGGTGAGGTTGAACAAGTAGTGGGATAGATCTCGATCGGCTAGAAGCCTGTTTCGTCACTCGGTACGAATAGCAGTACAGACAATAATACCATACTGGAAAGTAAAGAAAAGTAAAAGAAGAAAGAGTAGACGGTTTTTTCCATCGTTGCCAAGCCGATCTGAATATAACATGAGACGATGTTGTATTGCAGAGTTCCGTCCTTCCGGCGTTAGCCCCAAAAGGCAATGCAACGGAAGGGACGGTAGGGTGGTCAGGGGGTTCCAGGGGTCAGGCACCTAGTGAAGATCAGCTACAGGCTTGAGCTTTCGTGACCCACAGCCTACCTACCTAATTACCTTCAGGTTAGTACCGATTTTACTGCTATCACCTCTAGGCCTTTGCCGAGTAATTGTAATCAGATTTCAGGGTCTCGTCTCCAACTTCCTTTGCTTATCGTCTTGTTTTACCTGCTCCCCAGAATCCTCCAACTCTGTCGGAGGGTGGTACGAAGCATTGGTATCAAAGACCCCAAAGCGATCGAATCCAATCGGCGCTTCAGGAAACCTAGCACACGACATCTGTCCTGCTGCAGTGTTCCCGAACCTTTGAGCTCACTCACAATCGCGCAACCAATTAGCGGTGAACTTTTTTTCTGGATACCCTCACGACACGATATCAGCACAATTCCCCTAGTTGCGTAAGCCAAGGAACACCACATCAACATAGTACTCTGGGACGAGCTGCCATCATGGGCGACACAAAGGACAACGCTACGGCCCCAGGCCCTCGCAAGACCCCCATTGCGGCACCTACCAAGGACAGCTACCCGCCTCCCCGGCCAGAGCTCAACGAGGAGCAGGCAGCCAAGTATGAGGCCCTCCTGGAAAAAGCCCGCGAGTTCAACGAAGTCACCTGTCCCAAGGAAGCCGACAAGTCCGGCCCCATCACGGACCGCGAGCGCATGTGGCTCACCAAAGAATGCCTCCAGCGCTATCTCCGCGCTACCCGATGGAACGTCGACGACGCTGCCCGCCGCCTGCTATCCACCGTGGCGTGGCGTCGCGAGTATGGCCTGGATGACTTCACGGCCGACTACATCTCCCCGGAGCAGGAGACGGGCAAGCAGATGATTTTCGGCTTTGACCGTCAGGCTAGGCCGTGCCAGTACCTCAACCCTAACCGTCAGAACACGGACACCAGCCCGCGACAGATCCATCATCTATTCTACATGGTGGAGCGCGTGGCTGACATGATGCCCCCGGGCGTGGAGACGCTCAGCCTGAACATCAACTTCAAGCCCAGCAAAGAGCGCAAGAACACGAGCGTGCCGGTGTCAACGGCACGCGAGGTCCTGTACATTCTGCAGAACCACTATCCCGAGCGTCTGGGGAAGGCCCTCATTATCAATGGTAAGTTTTCCCACCTATACATTCCAATTTCTGTTTTGGGCTAGGTGAAATACTAAAAACCAAAACTTCAATAGTGCCGTGGGTGGTCTGGGGTTTCTTCAAGATCATCACACCGTTCATTGACCCCGTCACGCGGGAGAAGCTCAAATTCAACGAGGACATGAAGCAGTACATCCCCGAGGAGCAGCTGTGGAGCGCCGACTGGGGCGGCAAGATGGACTTTGAGTACGACCACGCGACGTACTGGCCGGCGCTCAACGAGCTGTGCAAAGAGCGCCGCGAAGAGAAGCGCCGGCGGTGGGAGGCCGGTGGCAAGGAGATTGGTGAGTCCGAGTTCTACCTCTCTGGTGGGACGGATGAGAGCGTCAAGGGGATCAAGTACGAGGCCGAAAAGGCCCCGAAGCAGCAGGACGAGACCGAGGTGACGGCGGTAGAGGAGAAGCTGGCCGAGGCAAAGCTGGAGGATACCAAAGAGGATGCTAAGCCAGCGGAGGCAACTGCGTAGAAGAGCATGTCTTTTGGAAACGGGTCATATAGCCGGCAGGTATCTTGCCACTCAATTAGGAAACGATAGAGATTTGCAGCTTCGGATGACTCCCGCGAAGGCAAGAACTGCCATTGGCAAATGTTATCTGATAGCTCTTGCATAAAGTTAGACCAAGCTGACAAGATCAGCGGCGCGAGACTCCAGATTGGGTGAGAAGGGAAATCTATGTAACCTTTCCCACCCCCTCATCCCCCTCCCCCCGCGTCACAAAAGAGCCATCTATTCAAAACGGGGTTCATTATGCATACACGGACATGCAAAGGATAGCCGACTCTTGGGGGTCCTTGCCGGCCGCCGCCCCTAGCGTTCGCGAACCAGACGGGCGGGAAGTGGTGAGACAGTGACTGGCTCGGGTGCGAATAACCCTCCTCTCTCCTCCAATCACATGTGGTTTACTTCTACGAGGGGGCTTCACGTACAGCGTGAATAATAGTATTAAAAAGTAATTAGAATCTCACGCACCAAACGCATCCACCTGAACAATGACGTCCGATGGCCCCGATGTGAAATCGACTGCATATACGGTAAACAAAAGAAGGAAAAGTGGAAATGAACAAAACGTGAAAGCAGAAAAAATAGGTAGACTGCAAGGCATTTTCTCCCGCCCAAGCACAATCGTACAAGGAGACGCAAGGCGGATATCTTGTTATCTCTTCTCTTCCCTCAGCATTCCTACGTCCCCCTATTGGAGTTTGAACGATGGGGCCTGCGGCGCCAAGTCATGTCAAGAACGCACGCTCATGGCTGCGTGTCGCTAAAGCTCGCCTGCATGTGTTGGTGACTGGCACCCGCACACACACACACATATTCGGTAATTGTACTGCCACTGCATGGTTCTCGTGAGCCACTCGCCGGGGGGATAGAGGGGGGGGAGGGGAGGGGTGGAGGAGGTTGGCGCTGGGGCGGATTTTCTCGGGCAGCGTGAAAGGAGACGCGTGGGCTGGACCCTGCAGACTGCAGCTTGCAGGTTGCAGCAGCTGCAGTCTGCTTGTTTGTTCTTGTTGTTGAACTGCTGTTGGGTGCAAAGCTGCAGCGAAACTGCACCAGCAGGTTTATGCAGGCTCTCTGTTTGGTGGACGGTGCGCTGTCTTGAGGAGCCCGCTGCTTACTGGTTCCAGGTCCAACTCCGGAGGAGAACAAGTCATCTCATGTGAGGCACGGAGGTGGCTGGAGGCTATACAGCAGAAATTCAAGGTATGAGTCAATCGCTTGTGCTGACGAAGTAGGTACGGCCCTGGGATAACAGCATGGTAATTATTACTGACACTAATTACTACTACATAGTAGTGGTGGTGCCAACCACGAGCACCACTTATAAGTGCAACCCTTGAGCATCTAGTTAGGGTTACAGGAATATACTGATTAGGGTTACCAATACGAAGTGATACTTGTACATGTACGTGCCTACTAGGTATCTAGAACAGCCACAGGGCGAACGGCAGATGGACGAGAATGACTGGCTGGGCTTGGTCTGGCGCAGACCAACAGGCATCAGACAACAACAGCACAGTGGCGAGGCCGACTAAAAATGCCCAACTCAGCCCTATAGATGCAGTACATGTAGGGCATCGGCAAGGTAGACAAATAGAAAGCACAGAAGCTCTTTAACTCCGCCTATGCCGCCTATCCCGAGCGCCTAGTGCGCCGTCGCCTTGCCGGCCGGCCGTGGGACACTTTTTTTTTTTTGCCTCCCGGGTCTACGTATGCATTAACTAGAGGCTAGAATCGTATTAGGAGTATTTGTATGCCTGATTGCTGGGTTGGGAACACCAGACTAGATTGTAGCTAGATACTATACTTGATAGGTTGCTTAAGTTAGAAGTCATGTCCAAGGCTCCAAAGGCCCCTATGCATGGTGAAGAGCCCACTAATGATGACCGGCTATAAGCCTACGACCAACTTGGGAGAGCCCGCGCCTCAAAACGACCACCATCTCGTAGTCGTGGTTGCGTTCAACCAACATCCGTCCCCGTTTTTCTTCCATCAAGTCGTGTGGGGTAAAGACGAAGCTGGTTAATCTCAGTCATACCATTCGTTCACGTTCCAATGATGAATGGACAGACAGATAGACAGGCAGGCAGATAGACAACCACCCACCCACCCACTCACACCCTGCTTGTCTCCCTCTCTTCCATCACCGGGCGACGTTTGTATATGCATCTCATGTGCACCTGCATATTCTATACGGTGCCAAAACGCCCACCGGTGAGGCAAACAGCTTCTATGCCTATTCAGGGATCCGCCTACCCCTGCCTTCTCACGCAAACAGAAACAGGAACAGAACGAGAGAGAGAGGCGGGCCTAGCAACTTAGGAAACTCCCGATATGGCTCGATTCCTGGCGACCCAAAGACCAACCACGGGTCCCAGAATGAGGCGACCAAGGCGACCAAGGCAGACAAGCGAGCAGGGGAGCCCGTGACACATCTTTGGGTCGCAGATTCCCTGACTCTTTCGTCATACAAGCTTTTTTTTTTTTTTTTCTCTTCTCTTTTTCACGGGTTCCACTGCAGCAAGAAATTCCGGATCTTGGAGTTTAGGTCTTTGTGTGAGATGGTGCATGCACGCTAGGGACGTTATGTGGGTGCATGTTTGTGTGAGTGGGAGTGTGAAGTGTGTACGTGTGTGTGCGCGTATGTGTGTATGTAGGTGTGCTTTCTCTGACATTTGTATTTGGGCTCGTAGACCGAACCGGTGAAGAGGCGACTTAAACAGCGTAAGCCTATAAAGTCTGTCTGCTTTCCCACTTTCTTCTCTCTGGTACTTGCACTTCTCGTGGCCCTTTCGGCGTGGGATTCTTTCCATGCTCTTCTTCTTCTTCTTCTTCTTCTTCTTACGAATTCACCGCGTACTTTCTTTGGTGTTATTCAAAATCTTTCGCTTTTCTATTCTTGGAGGTTGTAGGTCACAGGAGGACCAACCATGTCTACCTCCATCAACGTCATGGACTCGCTGGCCAAGTTGGGCATACTAGGCGACCGGCTCAACAACGCGACCTTTCCCCCCGGTGATGGGGCCAACAATTTGAACGGTACCAGTGCTGAAGGAAATGGTCTTCCCGACGGATTCATGGACTCTCTCCTGGCCTCTGCCGGCCTCGGCCTGACCACATCCTCCCCACTAGTCCAGCTCGTGCTCTTCCTACACCGTCAGGTCGGGGCCCATCTGGGCATAGACCCTTCGCTCTTGCTGACGCTTCTGGGCGTGCTCTGGGGCGCGCAGTACTTCTTCTCCCAGCTGCGGAACTATGTCGAGGATCTGGTGGAGCAGCACCTAATGTGCTCCATCACCATCAGCCAGAATGATGATATATACGATCACCTGATGGAGTGGCTCTCCAAGCAGCCTCACCTTGTGAATAATAGGTGTCTCACGGCGCAGACGGTCTGGAAGAGCGCGTGGGAGGAGGACGACGATGCCGAGGACGAGTTGGACGGGTACGGGGGCAGCGAAAAGGGGAAACAGCTGGTGGCGTGGACGGAAGCCGGCCAGGGGGGTGATGGGAAGAGATATCTCAACTTTTCCAATCATGCAACACGATCGGTAAGTCCACAGTACTGCGTAACCGCACAGTTGAGGCGGAGTGGCAGCCACGAGAGACAGATTGAAGAGAGGAAAAAGGGAAAAAGGAAAAGGGGAAAATCGAGAAGAAAACAAGCTAATAATTACGGAATAGGTTCCTCGATACGTCCCGGCCATGGGGGCAACACGCTTCTGGCACAATCGCAACTATTTTAAACTGACTCGCCGCAAGAGTACTTACATGGGAAGTGGCTGGGAAGCCATGAAGGACGAAGAGGAGATGCGAATCTACTGCTACGGCCGCTCCATTGGTGAGTCGCGGCCCCAGTTACACTGGTCATACTGAGAATGGTGGCTGATGAAACATAGCCCCTATCAAGAGACTTTTGCTCGACGCGAAAATGCTCTACTACCAGGACACCCACCAAAAGACCACCATCTACCGCCCGCGGCAAAAGGAAACTAGGCGTGACTATTACAGCCTCTGGCAGCAGGTGGCCCGTCGACCGGTGCGCCCCATGGACACCGTGGTGTTGGACTCGACGGAGAAGCACGACGTGCTGGCCGACGTCAACGAGTACTTGCATCCGAGCACCCCGCGCTGGTACGCCTCGCGCGGTATCCCCCTGCGCAGAGGGTACCTATTTCACGGCCCCCCGGGCACGGGCAAGACCAGCTTCTCCTTTGCGCTGGCGGGCGTGTTCGGTATCGATATCTACGTCATCAGCTTGCAGGACCCAAGTGTCACGGAGGCCGACCTGGCCGCCTTGTTCATTAGACTTCCACGACGATGCATCGTTTTGATGGAGGATATTGATACGGCGGGACTGAAACGGCAAGATGAGGAGGAAGAGGAGGAAGAGACAGAAGAGGTGAAGGAGGTGGATGGAAAGGAAGAGAAAGACAAAAAAGAAAAGGAGAAGGAGAAGAAAAAAGATACAACGGCGACCGCGACCGCGACAACTAACGGTGAGGTCATGGTCAATGGAACCTCGGACAAAGCCGGCAAGAAGGACAAAAAGTCAAAGAAATCCAAGAAGGTTGATTCCGACACGGACTCAGACTCGGACAGTTCAGATTCTTCATCGGAGGAGGACCGCAAGAAGCGCAAGAGCAAGAACAAAAAGAAGCAGCAGCTCAAGAAGAAGAAGAAGCGCCGCAACAAGGACGGCAAGCTGGTCGACGCCGAGGCCATCACCCTGTCCGGCCTGCTCAACGCCATCGACGGTGTGGCGTCTCACGAGGGTCGCGTGCTCATCCTGACGACCAACAAGCCCGAGTCGCTCGACGAGGCGCTCGTGCGTCCCGGCCGCGTGGACAGGCAGGTGGCCTTCAACAACGCGGCGAGCGTGCAGGCCGGCGAGCTGTTCCACCGAATGTACGAGACGCGCGACGCGCCCGACGCCAAGATGAGCCCGCAGAAGAGGAGGCAGAGGCAGCAGCAGCTGAGGCAGCAGCAGCAAGTGAGCGGGGTGGTGGAGGGCGGCAGCGAGGGCGAGGCGGCCGTGTCGGCGGAGGAGCTCAAGGGCATTGCGCGGCAGTTTGGCGACATGGTGCCCGAGCAGGTCTTCTCGCCGGCGGAAATTCAGGGGTTCCTCCTGAAGCGGAAGAAGATGCCGCGTAAGGCGCTGGCGGACGCCGAGGAATGGATCAGGGCGACCAAGAAGCAGAAGGAGGCCAAGTCCAAGATCACGACCGTGCAGTAAGGCGTGTTTGGGGAGGAGACGGTACAACGGATTTAGAATATTTCGCGTCGACTTTTTCGCATTCTGGAGGCCCTCATCATATGAAACGAGATTGGGTCACTTGAGAGGCCCGGGGTTTTTGGTGCATATTTGTACAGCGTTTGATATCGTTTTATGATAAGATGTGCTTTCTTCTTAGGATGTTTGATAGAGTCTGGATGAAGCGCGACGCTGGTAGAGATTTTGCCAATCCATAATGATTTTGAGACTTTGGTCTTCTCGAGAATTTATCTGGTTGCGGTTTGCGTGACGCCTGATCTTGTTGAAGCTTCTCGTGATGAGAATATTGGTGTAGAAAGGCCGTGCCTGTTGCAGGAAGAGTTGGCGTAAGTAGGTGGTGCTGCGAGTTAGTGGTAGTGAGTACTCGTTAGGTATGCGCCCGTAGGAGATTTGGTGTGAGCAACCGTGGCAAACAGTCAAAGATGGAAATTAGTCTTGAAAATAGTTACTGAACTCGACAACTCAATAGCTGGATAGTAGTACTCAGCAGGGAGCCAGAAGTCTTATCTTGGCAGCAGTGTCAAGAGTTGCATCGTAGCAGTATCCGAGAATGGTTGTAGATCTTGAGGAAGAGCAGTACTGCTGACTCACTAGGGCAGGATGCTGGTTTAGGTGTGTACCTTAGCATACCTACAGTACAGTAGTACGACTTTGGAGTAGTAATAGTGGGTAATACTTGTAGTGCTCCCACCTTCATTCAGCATCAGCCAGCAAGTTGTCGCCTTTACTGCGACTACGACTGCGAGCGACGCAGTCTCTGTTCGTCTTGTCGCCATGTCCAACTCACAACCCAATGCGCCTTCGGGTAAGGAGCCAGGGCTGCGACAGCCCAGCAGCGGCAAGACCATCTACCACCGCCCGCTCAACCGCACCAAGACCGCCGAGATCAGCCAGGCCAGCTTCGCCTACCTCTTTGGCGAGATGATCAACTACGCCCAGCGCGGCGTCAAGAGCATCCAGGAGCTCGAGCAGCGGTACGTCCCCTCCGTTCCTTTCCTCCCCGATATAATGCCAGCGTTCGTCGCGATCGGAGTTTTGGCTAACACTGTGATGTTCGTTTTGTAGTCTCAATGTTCAAGGTCACCCACTCGGCCTGAAGCTCCTCGACCTGCTCATCTTCCGCGAGCCCCCCCGCTCCCAGCAGCGCCCGACCAACATTATCAACCTGCTACACTTTATCAAGCAGTCCGTCTGGCAGCACCTGTTCGGGCGCCAGGCCGACCGCCTGGAAAAGTCGTCCAACCCGGACACGCCAGAGGAGTATATGATTATCGACAACGAGCCCCTCGTCAACCAATACGTCAGCGTCCCCCGGGAGATGAGCAAGCTCAACTGCGCGGCCTTTGTGGCGGGCATCATCGAGGGCGTGTGCGACGGCGCCGAGTTCCCGGCCAAGGTTACGGCGCATACGATTGCGGAGGGGGACATGTGGCCTGGCAAGACGGTGTTTTTGGTCAAGTTTAGGAACGAGGTGGTCGAGAGGGAGGCCTTCCTGGGCAAGAGCTAGTCCGATGGATTGGTAATGAGAAGATGGAATGGAAACAGCCTGATGTTATCTTTTTCTTCTGAGAGCATAGAAATGGTGTTTGGGAGTTTGGGAATTTTGGGAGGGAAGGTTTCTTTGTTCAAGCTGGAGTGAAGCCTCTTGTGGCATGATCATGTCAATTGCCCATATTTGAAATGATATCTATCGACGCGCCATAGCGTCCCTGGGACGCCTCGCTATGGAAATCTCCTCCCTCGCTCTTTTGTGAACATCCATGATTTCAGGTAACAAACAAACAACCCCAAGTCCCGGACTCATCGCGGCATGTTTCGCGCCGCCGGACCTCCGCTACTCGTACCTCCCGCTGTACCCCCACCAGGACCCCTCTTCATGAGGTCGGACAGCCCAAGATCTTTCCAAGCGGGCTCTTTTGTCTTCTGGGTGGCGCGCTGGATGCCAAAGGCGGCGTGCTGATCGGGCACGACGTCGTCCTCGTCCTCGGGGTTGATGGGCTGGTGCTGGGGCGGGACGTAGATGTCGTCGGTGGGGAGCTTGTCCTTGCAAAAGTCCTCGAATAGATCCGCGTGGCGCTGCTCGCGCAGGTGGACGGACGTGAAGTTGGAGTCTTTGTTCTGGAAATTGTTGCACTGATATCAGCAAGAGCGCGGGAGGATGAAACGAGGGACCCTGCTGTAGGCACTTACCATGGTGGACGGTGGTGTTGATACTGTTGATTGTTGGGTGGATGGTTGTAGTTCAGCTTGAAGACATGCCGATGCCGAAGCGGATTTTGGTGGAGAGGCAGTACAGCTACTCCCCACCAATTGCCGTTACTAACTTAAACCTTCCGCGTGTAAGTCATGGATCAAGATCGCATGTACTAACTACCTTATGCATCTAACATTAGCACCAAGTCACAAATGCAAAGAAGATCAGGCTTGATTGAGAAGTTATGTCGAAGTTTTTTCTTTCTTTTCATTTTTTCTTTCGTGTTCTAACGTTTAGTAAAGTTATTGATGATTGAAATTTCACCTTTTTCGGCTTGATATCATTGAAAGTCCGGTCGGATCTCTTCCTCGGCAACGCTCAGCGCTCGGGGTTCTGAGTCTCAATACAGGCCGATAACCTGTCGCGGATTCGCAGGATCTAACCATTCTTTGGGCCTCAGCCACAAACTTCTCTGAAACTCTGTCCAGATTCGCTTTACATGCCGTAGGGCCGTGATAGTCGCCTGGGGCCGATTGGAATGACTTGGGGACGCCATAGGTACCGGCCATTGGGGGGGCTAGAGGGAGTGGCTCAGGTCGTCCCTCTGCTCTAGCCTTCTTCTTGGCCTGATCATCGGCTTTCTTCAATTTAGCAGTATGTTGTTGCTTAATCTTGGCGATGGCTACAGCGCAATCAGGTGTAGTTCCAAGCGTAGGCGTCCAGTTCTACTTGATCTTCAAATCTCCCCACAGCTTCGCATTTTCCAGGTTCTTGTGGCTATACAGGACCAGTATGAAGTAGCCCACCACAAAGCTTTCGGATGACGCCCAAAGTGTTTTCAGCTGGGTATTGTTGGCCACTCTTTTACGGCAATGCATTGCATTATGTGCGCCATGGCTTGATACGATTGATTGTCTAGGCCATTGAGTTGGTTCCTTGAGTTGGTTCCTTGAACTGTCCTTTGCGAAGGTTCCTTGAAATGGCTTCTTGAACTTGTTGCGTCAGAGTCAGTGATTAAGATCCTTGCCTTCACTAAGAATTGACATAGCGAATATTCCTGAATCGCTTATCCAGGTGCACACCAGCAACAATCGACCTCCGCTGAGAAGCAAAGGGAGCTCCTTTCTATAGCGAGCGGATAGTGAAAGCACATCCAGCATCCAGCTAAACAAGCCGGCGCCAAAAAAGGTGTTCCGCCAGAAGACGGGCGTCTGGCTAACCAGGTATATCTTCGTGGTAACGCTGACCAAAGACGCCTCTAGCTTCGTTCTCATTCCTTTCCTCATCCAGCCACGAGCCACAACTGTGAAGCCTGGATATGAAGAGGTGTAACGCAGATATATAGGGTACAGTCCCATTAGGACGATGGGATGAGATACTAGTCTAGTACTTGGCATCTTGAGAAGCAAGTAGCTGTACCTTAGTCGTACTGGCACATGTTCAGAGAACCATGTTTCCTGGTAGGGCAGAAGGCTATGGACCTCCCACGCTGTGATCCGAAAGGCCGCTGGCTCACTTATTAGATGAGTATTCCAAATAAGGTGACATCTAACTAGGGTGTAACAACCGTAAATACCCCCTATCGTGCTAGCAACTCCAATATGCTGCACAATGTATCCAAGGTTATGGATGAACCCGGATGCCACAATCAATCGATAATTGCCTGTATCGAAGCCATCCTCTGCCGGCCTCTGCTGGATGACTGAGCAATATACACCGTCCGCGTGAGCAAAGGGCCCAGTAGGCTTTCGGGTAAGGGTAATCCTATGCGGCTCTAGCCGACGAGCATATCAGATGAAGTGCGTCCATCTTCTGCTTAGGTGAGCAATGGCAAAAGTGAAATGTCTACAAGTAGAATGCCTCGGTGCATGAAAGCTAAAGGGGCGCGTGTTATAAGCGGCAATTCAGCTGTGGCCCATTCGATAAGTGTACCGGTATCCACGGGGGCGGACAAGCACCAGATACCTTCCTGTGATTTCGTATTTAGTAGTAGAGATAGGCCAGTCCTCTCCAAGGATCAAGCTGCAGGACGTTGTCATGTTCTTTGCAATTTTCCACAGCCTTGGTTGCTTAGTTGGATTTGTTCCATAATGTATCCACGTCCTTCTAAAACTCTGGATTAAAGAAGATCGAAGTTCCGTACATGAACTTGTCCATTACAGGCTCTAGGAACCGCACTCTCATTCCGGTTTCTGCCTTCTTCCCTAGGCCCCCAAGGGGAGAGTCACGGGCGGAGACGCCCGAGGCAGGGCGAACCTGACCTAGACACTGCTGAATCTCATCAACGTGTGCACCATTTGTGATCATGTTGTCCAAGGTTGCCTTTTTATATGCAGAAGCAGACCCAGTCTGTCTCTACCCGCACGAGTCTTGTTGCATATAATGCATCCATCCTTGTCCAGGGCACCTCTGTCAAAAGGTTCAGCATGGCGAGGCAGGCAAAGAAGGTTGTTATCTGCACTCTGGATACACATAGCCAGTGCGGTTGATATGGTTCGTCAGGTTGCTTTCAAACCAGCTAACTGAGTGTTCTTGTTATATTGCAGCTCCAAGCGGACTCTTTCGACTAGAGCCGGCTGAGATGTTGCACCCGTGCTGGTCGTGAATGGGCATGCGGGCACTGCGGAAGACGTGCTAGAAAACAGCAACAAAAAGGGCTCTACGGCCAGCTGTAGTAGTGGTTTCTGACTGGAGGAAGAACCGCACTCCCCTTCCATAGCTTGTAGAGTGTTAAGTTCAAGCTAGTCCCTATCCTCACTTTTGTGTTGTCCGTCCCATGACCTATGGGTATATAATAGTCTCCACGTGTGTATATGCGCGTTGGCGCACGCAACTTGCTAGCCTTGGGCAAGGACTATCCACCAAGTCATCCTGACTTCTTGCTATATTTGCTCAGGGCAGCGCTGCTGTTTTTCATCTCCCCTAAAGATAGTAGAACAAGCACCCACACGCTGAAACACTTTGATTCCTGCTGGTCGCGTGCCCACTCTGTAGTGCCCACGGGTACCTTTTATTTAGAAGCTCGGGCTCGGGATGCAGCTGAATGGGTCTTCCGTACGTGAGTCCGGGTGAAGGGTTTGGAACACTCGAGTGACGGCTGGGAAGCTGAAGCAGCAGATTTCAACACTGCTTTCTCTGAAATTCCAAATACAGGAAACTCCTCATGCGATACCCTAAAAAGGCTTTCGCTTGAAACAAGGGCCTTGGTAGCAGGGTCTTGGCCAAAGAGTCGTTTGATCATTTGTGGATCCATGTGCTGACCAATGAACCTTTTCCAGAGGCCCAGGTAGGCTTCATGGCATACCACTGCGTCGACCAGGTTAATGCGGATTTGTGTTTGAGATTCGATAATTTGCTGTGACCATCAACCCTTGTACAGCTGTTCGGCTACTAACTGTAACCTTGGGACCTTAGTAGTTTGTCGAACGATATAGGTATTGTGACGTATCACGTATAACGTAGAGAGGAACTGAAGGATCAAAAAGCCTCAATGCTGACTATCTAGGCAGCGTAGGCTAGGGAAAAGTGTGTCATGATCTCATGCAGGAGAGAAGCTAAGTGGTGGCTGGCAGGGAGGTGCCTATAGGCACCATGCCAGGTGGGCTCGTGACAGGTATGCTGTGGTACTCTTCTTCCTCATTTGCTAGGGCGACAAGGTGTAAGATGGCTGAAGTTGGGTCCAAGAAAGCCATCTTGATTCTGTCAAGTGTCGTCTGGCCTAGTACCCTCAGCCCAGTCATTGCAAGCTTGTTACCCTCAGCCCGGTCATTTCGGGCTTCCGGATCAGCGTACTCTATTGTCCAACGGAGTTCCAGGTTGTGGATCGGCCACAGAAGCTGGTGACCACCCGGTTGACTACCCGGTTGAGCGGCGAGCCTATACGGCAGTTGGCCCATTGTTGTTTCTGGGACCGCACCCTAGATCGAAGCTCACACCTAGTCATCATCAAGATGCTGCTAGGCCCAACAAGATAGAGCTCGACTCCGATGGGATTGTTTTCCATAACACTTCAATCTGCAGAGTGAATTGTCCCTGTAAATAGTCCAAGCCGCTGTCCAAAGCCAGATTGCAGATGACTCCATTTTCATGTATCCTTTGAGACTAGCTGCAAAACCACAGAGGGCAAAAATTGCTAGCCTACATGATTCCAACATGATCAGACTCCCTTTGCTCTATGAAGTATCCTGCGGAGCGGATGCCGAATCAAAAGAGCCACTACTATCTTGACATAGCAGTTCTTCAAGAATCGTTCAAATCCATATCGGGAAACAGAATAAACTGTATTTCTTTGTCGCTGCATGAGAGGGAGCAGGGGTTTGCGTAGAATTGATGCGAGAGATGAAAAACGGGTTATGTGTCATCTAGGAGGCCTATAGCGAAAGGCATTCTGATTGTTGCAAGAGTTGTTAAAAGCGATCGTAGCTTCGTGACGAACGCAGCGCGTCTGGCCTCGCTCCACTGTTTGACCCCCTTGATGCGTTGTTCACTGTCGTGGCTACAGTGATAAGGTATCTATAGGCACCACACCAAGTAGGTACCTTATGTGACAAGCTTTCTCTGTTCGCGGTACGCTTTGGTGCCTTGGCCAAATGTGAGCGACTTGCAATACAGGCGATCGAGTGACAATGCAGGCACCATCTCGTTCCGTAGAAATAACTCTGGGTGAGCTAGACCAGGGCTCGATGTGGAGTCCGCTTCAGCAATGTATACTAGTAGGAGGCTGCCAATCCGTTCGGCCGAGCCCTCTGTGTAGGCGCTTTATCGTGATGAAACAAAGCTCCAGCATTAGAGCCTGCTTTTGAAAAGGTTGCTAGGCTGGATAGTAGAGTTGGACGGTTGGTCCTCGCTAATCTCGAGCTCTTGGTTGTGCTACGCGAATCGTAGCCTCTCTGTGTATCAGAGTTGTTGGTGTCATCTCTAATCGGCATTGTTAGTTAACAATAGTTATTCCTGAAAGAGTACACATACCGTTCTCTTGCATCCACGTTAATTGAAGCACTGCCCAGATCACTGGGAATACCCGCCAGATTCTCTGACGGTTGAACAATATTGGCCCAAGAGGCCTTCAGTACCTAGTGCAATATATACTAATTTGCACCCCTAGTAGTAAAGCATCATTAACATGCTCTGCAATGCAAATAGAAAATGTGAACCACTTACGTTGAATTTCAATTAATCATAAGCATAGTGATAAGTGGATAGATCCCCGAAGATTCATATCCGCAGTTAGGATGGGTGGGTGGATCGCAGTGTACACCAGCTTACATCCCTAGAAGCAAGGCAGTGTTAGCAAGACTTTTAATCACTTGCTACAAGATGATTCCTTCAGGCTTGCAAAAATTCCTAACAGGAACTTACATCTGCACCACTTGACCCGTTGGTGAAATCCATTTCAAGACCATATATATAACTTACTGGACCGATTGTCACAAAGAATCCTCTGGTAAACCATTGCTTCTGCTTCATCTCTAGATCTTGACAGAGCTGCGGGTCTTCTCCACAGTCTCTTCCAAGAACGTTGACAGTGTTGTCGTCGTCGCTAGAGTCGGAGCTTGCATTTAGCTTTGATACATGAGGCTACTGTCATGTTACCTAAGTGTACACAAACTGCAATTGCATTAGATGAAGAATTCAAAAGATTTCAACCAAAACTTACATCTGTATCCAGTCTCAGTGTCTTTATCGCTAGCATATCTCGCCATATACTAGGACTAAGTTATCGCTTTTTGCCTTACTAATTAGATAAGTGGGATAATACTTTAGCAGTATGTTCTTACCTGATGGCATCTTAGTAGTCTCGGACCGTGAGCTGGATGGAACTAACAAAACATACACATAGAAATCTATGTATATATATGTGCACACCCCAAACTTTGATGGAGTCTCTGCCCCTAGCGCGATTGCCAGATAGGGCTGGGCCGCTGAATCCGAAGCAACGCATTGATTGACAGTCGCTAGATCGAGGACTTGAGAGCGTTTAGACGCTCTTCGGACTTGCGGCGGTATTCGTCCCTGTCCCCTTGCTGCTTCTTGACCATTCCTATACGACAAGTTAAACTACTGATCATGTTGGCCGATGGCGATGTAGCTAAACGTGCTAGTAGTGTCGTCTTCCAGTCTTTGCAAATTGTTTTTTTTCCGGTCTCTAGTAAATCACAGCACTGTACACGGCATCAGCTCGGAACCATCCTCACGATCAGGTTCCCAGTGAAAAGCGCGTGTCCCTAAGTGCACGTTGTATGGAAGTGGTTGCAGGCCACGCCGTCAACACTGGCATCTGCATGGTATGGGATTATTGCCCACGCAATGACTTCAGCATGGCCGGGCTGGCAATTGAGAGAGAGTACCTGTGGTGGTGGCACGGCGAAGGCAGGGGAGGCACGGAAAGTCCGCCTGCTTAACCGCTATCGCAAAGAGGGTACCATATCCAAGGGTCGAAGATCCACGCAGCCGGAAAGTTCTCCGGTATCATTGGACTGGCAAAGTACCTATCCTTGTAGTGCGCTTCCGTTCCGCGCCGCGCCTTCTGACAGTCTCACAATGGCATGGAAGAGAAAGCAGAAGGCAACCTTGACTGGTAAGGAATGGGGAGGATACTCTCGGGAAGGAACCCCATTCACATGCCCGATATATTGTGATCGAGTTTGACGGTCCGGAACGACTGGATCTTGGCAGCCGTGCGTCTGTAAGTCATGGCGTACGCAGCAATTCCATCCAGACAGTAGATGATGCCGCTAGCCAGTTGCTGATCACTTGGCGAACCCCGGAACTAAACCTAGTGCTTGTTGTCAGTCAGACATTTCTCTGGACGACAAGGCTTCCCCGTGCAACCTACCGGGGGGCAGATGTAAGATGCTACCAGCAATAGTTCACATCCTCACTGGTATGTCGCTCTCGTGCCCCTTCCACCGTCCTGTCCGATAGGGCTAAGCCCTGTCTGGGTTTCGTGCTTGTCGAGCGTGACATGGCAGTTCACGGACATGGGCTCAACCGCGGAACAGCTGGTGTCGTCAGCCGGGTATGGGTCAAGGCGTACGCGGTTCGCACGCACGACGGGCAGAAGTTGAGGCGAGGAGCGGCGAGCAATTTGATGGTACGAGTCGTGGTGAACACGATAGAGGCAAGGCCGAATCGTCATCGAGATTCATATATATAGGAGACAAAGCTGCGTCAATGTATTGGAGTGATGAAGTGGCAGGGAAGAAGGTGACATATGAAGCATTGACTTGTCGAAAGAAGTCACCGCCTCTGCTTGTTGTTACAAACCTCCCTCATCATCAATGAGCCAAGCATTCCATGCTTTCGCACATGGGCTCTAACACAACATGAAATAGCAAAGTTCAGAATGCAATTTGCCCAACAAATATGATGAAAGCCAAGTGGCCTGAAGTGATCAATGTCGTGAAGCACAGAGCTGAAAACCCATCGGGCGCGGCCGCTACTTGCATTCTTGTTTCAGGCAGAAGGCATCTCGGGCAAACACACACGTCTCTTCCCGTGACGGTGACGTCCTTGAGCGGCATCCTGAGATGCGAGCGTTGGGAGAGAACATGGCAAGCATGGGCGACCCCCGATGGTACCGATCCAACTACCCATCAAAACTTTTGATCTGCTTGAAAACATCAGGACATTGCTTTCTCCCCCGTGGACACCTCGCCTCTAGGTCAATAGCGTTTGTCTCTGGCGTCGGTACAAAATTGTGCCCCCGGCACCTGTCTCATTGTGACAAAGGCATCCGCTTGCATGGAGCCCGTTTTCCCACCCAGCAGTCACGCGTCTCAGGAGACGGTAAGCAATCGGCAAACCCAAGCTGCATGGTGGCGATTCCAAATACGATGGGTTGTGATTGATCATTTTGAGCCGAAAAATCACTGGACTTCATCCGTAGCCAGATCTAGTTTGGGCTTGCGCAAGGTCCAAGATGATAGAGAAGAATGGAAACCTGCATTAGACAATCCGGGTAGGTAAGCGGTGTGGCCCCCATTTTTTGCCCATCCATCGGTAAGGAGCAGATCTCGAAACTCGGAAGGTAGGAAATGTGCATGTGAAGCCATAACGCGTTCCGGCGGAGTAAAGCAACCGGAGGACATGTGGCTGCCGGCATACATGCCTTTGTGAAACATCTCATCCTCTCAGCGCCCATCAGAGAGCCGGTTGGAGGTGCCATCGTCACCGCCGTGGATGTCCCCTCATCTTCGGGCTATTCGGGCAATCATGAGGCCATCAGAGTCCAAGCAATATCGTGTGCTCCGCTAGGTCTGATAGGGTCTATGTCCTCAGCTTCACACTCAAACTAAGCGAGAAGAAATTGTCTTGAACGAGGCTGCGCAAATTATCCTGTAGTGTACAGCTTGAAGGCTTCGACCTTCTGCATCCTGGGACAAAATCAAGCTAGGCGTAGAGGCGGGTGATGGCAGGGAGATGAAGAGATGACGCTGCAACAGATCTTCTTCCTTCCATTATGAGAAAAACAAGTCGAGCGCTATTCGATGGAGTTTGCTGGTCGAATCAGACGAGCATGGGACAGACAAAGAGACGATTTTGAGCAATGTTGGGATGGATCGAATGGGCTTTGTTAACGACTTTCAGAGTGTGCGACAGCCCTGAAAGGATAAAATGAAGAATGAGGTGCGCCTATGTTACTGAAGACGGAGGTACTGGAGTCGGTGATTGATGAGTGTCATTGTCGAACTTTTCGGTGATGTGATGGAGGAAGAAATTTTGTGCCGCCGCGCAGGTTTGGACCCTGGAGTGTGGTGCACTGGTGCCAGCGTGTTGATGGAGTGTTTTTGTTGTCGAGAAGAAGTTATCGCGACGTAATTACTCCCTACTAGACCCAACCTTAAGGCTAAGGCGGTTCAATTGAATCCAGCATTCACTGGCAGGTATTGAGGGGCGCTTGGCGCTTGCGACGACTTAGGATTACTGGTAGCTACTCTGTACCTGTTATGGCGATCCGTAGGCTGGTGACGATAGGATAAAGTAGGCATGGGCAACAAAATATATTGCAATAAAAATGGCATTGTAAATATCGGATTGCAAAGACATAATGGATATCGGCATTATCAACAGCATATGAGAGCTCGTTTCCTGCAGCCTCAAGTGACGACTCACTGAGTCACTAGTCAGGCACAAGCATCGATACCATGCATTCAAATCCACCCCCACCCCCACCGCTGCCAGTGCGCTCCGGCTTCGATCCATACTACCCATCCTGACGGACGCTTTCGCCGGTTTCGCTAGTGTAATAAGCGGAATCGGCGCGAGCAGGGAATCCCCAGCCGCGTTGTTTTAGGCCATCTGCCCAGGCGACGGGGTTCACGTGGCGAGGATCCACGGTCTTGGCTTCTGCGGGACGAGATGCCGTCCCAAACTCGTCATTCTGCAGAGATTGCTCCAGCTGCCGGTCTTCTTCTCGTTGGATATGCGTCGTCTGTGATCCGGTAGGAGGCAGACTCGTCAGTGCCGGAGCCAGGCCCATGTGCATAAAGTCTTTGGGGTTGGGGCTAGACATGGGGAGGTTCTTCTTCAATAGCTCGAGCTCCTCCTCCATCTCAGCTAAAGCATTGTCCTTCTCTGACAAAGCCTTGTCCTTTTCCGATAAAGCCTCGTCCCGATCTGCTAGAGCCTGAACCATGTGGTGGCGTGGAACCCAATAAGACCATTCTGTAAGAACCCAAGTTTAGCATTTTGAGCTCGACAATCCCCCGAGTGAATACAGACATACTACCTTGGTAACTTAGTCGAATCAAGGCAGTTAGTTGTACTTACTCGCTTTTAGACCCTCTGGGTCTTTCCCGTGGAGGCTTTTGTAGAGCTGGTTATACAGATCCTCGTCGTTGGCAGTCGACCCCGGAGTCTGGTTCTTTCCCACTCTCAACTCTTGCTGATTTCGCATCACCAATTCTTGGGCCACCGAGAGGATCTCGGCGCTCGTCAACTCCTCGCCCTGTGGCCAAGGTTGCTCCTTGCAGTCTTTGTGCTTGTGGAGCATGTTCTCGTAGCTCTCTTTGCCCCGGATCTGAGATGGCTGCTTGCATCTGCGGCACCTTTTCAAATGACTTTCCCACATATGCTGCCTAGTATCCCGTGAGAAGAATGCCAAATTTAATTTTCCATCCGCGTTTTTCTTCTTCCACCCTTTTGTGACAGCATCGGGGCTTGGCTTCGATTGTTGACAGTCTGAGTAACAACAAAGAAGAAGAAAAGAAGAAAAGAAGAAAGCACTTACATCAAGGTAGAGAATTTCGCAAAACCTCTTGTGCTTCGGCAATTATCTTTAACATGCTCGTAGCGCACCGGGTTGCGGTGTGCCATTGGGCAGGGAAGAGCAATCTTGGAGATGTTCGCCATGGCAATGCCAGCGGGTGTGGAGGGCTGTCGCTTTTTACTGGTAGTGAGAATCGGCGTTGGGCCGGTTGAATGAGCGCTCGAATCCTTGGAGACACTGCTGGGCACAGTGCACTCGCGGTATATTGTAGCTGCAGTAGGCAATGTAGATGGGACTGTAGTATCGGGTGTCGACCAGGAAGCCTATCAACATGTCGAGAGACCTCGCACTCCGCTGCTTGATCTCGCTGTCGCCGGAACAGAGCGTCATGTCCTGGTTACAAAAGAGCAGGAAGAAGCAAAGCAACAAAAGGTGTCTTGAAGGAGAAAAAAAAACAGGCAAAAAGAAAGAAGGAAGGAAAGAAAGAAGAAGGAGGACAAGAAGCAGGTAACGATTATGCCTCTTTATATCGGCAATAAACCAATGCCAGCAGAACTACTCCAGGTTTTGATTAGCTTCAACTAACTGACTCGATACCATGATACACATGTGTTAACGGCGATGGGATATCCGATAGGGTGTCCGGCGGTGGAGTCTTTCGGCAGCATCCGCCAGTGCTAGCCCACGAGTCCCAGCTAATGCATTAGTGCTCTTGGCTTCAAAGAGTCTTATATTGATCGCGCCCAATCATCGTCCGACACAACGCTCCCCGCTACGACTCCGGAGGGCGGTCCAGTGGATGAGGTTGGGCCACCAGCCAGTATATCACAGCCCACCTAGGTAAAGTACCATACAAAAGATGCCCGACGTGAACTCATTGAGAATCTGGGTTCGTCAGGCGACCAAACGAAACGAGTTCCGCCAGCAGCGTGCCAATGACAATGACAAAACGTGCCATGATAGCTGGCCCTATTCCCCTATTCTCCCACATCGGCTTCCTGCCAGTGGGCCGGCGTTCGGAGGACCTCGTGGGCTAGGTAGGACGAGTAGTACCTTCACTTCTACTATAGTAATACTCCAAAGTGGCTTATACCATAAGTTGCAACTAACATGACGGCCAAATAACTGTCGGCATGATCCGCACATGAGGCAACCAAAACCACAACTTGGCTCCGTCCCCTTTAACCACTCCCCTATACATTCACTTTTTTTTTTTTGCTGCCCGAACAGTTGCCTTGCGCAACATCTCACAATCACATCACCACCGCAATGGGTAGTGTACTTTCGGCCCCTTCTGGCAACGACCCTCGCCCTGTAGCTCAGCGTGTCGTTGTCGCCCTAGCCGGCCCAAGACGCAACGGTGCTCTCCTGCAATACGTGCCTACGAACCCTACGGCCAGCGTGCCTTTAACCATGGCGGTTATCAAGAGCGCCGTTGGCTCGCAGGGCTTCTTCTGCCGAATCTTGTGCGAGCTGGATGTGGAAATTGGACAGATTGTGAGACCTCCTTCTCCCATTACATGCCGTTCTATCTACTCGTACCCTGAAAGCAGTACATTGTACGCATACATATGTTACTAGCCACAAGTTAGTACACCATGTTCAACATTGGACTAACACCATCCCACAGCGCCAGCCCACCCCATCGGAATCCCCCCACTTCCCGAGCGCCTACAATTACGTCTTCCCCGTCGGCTGCCAGCCCGACAGACTCCTAACCAGCCTCGTTCGTCAACCTTCACCAATGGCTTTACTCCAAGCACTGGACGTAGGCTTCGAGCTTGGCGGTGCCGCCCCCCTCTCCTTTGCAACCCTGTATCCTCACCTACTCGACCGACCACTCCTGCAGGCAGGCGGCGATTCGCGCAGCGCGCTCATCATAAGAAGGAGGTTCAAGGCGTGGGTTAAATCTGGCATCCTATTGTTAGGCCTGCTACTCGCTGTTGCGGCAGGGCTGGCAGTGGGCCTGACCACCGGAAATGCGGGTTGGGTGCTGGGCACTATTGGCGCTGCGGCCACCATTATTGGCGTGTTGGTGACGGCGTATTGGACCAGGAGTGCGCCCCCCGACGCCCACTAGACGGGACTTGAATTACTGTTATTCGGCATTAGGCAATGGGCATTGTTTTTTCGTCTTGTACTTATAGAAGGGACCGCCAGCGTGGAGTTGGTATTTCAAAAGGTGGAAATACGGGATTTACTGAGAGGTTACGGGAATACATTCAATTGTTGGTTTAGGTATGGTACATATTCTTAGAAGCGTTATGCTTGGTAGCTTTTTCCATGTTCATTGAATAATGTGAAGTGCTACAACCCTGACTTCACGGCACTTGAATGGTTACCGCGAGAGAACTGAACTCTTCCATTTCAAAGACCCTGGCGATTCAGAGTCTTGATAATTTAACAGATCCGTCTCTCTCTCTGGAAAGACTCTTCCTGCGTCCTTGCTCTACTGACTCGTCGTCAGCTGCTGGAGCTCCGGATTCCAGGAGCTGAACTATTGACTCGCCGCGAACTTCATATCAATTTTCATCTTGGCTTTTCGACTTGCACACCCTTGTTCTTGGTTCTCGAAGCCCATTTCAGTACAAATCAATCGAGCCAACCACAATTACCTAGATCCCGCAGACCAATCCGGCTCCGTAACATAGAGCCGGTAAGTCGAGTTGTCCGGTTCTATGATCCCGCGCTGACCATATACAGCGCACATGGCACCAATAAAATAAAAGTAGTTATAGGCGAGATCCGGCATGTAGAGCGACAGGCTTTCTTGGGGTTCGCCTTGCGGACAAAGTGTAGCTTTGCAATGACTGTGCTTCCAAGAATGGCAGTCCCAATCGGTGGAAGTCCACCATCCGCCATGATGACCCCCTAGCTCGAGAAGGGCTTCGCGGACTTTCTTGCAGTCCTTGAATATTATATCGGTCTCCTTTTCAGATAGTGTCAGCAATGCACGTGGCGGAATGCAGACAACACATCTGAGGGTGCATTCATACTTCAGATTCGCACTTCCAATTAGTTGGAGGATCTTCAATCACCTCTAAGCCAAGCTCAATGCTCACTGCCCTACTGGTGGCGACAAGCCCAGCAAGAGTAGTGACCACACTGCATGGGCGCATTTTCTTCTATTCGTTTTAGCTGTCGTCAACTTACAGATAGCGAGAAATATGGGATGCGTCCTCCTTGACTTGAAATGCGCGTACCAAAGCGCAGGGAAGAACCAGCATGAGCCTGTCCTACGACAATATTTATACGGCCAATTTGTGTGCATAGATTCGGTGTATCTGTGTCAGTGAATCAATCCAAGTCTCATGAACAGAAGTATAAGCTTGATTCACGCCGCGCCTCTTGGTGCGGTGAAGCCTCAACATGACACGCGCAAATCTGTGCACACCGTAAATTGACGCCTCTGTGGTAGCTATGGTACAGAAAATATCAATAATATCAGGGTCTTTCTTCGAAATGCTCGCGGTCCATTTTACCACGGCTTTATTCAGGAGTAATTGATGAAGAAATATTCTACGCTCCAAGATACCACATGGAATTGTAAAACACTCCTTGAGAACATTTGTCATTTACTGGTCATGGAGCAGTATTGAGGCTCGAACAAACACGGTAAGTTCGAAATCCACATCTAGAGCTACACATCTCTCATCGGATCTGCACAGGCACAGAGAAAATGTGTGACTGACCTACTAGTAGCACGAGGCGGCCGCAGTGTAGTTGTAGATGAGGTCTAGGGTATCTCGCTTAAGACATTCGTGAAGGAGTACTAAGCTAAGTTGACTTCAATGGCACTGAGTGCAGTTGGGTCATCGCGCCCGTGCTACTGGGCTATAAGAAGTGGGGCACAATTGCCTGATCTTGACAGCTCCGCGAAGGTCACCGTGAGCTTCAACTCGACCCCACCAAACAACCGCCGCCGTTGCCGTTGGCACGCCACTCCCTCACCACCCCAAGACTTAGCAGTCCCTGCATTTACTGGACCTTCTATTACTTATTTTCAAAACATTCTTCTTCCTTCTCATGATACACTGATCTGCCAAGCGCCCACTCCGCCCCCGGAACTTCCTTGACGCTCGCCCATCATGGCAGCCCCGCAATCGGCGACGCCCCAGGCTGTCATGAACCTGCTGGGCAAGCTGAACGATGCCGATCCAGATTATCGATTCATGTCATTAAACGACCTTCTATCAATTCTGAATAATGCGAAGCCCGAATTTCTCCAGCACGACTACAACATAGCCGCCCGGACGGTCGACAACATCATCAAGACGCTGGACGATCAGAATGGCGAGGTACAGAATCTCGCCATCAAGTGGTGCGTTTGGATCCCGCCTGTTGTTCCCTTCCCATGAGTAAGACATAGGAAAGCTCATTGTTGGTGCTTAGCCTCGGACCGCTTGTTGGCAAGGTTCCTAGCACGATCATCGCCCCTCTGATCGAGAAGTTGTCGATGCTGAAGCTTAAGAACTCTGTCGACAACGCTGTCCCATCATTAGCTCTACGCGCCGTGATCACCGCACTGCCCCGACCAGTCCCCGGAATTCCGACGACCAACGAAGTACAAGAAGCCTACAATGCCGTGAGCCGTGTTCTCATCCCCCGCTTGATTGGACCCGGGCCCAAGACGAAGACGCCCAAGACTTCTTCCGTGAAGCTGCCGCCAGTTCCCGAAGGCCTGCTCCAGAACGAGGGCGATTTGAACGCCGACTCGGTCGATGTGATGATTGAAGTCGTTCGATGTTTCGGTCCCCTACTAGAGCAGGTCGAGGTAGAAGCTATGCAGGAAATCATCATACAGATGCTGGAGAGCGAGAAGGGCACGTCAGTTGTCAAGAAGCGTGCAGTCGTGGCCATCTCAATGTTGGCAGTCTATCTCACAGAAGAGCACCTTCAAGATATTGTGCAGCGGATAACGGAGGGCTTGAATCGATCGAACCTAAGTGCTGTCACGCGACGTCTCTACATTTCTATTCTGGGTAGCATGGCGCGGTCAATCCCTGTTCGTTTCGGCCCTCACATCTCCAAGACTACCCCCATTGTTCTTCAAGCATTGTCCGAACCAGAGTTACAGTCACATTTGGAGAAGCTGAGTGATGGCGACGATCTTGGTCAAGACTTCAACGAGGTTCGGGAGGCATCTCTCGTTGCGCTTGAAGCATTCCTCGCGTCCTGCCCGCAAGAAACGAGACCTTTCACGGACGATATGATCGCCGCTTGTCTACGTTATCTTCGGTATGATCCCAATTACGCCGTGGACGACGACGATATGGACGTCGACGAAGAAGACGAGGAAGAAGAAGACGAAGATGATGAGTTTGACGCCGATGATGGTTTCGAGGACGATGATGACGATGCCAGTTGGAAGGTCCGTCGGTGCGCTGCCAAGACGCTCTACACATTAATTGCCACCCGCGGTAGTGGCGATCTCCTTGAGAGTGGTGTCCTTTATAGCCAAGCGGCACCACCTCTCATCAAGCGCATTGACGAGCGGGAGGAGAACGTGAGGCTTGAGGTCATATCAGCGCTAGCTTTACTGGTCCGCAAGACCGGCGAGGGTCTACATGCCACCGAACTGTCTCTCGACGACAATGAACCCGATATCGTCAGCCAAGCGCCCATCAGCCGGAAGCGAAGAAGACAGAGCAGTGCTGGAGGCTACTCGCAGCCTGCCAGGGTTCCCGGACTTCTCTCGCCCACGCTCGAAAAGATCCCCCAGACTGGGCCCCAGCAAGATTTGGCGCGTCTTACGCCTTCCATCGTCAAGGCTGCCACCAAACATCTCAAAGGGAAGACGATTCCGACGAAACAATCAATTGTTAGCTTGCTTGACGATATGGTGTCCGTGCAACGTGGCGGCTTGTCTGACTACCTCGGGGATATCATCGGCCCCATCATCGAGGCTGCAAAGTCTACAGGCTCTGGATCTGTGACCTCTGCACTTGGCGTGGCTGGCGGCTCAGGCTCCGCTACAGCGAGCACACTGAAAATTGCGGCCCTGAAGCTGATCAGCGACATTGGAAAGACCCATCCTTCCGCATCGCTACAGCCGTATCTTGTTAAGATCGTGGCAGGTATCACTGCCGCCGTGCAGGATAGGTTCTACAAGATCTCTAGTGAAGCAGTGCGGACGGTCGAGGAACTGGTCAAGACTATTACCCCCCCGAGGGCACAGAATACAGGAACGAAATACCAAGATGAGTTGATCAAACTCTACGACGTGATTATGGATCGCAGTTCCGCAAATGATGCCGATGCCGAGGTGCGCCAACGAGCGATCCACGCCCTCGGTGTGCTTATTTCACGAACTTCCTCGCCCGAGGGGTCGGCGCTGTTGTCTCAGGACAAGCGCTTTGCCGCTCTCAGCGTGCTTCAAGAGAGGATCAAAAACGAGACTACACGTCTGGCAGCTGTTCGAGCAGTAGATCAAGTGGCGGCTTCAGCCCACTCGACAGAGCAGTTGGAGTCGGCATGGGTTCAGGATGTCACTAGGGAACTTGCCGCCCAGCTACGCAAAGCTAACCGGGCACTTCGAGGATCAAGTATTGTCGCTCTCAAGCACTTGACTCTGTCCTCCGCGGCCAAGGATCAGCTCGAACCAGACACTATTCAGGTTGTAGTGTCCGCTCTGATGCCGGCGATTACGACGAGCGACACCCACCTCCTGGGACCCTCACTGGTGATTTTAGCAAACCTGGCACCTAACCATCCTGACCTCGTTATGACCGAGGAGATGATCAAGGCCTTGTGTGAGCTTTTGAAGACCCAATTTGCTAGCGTCGTTCTCGACCAAGTAATTGACCTTGTGATCAATGTCGGAAAGAGCGGTGCCGGCAAACTCCTGATGCAGGGCCTCCTCAAGGATGTCAGCGTGTCTGGCGATTCTGCCGTGGTGGGTAAGGTGATAGGGACTCTGTTGGTTACAAGTGGAGAATCCGCTGGTGTGACAATCGAAAGCTTCGTATCTGAACTACAGACTAGCACCCAGTCAGGAGACGAGGCGAGAGTGAGTCTTGCGCTGGCTGTCCTGGGAGAAGCTGGTAGGGGACTTGGGGCCGAGTCGCCGCTCAAGCCCAAGTTATTCCTTGGACAATTCCACGATGAGCCCGACAAGGTGTCATTGTCGGCCGCCCTAGCTCTGGGACGAGCGGGTTCCGGCAACGTCGAGCAGTTCCTGCCCGTCATCTTGGACACTATGAACCAAGGGGGCAACACCCAGTATCTACTTATCCAGTCTGTCAAGGAGATCCTGCAATCCATCACCTCCCTCTCGGCAGAATTGGAAAGCTACACCCCTGGCATCTGGAATAAGCTGCTCGGGGCATCAGAGAACCCTGACAACAAGGTCGTGTGTGCCGAGTGCGCCGGACGCCTGGTGATACTCAACCCAGCTGAGTTCATGCCGCAGCTCCAAGTGAGTACCAGATTTTCGTGAACATTAACGGCCAATGCTAACACTCACAGACGCTATTGTCCGCCAACTCCCCCGCCGTCCGTGGCATGGCTGTCCAGGCTATCCGTTACACTTTACCAGAGAGCGACGACACGTTCGACGCGATGCTCCGAAATGTGCTTGTAGACATGCTCCTTGCTGTGCTGCAAGACAAAGACATGGAAATTCGCCGTCTGGCGATGACGACGCTCAATTCGGCCACCCACAATAAGCCCGACTTGATTCAGCCTCACTTGGGTCAGCTTGTGCCTTTTGTCCTGACTGAGTCTGTGGTGAAGCCTGAGCTGGTAAGGGAGGTCAAGCTAGGACCTTTTACGCATACCGTCGACGATGGGCTTGAAGTTCGCAAGGTAAGACTTGTTCGTTTTGATGTCGCAATCGGGATGCTGACAACGTGCAGAGCGCATATGAGACCCTCTATGCCTTGATGGAAACGGCCTTTAGCCGCATCAACAACATTGACTTCTACGACCGAATCGTCGCTGGACTTAAGGACGACAACGACATTCGACAGCTATGCAACCTGATGATTACGAAACTAATGGTCATCGACCCCGACGAGACGGCCCGCCGGCTCGACTCGATTGCGGAAGCCTATCGAGCTGTGCTTTCCGTCAAGCTCAAGGAGAATGCCGTCAAGCAGGACATTGAGAAGCAGGAAGAGGCCAACAAGAGCGTCCTCCGCGTCACACTGCTGCTGGGCGATAGGATGAAAGCCATGACTGGCAATGCTGGTGCTGCAACGAGCAATGCCGGGGCGGCGGGCACATGGCTGTCGTACTGGGAGTGGGTGAACAAGGACTTTGACAAGCAGCTTAGAGGTCTTCGGGAGGAGACGAGGGAGCTACAGACGAGGATGGTCTGATGGATTAGAGAGGTGGGACGAAAAGCAAAGGGGACGATCGATGATTCACTGGTATTGATTCGAGATGGTATTCATACAATTCCCGTAGAAAAGGCTATTAATGAACCAGTCAAGGCGATGTTTGTTCATACGTCCAATGGGTAGTACTACAGGTATAGTGATAGTGTAGCTTTGCTCCACGTGCTTTGTGGTACGGGAGTCGGGTTTCGGGAGCGTGGGACAGCGGATCTAGTGGCGCGCGCCATGGTAATTACGATCTGGTCTAGTTAGGTAGGTCACGACATACATCGTCATGATGATGTGCTCAAAAACTCTGGAGAAAGAAAGCCAAAAAAGAAGAAACAAAAGCAAAACATCCCGACTACGGAGTATTGCTATTCAAAAATTTATGCTTATTGGACTCAAGTCTAGAGTTCTTCGGCGGGTCCGTATTCTTAAAGTAAGGCGGCACGCGTAGATTGACACCTTTTACTATAGTTTTACGTCCCGACTCTGATCTGGTCAAACAGAACTACGTACCAGCGATTGAAATTCCAACCCATCTGTTACTGGAAAGAGTACCTACTGCGTGGAGAGAACACATAGGAATCGCTGGGGAGAGGGACCCGGCGACGTTGTAGTTTTGGGTTGCTTAACAGCAGAGTACAGAGTACCGTGATTCGGCGTAAGGATGCGGCGATCCCTGAAAGCCCATTAATCTTTTTGGGAACGCCGGAGAGCTTCAATGCCATGTAATTTAAGAATGTTCCAATCCTTCCATTTTTCCTTCTATGTGCCCCGAGCGTCCTAGCCTTGGCGTTCATGGGTGCTCTGAGAAAAAGCGGGCAAGGATGTAATAATACAATGGGGATTGTTTCATCCCTCAAAAACAGAACATACTTGTGTACGGATATGTTCGTGCGGATAGGGGGGAGGGATCCCGGGTTTCGTGGGCGACGACCTTTAGTTATGGATGGGACTTCTTGGTTCCGATCCTGAATGCTATTGGAATTTCTGAATATATGGGCGCGTGGTCTGTTCCATGCCTGAAGTTGAGGCTGAACCCTGGTAATAGCTTCGATTATGTATAGGACCAACCCTAGCAAGAGATAGCGGGCACCGAGTGCCGCAGGTTGTGTACAACTACGGGAACAACCATCCTCACCAACAGTCAAAGAGCACTGCCGTCGCGGCTAGAGCGATTGGTCCGTTTCGCTGGAAAGCATGGCCGGCGCGGGCGCGATGTGATGGTGGGATGCTAGTGGCGCGTTACGGAGTAGAAAGGGCAAGGCAAGGGTTTAGGGGGGGAGGCGCCGGCCAGGACGCCCCAAGAGTCTCGAGACAGCCCCGTTGGAGCACGGTCGCCAGCCTGCCCAGTGAACCCAGCCCATCAGTAATGCGCAGGGGCTCCCCGTAGCGATGGAAGATTGCAATGTGTGAGCGAACTTCTCCGCGTGGAGGGTACCATCACCCTACCGGGCAGCTGACCAAACGGCATATGAAAATAATACGGATAATGATAGCACCTACCCAGTAACATGAATCTAAAACACACGATCTACAAGTGTGCCGTGGACGCAACTGCTCAGCTACTAAGGTGCGCAGCTAGTCGCGGGCGGCCAGACCTCCTCGACGACTACTCCGTAGCGCTCAGCCCAATTGCATAGCACAGGCGGGAGCAATACTGATCCAGCAACAGACAGTACTCGCACATACGAAGTAGTCAGCAGGAATTACTCTGTGTGCAGTGGGTTTGTCCCCTTTATTTTCGATCGGCCGCCTGTGCCAAGCCGTGGCGTTGGAGAAAAAGGTCCTAGGATCGAGCGATGGAAGCTAATCCGTCGGATGTTGGGTGTTGCTGCGGCTGCGGCTGCGGCTGCGTAAGCTTTTGCTTTGTTCGCCAATCTATGGAATTTTGCATGATATGCGTAGGTTAATCATATCGCAAGGGTTAATCACGGACTCTATGGGAAAGAACCTGGATCCCGTTTTCGAATCTTTCGTATCGTCGCCGACGCCGCGCCCGGGTCGTCGCCAGCGACAGAGCGAGACCCGCTTATCCCGTTGCGCCCGTTTTCTTAGGAACAATCGATGGGCAACCCTGCAAGGAATCTATGGTGTTAATAACCCGATGCAGGGAAACAATACGATACAGCGTGATTGATTTGCAATCACCCTGCGAGACAAGGTTCCAGCGCCCGGGGCGGGACGGGCAGAGAAGGCCAACCTTTGCGCGCCTCTGCCGTGCCGTGGGCTGTGAGATGATGTCGCGTGGCGTTGGGGGATCGAAGCTTGCGGTACAATCATCTCGCAAATGGTTGCAGGCCCAGCCTTCTCCGCTTCTTGATGTCCCCAAAACGTTGGCTCACTCTGTTCTGCTCGCACGAGCACAGCATGGACCGGACCCTCGGGATTCGTGGGAAAGAAAATGCGACGCCCGAGAGAAGAGCCTCGCGTTCATCATGTACGAGCGCTCTTGATCTGGCAACCGTAAGACGCGGGCGCGCAAGGGAAGGGCCGTCGGGGCTTGGTGCCTCGTCGGGGAGTCCGTTCACCAGATGACTTGGCGGACTAGCCCTTGCGACCAGGCAGACGTCGAAGCCGTCTGGAAAGGGATGGGTCCCATATTACTACATAGTACAAGTACGGTTGTATAGTACTAGCAGTGCCTCCGTATTGGCTTGAGCCCCATTTCCAGCGAAGCCAGTACAGTAGTGGCGGACATATAGGTGGCTTCAGCACCGTAAATAGTCCTTTTACAGTGGAAGAGCAATTCCATAGCATGTGTGACAGGTCTGAAGAAAAGTCGACAAAAACCGGGTGGCCAAGGAATGTGCGTGGGACTGCGCGATTCATTCGTATGATTCTTTTCTTCTTTTCTTCGAAATTTTTCCTATTACCAAGGCGATGCTGCTGGGGCTGGTACGTTGTTGGTCGAAAGAGCGCCATTGGCAAGCCACGAATCAAGTTCGCTGGCGTGCTTATGGCGTGCTGCCGGCTTGGAAGCTTACGAGCTTAAGGCATAGAAGCTTAAGAATAAGGTCCGCGTACCTGCTCTAACACAACTATAACGTCTTCCACCCCACCAGATTGGGCACAACAAGTCGCAATCTCGAGCATGTCCATCGGCATTGTAGTCTAGATGCTGGTGCCGTGTTCCGCATCCAGCTCCATGTCTTGGCTTTGGCTTATTGAACCACAATAAGGACTTATTTCCTGACAGTCAGCGTGCGACAAGTGATCGCGGAAACAGCAGGGGATGTTAGTGGATGTTAGTGCGCGCCACAAGGGTGTGGGTGGGTGGATACCGCTGTGGGGGGATTTGTGTCTGGGTCCCACCACCCAGCTGCTTACCGAATACTACCATTGGCTGAGCGTCGACGTGAGAGAAGATCTGTCTGCGATGACGAACTGACGAAAGCGTGCTGAAGCCGCTAATGCTGCCCGTTGCTGGGATCTGTGAGCGACTCAAGGGAATTCAGGGTAATATTGGCTACCCAGTGCAGTGCACTGCAGTGGTGCAGCCCGGTCCCGGTCGGCGAATCCGGCTCACCGGCCAGTACGAATACTTTCGTGTCCTCACGGAAGACCTCAAGTCACGACAATGCTTAGATGGTAGGATAGCATTAGTAGTAATGATACTGGGAGGTACCTGGTTCCTGAGCTTTACTAGCAGGGCACACGATGTTGCAAATGTTCAATGCTTCAAATTGATGGCCTCGTCGGACCATGAAAAGCACATACACCAGCTTGGAAGCGATAGGGAACGCCGGGCAGTGTGAGCGGAAGCGGGCGGCTGTCGGTGCTCCCTAGTACCTAACTTGAAGGTAAGGTAGGTAAGGTACCTCCATCTGCGAGCTCGCGGTGGACACGGCAGGCCCAGTGGGATCCCGCATCCATGAGCATGCTCCATCCTTCCCAATATTCCCATCCATCCACCTCCAATCTCCAAGAAGCCAACGGACTCTAGTGTCGTTAGGCTACGCTACGTCCAACAGTGAGTACTTGCTCTTCCTAGTCGTGGAGTCCCAACACTACCTACATGTACGGTTCAACGTGGGTTCCCGTCGCTTTGGCCGTTACTGTCGCATATGTTGCTTCCCATTCTTAATCCGGCCTTTTCCTTCTCGAAAAAACTGGCTTCCAACCTTCCTCCCCTTCACTCTTTCTTCATTCCACCTTCTTCGACCTTCTTCGACCTTGTGTCACCTTCCGTCCGCTTTCTGTACCTAAAGGCAGTAATACCCTTAGGCTCTTTCCTTCCCACGTGTTGCAATCTTCCGCTTGCGCCTTCATCCCCATTGGACTCGACTAATTAGGAATTCACCACTAAGTCGTCCCTTCCGTTACTCGCGCCACCAATGACATTTTGAACCGCCGCCTACGCAAACTTATTCTCGCCAATTTGGAATCTGGCATCAACTTTTTTTCCTTTTTCATTTCGCCGTATAATACACACATCGCCAAAGCACAGCCGTCACTATGAACGCTATGCGCAACTTTGGCGCCGCCGTCGGTCGCGCACCGAGGCGCGCGGCCGAGCTGGGTCCGCTGGGCATGCTCAAGAAAGTAGGGAATTCTCTCGCTCCTCCTCCGTCCGCCGCCGAGGATGGTCGTGACCAGTGGCCTTCGCGAACTGCCTTCGTCCTCGCCGCCATGGGTGGTTGCGCTGGTATGGGTAACCTGCTGCGTTATCCCTCGGTCGTCTTCAACAATCACGGTCTGCAGTGGTACATCCCTTACCTAATGTGCGTCTTCCTCATCGCCATCCCCGTCCTCATCCTCGAAATCTCCATTGGAAATGCCTACCGTGGTGGCTCCGTTGTCGCCTACAATGCCGTCAACCACCGTCTTAAGGGAACTGGTCTGGCCATGTTGTATATCGGCTTCGTCGTCGGTCCTTACTTCGTCGCCAACTTGGCTTGGATTATGGTCTACTTCCGCAGTTCATTCCAGAGCCCTCTGCCATGGGCTGGAAGGGCCACCGAGTTCTACAATGAAGTCGTCGGCTACAACCCGGAGCCAATTCCTGGCGAGTACAGCGCCGACGGCAGCACAATCACCAAATGGGTCGAGTACGTCAGCACCAGCGTCAATGGGGAGACCGTTGGCTGGACCATCTTCACCTGGTTCCTCGTCTTCATCTCCATTTTCCGTGGCTGTGGTCTGACCGGTCGTGTCGTTTACTTCACCATGGGTCTCCCTATTGTCATTACTATCATCCTGATTGGTCGCTCATGCTCGCTGCCCAACGCCGCTGATGGTATCAAGCTCTACTTCGCTACCTGGCGAAGCGACCAGCTTGCCGACGGTCGTCTTTGGCAGACAGCTTGTGGTCAGGTCTTCTTCTCTACTGGTGTCGGTTTCGGTTATTTCACATCCTACGCCTCGTACAATCAGAAACACTCTAATGCTGTCGTGGACTCGTTGCTCGTTGTCACCAGCAACGTCCTGTTCGAGAACATTGCCGCCTTCTCCGTGTTCGGTGTGGTTGGCTTCCTCGGCATGACTCCTGATCCTGAGAACCCTATTGGCTCTTTCACCGTCGGTTTCCTTACCCTGCCTGAGGCCATTGTCCAGATGCCGGCAGCCAACTTGTGGGCTGTCCTGCTTTTCTTCACCCTCATGGTCCTTGGATACAGTTCCGCTTTCGCTATGCTTGACGCCGTTGTCACTTTGATCATGGACGCCCAGCCCAAGTGGAACCGCACTGTTGTCGTCAGCTCAGCTGTGCTAATCTCCTTCCTCTTGTCTCTGCCATACTGTGCCGACTTTGGCTACTATCTGCTGACCGGTATTGACCGCTGGACCAACGACGTGGCCTTGGTATTCGTCGTCTGGGCCGAGTGTGTCTGTGCCACTGTCGTCTACCGATGGGGCGATGTTGTTGAGCAGGTTGGTCTCCCTGCCTTCGCTACCTACAACTTCGGCTACTTCGGTGGTCAGGTCATCGGTGTCATCGTTGGCCAGACAGTTGGTATTGAGGCTGGTGCGGGTGTTGGTTTCGGCATTTTCATCGTCTGCGCAATCGTCTCTGTGTTCATTGCAAGAACCCCCGACTACGTCGCCCCTCGCTTCTGGGGCAAGAATGCCTTTGCTGCTAAGTTCTGGCACTTGGCTTTCTACTCCGTAAGTCCTTTCACTTTTGTCTCTACCCACCAGTAAAACCTTTTTGCTAACTAAATGGTCAAGGGAAACCAACTTCGTCGCGATCTCAACCTCATCGTTGCCCGTGGCAAGAACATGGACATTCCCGTCTTTTGGTCTTTCTTGCTCCGCTACATCGCGGCACCTGCATTGGCCATGGTATACAGCTTTTCGTACTCCAACTTCTACGAGCTCCGCAACGATCCCTTCCACGTCATGGGCTTCGGTGTTGGTCACATCGGCCTCCTCATTGTCTTTGCTGGCTTCATTGTGCCTAAGTGGTTCGACGTCTTCATCCCCCCTCTGCGACGTGGTGAGGGCAAGATTGAGTACAGCGCTGGTGTTGCCGCCGATCCCACCATCATGGAGGAGAACGCTCGTATGGAGCAGGCCAAGAAGCACGAGGGCAAGAACGACGCCGTCTCTGACGAAGCTCTTCGCCATGGCACTGGATTGAGTGCCAGCTCTTCGAATGGCGACAGAGCCACCAAGGAGGTGGACGAGGAGAAGCGAACTGTGTCTGGCGATTACGTTTCGCACTAATCGCAACCCCGGTGATACGGAATGTTTCATGTGTTTTCTTGTTGTGACATGATGGATCTTGCTGTTTTTTGCTTTACTTTTCTTTTTGTTGTTTTTTCTTGACACCCTGAACAGAGTCCTGTCGAAATCGCATCCCGTTCGGGGAGAAGCATCGGTCATATATGGGAAGAACATATTAGACGGGGAAACGGATCAATGGTTTGGACATGAGAAGGTTTTGGAGATGATACCACATATGCGCGCACATCATTTTCATCATGGCACGCAATGAACTTCACGCTGGATCAACCACGACGCCCTCTATACCAAACATTATATTGGGACGTACTGCCGGCTGAGAAAGACACTATTAAAAGACTTGATTTTTGACCTTGTGTTGTTGGATTTTCGAATCCACAGCTACTCTTCCTTACTTTGATGTCTTAGCAGCATGCTAACCACAGATTCCTCGAACCCGAACCCTCTCACCGATACCACTTACCGATACCTCGAGCCCAAATCCGCACCGGCGGAACACACTCTATCCCAACTCCTCAAACCAATTGTCCGTGTAGAACAGAGGTTATTCTGTAAGTACCTAGCTACTAACTCTTTGCATCTGCACAGCTGTTGGAGCTGCTGGAATTTGTAGAGTGTCATGTACGCCCATTTGACACAGAGTGTTCACACTCCGGTATTAGTATCATGCAGCGGCAGGTAGGATATCATTTAGGTAGCTAGCGTCGACGAGATAACTTACGAGGGGCTTTACTCCTGCAGGAATCCTGTGAGTTAAGGCAATGAAGCTTCAGCATTGTACACCAGTATCGTTTCTGATCTCTGTGATATTGCATGTCTCGTTAGATGAGTGAACCAGACAAAGTCCTCTCGTACTTAGGGCCCCGTCAGCGTAGTCTATGAGACAATACTTATCGCACTGGAAAAGGTCCTAATTCTGAGTAGCTCCATCACAAACGCGTGGGTTGCACCAAGAACTAACGAGAGCTTACCCTGGTCAGGGCGGACTATTGCCTAGCTATTCTTACCTCGCAACTTGATCATGATTTCGGCAATGTCTCACAACGTTGAGGGGCTGGCCATTGAAACTTTCGTCCCTCAAGAACTCTAGAGACGTGCATATGTCCAAATACTACTAACTACTATACTAATGATAATACTACGTGTCCAAGGACATGAAAGTCAGGTAAGTTCAGCTATCACGCCCTGATAAGAAGAAAGAAAAGGCTTGTAGGTCCTCCTCTTGCTCTTCATATCGTGGTGTTCTCCTCTCCATTCTGAAAAATCCCGTCAACGCTCTTCGCACTGAAATAGACAGACATACGCTCGTAAATGAAAAAGAAATAGTTTAGCCAAACTCGCCCATGGTAATGGAATCCCAAACCCCCGAGAAGAACGCCGTTTTGCTGACCTCATGGTCGCAAGTCAAAGGAGGAAAGGACTGTAGCACAAAATACTCCAAAATTGCAAATATAAGTAGTGAGATGGGGTATTTGTTGAATAGATATTAACAGAAAAGGGCTGTGACGTGCCCGGAGAATGGTGAATTGTAAGTAGCAGGAGATTGGCGTTGGTACCCTTGCGGTAGGATAGGGTTCTTTCGGTATTATTGGGCCACTCCAATCTGAGACTGGCTGTAGCGATTGGGCTGCTGCTGTTGTTTTTGTTGCTGCTCGCGCTCGACGTGATCAAAGTAGTAATCTGGGTTGCAAGCCGGGGGTGAGTTGCGCCGCGTTGGAGTATTCGCATCACTCTCGACACGCTGCATCTCCACCTCTTCAGCTTGGCCTTCCTCCGCCTTCTTGGAACTCTTGCGCCGCAGCTTCTTGTGCTCCTCCCTCTCGATGCGCTGCATTAGGTCGACATCGCTGGGGAAGTATACGCGGCGGATAGCCTGGATGCACAAGTCGAGGACAACGAGAGCACCGACTAGCAAGAAGACGATGACCCACCAGTTGAGCGTGCGTCCAAAGTGCTGCACAAAAGCGTGGCGGGTGTTGTGGATCTGTAGCTCGTAGGATCTGACGAAGGGGAGATATGGCAGGAAGAGTGTCCAAGCGAACCAGCCGGCAATGGTGATGAGCCAAGCAGCGGCGATGATGATGGTCTTTGAATGGGTTTCAAGTATCCTAAGAAATTATCATATTAGTCTCTGCGTGGTTCTCGACCACGATGGAGGAGATTTAATTATAAAAACTTACATAAGCTTCACATTGATGAAAATGACTGCCACCGTGAAAGGCCCCGTTCCCATGGCATAGATACCAGTATCTTGGGTGTCAGGCATGACCAGATAGAAGCCCCATGTCGGGTAGAAGATGATAGCGCTGCCAATAACGCCTTGCAAAGCCCACCACAGATACATCCAGAAATTGAAACCTTGATTCCTTTGACCAAAAGTATAAAGCTCTGGATACTGCAGTAATGTCTTGGCCGAGAGGTCCTTGTCGAAGATACCGGGGATGATGACTGCTAGAGATGTAAAGAGAACGTTGAAGACGGTCAAAGTCCATTGCTCGAACAGCGATGTGCCCGAGTAGCCGTTGAAGCGTTGATAATGAGCTTGAATGAGATAGAAGAGAATTTCTTTCCAAAATGTAGCCAAAGCGTATCGACCAGTGCGGAGATAGTTCCAGCGGCCGTGCACGAATAGAAGTTTCTGGAGGAAGCGGAACTGCGCAATAGCATAGTCGGAAATCCGAGCCGCCTGGAGACCTTCACGACCTGAGACGCCGATACCAACGTGTGCTTCCAAGATCATGCCAATGTCATTGGCACCATCGCCAATGGCAAGGGTGAGGGATCTGGGAACATATCGCCGAATAGTCTTCACCAGTGCGGCCTTCTGAGACGGCGAGGCGCGGCAGCAGATGACAGAGTCCACCAGAATCACGAGGTCGTAGAAAAGCAAGGCCAAATCTGGCTGACTGTCGATAGTTTCCAGGGTGCCACCATCAACGACCAAGACGGCATGAGGGATATCGCCTTGTTCTAGCTCCTTGATGGTATTGGCAACGTTCTCGAGGAGGTCACCGACATCCCGATCCAGAACGTAAATTTGCGAAAATGATTTGCAAAGCTGGGCGGAATGACCGATGTTGATGGCGGTTTCGCGCTTGTCGCCCGTAAGCATCCACACCTTAATGTGCGCACGCCGGAGTTTGTCAATGGTGTCTGGCACGCCATCTTGCAGCTTATCTTCGATGGCGGTGGCACCCGCGAGATCAAACTTACGCTCGAGGAGATCACTGGCTTCCTCGATGCGATCCTGGCGATTGACCAGACTGGTCTCGGCCTCATGGTGGATCTTCTTCCACTCAGTGTATTCGTTCTGCTCGATGTAACGAAACCCGTACAAAAGAGTGCGAAGGCCCTCCGTAGCGAAATCGTCGACATGCTGGAAACACTTTTCAAATGTAGCGGAATCAGTCGTAGCGACTGAATCATCAGCCAATTGATCAGCGCTGTCATATGAGCGCATCCGTCCAAATTTATTCAACCCAGGACGCCGTGAATCAGTATATTCGTATGGGCTCGGTTCACCAAAGTCTTCGCCTGCGCGAGAAAGTCTGTTGATCTCAACGGATTTACGGGCAACATTCTGCTTCCAGGTGTCAACAGCATTGCTTGAAGTTCGCCGATTCAAAGCGAAACTGCTGCGTGGCGATGCATTTCCGTCCATGCTGTGTCTAGCCTTCGATTGCTGAGAGTATCTGCGTTCATTGGCCTTCGAGACAACGTTGGCGGCCTTTTGGTCTGCCAAATGACGCAGTCTGAGTCGCTCTCGGATGACATTGTCCGCCCCCTTGCAAATGACACAGATGCGACCGTCTGGCATGCGCACAATGATGGACATTCGCTTTCTCTTACTGCTGAACTCGACGACGTCTAGTACCTCGTATGACTCGACATGCTTAGTTCCATCCACGTCTACCGTCTCTAGCTTGATGGCATTGGTGGGCCGGTCGATTAGAATCATCCCGAGATCCCGAGCAGCTTCGACAAGAGCAAGTTCATCGGGATTGGCTGCCTGGAACGCGAGTTTGCCGTCATCCATCCTTTCGGGCAGACAGGTATGGCAGAGAGCGATGCAGAGGAGGAAGAACCTCGCCTTGCGGGCGAAGGAGGTGTTTGGCTTGCGCTGAATGAGGTCCAGCAGGTCATCTGTCTTCATTTCTGGTTCCTGGTCAGGCCGAGGAGTGCTCCAGTCAGCCATTGATATGCCAGTTGATGTCCTCTGAAGGGCGAGGGAAGTCTGCTTCTTCTCTTTCTTCTCCTTTTTGGCGAGTTTCCACTCTCTGTCCGCCATGAGATTCCCTAAAGTGTCCGAGATGACCTCAATCGCCTTGCCCGCACGCCTCTTCCTCGCGGCTGCCTCGATCTTTTGTAGCTTGATTTCTTCGTCTTTGTCAACATCCATATCGTGTAGGCAAGCAACGCCAGCTACACTCAGTTTCCGAAATTTCATAATGTTGTCCGTCAGCGTGCCGGTCTTATCGGAGAAGACGTAATCAACCTGACCCAGGTTCTCTAAGATGGAAGTTGTATTAATCACTGCCGGTGTATCCGTAATCGGGTCGTACATTTCCGTGTCGAGCATCATGAAGTATTGTCCTACTTTGACAATCTCCAAACTGATGTAAAGGGATAAGGGAATAAGAGTATTGAACATGATGACATAGCCAAAGAAGATTTCGACATAGCGGACCGCAGCGTTTCGTAGATAGAAAGCCTTCCTCTCAGTAGAATCTTGCCATAGCACATAGCCAGCAGTCAAACCAGCTGATAGCGAGCAGAGACCCAGAATTTGGATCAAGATCATTTTATTGACCTGCGATTGCAATCGTGGCTTCTTGGCTCGGTGATTCTTGTTTGCATTCATGCGGATTTTGCATTCTTCTCCGCTGTTGATGACAATACCGATGGCCATGGAGGTGTTCCGAAGAGTCGAGCCACGATAGACGACATTGTTCATGGTCAAGGGACGAATCTCGTCACCCGCGACCGCCTTTCCATCGTAGCTGTAGAGATCAATATTAGGATCTTCGGAGACGACAGTTGCCTTGAAAGTCTTAAGTCCTTCCACGGTACTGCACTGCTCAGCAAAGAGGGGACAGGCTTGCTTGCTCTTCAAGTTGGTCTCTCCATCCAAAGCCATTGTATCGATGTAGGCGATCCCGCTGGGCCCTGTGGCGTAGAGCAGGGCCATGTCGGCTGGGATACCATCGTTACGATGAAGTCGCACAATGTCACCAACCTGGACGTGCTGCCACTGCACCTTCAGCCAGTCGTCCGCATCAAGCTTGAGGCCAACATTCCTTTCCAAGTCTGCCAGCTTCTTCTCGTCCTCGCTAGCAGTGCCCTTCTTCCAGCCCTTGCCCGTCATCTTCCTGGGTCTGTTCTTGGGGTTCTGCCTCACGCCATGCTTCAAGACCCAAGCAGGACTGCGGTTCTCAACCTTGTCGAGGGTGTATCTCCTCCAATCGTCGTAACCTTCCTTAGCCATGCTAAGAGCGACGAAAACACCCAGCGGCGCGATTGTCGTCCATCGTCCGACCGTACTGAGGCCGGGGATCATCTGGATCGAACCCACAACCAAGAAGTAGAAGTTTCCGAGCTTGCTGAACTGGTAAATGAGCTGAGCGGGGATGAAAGTCAGAAGCGTGTAGCGACTGCTGCGGATGAAATTGCTGATGTATGGCTTGCCACTGCGCTCGTCGATGAGACCCTTGTTGCCGACAGTGTCGGGATTGAGGGGAATCTGCCGGCCATCTTTCGAGGGTGGGAGCGGTTTCCGACGCAAAATGAACTGGATGACGATGATCTGGTAGAGCCAGCCAATCCGGTCGCGCACCTTGTTCTGCCATGTCAACTTTGTTGGCCGCTGCGGCTGCTCTTTCCGCTTCTTGCTCCTCCTCGATTTGAACTTGGAGCCCGACATGATACCTCTGGATGGTCCGCCGGACTCGGTCTTGATCGGGGATTGCGATGAAGGTGTGTCGGAGTCCCCGTGGAGGTAGGCTTGGTGGTTCCCGCGCTGCGCTCCGCGAGCAAAGTCGGACTGGGATACGTCGGGTTCCGGGGTATAAAACTGTGAATCGGAATCGCGGTCGAGATTATCGTCGCGTTCGCGATCGCCGCGGTTGCCGTCCGGCGGCCGTGCAGGGTTGCTGCGGCCTGAAGCCATGATCCCGTCCAGCGGTTCCCTATAGCATCAGGCGGAATGGAGTCGCTTTTCTTCGTCTTCTTCTTCTTCTTCCTCTACTTTATTCTTCCTTGCTGTCGCTCTCGTCTCTCACCCTGCTCCTGGCTGTCTTGCGTGCGTGGCCCGCGATGTGCGACGCCCTTGTCCGACCGACCGTGGGAGAGGGGGACTGGGCCCGCGACAATGACGGGCGGTACGTATACGGTTACGGATGCTCGGGGACGAATGCGTGTCAGGTAGATGAGACACGAGCGATTGCGCTTCGGCCACGGCGCGCAGGTATGCAGAGCGGCGACAAAAAGCCAGACGCCAGAGGAAAGAAAGAAGGGGAAAATTATGGGAGCTAAACTGTGAGGTAGGAAATGCAATGGGGGAGTGGATTTCTAGAACAGAGAGGGAAGCTATTCGGGAAGTCGAAACAAAAGTGGTCGGAATTAGGATACCTTGGGTACTGGAATAAGGCGGAACAGCCGGGGGAGGCCCTGGTTCTTGGATCGGGTCTGGAGCTGGCTGTGACCACCTGCAAGGATGGGATGCTACTGCATTTGGCACGGTAGTCTCGCCTGGACTGGGGGCTTGAGGGGTTTCACCCACCTGGAAGCTTAGGTAGTCTTGCCAGTTTTTGGGCTGCCGCTTAAGTTTCTGGCGCTTTCATCAGCGTGCTCCATGCGAAATCGTGGCTGTGGACCTTGCGGTGATTGGCTCCGTCAGCCCGCCAGCCAACGGGGGCCCGCACGCTTCGAGCACCACTGCCAGAATAAGGTAAGCACGACGGCAAGGTAGGGGAGCCCTTGCCCGATTCGTGATCACCGCATTTCTACGAGGAGGAAGGTAGCACCATCGTGACCGTAATTAAGTCGAGGCGCGTGCTATTATTCTCAGGCTAGCTGGCTTCTGCGCATTAACGACCCACGCCCTATACGAGCATGAATTTTGAAAGCCTCGAATTCAAGGCGGGACATCAACGTTCTTACGTTCAGAACGTGGCTATTATCGCAGTGGACACAGCTGTACTGTTACTCTCATTGTACATCTTCAAGATCCATACAAGAACGGGTAGTGGGTGTCGAGTCCACGCCACATTTGCTCTTCTCCCGTGACGTAGACAGCTTCACTACGCCTCCCACCTACCATCTAGATGGCAAAATCCCCCAAGCTTCTTCACATGTCCCGACGCCAGAGACCAAGTCGACGACCAACTCCAGTGCTGAACTGGACGGAACCTCAGAAGGAAGGCTCGGGCCTACGTACGAACTGGCGGCGAAGCATTATCATCAACTGAACTTTGATCACACACAAAATGAACAAACGCAATCAACACAGCTTCATCCCCAAGCCTCGAGGACTACGCAAACTTCCTCTCGGGCGTTGCGCCTCCCAACACGTACGATGATGGTGCTTACAAACGCGCTCCCCCCTGCCCCAAAACCCCCCGTATTAAATTCAAGGGAAAGGGAACCGGAAAGTCGGAGGCCGCAGACCCCGGATGCCGAACCCTAAACATCTACCGCGAGGGGACCTCCCTCTCAATCCTACATATTTGCAGCGCGACCAACAGTCTTTGGCTCTATCGTCTAGTGAAGCACAGTTCCTGAGATGACCTAGACACAAGCCAGACCGCTGCGAGCAAGTCTGCCTTTTGACCTTTGCCGCTTGCTCGGGTTCAAAAAGCTACGCCCCCAATGTGTCAGCATGGCGGAGGGGCTTCCAAACTTTCAATGGTCCATGAACCAAAATCTAAATTGGGGAACAACCTTGAGTAAGAAACATAGCGTGATGACCCGTAGAAAGTTATCACTACTAGTACTAGTGGCAGTACGTTATGTAGTAATACAGTTGTAGTACTAGTTACTGCTGGTCTACTACTCCGAATCCTTGTACTGGTAGGAATTGAGTAGTGCAGTACATATATCAGTAGTACTAGATACTCTTCAAGCGAACTCAACACCTTTGCAAAATAGAGGCTTGCTTCCCGGTACTCATTACTCATTTACATAACAAAGCAACTACTAGTTGCAAGAGAGGCCGAACGCAAAATGCGTATGGGACAAGAACATCATTGCGAATGGTGGTACGTCCCGACCTGACGCGTGTGAGGTGAGTTAAATGATGCTCTATCCACATTGGCCTCGTTGATACTCCAGTGGTGGGTGGACTCGAGTATTACTTGCGGTACTTGAGGTGCAGACATGCCGCCATGAGCCTATGCGCCCTTGGCTACTCTGGTGGAAAGCAAGAACAAGAGGATACTAGGCGCTTCAATACCAGGACTTGTACGCAAGCCAACCTTCCACGGTCTGACCATGGCCTATCTACGGAGTACTATTGTGAGATGATACCAGCGAAGCAGACATGAGGGTCATGCCGGTACAATGTCAAAGCATTGGATCAATTGTGTCCTTTGCAAGTGAACGAAACAGCAGCTGCTGCCTGTTCGATATTACGATGAGGAGGGTCAAATGAAATTCACTGGTCAGGAAATCCACAGCAGCCACAGAATAACACCAGTATAGATATTGCGACGATCTGAAGACACCAATTCAAAACAGTAAATCCGTATTATCATTCACAATCGGGGTCCAGGGAAACCCCAATCGTCACATAAAAAGCAAAAGCCGCTAGACCTTCGCCTTGGGTTCTCTCCTACACTTTCCCCGTCTTTTGACGTTGCTCAAGACACAGAATCTGCATCGAAAGGCGTCTGATTAATCCAGAAATCCTCCGGCTAAGCCGCCTGGGCTTCAAAATTTTCAATGGTCAAAAAAAAATAACAAAAAACCACGACAGAATGAAATGAAGTAAATCAAAAATATGCCCAAGCCCTTATATGTGTATCCAAATTATTACGTTCCAGGGAGCCGCGTGGTGGTCAGCCGCTCTCCCAAGGACCCAACAGGCTCATAGCCTCGAATGTCGAAAGTGTTCAAAATCAATGTAGTGAAATGAGAAGGTGCGAAAGTTCGCAAGAAATCGAAACCACCCAAGCCGCATCATCGCGAGGTGAGTTGCCTCTGTCTAGAGGAAAGTGACAGCCGTCGCGAGAGGGTAAAAAAAAAAGGAATCAAAGCACGATCGCTGTATCGGACATGCATGACCTATTATCAAGAAGAGCATTGTCATGCAGTCATCAAAGCCTGCTGCCAACAGCTTCGGTCGCTTCGAAATACATTCGACGCATCCGACAGGCCGCGCACGCTGGCGTAGAGGGATATGTAGTAGTGGATAAGAAATAATGAGATAAATAAAGAAACGTCCAGCCTAGCTCAACACCCTTGCAAGTCCCAGTGGTATATAAAATGTCCAAAATGATAAACGCCATCGTCCGCAATTGCATTTTCCCTATCCCATTCTCGCCGCATGTGAGAATGAGCAAAAGCTAATTGATCGAGGTCGTCTTATTGAGGAGGGGCTCCGCCTTCAGGAGACAGGCTTGCCGGATCAATAGGATCAAAGGATACCAACTGGTCCATGTCGAGTTCAGCTTGCTGAGACTGGACATAGCCGGGCGACTGCGATTGCATGGGGAGGCTGAGGCTGTGCTTTTGATACATTTCGTTCAGGCTGGCGCCATCTTCGGAAACGGCGCAAGAACCATCATTACCATTGTAGGCATCAGCAGAGCCTGGGCGACCTAGCATACCCATCGGTGGCGACTGCTCCACAATGGATGGCTCGCTGAGGCCGTGAAACTGCATCGAAGGCCCACCGTTGTTCTCAGCACCCGGCATGGGCGAGAGGAATTCTTGGTGGAAAGACGCGCCGTAGCTTGTGGGGGCCATGTGGCTTCCGTCGCGAGCTTGTTGCTGCTGCTGCTGGGGGAAAAATCCAGGGCTTGGGGGAAACTCGGACACCCCAGGCGAGGCGGTGGTAGCGGACATGGGATATTGGCGCATGTCCAGGCCGAATCCAGCTTGGGTATCGATCCGCAAATTGGCATTCACTTGAGTAGGCTGTTGCGGAACAGGTGCATACAAGTTGGGATGATGTTGAGGCGGGCCCATGTCACCAGGCGGCTGAATGTAGAAGGAAGGCATAGGCTGGTTTTGGAACATGGCGAAGTCGACAGGGCCAGGAACCGAACGACTACGCTGGCGCTTGTGGCCCTGGGGTCGCATGTTCGCGGCAGAGTGCATCTGGTGCATGCCCCACTGCTCCTGGAACGCGTTTGTCTGAGGCTGGTGGAAGTTGGGCTGCGACGATGGGCGAGCTGTAGGCGAGACCGGGGCGGACATGGACAGGGCGTGAGGATCCTGGAACTGCGCAGCCTGAGGAATGGCCGGCATGGCATGAGGGTTGTGACGATTCATGAAAGATTCAAGCGAGACGAGCTTGGCCAGTTGACCACTAAGGACCTTAGGGTTTCCGCCAAGATGGTGGACGAGGCAATGGCTGGCCTGCTGGTCCTGAGTAAAGTCACCAACGTGGGAGAATCCAGCGCCGTTGGAACAATCCATCAAAAAGTGCGGGGGACGCGTCAATTCAATGACGATACCACCCATCTTGGTCGGGTCGTTGTCGTTGTTCTCCAGATAAATGTTCTTGACGTACGAGAACGGATACTCGATCTTGTAACCCGCCTGTTCGTTGTTGATGTAGTACGTGATAGTACGCTTGTCTGGGGAGTAGAAGACAACTAGGTCCATGGCATTCTGTCCCACCCTTGTCCATTCGCCAATGCTAAGCGAGCGGCAGGTCAAGTGGTTAATCACTATCAAAGTCGAGTTAGCATCAATAGCGGTGACAGCACAGCGAGCGACCACCAATGTGACTTACAAACTTTCGCGTTGGGGTCTCCAAGGATGAGGCCACCATGAGAGAAAGGTGAAAGGCCAGTGCGACCGAAGTAATTACCTCCGATGCTCTTGCCGGACTCCATAGCCTGCATTGCGAGGTAGGCTCGCATAGACTCGGGAATAGAATCAATGTCTTCGCCAGTCTCGAGGCTCTTCTTGGCAAGATTCTTTATTTTCGCCCGCCTGCAGTGCATGCTCAGTCAGTTTCTGGCGGCAACACGACTCTCGGTCATCAATCTACGTAGGTGGATCGTACCTGTTTTGGAACCAGATTTGAACGGAACGCTCAGTCATGTTGATTTCATCGGCGATTCTTTCGCGGACGAGGGCAGTGGGCGTCGGGTTCTTGTTGAATTCCACCTCGAGAGTGGTAAGCTGATCCTGCGTAGCGCGCTGACGTTTCTGGTTCTTCTGCTGCTGAGTCAAGGTGCTCTTGCGAGGTGGTCGCCTCGAGGCTGTGGAGTTGTGACCAGTTCCGGTCGAGTTCGAGGGTGACGGCGTCTGTTTGCTCGGCGCAGCCGACGAAGGGGTGGCGACAGATGCGTTGGAGAATTGATCATGGATGGACACCGGCGTGCCGACCTGCTCGGTCGGGGCCAAGGCCACAGGGTGCTCAACCTCGGTGGCCATTGTTGGTGACGGGTCGTACAAGTGTCCAAGCAAGATATTTCCCGTATAAGGGCGATGAACGACGCGTGGGCTCGGTCTTTTAGCGCTTAGCGAATAGAGAAAACGCAACTTGTGTAGTATGTGGTGTGTCGCTGGGAGGGAATCTCAGAGCACGCAGTTCGTTGTAAGCCGGATAGCGAGGTTTACTATAGCACTATCGAATACGTCGAGTAAAGTGCGAATGAGAAGTATTTCGACAAAGTCTGGATGAAAATTTGAAATATAGTAAGTAGTAATGATAAGGAGTGTGTATATCTCGTGCGAGTTCCGCTGGATTAGGGTCGGCAACGAGGTTTGGTAAGGTGGCAATTGAAGATAGTGATCGGTGTCGGCGTAGACAAGGGGCCTGAAGGAATGTAATGGTGCCGGAAAGGAGTGACGGACACCGGGAGTGGCTGATTGTGACGATCAAGAGAGTGACTGAAGGAAAGAAAATAAAAGGGACGCGGGGAACGAAAAGAGAAGAAGCGGTCACAAGAATAAGGACGGGGATTGTGAAGATGGGAGAAGAGAAACCAGTGGGAAGTGGGAGGTGGGAGCCCAGGGGAGGAAAAGAGAGACGGACCAGGCGGCGCAAGACACACAAACGGCGGGCAAGACCCAGGACTGGACAGGACTGGGCTTGGGACGGGCTGGATGGATGACAGCCGCCGAGCCAGTCCAGGAGTCAGGTCAGGTCATGTACCCCCGTACCTGCCTGTGCTAGTGGGTGCAGGACCGCAGGTACGTCTCGTAGTACCGTAAACTGGGCACTGGGCACAGAGCACTGGGCAATGGGCAATGGGCAATGGGCGCCTGGTCGGGAACAGCAACGGGAACTGGAAAAGGAACAGACAGGAACAGAAACAGGAACAGGAGTAGGCTCAGGCACAGGCACAACACACCACGGGCGCAAAGGATGGGGCACCCACCGAGCTATATTCGGTTAGAGGCTAGGCAGATACCCACTATCCCACACCCTAAGCCAGTGAGCGAGCGCCCCTGGCTGCGCTTTAGTCTAGAAGAGGTAGTGCCCTGGGCGCTGGGGCGAGCCTGGAGGAGCTGCACTGGCTGCAGCAGCCTACACAGCGCCCGCCAACCGCTGGCCTGCTGCAGGCACACAGCATCCACAGGGCTACCCCTCCTTGAGGCATGACATAAGGGAGGTCAGTACGAGTACCTCAGGAGCATGCGCAAAACCCACGACAGTGACGCGCCTAGCCCGGGTGCATCGGTACCGTTACCTTTGTCGTCTTGTGGAACTCAGTTCGGTCGCTTGTCGCACAGGCCAGCTGGTAGTCCTGCCACTGCTCGCGGTATATCTGTACCTGCATGTTCGAGGACAGTCCACCCCTCACGTTTGTATTGTCTTCTGTATTGTTGTAGGCAGGCACGGTAGGATGAGTACGCGTCGATTGTGGATTAGGCCTCAAGCACTGTACCTGAGTTGTTCCTTACCCCAACTTAACGGCTGCAGTACCTACCTCAAGTGCCCGCCATAGCAATCTTTACTCCGTCAGGTACGTTACAATTGACAACACCGAGACCAGAAGACAGCAGTGGACCCCATGAAGTGCGAGCCCTCCCGAAAAGAGGCACTGGCAGTCCTACTGGTGCGTTAGGTACCTTACGGAGACAGCACGGTACGGTGTCGTTGACCTCACCTGGCTGCCGAACCCCTGTACTCCGCAGAGCTGTTCCAGTCCCTCCCACACAACTTCTCTCCATGCTACTGCCACCTGTACAAGTAGATGTTCTTCGAGAGCAACATCTACGCAACATACTGATACGCGTCGTTTTCTAAGTATGGCATGTACCTTGCCTCGACATCCTTTGGGATTCGGAAAGGCAGCCCGGGAGGATTTCTCAGTGATCGTCTCAGAACTGCATCATCACGCCGGTTCTGGGGAGTTAGCCGTCAAGCGGAAAAAGTTGTCGTACCATTTGTAAACCTCCGCGTAGATGGCAGCCTTTGCCCACCCTGACCCGCCAAAAGGCCCCTCGCTTTGGAAACCCCGACAAGTGGCACTCCAAATGGACGGGGATGATCTGGTCATGCGCAGCTCTCCCTGGAAATCTAGTGGAGGCACGGCCAGCTTGAGCCTCTTGCGAGCGCAGAGTGAGCGCGACCGTCAGGTGGACTTTACGCCTGGCGAACAAGCCCGACAAGCCATAGATCCACGATACGAGCACGACGGACCGCACCAAACCGCCTAGTCGCGAGGCTACTGCAAGGCACCGTGAACCAAGCCGGTGCTCTGACACAAGTGTCACTGTCCCGAAATCATGCACCAGCACTGTGTCTTGAATGGCCGCCGTCGCCGTTTATCCACCGTGGCTGACCGCGTAAAGCGCGTTGTTAGACAGTCTATCGGACGGCATCCGGCAAGAACTATTGAAAACACGCTGATCTGGACTCCAGACAGTGAGGGCTACTAACGCCGTTTGCCGAACCGTCTACCACACTATGTACGCCACATATCCCCTGAAAGTATTTCAGAAGATACAGAAGCGTGATCATCTCAAATCTGCACGGCTGGCTTTCCTATCAATACTATGCACTAAGCACGAGGACTTAGGGGCAGCAGGACACCGAGAAGGTGGAGGTGGCGGGCATCGAATTCGTAAGTCACTCCAGATGCCAGACACTACCTGCACTTCGGACTGCTGATTGTTCCTCTTGCTCGTTTATGTTCAAGATTGGCAGCTTCACCGACATTACTGTATGTACTTATATGTACCCTAGCGGAGGTACAACAACGTACGTATAAGATCTCAAAAGTCGCGACGGACATACAGTACATTGTGTACAGTCGCAGCATGCATTCAGATGTCCATATGCACACGACGCACTCCTGGTAGGCGAATCAAGTTAGCACACTGGGGAAGTGTCCGATACCAGCTTTAAGCAGAATATGCAGGTGGCGACTTTCATTCAGGATGATAAACACAACGCCATCTGTGACTATCGTCTTGCGTGGGCGAAGCAGGCTGGGACGCCGAGGTCGCGCAGGATGCGCAACACGGCGGTCTGACCTGGCGCGCTTACCTGTATCGAAATCTGCGGCAAAGCATGAGCTGATGCGGTTCTCCGGCCGTGGCTGAAATCTTGGGAGCAGGCAGAAGCAGATCAGATGTCGGCCCAAAGAAGTACATGCCACCAAAAGTACTATGTACTCCGTACATGTAGGGGCACGGGCACGGAATAGAGGACTGTGGAGGGAGAACGGAGTTGCAGTCGACCCAGACCGCGAGGCCACTCAGTCGGCATTCTCCGCACAGTGCGCTCCCCTCGCTGACGCTCCTCAAGACCTGACCCTCGACACTCTCGACACCCTCGACACCCTCAACCCCTGACTTGGACTGATCCTGTGCCTGGATCCATGCAGGCGCTCTTGGCACCCGTCGGTCCAACCAACACCCGCAGGCGGAGTCCAGCCTTCGAGCCCACCAACCACGGTCCAAGACATCAGCAGCGCCTTGGCCTCCACGTCCGACGATCTTGCCAAGTCTAGCTGAACCAGAACCACTGTATCCGCATGTGTGTGTATCCGTACTCCGTAGAGTACTTGTACGAGAACTTGTGCACCACAAAACCACTCTTCTCACTTGGCCCACGTCGCTCAGGGGTTTGCAGTATGATGGGCAAAAGATGCTCGACTTGTGAGCTAACGTCTGTTCTCCATTATTACATGGGGTGAAGTCCCGTTCGGGTGCCGACATGCGGCTTTTGGCTTTGGAAACGCCCTTGCCCGGGCTCCTTTGGCATGCTGTGTCCTACCAGTACAGAGTACGGTAAAAAAATGCTATGCTCTTCAGCTCCTGGTCCAGCTTTTGTCACCGAAAAGGGAACGGTGCCTTTTTTTTTTGTCAGAATATGTGCATGTGCTGGGCAAAGGCTATGTGGAATGACTTCCACGCGTTTGGGTACACAGAGCCGTTTTGCTGTTCAGGCCCCTATTCGACCCTCCGGAATGTCTCGTGTCCGGCAACGCTTTGCTACACCAACAAAAATGGCGAGCGGTGTCTGGCGTTTTGCCGAGACTTGACCTGTCGTCATTGGCGGCGTTCGTGGGACTAGATCGGTCGGCCTGCTCGCCTCCGTGTCCCGTGTTCCGCATCTTCCCTCGTGTCTTCCCCTTAAGATGTTCTTTCTTTTTTTTTTTTGTTCTTTTCTTGCCTTTCCCACGTCCTCCCTCCTCCTCCCCTGTGGTCTTGCACATTCTTGACCGCTCCGTTGTGAGCAAGACAAGGAGGTAGGGCTAGTTGGTGCAGAGGGTTCTTTTTTCGCGCTGAGGATATGCTTCGACCGGCGTCAGGGGTCTGCGGGTTTTGGCCAGTAGCGTCAGCTGTTCCTGCATAAGTGCGCGATGATTAACCCCGATTGCGCTTCAGATCGGCAACACTTGGTCCAACCTTTCGGCGAGCCTTGTCCGGGGGGGCTACAGCAGTACCCCGAAGCAGACTCCGATCTTTCTCAAACCGTGAGGCCATTCAATCGCACGCACTTCATACATACGAACCGGCCATATGTGCGGCGCGTATATCCTGGGAGCACATTCTCTTGGCTTCTGCTTTCCTACTACCAGTCGCACGTCCAAGGTGATAGTCTGGTAGGTGCAGTGTATTACGTATAGAGATCAGAGCCCACACCATGCCCCGGTCTTTACGGCTGAGACACTGCGAACACCACTCCCCATACAGTTGCGATACTACATGGCCACTCCGTACACTCATGCTGTGTGTGCGCATTTGTGCCAATTACGGGTCACGATCCACAAATTTTGCTGGGCCATTGCGACGTGAACTTCCTACAATATTTCAAAACTTGTCTTGCGTACATATCTTGTCGGTTGAGTGGTCAACAATCCGTGGGCTTTCTGGCCCGAAACTGAACCCCTTGTTGGGGCAGGCAATGGTACGAGTTCAGAAGTCCACTATGGATTATGGAAAGTCGCTCCAAGTGCAATGGAAGACGGTGGGCAAACAGATATATGGGCTTGTCGAGGCATGCATGCATATGCGCATGATTGTGGGCTCTTGGCTCGCCCAAGCCTGACCTACGTAAAGTGCTTGGTCCGCATGGCCGTAATTACCCGGCCGTATGCGTGCGTTGCTGTTTCTATTTGAATCATTTGTCGCCGTTTCTCTCGTCGTGCAACGAGTTAAAACAGCACGCACATCTGTGCCCCCCGATCAATTGTCCTAATGGGGCGGATCTGGTGTCGATTGCATCTTCCCAACTTTGTGCCTTTCGTTTTAATCCTAGCAGGCCAAAGTCACGCCTGTGCTCTTCCCGTCGCTGATGGCAAGGTTATAGCGGTCCTTGTTGCCCTAGTCAGTCCTCGTACGGAGTACTCCGCATCATCTGTGGGGCGGTCATGGCGCAAGGGTCAGAGACTCGCGAACGGTCCTGCATCATGCGTTAAGGGTGGCATCCCGCCGGTCCGTCATAAGATCCTACGGAGTGCTGTAAGGAAGGGTCCCCCGGAGATTTCAGCCCGGGTCGAGATCGAGAAGAAAGAGGTCATCCGGCGTTGGAATCCCATGAGGTCTGATCCTATTGTTGTAAATCTGTGTCACTCTGTACGCGATCCGTAAAGGGCATCACTTACTTGTACATGACTACTAGACCGATGTCTTGCCTGCAGGTTCAAATGCCGCCACGCGCTGTTCCCTTGCATCGACTTAAATGGGCATCATACATATACTACTCCGTACTGCCAGTGGTTGCAAGACAATATGGGGGCAGTCCAGCCGCCAATGTCTATCACGAAGCTATGTCAACAACATATGTACCCGGACTCCGTTGCGCGGCGACTACCATTCTGTCGGATACTCATTTTGCTTAAGCAACGGACGGCATGTGCCGTCGAATATCTTCGGCTGCCGAAGCAAGGATAGTGACGCTTGAGATGGGGACCTTGTATCACGAGCATGGTGGTAACACGACGGCCTACACAGCTTGTAAATCCTCTAGGCCGATGTCAGCCCCAGGTATGCGACCAGCGATCGCCTCAGCCATCTGGATAGTCATGGAAAGGCTGTTATGAGCTCAACGTCTAAGTGAAGCTCATTCGTAACGCAATTACACGAGGGAGCTCACGTCTGCTATTTAGCTTGAACGTTCTGGCACACTTTGTACATCATAGCTCCCTCATCACCTCCTCCACCGCACGCGCTGCCATCCTGCGCCTCTGCTCTTCGCCCATGCCGTCGCCAGCGTCGCGGACCGCCTGGAGCTTCCTCATCATGCGCTCAACCTTGACGATCTCGTCATCGACGGGACCTGATGTGCCTTTGTCCTTGGCTTCATCCGTGTCAGCGCCGCTCGTCTTCTCCGTATCCTCCCCGCTGCGAGCCACTGTCGCTCGCACCCCTCCCATCATTCTCTCATCTTCTTTCGCTGTGGAAGCCGCTTCGCCATCGTCTTGGAGCTGACCGGAGGTCCATATAGCCTTCCGCAGACCTTCAAAGTCGGCCCTGTCAAAGCCGAAGTCGAGACTCTCGGGGTCTAAATCCTTGTCATCCTTCTTTCCGGTAGATGACGGTGATGCTTCGGCGTCTTCGAAGTCGCCAAAGTCTGACATTGGTAGATCATCTAACTGTGCCCAGTCGTTTGCTTCCAGGGCCTCTCTCACTCGTGGAATGCCGCTCTTCTCTGCGTAGACTCAAATGTCAGCCATATCTCCTTGCTCGTCCCTGGGCTTTCTCTCGCTTCATCGAAAGCAGAGCCCGAATCATGGCTTGCTTGAAAAGGGTAGCAGAAAAAAGGAAGGCATGGGGGGTTTTCTTACCTCCAAACTCATTACGCTCTTCGCCCTCGGTCCCTTTCACCTGCACAAACTCGAAGCCAGCCTCGGCGCACAGCTCATCCCACTCCTCCGTCGGGCCCTCGCCCACGCCGACAGCTACTCCCACACCATCCCACTCCCATCCACCGAGACCGTCTTGCACCACCCTCCCGATTTGGCGGATCAGCTCCCTCGTCGGCTCCGGCGGCGCCGCTGTGCCGGGCAGCGGGAACACGAGGAGCAGGCCGCCCAGCACGGCGAGGACCTCGGCGGCCTCGTCGGAGAGGAAGGACGCGGCCCAGTCAGAAGGCGAGGCGATGAGATCTATCCATACGGGCACTGCGGCGGTGTAGTATGCTGTGGTTAAGGTGAGGTCGTGGGTCGTGCCGGCTAGGGATGTTGATGCCGGCTCGGGGGCCTTGCCGGTGAGGTCTGATTTGTCACCTCATCAGTATGAGACCTTCTCTGGCTTTACTTGTGCTGATATAATCAAGGCCTTATATGTCTTGATTTATTCCTGAAAGGCAATTGAGGCATGGCAGGGGAGATTTTGGTAATCCTACTGACCCTTGACTATGCGCGCGAGATGGTGAGTTGCATCTTCTAGACTGACGGCCAGGATCCGGCGCGGATTCGCCACTCTTGTCACTTCGGCCATGAGAAGTGTCTGATATAAGCAATGATGGAAGACTCTGTAAATCCAAAGGGAAATGGCGTATGTCGCGAGGTGGAAAGATCGATGTTATAAGATTAGTGAGAGATGTAGTCGGATGGTGAAATGATAATCTCCATAGTCTGATGAGTGGTGAGGTAAGTTCAGTGGTTCATTGAGGTGGAGTAGCCTTAGTGGTGGGGTAGAGGGGCTTACATTCTAGGGTCCAGCTTACTACTATTACTATACCTTACATAGGTACACAGTGGTCGGGTCTAAGTAAACTAAGGGTAATGAAAGGAGTATCTTACCCCATGTCATTTCTGCGCAAACTAAACTGGATTTTGAAGGTATCTAATCAGATTGAGTATCTTTGATGGTCGTTAAGCTATACGTAGAGAAGAGATCGTAAGACAGAGGCGGGAAAGACGAAACAGAAATCCCAAAGGAAATAGACCCAAATCAACCCATGAAGCAGCGCATCTCCATCTCCTTTCAAATCAATGTTTGTAACAAATTTGAGGTTCTCGCATCATATTCATCAGTTTGTATATAAAAAACAACAAAGCGCTTTACACCACATAAGCTTAGCTGTTACCGCCCCAGCCGAAAGAGCGGTTCACAACACCCATGGCATCCACTCCAGCCTGTACCGCCCCAGCGAATCCTCCAGATGGCGGGGCGTCCTCACGATTCAGATCTCCCTGATCAAGCGTGCCCTGCCTGCGCTCAAGGACAGCTCTGGAGATGGGTCGCGCCCACATGTTGTACCAGCGATCCTCGCTGAGGGTGGCATACCGCTTGCGGCCCTCGCTGTCGTTGGCGCTGAGGTGCCAGTTGGCGCTCACAACCTCCCAGCGGGCGGTGCGGAAGAACACCCAAGGCCAGGCAAAGAGGAACAGAAGGCTAAACATAAACATCATCTCGATCCACTTGGTCAGGCGCCAGCGGTTGGTGCGGCACTCGTTCCAGACCTCGGCGCGGGCGTTGCGTACGGGGAACTCGACCTGGATCTTGCCGCGGTAGTTGGAGCTGCGGATGAGCCCCTCAATCTTGGATCGCAGGGCTTCCCAGTCCCAGCCCAGGACGCGACGCTCAAAGGCGAACGCCTTGAGGCCGGCCTTGCTAGAGCAGAATTGACGACACCACTCGTCGATCTGAGTAGCTCCTTCCTCGATGGATGGGCCGGAGCCGCCAAAACCCGAGGCACGGGTGGCGAAGACGGTACCGCGGCGGACCTTTTCGAAGTTGCTGGCGGTGGCTATCTCGCGATGGAAGGGCTTCTGAGCCTGAATGTCCTGGTAGAGCAGGTGCGTGAGCTCAATGTGGAGGTCAAAGTCTACGACTTCCTGACGCTCCGACTTGCCATCGGCCTTGCGGACGGGCTGTGTGTGGGAGCCGCGAATGTGGACATGGGGACGAGGCGGGATCGCAGCGAGACGATCGAGGTGCTGGCCGAGGAAGACAGAGTCGGTGTCCAAGCGGCGATCGAGGTAGTATTCAGTGCCATGGCTCTTGCTGATGGTGAAAGGCTGGACCTGGAGGCCCTGGGGGCCCGTAGGGATGAGCGGGTTTATGGGATCGGCCGGTGCATCGAGCTCATGGTCCGAGTAGAGCGGCGGCAGGTCGTCAGTCTCGAACTCAGTCGGGTCATCGTCGAAGTAGCGACCGGCGGACGAGTCGGCGAATTGGTTGTTTTGAGAGTGAAGGGAGATGGCCGAGGCCGACTCGCCAAAGGTGGGCAGAGGCGAGGGATTAGGCTCGTCGTCGGTGAACTTGCCCATAGTGGCGGCGGGTGTTAGTGGTGGCGAATTCAGTAGATGAGGGTTCACGATACGAATGGGGCCGAGGACAACAGAACGGTAGTAAGTGTATCAATAGATGAAAGGATGGGGAATGAATGGAATAGAGTGTCAGCAATGACTTGGAAGGAAGAGGAGAAGGATGCGGAGATGCAAAGTAAGCAAGATTGGCGATGGCCGAAGGATGGTAGGATGGTTGGAAATATCGAGGGCTGAGGCGTGAACCAATGCAGCAAGCGAGCGTCAGCCGTAAGGCCAAGGTCGGCAGGGTCTACGCCGCGCCAAGGCCAGGCAGCGTAGCGTACTATGATACACCTAACTCGGCTGAATGTGGTATCAAGTAGTGGAGATCCACTCCGCCACAGCGCTTCATCTTCACGTTGGACCTGAGGTTGGGTGGCCTGACACGAGACGCCTTTCTTTCAATCCCATTTCATATAGATGAACGATAGGTACTACTAGCAAACTAGTACATCTTCCATATTCATTCCCGGAATTGCACTGCAGGTTGGACATGTAATTGGCAGTTTGGACGGAAATTCACGAGGTGTCAAGGTAGGCATTGCGTAAGGCAGTTACGACCAGCGCTACCAACGTCCCCCCACCTTCCCGTGGCTGCTGAGGGTGGGAGGATGGAACAATCCACCCTATCGGGTCTCGTACTTGTAGTGGTCGACGCCGTGTCACGGTCTTTGTGGTCTTCACTGAGGTCTCTCACCAAGGGCACTTTCCGCTACCCTACAACATTCATCCTGACAGCATTTGCAACAACTTTAATCGACCTTAATGTCCTCTTCCGGTTGCAACCAGGGAGAAAGGGACGATGGTCGAGCAGAGAGAATTTTCTTCATGCCTTCAACACATAGTATGACTACAAAGATTGCCTAGTCGATGTCGCGTGGTGTAAGGTGTCGATTCTTAAATCAAACCAATATCTTTCGTTCAACAACTCATTCACCAGCTCCAAAACGAAAAGAGAGGGAGTTTCAAAGCCTGCAAAAAGCACGAATGCACTATAAACAAACAGTTCGGCTTCAAGTTGTGTATAGGACAGGCTTTCCCCCAGCCTCCGTTGCCTCCCGAAGCAACCTCTTATTCTCCCTTTTGAGGAGATACTTCATCAGCATGGCCGCTGCGATGCTCAAGGCCGAGAAAGCCATCATGAGCAGCATAGCCATAACGTAGCGAGGTCCATCCTTCGAAGGGAAAAAGTAGGGGCTCCAAATGTTCCCAAACTGCGAAAGAAGGTTGACAATGGCCGTCCCGCACGCCCTTTTCTCAAACGTCTGGTTGAGAGACGAGGCCGCCCACGAGTACACGGCCGCGTTGGCCGCGAAAGCCCCGGCGCAATACAGGAACGATGCCGCATACCGGGCGGCGTTGTTTAGCGTCGCTGCGGAGATGATGAAGCCCACAATGGCTACGCACATGGGCGCACTCGTGTGGTAGCCTCGTTCGTTGTTGCGGTCGCTGGAGTAGGCTACGAGGAAGGACACGGCGGCTCCGAAGAGGTACGGAGGTGCGGTGAGGACCAATGTGATGGTTTGATTACCTAGGTTCATCGACTTGACGATTCTGTTCCGCCTCTCAATATCAGCAAATGTAAACTGCAGTTTCAGGTGCTGAGATATTGGACTTACGTGGGGAAGAAGTTGTTAAAGCCATAGGCAGTATGGTTCGCGGCTAAGATAATAACCTACATCAGGTTAGGAAATGCGTTCATATCATTTTCAGCTGGGGCATCAGTTGCTTTTCGAGGACTTACAAAAATCCAGGTACGAATATCCTTGATGGCAAGCACGAGACCATGCCTGAGAGACCGATCCGCCTGTGGCACAGACACTCGATCCAAAGCAATCCGCTGCTGAGCAAGCTCAATCTCGGACGAACTGAACAGCCATCTGTTGCTTCCAGTGTTGGATTTGGACCCGGGGAAGTCGGGCAGCACGACCAGAGCGACAAAGGCGGCAATGGCACTTCCGGCACCTTCCAGGATGAAGAGCCACTGCCAGCCATGCAATCCCCGGACGTTGGATAAGCCGGCAAAGATGCCGGCAGCAATCAGGCCCGAGAAGGCGGTGGCTAGGACCAGGCCAGAGTACAGAACGGCAGTTCTTAACGCCAGCTCTTTGCGAGTGTACCAAGAGGATAGTAAGAAGAAGGCCTGTTGACGATCGAGTCAGCGAGAACATTGGCGACTTGCACGGTCATTGAATGGAATGTCTTACACCAGGGAAGAAGGGTGCTTCTACGATGCCAAGGAAGAACCTGACAGCAACCAGGCCGGAGAAGCTGGTGACGCTGGCTGTGGCGGCAGATACGCAGGACCAGACGAAGACGCAGCAGGAGAGGTATAGACTAGGCCGAACCCTTGTGAGGATCATGTTGGACGGCAGCTGCGCCAGCATGTAACCGACATTGAGGATGGACACGGCAACGTTGAATTGGTTCCCGATCAATCCAAGGTCCGCTTCAAAGTCGTCTAATCGAGCTTGACTGTTGGATCACAGAATACTGTCAGGCATTTGTTTGCTTAACATGCTAGGGCAAGACAACTCACGCAATGTTGTTCCGGTCAAGGTAGTTAAACATGTACAGGACCCAGACCATGGGCATCAGAGTCATGTCTAGCTTTCGGACCAGTTTCCTCTCGGCAAGTCTCCATTCTTGACTGTCAGGAGAGCCATATGGACTCGTCTGCTCGGAGGCCTCCTCTCGCTTCTCTGCACCGTCGACCGAAGCCTTGGCATGGACGGACATATTATCATCTCCATCTGCTGATGGCTTGTTGGACTGGGTTCTCTCCGATGTAGCCATTGCTCAGAACGATAATCATGGGGGAGAAAAAGGTAGCAGACCGAGAATGGGCTCCAGCGCATCAAGTGGACGAACATGACGATAGTCGACCAGGAGCTCTTATATAAAACAAACCGTTACCCCAAGGTTCGGAATGTGGAGTACCCCGGATTTCTGGGGAGAAAGGGTCCCCCGTGTCGATGATCCGTATCGCCGGTTTTCTTTGCTTTGGAATGGTGCCGTTGTGTCCGATCGGATCTGGGGCCACATGGACCAACACGAGGCGAGACGGAACCATTTAGGAGAAGTGCTGCCGTGATCGAGATGAACATTGTCGAACGCGGTGGGGCTTGCCATTGTTGGTGTTGTCGAGCGTCTGAGACGATTGGCCAGGTTCGCCGCAAGTGGCTGCGAAATGTCCGATCGGACTTCCTCAAAGGTCGCCGTTCGGACATGTTAACGTGCAATCGGCGCCGATCCGGCCTCGCCGGCTACTACTTCCGGAGACGAGTCCACCGAGGCAACCGAAGGAGGCAAAAGTTTTGCGTATTGTGCTTTGCGATGTCGGAGTATCTCTTACATATTTAGGATTCACCTGGAAGCAAAATAGGGGAACTTGGTCCATGATTTAATTGCATACTCGTCTCTCTGTATAAGTACATACCACAGCCGCGGATGTCATAGCAGAAAACGGACATCATGACGACCAACGGCACTTCTACCCCGCAAGTCTCGGCTGCCACCAAGCTGAGGCGCATGCTGGGGCAGGATGATATTATTGTCGCTCCCGGCGTGTACGAGGGGTTCAGCGCTCGTATTGCCCATGAAGTCGGCTTTGAGTGCATTTACATGGTATGTGTGCTCATTCTGTCACTGTATACATGCAGTACTTGAAGGCGCCGAGACCGACTAACACAGAAGACAAAATGCTAGACCGGCGCTGGCACCTGCGCCTCGAAGCTGGGCCAGCCGGACCTGGGCTTTGCCTCTCAAAATGACATGCGCGAGCACGCCGAGATGATTGCCAACCTGAACCCGTCGGTGCCGCTCATCGCTGACGCCGACACGGGCTACGGCGGCCCGAACATGGTTGCCCGGACAGTGGCCCAGTACCACCGCTCGGGCGTGGCCGGCCTGCACATTGAGGACCAGATCCAGACCAAGCGCTGCGGTCACCTAGGCGGCAAGGCGGTGGTCGACGCCGACACGTTCGGCCAGCGCATCGGGGCGGCGTACCAGGCGCGCAGGAAGCTGGGCTCGGACATTGTCATCATCGCGCGGACGGACGCGCTGCAGACGCACGGGTTCGACGAAGCGGTGCGGCGGCTGCGGGTGGCGGTCGAGGCCGGAGCCGACGTGGGCTTCCTGGAGGGCGTGACGACGGAAGAGGAGGCGAGGGAGGTGTGCCGGCTCATGGCGCCGACGCCCATGCTGCTCAACATGGTCGAGCACGGGGCGACGCCGAGCTGGACGCCGAAGCAGGCCCGGGACATGGGTTTCAAGATTCAAATCTTCCCGTTCGCGTCCATCGGTCCGGCCTACAAGGCCATCCGGGACGTGTTTGTCAAGATCAAGGAGACGGGGGAGACGGGCTTGGAGGCGGACTTTACGCCCAAGAAGCTGTTTACGGTTGTCGGGTTGAACGAGGCGATGGAGGTGGATGCCAATGCGGGAGGGAGCTTGTACAGTAAGGTGTAGGCATATATCACCAAGATTTATTCCGGCATGGAAACGACAGCATATTTTGACTTTTACCGATTTATGGATTATTTGGTCCATTGCAGTACTTTGTACTTATCATGAAAGAGTGACCTCACTTACACCAGTCAAGTTATACACTAAAAGCGGTAATACCGTAATTGAAGTAGAAACCAGACTAAGACTAGTACATGTACGAGAAACAGCACGACTCGTAACGACTTAGACCGACATCGCCGATCGGACATCCATTGCCTCTCAACGTCCACTTTCACAACCCGCTCCCCCAGTATCGGAGAACCCTTCGACCAGCCAATGGAGCACACTGCTGCCAAAGGAGCTGGACGGCGGAAAGCCTGCGATCAATGCAAGCAGCAGAAATTGCGATGCGACTTGGCCTCGCGTCAAGTCGAGACCTGTGCTCGCTGTGCGCGTCTGGGACTCAATTGCACCGTTGAATTGGGATTCCGCCGGACTCGCAAGAGGAAGTATGTAGCATTTCGTGTTTCCATGTTTCTATCTGTATTGTCTGATTGAGTTTAAATTTGCATACTGATGCATGATAATAATAATAATGAAAATAGACGGTCCCGGGATTTGGAAAATGAGGTACAGCAATTACAGAGGCAGCTCGACGAGACTCGCCGAGCTTCCGTCTCACTACCCGTCCCAGGCCAGCCTCTACCCACGCAGTCCATGATCAGTCCGGCTGATGATGAGTCTACGCGGCCGTCTGAGATCTCGCCCGATGCCACGGAGCCCTTACGTGCGCCGGGTCTGACCACCAAGCCCGGGTTGGACGAGCCGGCAGAGCAATGCAGCGCATCATCGTCCCTGTCATTACCACGGCCTCGGGCTCTTGGGAATATCGCCTTGTCCGTGGAGGAGATAGACGAGCTGTTTGCAGTGTAAGTTGAGCCATCCGGGCACTTAAACTTGCATCTGACAATGCCAGTCTTGTACTAACTGACAGTGGGATAGCTATGTCACCAACTATCATCCCTTCCTCCCTCTCATCGACACCACCAAGACTCTTCATGATTACTATCCTACCTCTGAGCTCCTCTTCTGGAGCATCGTCTCCGTCGCTTCCCGCCGCCTTCCATCACGGCCGACCCTACTGCCAAGGCTCGCCCGCAATGTCACGGACTTGCTCTGGAGGGCCATCCGCTCCGTCCCGTACTCCGTTGCCACCGTTCAGAGCCTTGCTCTGATTTGCACGTGGCCCTTTCCGACCAACAGCAGCACCGCGGATCCCACATTTATTCTCACCGGATCCATGCTGCATATTGCGGCCCAGATGGGTCTGCACCGGGCACGGCACGCACGCGACTTCGTCAAGGTCCTCCCTGCGTTTACCGATGCAGAGTACCGAGACCGCGTTCGGACCTGGGACGCTTGTAACATTGTGGCTTTGAGTGTCGGAGCTGGGTGTGGATTACCCGTGTTCGTTCCGATGCATGATCCATCTTCTTCATCGTCGTCGTCCTCCTTGCCCTTCTCCTCTTCATCGTCATCACAACCAGTGTCTACTAGACCTGATCTATCGTTGGCTTACCATCTCCGCCTCGAGAGGTTCCGCCATCGTGTGACTTCGGTCCTGTCAACCGGGTCAACCGCATCTTCCGAAAGGGAGAGTTCCATGCTCTATCGTCTACTAGACTCTGAACTCACGGATCTCAAAAACGACATGCCCCCGGAACGACCCTTACCACTACGGTGGTATCTAGCCATGGCCCGCCTCAGTCTACACTCCTTTGTTCTTTTGGAAGACTCTTCGATACCGGACTACAAGGACCGGGTTCTCAAACTCTACCAGAGCGCTTGTGACCTCATCGAAATGGGTCTTGAACACCACCAAGGCGACAATAATACCAACAATAACAACAACAGCAGCCACAACCTCGAATACCATCCCTTCTTCAGCGTCCAAATGTTCATCTCGGCGGCCTTTGCCATACTCCGCGTATCCACAAACAGCTTTTTCCGCCAACTCATCGACGCACCTACTGCCGGCAAGCTCGTAGAGAGCGCCATTGCTGCCCTGCGGAAAGCCAGCGTGGTGAACAACGACCTCCCCGCACGGCTGGGCGACGTAATTGGCTTCTTTTGCACATTATCCGATGCCGAGAGCATAGGTGGCTCGACGGTGGAGGATCTGCAGCTGAGGGAGGTGAGGAACAGGTTGAGTGTTAGCGTGGTGTATGACTCGCTGTGGACTTGGAGGAGACATTTCTTGCCAGAGCAGGTACAGCAAGGTCAACAGGTGCAGCAGCAGCAGCAGCAACAGTATCAGCAGCAGTATCAACAGCAGCAGGCGCAGCAGCCGGAGCCGATGCAGCCGACAAATTACGTGGACGATCAGCAAGGGATGTTTGGGTGGTTGAGCAACGAGGAGTTCGCCATGCCGTCCGGGGTGGGAGGATGGATGGACTTGGATATGTTCGTGTAGACGGAGGGGCTTGGGTATGAACGTATTTTATTGAAGCACCCGCTACTTCAAAGGGGAAGCTATGAATGAATCTGACGCAAGGACGGATAATGATTTTTTAATTGAGAAGACTCATTTGTGGGCGTCCGGCTGTGGTGTCGTCACTCACCCTCAGCTCGACCAAGGCTCCTGCCTCCTGCTTCCTGCCTCCTGCCTCCCATTAGCTGGGCTTACTACAGTAGTAGGCAGGCACATAATAGGACCCCTTATTTGAAAATATCATACGTCTACCTTAGCGTTCAGTCATATTTTCATCAGCCACAAATTTCAGTGTCCGCAGATTACAAGGCTCTTATAAGGCAGACCAGATCAGACTCCCAGACACAGCCCCCCTCCCTAGCGCCGAACCACACAGTAGCTTACAGTAGGCAGTACCCACCACCCAAACCATCACCAACTGCTTCACTTATAAAAGACCCTCTCCCTCAGTTCCACTACATCCAGAAAGGGGCTTTCCTTTTCTACTTCTAAGAATAAAAAAAAAGATGACTCAACATCACAAACCTTCCCGCGCCTCCCGAACCGTCGGCGCCCTCTTGGCTCTCCACGCCGGCGACTCCCTGGGCGCAACCTACGAGTTCCAGCCCCACGCCTCCATCCGCGCCGCCCACCCGGGCCCCAACGCCTCCTTCCCGCGCGGCATCGTCGGCGGCGGCCCTTTCCACTGGAAGCCCGGCGCCGCCACCGACGACACCGACATGACCCGCGCCGTGCTCCTCGCCTACCACGACGTCCTCGTTCCCAACTCCTCAAAGCAGCAGCACCAGCCGGGTCACGGACTTACTAGTAGTGGAAGCGGCAGCGGCAGTAGTGATGTCGTGTACCGCGCCGCAGAGTATTTCCAAATGTGGTTCACCGCCACGCCGAGCTGGCCCGGTCGCCGGGAGGGCACGCACCCCCCGGACGTGGGCGGCGCTACGCAGCAGGGCATCACCAACTTCATGACCACGCGGGACCCTGCGCGGTCCGGGGCCGGGGAGGGCAGCGCCGGCAACGGCAGCCTCATGCGCTGTCTGCCCACGGGCCTGTTCCGCTCGGCCTCGACAATGGAGCTGCTGGACGAGAGCATGAGCATCAGCGCGGTCACGCACAGGGATACCCGGTGCAAGATTGCCTGCGCCGTGTACAACTGCATGATCAACGCGCTGGTGGTGAAGGGGCTGGGACCGAGCGAGGCTGTCGCGGCAGGGCTGCGGGCGGCCAAGGTGCTGGACCACGGCAAGACAGACGGCCCCGTATACGCCGCCGTGGAGCTAGGCCGGAGAACATCGTTGCCTCGCATGGCGGATGAAGGGCCGCATCCGAGCATGTATCCGCACAAATGTGGCGGTTACGTGCTTGACACGCTGGCCGTGGCCGTGGCTGCGCTGATGGATCCGAGGAGTCTCGAGGACATCCTTATCGATGTTGTGAGGATAGGCAAGGACACGGACACCAACACGGCGGTAGCTGGCGGGTTGCTGGGGGCAAGGGACGGAGAAGAGGCCATTCCCGAGGAGTGGAAAGAAGTGCTCCAATTCGGTTCCGAGTTTCGCCAAAAGGCTCTAGAGATCCTCCGCATTCAAAACGTGCCGCTGCGTTGAGATCTTTACTTTGAACAACTCTGATAAAAGATATATATATTTTGCTGAATATGGAACCCAAAAAAGGATACCTATGCAAATGCAGCAACATCGGCGCCGTAAGTGCAAATGTCATGACACCTAGTCTATATAACCTGTAGATAGCCCTGTCTTCCCTCTCCGTATGATCATTGTCACGGGGTAGATTCGGTCGCTTTGTACAAATTTAGGAATCATCCACCAACCTCCCCTCATCCCACTTCCGCTTGGCTGCCTTCAGCAGCGTCTCGAGCTCCCCGCTGGTCTCGCACATGCTGCGGAACATGCTCTCCTCGTTGCTGATCAGCTCCCAAGGGTGGGCGTACTCAACCACTTCTCCCTTGTCCAGCACCAAAACCTTGTCGTAGTCTACAATGGTCTGTAACCGGTGGGCAATCGTGATGACTGTGCCTGTGAGCTCGCGGATTACCTCCTGGATCCTCGAATCCGTCACATAATCGATAGAAGCCGTTGCCTCGTCCATCACCAGCACCGTTGGGTTTTTCAGCATGGCTCTTGCTAGGCACAGCAGTTGACGCTGTCCCTGGGAGAGGTTGGAGCCACTCTCGCTGATGGGCGACGACAGATCGAGGAAGACGTTCTTATTGGTAGCGAGCGAGGCCGTCGTCGAGTTGACCGAGCCGGGGATCCGTGGCGTGGGCGGCACGGTGGAAGGCTCGTCAGGTCCAATCAGCTGCACCCGGCGCAATGAAGCAAATACCTCCTCATCCGTGTATTGCTCAAAGGGGTCCAAGTTGGTCCGGATAGTGCCTTGGAACAGTGTCGGGTCTTGCGGCACAATCGTGACATTGTCTCGCAAGTCCTTCAATCCAATTTTGCTAATATCAATATCGTCAATGACAATCTTGCCTGAATCGGCCTCGAGGGCTCGGAAGAGTGCCAAGGTCAGAGAGCTCTTGCCCGCGCCAGTCCGTCCCACAATGCCGACCTTCTCTTGAGGGTTTATTTTCAACGACACATTACGGAGCACTGGTTCGAGATCAGCCCGGTACCGCGTCGAGTAGTTGACAAATTCCAGGCCTCCCTTAGACGGCCAATCCTTCTCAGGGCGGTAGTCCTCCACGATCTCATCTGCTTCCTGCTCGACGTCGAGGTACTCTTTGACACGCTCCATCGAATTCATGTTCTGTTCGTTGATAGCGTAGTTTCGCACCAGCCACAAGAGGTTCTCCGTGAAATTCATGGCATATGTGAGCGACATGCCCGCTGCACCAGCATCCACCTTGCCAAGACTTAGAATGATGAATACTCCGGCAGAGAATGAGACCATGTCGCCGAGAACGTCGGAACGGAACGCTAGCCACCTGTTGCAGGCCCACAGGAAGATAAAGGGCCGACTTTGCGTGTTGATTTTGCTGAGATTATCGCGGATGAACCGTCGCTCGTCTCCGTAGGCGCGAATCGTGGTCATGCCGCTAAGGGTCTCGCCAAATTGCTGGAATAGAGGACTGCGATGGACCGACTCAAGACGCTTGAGATCACGCGAAGCTCTCAAATAGAACGCCGCCACCAGGTAGAACAAGATGCCAATTAAAACAGCGGCGATCAAAAATCCCGGTGTAATGACTGAAATTAGAACGACAGTGACCACAAGTGACAAGGCACATGACATGACGCTGATGGCCGTAGGGGCAATATCTTGGTCAATAGCTTCGAGGTCCTTGCTGAATCGGTTCATCAGCTGCCCCAGGGGCGTGACATCAAAGAACTTGAAGCGAGCGCGAGTGACAGAGTTGATCAAGAGAGTGTGCAGACGTCGCGACGCAGTGAGGGAACCAAAGAAGAGCCACAGGTCGCGTACAAGAGCGGTGCCCGCACTCAAAACACCAATCAGGCCGAGTACGATGAGGTAGTAAGCAACATTGACGTTAGACATCACGGCAGGGCGCATTTGCACCTGGTCAGGGGATGGGGGAGAGTCATGCTGGCTGAAGTCGATGTTGCCAAACTTCGAGGCAGATGTTCTGAGCGCGTGGGCCCACTGGCTGCTCGCAGCCTTCTCGGCGACGTATTGGTTTGCCCACTCTCGGACCCAGGCTTGGATGGCCACCGTCGATAGCTGTTGAGCATTGAAAACAATCAAGGCAACAATCCAAAACCACCAGGAACCCATGGCCTTCAAATATATTTTCATAACGGACCACTTCACAGCGCCAGTGACCTTGCCCTCGTCCATGGCATCCTGCTGAGGCGGCGGCTTCTTCTTCTGCTTCTTGTCGTTTGAGTTTCCGCTGACCCCATCAATCTCGCCGTTGGTGGCCGCACCATCCTCTTCACCCACGCTGGATGGCACACGAGAGGGGACGCGCGAGGGGGCACTAGACATGGGCTTCGACTTTTGAATTTCCTCGCCAAGCTTTCCAGAGGCAATGACCTCCTTTGATGGGCCCTTCGCATCGACTCGGCCATTGTCGAGAAGCACGACGTAGTCAGAAGAGGGGACACATAGCTGAAGATTGTGGGTGACGAGAATGCAAGTGCGATCTGCCATGAGGGGGCCCCTGATACAGTTGTTGAAGATCCACTTGGCCGTGTGAGAATCGACAGCGCTCAGGCAGTCATCCATAAGAAGATGGGCAGAGTTGGAATAAAGGGCGCGAGCAAGGGAGATGCGTTGCTTCTGACCACCAGACAGGGTTATACCCTTCTCTCCGACTAGGGTTTCGTCACCGTGGTCGAGAATTTCAAGGTCGCGCTCTAGTGCACAAGCAACAATGACGTCCTTGTAACGATTTTCATCAAAGGGCGCGGCGAATAGAATATTGTCACGAATGTTGGCATTAACCAGCCAGGCTGCCTGAGCGACGTAGGCGATGGTGTTGGTGAGCCCCGTCTCAGGATCCGGCCGCACCTCTTCCCTGCTCTTTCCACCGGGACAGAAGATACGGCCTTCGACCATGGTCATCTCGCCAAGCAGACCCATCAGCATGGAAGTCTTTCCAGATCCCGTCGGTCCAGCAATGATGTTGAGTTTTCCAATATGGAAGTCGACGTTCATGTCAAGCAAGCGGAAGGCTCTTGAGCCATCATCGGCAACAGTGTCTCTTCCGCCCCAGATCAGAGTCGCATCACGGAAGCCAATTCGTCTGACTCCCTCTTCATCCACGTTTTCGGTACCAAGTTGCTCGTACTTTTCGGTCTCCTCCTCGTTCAAGAAATCGTCAACACGGTCAACAGAAACCTTTGCCTCCTGCACATGGGCGAACATGTCGCCAAACTGATCGAGAGGGATTCGCAGAAGCATGAAAAGCGACATGGCCGTAAAGGCGATAGATGGATACAGAGGCTTCTGCTCAATAAGAGTGTAGACTAGGAAAGAGAAGAAGGTAATCAACACTGGCACGAAGTTCCAAGTGGCTACTGCTCCAGCCCAGACAAGGAAGCGAGAGCGCAGAGCACGCAGTTCGGCTTGACGCTTTTCGTCAATGATCATGCCAAAACGGCGCTCCCAAGCAAAGTACTTGATGATACGGATGTTCTGAAGAACCTCATTGGTGACGTTGATGCGCTTGTCGGTGGCTGCGAGAATATTCTTAGATGTCACGTTGAATCCCTTTCCGATGAGATAGTTGACAGGAAGCAAGAAAACCATGACGACGATGCCAGGAATAGCACTGTAGCCCATCACCTGCCACAAGAGCACGATGGAAACGACGAGCATGGTCGGTGCTGAGGCACACAAGAAGTGAAGATAGGCGGTGATCTCAGCAATCTTAAAGCTGTCGACGGACATTAAGTTGATAATGGTGCCAAGGTTAGCCTGCTCATCTTCACCAGCAGGCTCCTTGACGCTTCCGTTGGCTGATTCCGAGCCGCTCGAAGGTGGTCGATCCTCTTTCTTTTTCAGACCGAAAGCGCGCTTGAGCTTGTCGGTCGCCCCCTCTTTGACATCCTCTCCATCTTTAGATTGGGCAGCCTTGGTTTCGAGTAGCACCTTTTCCTTGCCCGAGGCAGCCTTGCGACGCAGAGCCTTTGCGTAGATCTCGCCAACAATGATGGCGCGTACTCGAATACAAATCTTCCTGCCGATCCAGAGACCCATACTGTCGGCCCAAGAGCGCACGATGTCGAGGATTGGCAAACCAATGACGTAGAGCCAAAGTACATTGATAGGCGCATTATCGGGCTGCTCAACATATTGAAGGATGGCTTTCAGCAGGAGGGTCGGCGCAAAAGTGAAGACACCGCCGATGACGGCGAGACCGCATTGGACCAAAAGATCGGACTTGAAGTACTTGAGAAGGTGAATTGCAAGGGAGGTCGTTCTCTTCAGCTGTCGATAGTCGGCGAGGACAACAGCCGCCTTGTCCTTGGGTAAAAGATTCCACACATGCTCAATCTCCATGGGCTCCTTCCAACCCTTCCAGATGATTGCGTCAACCCATCCAAAGGTCGCAACGGAGAAAAGACTTGCAAGAGGTTCCCTGGAGGGCTCCAAACCGTCCTCCCACTCAAGAGCGACAGTCCTGTTGCCCCTTCGTGTAGAAATGGCAATCGCAAAGAGAAGAGTGACGAGCCCGAATTCCGTGACGATGAGAATTTGCGTAAGCTGGGAGCTCGGGTGGATCAAAACGGATCGGAAGACGAAGAGGAAGAAAATCCAGTTGAAGCCGTAGATGATGGCTGTATGGTACCAAAGGTGAGGAACGCGCCATTTGGAATTGCCGAGCAATAGGCGCAGCGACGTAAGGATCAGGGCGTAAACCCAGGTGACGAGGCCAGCAATGCCGACGGCTTGACCACGAGACGAGACGTACGTGTCCGTGGCGATGGCAATCGCGTTGATAATGACGAGGCCGAAGATGGCAATCTCCTCGACAATCTGGGAGATGTACTGGCCGGTGGGTGTGTCGGCCTGGACGATCGAGCCTTTGGTGGTGGTTTTGACGAGGGCGAGCCGACCACCACCAATCTCTAGATTATTCTCTTCTTCCGCTTCGGCCTCCTCATCGGGAGGCAGGCCGGTGTGGTCGTGTGTCACATGTTCGTCGCTAGGGATTTTGGTGTAATCGCTTCGATTACCTTTAACGTACGCAGTGCGGATATTGCGCAATAGTAGATGTGTTACCGAGAGACCGACGACTAACAGAGGGAAAAGTATCTTCAGGTAACTGTAGGCGCAGAGACGTAATCAGCAAGCGGTCGCATCAATGCCAAAAATGGCGGAGGGGGCCTGGATTGGCGGTAGAAAACTGACTCTTGCTGGAAGCACAGCGTGAAGTCGTCGATCTGCCATATCGGCGAAGAGCACTGGGCAAAGCTCATGACTGCCGTGCTTTGCCTTGCTGCAGTCACCGTGACTGGATCAAGACGTCGAATCCACCTTGACTCCACGGAGACGCACGCTCGCTATCGAACGCGCAGCAACCTGTTTGTCGGGGGTAACAGTGATTTATGAGTTCGTAGGGTGAGGGGAGCGAAAGGGGAAAGAAAAGAGGGAAGGGGAGAGAAAGTTATGAGGCGACGATCTATGATGCTCGATGTTGGGGCGGCGACCGACGGCGGCGGGCAGTGGCTCCGAATCGGCGGGTGGGGGGGTGCCTTCCTGGGAAATTTCAATGCGGCCGCAGGTTGCAGCTTTTCCAGTGTCCAAGTAAAAGGTACCTTTCAAGTTTGCCTTTTGCTTACTGGCTGATCCTGTCAATTGGAGACCCAAAAGACCACAAACCGTTCCCGTGTTACGTTCAACAGAAACCAACACTTGATCCTACGAAGCATAGAAGAAAAGGAAAGGAAAGAAGTGAAAAATGGTAAATGAAAAGATTATGACAAGACGCGACGATGGGTAGACGCGACAAAAAATTCCAGTCGGTTGAGACAAGATAGGATTGATAACCGGGCCACTTATCAGTACCAGTAGCCGGAGTACCTGTAGTAAGAGGTACCCAAGTAAGTAATAATTAGCTAAGATTTCTTCAAGACTTCAAGTTCCGAGTCTTCAAGGCTGGGCTGGTGGGGTAGCTCCATTGCTTCCCTCCAGTTTGGATTTGACACTACAGCCAACCTTTGGTGGTCCCAGCACCTTAGCACCTTGAGAGTAAGGTACCTTACATTTACCGCCCTGTCCGTCTTGTCCGCCCTACTCGCCTCGAGTATTTTTCCACGCGTCCCAGAGGCATGCGATATTTGAGCGGGCGCGGGCACACAGCTTACCCAGCTACCAATTGACTGACCTAGGAACGGTGCCCCCCCTTGTAAGAAGAAACAGATAGAAAGGTTTGCCTTCACCTCTCCTCAGGCACGTCACGCGACGTCTGAACCCCACCGCACCTGCAGCTTCCGAGTTTGTTCGTGAATTGAGCACATGGAGTTGCAGCCCTAGGCCAGCTCCCTGTGCCGTGGGCAATCCTGTGAAGGCGACGCTGATCATCAATCATCATTCACCGCAATCGAATTATTGGCAGATTGCTTCACTCCCTCTCGTCTGACCAGCGCGTTCGCGGACCTCACAACAGCCGGAAGTGGGGTTTTCTGATTCTCTCAAATCCGATATTACACGTAGCATTATTTATCACATGACGAGCACTCGCTTCCCCAGCTTCAGAACGTGGACTCGCACAAACTCGGCAAACCCAAATTTTGTTCCTCGATAAGGCTTGTGGATGTAGAGATTGACACACACCGTGATGGAAGGCATGTCTTCTCCACTACACTGCCTCTGGATCACTTACTCCGTATCGCCGGTAGAATATGGTCCATTTATCACTTTCTCCTGTCGACTATTTGTCGACGGCGGTGCGGTACATGGTGGACTTGTGAACCCGCTAACGCAGCTCATCTCCATCGAAGCTGCAGTCATAGCTCCGCGCATCAAATGTCATGCATGGTTCTCGAGAATGTAACCCTTGGCACCTCAGCACTGGCCACCACATGCACTCATTGCCAGACACACGAAGTCTGTCTACTTGTACCTTACTGTTTTCTTTTCCTGGCTTTGCAAAAGCGTCCATAACATTCATCCGCATCGATATCGGTGAGAGCTTCGTTTATAAGACAGCATGGAAGGCGCCGCAAAGTGCCACTGCAACGAGCGTCACGGCAGCCACCATCATTTGCGCCTTAGAAACGAACCCTACCAAGCAGCAGCCCTCGACAGCCTAGAAGCACATGTCAGCCACGAATACCGTCATTGGTTCTTCGGCCTATGAGTCGAACGGCCCAATTGGCGAACCAGAGGGAACAAACTAAGAACTGTAGTTCGTTCGCCGTTGACTCACTCACCGCCGCCATCCACCCCCATCACCAAGATAGCCGAGCACCCTGCACTAGGCCAGCATCATCCTCCAAAGCCCGCATGAGCAGCGTAAAAGTCCAATGCCGGCACCACTTCCCCGACCTTGCAGAACTACTACTAGTCATTAGTACAGTGGTTCAAAGGTAATTCCGAGCCACCCTAGTGCACTACTAACAAGGCAATATAGATACATAAATATAACTATTTTATATACATTTGATTAGTATCAAAATGAATAGTATAAAATAATAAGAAATTATTAATAGCTTATTAGCTTTTATTATTATATATAATTAATGTTTACTTAATACTAAGCCTTAATATATATAGCATATTAGTGAGATTCTGGTAGTAGCTCGAAATTACCTATTGCCCACTGTACATAGGCAGTCTGCATTTGCGCACGGTTCTAGGGGTGGATGCGGGTAAGACGGTGATCTGCTATACGACCTCACGGTATGACACCATCGGGCGAAACCAACCATAGCATGCCGACGTGACACCTGCTTGTATTTTCTCCATCGCCTCCTCCATGCTGCTAAGTATCACAACACATCCGAACTTGTGCTCTTACATGCTCGTCAACGACTGGGGAACCCCTCACTCTCGAACGTCCGTGCTTGCAGACCTTAATTGCCCTGCAGTTCTCCTGTGACACAACGTCACAGTATTGGCATTGAAACACTTGTAGTACATGTGATTGGTTCTGCTTCTATAAATCCTCTGGATCGAGCTACATTGCTGCAGATTCGACCTATGAATCCCCAAGGAGATAGCCCGCAGCCGAAGCGGAGCTTCAGCCACTGAAAAAGGGCGTAAAGTTTGGTAAAAGCCAACTGAGTATGCATAAACGTGTATGTGTTCAGTAACCACGTTGTCGGCGTTTTCTATCTCCAGCCTCATTGGATTGCCTGGTCGAGATCTCTGGATCATCTTGGGGAATGGGATCCGGTCTACGTGGTGCTCTGCCGCTCTATGACATTCCATTCGTCGCGACAACGCGTATTACTAGCTCATGGGAGTTCTTAACACATCAGCAATTTTACGATGGCGGCGAGCACAGCATTTCTCACATTAGGATCCATCAGGCTGGAAATCAGTGTTTCTTTCTGTTTTCTTTTCGTATTACACTGTGCCCTGCCTACACCCTCTGAACAAACGGCACACGGCTAACTCCCAGTTAGTCCTTTTTGTATGAATCCCAGCATCAACAGTTAACGGACGATGACCAGGGGTAAAGTAAATCAGCAGATAAAAATGAAGCAAGCAATATGTCCCTTTTCCATCGCCAGGCCATATCCAGCCGACTCCTTAACAATAGTAAACGTCGCTGCTCCGGCCATGCTTATTTTGTCTCCCATACCACTAATTTCCTTCGTCTCAATTAAGATGCAAAGCTCGTTCATCATCTTTTTCTCTATGTTGCTACAGAGCGGTTCGTGACTCGCTATTTTTGTTCCAATATACGTGGAATGGCCCTCGGTTGATATTCCCAGGGTTTACGATCGGGTTTAGCCCATGATCATACCCTTCATGCCAGCAAGATCACCCTCCTTTGCGGCAATCTCGAAGTAGCCATAGATGATGCTGTCAACAATGTTAGCCGATAATCAATTTGATTTGAATTAATATGGGGCAGTCCTTACGTAACGGCAAGAAGGGTACCAGTTCCAGAACCGAGCGCGCCCATTAGGTCACTGGCGACGGAGAGAGCGCCAATGCAAGCACCGCCGAAGGCAGCGGCCGTGGGGATGACACGCTTGAGCTCCTTGTACATGCTCTGCTCACGGTGTCCGGCCATGACAAGACCCTGGTCCTTGAGCTGCTTGGCGACATCGCGGGGGCTGGAGCCGGAAACCTCAATCCAGGTCTTGGAGAAGAGGGCGCAGGCACCGAGCATATACACAATGTAGGCGGCGGTGTGAATGGGATCGAGGAGAGCGTCCTTGAAGTTCAGGGGGGGCGACATGTAGTAGACAAGACCAGAGATGGCGTGAAGCTGCGACGAGCCCTCCTTAGCCTCCCAGACACCGAAAAGACGGACGAGAAGGTTGTCAGAGAAGCGGGAGTACATCATTTGGCTGATCAAGAAGATGTTGGAGGACAGAGCAGACTGCAGCATGATGGGCATGTTGGAGGTGTAGAAGAGGCGGACGGGGTAGGAACCGCGGGCGCCGCGCTGGCGGGAAGACTTGACGGGGATCTCGACACGGAAGCCCTGGAGGTAGATGACGGCAGCGAAGACGACGACGGTAGCAAGCAGGTTCATGATGTTGGGGAGATTCTGTCTGTAGAAAGCCTCCTGGAGGGCGCGCTGCTTGTTGGGCCAAGTCATGAGCAGGTGGAAGAGAGCGATGACAGCTCCCTCGAACTCGGGGCCACGGCCGGTGTTGATGGTGGTGGGCGAGAAAGCCTTCCAGACAATGGACTCGCAAATGTTGGTGGCAATGAACAGAGAGATACCGCTGCCGAGACCGTAGCCCTTCTGGAGGAGCTCGTCGAGCAGGATAACAATCATACCAGCAACAACCAGCTGGAGGATGAGCAGGAAGACAATACCAGCACCGAGGTCGGAGGGGGTACCGTAGAGACCAGTGAAAACGTAGACAGTAGCGGTACCGGCGGACAGGATGAAGGCGAAGAGCTTCTGGGCGGTCTGGTAGAGCTCACGGTCGGACTTGAGGTCGAGGTTGACATCGATCATGTGGGTGCCGGCGAGGAGCTGGAAGACCATACCAGAGGTAATGATGGGGGTAATACCCAACTCCATCAATGTACCTCTGTTACTCGCAATAACCATTCGCAGCCAGTATAACGGATCCGAGTTGTCGGAGGAAACAATGCCGTACAGCGGCATCTGGCTCATGACCAGGAAGATGAGGAGGGTCAAGGCCGTCCACATCAGCTTCTGGTTGAAGTTGATCTTGGTCTCCGGCTGCTGAACCTCAGGGAGGAACGGCACGAACGGCTTGACCAGGTCAAGAAAGCGTACTATAGAGTCGCCTCGAGCGTCAGTAACACATTTCCAAAGGTCAATGGCGGCACAGAGCCCTGATTTGGGCTCATCTCGCGCGCAATAGGCAGCGATAAAGCTCCGTGGCAAAAGGACTTACGGGAACTCATATTGACGGTGTTGTCGCGGCAAAGCAAGACAAAAGAAGAAATCCGGTCACTTCATCCAAGGAAAGAAAGGGAAAAGGGAATGCAGTGGCCGAGCTATGATGGGCTCGGTCAATGGGGCGATGGGGGGGAAGAAGCGGACGGGGGAGAATTAAAGGAGAGTTGAGCTGGGGCGGCAAAGGTTGGCGATCTGGCTTCAATCACCGAGTCGCCCCAAAACGCAGATGTGTCCAAAATTTGGTGGAGAAGGCACGTGACCCTCCTATAGCAGGGGGTTGGGCGGCGACGTGGGGACCCTGAGCTGTTCTTCCTTACTGGGCGTTATTACTGGCTTCCCGGCTAGCCTGCTCTCAGGCTGTTGCATTAGGTACCCTACCTAATGGTCGGGAGGTGCCAGTGTGGTCTTTCCTACTGTGGGGAACTATTGGAGAGAGCTCGGGACCCTGGATCTGCAAGGCAGTCTGGCACGAAAATTTCCATGCTTTGACGGCGAAGACCACGACTACCCTCTTTGCTGCGATGAAGCCACCATCCTGAGCGCATATGCTCCGTCGTCTCATTAAGCCGCTTATATATCGGCGCAATGTTACGACAATGGCTACCCCAACCAACGTGCCGGCAAAGCCATTGCTGGTCATCCTCGGATCCACGGGTACAGGCAAATCCGAGGTATTGCGCCAGCATCACGACTCTTTTGTTCCCTTGTACTGACAAGTCTCCAGCTAGCAGTTGAATTAGCGCAACGTTTCCGCGGCGAGATCATTAATGCAGATGCTATGCAAATGTACTCGGGTCTCCCTATCATGACCAACAAGATCAGTCAAGTCGAGCAACGCGGTGTACCCCACCATCTACTCGGACATGCCTCTCTAAGCGAGGAGCCCTTTATCATCGACGACTTCACACGAGAAGCTACGAGAATCATGGCCGAGATACGAGAGAGAGGCAATCTTCCGATTGTTGTGGGTGGTACAGCGTACTACGTCGATGCCCTCTTGTTCAGTGATGTAACCTTGTCCGAGTATCCTCAGCAGGAGCCCCTACCGCTCTTGGATGAGCCTACGGAGGTACTTTTGGCGGAACTCAAAAAAGTCGACCCTGAGATGGCGAAACAGTGGCATCCGAATGATAGGCGCAAGATCCGGAGGTCGTTGGAAATCTACCTCCGCACGGGCCAACGCGCTTCGGATCTCTATGCTGAGCAGAAGGAGCGGCGACACGATCAATCATCACTATCGGACTCTCCATGGGAGAATTTGCTTTTCTGGGTCTACTCTGAGCGTGAAGTTCTGAAAGAACGACTTGATTCTCGTATTGACAAGATGGTGGAGCAGGGCCTCATGGACGAGGTTCGTCAGCTCTCCGACTTCAAGCGCAAGGAGGAAGCCGCTGGTCGGACAGTAGATATGACCAAGGGTATCTGGCAAGTCATCGGATACAAGCAGTTCGAGCCCTATCTTCAGGCTTTGAATGAGAATAAGACAGGCACGGAGCTGGAGCAGATCAGGTCTGCTTGCGAGGAGGACATGAAAACGAGCACTCGACGCTACGCGCTATCCCAGAACAAGTGGACCCGCAACAAGAAGATCCCACGGCTCAGGCAAGAAAGTCCACAGGCTTTAGATAGCCTTTACATTCTTGACAGCACCAATGTCTCGCTCTTCCAAGACGCCGTCGTTGAGTCAGCAGCTCAGCTTACTAGGCAGTTTCTGGAGGGGCAGCCAAGAGCGCATCCTCGAGACATCTCAGAGCTGGCGCGGACGGTTTTAGAAGATGCCATACGCTCGCCACCTAGCCGAACCTTGTGCGAGAAGACGTGTGATATCTGCGGTGTGACTGCTGTCACGGAGGAGCAATGGGAGATTCACCTTCGGTCAAGGAACCATCGAGTACGGATGAAGAAAAAGAAGCGACTTTCTCTGATACCTGTTGAGAAGGCGACGAAAGACGTCGTCAAATCCGATGTTATTGAACCTGAAATTGGCGATCTCTTCTCACCGTAACCTCAGCTGGCCAAATAAAAATCCTGTTGCTTTATATACTTGATTGATTCTTATCCCTTTGAGTGACGTAAGGCTCCAAGCATGTATTTGCTCCTCAAACGCTTTTTTTTAAACAAGAAACCCAGGGCAACTTATCAATACTAGCTCTCCTAGGGACAAAAGAAATACTGTGAAGTATCGATTAGGAATATCTTTACCAACTAGAGGCAATTGACCCCCAATTGGCTCAGTTCCCTGCTCGGAGCTCATGGCACTCCAAGGTTTAATAAGCTTTATAATGAATAGCTTTAAATAAAAAGGATATAAAACTAAAACCTAAAATATAAACAATTTTCAAGATCGCGTATACCCACTCGTACTCAATTGCTTTCTTTGATTCCTGGAAAGGTCTGGTCTATATAACTAGAAATACATTACTATGATGTCTCCGACTTTTGAAGCTTCGCTTTAACCCAGGCCTCCAGGCCGCCCTTGGCGATAATTTCCTGAACGTTGGGCGGCATCTCGCCCACTTTTTCGCTCCACGTCTCGCCTCCTTTTTCTGTCACCACGACCTTGCTCCTCTTGGCATCCCATCGCAGCTTCCACCCTGTGCGACGAGTGAGTTGTTTATCCTCACTATCCTTGAAAGTCTCGCGGAGGCGCTGCACAAGCTTTGGCACCTCAATAGTGAGAAGGGCGTTGTTGATGCAGTTCCGTGCAAAAGTGCTGTTGAAAGAAGCACCGACTACAAGAGGGATCTGTCTAGCGAGGAGGGAAGTGGCAGCTTGCTCTCTTGAGCTTCCAGTGCCCAGGTTCGCTCCTCCCACTATGATGTCCCCAGGGCGAGTGATGTCGCGGAAAGAGGTGTCATAGTTCTCCATGCACACCTCCGCCATGGTTTCCTTCGTTATGGCGTCTTGGTAGGTGTACTTACCCGGATAAATGGCGTCAGTGGAGATGTTATCTGCGTCCAGGAAGACGACTTCACCCTCGATTTGTTCCGGGAAGCCAGGCAGAATCTCTGTCAGAGTTTCGTTGGATTCCTCTGCGGCAGCCGGCTCAGCCTTTGACGACTCGCCTTCGTCAGTATTCTCGGCAGTGGAAATTAAGCTCTCTGCCTCGGCAATGAGCTTGTCGAGGGCATCTTCGATGCTCGAGGCCTTGTCAGCCTGGTAGTCTCCGCTACCTTCGCCAATGATTACCTTTTCCACGCCATCGGGCTTCTGGTACCAACCCGGACCAGCAATCTTTCCCTTGAGAGCGCTTGCAACAACAACCTCCGGGCTGGCAAGATACGTATCTGAATCTTTGTGGCCCATGCGCCCACGAAAGTTCCTGTTCGAAGCTGATATCGCACGATCGCCTTTTTCCACTAGTCCAGCTCCCTGACAGATAACAGTTAATACGGTTTGACCGATAGCTTCACAAGGTGGTAATGTACGAACCAAACCGATGCAGGGGCCACATCCTGTGGGAAGCACATGAGCACCAGCATCAATGAGCACTTGCCAGTCTCCGGCATCTTCGGCAATTTTCTGCTCTGCTAGTGAAGCCGCTGCCATGTAAAACCCAACACCATCTGCGAACTTGGGGACGACTCCATCTTTGGTCCTCTCGCGAATGACGGCAGCAGCTGAAGCAATGTCCGAGGCTCGCGAATTTGTGCAGCTGACAAGATATGCCTTTTGAATGGCAAGATTCTTAGGTTCGAGATCCTTGAGGGGAGTGGCGACCTTGACGGAGTTCGGCCCAGCCACGAAAGGGGAAAGCGTAGATCTTTGACATGAGATGAGCGAATGACGAGCTGGATAAGCCGGGTTGGGACCTACAGATTCAGATACAAGGACTTTGCGTATGTGGCCCCGGGATCGGAAGCCGGCGGGTCCTCAAGGACGTCGTCCACCCTCTTGTGGCTGAAGCGACCCTCTCCAGCCAACTCGGGGTTATCCATAGCGGCTGTGGTGGCTTTACCTCGCAGCCACCCTGCCAGAACAGAGTCGATTGGCCAGATACAGCTGGCAGCTCCCCATTCAGTGCTTTGATTAGAGATGCTTATGCGGTGATCAATGGAAATACTGCGCAGCGTCTGCTCAGACCCAGTGATTTCGATAGCATGATTCAAAACCTCATCCTGATTGAATAGGCCGGACAAAGCCATAATGACGTCCTTACCAGTGACACCAGTGGGCAGAATTCCAGTGAGTGTGACCTTGGCAATCGGGGGAATTTTCCACCAGGTTTGACCGGTCGCCCACACAGCCGCTCCATCAGTGCGAACCACTATAATCCTGATTAGCCTCAAGCCTCATCTAACTTCAGCTTAGAATCAAACCGACAAGGCGTGCCCACTATCATCCTGGTTAGCTTCAACATCCATGGGCAAGAACCAGGTTAGAGTTAGAAGACTGACAATTTCCGATTGCTCCGTATGAATTACTATGTGAGTCGCTTGCAACAGCCATCGCGCCTGGGAAGGCGTAGCCGCGTTCTATCATGAGTTGATGGCCGATGCCCTCGCCCATTGGCGCGTCGACCCCTTGTTGTTCGGCCAGCTCTTTGATCAATCTGAACTTCCTCAAGTTCGCCTCTGATTTGTCTTGCACCCCGTGATCAAACGTGAAAAGAAGTTGCTTAGGATTATGGATCTTGGTAGCTCCAACTGCATCGGGTGTTAGATCTTAGATGTCGAGATGAAAAGGGGTCAAGGGCGGAAAAGGAGTGGGCGAACTGACGAGCTTGCCATTTTGTTGCGATAGGAAATGAATTGTCGTGGCTCATAAAGATCTGCCAGAGCTTTGTTAGCTGCGGGAATAGTTTGTGGTTTGCTGTCTCTTGAAAGCATACCTCAGGAGCGAATCTGGAATTCGTTAGTCGCAACATCATAAGTGACGGCGTAGGTCTCAGCTTACGTGATGTAATCGCCTGACTTCACCTTCTTACCAGGAGGGAGTCCGACAGCATGTTTCTGTACAATCTTCTCTGTCATTGTTTGAGGTATGGTGGGTGAAGAAGCAGACGCAGAGAGCGAGGCCAGGATGTCGGCCGAGTTGGGCGTGTTTTCAAGTTGCGACGGGAAGGCATCATGGTGACGAGTGCTGGTTGTGCTGAGCGCTCGAGCAGAGCCTCTTGAAACCGACTGCCGTAGTGGAAGTTGCCTAGCTCGGGATGCGATTGTTGAGGATCGAATAGCAGGATAGGAGAGAGCGGTGGCTCTGCGTGCCACGATGTTGCGCTGGTGGGACCGAGGTTAGCGGCGCGAAGAGTCAATGAAGGTCATTGGGCACTTACCGATGGAATCATGATGACGGAGTTGATGATTGCGTGCGCATGGATGTGCGCATGTTCACCGAGTCGGTATGCGACAAGTTGTGGGATAGCGAGTAAAGATGATTAAAAAAATAAAAACAACCGTCAAGGCGAAGAATTTCATCCGACGTCGGACAATGCCTTGGAGTTACCGAGCGTGGTGCTGAATAGTGGGTCCGTATAGTCAATCCCCTTGTAATCATTGGCTGAAAGGCCAGCTCCTTTATCCGACAATTCGGACCCTGCAATACAAAGTGTAAACGGTCATCGTCAGTGTTCCTGCAGCCAGAGCTACCCTTGAGGCTAAAAGTATAAAATTGAACAGAAGAAATAGCATTGATTGTCTAAGCTAGATGAACATCACATCATATCATAATTTTGGCAAAGTATCTGGGCTAAGTTCATGGAGCTACGCGTATCATTTTCATCCGTCTCTGCTTTATAATGTAACTGTATTGCCATGCCAATCCTGATGGATTTGCCGAGCTTGGTTCATTGTACGTGGCCTACAAATTGACTTCCAGTCCCCAACGCGATCAGATCAATGAAGTAAGCTAGTACACAATAGATATGTTAGCTCATCGGAGAACTTCCCTTGCAAGCAAAACCTTAGGAGGTCATCAAATTCGAGAAGCAGCAGGCCTCCTTACTTGGATGTCCAATGTTACCAGCGGGGGTTCGTTTGTTGCCTACCTAGGTATCCGTACTATTACTACATACGTGCCTACTAGCGCATACGTAGATGGTGGAACCCAGTAGTGAACCATGGAAACCATTGTTAGGCTTCCATCGCAAGTTGTAGTAACAGTGGCTACTAGGAGGATTGTGAGAATGCGCTTGCTGGCAAATGTGAGATTACAGCAATGAATTCGTATGTTGAGGGTCTACGCAATCTCCAGCCTCAGGCGTTCAAGATGTCTTTCGCCGAGGAACTAGAATCAACATGGTGTAGTGCCAAGCTGCAAAAGCAACAGTAATTGGGAAGCCAGCCCAAAAGTCCAATATTACATGCATATGGCTGGTCGTCTCTCCAAGTCATCTCTCCAAGTCCCTTCAGGCACATGGCTTATCTCGGTACGCGTACCCAGGCGTGAAAACCTCCATTTGACCGACCTCTTGAAGTGTCGATGAAAGCCATGCGTCCAATGACGGCGCATCAATTGAGACAACACCGGGTGACACCGTCTCATCTAATCAAATCGTGGACGCGGTGTTCTAGCTTCTTACACTCATGCGATCAGCATCAAAGCGACGAATGCGAGGCGCCTACTTGGGCTTGACGTCGTGAGGAAAGAGTCATGCAGTCACGCGCGCAGGGATACTCCCTCAACGGCTACGGTACGACCCGGAAGAGGGTGGCACAACAACACTCGTGGCAATGGTATGTACATACTATATACATACAACGTGGTCCTAATATTTCCGGCGACTTAGGCCGCTGTATGGCGGTCAATTCTGGACATCAATATGACTCGCAACGGATCTCGGCAGGGCACAACTCACTGGTAATTGATTTCTAGTTGAAGTGGCTGGGGTACAAGTAGTCAATAGTCATGATTTTCAGCCGTGGCTGCGGACGCCTAAATGGAGCCCTATCACTGATTGATAACTCGCTTTCTCAACCGAGAGTGGACACGTCAGATACGAGCACTCGTATCCGAGAGAGGGGACTGGATTGCGACATGCATATTTTCTTGTGCATGTGCGAGTGCTAGAAGTAGTTAGGTAGTTGGTAATAGCAAACGGAGCAGAGCAGCAGCCAGTATCAGGGAATAGAGCTCTGGTGCTGTTGTTATCCCAGACCGGGATGGCCTGCGGACTTTGGCCCACAGTCTTAACCAGGCAGGGAAGGATGTCGTCATGGTCACTCCGGTTGGTTCATCTGTCGATTGAATTGAAGCAAATCGCGGAGAACGTTTCATGCCCTACGTTGGCCGATGCGACAGGCGATCTACTGAGTGCCATAGGCGTGGACCCGGAGATGGATGGTAAGTGAGAGTGCCTTTAGACAGGAGTCCATTCCGGGAATTGGTCGTCAAAACGTGAGTCATTTGCGCCAGGATGCACCGAACAACATGGAGGAAGGCCCGTTTAAAGCCGCGAGACCTCCAAAGAGACTACCAACGTATCCATAGGTAGTAATCGTACCCAGTCCGGGCGACGCCAGGAAAGTGCGTCCTATTTGCTGTGACAAACGAGGGGATATAAGGCACGGCCGATTTCTGCCCTCAACGTTGAGACGGTCACGAAAGATCCGACAGTAATGCTCTCATTTCTCTCCAGCTCTCGCCTTTAGGCAGCGCCCACGACGGCATGAGGACTGTATTGGGTTTCAATCCCTGTTGAATCGTCCGTCCTCACCGGAACTCCGCCACATTTCCACCACACTTGGTGATACAAGCCCGCTGACACGCGTATTCTGCTGCAGCGTTCACCATCCGTTTCAGCAGATCGGCCCCAGTAGGTGCCTCTTACAACGTATGTACGCCCCCGATAATCCCCAGTAATCAGGGGCGCGGACGAATCGAGGCCACTGACGACAACCGGCGCGCACGAGTGCCAGATACGATAGCATCCGGCCATGGATCTCCAGGAATGATTATTTGCTCACTCCTTCCAACCAGGCAAATTCCACTCCGTGCTTGCGCTCCGTAAAGCCAACGGCGGATCAACCAGGGGTCAGACTGCAACCTGCTCATTTTAAACAACGACGCAAGGTGTACGCACGCGTGCTGGCTAAGCCACACTGCCTAGCATGTTGAATGAACATCTGGCTTGTTTATAACGACAGGATTCGGTGTCCATCCTCGGGGCGGCCTCGTTGTACGTTCCGACGCTACCGGGCGGTATTTGCCCACTTTCATGGAAAAACCCGCCGCTCGGCCACTTTCGAGTCCGACCACCGTTCATTGAACTCCGAATTCTTCCCTTTTCCCCCCCACCGACGTAACCAAGCAAACACCACTACAACTGCTGCAAGTAGCGTAGTAGCTGGTACGCCATTGAGAAAATTTGCTGCCTTCTCCATCTTGTCCTCATTTCCGTACGTTTCTATATTTTGTTTGTGGCCGACGACGGACTGATTTTCATCTTTCCTGGCGCAAGAGCGAGCTAGAGCGAGTACGAGTACGAGACAGGGCCCGACTTACACCAGACACGCTACTGCTACAGAACTGCCAGCTTAAGTGCATTCAATTCTGATGTGAGGAACAGAATAAAGCATGCCTTTTCTTCCAAAGAATGTAAATCCTTGTGACAGCCTCAACTATGCTGACATTACCACTACAGATACTACTAGTTTCCCCTGGGCCTACCTAAGCACCGTACCTACCTAGTAGCTATCAAAGGCTAACACGGGCCGCCGAGGAGTTTTGTCAGCAGGCAGGCGCTACTCCGCAGAGCTACCCCCATTGAGGACCCAACCACTGCAACTTGCCAGTGGTTCGCAACCTACTAAGTTTATACCTGGCGCCGGACACTACTCATTGCGGTGGTCCCACCTTCCCCCACTGACCGCATACAAACGAGCGTCTGCTCCATTTGCCCAGAGTCAAAGCCCAAGGGCAACTGCACCCATAGCGCTTGCATCGCGTTTGCGCCTGAGTCCGTCCACCTGCACAACTTTAATCTCCCCTCCGGAGGGCGGCCTGTGATTACTGAGGCAGCATCTGCTAGTGCTAGTACTAGTAGCATTATCACTACCTTACGGAGTACTTTAGGTAGTTATTGACTTACCGACTCGAGGTACAGGGCAACCGCGCAACGGGTAACCCCACTGACGAAGGCGGCTACTGTGCCTGTGGCTCATTCTGACACACGCACCAGAAGCTTGACTCGACCTTGGGCGACGCACATGCTGTATATGTGACATTCGTGCCTGCTTGCCTCTGCCTCCCTCAACTTCATTCCACGTCCCAGTGTATTTCATCCAACTCTACGCCTCACCTTTACCTCGGCCCTCACTCTCATTTACATCTTCATCCTCCGACATAGCTCAATTGTTAGACAGAAAGCCGTCTTGAGTCCGGATGTAAGATATCATCCTCGGACATACGCGTTGTGAATATTCCGAGACTGGGCCGCTTCTTAAGCATTTTACCATCATCTGCTGCCGTCCCAGATATCCTACGGAGCGACACCCTTCGCCCTTCTTCTTCAACGGATTGTTGGCGAAACATTGCGTCCGACCAGAGCCTTGAGGCCTCCCTCTGTGAGAAAGGGCCTGTTGCCCGTTCCCATGCAAACTGAGGTCGCCGAAACCCCACCAGGTCTATAGGCTATCCGGACTCTTCGGACATAATGTCTTCGACCAGCAGCGCACCCCACGCCGTGCCACGCCATCCAAGAGTGCTCGCCTGTGTCTTGTGCCAGCATCGCAAGATCAAATGTGACCGCAATACGCCTTGCTCCAATTGCCTGAAGGTGCGTCGTCTGCTCACATGCCCTCCCCAGCATTGATGTAAGACCCTTGGCTCATCAAGAACAATTTCATTAGGCCAATGTCACATGTACTCCAAGTACGCCTGCGCCAGCACGCAAACGCCGACGTCCAAACCAGGACCTCCAGGAGCGTTTGGCGCGCTGTGAGGCTCTTCTCAAGCAATATGCTGGAGCCCCCACCCCTTCATCAGGCCAGAGCAGTGACAAGCAGCAGCCCCTGCCAACGTTATCAAAATCTACCACTCAGCAACCACAACAACAACAGAGACAGCAGCAGCAAGGGCACCCACAAGCACTACCACAAGCACAAGCACAGGCACCAACGCAGCCACAGCAGTATGAGCCAGCGGGGCCTTCACCAGCAACTTCAGTAACTACCGACTCAATTGAGAGGCATCCAGCTGGGAGAATCATTGAACATGAAGGCGGAAGCCGTTTTATCGACAACCAACTGTGGACCAGCTTCTACGAGGAGGTGAGATTTCCTTTCACGTTTTATCTTGGGTCACAAGGGACCAAACTGACAGAACCGTCTAGCTCCAAGCAATGAGACAAATTGTCGACACTGAGGAGCCAGAAGAGTCCGTCGCCCTCGGAACCGAAGGCTTAACTCCCGACAACAATGCGGACCTAGTATTCCCTTGGGATGGCTCACCTCAATCCGCCGAGGACTTTCATCCTGATCCCGTTCAGGCTTTCCGACTGTGGCAGATTTATCTGGACCGCGTCAACCCGCTCACTAAGATCATACACGTACCGACGCTGCAACCTTATGTGATAGAATCCACCACTAATCCCACGAGTGTGCCCCTGAGCTACCAGGCGCTCCTTTATGCTGTATTCCTGATGGCCACCATTGCTTTGACTGAACCCGAAGCCAATCAGCTGCTGGGCACGTCTCGAGATCAAGCGCTCAGGAAATTCACTTCTGGAACGAAGCACGCACTGCTTCGTTTTGATTTTATGAGAAACTACGATATGCCAGCGCTACAGGCTTTGGTGCTATTCTTGGTAAGTTGACGCTCAATGCTTTGTGCGAGCTGGCCATGGCTAATGATACGTCACCAGATCTCTCTCAGGGGTCGATATGACAGACACGCGACTTGGGTTCTTAGTGGAACTATTGTACGCATAGCTACCAAGATGGGATACCACAGGGATGGTGAACTACTCAACCTCAACCCGTTTGAGACGGAAATGCGACGACGAATTTGGTGGCAGATTCTTCTACAAGACACCCAGTCGGCTTTAGTGTCTGGCCTCAATCATAGCCTCGCTCAAGGTGTTTTCGACACCAAGCCGCCACGAAATCTGAACGACGCCGACCTTTTCCCGGGCTCTCAGGAGCCTGTTCCATCACGGGATGGGCCAACAGAAATGGCTTTCGCCCTTGTCACGAGTAGGCTCACCCAGTTCATGGTCTCGGAGGAGACGCGACAAGGATTCGAGCAGGCAGTCTTGAGCCAGGGTACAGGTGCCCAAGACTCCTTTGCTAGCGATTCTGGCCTTCTGGAGAAGCATCGGGCATTTGCTCGCGAGCTGGATCGTGACCTCCAGGAGATCGAACGCAAATATGTTGACGAGTCGGCTGGGGATCCCCATCGCGCAGCCCTCAGTCTTCGGCCGATGGTGACAACAAAATTGCAGGAGGTACTTGTTCCTATGCAAGAGCAGCCCGAGTGGGGCACTGAGATCTTTGGGCCCAAGGATAACTTCTTCAAGATGATCTTGGTCAATAACGAGCGAACCGCGGATACCTTTGCAGTTTTTGTAGATCTCGGGTTCGGCTGGCTCGTTACGCAGCATTTCCAGCTGGACTTATTTGCCGTTCTCACCGGTCAATTGGTTCAGCATCCAACCGGATCTCTGTCCGATCGGGGCTGGAGTGTTATAGCACGAACATACGAAGCACAGCCGGGTCTATCCGACATGTCTGTCAGACATTATGCGGCCCAGGCACAGTTCACCATGAAGGCTTGGAAGGCTCGCGAGCAAGCATTTGCCGCTTGTGGTCGTACAATCGAGACGCCAGCTTTCATCCAGAGCTTGAGAGACGCTCTCCCATCTCACGACTCGCGATCATCATCCGGGGTATCGCCAACTCCACCTTCGACAACGCAGTCGCAACAACCGACCCAAGCCGAACTTGATCAGCTGTTCGGAGGATATCTAGACTTTTCGACCCTGAATTGGGATGCGTGGGGCGGCGTAATGCCCAACAACGGCAATGCTAATGCCACCCAAAACCACAATAACCCAGCGTCGGGGTCCTTGTTTGGCGGCTACGGACCAGGTGGTATGGGCAACATGCAAGGAATGTAAATCATATTGAGCGAAGAACGTTATTAGATGATTGATGATAAAGGGTGTATACTGAGCGAGCGACTTCGTCTCATAACCCCGACGACAGACAGAACTGTAAGAGTATTGTAAGGACAATATTGGAAAATCTCCCCATCGGAGTCAGATAGATCAATGAAGTAATCGCAACTTTTCCGAACAGCCATCACTATTTGTCAAATGAGAGATCTACGACCACTACGGTATTGGCTAGTTGTTGGAACAGATCGTTGATTCGCAGCAGGAGGGCTCAGGCGCCCCTGGTGGTGTTCTGGCTGAAAGGGGCATGAGAAGAAACTTGTCCGGATATTGTATGCCGTTTCAATGTGCATCATATCTTGAGCCTGGTTTTGGGCATGCCTTTCTCAGCACTACTAATGCTGTTCCTTTTCCTCAACGTCCCCAGGGTCTCTTCTCCTCGAATCCCATGACGCCTACGACTCTCCACACCGTCCTCTTCAAATACTACTTTAGTCCTTTGCAAACCGTCTATACTCGACATCTTGAGACGCCAGCGCTCAAGTGGAGATGGATTTTCACCGCTTCTTCCTATGCTTTGTCAAGGGCTCCCCCTTTCAAACTCCCAACTCCCGGAAAATCAAAACGCTTGCTGAGGATTTGAGACGAAGAAAGACCAGCTCCCTTTTACCCCCTTTTCCCGAATAGTTCTCCCATTATCCTTACTCCTTATGCGTCAAACGGTACACGACGAAGAAGATGATACAACCAGCTATAGAAATCAACCAGATGACCAAAGCAATGACGCAGATCCAGTTCTGCCACTTGCGGAAGCGGTCCATGCGGCGAAACTCAACCTCAGCGTCGTGGATCTTGCGGAGGTGGCCAAGTTGGGCAATGTCCGGGATCGGGGTAAGTGGAATCCCAACCAGGCGGCTCGGGGAGATGGGCGTGGGATTGCGAAGCTCGAGGCTCTCCTCGTCAATCACAAAGTCCTCCCAATGAGGCATGGGTGCGGGGCGCTGGGGGATGGGGTGCTGGAGGGTAGGGATGGGGTTGGGGATGGACATGATTGCTGCTTTGGTTGGTTTTTGGTTGGACAAGTTGGCGTTAGGTTTCTCGTTATTTTATATCCTTGGTAGTGAGATATAGTAAGGCGTTGTTGGATCTTGAGTTGCTTGGTTCTTGCTCAGTGTTGGTTAGGAGAAGCTGTTGAATTGTTGAATGTCTTGGTCAAGATGGATGGAAGTCGTGGGAGAATGCGATATATAAAAGCCGCCTCCATTCACCTGCGTCCTAGAGCAATAACGATGTTGATAGTGGCATTGATATCTGGAGATATGAGTCTCTGCAAGCCGCTGGTGACCGGCATAGAGACAACATTGTGTTCATATCAATCAAACTTAGTGGGTGACTGGTGAAAGTGACAGGTCGCGCGATGAAAGCGAGCGTCCTTTGTGTTTGTTGTCCCTTGACGACCAGACCTGGATGTTCAAAGGCTTCACTGAGAGCGATTGAAGGCGGAACCAGACTCGTGAATATCTTACCGTAACCATGGTGGCAGTGAAGGCCCATTAATCGCGTTGAAGTGAATGTAGTGTTGAAGGAAACTTCCGCATTCGAAGACACATAGTGCCGGCTCCACGAGAGTTAACTGCTCACATTCCGGCGTGAGCTGCGTCTTATCGTCGTGTACGTATGTACAAAGCAGTCTTGAGAACCAGAAGACAGTACTCTCCCCATCTTGGACCGTGTAGATGATCATGGAACACGAATTCGAGGGCCACTCAATGCTCCAACACTCTTCATTCAATGTCTCTCACGCCTTCAGGTTCAACACTTGCTCTAGAACCCCACATACAGTAGCGACAGCTTTGCAAGATACAATATCAAATAATAATCAAGCCTTGAGACCGAGTTGTGCGAATAATTTTTGGCCAATGGCCGACGGAGTTGTGAGATATCCCTCCTGGTATGAGTCTTGTTGGAACTCCCCGCTGGATAGGAACAATTGGCGACTCCGCTCTGGCTATTCAACTTTATCGGCCATCCAGGAAGTGAATGGTCTGACTACGAAGAAAGAATGAGTCGATGCATCATTTGAACACGCAGAAGCACCCTCGAGCCGATGGGTCATATGAGGGCAAGCAGAGATATAGATTATCAAAGCATCATCTGCGGCGCGAAAATCACCGACATGGCTGGCTAGATTTCTTCCTAACACCAAACCAACCGATCCGGACGTTGACGCTTGCCAACGAACCTCGGAACCGGCAGGACCCGAAGAAGAAGCAGAGTCGGCACATTGCTCTAAAGGGAGCAGCAGTATTTAGCACCTTCATAGCTACAGAAAATGACACGCTCTTACGAAGAAATGTAGATCTCAAAATGAAACGGCACCCAGACGGGAAAGAAAACCAGATGCCGAGATTAACGACGGACCGTATATTCATCTCCGAACAGCCCGAAAGGCCCAAGAGCCTGCCACAGTGCCGCTGCCCATGCAAAGTGGGCAATAGCGTTGTGGCGGGAGTTCGTGACTATCTGGAGAGGAAAAGAAAAAAACGAAGAAAGCGCGCCAAATCTACTGGACCTAAGAAACCCCCCCAGTTCGGTGGTGGAAGCTCGCTGAGTCATCGTATCTGAGCTTGGAGGGAGAGCACCGAGTCACGTGTGTCTGTGTGGGAAAGATTGAGAGTGAGGTACCTAATGCATCCCGCGTGATTGGCCGGTTTCTGCCGAGGAACCGACCAGCGGGAACCCGAGAAGCTCCAAACATCATCGATACCCGGTCCGAGACTGCTTTCGCTTCGCCGAAAATCCACCCAAGAGACGCAACGCAGGAGGAACGGCCACACAGCTTGCAGAACCCAAAGAGCTGAAACCAAAGTCGCTTTCATTCACCGAAAAGACGCCAGCATGAACGTTCACCGGGTGGGCGTCGCGGCCATGCGCGGTACATTCAATCCCCTTCCCCCACGGTTGCCGGAAGCGCATGTGTGAATGGCCTTAGCTAACGTTGGACCAACCTGTTCTAGGCGCGGCCAAGCCTAACGGCCTCTTCGCTCAGAGTATGCCCAAGCTCGCTCTTGCGGCTCGTCTCCCATCAAATCAGACTCGGTACGGCCTTTTTACTCCCACTTGCGAATTGCCGGAACGTTGGTGATCAGCAGCGCAAGGATCCGGCATTCGCAGTGATCAACATTCTCGACGAGATGAACTAACATGATTCAACTTCCCAGCCCTGTCGCCACCGTCAAGCACACACCGGCCGAAGGCAACGACATCCTCGCCAAGCAGCGCCTCAACCGTCCCATCGCCCCCCACCTGGGCGTCTACAAACTCAACCAGACGTGGCTGGGCCACTCTGCGTGGACGCGCATCACGGGCTGCACCCTCTCCGGCGCCGCCTACCTCTACTTCACGTCGTACCTCGTCGCCCCGCTGTTCGGCTGGCACATTGAGAGCCAGACCCTCGCCGAGGCCTTTGCCTCCATGCCCTACGCTGTCAGCGGCGGCATCAAGTTCCTCCTCGGTTTCCCCTTCGTCTACCACTTCATCAATGGTGTGAGGCATCTCATCTTCGACCTCGGGGTTGGTTTCCAGAAGGCGCAAATTGTCAAGGCCGAGGTCTTCCTGTGGGCTTCCAGCGTGCTTGGTGGGCTGTTCCTTGCCTTTGGTCTGTAAAAGCAGATGGCAATGGGTCGGGAGAGCATGGGGTTGGCGTGCCAAGGGGATAAGGAAGGGCTGTTCACATACGCGAACAACAAGTGTAGAAGTATAAGCCTGTAAACAGGTGTCAATTCAAAGCATTCAATACATCCATAAGTGTGATAATCGTTTGAAATAAGAATGCGCAAATGGTAATTTTCTTTTCCCAAATTCCCGAAATTGTGCTTATGATTCATGATGATTTTCACCAACGCCATGCGCCGCTACTCAATTGACTCCATTTCTCCCTTTTCAACCCAAAAAATTGTAGTCCTCTTCCCAAGATTATGCCAGGTTCCGAGCGTCCAAAATAGCCGAAACAAGCTTCTTGTTCCCCGTCGCGGCAATCTTCCCACCCACAATCGTCCCAATCCACTCCTTAAGCTCCGAGATCTCCGACTCGCTGGGTGCGCCTCCAGAACCGTTGACACCGGGCTCATCGCGTTGCGTGAGCGATGCTACGGTCTGGACTAGGCCTTGCACCAGCATCTCATAGTCGATAGATCCCTCCGACTTCTCCTTCAACGGCTGCAAGATCTGCTGGTCAAAGGGCCTCAAGTTCCGCAGGACTAGGACGCGGATAGCTTCGGGACCTCCCGCCTCCAGCAGGCCGTAGATAGCGCCGTATAGCACGGCGGGGGGCTTTGTCGGGTCGAGGAAGTACTTGAGACAGGTGCGGGTGAGTTTAGGTCGCAGCAGGGTGTTTGATGCCGAGTATTTGCGGGCGATGCGCCCCAGAAGAGAAGCGGCGAGCTGGCGTAGATCGTACTGCTCCTTGAGGGCATCCGCGCCGTCGTCTGTGCCGAGCTTTCGAGCCATTAGGCATGTGAGAACGGGGGCGGAGAGAGGGCTGGCGTATGGGTCCAGGAACAGGGTCTTGTTCTCGATGAGAGCGTTGGTGAGCTCCATCATCTGCTTGAGGGTAAATGTGTCGTCGAGGTTGTGGGTCACGCGATCCATGATGAAGTTGATAAAATACGGGATCAGCTGGTGAAGCCCCGGGTCGTCGCGAACGGAGCCTAGGGCGGCTTGCCGCAGGCGGACGACCTCTTCGTCGGGGTTATCGTCGAGGATGGCGGCCTGAATCTTGTCAAAGTACAGAATCAGCTCCTTGCTGACAATGTGCTTGATGGATGGCTTCATGGAAGGGTTGTCGGTGCCGGCGAGAGCAGCGAGGGCGGGGTTGGCGCCGGGGCCCTTGGGCAGCAGTTCTTGCGATCGCGATTCGTTCGAGCTGGGGTTCTGTGGAATGGAGGGCTGAACGCCTTCTATGGCGAGCCAGTGTGCTGCGAGAGTATCAGATAACTGCCTAGTAAAGACTTCAGTGCCGATGCACCGATGATAGGCAACGAACCTGTCAAGCTCATGTCGCGCGGCACCTTAGGCAAGGGCGCATTGATGAGCTTCTCGAAATCGACCTCCTCGTCCTCAATGTAGAAGAGCGGCTGGCCGGGACCCATGCTCGCCTCGCCAAAGCGCAGCGGCCGCGTCGAATCGTATCCGTACAAGGGCTCTGCGTCGAGGACTTTGAGGGCGAGGGAGACGTCGTTGACGGTCATGGTGGTGCGCCGGGAGGCGCGCATGAGGCGCAGAGCCTCAATGATGACCTGACCGATGCGGTACTCGACATCCTGCGTTAGCGCCTTGAGGGCCTCGTCGCCGAGGTTCCCAATGCCGACGGATTCGGCGACATCCTTGATGTTCTCCGGGTTCCAGAGCAGCTTAGGCTCGGGACTCGCCATGACGGGTACTGGTGGCTCGGTTCCGACAGTAGCGGCGGCGGCGGCGAAGAGCCTGCTCGGGCGGCGTTTGGGTGAGTTTTTCGTCGGGCGACAGTTGTAAGAGGAAGCATGCGGGATCGCGACGCCGGCAGGAAGAGGTTGGAAGGTGAGAAGTGGTTGGATGGTGAGCTTGAACTGACAGTGCTAGCAATAGTGGTGGTTCACTGGTTCACTGGTTCACAGTGCTGTGCTACACCACATGGCCGTGGTGGTGGTGCCACATGCGGCTGATGAATTGTGCATAAGCCATTGTGAAAGGTGGTCGTGATTGACATAAAAACTGCACCGATATTTCTGTCAACTAGCTCTACCTTAGTCTCTTTAACGAGGTTAATCCCAAGTCCTATCCCCTGACCTCGACTTGATCCTTGATCCTTGATCCTTGATCCTTGGTACTTGAGTCAACTTGAGGCAATTAATGCCATCGTCATAAGCCTCTCGACGAACTCCCGATTCAACCTTGCTTGCTACGTGATCATGTAAAAGGCTCACGACATCTTCCGTCGGCCGTGCTCCATCTTATCAACCATACTCACGGATACGGAGTACATTTGATCATATCCTACTTGTAACCAGCAGCGCTTGAGAGCAGCAGTAGACAAGAGCTAACAGAACAACTCCGGTCATTTCCAACCACAAGCTGACAATATGACAATCATGGAGAGGTCTCGGAGTGTCATAGGCAGGATGTATCGCCCTGCGCTGGGGCTTGCTGCCCTGGTGCCTGTAGCCGCGCTGCTCATCACTCAATATCCGATGATCCGCAACATGGGACTTCACTCATCTGCAAAGACGTCCGATGTATCGGAGAACCCTGTGACAAGATGGAAGAGGGTCAGACTGCAGAGCGACAAGGACATGGATACGGCTCTGCCTGTGCTTGGTGATATGCTTAGGTACCCGGAAGCCGCTCAGTCGATCACGGAGCTGACCTTTGATCCTCTGCGACCTGCCCATCTTTTTGGGCACGTGGGTGAAGGTGTTCTGAGTACCATAGTCGTACCTGAGACACCCTCGGAGGACGAGAGCCTGCTGTTGAAGGCCGTCGAAGCTGTTGGCCTGGAGCCCAAGTTGGAAGAGGAGATGAAGAAGGCGTTGATCTGGAAAACGCGAGAATCCGAGGCTGAAAAGGCAGCCTCCACGGGGCTCTTCTCGAAGGAAAGGGCCATACTGCGACATCGGGAGGCCAAATATGCCGATGCCCTCGCCATCTTGTTTTGCAGCTTGTCGCCCAACCTTGCTGTCCTTCGTACGATAGAACCACCTCAGGCGTTCGAGGCGTTTCTCACAACTATCAACTACCGCTGGGCCTCCTCCAAAGCAGATTCAACGACCGCACTGGCAAATTTGGCTCAGGTCCTTCTCATTGATAGCAGGTGGAAGGACACTCTCAATGACGAGCGCTTCTACCGCTGGAGCAACCCCTTGGACTTTATTCGCAAATTTCACCGGCTCCCATCGCTGACGGCCTTCTCTTCTACTGTGCTTGACGACCAGAAGGCCGACATCAATTACTTGCCCCCCGGACTCTCATCCCTCAAGTCCATCTCTGTTACGCACTCCAGTCTCGGTAGCCAGGTCATGGGTACCCTAATCAGGCTGGCTACATCGCTCGAGAACGTGACCCTTACCTACGGTGGCCGTAGCTGCTCAGACGATAGCACATCGTTAGTGTTTGCCAAGACGTTGGGAAAATGTCTGGAGCAGCACAAAGACACTCTTCGTAATCTCGATCTCGATCTTGATTATCCATTGTGGAATGGGGGTGCACAGGACATGGCCGAAGAGCAGGAAGATATGCATGAGGACCAAGTTGCCATAGACGTGATGCGCGCTGAAGACGAACATTGGGCCAAGGATGAGCAGGATAGCAAGGCGGGGGGTTACACTCTGCTGAGCAGGGACCTGCCAGACACGAAGAAGTACGGCACCACGATTGGAAGCTTTGCGGACTTTCAGAAGCTGGAGAGCCTGAAGATTGGCGTCAATATGTTACTGGGGTCAGCGGGCGGCAAGACGACAACGCCGCCGCCGGCAAATCTAATTCAGATGCTTCCGCCAAGTTTGAAGCATCTGACCGTGCGAGGGTATCAGAAAGGCAAAATCGCCGAGTATGACCGGCAGGTTGAGCAGTTCCTGCAAGAGAAGGAGACTAACCTGCCCCTGCTGAAATCAATAGAGGGACTGGACAAGGAGATACCGAGTGGCGAGCCGGCGTACGATCCTGAGGATTTTGGGATCGAAGAGGACGACGAGTTCCCGCCGCTGTACAAAGAGCCACACGTGGAGACTGACTGGCTTGAGGCGGATGTGAAGGAGTGATCACGGTGTACTACTGCCGTGTTCAACATTTGATGTGTACGTTTACGATCTTGCGTGACGTCGGAGACTCGATTGATAGGCATATGCGTTCTTGTGCTCTAATCCAAGGTCGGCTCTGCTTCAATCAGGCGATCTAGGGAGATGTCCATGGGACTCGACGCCCTTGCTATAGCTGCAACACAGCTATCTTCCCGTGGTTCTCTGTTTTATCGTAGCATCGCTACTTTGCATCTATTGCCGCCTCCAAGTCGTGGCAGACATGAGGGAGATCCCCGTCTTTATGCACGAGTATCGCGCTAGCTGGAGAACAAGAATAGAACCAACATGCATCACCGACTTGTCCAGTCATGCATCGACGTGGTCCCATCTTCCTCGAATCTTCCTTATAACAGCTCGTCACTCATTCAATCTACCCAAACTCCGTTTCATATAGCAACAATACTTGCGGGGCACAGTCAGCGCAGCGTCTGAGAAAATGTATCACGACGATCTGCAATACAACAAGTCGCGCTTCACGGCCAAGGCCTGGATCCAGCGATTGCGGGGAGTGTTACCGGAGCTTGTCCGAGACTTCAGTCGGAAGCTTGGAGGCAAAGAGGTGGGACATGAATTTCTTGCTCTTGGGTCTTATAACTGCTGTTACTGGCTGAAGGGCCTTGACAGCCTCGTCCGTTTCCCGCTGCTGTGCAAGAGCGCATTCCGCTACGAAAAGTCCGCAGACGAATGTCAGATCATGAAATATGTCTCCCACTTCACATCGATTCCGATTCCCGAACTCCTAGATTCTGGGAGCTGTGATTTGGGCCCGTACATGGTCATGTCCCTTGTCGATGGCGAACAGTTGTCTGATCTTCTCATGGCGCCACAAGAGGCAGAGATTCAAGATCAAGGTCCGATAGTACTACGGCCAGATATTGACACTGCTCTTCTCTTCAAGGCATACCGCAGTATGGCGTCGGTCATAATCAAATTGTCCAAGTGTCGTTTCTCATCCATCGGCGCTATAGGACAGGATACCTCTGGCGACTGGGCCGTGTCAAAGAGAGCCATAACACTCAACATGAACCAAGTCGTCTCGTGTGGGAACTGTCCGCGCAAGGAGTTGCCTCAGCAGGCCTTCGCGACGGCTAATACCTATTTCACTGCCCTGGCAGAAACGCACCTGAATCACTTTCAGTACCAGCGCAACGATCCCATCGACGATGAAGATGACTGTCGAAAGAAGTACGTGGCACGGCACCTCTTCCTTGAGATAGCCCGTACGTTTTCGAAGGAGCACAAAAGCGGGCCGTTTCCCCTCTACTGTGACGATCTGCGTCCGACAAACGTCATCGTCGATAGAGACTTGAACGTCCAAGGGGTCATGGACTGGGAGTATTGCTACGCGGCCCCAGTCGAGTTTACGTACTGCCCCCCCTGGTGGCTGCTCCTCACGCATCCGGACGACTGGCAGGACGGGGACATGGACGACTTCTTAGAGCAGTACATGCCCCGTTACAGGCTCTACATGGAAGCCTTGCGGGCCGAAGAGGATGAGATGATTGCGGAAGGCGAGCTTGTGGAACATCAACGCCTGTCGACCAAGATGGGACCATCGCTCGATAGCGGCCAGTTTTGGTTTTGTCTGGCGGCCACGTCAAGTTTTGGGTTTGATGACATTTACTGGAAGTTCATTGATCCCCTCTGTTATGGAAAATTCACTTCTGTCGAGGACAGGCTTCGCTTGCTCGGCCCCGAAACGCACGCCGAGCTCGAGGAGATTGTGAATCTGAAGATGCGGCAAGCAGAGGAGGAAGGCCTGGACGAGCACGACACTGCCCAGGAGAAGATGACAGCTTGAAGAAAGCTGCATCATATTGGCCTTGGTGTTTGCTATAGTGAAGGAATTCTGTCGAAATTAGAAGTGTGAAAATACCCGACTTTTCTATGCGAGGCAATCAAATCGAGTAACCCCTTTTCGTCCGCGTTCATAATGACCTCGACTGATCAGGTCCCAAGTAAGCAACAAACTCACCCGAACTTAGATAGTCATTATGTCAAAATTGTTGAATTGGCAACTCCGTGTATGCTCGCTTGTGTATGAATATGCTACGCCCCAACAATGCAAAGATACAAAATAACCGAATCCCAGGTGAAAAGACATACAATACCTTAGTGAATGGTCAATCACCCTCAGATCTTACTTTGCATTCCCCCGACTGTCCTTCTTCCCCTTGGCACTCGATCTCTTCCGCCCAACAGGCTTCTTGTTCATCTCCGGAATCTGATACCCCCTCTCCCTCTCCATCCGATGCCTCTCCCAGAAATCGCTCGCCTCCTTCTTCACAGCGCCCCTTCTACCCTCCCTTCTTTCCTCTCCACCCTTCTTCTTGTTGCTGCTCGTCTTCCTGATGGGCAGGCTCTGCCACTTCTGCGAGGTGAAAGCCACCACGGGCGCCAGGAGCACGTCGTTGATCCATCGCATCAGGTCCAGCGAGGCATTGCGGCACCATTTCATACCTCGCCGAGCGCGGATACTGAACGCCAGCACGAGTGAGATGACGACGAGGAGGAAACTGGCGGGCATAGATACCGCCCCGATGAACCCCAGCGTAGGCATATTCTCGTCATCCCAATCCAGCGCGTTCATGCCGAACAGGCCGGTGAAGAACGTCAGTGGCAAGAAGATGACGGTGAATGTGGTGAAGATTATGACGCTACGGCTCTGGGCGCTGGCCACGTCCGCCCGAAGCCTGCCGAGTCGGACCTCGTCGACTTGCGCCTGGCGCTGAACCATCTGCAATAGCTTGTCGTAGTCGTCGCGGGTGGAGCGCACACGGCTAACCATATCCTCTGCTTGTCTGCGATACTCCGCCACACGGCGCAGAGCCTCTGCAAGGAAGGCTCTGCCGTGGGCAGTGCGATCTCGCAAGAGGGGGCTACCGTAGGCATTGAGCATGGAAGTGATGACGGCGTGCTGACGTTCAAACAGTTGGAGGAGGACTAGCAGCTCGTCCTCAAGATCGCGCAGCTCCAAGAGCGCAGAGGTGTTATCGCGGTTCTCTTGTTCGGCACGGCGGCCTTCTTCCTTGTGACGAGCGCGGATGGAGCGTTCTTTGCTTTCGGTGGGTTCGAAGCCGGAAGCCTTATCCCTGAAACCTTCCAATCGAAAGGTTTTGAGTGAGGTGGTGAGTTTCTCAGTCTACCCGAGGAGGTTAGCCGGAGGAAAGGGTCCTGGTACGTTGGAAAAAGGGGCGGGGGGGGGGACTCGAAGATCTTACCAGGACACTGATAGCTTCTTCAAAGATTCTAAAAACTTCGAGGTCTGGATGTGAGGCTCGGTCGAAGAGTACCGTGACGGCATGGAGTACCGAAAGCGCAGCGAGATCCAGAGCATTTTCGCACTGGCGAGTGAGGTCCACGTTAACCTCGTTGAAGATGCTGTCACGTAAATCGGCTTGCTGATACAGCGGTCCCTCGATGGGGTCGCTCTCGCGTTTCGGGAAGAAGGAAAGCACAGTGTCTGTAGAAGTCAGTTCATACTGGGATTTCACATCAAGGTCGCATGAGCTCTTACGTGAATGAATGACCCAAAGCCATAACTGGTCCACCATTAGCACATTCCCATTGCGAACACCATCGTCATCTTCCGATTCATCATGCTCCTGAATTTTCTCCAGATCCGCAAGCTTATCCTTCCAACTCCCATGGCTTCCATATGATGCGGCCCGGCTGTTCAGGGAGTGCGCGTACAGGTCTCGGTGATGCTCTCCATAGCGGCAGCTCCGCTCTTTGGTCAGCTTATACAGCATCTGGTCATCATCCCTTGATCTTGTATCCCTCAGGGAAGGGTAGCCGAATTGATCCAGCGTGCGGCGACAATTTATGGGGGGATCGTGCCCTAGATATTCCCAGATAACCTGCAGCTCCATCGAGTCTGACTTGGCAATGTCTTCTGGTACGGGCCTAGCTCGGCCGCGGCTCAGACGTTCAAATATGACCTTTCGCCGCTGAAGCAATCGCTTGTACGAGTCAAAGTGGAGATAGGGGAGGAATAGAGAGAGGGAAATGGCATCGTCTTGCGATCTCATTGGAGAGTTGGGGGGCGAGCTGGAGTAACTTCGAGGGCTCCCTTTGAGGGTGTTAGTCGACAAAAAGCTCCTCTTGAAGTACGGCGCGCAGGAAGATTCGAGTATCACTTACAAGCTCGAGGAGCAGTGAAGTAGCACCCAGGCTTCGCAAAGTAAGCGTAATGCTGCGAGTGCCTCCCACGCGTATGCTTAGAGGCCCAAAAGTCGTTGTTAAACAAGGCCGAGTAGTCCTTCTTGTACGAATTTTGCAATGTCGTGATGATTTTCTGTCATTACTTTAGCATAGTGTATCATCTCAAAGCCAATGTCTTGGAATGGGGCCCAGCTCACCTTAACCCAGGTAGGGTTATTGTATGGCAGATGTACCCAGACAAACTTGCGTCGGCTTACATCCGGCCGCGCAAACGCCACCGGGACTTCATCCACAATCACCGTCTCGCTCACTCTGCGCTTGTCGTTCTTCGCAGTCTTCCTGATGGCTATGATGGCTTCGGGCAACGGCGTCGATGAGTCGATATCATCAACCTCATCTGCGTCTCCTCCGTTCTGGCCAGAGGTACTTCGGCTGCGCTGTTGAGAAAAGGGTGGGAAGTCGCGATACTCGATCTGCGATGAGTGATCACTAACAGACCTGCCAAACGACATGATGGAACGGGGCCGAGTCGGAGGTGGCGACAGCCTGTCGACGGCGAGATCTTGGTCAAAGTCGGCGCGGATCAAAGGGGAAGGCCTCCTCATGGGGGTTGAATGCCGAGTCGGAGAAGACATTCGATGACTTGGCGGCGGAGGCGAGGATATGCGTCGAATCTGCTGATGCTGTGCGGGCCATGCGTCCCCAGGAGCCGACTTGGGAGTAGAAGCGTCGACCGGACGGATGACTGGGGATGACGGCGTCGAGGCTACAGCTGACTCCTCCTGCATTTGCTGGTTCTTGATGGCCAACCCTTCTTTGGTGAGTCCCTCCTTGATGAGTCCCTCTGCCGCACTGGCCTGTGCCTTTTCGGCCTCAGTCAAGGACATGGTTCTGCCCCTTGATCGCAGGAATTGGTTCTCGTCGGGCACACCCTCAACCTCGTGTAGGCGTTCCGTGAGACACTCAATAGGGCCCTTCCGCAGGAAATCCTTCAGCGGGAGCCTGGTAGACCAAGCCCTAGTGATGGCATCGTCTTGCCCTTCTGGGGTGGGATCATCAAAGAACCCATGAACCTCCACACTGACTCGCTGATCCAGGTTGAGCGACCACTTGGCACCATCATCGTCATCTCTCACACTCGCATCCGCCCTAGTGATTAGCATGGCTAGTTGGCGGAGGAAGAACCGCAGGGTGTGCGTATTGTGACGGCCAAAGGAGGCAACGTTGGCGTGGTCGCTTTGCAGGGGGAATATGCGCTCCTGGCGCATCCCTAAGATGGCAGACTTCATAGACGTCAACGGCGCGGTGAAGTAGACCGAGGTATCCTTCTTGTAGTCGGCGCCTTCGTTGGCGTCGGTGCTGGTTCCGGTGCCGCCGCTTAGACGCGAGTCAATGGTCTCGTAGAGTGTCCAGATGCGGAGGTCGTGAGCCACGGCTTTGAAATCCTCGTCAGCACGAAGCAAGATGCTGTTGCCGACACGCATATCGTCGGTTATGGATGTGGGGAGAGGTGAGGAGAGCTGCATGAGCTTCTGAATGCTGGCTGCCAGACTGGGCATGGCGAAATAGCTCGAGCCCTGATGAGGAGTACCTGTTATTCACATCATCAGCTTGACGTCGAGGAGGACTCTATTGTTTCTTTCTGGGGGGAGATGACTCACCAAAGAAAGCAACGCCGTAGCAGTCTCTCAGAATATCCTCATACTTTGGATCCCGACTCGCCTTTGCCAGTGACATCTTGACCACGATCCCACCGATGCTGTGCCCGATAAACACAACCGGCCGCTGCGTATCCTCCACTTGCCCCGGAACCACCTCCTCATCCCTCACGGCTCTCAGATTCTCCAGCAGCGAGTCTGCGAGCTGGTCCAGCGTCACCCCTTCGACCACGGGCGGGTGCTCGTAGAGCAGGATCCTCGCCACGTCGACCTCCCTCCTGATGCCCTGCCTGACCCACGACGGCGAGGACCCGGACCTCTCCACCTCGGCGTCTCGCATGGACGGAGCGCCAAAGTACCGCCCCAGCAGGCCATCTCGGCTCCAGCTGCGCAGGGAGTCTCCTCCGGGGCAAGGGACGGTCACAACGTCGACAGTCGTCTCGTCGTGGGTTCGGCGGCCCTCCGGATCCTTGATGAACCTCGTCGACTTGGTGTGTTCATCTTCTCTGCCTATCTCTTCCCCTGTTTCTTCTTCTTCTTCTTCTTCATCATGATGCTCTTCGATAGCGTCATTTTTTAGATCCGTTCCTTCCGAGTCGACCTTCTCCGAGAAGTCATCATTATCACGGCGGTCCTGGACGTTGTAATCATGCTCATGCCGGAAGGACGGAGGACTGCGCGGTGAACCTGGCGGATTGACGTCCATGGACTCAGCGGCGCTGGGTTCAGGCACAGCGCTTAGCACAGCGGCACTACCGCTGGGATTGGGGGATTGTTCCGCCGCCCCGCGAGCGCTAGAAGCCATTGTAACTCGCACGCTAGCTAACCCTGAGCAACCCTAACGAGCGAGATGCTGCAGATGAGAAAGACATGCAACAGGGCGGCGTCTTGATGGTGAGCACAAAAACATGAACATGTGAGGGTCAGAAAGAAATTTTTAGTGGACATAAGAAGACACTGAAGTCAAGCGGCTGTTCATACGTATAAGTTCGAATTATAGTATCCATGTGAAAGTGGAACAATGAGTCAAGCTACGCAATGCCATCACGCTTACACGGTTGCAAAGCCGCTTTTGCAGGTCTAAGTGACCCCCGTACTGTAGGTCACGGCGTGCCTTAGGGTGGTCGTTGTAACGTCCGCCGTCGCCTCCTGTAGAGACCCACGTCCAGTGTCCTAGAGGAAAAAGGCAACTCATAGCATAGAAGCTCATAAAATATGCTGCTTTACAGCTCCCCGTGATGCCCGTCAGCCATAGTGCGGTGGAGTATACGATACTTTACTAAGGCGATGGGTGATCAGGTGGGCGGGTGACATGAGACATCCCGCCTGACCCATGACCCTACCACATGGGAGGGAATATGCCCGTTCAACCCGCGACGAAAGAGGCAAAGGGAAGTTGGGCAATGGCATTCTGGCGTTTCTAAATCATCCTCGTGGTGGTTATCATTGTTGTTGCGCTACGCTATGCCGTGCCACGCCATACCATACCCAGCCAAGCCACGCCTGCCCATCGCCATGTAGTGGATGCTATTCCATTGAAACTCCGAAAATATGATGAACTCCTTTTCTTCCCATATTTTATCTCTTGAAGCATATTTCCAACCCTTTGAGGCGCCCAAGCGCAAGTGTAAATCAGTAAGCAGTAATGGTTCAAATTCAAACGCTTCGACATGTAAGGTCAAGCTTCTTATTTCCCCCCCGGAGAAAAGATATCATGCAATGTAGGAATAGTCTGTGTTAGTATGGCACGAGAGCACCGCCTCGCCATAACGCCGGTTCTTCGCCGTGCAAGCATTGCCAGGCCGAATGACGAACAAGCCGCCTGCTCCCACGATAAAAGTCTGATCACTGAACTTGACCTCGAGTTTTCCAGAGATGACATCGCAGTATCGTAGCTGATTCTTATTGGAAGCCCAGTGATGCGTTGCCCCAGGCGCCAGGCGAATGCGATTGAAGCTAATGTCATCAGCAATGGTAATGGGTATCGCGCCTGTAAGGTAAGATGTTGAATATGCAACGGCTGAGGCAAGGACGTTAGCGACTCATTCAAAAAGAAGAAGTAAAATCAAGGGAGAATGAAAAAGTGAAGAAAAGGAGGCGTAATCGGTCATCCCACTCACTTTCCTTATGCTTCTTGTCAAGAACCTTTCCTGGGGCAAATTCCCAGTTCTCCATACTCTCCATCACATCGTCTTCCTGTTCTTCCACATCATCTTTCTTGTCAAGCTTCTGGAGCTTAGGGGGTGGTCGTGAAATCCGACTCTCGGGTTCCACGGAATCCGAGGACACCACGACTCGCTCCCGTGCTCTCCGCATTCTACGTGTCTGACGTGGCGATAGAACCTCATCTAGCTCTGTCTCTTCACTGGCTGCGGCAGACGAAGCATCATTGAAGATTTCATCATTGGCCTCCTCCACCGACTTGATCTTGGCAGCGTTGTCGGGATTCCATTCGCATGGATTGGGTTGGCGGTATAGACAAGCCCAGTACTTGCAGCCAACGCAAGTCCTCGTGGAGGAAAAGATCTGTTTGTTGCTGAAGGCCATGGACGGAGGAAGTCTTACGCACAAGTTTGAAAGTCGATATGTCTCGGAATCGGGCTGATTCTCGCTGCGACGACACCTCGAGACGCCAGTTACCGACTCGCCCACAATGTAAGCCAGAGCGCACGCGTACAGATCACTGTCCAGCACCTCGCTCTGGTGATGCTCTAGCCAAGCGTTGGGAAGCTCGCGCAAGCGAGGCATTGTAGACATGGATCTGACATCGTCCCGAATAATGTCTCGCTGTCTATGCGCCAGAAATCCGTTCAAGTACTGGATGGGATCGGAAGGATCTGAACTTGGAGCTAGATTAGGTGGAAGATTGGGGTTGTGAACCGCCAGGGGCACAGCCGGAGCTAGCTTCCTCAGGCCGGCTCCGTTCTGCGCAGCTGGCACGCCATTGATAGCGTTTGGGGTCGGTGCAACGGGAGTTGGCGCAACATCTGGCGTGGCAGACTGCAGACCGGGCGACTGCAAACCGGGCGTCTGGTTGGGCTTCAGTAAGGGCTTCAGGGCAGGCTTAGGGGAAGCTGTTGTTCTCAGGCTGTCTTGCATCTTCCTGAGCCGCGTTTCATTGGCAGCTGTGAGAGTCGGTTCAACCGCAGGCGCCCAGTCCGACGCCGGTATCAGCCGACTTATGATGACCGGACACGTGTGCGAACTCACGGACTTCACAGAGTTGTAGGGAGATACCAAGGAGATGGTGCCATCTTGGTTGTCGTTGAAAGCCTTGCCATAGTGACTGGCATTCATATGACCTGCTAACGCCATCAAGGAGTTCAGCCTTTTCCGGCAATCTCGGACCGGACAAGCACAAAGTGCATAGTCACCATAGATAGCGGGATCGAGTAGTCTCCAGCCGTACGGGATAATGAGTCCAGGGATTATCCTCCAGGCACCGTTCTCTTTCTTCATGTTAGCTTCGTCGCGTAGGGGAAAGGAAGGGCATGCCATACCGTACCACTCGTGGTAGAGTCGATCACCGCACATGGGGATAGTCGGCAGGTGCTTCTTCAGATGCACAATGTAAATCATTGTCCCGTTCGGCGTGTTCTCCATTGGGCGTTTCCTGGGAGGGATGCCTTCCATGTAATCACCGCCGCTCATATCCGCAGCGGCGCGTTTGTGAGTGACGGCATAGTCAGGCAATGGGACAGGGGAAGAGTTGCTTGCCGTGTGTTCGGCATTATTGGAGTTGGTCAGGTCAGCAGCCGAACGTTTGGGAGCGAGGGCATAGCCCGGCAATGGAACGGGAGATGGAGCTGCAATAGTTAGAGAAAAGCACATTGAATAGTTGATTGTAAACAACGAGGGGAATGTGATAAGAGAGTCTCATCTGTCCAATGATTCGGGTGCCAAGTGTATGATAGTCAAGTATTTTCACATACTGGCGGCGCAATAAGGAGATAGAACAAGGATAGAGTAAGGCATGATGAGCTGTTCTGAGGCAATACAACTTTATATCAGAAAGTCGCAGGACAATAAGAAGCAACTCACTCGGTACAGGAGAATCCACGGCTTGGCCTCCAGATGTCGAACCACTGGCGATACTTTGAACCGAAGGGCTCTTAGAGTCTCTAGTTTCCGACACCGCCGCTGCTGGTGAGTCTGTCCCATTCTGAGTTTCTTTCTGCGTGTGCTGTACGCTCGCGGTGGGCAACGAAGGCGTGACGGCGGGCGCCGGTGTGGGCGAGATGGTAGCAGTGGTCATGTTGGTATTGCTGCGCAGAAACGCCGAGTTCCAAGGCGGGACGCCAGTCCACTTGCCGTCTTGTTGGCCCGCTGAGTTCTTCATTCTCCCACGCTCTCGCGCTGCCTCTTCTTCCTCCTTGGTTGAAGAGGCAGAAGAGCCGTCGATTTCCACACTTGCTATAGTCTGTGTGTTCTGTCTCTACTAATCAGGCCTTCTCTTCCGCGCATGCTGGTTGATGAATCCGCATCCTCTTTTCGAGGGTGGGTGTGAGTGAGATGCGCCTCAAACGAGAAGCCCGAGAGGAATAGCAGATCAAGCGAAATGAGGGCGGGGGTGGTGCAGTTGAATCCGAGAGAGTGTGTGCTGCTCTTAGTGAGCCTGCAGTCGTTGGCGACGTAAAGTTTGGTGAATTATCTCAATTAGACAGGAGTTGAAGTGAATCTACGTTACAGAAGGCGCAAGACGCGCTTTCAGGCTACTGGCGGATGGGCGCGCTCAGGTACCTCCCCGCGTAAGTTGTTAGCCAAGGTACAAGTACTAATTACTCGACAATAACCTTCTCCAATTTGGGGCCCTAACAAGCGCGTCACGCCTTTACTCCTAATTCTAGGAAGTTACTACGAGTTTTGTTAAAAGCTCGAACTCGTCCTGCAACGAAGTTCAAGGGATCTCAGTCTATTCCTTGTCAAGCATCAATCCATCGCTTCATCCACAACACTCGGGTGACATGAACATGGCATTTTTATATGATTTATAGATAGGCGCCTCTATCAAGATGCTAGTAGTATACAGCAGTGCAACATGATAATACATTATGACCTCTCCCGTCCTCTGTTTCAACAAGCCCCCAAGATCCTCCCCCCTCCCTCATCCTGCTCATTTCTTAGCCTTCTTAGCCTTCTTGGCCTGCTCCTTCAGCTGCTTCTTGCTCATCGGCTTCTTCGGCCCCGCGCTCACCTCTGACCCCATAGCCGCCCTCCTCTCAGCCGACTTCCTCTGCCCCTCAGCCTCCCTGTCCATCCTCCACCGCCTGTTACGGAACCACTGCTTGCGCGTGCGGAACCGCTTCGTCCGCAGACCCGTCGTGGGCGCCAGCCGTCCAATCGCCCAATTGTCCTCGCGGTAGCTGTAGTCCTTGCGCAGCCGCAGCAGCCTGTCCGGCTCGCCCTTTTCCACGCGCGTCACCTGGTAGGGGATGCCCGAGGGGGACATCTCTGGCTCGGGAGCCGCCGTCTTGATGGGGAACGCCGTCATGTTGAGGCGGCGCTTGCGCTCGGCGTGTCGCGGGTAAGGGAGGACATCGTCCTTTTTGAAGGTCACGCCGATGTACTTGCGGTCCGGGTGTCGTTCGGGGTCGCGGTAGTACTTGACGTAGCCGGTCGCCATGGCGTGGATGCTAAAGTTTCGGCCCATGATGCAGTTTTCACCGGGCCACCAGAGCGTGCCTCGCTGCTTGTAGATGATGTTGCCGGGAATGACGAATTGGTCTGGAGAAAAGAACAAATTTGTTAGTATCTCATCTCCCAATCTCGGTCCTTCTCTTTTTTTTTTCTTGGTCGAAATCACATACCTCCTGTACGCTTTGCACCCAGCTTTTTTGGGATCCCTCGCTTGCTCTTCTTCTTGTATGCGCCCTGGGCCTTGACGGAGGCATATCGCACGCCCTGAACCTGGGCGTTCGCCGCCGCCGCCGCCGTCGTCCATTGGGCTCCAATGGGGGCAGCTCTAGAGACTGATGTGAGCGATAATCTCTCGAATGCGGCCAACAGCGGGCGCTGCACCGTGAGGAACCGCATAACGAGCGGTCAATGTGTGGTGATGCGTCGTTACGCCGATTGGGGAGTATGTTAAATCGGTTTCCCCGTAACCTAGCTTGGTCTACAAATTTCAGAGCTTCTGATGCTTAGTCATTTTGTCTCTCAACGGGGTGGTCCGCCGCGCTTTGGGGGATAGTTCCTGGCATTCTTATCGATAAAGATGGGATTCGGAAACATGCCAGATAGCATCATTAGCTGGACCTGGAAGATCAACTCCAAACCCGAGCCTTATGTCAGGGAGTAAGTCATAAGACAGACACACACCATGAGATACATAATTGCGGTACTCTCGCTTCTAGCGGTGGCCAATGCCCAGTTCGGCAACTTCTTCGACCAAATGTTCGGAGGCCAGGAGCAGCACCATGGCCATGGCCACGGCCACGGCCAGCCGCGCAACAACCCAAGCGACGCTTCGCACTACCGCGAGCGCTACGAGCAATGTACGCTTACTCCAAGGACATGGACATGACACATGTTGCTGGATCGGGCCTTTGAGATCGTCACTAACAACTGAATAAGCTCAATGCGACAAGTACCTCTGCCCCGACACCCTCGCCTGCGTCCACTTCCCCCACCACTGCCCCTGCGCATGGGATTCCCACGAGGACAAGTTCGAGCTAGACGAGGGACGAAGACTGTGTGTCTCCAAGGGAGGGTTCAAGGCTGGTGAAGCTGGTCGCAAGCTCGAGCTGGCAAGAAAAGGTCTTCTGTAGAAAGCTCGCAACGCGAAGCCCACGGATCACCAACATACTTAGATGGGCCGTCTTTGCATCAAGGAGCGTGGTGTTAAGTTTGTAGAATGGTTAAGGGAGGAAGTAAATGGATATGATATGCTATGATATACATGACATACAGGCGGCAAGCCAGTTCTTGGAGGCGATGATGTTTCCGAAAGATATTGTATACATACGAAATCGAAAAAGAAGACCCATCTGGTGCCGTGTATCCCTATCGCACTTGTGTGCCTCTGTCGCGTCTTACCTATCCGTCAATGAAGCTCCTCCTCTGCAGAGTTGTACTAGCGGGAACGCCTCGTGAATCATGAAAATAAACAAAGAAGAAAGGATCCATTCATCAAATTCTCGTATTCGTCATCCAATCCAAGCCAAGCCATGCACAAATCAAATGATGCTGTATCAGCTTTCCTACCACACTGTTATCCTACACGCATAAGCCTACTTGGCTCCATTAATCCCCTTGGGCAGCGGTGGAACAGGTGGAGGGACGGTATCCTCTTCGTCGTCGTCCTCATCATCGGGCAGCGCCGCAGGATTCCCCAAGAGAGCGGCGGCATCCCTCATTTCGTAGTGCTTTTTGCGGGCTTCTTCGAACCGGCGGTGTTTCTCGCGCTCCTCGGGCGAAAGGCCCACCATGTCGTCCCCGTCCGTCTCGTGACCGCCCACACTCTCGTCATCCACATGGGCTCGCTTCTCTGCTCCCGGCGAAGGCGCCGACGCCTCTGCCTCCGGGACCGCCTCTTCCGGTTCGCCCAGCGAGAGACCCGGAATGTCGTCCTCAGCAGGCGCACGTGGAGCTTTGCGCTCAGCACCACCAGCCGAAGGACCACCGGCCTCGTCGATCTCGTCCTCGTCGGAGGGGTACTCCCCCGGCTCGTAATACTTGGCATAGGGCGTCTTCGGCTCGGTGATCTTCATAGTCGCAGTGCGCTCCTGCTCAGTGAGGTAGAGGTTCGCCTCGTCCCACTTGAGGCGCTGGCCGTTCTCCTCGGCGCCGTGATCATGGGAAGACAGGCGGCGGGCTGCGGCCGCCTGGCGGGCGGCAGACGAGGAGCGGCGCTGGCCGGCGTTGAAGTGTGTATTCTCGATGGTGATTTCCTTGCTGGACATGGATCGCTCGCGGCGTTGGGGCTCCTCGGTGGCGGGGGCTGGAGCGGGGGCTGAGGCCTGAGCAGCTGGCGAGTTGACGTTCTGCGAGGATGGGTTCTTGAGAATCCCTACATATCACTAATTAGTTTATGTAATTCAAGACGTTGCAAACATGCGCTCACCTTTGGGTCTCTTAGCATCAGGGCCTGGCGGCGAGTGCACCGGCGGGGAATGCTGTACGACTGAAGCCATCTTGGAGGTGTTGTCGGAGGAAGAGTATTAACACCGCAGCAGGTTGATCAAAGCTTTTCAAGAAGCAGCGTGTTTCTCTTTTTTTTTTTCCCAGGATATAAATGACTATTTCAGCAGATCAGCCCTTGGTAGCTATCTTGGTCTCGTGTGCAGCAGTCGAAGCAGGTTGTGGCTGGCACAGGGTCAAAGGTGTCCAAGATCCCCCGCACGTGAGGATGGCAAAGTGACCGGTCGCGCGAATGCTGCTGGCGGAAATCGATCCTGGAGGGCAGGGGCGAGGATTAGATCAGTGCTGAAGACTCCCAAGGGTATCAGAATGTGATTTTACTGAAGCTTCGGCTATGGAGATTATCGGGTCAAGTGAGGGGAGGTGGAATAGTGGTCCGGGAATTCGATGGTAGAGAGTTAGGTTCAGCCCGAAAGGTGGTTGGGCATTTCGCATCCCCATATGACGACAGTGCCCTCGGCTCTTGCCTTACGTAGGTACCATGATGATTGCAGATGCAGGGTTCCCACGTGACGTCCCCCATACTTATACGCAGCTCATGATAGCTTCAGCTCATCTACCTCCACGGATACCTTGAGTAGAATTGTCTCGGTAGATATTATTGCTCATCATGCTCTCGGATTCTTTCTGCACGAGAGTAGGCAACTATGACATACTAGACTATCCCTTCGTTCGGCATAAGTGATAGGTCTATGCTTTGAGACAAGTTACCTCGGAAATAGCGTGGCCATGCCACAATAAACTATTGTAGGAGAGTCTCACTGTTATCTACACTATATCACGAGTGTTCCATGTGTAAAGCGAAAATGGAGAAATACCGAGTCGGGCTGCGAAGGTATCATTCTCCGCTTTTAACAGTGTCACAATCGGCATGTGTTACAGGGAGACATGCAAAAGATTTCCTATCCCAGGAGGAGTAAACAATCAGACAGAGGCATCATATCTTCAATATTATATGCTCTCATAGATGAATAATATTTAGCCTACATCTTAACCGAAATCCAACATGTCCAAGAATGGATGAACAGATAAGAAGACCTGGAACGTAGCCTCCGGATGCCGTGAGTATGCCCCTTTAAGCATCCGATCCGACAAGAAACCGCAACTCCCTGCGCGCCTCGTTATAGATTTGTTCCAAGAGCGCCATGACCGTGGTACAGAAAAGAAAAAGACCCCATGCCCAGTACTGGGGACCTTGGGGATTCCAAGAATAAAGTCGAAATCTGACTTGCCGTTGGAGGAGAAAGAGACATGAACAGGAAAAAAAGACAAAAAACCACCCAACGTAGTAGTCATAAGAGCCAGTGATTTGCTTTACAGCTTCCGCCGTACTTGACGTGTGCAAGCTCCCCAATGATGATTCCCCCTCCCACCCTTATCATGGTATCATTTTCTCACCAAATTTCATCACTGCCAAAATCTCTCGGCATTTAGTCGCTTCCGAAACCCATCAGGTCTGCCTCGGGCATCAACTCCAAAATCGCTTTCAACATATTGTACGACGTCCGCCAGCACACGCTCTTCTCCTGCTCAGACGCCCAAATCTCCACACAGCTCTTGAGCGTATCCAGGATGATCTGCCTCGGCGGGATCTCGCACCCGATTCCCGCGGCGCCAGCGAGTGGCGCATCCTGGCGCAGCACGTGGACACTAGCCTGCAGCGCAGCAGAGAAGAACTCGTGGGTGAAGGCGCGGCCCACCAGGTCGTGACGTAAGGTCGGGTCCTCGTACCAGACGTCGCGGTAGTGCATCAGCACGGCGAGGGAACATTCGAGAGACGACCAGTACGATTCCGGGAACATGGTAGGGCCTTCGAGGTGCAGCGCAAAGGGGCGATGGAGAACCATGAGGCAACGTCGCAGACAAATGTCGATGGTGAGGCGCTGCAGCTGATTGTTGCAAACTTGCTGTGCGTGGGCCATGAGACCGCGGATTTGTGCGTTGTAGCGTAGGACTTCGGGATACGGGATCTGTTCTTTGCTCGAGTTGATGCGCACAAGGATCGACAAGACCGTTGGGAGGGACTCGGCGAGAACCTGCTGCAGCCCGGTGTGCTCACCTAGCTCCGCGATGCTGGTAAGAGACGCAAACTCGTCTGGGCGGGTCAGTGGCGGCATGCCGGTGGGCATGGAGAGCTTGATGTCAAGGTATAGGATGGTCAGCCAGAGCCGTCTGCGAGACGCGCGCGATGCTGAATCGAGCGTTTCCGAGTTATCCTGCGGCAGGCCAAAGATAAAGCACATGCGAACCAGCAAGCCCAGCAGCGACCAACACGAATCGACAAACCAACATGTGGGATTGCATGTCTGCTTAGCGACCACCATGAGGCACGTTGCCTTGAGCGAGTTGAATGTCGGCCTAAACATGAATGGTGTCTGCATGAGACAGGCTTCAGCGCCCATCATGAGCTCCGTTGCTATGCTAGGCTCCTCGCGGGTTGGGGTTGTGAAGGCTCCCAGGCCCAGTACCATGAGCAGCTGGGCCAACCAGCAAAGACTAACCGAATTGGGATCCTGCCAGTACTGGTCGACTTCGTTCTGGAACTGGGGCAAGTCGACGACAGGGTTGACTTGGTCGAGGAGGTTGATGTATCGATCAATGTAGGTCTGGCATCGGGGCCTCTCGCTCTCTATCAGCCGGGTTACGGCGTCGCGGGCGTAATATTTGGTCGCTCCGGGGGTACCGAAGGGGAAGTTGCCGGGGATGGTAAAGTTGGCCAGGCAGGCATTTGTCGCGACGTTTTCGAGCGCGGCCGCCAACGTGGGTGATTCCTTGGTTGTCAAGGCGCTGATCTAGGAAGCTGTTAGATATTTCTATTCTGCCCACGGAATTACTGCCTCCTCCAAGACTACGTACCTTGGTCATTAGATCCTTCCAGTGACTTGAGCCGCGAGGCTCATGGCTCACATGCCAAGTCGCCTGTGTTGATTTGGTCACCTCGCTGCCCGTGGGCTGGTTGGCCGGTACCGTAGGGCACGGGAATTTGCCGCCGTTGGGGCCCTTGTTGTAACTGTAGTAGCACTCCCTCCCGTTGCCGCTGGCCTTGCAGCGACCGCACGGTAGCTCCTTGTCGCATTTCACCTTGAGGCGATGGCATCGCAGACAACTCAAACAGTTGCGTTTGCGTTTCCGCACAACTCGCTGGCCCGAGGCGGCCGTGCCGCCGGATGAGGGACCGGCGGGCGCAGGGCCCTCGGACTGTGCGGAGCCGTCGGCCACGCCGGAAATGGAGGCCGATCGCTGCTGCTCGGCCTCCTCGGTGGACGTTGACGGTGAGATCAGACCGTTTTGCCCATCGAGTCCTTCCTCGTTTTTTAGCGTAGGAGACAGCGACGAGGCACTGGCGCCGGCTGGGCCGGCGGACGGCGTGGTGGAAGATCCGGCGCTTTCAAAGCTGCAACGAACGCCGGCCTGGACGCAGCGAGAGCAGGCGGGCTTGAGCAGGTCGCAACGGCGCTTGAAGTGTCGACAACGGTCGCACGTTTTAACCTCACGCATGTGCGGCATGGCGGGCGGTTATATGTGGTGTGGTGGGCGGGCGCTCGGGGGAAAAAACGCAAGCCCTACCTCCAATCTGGCAATTGGCACTGTAGGGGAAACTTCCCGTAGCGTACAATCACTGCGGTAACTTTGGGGGCGCAACGCATCAACGGTCGCACAAGGAGTCCGGGTTTTTCTTCTTTCTTTTCCTTCGAGAATTCGGCTATCACGCTCGGGAGACGGCAGCGCTGGTCACCGCGCGTGCTCTCTTTTCTTTTCCGTTTCGGCAAAGCGAGCGAGCGAGACTGGTAAGGGAGATCGTGGATAATTCGGTCCTCTTGTGGAGCGTAAGTCGAGGTAGTTCGCCGGGGTGCGGGATGAAGTAGAAGGTCGGGGTCGCAATGTCAAGTTCCGCTTGAGCGCAACAGCGGAGATGGTACGCAGTTACAGAGTCCCACAACGCCGTCTGGCAATATCACCACAGTCGGCAGTGATGCTGTACGCCAAGTGGTGTTTCAAACAGCCTAACAGACGCAAGGCGATGGAGGGTCGATGGAGGAGAACGACTCCTGTTCAACGTCGAGTCGAGGTCACACAAAACGATCGAAGCCCAGGTCAAGTACCGAAGTGGAGGGCGGGCGCAACAAGTATGTATCCGTAGAAGCCTGAGCAGTGATGACGAAGCAGGCGAGCGGGAATATGAGGAACCACGGCCGGCATGCAGATATGAGGATGGTGAGACAGTGTGGCCTACAAGAATAGCAGCGGTAGCGCAGGCGCAGGCGCAGTTGCAGGCGCAGAGCAGGATATCTGGTGGCAGTCGCCCAGCCTTTATTGCATGGACAGGTTTGAGGTGGTATCGTTACAGAGGATGTTGAGGAGTGCCATGGGGGGAAAACAATGGACGAACAATTCAATCGTTGAATAGATGGGCTTGCTACTACCTAGGCAGGTAGGGTTCGGGATATTGGGGGGGGTGGATGGTAGATTGGATAGGACAGGATAGGATACACGGCGGGTTGGATGGAGGATGTGGATGGATGGACGGGGCCAGGAGACGCTACTCGTACATGTACTCGTCTAACCGTAGCATCTCCCTCACTACTGTCGGAGGCCCGGAGGTGACGGTGATGGAACGGTGGAGGTCCTGGAGGTCCTGGAGGGTGGGGGGCCTACTAGCCTTTGTGAGTACCTAAGTAGGCAAGGTACAGTGCTAACTCGTAACGGCTTAAACCCAAGGTGTGATACCTACTAAGTGTTTACCGTGAGGTAAGTTATACTGCTACTACCAGTGGTGGTGGTAGGTGCTCTACCGCTGCCGCTGCCGCCGTGCGTTCTGCCGCTCTAGATACTGCAGTACAGGCGCCGTTACTGGCACCGCTTGCGCCATAGACGCTGCTCGGATGGGAAAGGTGGGCGCTGGACCACCGCCGAGCTACAGAAATCCCTTGGGTGGTAGCGGTAGTGGATTGCAGATTAGCAGGCGGGGGCGACTGCCGGCGGTGGTTGGCTGGGGAGGGCGAGTCCACCGAACGGCTCGAGTGCGCGTGCATTTCGGTCCAGTTTAGTCGTTACCTCTAGGCTCAGGCTGGTTAAATGCACCCTAAAGGCCCATTACGACTCAGTGTACGGATACGCAGTGTACTACCTAAGCCCAGCATGTCCCACTAGGCCGCGAGGGCAACGTGCTCTCGTACGAGTAATGAGCAGGCACAGGATTGGGAAAGAAAAAAAATATCCGGGCTTGCTCCTGACAGGTATAATTTTATCCTGTCTCATCCCTAGCCCCATAGTCTATCCATTTTAAGGTGCTACGAGGGACACCACCACCACGACGTTAGGTCGAACCCTATGTACGGATAAGAAGAGAGGGCTTCAAGGGGTTTCCCAGTCCACCGACAAGACCCGTGGCCCCTCCTCTTTCCCACGCTCTGATTTTGCATTGTCGACCCTAGGTACTCTATTGGTCTCGACATGACTAAGTCATTCTGCAATGTCCCTCCGGGGGCTGGGGTCCATATTGCTCGCGAGAACTGCTAGTAACCAACCCACTTGGCTGTGTCGTTGAACAGCGTTTTTTTTCTTGGTTCGTGAATTGCTTTGCCAGAGATCTCACCCTTGATACAAATATCACATCCCCATCCACATTGCTGCTCGCATGCTCGGACTTCTTTGGGCCAAATGCAGAATAGCTAATTGCCTACTCGTGGCGTACGCGTAAATGCCTGCACATGCATTCCCAGAATCATGCTCTACCAGCAGCAAGCCAAGCATCACAGGGTCACATTCTAGGCTAGTCAGTCTCCCCCACCGGGAAAAGAGGTGTGAGGCGGCATGGCGATCAGGCTATCGATGCACGTTGAATGCTTGGGGCGTCGACATGGGATAACAACTGCCAGCCAGTGCGGATCGCAAGATTTGGCGACATTGGAACCGGAGAAAATTAAGGAAAGACGATTCCCCTCTTCTCTCTCCTACTCTTTGCGCGCCCCATCGACGACAAGTATTCTTTAATAACCCATCCCATGCTGTTCCCCCATTTGCCAAGACGCCATGATCAAGACTAGAGTGGTAGGGTAGTATTGTACCTACTGTACTCGGTAGGACTATCGTCAAGCTTAACGCTGGTGGAGAGAGGACGCCGGGGAACACACAGGGCGAGACCGCTAAGCCAAGGTACCGCACGGAGTAAGGTAGGCCTAGCAGGGCTTTGGAGAGCGTCGTTACTCTACTGAGTAAGGAACTAATGTATTATCGCGGATCTCCAATGCGACTTGTCGCGCTTGTTGGGAACGCTCCGGGGGGAACGTTGGGGGTCTTCTCCCCGTTGCGGGGGTGATGGTAAATCCCCCCCTTGTCCATACTAGCAGTATCCGTATCTTTGCTGGGTAGCCTGTGCCTTTGCTTTGCTTCGCCTTGCTTCGCTTTGCTGCAAAGGTTCCGGAGAAATGCAAGCCTCGTCCGTCTTCATTGGCGCGGGATCGCCCAGACGAAATGCATCCAGACCACATCATGTCCTTGGCACAGTCTTGTTCATTTTCCTCTCACTTTGTTCCTTTCTTTTTTTCCCTGCGGCAAGTGGGCGAGTGATGGTGATGGTGATAGCCTGATAGGTGGTCACTCTCTAGTACCAGCAGCTAGCTGCTGCAAGATATCACCAACTTGTGTCCAGAACAGTCTATACTTTCTCACTGCCACTGCTCCGAGGCATACTACTGGTAGTAAAACTACCTAGCACCTACCTACTGCACGTAAGGCATGGGTAGCCGATTTGCGGGCCGCAGGGCCATGCTCGCACCATCTATCACCCGGTCGGTGACAGCCTAATACAACCACGACTTACATAGTAGTCTACTATTTAGGAAGACTAGAAACTGCTAGTACTCTGTACCGTCTACTAAGTTACAGGGCCCTTTCCGTTACGGTCAGTGTCCCCGGCTCCCGAGGGCGGCTTTCTTCATTTTTCAAAGCTGTTTTGTGCGGCTGCCCGTGCACGCGCGGCTCTTACTCGGCATCCTCCCCGCCGCCAGCGTATCATCACAGCACGGACAAGTGAAAAGAAGTCAACCTGGAGGCAAAGCACATGGTTGCGCTGGCATCGTCGTATTCGCTTCCTGACTCTCGCTTGATCGGAAAGTACCTAACTAATCAACACCCTCCTACTTGTACTCTCATAACACGTCCTATGGGGTGTAGGGGGAGATCTCCCATGCACGGCCCTAAAGAGAAAAGGGGAAAAAAATAGAAGGAAAAAAGCCCATCATCGGAAGCCAATCGAGTTTCACACAAGGATAGGCCGCCCCGGTATTGTCTCACTGCTCATTCGGAAAGACTAAGCGAGCTTGCATAATGATTGTGACGTATCACGTATCACGGGAAAGGAACTGAAGGACTAAAGAGCCTTAATGCTAACTATCTAGGTAGTATAGGCTAGGAAAAGTATGTATTATAATCTTATATAAGAGAGAAGAAAGAAGCTAAGTAATAACTAGTAGGGAAGTATTTATAGATACTATGCTTAGTAAGTATATAATATCCTTAAGGCTTAGTTTATATTATCCTTAATATAGTTCTTAATATAAAGCTATTATATATATACAATTATAATTATAATATTCTTCTAAGTAAAAGCAATTTTTCTATTAATCTATCTATATTATAATATTATTCTAGTAATATTAAATATTATAATACTAATATTTATTATATAAAGCTAGAGCTTTTACTATTATATTCTATAATAATAAAATAAGCTTATAAGTTAATAAAAATATCCTTATTTATGTTAATATTCTTAATAATAGGGTTTACTTATTTATTATTCTTGATTTAATTATTATTATTAGTAATAATATTTGCTTAATTATTATTACTATTATAGAAAGTGTTATTACTAACTTTATTATTTTGTTTAGTTTATTCTTTATTATTATAAGTACTTATAATAACTATTATAAAGTAAGTAAAGTTTTACTTACTTTAAAAAGCTATATTATAGTAATAGTTATAAATATTATTATCCTTTATACTAATCTTAGTTTTTTAATAAAACTTATTTTTCTTATCTTATAAAAGCTTAATAACTTTTAATAATCTCTTATTTTTATATATTTTTACTAAAGTAAGATCTTACTTTAAGTTTATTTTAGTATTATTTAGCTTACTTAAGGTTAAGAAATAAATATAAGCTATATTATTAAGCTTTAGTATATAATTAATTAATTAAGTTTATAAATAATTATATTTAATATAGTCCCCTTTATATAAAAAGTATATAATAATAGTTACTAAATAATTATTATTATTATAACTAAGTTAACAATATTAATAGTAAAATATAGATTAGTTCTTTTTTATTATAAAGCTTATTTATTTTACTTTAGCTTATTTTTTAATAACTTATAAGATATTATTAACTATTATTATTATAATAATATATATATAATAATAATAAGTTATTCTAATTATTATAATATCTTTATTATTTATAAATCTAGTTTTATTAGTTTTAATAAAGTTATAAATTATAATATTAGCTTTATAGCTAAGTAATTCTAATATAGTTCAAATATCTTAATAACTTAGTAAAAAAAATATAGTAAGTATTTATAATATAACTTCATTAAAAAGATACTTTTAAGCAATATATAGAGTAATTAGGAGGATATATCTAGCTTTTATTAGCAATATTTATTAAAATAATATTACTAATTTAATATAATATTAAGCACTTAAATAATTTTTAAATAATAAACTTAATTAATATTCTATTACTTTAATAATTATAAAGAATAAGTTTAAGTAAACCTTTTTAATATAATTATTAAATATTACTTAAATCTTTTTAATAATCTTGTTTTCTAGTTAAAATAGTTCTATATATAATTTATAGATTATTTTTTAAATAAGTTTATAAACTTTATTAATATTATATTAATTTTATTTAAGTATAATAATATTTATATTAAAGTAGTATACTTAATATATAAAGCTTACTATATACTAGTCCTTAAACTATAATTAAAAGCCTTTTATTAGTCTTATCTTTATAAATAGACTAATTTAATTAATATTATTAGCTTAAATTATTATAATAAAGGGGTATTTAATTAGCAAGGTAAGGGCAAGTAGTTTAAATATTTTTACTATTTTATTAATAATAATGAGATTAAGTATGTATAATAATAACAAGTAGTTGCTTATATTAGCAAAAGTAGTAACTATTTTAATAAGAATATTGGTAGTTTTTAGTGCTTTAAATAGCTAATATCTAATATTTTTAAGCATATTTACTCTATTATTCTTCTATTTATTGCTACTATTAAGGAATATATATTAAATATTCTAAAAATTAGTGTTAATATAATACTATTACTTAACTATAAAAGACAAGAAATATAGATTAATTCTTAAATTATTCTTTAAATATTTCTTATTATTAGCCTAATTTATGTACTTAATAAAAGCTTTTTAAAGTTTAAATAAGATTATATTGTTAAGTATATCTAGATAATAAGGCTTTATTAGGAAAGTATTTTAAATCTTAATATCCTATAAGTAAATATAAATAATTATTATTTTAAAGTAATTTTACTAAAAACTTACTATAGTAACATTATATTATTTATATTATAGAATTATTTATATTACTTAATAATTACCTTTAGGTTTAATAAGTAGTATAAGTAGGTATAAAGTATAGTTTTATTTAAAAAATACTATTTACTTTAAAGTAATTACTCTTTAAATTATAAAATAATAAAGTATTAATTTCCTTAATTTAGGTTTATTATAGATAAATATCCTTTTAAAGGGTATAGATTTAAGGGATTTTAATATATATTTATGTTTATTATTAAGTTAATTATAGAAGATTTACTCTAATATATTAAATTAATTAAAGAAATCTTAATTTTAAATAGTACTTAAGTAAGTAATTATAAATTCTTACTATAAAGTAAGTAATTAATTAGTAAAATAATTATTATAATAAAGTATACTTATTTTTAGTATTATTATTTTAAGGTTTAGTATAAATAGAATAGTAATTTAGTAATTACTTTTATTAATTATATTAAATAATTATTAAATAATATTCCTTATATTTTAATAAGTAAATTAAACTATACTAGCTTTTAATTTTATAAAAGGTAAGAATAGTTAAGTTAGTTAATTAAGGTAATAAAGTACATTAATTTAAAAAAAAGCTAGGTTTATTAATATACTAAAAAGTAATAATAATCTATAATTATTCTAGAATATAGTTAAATTATACTTATTTATTAGCTTATTTATAGTAATAGTTTTTAGGATTATAATGATAATTCTTTATAAGTAAGCTTTATTATTCTTACTATCTTATTATTTAAGAAGAAAGTGTTTAATAATAGCTTAATAATAATAACTTTTTTATTAATTATAAGTTTTCTTATTAATTATTATTGTATATATAATATCCTAAAAGATATTTATATAAGCATTTTTAATAAAAATATTATAAAAAGTATTAAACACTTTATTAAATATAATCTTATTTTTATTAATATTTTTAGCTTTTTTAAAGATATCTTTATACTAAGTATTATTAGCTTTTTTATAAATAAGTATTATTTTTATTTATAATATATAAGTATAAGTCCTAACTTTATTATTTATAAAGTTATATTAAGAAGTAATATTTAATATAATATTATAATAAAACTTAATCTTAATTATATCTTTTAACTATAGTAGAATTAAAGCTATATTTTTTTTAATCTTAATAGCTATAATTAACTTAATTAATTAGCTATTAAGCTTAATACTAAAGTTATTATTTTTAATAAGTTACTAAAGATAAGGAAGTAGGATTATAATATATTAAAAGACTTAGTTTATATAATATATTATATATACTTTTTTAAAGTTTAGCTTATTTATTATAGTTAGTATTAATATACTAGTATAAGTATCTTTATTAAAGAATACTATAATCTAGTTTTATAAATAGTTAGGATATTCTTTAAGTTTAAAAGCTACTTTATTAAAATTAATATTATTAAAAACCTTAATAATTCTAGTTTTAAGGTTTTTCTTTATAATAAAGTAAAATAAGTTTAATACTTATATATTAGGGTATAGTTCCTAGAATATTCTAATAATAGTTAGAAAACTAAAAAACTAGATCTTAACCTTTAAGTTACTTTTTTACTATTTCTTAGTATAATAAATAAGATAGTTAATAAACTTTAATAAAGATATATATATTTATAACTTATTAAGTAAGTAAAGAAAAAAAGTAAATATAAGATACTTTATATTAATAATAAAGCATATATAGTATAGAATAATGTTCTTTTTAGCTAAGTAAACTTAATTAATTATAAGATTATTAATAATTATATTAATATTTCTTGCTATTTTTTTTAAAAGTTTTTCTAAAAATTACCCTTATTTTTAGAGAGTATTAATAAAAAAGTTATAAAACTAAAGTAAAGTTATAATAAAATTAAGCTAATCTTTAGAGTTAATATTAGTATATTTATAAAAGTAATCCTTTATTTTAGTGATATTAAAGTTTATTAAAGTAGTAAGTATAAGGTAATTTTCTTGAAAAAAGGTTCTAATTTTAAAGTTAATATTTAGACTTAGTAATATAGTATATTTTAACTTTATTATTATAAAGGTTTAAATATTAGGTATATAATTAAGACTAAGAAATTATAGTTAGTCTAAATAGTAATTATTAATTAGTTTACTCTATATATATAAGTAGATTATAATACTTATATTCTTTATAAAGAGTTATATATTTATAGCTTTTAAAATATTAATAAAGTCTATAGGTTTTATAATTTAAATAAGATTTATAATGTTATAAAAAGGGTCTTTAATATTAATAACTTTTTTCTTATTTTTAAAAATAATAATAAGAATATTAGTTATATATAGATAAAAAGGAATCTATACTATAGATTAAAGATAGAAAAAGTTAGGAAATTTAGTATAAGTAGTTTTACTATTATTATTAATTATAATAATATTAATACTATTTTTATTTAATTTATTATTATTAAGAGAATAAATATTTATAATAATATTATTTATTATAACTATATTAAAGAAAGCTTTAGGATTAGTAGTACTAAAAGCTAAAATAAGGTTATCTTATAAGTTATAGTATAAATTAAATATAATAAAAAGATAACAAAAATAGGGATATTAAGATTATTAATATAGTCTTAATAAGAATAAGGAAGTAATTATAGGATAGTTTTAAAGTAAGTTATTTTATATAATTAATAATAATCTATAAAAAATTATAAAGAGAAAAAGAGAAAAAAAAGGGAAAATTTTTCATAAGAAAAGGAAAAGATAGTAAGTTAATTATTATAATTATAAAGTAAGTTAGTAAGTATATTTATAATAATAAGATAAGAAAAGGGTTAAATATAAAAATAAAGTAAGTTTTTTAATATATTTATATAAAAGTATATATTTTTAAAGATAGCTTTAAAATTAAAGTATAAAGTAGTAAGATATAAATATGTTTTTAAAGAAAAATATTAGTTTAATAAGATTTTATACTTAATATTATTAATAAATACTTAAATAATTATTAAGTATAGTTATTAAAGGCTTATAAGAGTTATAAAACATTATACTATAAGTTATTTTTAGGTTTTTATATAATGTTTATGTTTAAGTACTTTAGCTAATAGACTTAGTATTTTATATAATTTTTAATCTATTGTTTATTAATTATACTTTTAATAATAAACCTTTAAACTCTATTTATAATAAGTAGTCCTAGGGGTTCTATGTTATATATATTTATTAAGACTAGCTTTAAATACTTAATACTTATTTTTAATTCTTAATATAAATAAGAAAGTAACTTTAATTTATAGTATAAATTATTTAATTTTACTTTAATTTTAAAAAGTTTATATTTATAGTATAATAATTTAATCTAGTTATTTAAATAATACCCTTATTCTTTAGGTTTTATAAGTTTAATATAGATAAAATTCTTAGGTTTAAGTGTTAGAAAAGTAACATAATATAGATTATAATATATCTTTATCTTTATTATAGTAAGTTAAATATTGTCCTATATATCCTAGTATAGGGCCTTATAATATACTTTATAGTTATTAAAAAGGGTTTTATAATTAAGTAATAAGTCTTTTTATAGAAAAGGATTAAATATATATAAAGCTTAGTATTTAAAAAGTAGCTTATATAAGTAATACTTTATAATTAAGTATTATAAAATATTAATATAATATATAATATATAATAAATATAATTTTTAATAAGATTAGTTATATTTAAAGCTTATAATAGTTTATAAAGCTAGTATAATAGTTTAGATTATATACTTAATTTATTTATTAACTTATTAATAGTAAGTAGTACTTATAAGTATTATTATATTTAAAGCTTTATAAAGTATAGTTTAAATACTTTTAATAAGTTTAGGATTTATATTATAAATAAAAATAGTTAGTATACCTTAATTTAAGTAAATATAATTAATATAAGCATTAGTTTATTACTTATTAGTCTATATAGTTTTATTAAGTATATATTATATAAACTTAATAAACTTATTTATAATAAGTAATATAGTATTATTTTAATTTAAGTTAGTTTTAAGTAATCTAGTAATAAAGTTAAGATAAATAGTTTTATAAGGTAGATTAAGTATTTTAATTATTATTATATTACTATAAAGCTTATTATATTAAGATTATATTTTTATATACTTAAGGTATATATGTATATAAAACTAGATAAATTACTTTATATTGTGAAAAAAGATAAATTATTTTATAAATTAATATGCAATTATTAATTCTATATAGGCCTATTAGTTATATATAATTAAGTAAATTGCTTTAATTTTAAAAACTAAGATATAGATTCTTAAGTTATTATTTCTAGTACTTAAATAATAAAGAAGATTTATACTAAAGTAAATATAAAAGTTCTATAATATATTACTACCTTTATTATTTACTTAAGTTTAGATAGAATTATAAATTCTTTAAAAGGTAAGGTTTATAAGTAAGGTTACTAAGATCTTATCCTATAGTATTCTTAAGATCTATAAAGCCTAATATATTTCTATAAATAAAGTATAAGGTTAGTTTACTCTTATTTTTAGTTCTTAATTAGTATACTTAAGTATAGTTCTAGTTTTATCCTAATTTTACACATTCTTTTCTAAAGTAATAATAGATTTATTTAGTGTTTTATTCTATAGCTTTAGTCCTGTTTTATTCTCTATCTTAGTAGGTTCTACTTATATTAATTATATACAATATTAGGATTAAAGAGTAACTTATCTATCTATATATATAGTAAGTAAGGGTTTTAGTTTAGGATTTATGTTTCTAGTAGGGGTCCTATTATAAGGTACCTCTATATAATCTTGTTATAGTCTATCTATATTGCGTTAAGGTTCCCTACCTAGTGCAAGTAGGTTAACTTAAGGGGCTTCTAGTATTTGCACTAAAACTGGATCTTAGTCAAGCTAGTTTTATCTAGCTTGTCCCTTTATAATTACTAAGTATATTTTTACAATATATATAGTTTGTAAAGTATTATTATTACTAATTTATAGTAAATAGGATAAGGTATCTATATTGCAATATATAATACTAGAGTAATAAGTAATAGATAGTTAATATTTCTATTATTTTAGGAATATGTACTAACTTATAAGTTAATATTTCCTTTTTAGTTTTAATAATCCTATAATATTAAATATTAAGTTAATAATATTGTTATTATTAATAATATAAACTTTAAAATAATTAAGATAATAAGATAGCTTTTATAAAGCTTAGACTAAAGCTTTTATCTTAAGCTTAGTAAAGCTATAATTTATCTTTATAAAGAAGAATATTTTAGAAAGGAATAGTATTAGCTATTTATTCTTATTTAATTATTCTTAGTATAAAGTTACTTTATAACCTCTTTATTTATTATTATTTATATATAATTTAAAAGGTTTTATAAAGTTAAGAAATATAAAATTAATTATATTAATTAATATAGATTTTAAATTATTCTATATTAGTTTAACCTTTTCTTAAAGTACTAAGTATTATTCCTTAAGAGTAGCTTATTATAATATATTTATTTCCTTATTTTTTAAGTTTATTAAAAAAAATATAGCCTTATTAATATATATATTATACTAAGGTTTTTTAGTAAGATTATTTCTAAATCCTAAGGTTTTAAGTTTATTTAAAAGTTTTATATAGTAAGTATAGTAATTTATAAACTTATAGTAATAATTTATAAAACTTAAAGCTATTTTAAGATCTTTAAGTATTTTAAGTATATTAAGATTTTTAATAACTTTAATCTTTTTTTTTAAAGTACTAAGTCTTAATTATAAAATAAAATAACTTAAAGTTTTTAGTCTTATTTATATAAAATAATATTTACTAAGTAAGAGAGAATATTTAGACTTTTCTAGAATAGTAAAGGTAAAATTAAGGTACTTAATATATTCTTTTATAATCTTAGAATAAATAATAATATTATTAATATAGATAATAATAAATTCTTAAAGGTATTTTTATAAAATATTTTCTATTTAGTGCTAAAAAAAGCTTAAAATTATAGCTAATTTTATAGTACTTATAGTTAAATATTTATAACTATAATAAGAAGTAATAAAAAAGGTTTTCTATTTATCTTTAAAAAAGATTAACTATTAGAAAAACTTCTTTATTAAATTAAGAATAGAAAATATTATTAATCCTTAAAAAGCTATAAAAATATTATCCTATTTTAAAAATAAGTATATATTAAGCTATAGCTTTATATTAATATACTAAAAGTTTATAATTATTTATAACTTTTTATCTTACTAAATAATAAACATTAGTATAAATATAGAATATAAAGCCCTTAAAGGTATATTTTTTATAATACTTTATAATTTTAAGGAATTAAGGATACTATTTATAATAAGTTTATTATATAAAAATAGGTTATATAAACATTAATTTAGGTTTAATATATTAGTATTTAGTTTAAAGATAATAAGTATAATAATACTATTAGAAAATCTTTTAATCTTAATATAAAATAAATACAAGTATTTTTTAATAATTTTTAAAATCTAATCTTTATAATCTAGTTCTTATATATCTAGTATATTAATCTTAAAAAGGTTAATCTTTAAGTCTAGTTATTAAATATAGTAAGAGTAATTATTTAGATATTTAAAGTATTTAAGTTCCTTTTTAAGAATATTATTACTTAGTAAGTTTACTAAAGCAATAAATAAATCTTAGTTTATAAAGAAAATAAATATATTTATAGTAATTTTTATAGGTAATATAAATCTTAGAATTATCTTTTTTAAAATTTTTATAAGTACTTTACTAAAATTCGTAAGTAAAAGGTAATTTTCTTAATTAATAATTATTATAAATATAAGTAAAATATAAATATGTCTAAAAATATTAATAAATATAGTAAGTTTTATAATATATTTATTACTAATTACTAAGATATTAAATCACTTAATTAGAATATTATAGCTATATTTATATTTTATAGTAATAATTTTCTTAATTTATATAAAGTATATAAACAATTATATAAGAATATTTTTAAGGTAAGTAAATAGGATATATTATTTATCTTATATTTAAAAATAATTATTCTAATAACTCTTATTTTATATAATATTTAGGTTATTTTTTTATAAAACTAGTATACTTAAAAGGAGATAGTATAATAAATTAGAGATAATAGTGCAATAAATATAGATCTAAATAGATCTACTATTAGCTATTTAAAAGTAAATAAAAATATATATTAATTCTATTATTTTAGCTTTTTTATTATTATTAAAGTTAAAAATTAAGATAAGTTAAGTAAAGGTATATAAGTAATAATTAAGGTAGTAATACTTTAGTATTTTTTTATTAATAAAAGATATATTAATACTAATATTAATAATAAGTTTTATTAAGCTTTTGTTTATAAAGCTAATACTTTTTAGTTAAGTATATATATTAAAATTAAATTTATGTTTATTAATAGTATATATTACTTTATCCTTAAAATACTTATAGGATAAGATATAGACTAAGTTTAAAGAAGTATTATTAATATTAAAATTAATAAGGGCTTATAAAGTCCTTTTAGGAGTTTTTATTAATAAGTTATTCTTTATAAACACTTACTTATTTACTTTTCTTATTTAAAGTAATAAAAGTTATTATCCTTTATAGTAGATATTAATCTTATTAAAGATATAGATTTTATACTTAAAAATTCCTTAGTTTTTAGGTTTTATTTAATAAAGTAAACCTTAACCTTAGTCTTAAAGTCTTTATTTATATTATTAGACTTAAAATTGCAAAAGTAAGGCTTATTATTATTGTAAGGATAGGTCTTATTAGCTTAATCTATATAATAATTGTGTTTATTATAATTATTATAATCCTAATTATTCTAATTATTATAGTTATAATTATCTTAAGTGTTATAATAATTATAATTATTATAGTTCTTATAGTTCTATCTATCTTTACCTTTGTAAAAGTCTTAAGATTTATAATTATTATATAACTAAAAGTTCTAAGAATAGTTATTTTAGTTAAAAAGTTAGGAGTAAGTAAGTTCTTTAAAAGCCCTCTTTATTAAAGCTATTTTATTAATATGTTTATTAGCTTTTTATTTAAGGATTTTTTTTATTAATTTTTTAGTTTCTTTTTATATAATATTCCTTTTTAATAAGCTTTATAAAAGCTTAAAGTATAATTATATAGTTCTTATTAATATTAATTAACTAAATTAAGGCTAAATCTATATCCTAGATAAAATACTTAGCCTTTAAGTTATTATTTATATATTCTACCTAGATATATAAAGCTAGCTTTTTATTAATATAGGTTTAAAGTATAAGAAAGATCTTAATTATAAAAGAATATTTTAGATTATTACCTTTTTAAAAGATAATAGATTAATCTTTATAAAATCTCTAATTAAGTAATTCTTTCTAAAAATTAAGGTTATTTATAAGTAATTTTTTCTAAAATAATAGAAAAAAGGTAAACTATTAGTACTTATTAAACTCTAGATTAAAAAGAATATTCTAAACTATATTATTTAAAACTATATAAAAGCTATAAATTTTTATTATATAGTTTAATAAGTTAATATAGCTAATTATTCTTACAATATTTTTAAAAGTATTTAGAATAAATAACTTTAATATTAAATAAAGAGCTTTAATATATCTATTACTTTTTAAGCTAATAGATAATAATTATTAAAAATATTGCTTATATATAGTTTTAGCTTTAGCTATATATATAAGATAATCTTAAAAAATTAGCTTAAATATTAAGTTAATATTTCTCCTTATATAATTATTATAAAAAGTATAGAAAAACTATTATAAAAAGTGATAATTACTTTATACTTATATTTACCCTTATTTTAAGTTTTTACTTTAAGTAATTATTAATATTAAGGAATAAATATATTTAGTATACTTTATTAAGGTTTATTTAGAAAAGATCTTTAAGATTATATTACTAAGTTTTCTAATAAAATAGGTTAAAACTATTTATATTTAGGCTATTAAATTTAGTAATAAATAAGTTAAGGCTAACTTTTTAAGAATATACTATTAAACCTTATAATAAGTCTATATTAGTAGAAAAATAAGGATAAAAGTAACTAAGTATTAGATTTTAAAGGATATAAAGGGCTAGATATTTAGAAAATAATTATTATCTATTTTTTCTAAAATAACTATAATAAGAATAGTATTTTTTAGATAGTTTTTATAGCTATAATATTAAGTCTTAAGAATAGTATTATTAAGATATTTAGAAAGAAACTTAAGCTATAAGCTTAAGATAGGGTAATTAATAATATTTATATTTATATAATTAATTTTTAGTATTTATAAAGAATTTAGTAAAGAGTTAATAAGGGTAGTTAGAAAAAAGAGATTATATATTAGTTTATATTAAGTTATTTAATTAGTAAATAAATATTAAGTTTTTTAATAAATAAAGTTATTTAATAAAAAATTAAGGTAATTACTAATTAAGGTTTATAAAATAAAGCTTAAAAATTAAGGGGTTTATATTAAATACTAATTTATAAATAATGCTTAAAATAAGCTTTTATTAATAGTATTAAGATAAAAAGCTTAAAATTAATATCTTAGAATTATATTTAAACTTTATAACTTAAAAAATAAAAACTATTAATAGCTTAAAGTTATAATAATAAAGAGTTACTAAATTCTAAGTTATAAAAAAAGAAACTTAAACTATTTATTAAAAATAATTAAAGTTAGTTTTATTAATATATTATTAATTAAATAATTTAAGGTAAGTATCTTTAAATTAATTAAAAAGGCTTAAAATAAAGAAAAGAGTAAAAGAGGTTTGTATTAAAAAGGGGTTTAAATAATTAAGAAAGAAGCTAAAGAATTCTATTAAGGATTAGTTAATAGTTTAGTACTTATATTAAAAGTTATAATATATTATTTACTTAAAACTTTTAAAAATATCCTTAATAATAAGAACTATTCTTTAAAATTATATAGATATTCTTATTTATATTATCTTTTATTTATTATTTTATTTTTAAAAAAAGAGTAAGTATAAGTATTATAAAATAAAGGTTTTAATAATATAATAATAATAATATTAATAATAAAGTAGCTTAAAATCTATAAAAATTAATTAATAAAAAATATATAATTAATAAAACTATATAAAGAATATATCTTTTTAAAGTTTATTAATTAATATAATAAATATTTAAAAATTATTAGTTATTTAAACTTAAGTAAAGGATCTTATTAAGAAAAGAGTAATCTTAATAGTAAGATAATAAGATAAACTTATAGATTTATTAATAAATTATATAAATAATAATTAGTATAACTTATTTACTTATTTAAAAAATAAAACTTAAAAATTAAAGTAAAAAGCTTAAGATAGTTAATTTTAAGGCTTATATAATGTAATTAATAGTTATAAAAGTAAAGTTAAGTTTTATATATTTATATTTAAGTAATTAAAAACTTTACTTTATTAATTAAACTAAATAGTAAGAATAAGAAGTAAGATTATTTAAGTAATTATAAAGAGCTTAACTTAATCTTAATAAAAAATCTTTATTAATTTAATATATTAATTATAGTTAAGATAGTATAAAAAAAGTCTATAAAACTATACTATACTAAATATAAAATTATTACTATATAATATATTATATATTATAAAAAAGGAACTAAAAGATTAAAAAGCTTTAATACTAACTATCTAGGTAGTATAGACTAGGAAAAGTATATATTATAATCTTATATAAGAGAGAAGGAAGAAGCTAAGTGATAACTAGTGGGGAGGTGTCTATAGGCACCATGCCTGGTGGGCACGTGACAATGATTGTCAATGGGTTTCTTTACTCCCGCAATCGAGATACCGATCTAACATCTGTGAAACTAACTCAGCCACTCAATCCCTTTCGGCTCGAGCCTCATCCGAAACTAAAGATAGAAGAAACACCTGGCGGGGGGGCAGGAGAGAGAGAGAGGGGAGGGAACGGAAAATGCAACGTGAAGAAATAAACTATCGGCCGGCGCCCTCCTAATACACAAGGATGAGACGCTCGAACCCTCGGGATCCACGACTTGGTACATGTCACTCACTAACACCGTGCCATAATTACAACACGGAATTGCGAAACCTACACTGCCTACTAGTAGTAGTCGTAGAGGTACATACGCACAGCGCACGCGCGATTGACGTCTAGCATCGATTGATCCTCCTGGCTGTCGACAGCCTATCCGCAGGACTCAACAGTTTGAGTGTCTCTGAGAATGGAATTAACAATAGATACCCTGACATTTATTCGAAGAAGAAAAAGAACTTTGTACTCCCTCCCAATGCCGCTGGTAGGCTGACAAATGTTTCGTACTCGTATGATCTCCTCCGTGCTGCGACAGGGAGAGACCTTGCTCTCCTGCCGTACAGAGTATGAGTGGCAAGAACCCATCGCTGTAGGAGAGAAAGTGTAAGTTGCCAACTCGGACAGATGGATCAATTCCTGATCGAGGTATGATTCGGAAGATCAGGCATCATCGCTGGGAATAGAATGACACCCATGCTTATATCACCAGTCTGACTCGGGTCGAGATGACAAGCATACCCCAACTGACAGCCAATGCATCTGGTCCTTGAACACCGCACGGGCGACTGACTTCTTGTTCTGATCTGCAATCATCCTGATATTGAGTAACATCAGACGCGGCAAAGCAATTGGACAGACTTGGGCAACCCCCTTTGAGCGGATAGGGGGAAATGTTACCATGGCGAGTGCCTCATGCATGAGCAACCATGCTATTATTCATGCACCTTACCTACCTCTTATTGATTGACAAAATGCCGTCCGGCTCTTGAGTCGACGCTGCCACCACGGCACAGTTGATTCCCGAGTACAGTGTGTTGATGTGGTGTGTGTGGTGTGGTGTGATGTGATATGAACTTGGTGACTGCGGAGGGCCGATCACACCGGGTCAGGGTTCCCATCCTCGCCCCCCCCCCCCCCCCCCCCCTCCCCCCGCCGATCCGGCACCTGTCAAGCGAGGGGTGGTGTGTGCAATAGTGTATGACCAAGTTTTATAAGGTAGGATCAAGTACTTGTACTTGTACGCGCGAGGCGAAGTTGTGCTGCAACGCTGCTTGGCTGTGCTTCTCCGCCTCGCACCCTTTCTCCTTTCCTGTATCTGGACATTGGTCGGCTCAAGTACCGCCACAAATTCCTCGCGAGATTCAGCCAAAAGCGCGCGTAGAGAAAGGCATCAACACCATTCGGAAGAACGTGCAGGATCAGGCCATCGCAGTACTATCAATAACATATCATTGTTCCTTCTTATGTTGCTAGGGTATAGCTAGAGAATAATCCTACTTCAGCAACATGGCCCCAAGTCTAATCGACTGTTTGTTTCCTACGCTAAGAGAAGATCCCAACCATGCCTAGATACATGGATGCAAGGGAAGACACGAAATCGAAATGAGTGGAACAAAAGGGCTCATAGTACAAACACGAAACGCAAGATCATAAATCGCTTCGCATACGGGACCATTTGCTTTTTGTACTCTTCTTTTTTTTCAACGCAACAAGTCTTCATACAGCAAGACAGAACACATGTGCAGCCTAACTTTGAACAACCCTTATATTTGCTTCCTCTCCTGCGGAACCCGCTAGGAACGTCCTTCTGGTATCTTCTCCCTTTTGCTTCTCAGGCATCAACTTCATGTTGGATATACATTTCTTCGCTGTCTACATCGTTCAGCCAAAATCAAGGAATGGCTCTCCTCCGCCATCCATAGCCGTCGACATCCCGCCGTACATCTCTTCCATGCCCTTCCTTGCGGTCGGTTATATGCAAGCTTATATGCAAAATTTCGAAAAAAAAGATGATTGTAAAGGGAAAAGCAGGGTGCGTGAATAAGAGAAGGCTTCAATGAAGCGTTGATAAAGGAAGGTATCGTGTGACTTTGGTTTTGTACGGATCTCCGTAGGTGGGGGGAAGATTCGTGCTTCGTTGTAGAGACGCTGCTTCGAGCAGGGTCTGAGGCAGAAGACAAGCCATCGTACGGCAAGCATCTTAAACCTCTGCCTTCTTCTCGTCAACCGTCTTGACGCCGTTGCCAGAAGCAGGAGAAGAAGTCTTGGTGGCAGCCTTCTCAGCATCGCTCTCCGCGTTGGCGCTGTCGCCGTCACTCGAAGGAGACTGAGTGAAGTAGTGACCGAAGGTGCGGGTCTCCAGGTCCACGGCTGCAGGGGTCTTCTTGCTTTGGCGGCGGAAGTAGATTCGCTTAGCGAACTTCCAGGCCTCGATACCGGCAAAGAAAAGGACTGATTCGACAAAGACGATGCCCCACTCCCAGGTGATACCAGTGTGCTTGAAGACGACAGTGCTGAGCTCGGGAATGTACAAGATGGGGAACATTGTGACGATACCGCCAATGATGGACCAGAAAAGGAACTTGTTGCGCCAGACGTCGTGGAACCACTGAGTAAAGTACTTCTTGCTCTTAGGCTTCATGCGGAAGAAGGACCGACGCATGTGAACCATCTCCCAGGCAAGGAAGAGGGCGAACCAGGTGAGCGAAGCAAACGTAGTGGCGCGGGCACGGAAGACAACTTCACAGCCATCTTCGATGCTGTTGTTACAACCGGATCCAATGTCGGCGGTGCCCCTGCCCCAGCCGAAGAGAACCAGGGTGAATGAGGCAAGACACATGGCGGCGAGCCAAAGACCGTACACAAGCATGTCGCACATGAGCTCGGGGGTGAAGACACCTTGTTTCAGCTTATAGATGTCAGTAAATGCATTCATACATGTCCTGGATGTTGGGTGGGATGACTTACGTTCTGGGGAGGTCTGTGCATAATCTCAGCGACAGCAACCTCGAAACCAAGACCCATATCAGGGAAACCGGAGGTGATCATGATGATCCACATAATCTCGACAGGCGAGATGGGGAACACGGAAATGCCTTTGCTGTCCTTGAAAGCAAGACCAACGAGCAGGGTGATAGCCTGACCAATGTTCTCGGCGAGCACGTGGAGAACAAACTTCTGAATATTGTCAAACATGCGACGGCCCTCTTCGACAGCGTTGAGAATGGAAGCAAAGTTGTCATCAGTCAGAACGATATCGGACGCCTCCTTGGCGACATCGGAGCCGGCCTGACCCATAGCAATACCAACATCGGCACGCTTGAGCGAGGGAGAATCATTAACACCGTCACCAGTCATGGCAACGAAACACTTCCTGCGATGGAGAGCCTCGATCATGCGAACCTTGGTCTGAGGAGCACAACGAGCGATAACGAGAGGCAGCAGGGGTAGCTGGTCGATCTCGTCGTCAGTGAGCTTGTCGAAATCAACAGCAGCCATGACCATAGTCCGGGCAACATCGGCAGCAATTTCAGACATGCGGTTGGGCAGAATGCCGACCTCGAGGGCGATGGCACGAGCAGTCTCAGGGTGGTCACCGGTAAGCATGTGGACGCCAATACCAGCTTCGTGGCACATAGCCACGGAAGGGGCTGACTCGGGGCGGGGAGGGTCGTAGAGACCAATCAGACCGCGGAAGACGAGGTTCTCCTCAAATTCACCGCGCTCCAGCTCGGCCTCATTCTCCTTGACGTGGCGGAAGTCACATCTTGAAGCGAGAGCCAGAACACGAAGTCCGAGGGAGGCCATGGCCACCATGTTCTTGAGGACGTCTTCCTTGACTGATTCGGGGAAATCGATAATCTCGTCACCACAGGCGTAGCGGGGGCAAGAGCCCAGGATACGCTCGACAGCTCCTTTAGTGAAGACCCATTGCTTATCCTCCTTGCTGTCGTGGAAGATGACGGACATCTTCTTGACATCAGAGTCGAATGGGAATTCAGCAACCTGCTTCCACTGCGCATTGTCACCGGTGGAGAGACCAAGGCGGTTCCAGCCATAACGAGAGGCATAGACCTGAATGGCAATCTCGGTAGGGTCACCACGAGCGTGCCATTCGTTTTCGACCTGGGTAACAGAGGCCAAGTTGGCAAGAGAGGCGACATTAAGGTAGTCACGGAGAGTAGAGTCTGACTTGATGAGCTCAGCACCGTTGATGCTCTCACCATCAGCGTCCTTCTCTCCGAAATTGATGTTCCTGGGCTCCTCGGAGTTGACGTTCAGGTCACCCTCGGTGGGGTTGAAAGGCTCGTTGGTAGTACCAACCGAGTAGGTACCGCGGCCAGGAATCCAAGCCTTCTTGACAATCATCTTTCCCTGAGTGAGGGTACCTGTCTTGTCGGAGCAGATGTCTGATCAACGGTCAGTTTGCAGTTAAAGACAGGTGGGGGGGGGGGGGGGGGGGGGGGGGGGGGGGGGGGCGGTTGAGAATGACAACGACTTACTGCTGACACCACCAAGGGCCTCAAGAGCCTTGAGGTTACGGACAATGACATGGCGCTCTACCATGCGCTTAGTTCCAGCGGACATTGTAATGGTCAGGACGACAATCAAAGAGGCGGGAATCATAGAGACACCAGTGGCGACGGCGTAGATAACAACCTGCTGGTCCGAGCTGAAATCGTTGGCAGCCAACACAATAATAGCGCAGACAATGGCAGTTCCAAGAAGAAGCAGAGCGAGCTTGGCTAGCTTCTTTTGAAGAGGCGTACCGACATTGACGCCCAAGAAACGTCCGACGGCATCAGAAAAGGTAAGAGACCAAGCCTGAAGATGGCGACCAAAACTAGTAGTACCATCCTCACGACGCTTCGGCTCACGACGGCGGGAGCTCTTGCCTCGAAGGGCAGCAGCAATTTGACCAATTTCAGTGAAGAGACCGGTAGCAAATACAATACCTCGGGCACGACCCTTGGTGACAGTAGAGGAGCTGTAAGCAATGTTGAGACGGTCACCAGGGCCAGTCTCCTCGTCGAAGACAGTTGCAGTCTCCTTGCGAACTGGCAGAGATTCACCAGTGAGCAAGGCTTCGTTGGTCTCGAAGTTGACAGCCTCAATAAGACGGACATCGGCGGGGATAGTGTCGCCTGTCTTCAGCTCCACCAGGTCACCAGGAACGATCTCAGCGGTGACGACGGTGTCCTGATTACCATTGCGGACAGCTTGGGCAGTGGGTGAGGAGAGGGATCGCAGAGAGTCCATGGTCTTTGCAGCCTTGTATTCCTGGAAGAAACCGACGCTGATGTTGAGGGTGATGACACCACCCAACACGGCACCCTCGATCCAGGATTCAATACCGAAAGATGCAGCCATGGCCAGGATGAGCACCTGGTAAGAAAACTCATGTTAGCCATCTGCATTTAAAGTATGTATGTACTTTTATAAATTCGTAATGGGTGAGGAAAAACAAGAATGTAATTCCATATCGTTCGTGGCAGTCGGGGTTTTGGGTGGTTCTTTTTTTTTTTTTTGGCGTGTCTCTGTTTTTTTGGCTCCCTGGATCCTGGAATTAAGCTTGAAGATAAGGTTCTTTCGCAGGCGTTCCGAGGCCCGGCCAGGCTAGCAGAACCAGGGTAGCCCATATGCACCATCGAGCCAATTTGGGGTGGTTCGTGCAACAAATAAGTGGGGACATTGTTTGGCCCCAATTTTAAATTGGGAAACCCGAATCCAGAGAGCAAAACAAACCACCCATTGAGACCGGGTCACTGAGTCGCAAGTTGGTGCTGAAGAATCCGGCGGGTGGTCGCAGAACCCAGGATGCAAGTGTAAAAAAAAAAAAAAAATTTGAGAAGACAGCACTTACCATAGTCAGAGAGTTGGCAATTTGGCCGATGAAAATGCGAATGGGCTGGACACCCTCTGTTTCACCAAACTCATTGCGGCCATTCTCTTCGAGTCGCTTCTTGTGCTCCTCGTTGCTCAGACCGTTCTGTAGGTCAGCACCCAGCTCCCTAGCTACTTCCTCGTAGGTGAGGGCGTGAGCAGGTTTGGACATGGGCTTGTTGGATTGACCAGAGACGTGGTTGGCAACGCCCTCCTCAGAGGGGCCACCTGTTTTTTTAGCCATAGTTGCGAATTCGAAATGAAGGCGTCGCTACTAAGGCGGTGGTTTGGAGTTGGTGAGGAATTGGTGGATGGTGAGTGAATGGGTATCAGTGCTAAAACTCTGAGCTCCGGTGCTTCAGCGGCGGGGCTGGCGACGTAATGCGCATGCAACCAAGCAGCAACAAGCTTAACTCAGTTACCCAGAGGGCTGAGAAAGACGTAAAAGTGAAAAAGAAGGTCAAGGTCAACGACAGGACAACGCGCAACAGACCAGCAACGAACGCGGTTCAACGCACGCAACTACATAGGTCGTCGACGAGCCAGGCCAACACAATTCCTAATCCGATTTCGTTCACTGTCGATGGGGGGATCAGTCAGTCAAGGTAGACCAAGGACGTCCCACGTTGTCTCAGCGGTGATGGGACAACAACAAGGACCGACGACCTCAAGTTCAAACAATTGAGGGGAGATTTTCTTGAAGACCGATGACGACGATTGAGAGGAAGAAAGGAAAGGAAGAGAAAAAAAGAAGGAAGAAGGGAAGAAAAGAGACTTTGGTACTTGGAATGCAGCCGAATTTAAGTTGCCGTGCTCGGCTCAGTCTCGCATGGGACATGGGCATGGGGTTGGCGAATGGGACGAAAGCATGGGTGGATAGAGGCTTGACGGCGTGGGTGCGTTGCGTAGTGCGGGCTCGTGGTGCGTAAGAGTAGTAGTGCGTTCTAACTTCTGCGTAGCTCACCATGTGGAGTCTTGGCCTTGGGCCGGTGCTGGCAATGCACCTGGGGCACAACCGTTCTATCGCTAAAGTGCACCAAAGCCGTTCATTCCAACGCACTAATACCATCATGTCCTGCTTGCCATCACTAAACTTGGTCCGCGATCGCGTTGGTGGGGGCCCCAGAGAGCGCCGAGTAATCCAATCTCACTTCTCAGTTGTGCCATCACTGCACCCAGTTTGACTCCAGAGATTCTTGCTTCGAAATGTTTGGGCAAGATTTCGGGAAAGGAACCACACAATCCGAGTGATGCTTTCCGTGTCGTCACCACAGATGGTGGTCGACCAGTAGAGTATGACCCGAAAAACAATATTGGGAAGCTTGCCTTCCATCAGCAGAGGCTCAGTTGGGCCCCCATGCTCACTGGATGTACCTGTTGAAATAAGGTACTTTGGGAATCCTGCAATTCGAGCTAAAGTCACCGTGGTTGGCCAGGGACGCCCCTAAGCTAGTGTCCCAGCTCCCAAGCAGGCCCTAGCAGCCCCAAGCGGGCCCAAGTGGGCTCTGAATGGATCATCGGACCACTGAGACTTGCCGATGTTGGCGAACCCATGCATATCATAAAGACGCTACTGTATCTGGTTTCCGTAGATTGACACCATGTCTGCCATAGCCCACAACCGTGCAGCGTGCTGCACTGTGGTCGCAACTCTCCAGCATGCCCTCGAGCTTGGGCCGCACAGGGAGGGGTCAGAAAGTGCCTGTCAACTCTCCGCCATTTTGGGAATCGGAGGACACATGCTTCTGCTTCATGAGGTACTTGCTTCTGATTTCTCGGCAAATTCGAGCAACAGCGAGGGTGACACTAGTGAGGGTATTTGAAGAACGCCCAGGTCTCCCACAGCTTCGTCTATGAACCTGATGAGAAGGTGTCGGCAAAGGCTCAAGGCCCCATGTTATCGGATGATGAGGTAGCCCCAGAAGCATATGCCATGACCTCATAGCCAAGCTCGAGCAGCGCGAGGCAGATCCCTAACCCCAGCCAGCAGTCGTTCCGTCCAATACGAAGCCGACAATTTACCAACACCCCTTCCACGAGCCTCGACCGCGGCATGCTCGAGGTATAGTCCGACAGCATGAGCAGTCTTACTCCGTATAGGATTGTCGACAGCTGATAGCCTATAATGGTGACCGGAAGGTGGGAATGTATCTTCGTCTGTCACGGGGTACTAAGTCTGCAAAAATGCCGGCTCCCACCATCCTCCGTTGGGCTCGGTGAGGCGAAGACCCCTCATTATCGCACAGTAACTTGCCATGCCCACGGGTAGGGTAGAGACTGAAATGGCAGCGAGCATATGAGAACTGTATCGAAGTGTTTGCTATCACAGTAGACAGACCAAGACGGCACCCTGGAAGAATGAGTCCATGGACTTTTATCGGAAGGAGAAAGCAACAATGATTTCCTTGTCCGACACGAAGGAGATCAATCTATAACTAGTACTAGTCCAGTGTTCAAGCGACTGAGCTACCTACTAGGTAAGTACGTATGCGTGCATCATCCTGAGTAAGGTAGTAATGCCGTCTCCTACACCGGCGGAGTAATGCTATCTGGTTGAGCGGGGGCTCCTTCCAGTCTTATCGCGGCCAACTTCTGTAGTGAAGTCTGTACCTGCCTACAGACTCGGAGTAGAGCTAGGCAAGGTGCCAGCAGCAGATTGTTACACTGCTACTTGCCACTACTGCAAGGTGCTACCTTCCCGACCAAATCTGATTGGGCCACGAGCGCCCGGCTGGTCTGGTAAAGGCAAGAGCAATGAGAGTCGCGGGATCAGAAAGGGCAAAAGGTTCAGAGACGAGATGACTTCGCAGTTGAGTCTCCTTTGGTCAACAAGCATGCGGCGGTCGGCCATGAGTCTACCATGTCGCAGGTGGCATAACGGCGAATGACGCCCGGCGCGTGGTGTCTTACCACCTAAACACTATACACGCTGAGTCTTCCCGTGGGAGAAAGAAATACTAGACTAGTAAAGCACCTAGTCTGTATGATCCAGACAGGCGTTACTACTAGGCTAGTAGGTATGCACCTCAGCGGGAAGAGGCTCTGTTTCTCCCCGCGCTGTACAGGTACAAGGAACGGGGTATATTCACCCGTTGCCCACCAGCTTGCTTTGTCTAGGGGCTTCTCCTCGTGTACTCAATGGCTTCAGTTCAGTTTTTTCGTTTTCTTTGTGTCATTGTTTTGTACCTTGTACTAGCCCGGTGCAACCGCCGCCCGGTAAGGCCTTTCTTTCGAGATTCTAGCGCCTACTATCGAACTCAATCTGGCCTCTCATTACCCACACGCGAGTTATGGCAGGCACACATAACTGTGTTCGGATTTTCAAGAACGTCAACCCTTGATCATCGCTACACAACAAAGCCCACCCCCTTCATCTCACTGTCACTGCACGCTGGCAGCTTGACTGGCCATTGACGAACGCAGCTGTCATCGCCATCCGGGTCGTACGGACGTCTGAGCACTTCGACTTGCAGCATCATGGCGGGGTAAACGATTTTTAGCCCATCTGCCAAGACCTTAATGGTCTATCAAACACTTCGCTAGGTCGCAAGCAAAGCCACCTACCTACGACGACGAGTCTCGGGCAGCCTTGGCTGGCCCGAGTGTCTGATGCAGGATGGTGTGCTCGCCGGGGTTGGCCTACCAAGTGGCGAATGGAATAATTGCACTCAAAGTATTTGTACACTCAGTTGCGGCACCAGCTTCGTGACGATTACCTGGCTGGCAGATGTTAAGCTGCACGACGATTATCAGCAGGCCGTCGATCCTCGTGTTGCTGGATGTACATATGGCCTCTGACAGGCCACGGCTGACTGCTGCCACTCTTGGGACTAATGCATGGTTCTGACTTCAATAGCCGCCCCTTGGAGTTCTTCCGTGCCTCATTCGGAGTCATTGATAAGCAGACACTAGCTGCCCGCGTCGACCCGCCAGAGATGAGTCTGTGGAGCCCCCGCGCCTTCGAAGCGCCTTCGAAAGATTCGAAAAGTCAGCTGACCCCAACACTCGGGCGGCGCATGTGGGTTCTGCAACTGTCGGTGAGCGGGCCTCTGCACAGTAATAGGCTGAGCTCTGGGAAGGTCACGATCTGTTACAAACTTATCGGTAGGCAAAGTGGACCGAATGGCACCGTCTTCATGCGGCGCGGCCTTTTTTTTTCATCTTCTCTTCAGACGCTCGGAACGAGTATCTCGTCTCGCGACCTTACTTATTATCCTTAGCGTATAGTGTCTCACGCTGTCGAGCACTAGGACAAGGGTGTAACGGTAACGATTTGTTGAGAATCCGGTCCAAGGGTGAAGAGTGCTCGGCAATCACAATTGAAGGGGGGAAATCGCTTTGCCAAGCGTTGCAACAATAATGGATAAAATGCACATTGCCAAAGGCTCGAAGTTCCGACGCCCCCGCGCAGCTCAAGCAGGGTCATTGTGTTACGAGACATTGTGAAAAATCGTTCTTCAGGGCAGCTACAATTGCTTGCAGCAACGTTGTCGACCATCTCCTGAGATGCAAACTAGCAGTATCAGAAACGGGCGGCGCAAAGGTGACTCGCATCAGTTTCGTCCGACCAAGTATCATAAGAGAGTGCTTCTACATATACGAAGTTACGGAAGCAGAGCTCTTAACGTTCACCATCGGAGTGTTGATCGTTTAGTGATCTCCGGCCCTCCGCGGTTTGTCTTCGGATTGTGGCCCGCTGCCCGACTCCGGTCTCCATACTGCATCAACAGTTAGACCAGGTCGACTCACATCGCACCGTTCCGCAGTATACGATGGTCACCAAAGAGTACCGTGTTTCTATTCATCACATCTCACTGTGACTTATGCGAGCCAAGCCTGTTCTATGAAGATACCAAGACTGGGGCAGGGCAGAAACCCATCGAAAGTCTAGGAACGCCTGGATGCACATAGAGACCCTGAGAAGCACCGTCGCCAAGCATCAAGAAAACCTACCATGCCTACTGCCTACTCCGTAACGCAATGACCCAGAAATAAGAAAGAAGTACAAGTACCTGGAGGACAAAAGAATTGTACAAGTACATTCGGTGAGAGCGGTGGCCTTGGCAAAAGTCATTTCTGACTCGCAGACTGTATATTGAAGCCGCTTGTGAATGGATAGATGGACTCGAGATGACGACGCAATGGGCCGACCAACGGCAGTAGACGGTCGCTCTGCCGCGTTCCCTACGTCAGCCGGGAAGGACAATAAAAAGTCAAAAACAAGCTTACTCGCACGACGACGGGTTTGCCTCTGAATCCGTGCCGGGACTCCGTGGGCCATGGAGCACTGACCAAACACCAGACAGGAAACGTCGAGGCTTAGGTTTAGGAGGCTTGGCGTGGGCGCGTGGGTCTCGATAGGCTCTTGGCCTCTTGGCAGTGCATTCCCAGATTCCTTAGCGGGCTCGGCGTTGCTTCCTACAATTTTGGCCCAGGTATCGCAGGCAGCGAGACACATTCCCGGGCAGGGGCCCTTGGTGGGTGGGAACATACTCTTACTATGTACGGAATACATACCATGCCATACCATAACACAATACTGGTATAGTGAGGCGAGGCATGGTACAGAAAATACGAGTACGTGCTGGTGGGTGCGTGGTTTTTTTTTTGTCCGTTGGCAATTATGCATAATTCCGCCATGGTCGAGCACGACTGCATGGCAAGGGTGCCTTGAACTAATCCGATGATGGGCAGTGTCCAATTCTACGCGTATAAGGCTTGCCGTCAAACTTGCACAAAGTCAGCCGGTCACGAGCAAATTACGGAGTCTTAAGGATAGATAATGACTATCGCCCAACTACTATGTACTAATAACAATCGCCCAGCCGATGGCGGTACCTGAATGTCCTCGCTAAGGTAAGTTCCACCTCGGGCAACAGGAAAGGGACTGACGCTGCAGCCTCAACGATAAGCTTAATTTATTTCGCTCAGTTTTCCCTGACATAGCCCTTCTTATCTGGGCCGTACCCCAGTAATCGATCTGACATCGGTCCAGCGGCTCAACAGAATATGTAGGGTCATATTAGCTCGGCCGTGGATTGTGCGATCCGAGGTCACATACGAAGTACGAACACTGCAACGCACACAGAATCGCCTTCTCGTTGCCCACTCCGCATTCGCCTCGCGGGGCCAGTCATTAATAGCTAGGGCCCCCACAATCTCCCAAAGATGATCTCAAAAGGAGGGGACAAGATAGATGTCCATTCAATTCTCAAGCAGTCCTTTCCGTGCGCGAGGCTCATCCTTACTTGCCAGACTTGCACTGCCCGACGACCGCAGTTGATCGGCAACTCCGGGGTGGCCATTCGGTGATAAGATACGACCACGGGATTCAGATTTGAATCCGGCAGGGAAAGATTGACATAGTGTTCGCATTATGTAATAGGGCAGAAGCCGATGTACAATGCATGCATGCTCCCAAAGGGACGGTTGGCCAGCCAAGCAAGATGCTGGGTTCTAGTTGTAGTAGGGAGTACGCATTCTGCGATGCTATACTCCGTATGTACCCTTTGGCTGTGAATACATGGCTGCTGGCCCCAGTCTGGATGCTTGGCGGCAGCTGCGCTCGCCTTGAATGTGGGCGTGCTCGGGATGCGAGCACGAGCGCACAGAATTACCACCGTCTGTATTTGGTCGCAATGTGCGCTGCTCCGGATCAGCAAAAGATTTTTTATCCCAATGCTACGGGGATTTAGTCGCTCGAGACCGTTGCTGCGGTCGTTCTTACCTCCGCTGCCCGTGGAGATGGTGAGAACAGTCTGGCTCCTCTCTGGCTCCCCTCTGGCTCCCCTCTGCATCACATCGTGTGTGCGGGGGATCCCAACGACTGCTACCTGAATCAAGCCAAGTGGCGGGCGCGGACGTGGCCATGCTACCTTTACGCTGTCCAATGGCCGCTATTTGAATGCCAGAATTGATGTAGCCCGGGACAGCCTCCGCGATGCAATGCATTGAACATGCGCAATGAGCAACAATCAAGCTCGATTTAAGGAAGCAATCGACTCCCAAGACGGCAAACCCGGCACGCGTTGCAGGAGATGATGCATACCCATCACACTTACATGTGGAGCGCAGCAGCAAGTCTCTACGGTATTTACCCTTTGCAATGGAGGCAAATCATGTTGACGCTTGACTCACATGCTTTACATGGCCAACGACCGAATGGCCACCCAAAAAAAAAAAAAAAAAAAAAAAAAAAAAAAAAGGAGCATCATAGATGGTCGTGTTATTTATCGCCTTCTCTTTATCCCAAACCGGGGGGGAAACTGGTCCCCGTCCCGCCACTGTGACTACTATACTACTACTACTAGTAGGTTGCCTAGGGTAGCTATTCCGTTGGTATTAGTGAGGAGAAAGTCGTGGTGGTGTGTCCCCCATAGCCCTTGGGGGTATAGCCTCGAATCTGCATACCAATCAAGCCCGTAGCTGGGGAGACAGCTCGACCCTTCCATTCCGTGGAGAAGCAATAGTCTGGAGGGAGGTGACAGGCTGTCACGCGGCTATTTGAACTCTGTTTGGATCATGTTCTGCACCGTCCGGGGTGACGTTTCTATTATTTGATCGGTCCTCGCTTTCTCATTGATCTGCTTTTTCCTAATTTGCCATATCAATCATCACCTTTTCCATCCCATGGGGTTTTGGTTTCTGGTTTTTGGTTACGGCGACCGAGCGGATGCCCACAATCCGGCACGGATCATCGCAGCGCATCGGGTGACCGACCACCTCAACCCCGCCTCGGCGCGACAATCGGAACAGCACCAGAGGGTGTCTTGTCTACAGATACCTGTCTACCAAGGGTCAAGACGGGAATCGAACTACGAGAAGTAGACAGAGAGGAGAATTGTATCCGACCGACATGGAGAACTTGAGCATTGTACTCATCAGCATTTTCTGTGTCTTCTTCCTCCTGGGGCCATTGTAAGTGCCTTCGCGCCTTTCTCGCTGGGCTCGGGCAGCGTGGCTCTCTCCCTTACCCTGGAGTCATGCAATGGGAAAAGATACTGATGTTCGGGATGTGACTACAGAGCAGGCGCGATCAACACTCGTCGACGCGCGAGGGAGAACAACGCCGCCGAGCCTGATCCGAAGCAACTTGCACGTGCGAGACGAAAGCTCAGCACAGTTACCAACTGCTCCCTGCCTCAGCCGAGTAAGGCCGGAGACGACATCGAAGCTACCGCGGCGCAAATTGAGCTTGGTGAATGGTACGCTGCTCTTCGTCTTACTTCCCTTCGTAGCTTATACTCCGCCCCCCTCCACCCTTTTACGCGTATATCCTCTGCTCCGGCTTCTATGGGTGAGGAGGACATGTTAGTGTATGCCGTATTATCACGCGGCTCGCAGCGATTCGAGAACAGTATTATCGGACCCCCCCCCCCTCTCGGTTCCCATGTTACATGAAGCACGGGAGGGCGACAAAAGCCGAGATACCGATTGAGGAAGAGGGGGGGCAATACTTTGATTGTTCGGCGTCGAGGATGATTACACTGCTGATGTTTTTGAGCTGGCTGACTCGATTCCGAGTCGCTGTGAATTCTGAGCTTTCGTATCCGCGGCTAACATGTGTTGTGTGATGACAGTCCCATCTGCATTGGTCCCCTCGTTCCGGAACCAGCCCACATCGATGGCCGGAGCATCCGCGAGGCGCTTGACGAGCTGACAACACACTCTGCTGGTCGCCGAAGTAAGCAAGCGGCGCGGCGAATCTCCGCGTCGTTGAGCGAGACGTGGTCGAAGCAGATGATGGTGAAGAAGAATAAGAAAAAGACGCCGTGCCGAGGGAGCTGCTCCGAGGATAACGGCAAAGAAGAAAGGGGTGGAGTAGTGGGTACAGAAGAGATAGTAGCGGCACCGCCACTGTCGGACGAAGATGTCTTAACGCTGAACAAGTGCGGACACGCTTTCCATTCGCGATGTCTGGCGTCGTGGTTCCTCATGGAGCGGTATGACTGCCCGATCTGCAGGGTAGTATACTACGATGCTCCTCCGCCGCCGCCTCGCACGCAGGTTTTGAGCGCAGGGATACCGATATACGTTGGATCGAGAGGCCGAGTTATGGGGCTTGGCTGAGTATGCTCTCATTCTACTTGGATGCTTTCGAGTTTGTTCCCTCGTGTTCATGGTTTGAAGAACATGGCACATTGGCAGGAAACCATCGGTTGACCTTGCCAGCCCGAAGATGCCATGCTATCTCGAAGCTCCTCGATTTTACGGACCGTGGGCTGGGATTGATTACGATTTGATTACGCGATGATACCCTTTGAATTGATTTTACCATTTTAGCGTTCGACGCGGGAATTTCTCATACTTTTGTTGGACACGCTCTAATCCGTTGGTGTTGTCGTCGCTTTTTCCTTGTTTCTCTCTCTCTGTGTAGAATACAACTGAGGATTCCTGAATAATCATCAATACGAGTCTCTCTAACTTCGTGTGATTTTCGAGTACTATCTCAAATTCCTGCGCGGTGGGCAGACATACTCCCTATCGGTCGGATAATTGGCAAACCAATGCCGAGTGCGCAGGACAAAGCCGCGAGTCTTTCGACTTGACACCTTCTCCATCGTTAGATCACAATTTCAGAATTATTTCGCTCGGAGGACGTCGGTTGCTTGGAAGCATGGACCGAATAGAAGTTGCCGGTCCTCTATTTATCACATGTGTTTTATGTGAACACGAGGGTATTACTGCTAATCAGCCATCTCTCGAACTCTCCAAAGCCATATGGGATACTTCCGAGCTGGAACTTCGGACGAGATTGTCATACTCAGAAGTTCGGAGCTATAGTCCACTGGTGCTGGCCGATCTTCTGGCACTTGCTGATTCTTCCATGTACCGTACAGAACCCAGTACCGAGATGAATACCATTGCCAAGCTTTTGGCTGGCACCTCCAAGGCGGCTCGACTTTCAACTCAAACCTAAGTTTGTGTCACTCGTGAGTTTTCTGACGCTGTTGCAGCAGCCTAGTTGCTTATCCTTGGGTAGATGAGTCCTATCTAGAATGAGCCGGCAACGGGGCAATCGACGCGTTCCTACCAATCTTCGGGTGTTTCTGCCATTTTGGCAGTGCAGAATCACTCAGCCCCGAGCCATAATCGGCCCTTGACAGTCGCGAAGAATCTCTGCGTCATCTGGCAATGTTTGCCGCAGAGGTAGCTGGCGAAGCAAATGCTCCGGAATGCGAGGATTGCAGAGTGATGTCAGCGTTGTAGGTTGGCGTTGAACCGCACCCTGCCTCTATTAGCGCAGCGCCGGGTTAAAACACCGTGTCGTCAGTTTGTTTGCGATGCGGGACACGTGCTACTATGAGTTGTCTGATTTCCGGTCAATTGTATCGGAGAACAATTGAGCGCATTGGCAGCCGGAGTGTCAACCGCAAGACATGACTGGCTAAGGGATATCGGCAGCCTTGTTGGCGTCGGGTAATTCGACGGTCTATGCTCGGCGGGTGCCGGGTCATCGCGATGGCCGGGGGTGGTTCAAGGACCTTTCTCTCCTTCAATCTTCGATTGTGTGTGGAGGGTAGCCGAAACGCGCTGCACTATGGTGCATGAATATTTTTTGGCGGGTGGACGCGAAGCGACTTATCCCAGCATCAATTGTTGGATGCAGAGGATGCGGACATCGAGCGACAGCTTGCAATCGGTAGTTGAGCTGGGGCAATGCCGTGGGCCCTGTCCTTATATGATCCGAGTCAGAGGGATCTCATGGCCGTCATGTTGTTTTCGATGTCTGAGGTGGTTGTGGAGCCTGCGCTCTCCACAGCTTCTGTAGTTTTGAGTATATCATGTACTCGGTACTAGGCGGTGATCAATCATTTAAGATCTCATTGGGCACGTTGCTCAGACGATTATTGAATCTATGTGGTGCCTTAGGTACAACCTTACTGAGCTTACGTACTGACCTTACCTTACTTTGGCAACTGATCTTGTGTCCTGTAAAACCTTGCTTTGCTTCCGTCCTTGCTTCCCGTGTCTGTTGATATTGACAGATCAAGCAAGCACGACACTGAGTAGACTAAGTGAGGTACCTACCAAGCCTCCAGGTCTTGAGTCCACCATTCAAGTTGAAACTGCCATGCACCTGTCGTTCCTGCCACTGCACACCTCAAAAAATGCATGTACGAACCTACCTAGGTAGGTACCGTAGGCTTTGTTAAGCTTAGCTCCGCCTGCAGGTCCGCTGGGGCCCATCGCTAGGGCAAGGAAAACCCTGTGCTCCAGTGCTGTCATTGGCCGACTTCCTGCTTTGACACGGCGGCCGGCAAGGACCTAGAAGCCCCAGAACTCACTAAGACGTAGCCTAAGGTTCGTAGGGGGCGCCTGCCCGGACAGATCCACGATCGACGTCACACCTGATCGCACCCTGATGATGACTTCATCCATCGCGATTGCTGAATCGTGAGCCGCTCCCATGTTTTTCTTGTTGCGCAGGGAATTGTGGCTGGTCACCTGGGCCACCCGCCCTTATTCAGCCTGGACCTGTAATGCGTAATGCCTCTATAGCTCAGTAAAGCATCGCTGGAGACCTCGTACCTTATGCTGGGTAAGGTAATAGTAGCGGCCACCAATGTTAACAGGTACCTTATTCTTTTGCATGACGCGCTCATCCGTCATTCCTAGCCCTCCCTCCGGACCAAAGCTCCGAACATCTTTCACGAACACCACTCAAACTTGTAATCTACCGTCCCATGCTGCTCTGAAAGTGTTCGTATTGCGGCAACTCTCCCACACGAGCCCGGTCTCGTCACATTACCATATTCTGCCCTCAGTCTACCATGCTTCTTTATGGTAGCAATATTCACCCTGTTGTCTTGATCTTCCGCCGGCCGTTTTCAGCTCATATAGGCCTTCCCTCGCCGGGCTGCAGGTTCTCTTTGTATGCGCTTCCATAACGTCACACTTGTCGTCCGCCGAACTTCCAAATTTCCCGCCTCGATCTTGACCTCCAACCGCAAGGACTTCAGTACACGCCACGGTCACGTCGTGTCCATTATGCCGCCCAAACGGAAGCGCGCTACTGCGCAATCGCCAGCGCCCGTGTCCACAAACCCAAGGCGACGCAGCAGCAGGATTGTCGACAAAGAGGTTGCGCCGGACGACACTGACTCGCCTCAGGATGGACTAGGTATCATCACAGGAGGCGGAAAGAGGGCTCGACGGAAAGGAGGCGATGCACGAGATTCTAGGAAAGATGTGCAGCGGGCGATGGAGAGCCTTCAGGACATGGAGAACCAGCTACAGAGTGCCGTCAAACGCCAGCAGCTAGCCGTGGAAAATTCAGACCTTACATGCGAAGTCGATCCGGACCTAGATGGCGATACCACCATCCCAGCCAAACGCCCCGGCAAGAGCACCGTCATCAACGATCACAAGCGCGAAACCGCAGACGTTGAGATGGAGCAGGAACCTCTTGATGCAAAGGAGGCCGTGGTTGCCAAGCGCGACCTCGATCCCAGTACCATGGAGGATGATGGAATAGAAAGGGGCGCGCGACGAGAGCCGCCGGTTAATAGTGAGATGCTGCCTTTACCGTGGAAAGGTCGATTGGGTTATGTGAGAGACTCGATACTCCAAGAACGGCTCGGAGTTCCGGGTCGCTTGGGCCGACGATGCTTCCAAGGACCACTGCTAACCATCGTTTCTTATTGCAGGCCTGTCTCAACACCTATTTAAGAGCTTCGAACCCGCCGGTATTCTCATCTAGAACGTGCCGAATTGCCTCCATTCTGGAGCATCGCCATCCGCTGCAGAACCCCTCGGAACCCGAACATGCGACCAAGAATCGACCCGACAAGACTCAACCGGCTGATGAGGAGCGGGGACAAAAATACGTGCAAGAGCTCGGGCTTTCTAACGCGCGCGACATTGTCAAAATGATACGGTGGAACCATAGATTTGGCATCAAGTTCATGCGATTGAGTAGCGAAATGTTCCCGTTCGCCAGCCATCACGAGTACGGATACTCTCTGGCACCATTCGCAGCGGAGACGTTGGCGGAGGCTGGTAAGGTTGCTGGTGAGCTAGGACACCGATTGACAACCCATCCGGGGCAGTTCACCCAACTCGGAAGCCCAAGGAAGGAGGTGATTACAGCCGCCGTTCGTGATCTCGATTATCATGCCGAGATGCTCTCCCTACTGAAGCTCCCAGAGCAGTTGGACCGCGATGCCGTCATGATTCTTCACATGGGGGGTACGTATGGAGACAAGGAGGCGACATTAGACCGCTTCAGAGAGAATTATGCGAAGCTTTCGGAAGGCGTCAAGGCTCGACTAGTCTTGGAAAACGACGACGTTTCATGGAGCATGCATGATCTCCTCCCTATTTGCGAGGAGCTCAATATTCCCTTTGTGTTAGATTATCACCATCACAACATCGTCTTCGACAAGTCTATTCGCGAGGGTTCCCACGATGTCATTGCATTCTACGATCGCATACGCGCAACCTGGGCACGCAAGAGGATTACGCAAAAGATGCATTACAGCGAACAAACTGCAGCCGCCATCACACCCCGCGAGCGCCGCAAGCACTCTCCACGAGTGCGCACACTACCTCCATGTCCTCAGGACATGGATCTCATGATTGAGGCCAAGGATAAAGAGCAGGCTGTGTTTGAGCTGATGCGCACATTCAGATTGCCTGGATGGAATCTGTTTAGTGATATCGTGCCATATGAGCGAGACGACGAGTCAAAGAAGGCGGTCAAGAAGAAGAAGACTCCCAAGAAGAAGACCAAGGCGAAGAAGAACGGAACGGAAGATGTCAAGACGGAGCCAATCGAAGAGGATGACGACATTGAGGTGCCTGAGAAGATTGTCAGCGCCGATGACTTCGGTATGGGAGGTCCAAACGGACGCGTCTATTGGCCCGAGGGCATGGAAGAGTGGTTGAGGCCCAAGAAGAGGGAGGTCAAAAAGGGCAAGCCTAGTGAAGACCTAGCTACGTGAGGTTCCCGAGGGCTTTGAGCTTCTCATTGTAAGAGTATATCTTGTATTTTCTGGGTGGGAGTTTCTTGGTTCCTTTTCTTATGTAAAGTAGATTAATGCATAGTTGCTAGCTTGGGAAGATACACGAAGGATCTATAGAATTCAAATGATTTGTTCTCATGACAATATAATCAATCTGCAAAACAAATGTTGTCTACTCGATCGCTATGGGAGGAAACAACCTGAAGAAATTGGCTCTACTGTGCGCAACTTGAAACGCTCGAGCTAGCCGTACTGTGTACTTCTCGCGCTCGATTTTTACCGGCACTTTTCGTGCCTGATATGTATTCAAGCCGTGCCGATCTAAAAATATTTTGTCCTGGCTACTAACTTCGCGTGCTCCTGCCCTGTCCCACCAAACGTCACGACGGTCATATATAAGCTGCCGTGGTCAACTAAGTGAGAAATAAGACCCGGGGGCTTTCACTCGTATTCGAAAATATCTAATTTGCTACGATGGCCTCCTTCGACGCTCACACAGTGGCGTTCCTTGAATGGTTCAAGGCGCTGCCAGGAGCGACGTTCTCGGACTCTATCAAAATCGCAGACCTCCGCTCAAAGAATGCCGGTCGGGGAATCAGTAGGTTTCTGGGACTATTTTGAAGTTGCGATCCTTTGAGTCTTGGAATACTAGTTGTCTAATGGTATAAGCAGTCGCCACGGCGGACATTGAGCCCGAGACTACGCTGTTCACTATCCCGAGGCAGGGTATCATCAACACACAGACGTCAGAGCTTCCAGCCAAGCTCCCCTCTGTATTTGATCTGGACGCTGTTCCGGCGGAGGGAAACGAGGATGGGCCTCAGCAGGATAGTTGGAGCTGCCTGATCCTCGTCATGATCTATGAATTCCTTCGTGGGCAGGATTCGGCGTGGAAGCCGTACTTTGACGTTCTCCCCGAGTCCTTTGACACGCCCATGTTCTGGCAGGAGCAGGAGCTTGATGAGCTTCAAGCCAGTGCGGTGCGTAGGAAGGTGGGCAAGGAGGATGCTGAGGCCATGTTCCGCACCAACGTCTTGCCAGTGATTCGCAGTCACCCGGAGCTGTTCACCTCGAGTGAGAGCCTGAGCGATGAGAATCTGATCAGCCTGGCTCATCGAATGGGAAGCACTATCATGGCGTATGCCTTTGACTTGGAGAATGACGAGGACAAGGACGAGGACGAGTCTGACGGATGGGTTGAGGATCGGGATGGCAAGTCCATGATGGGGATGGTCCCTATGGCGGATATCCTGAACGCCGATGCCGAGTTCAATGCTCACATTAATCACGGGGATGACAACCTCACTGCCACGGCTCTGAGGCCGATCAAGGCTGGGGAGGAAATCCTCAACTATTACGGGCCGCATCCAAATTCAGAGCTCCTGAGAAGATATGGTTATGTGACGGACAGACATGCCCGGTACGATGTGGTCGAGATTCCATGGGCTACCGTTGAAAGCGCTCTGAAGGAGGAGCTTAGTCTAAGCGACGAGAAGATGAAGCAGGTCTATGAGCGAATCGACGAGGAAGACCTGGAAGATACGTTCGTGATGGAGCGTGACGCTGGTGAGCCCAACTCTGACGGCACATTCGCCGGCCCCGCGACCCTCGCCGAGATTTCCGGGGAGCTCCAGGATCAGCTCAAGGGCTTCCTGAAAGCGATCAAGAAGGCCGTCCCCGAAGCGATTCCCGAGAAGAGGAAGCGAGACGACGTGTCCAACACCGTTCTGGCCCGTGCGATTGCATCCCTACAGTCGCAATACGGCACATCCATGGCCGAGGATATGCGCACACTCGAGCGGAGTGACCTGACGGGACGCCAAAGAATGGCTGTCAAGGTCCGCCTGGGGGAGAAGAAGCTTCTTGACGAGGCCAGCACGCTGCTCCAGTCAAAGGCGAATCACGATAATAGCGAAGGTATCTCAGATAACAACAAGCGGATGAGAAATTCCGATTAATGAAGAAAAAAGAAGCTGCTTGATGAGGATAATAACCTTCTGACACTCGGTAACAACTTTTGCTAGTGGTCTTTGATCTACTCTGATAGAGTCAGGTCTTCTCCTATCTCGGGCAAATCGAAATTCAAGACCCTGGAAGAGAGTGAGTATTGACATTGAGAGGGAATCTCGACCCCAAGAAGCTTAGCCTGGGTCTAACCCAAAACTTGCACCACAATATCATGAACAGAGGGTCAGTATAGATGATGATGTTGAAGGGAGTAGTATTTAGTAGTACTGATAGGCTGTGACGTGTTAGGATTTACCTTGCCTTGCCGGTACTCATAACTGAGTACGCCTGAGTGCACAGCGTCTCAGGCGGTCCAACAGCGACGCTTAGCGATCGCCAGGAGGCCGGTTACTCACCCAACAGCCCAACTTCCCCTTAAGCGATCGCTGTTGCCGACCCTGGCACTCCCCCCGAATCCCGAGACTCCCTCCTGCCTGCCTACGACGTACATGTGCTCTTCGGAGTACTCGTACTCGTAAAGAGCATACAACGACCAACAAACATGAATCGGTACCGATAGTACCGTGTAGGGCCACTGCGACCCTACGGTGGTAGACGCAGCCGTCAACACTTGCTGGTTTCACGATGGGCTTTCGGGTGGCTACTATACTATGTGACTTTTCTGTGAACTTGCCGAGCATTCGAGCACTCACAGAACTAGAAGCATCGACCCCAACGCGTGGATTACAGTCAACTCCGAACAACGGTGACTTGCTCGTCAGACACTGAAGACCAGAGGAAGTCGGTCAAGACCGCCCGATCAGCAGACCCCGTTGGCGCCCGTTGGGAAGCACACAATATCACCTGTCCCGGACTTAGGCCATGAGGGGCCGACCAGACCCGAGGCGCTGCGAGCTGCATCACGATCACCAACATCCCTGCAAGGATGGCCTTGTGCTAACTGTACTCGCTCAAGCTGTACGTGGTACGGGTTATTAGGCGTTGGTGCTGTTAGTTGTTCGAGATCAGTCCACTAATGATTGCATACTTCCTTCACGTTGCCGGTGTTAACAACACACGCTTCAGCCCTCTAGTAAGCTGACCGTGGGCTGCTCCTAGCTTGGTCACAATCGAGTATAAAGACGGAGGCATTTCAGTCGCAATGTCCCTTCCACGGGCCTTTAGCACATTGCCCATTGCTCATTGAGAGACTTTTGTCGGGCCGGAACCTGATCATGTCGGGAACCCATTTCATTGCTCCTCCCACCCCCATCGACCCTCCTCACAGAGAGATGGACCCTATATGGTCTCAGAGTGGTATCCCTTGGACGGCAGGCCTCAAACAACATCTGAGCCCTGTCTAAAATGCCAATCCTATGGCCCTGCTCTCCAAGATACATCAGCTAGATCAGCTGAGCTAGCCTATGCGACGTCATGGGCGGGTCAAGACGCATGATATCGACCGGTGAAGGAAGTCTATCGAATGACAGGAAGAGAAAGCACTCGGACCCTCCTCCGTGAGTTGCGAGATTTTGCAGTCCCATTTCCCCCAGCCTTTTGGGCACCTGGAAACATGGTTGCCAAGGCCAGGCTTTGATGCCGTGGTATCATTGTGCATGAAGGTGTTGAGAGAGGCCGTTGCTCTGCGCTTCTCCGCTGGCTCTCTACGTTGCTTAGATGAAGTATGGCCAACGTCTCCGATTAGCGCACGTTGCAATGTTGAAGTATCGCCTTCATTTACAACCTCTTCAGCCTATCCTCAGCACTATGTCGGAAAGGAGTCCGCACCAACACTCTCCGACATTCTGCGCCATCATCTCACAATTCAAAGGATATACTTCTGAAGAGAGCCTTGCAGCACTATATGTACACCTTCAATCTTCTAAGAAGTCAAAGGGGGGTTATTCTTACATGTGCCTCCGTAGGTGCGGGGGAAGCAGTTTGTCAATCATCACCAGGCCGTAGATGACCACATTTGCGACGGCCGGTCATAAATGTAGAGGTCAGGACTCTGCCGCCTTTGTGGCAGTGATTGCGTCCGGCGGATTGCTTCCGTTGCGCCTACCATCTCACCTCGGTAGTGAGATGCCCAGGCTTCGTCAGACTTCGGCCAGATGGAGGCGGGAATCTTGCCTTTTTGGCTATGAGCATCCGCAGTCGGGATGGTGGGCTGTCTCGAAGACATCCAATGGCCGGCTCCGTTGTAACCGATGGTATGTACAATGTAACTCGCCCAAGATTCCCGGACGCATGTTCTTTACTGCGACATGGAAATATGCCGGATCCTCTTCGCTGAGCTGAACCCGCCAGCTCCCCGGTCGATGCAAGGTGATGTAGCGCCATCCGCTTTTGCAGTCGGGCTTTCGTTCGTGCAACCGGCTCCGAGGGACTTACTTGACAGAGCCTCTACATAGCGTTTTGAACGTTCTCGTTGAGAACTTGTTCTCGCACTTTGGTGGCTTCCTAGCCAGGAGCCATGTTCCACAGATAATACCAAGTTGTCCTTTTGATTCACCGGGGTGGAAAGCGTAACGTTCAAGTCACCAGCGAGGACAGTATTCCGCCGCTTACCCAAACACACCGGTTTCTTCTGAGGCCTCGATGGCATGGCGCCCTCCGGTCGCAGGAAGAAGCTCAAGGGAATGCTACTACTGCAAAGGCCGTGACTTCAAGCTACGGTGCGGCGCCTTAGGGCGATAGCGTCCGCCAACGCCAATTCACGCACCTTGAACGTGCCCATATAACAACATCATCATTCCGAGATGCCACGAGATAATAGTGTGAGAATAGTGTTTTCTGTTGCTAAGTCAACATGCTAAGTTACCTGTAGTCAAAGAGTCGGTCCAAGTCCCATAAAGGGTCATCGCGGCACGACAAGGCCTCGAGTCACCACAAAGGCCATGGTCCATCTGGCAGTGCACGAGCTCCTCTCTCCTTTATATTCGTTGTCAATGAGGTTTCCATCACCAACACCGAGGCAGACACGTGGGGGAACCCGCGGCCCCCAACGTCAGCTGTTGCTTACGAGAGTGAGACCCCCAGCAAGGTCATGAGGTACCGCGATGGTTTAGTTGAACTGGCAGGTGACTACTACGTTTGGAAGCGTGATGATGAAAATAGGGAGGGAGACATATGGTGCTATGACTCGGACGACAAGGAATGGTTTACGACGGAAACATACAGAACCGCCACCGTTTTCTCCTGCCATCCCTTGATGCCGTTCGCCATGGTTCAAGAGGATGCCATGTTCACCGACACCGTCACACGAGACGCGGGCTATGATATGAGTTCCAAAACCTGGCAGCCTTTGCTCTTCTACTTTCCTCGCGGCGACAATAACCGCGTGTCAGGTGTATCTCAAGCCATGTCCGAGTGCGAATTGACCGCTGAGTATCCCGGCGGTGGCTTAGTGCCTTATGTAGCCGGCAGCAACCCAAGCTGGATGCCCAGCCTGGTACCCAAGACGTACAAGAGCGCGACCGGATCCCAGCCGTCGCGCGGCCTAGGAGGAGAGCTCACGATTCTCCTCGCACTCATGACGTTCTCGGCACGGCGGTCACCGGGGAGGAGTAGAGCCGAAGGCGTCTTCCTGGAACCCAATGCGAAGTGGAAAAGGAACAGGTGGCACCACAACAGGGATCCCGAAGGATGTGCGTTTTCCTTTTTCTCTTATTCTAAAACAAAGTTGTTTATTTGTCCGCATACAACAGCTTTCACCTTTTCATGCGTCTTGTGTTTGATGCTTACAACGATGGCGTAGATACCAAGTCCACGTTGGACTTTCCTCAGGGGCTGATCATCACCGTTGCGCTGGATCCTTCCAACACTCAGGGGTCGACGGACGAGGCTCTAAGAGCTTTTGAATTTGACGAGGTGCCTATAAAAGAATCTTCGGGCCACTGAGCAGAAGATAAGTTGTTTTGCAGATGTGTGATGTGAGTGAGTATGACATGTGTGCCTAACATTGGTACTGTCTGGGGCTTGATGTTGGTGCCATAAACAAGCGATTGGTGATTGCAGGTGCTTTTCAAGAGATGTTCGATTATGGTGATTACAGAAAGTCTCTCTTCCAGAACGACTTCCTTTGGAGACAAACTTGATTTGACAAATATATTCACGGCTTTGCTCTAGATTTGTTTCGTCCTTGCCCGGCCCTTCGCTTACGTCCGAGCCCGACAACGGGTCATCACCTCCCCCTCGCTTTACCTCATCCCACCTCTCTCTTTTTCCAGTACTTCCGTAGTAATATTGTCTCCAAGACTTTGCTTGCTCAAATCGAAAGGGGGGCCGTCCCCCAGCATCCCGTGAACAACTCTCCAGAGAGCGTACGAGCTTCTATCTTGTGGTTGCCTGGTGGCTGAGTACTTCTCAAATTCCGTTGCCGGAACAAGTAGATGGCCCTTCTGAAAGGCAGTGTGGTGATTGTCATAGTGGCGGGATTCCGTCCTCAGACAGCGTCTGGTAGGCGGACGGCAATGTCGCCGGATTGTGTGATATAGCGCACCCACGGGAGAGATGGATATTGTAGCTGTACATTGTATCAGTAATTGTGTGGTGGTAAAATGGGAGGACTAAGAAAGGAGGGAAAGGGGGTAAACGACATACCTTGGGCTCTGTGATCTTGAGGTATCGCACCTGGATACCACTGGTTGTGAAGTAGGGGATCTCAAACTTGACCTGGATGGGACGCTTGCCAGCCTTGCCGCCGCCGAGACCACCCATGCTACCACCAAAACCTCCGGTCATGCCACCACCGGTCTCATCGTCACCACGCACACTTGGCAGACCAAGCTCCGCGCGCATGAGGAACTCCTTTGTGCCGCCGAACTGCTTGATTTTCCAGACGATGGCGCTCTGTTCGGGGGCGTAGTGTACGGAGCCGATATTTGTGCGGAAGCGGGGCGAATCGGCGTCTTCGGGGACGGGAACGATGATTTCGACATTGTTGGCGGTACTGCGGCGCTTGAATTGGGCCTTGGCCTTGAGCATGTACTCCACACGGGAGCCAGAGTGGGACTCGACAACGCATTCGACCCAGATCAGAGGCTTGACCTGGGTGTTGAGGCGGTAGGACATGAGCTCGAACTCGCCGTCTGGAGGAATGAAGGAGATGGTGCGGTCGTTTTCGAATCGTGATAGACGGACACACTGGTGGAACTTTACGTCTTCCATCTCAATGGCTTTACCGCGGGTGGTACGGCCCGTGGTTTCGAACATGGCCTTGTCGTTGAGGCCGAGGCGCAGCTCGGGCATACCACTGAGGTAGCACTTCATCTTGATGGCGCCAAGAATCTCGGATCGGAGGACGTTGCCGTTGGCGGAGACGAGGAGGTTGAGGCTCTCGACGACGTCGAGGAAGACCTCGTTCTTGCGGTAGCGGATGCCCTCCGAGCGCCAGGACACGGCGTTGGTGACGGCGATGGGCGGGCGCGCCTGGATTTCGAGCTTGTGCGACTCCTGGGTGATATACTCCTGTAGGATCTTGGACTCGGTGGTCTGCGGGTAGCCAAAGTCCATCATCTCGTCGAGGAGCTCGTAAATGATGACAAAGTTGTCGCGGATGGACTCCTCCTCGAGGACTTTGAAGTATTCTGTAAAGACCTCGACGGTCTTGTGCAGGAAGAGGAGGATCTCGGCGGCGTTGGTATTGCGTTTGGTGAGGGCGAGGACGTAGAGGTTGTTATGGCGAATGTAGAGGTACTAAGCGTTATGGATCAGCCTCGAGTTTAGCTGTGGTCCAAACAGAAGAACATACGTTGATGCCCTCATGTGAGAAACATGGTGGAACAGCAGAGGACTCCTCCTCAGCATCTGATAGTAGGACGGGGAACTGCTCTACAGCAGACATGGGGATATCTCCCCTATAGTTGCGGGCAAGGAGGGTCTGCAGTTCATCGGCAATTAGCCCCCAAAATCCAACAGTCAACAAGTCCCAGATGGGACAGCCAAGAGGAAGTTTACCTTGCCCTTGAGGTCGAGGAAGAAGAGCGCGGAAGCCATGATTTATGACAGAACTGGCGAGGGGATCGCGGGGCAGCGAGACGGATGATGAAGGAGCGGAGGAATGGCGCGGCGGCCAGGAAAAGTACGGGCGCTGCGAATGAGGTCGTTACATGCAATGGGGTCGTCGTGTGATAAGCGTCTTCCGTTTGATATGGGGCTCAATGGAGGAGCATATCGTCCAGGTGTGGTCGTGATCGTGGAGCTGGAGCTGGAGTCTATCGTGGCATCTTTTTCCGCTGTCGTCGCCGGTGTCGTCTCACAACAGAACGCAGCTCTCCCGGACGCTATTACAGCGCCTGCCCAGCCAGGAGGTGGTGGCCTAACAAGCCTAAACGGGTGCCTGCGGTCGGCAAATCATCGGCCTCGTACGTCTCCCCACATTACGGGACAACTCACTGGCAGGCTTGAAGGCATGATCCACGTGACCCCTATCCACCGAACCAAAGCTATCACAAAAAATTCACTGGTGGAAACTTGATTGCGATTTTCTCTCTTCCTTACAACGCGCCCTCTAGACAGTGCGGCCCATCGCTCAGCCAGCGACCGGGGGTGGCATTCTGTCACTTTCCCAGACTGCAGGCTCGTGGTTGAGGCCGCGATTTCGAGGCGCGGAGAGGGATGATTTCTTTTTATCAGTGGTTCCATAAGAGCTGCCCGGGTACGGTCGTCGCGAGACTTCCAATATTTACTGTGGCCTGGGCGGCGTCAGAGGAGCCGGACATTTCAGTGACGCATTGACGGTTACGTCACGTACTTCTTCAATTTCTGCCTACAGTTCAAAGCTTTCGTAAGGGGCTGGCCTTATAGTAAAGGTTGCAGAGGTTCTTCGTGCGGTTCCCAGGAGGCTTGTTGGAATGAGTGAGCGGGCATGAGCTACCCTACACCTGACTCATGGTTTCCTCCAACCACACACTTTTGCTCCCATATTTTCTAGCTTGATCGCTCAAATGAGTTATCTTTGGTGAAAATCGCATAGAGTTGGGAATGAACCATGTTTAAATTTCAATGTTGATGTTGCTGGCCGCCCAAGATGGAGGGTCAGACACACTTGGTTTTTTAAACATGAATCCAAATATGAGATGGTTGTCTACATCCACGCATCTCTGTCGTGTAGCCAGAAGCTACTTCACTGTTGTAAGACAAAGCCACAGAAATTGAAAACGCAAAGACTACCAGTACGCTAGCTTAGTTGGATGCTAGCCTAGTTGGATGACAGCCTGCAGGTTGCGCTATGGCACTTTGTCAATTGCTCTTAGCTACGACAGTAATAGCAAAGGAAGATTTCCTGGACTGAACTTAATTGGTATATACGTTGATGTAAGTCCAACCACCAGTACATGTGCTAGTGGCAACGACAGACTCGAGGGGGTGGGAGGAATAGAAGAAAGAAAGTGCATTCGCGAAGCCGAGCCGATTGCCGGCTGGGCTTTGAACAGTTGAGGTTGTCTTTGACCTGGCTTGACGGGTGGTGCTAAGAAACGCATTTTCAACTGCCTATTTTGTACGCTGTCACGGCGCTGCAGGTGGGTGTAAACGAGACTAAGAGTACGTGGTCCTACTTGTCACACATACTAGGCTACTGTCACTACTACTGAGATAAACGAGAGATTGACCCCGCTTGCCCTGACGGAACCCTTTCAGAAGCGTCATGCAGCAGATGCCCAGGAAGTCAGAGATGGGGTGGCCAATAAGTTCAGCCTGGCGACATGTGATTGCATCAAGGATCAGTGAAGTCCCAGAATGCAACTTAATTTATTGGCATTTGATGCTGGACTTGATCTGACACGTGCAATGATCAAGTCTTCAGATTGAATGAGGCAAGCAGCGCGGCTCGTCGCATGGCGCGTGCTGGTGTTTGAAACCGATGGGTCCCGTACCGGGAGGTCGCGAATGATTTTTTATTCTCACGTGTCGAGGCGGGCTACTTGTAATACGGAGTACGCTGCGCGCAGAGCACGGAGTACGCGACGGGGAAGATTGTGAAAAAGATGCCGTGACACATCGAACTTGGGCCTAGGAATGGACGATTGAGACAAAAGACATAGAACCTGCACGCAAATGCATCTTAAGATAGAGCTCGGTTGGCTGATGGGGTGGGAACTTGTCGAGGCGAGGCGCGAGCGGGTGAGGGCCGCGGTGATGTATGTTGTGGGTCGGTTTTCACATGCTCCAGTCGGAGCTGAGGTTTACGTTCAGCCCAACTGAACTTGAAGTCACGGTCGCTGTCATCAACGGTGACGGCCCACATGCATGTGCAACCATCATATCACTGGCAGTGAGCGCCGTCCCCGGGCGCGTTCAGTGGGCAGGCCCAGCGGATGGTGCAATGGCTCAGTGACCTTCCAGCGGGGCCTTCAACCCGAATATTTCCTGAATTTCAGTGTACCTAGTATTAGGTACCTTATCTTGATGGGTACTATTAACAGCAAATTTGGCACTCAAGTTGGTCTGTCCCCTTTCGAGAGGACCCGCCTACTAATGCTACGAGCGTCCGTAGAAAACAGCAGCTTGGCAAAGAGCTTTGCTTGATCCGGAACATGAGCATCCCCAGCGGATACCCGAAGAGATGGTAGAGGGATCAACGCTAGGCTCATGATGGCAGACCCTGCAGCGGCTACAGCGCCTCACGGGCCTCTTGCCGGCTTTCCTTCTGCCAGTCCCAGTTGGCAGCAGGTCCCCTGCCAGGTCATGAGGTATGCCATTCCTTCGCGCGATCGTGTCCGATAAGTCCTTTCCGTAAATTAGTCAATTGGTGATGATTGATCACTGAAGCATTCGAGGAAAAATTCATAGGTACGGTCAGAGAATCGTACAAGAGTTAATAATTTCAACGCCAACTAGCTTAGCCATTGAGCGGAGAGTAGGTACGCTACATGCGCTACACACGCCCACGTGCGACACTCAGAACTCGCTACGGGAGACTTCCGGGGGCGCCAACATCACAAGCCGCCGCTGACTGGCCTGCGTGTACAGCGTGCGCTTTAGCCCAGCCTTCCTGAGCCCGAGCCTGCAGTAATTGAGGTGTCGTAATTCAGGTACTCGCAACAAGCAGTAGCAAGCCCCCCCCTCCAACAACTGTGGACGCTGGGCCACAAACCACCTAGCGCATCACTTGCGTCGCCCTGCCATAATACCCTCTCCTCCACCACTCTCAATCATCTTGTCTCGGCATCCCATGTCTGCACCGCATTGATCGCTCCCGCCCTCGCCCGGACCACATAGCTTAGGATCGAACAATCCTTTTTCCCTTTTATTTCTGACACCGCCTATCCCTGCTCTGACCCTCAATTTGTCTTGTGGCCGGTGCTCACTGCTCTCGCAATTATTGCCCACCCCCACCGTGCTGTGTTATCGCCGAGCTCGCCGATCTAGGTAGTTTTTGCAGTGGTGGCCAGTAAATCGCCTGGGGCAGAATCACATGCTCGCCCGACCACCCACCGCCGCCTCGCTCATCAATCGCCCACGTCGGCCTCAACCACGGCTCCTCAACACCACAGTCCGCCGGTCCTGACCCGACAAAGCCTCCATTGCCAGGACACGAGCCACGGGCATCGTTTGTTCACGGCATGCCACCCGCGGCCGACCAGGGTGGCTCTCCACCTGCTTATACGAGCACCGCGACCTCGAATTCACCTGCGACTGCGCAGCCTTCTTCAAAATCCCCTTCGCCCACGGCGCCTCTTCCTCCGCTCTCTCCCAACGACAATATCACCAGCAACAGCACCAGCACCAACGACGATGGTCATGACCGAGTCCTCCCGCCGCTGAGCAGTCTAACAGGTGGTCAAGCGCTGCCTATCCGAAGCGACATGGCGCACGTAGCCACCCAGCCGCCGGCCTGGCCTGGCCTGAACTCCATGTCGATGCCCGCCAATCTACCCATCCCGCCTCCACGATTATTTCAGAAGATGGACAGCCCTAGTGTGATGGAACTGGATACCGGCAGAGACAGCGTTGTGAGCACTACATCATCTGACGGCCGCACCGAAGGACGCGCTCAGAGCGTAAACCTCGATGATCCCGATGTCCGGCTGGCAGCAGAGGCTCTCGGTGATCTTAGAGCAGGTGAGAATTCCTTCCGGTTGGCAGAACATATATACACATATGTATCTCCCACAGAGCTCCCACTAATATCCGAACCTACAGACTTCGTCTCCTCACCTCCTAACCATAACACTGTCATCCCCCTCAGCCCACCCTCACAGGCTACCCAACTAGGGGAACCTTCCTCGTCACGCAACCCCGAACCTCTCTTTGCTCTTTTGACCACGTCGCATCCTCTACTGGCGACTACCATCGAGAACGCCTCATCGGCTTATGGTGGGGCTAAGAACTTCTCGCCTCGATTCAAGTCGGGAGCCGAGTACGTCGAGGGATACCTGACACCCATTGCCAACACTGTCGGCTCCGTGGGCAGGGTCACTGGCGTTGAAGGGGGTGTACGCTGGTTTCTAGGTGCCGGTCGCAGGCAACGATCGGACACTGAGCCTGGGGGCAGCTCCAAGAAGCGACGGAAGGTTGAGCCTTCCAACGCGGAGCCGATCAGCAAAAAGCGCCTGGAAGCACAGGATCTGGCCGCACTGACACAGCTGGCGCCCGAGGCAGGCAATCTGGAAGACTCATATCCTTCGACTCCAAAGGGGATTAGGAGACTGTCCATGGCCAGCACTGTCGAGACTTTACCAGCCTACGACGATATGCGATCACCCGCCTACACTGAGACCATGGACACACAAACCGCATCGGCGCACCAGCCAAATTCCCCTTGGCAGTCGCGCCTTATCATGTCGACCTCGGGCCTCAGCGTTGCAATGAGCGACGAGAGCCTGCGCAGCCTCAAGTACTGCCTCACGTGGCTGCGATGGAGCAACGACCACATTGGCGGGGTCATTACCACCCTGAAGACTACGCTCGAACAGTACGAGCAGCCTGAGGAGGAGAAGCTGGCCGCGCAGCTGATGATTGCTGAGAGCGGGGAGACTAGCACCGATGTTTCTACGAACGACAAGGCCGTTGCTACCACCTCCGCCCATGCCGATGAGCCTTCGCGGGATGAGCTTCTCTCGCGGATCAACATGCTCAAGGGCGATGTTCTCAAGTCCCTTCAGGACTCTATCAACATGGTCTCCCGCTATGCAGGTGGAGCTCTGCCCGAGAATGCCAGGGTGCTGGTGCGCCGCCATCTGACGAGTCTGCCGCAGCGCTTCCGCCTGGCTACCATGTCTGAAGGCGAACCACCACCCGCGGGAGCCGAGGGTGACGCTGCCGTACGCAAGAGCGCGGAGAAGGTGCTGGTACTGGCCAAGGAGGGTTTGGACATGGTGTCCCAGGTCAGCGGCATCGTTGACGGCACCATTGTCAGCGCCGAGGAGTGGTGTGAGCGCATGGGAAAGAAGAGGCGGGACAGCAGGACGACTGCCACCCCTCCCATGCTGCCCCAGGTTGAGCCCGAGGTGGCTGCTGCTTCTCCCACTGCCGAAGGAAACCGGGATGTCAAGATGGGCTAAGAGGATTCGAAGAGTTAAGCGGATCGAGTATCCAAGCCAAAAGGGCAACGCCAAATCGATATCGCCACAAGACGAAACAGATCTCAAAAGTCCCTAAGCGGACGTGAATATCCATGAGTCGACGTCAGTCTCACTGATACAAAAGGGCTTTTGCTGGCCGACTTGATTGGATTGGTGCTGCGGGCAGACGAGCGAGTGCGCCGAGCAAACATGGTCTTAGACATTGATGCTAAAAGTTCGGCCTGGGCATGCAGGTACACCTTTTCTTTTCTCGTTGAACAAAATTCGAAGCTCTGGGGAGATGAGCTGAGCTGAGCTGGCGCCCAACGGGTCATTGGGTTGCATGGTGGAGAGGGAGCCCACGGGGATCGTGGGCGTTGCCATTCATTGTCCTTCTGGATATATACTTTACTTTTCCTTTACCTTGTTACTGTTTGCTGGACTTGAGCGCTTGATTCTCTGGGGGTATCTTGGGCTGGTTATTGGGGTTCGTCCTGGGGAAAAGGAAGACCAGGACGTCGAGACGCGGCGTTATAGGTGTGTATACTGTTACTGGCGTGTTTGAATCTATCTTTTATGCCGATTGAACTCGATTAAACTGTTTTGGTCCCTCTGCTTTGAGACTTGTGACTGCTTGGTTCGGACTGATTTCCTGCACGTATCCAGCTCTCTTGGGGTCATTTCACTGTATCATCCGTCTGAGAATCAGTAGTTTTGGAATCAAAGTTTCTTGTTCCGCAGAGTAAGGCACCTCCCGACAAGTTGTCGCTTGTGACCAATTCTCAGTACTAGAGAAGATTTGTGAGATTGATAAGATTAGGAGGAGGTAAAGCGCGTTGATTGGACGTTTTTACTTGGTACTGCGGTCACTATGATTTACTACTAGTAGTAATTAGGTACTAATTACTAGTAAAACTACCAACTTGTGAAAGACCCTCTTAATAGAATTAGGAGCAAACCCGTGATTGGTCGGTTTGAGAGCAACGCTTTCCTACGAGACAATTTCCATGTAACAAACACTCTTAGTAGAACCGAAATCTTTTAAACTTCTCGCTCACTCCCGGCCACTCAGTCTCAACCTCGAATCCAGACCGGGAAATTTTTATATCAATGGGTACCCGGTGAATGTAGGGGCCATGGACAATCCGGTGGCCGCCAATATCCTAGGCACGGCCGGGGCGGTTTGCTGGTCTATTCAAGTAGGCGTTTCCTCATCTCATCCGACCTATCGGCCTTCAATGCAATTATTTGTGATTTTTCTTCCCCCAAGTAACTCATACTAACCTGATGATAGCTTCTGCCTCAGATTGTCAAAAATTATCGCCTGCATAGCACCGAGGGTTTGCACCCGCTCATGTACTCCTCATGGGCCGTTGCCGGTATCCCCCTGGGCGTCTACAACCTCGTCCAGAACCTCAATGTCGCCCTGCAGGTCCAGCCGCACATCCTCATCCTGCTGAGCCTCATCACATGGGGCCAATGCAAGTACTACGGCCCGGAGAAATGGCGTCCGGCGCGCATCCTTTTCGCGGGGCTGGCCATGGGTGTCCTCATCGGGGGCGTCGAGGCCGGCTTGTACTTTGCCCTCCGGTCGGGCCGCCGCAGGGGCGTGGACTGGCCCATGACGCTCATGGCTGTCTTGGCGGCCGTGCTACTCGCCGTGGGCGTCCTGCGGTACTACTGGGAGATTTGGAAGTCGCGCTCCGTCCGGGGCATCTCCTTCATGTTTGTGCTCATTGACGCCGGCGGGGACTTGGTGTCCATCCTGGCGCTGCTGTTTGCGCCGCGGGTCGACGTTGTGGGCATGGTCATCTACTCGGTGGAGCTGGTGCTGTGGATCGGGATAGGATTGCTGGGGCTTCATTATAGGTTCCGTATCTGGGTGCTTGGGAAGCTTGGGCGGCGGCCCAAGTCACCATCTACTTCTTCGCCTGAGGAGGCGGTTTCCGCAGATCGAGATGTAGAGGAGGCTCCGAGCATAGGGGATAGAGTGGGTTGATAAGGATCTCATATTTGATATACAGTATATACAGACTTCTACGACCCGTACAAAATGCTGTCTCGATTGATGCCTTCTTCACAAGTTGATATAACATTCAACATTTAATAAAAACGCTCGAAGCCGCCAACGCCATCCGAACCCTCATAGAATACAGACCCAGATTATGCATGAACATCGTATTCCTCATTTTTTTTTCTTTTTCCTTCACCAGCTTCACCCCGCCAATCTTACAGAATCCCGTCCAACCGGTAAAACGAGGCCGGATCGTCATCCGCCGCCATGGCCGGCTTCTCATCCATGATGCCCCCAAACGCCACGAGGAACTGCAGCATCCACCGGTCCAGCACGAAGCTCGACGACATGTTGACGCGGCACGTCTCGTGGAAGGCGCGCAGGCGGCCCATGATGCGGTCCAGGGCGGGCCAGTAGGGCCTGAGCAAGAGCAAGATCTCAAAGTTCTTCTCCAGTCGAGCCCTGGCGTCGGCAATCTGGGTCTCGTCGTCGGAGAAGAGCAGGGTGTGGATCTGGACCGTGGACGCAATGACGAGGACGTGGGCGACCATGTGGTAGCGCACGTCGGAGCCCGGGGTGAAGAAGGCGCGGTATATCATGTCGCACAGCTGGGCCGAGTGGTGCTTGCAGCGGTCCGAGTAGACGCGGGCGGGCGAGCCGGCGGGGACGCCGTTGCCGACGTGGAGGAACTGGTAGTAGAGGAGCTGGCCGAAGTGGTAGTAGCCCAGGTAGATGGCGGCGTAGGCGCGGCCCAGACCGCGGACGTGGAACCAGTGGAAGTTGTCGGGCGTGTCGCGAACGTCGCGGGGCGCCTCGCTGAGCCAGCCGTCCATGCGGTGGACGAGGGTCTGGATGCCGTTCTCGACATCCACGGGGGTCAGCGTGTGCGTGGCGCACTGCTTGTTGAAGTCGTTGACTTCGAGGAGGATGCGGTTGAGCTGGACCATCTGCGCAATGATGGGTGAGCGGCGTTCGAAGATGGGCTGTTCGGGGCTCGGGGCACCAGAGGGGGGCAAGGACGTGGGGGAGGTGATGGACGAGGTGGGTGGTCGCTGGAGGTGGAGGAAGGGGAGGTCGTCCATGGGTAAGGGGGCGCCGTCGCCGTCGAAGGGGAGGAGACGGGGGAGTTTGACGGCCGCGGAGGACCAGACGTCGATCATGCACAACGACCACCAGACTGTCGAAGTGTTAGTCTTCTTAAACTCGTCTAGCTGAGAGAGAGAGAGAGAGAGAGAGAGAGGTAGAGAATAGTAGCATGAGTAGAGACAGAACATACCACGGTTATCAATCTCCTTTTGCAAAGGGGAGACGGCCTGGCGATGAGGCAAACCTAGCAACTGCGCTGTCCTGCACGAGACGCTGTAGAAGAGATTCTCACCTTCCGTCTCGCCATCACCGGTCGACCCGGCACCCAGCAAGACACACAGCTGGACGGTCTCGAGGCTAATGTCCCTCAAGTTGAGATGCCTCTCGGCCTCGCGCATGTATTTGCGGCCCTTGTCGCGGGGTTCCAGGTCCGCCAGGGCCGGGTTGGTGGAGAAGCGGGCGCCGAGGCCGAGGATGCCGAAGAGCAGGGGCTCCGGGACGGCGTGCTGGGTGACGTCCTGGACAAAGGTGGGCCGGTGGAAGAGGCTGTGGAACTGGTCATGGACGTAGTCAAAGTAGAGGTTGACAATCTCTAACAGGAGATCCATGTCCGGTAGTCGGACCTGGCCGGGTTGCTGCGGCCGGTGCTGGGTTTGGTGATGCTGGTATTGATACTGCTGTTGCTGCTGCTGCTGCTGCTGATGGGGATGATGATGATGATGAAGGTGATGATCGTCGGTCATACCAGAGGCCGGGGATATGGCACTGGTCTTGTGGGATGAAGGACTGGCATCAACATCTATGCTCTGCCTCTGCTGCTTCCGAGGCTGGTGCGGATGCTGGTGCTGGTGCTGGTGGCTGTGATCATCGTGGTGGCCATCGTCGGACTTCTTCTGCAGGGCTCGCTGCTCGTACCAACCCCCACGGGGAAGTTCCTGCACGCATTCAGAGCCGTGCAGGGCGCAGTGGTCGCAGGTCTCCTGGCCAGGTTGGGTAACACATTTTCGTCGGCGGGCCCTGCGTAGTCGAAAGAGGCTCTAGTCAGCATGGTCACTTACACCCAATCCGTCATGAACCAGTATGCTGTGCTGTGCAGCTTCAGATGTACAAGTTGGTCCGTGAATATGCATGGAATGCACAAAACCGACACTTGATTTGTTCATACAACTTCGCTGGAGTATCTCATGGTGCTGATTGCCCGCAGGTATGGCACGGTCAGACGGGACGTGGCCGTGCGAGGAACCCTTCCGGCAGTCCCCAAAGAACAAGGCACAAGCACAGGGGGATGTGGGATGATGCGGACGGGAATTTCTAAGCCAAAGGTTTGGCAAATTGCACATACCGGCATGTTGCGCAGGCTTTGGGCCGTCTCATAGTGTCATGGCTGGCTCACCACCAGCCAACAGACAAGTGACAGATCCAAAGTGCTGAGATGGAGCCACTCTCGGGGTCTCGGCGCAGACTCGCAAGGCGTCAGACGTAGAGCTTTGGACCACGGCTAGGACAGAGATGAGGAAAACGGGTAGAGCCGACTGGTGCTGGGGGTAGGCCCGAGGCGGAGAAGTCCGGGTACGGGGGGCTGACGACGGGCGACGTGCGGAAAACTCGTTATGCAGTATCGCCAATGAATACTAAGGGCAGGGCTATCCAACAGGGAAGCTCAACCTTAAAGTCATCCCCTGGGTGCGTTGGTGTTGGCGAGGGACGAAGGGGGGGGGGGGGGGGGGTTCGGGGTTGTTCCCGATCGGCGAAAGGGTCTGTGATTCTTGGTGGAGGAGGGAAAATCTGGGGAGGGCGGAAAAGTGGCGGGATATTTCACTACTACCCTTTTAATACGAGTTGGTTGTATTGCAGGTAAGGAGGGGAAGAAATTGGCCACCGAGAAAGAAGCTGGGGTAAAAAGCGAGAAAAGCCAATACCATGTATGTGTACTAGACCTAGGCAGTACAAGTTGGTAGAAACCAAGCTTGGCTAGGGCCCAGTGGAGATGTGGGTTGAGAATTCGGGGTACGCATGGAGCTTACTTCCCCTCATGCGGGTGTATTATAAGTACATGCCTTGTGTATACCTATGCACTACGAGTATCAGACTAGTCTAGTCTAGAATCTAGTCTAGTCTAGATAGTAATACGTATCTGTACGAATACTTGTATGTCCTCAGCCCAGTACATATTAGACCAAGGTACTCCGTACTGGTAGATAGTATTAGAGCTAGCCTCTAGGCCTGCGCACCCACTAAACCCGTTTACAGAGTACAGAGTACAAACAAGAACAACGAAAGTGCTGATCAGCTAGATCGTTTCCACACCATGCCTTGCCTCCCATGCAACACACGTTCTGGAAGTGCCGAACGAATGGGAGGGAAGACCCTCATTGGAGCACAATTAGGTTTTCCGGGGTTCTCGTTCCGACAAGGACGAATCTATTCCCGTTTTGAGGCACTTGGCCGCCCTTGAACTCCACCGCATCCAGCCTCTGGCTCCCTGGTACTGGGGAAACACTGGGAGTACTCGGCTAAACGCTATGACCTGGGGTAATGGAAAGAGTATCTGATTCGTATATGTATGTTGAGTAGAATTAGCAACGATGTTTTGAAGGCGGGAAAGTCGTCGACATGCATGTGCTATTGCATAATACTATTTTTTCGAATTGTCAGAAGATGCACGGCAACACGAGCATAAAAACCTGGGGATGGCCACACCCCTGATACCTTTTTCAAATAGCTCCTCAGTATGGCTCTGATTCGAGGCACTTTCTACCATACTTGAATCTGTCTGATTGAGCACATCATACCGAAAATGGCTGCTGTAGACGAGAAGCAGGCGGAGGCCATGAGTGTCCCACCCAAGGACAACAATGTCCAGTTGGGAGACATTGACGGCGATCCTACGCAGCAGGCCATCAAGACGGAGCGAGAAATGACCCTCAGAGATACGCTTCGATTGTGGCCCAAAGCCATCCTCTTCTCCTTCATCCTCTCGCTCGCCATCATCATGGAAGGTTATGACACCAACCTCATGTCCAACTTCTACGCGTACCCGGCCTTCAAGAACCGCTTCGGTAACGAGGATGATCCAGATGGGGGAATGCTCATCTCTTCCACGTGGCAGACAATAATCTCAAACAGCACTCAAGTACGAACTTCACAAGACTTCCCCTTTCCCCCACCCGCCTATGATCCCGCCAACCACTAACATTACCCAGATTGGTTCGATCCTGGGCCTGATTCTCAATGGCTTCATCACCGAGTGGCTGGGCTATAAGAGGGCCATGATCTATACCATGCTGGCCCTGATTGGAGCCATCTTCGTCCCCTTCTTCGCAACTAGCCTCGACATGTTCTTGGCTGCCGGCATTGTCCAAGGAATCCCCTGGGGCATCTTCCAGACCCTCGCCGTGACCTACGCCGCGGATATCTGCCCCACCCGTATCCGATCGTATATGACATCGTGGATCAACATGTGCTGGGTCATTGGCATTCTCATCTCCTCTGGCCTGTTGCGCGGTCTCATGGATATTGAGGGCCAGTGGGGGTACCGCATCCCCTTTGCTCTGCAGTGGATGTGGCCTCCGCCCATCATCATTGCTACCCTCTTCGCGCCTGAGTCGCCCTGGTGGTTGGTCCGCCAGGGCCGCATCGATGATGCCAAGGCGGCAGTGCGCAAGATGGTCAAGCCCGAGTCTGGGGTTCCATTTGACCTGGACGCCCACATTGAGATGATGATCACCACCAATCAGTACGAGATGGAGATTAGTACAGGATCCCACTACTGGGATTGCTTCCGTGGTGTCGATCTGCGACGGACGGAGATCTCCTGCATCACCTGGGTCATCCAGGCATTGTGCGGCGTCCCCTTTATGAGCTACAGCACCCAGTTCCTCATCCAGGCTGGCCTCAATGCCGAGAACTCGTACTCTCTCAACGTCGGCCAGAACGGCCTGAGTCTTGTCGGATGCCTGATAGCCTGGTGGATCATGACCTACGTCGGCCGCCGCACGCTGTACGTCTACGGCCTGGTCGTCATGCTTGTCATCCTCTTCGTCGCCGGCTGCCTGGGCATCCCGGAGCCCATGACCGATGGCCGCTCCTGGGGCGTGGGCGCCTTACTGGTGCTCATGCTCTTCTGCTTCCAGCTCAGTCTCGGCCCGGCGTGCTACACGCTCGTGTCCGAGACGCCGTCAACGCGGCTGCGCATCAAGACCGTGGCCCTCGCCCGCGCCAGCTACAATGCCGCGGGTCTCGTCACCAACGTCGTCATGCCCAAGATGGTCGGCCGCAACGACTGGAACTGGGGGGCCAAGACGGCCTTCTTCTGGGCGGGCGTCACGGCGCTGTGCCTGGCCTGGGCGTTCTTTCGCCTGCCGGAGCCGGCTGGGCTGACGTATGCCGAGCTGGATCTGCTGTTTGAGCACCGCGTGGGCGCGAGAAATTTCTCACCGGAATTGGCGGGTCAGTTTGCGGGCGAGCTGACGATGCCGAGTGGGAAGAGGGAGCAGGTTGAGCAGGCGGAGCATGTCGAGGGCAGGGGCGGCGTGTAAGTGCTAGTAGGGGGAAAGGGGGGAAACAACGAAAAATAAAAGTGTATGGGGCTCGTTAGATCACTTATGGATGTGTCGAGAGAATGGAAAGTGCAATTGTCAAAGGCTGAAAAAGGCTACAAATTAGTTTCTACTAGGTGTTAAGTGGATAAGAACCGCGAAGGTCGAGTGGACGACGTACTCCGTAGCTCAAGAGAGGCTGACTTGGGTGTGTAGGCTACATAGTGTCAAACGAGACCACAATTTTCAAGCAAGATGGTGAGATGGCCGAGTTGGTTATGGCGTCAGGTTAAGGTCACCTTAGCATCTATTCCTGGTGGAGCAATCCTCCTGGGTTCGAGTCCCAGTCTCATCAATTCTTTTTGCCTCTTGACCGAATTGTCGGCAATATGGTTTCCTTGTCCTTCTTTTTTCTCCTTTTCCTTCTTTTTTTGCTTTTGCGATGGGCTTATACTATCTAATCGTCCGCAGCCTGCACGCGTTTGTTGAAATAACTAAATTGCTAAAGTTAACCTTTTTTTGTTCATTTCCTTTTCGAGGGTCGAGGGTGAGAGCAGTCTTCTGAAAATTTCGGCCATGTCCTGTTGGAGGGGTCGCGATGGTGGCCACTCATTAGTGCCCCCCCCAAAAAACACCAAGAAAAATCGAGCCCCTCCCTCAACTTCCCCACTACGCACCCTGCTCTACACCTTCATATGCGTCTTTTACTAGCCCGATCGACACGGTGAGATGGCCGAGTTGGTTATGGCGTCAGGTTAAGGCTTACCTTAGCATCTATTCCTGGTGGAGCAATCCTCCTGGGTTCGAGTCCCAGTCTCATCATTTTTTGGTCCTTTTCGCCTCATAGTCGAGTCTTTATCCATTTTTTTTGCTTGTCATTAGTGGAGTAGCAAGCAGAGTTTGCACTGGTGGTGTATCACCGGATGTGGTGCCTCAAGAGTTGACGGGCAGATGGCTGGTACATGTGCCCTGACTTCTGATCATCGACTCATGTTCACAGAGCCAGTTCGATTCTTCTTTTCACTCAAGGACCCTGCTCAAAATAGCAAGACGTACGTTGCTGAACATTTTTGATGAGTTACTGGATTTAGGACATTCAAACGTCATTATATGTCCGCGTCCTGCGTAAAGGTCAAAGCTATCTAGCACGCGCATGATATCCGCATTTGACGCACTCAAGAGCCTCGCCTTTTATCATAGCTCACCACAGCTTCTAATAATGCCTGGGCCCCAAGAGCACTAATCAATCGTGTGTCAACAATGGTGGCTTCAGTGTTGGTGGAAGGATTCACCACTTACCAATCTTCTGGACTGCAGTACTCCTCCGGATGGTGGCTGACTCCATCTTTGCAAGGCACAAAGATCATGGTTGTTGGACAATGTCGGCTCGTGTTGACGCTATCATGGCCGGCGCCGCTCGTTATGTGAAGCCACCCTTCTTTGCCAACCAGGTTATCCGCCACTTGCTCCACCGTTTGGATGCAGCCGCTGTCAAATTTTGTCGCGGGCGAGTCGGTGTCCAAGACCCATTCTAGCTGTACGCCATCCGCGCGAGCAATATCGTGGAAAGAGGAGAGACACTCTTCATGTATCTTCTGTACGATAGCGTCATCAGGATGTCGAATGTCGAGGCTGAAGGAAACCTGTGACATGATGGTATTGGTCGATGAATTGGCTGGCGTCTTGAAGATACCTGTTGATGCTAGCCCTTGATGCTCTTGGGCGATACCACGGGACAATGTGATCATCTGGGCGGCGGCGAGTAGGGGATCCTTGCGCATATCTAGAGGCGTAGTTCCGGTATGAGCGTCGCGGCCCGTGACTGTCAGTGTCAGCCAGCGGTAGCTCTGCACGCCTTGGACGACGCCAATCTTCCTCCCCGTCCGCTCCAAGATGGGCCCCTGCTCGATGTGCAGCTCAAAGTGGGCGCCCAGAGGGTAGCCACCATTGCTTGCGTCGTGGGAGCTGGTGACGGAGCCCAGCATGTCGAGCCTCTCGAGCTCCGACTTGAGCGTGACGTTGGGGTTATTAATATCTGGTAGAGCCCATGCCTCCTCGAGATTGATCGCTCCGGCCCAGACCCCGGAGGACAGCATTGATCGAGGAAACCGCGCTCCCTCTTCGCTGTGCGTAGAGTATATGATGATGAGTCGAGCTGTTGTAGAGTGCGCTGCACACTAGGGAAAGATGGGTTGTGTATGACTTACTTGGTCCAGTTAACCACGCCGACATCGTACTGCGTCTGGTAGCCCGCATCATTGAGTGTCTGCAAAGCCTCTACGCCAGCTAGGATCCCGAGTATGCCATCGTACCGTCCTCCACGGGGTTGCGTGTCCAGGTGGCTGCCCATGGCGGTCATGGGCTCCTCGGATCGGAGTGACCCGGCACGACGGGCAAACATGTTGCCCATCTGGTCCACTGACACGGAGCAGTCGAGGCTGCGCGCCGTGTCCGCAAACCACTTCCTCGCGTGGCCGTCCTCGTCGGAGAGGGCGAGCCGCGCCATACCCGTCTGTGTGGCGTGTCTGTTGATTCAATAAATCATCTTGCCTCCGTTAGTAGACCGGCAAGAAGTGCAAATTGCTTCTGAATCAAGTGTGAGGGTCACGGACTCGCCATATGAGTGTGCCGCGCCCCATTTGCATGTGTGATGGATATTCTCCATCAATCGGTCGGCGTTGATCTTGAGGCCGGACTCATTCTTTCTGACCCTTGTCGTGGAGAATGTTCTTGTGAGCCCGCGTGTGGGGGTGAAGACCCGGCTGGGGCCGATACGAAGCATGTTGAAGAAAAAATGACCCTTCTGAAGCCGAGCTAGCAGAGACTCTAAGTTCAATTGAGAATCTCTTGAGAGATTTTAACAATGGATGAGATTTGTCTCTGGCCGGAACGAGGGATGAATGTCGGAGATGGGTCTCGGCGGGGTCCGTCGGCGATGCGGAGGATGGCGTAGAAGGGCAAGTTAGCACTAATAAGTGTGGTTGATTTTGACTCTTACTTGTAAATAAGTATTTTAGTCTTAATGTTAGTGGTCGAGTTCTCTCCAAACAACCCCTTTTTTTCTATTCTGGAATATTATAATCTTAATCAATCAATCATTTGACTACACTCCGAGATTTGCAACATGCTCAATACTTTACAAGATGAGAGAGCACAATTACCCCATACGGCTCTTCCGCCCAAGGCCAACTGCCTAGTTGGTATTGATGGGTAATCACGCCAGGTGGAAGTGGTAACCCGGCCAGGGCTAGCGAGCTAGCCGTAGTCGGCATGCGCTCCGCCATTCACGGCGGACGGACAACCAAAATCAGTTCATCGGACTCGCTCAAACCCGGCCGATCATCCGCGCTCTTCCCCAGCGGCTGTTGAGATACCGTCCCTTAAAAAGCGACATTCCCGGACGCCTCTATCACTGAAAATGTGTAGCGTCCCGGAAGCCGTCAATAACAACAGGTCTAGATTGGTTTCAACGCAGCGACTTTAGTCTGCAATTCAGCCATGAGGAGACGAAATTCTCATCCTGGAACAGCTAACATTGCTCTACAGAGCCAGCATCCGCCCGCAGAACAAGGTGAGTTGGTGACCTCGGCCTTCACAACTCTAATGTCTATCCGCAAACGATTGGCTTACAAAACAATTGGAATCAGATGCACAAACTGTCAATGAGGATGAAATTGACTATCCTGAAGGCGGTCTCAAGGCTTGGACGGTCGTTCTCGGTGCTTGGTGCGTCATGATTCCACCCATGGGCCTGCTCAACACCCTGGCGCCGCTTCAAGCGTGGCTCTCCCAGCACGAGCTGTCCGGCATGCCTGAGAGCACCTCGGGCTGGATTTTTTCCTGCTATGCCTTTTTCATCACCGTTGGCGGCGCCCAAGTCGGTTCGTTCAACTGCCACCCTTAGTCTTTGGGAGACCTGTTGACAATGATGCTCTGACAGGTCCAATTTTTGATGCCCACGATGTGAGATTTCTGACCATTCCCGGGTCCATTGGTATGGTCGCCTCTATGATCTTTCTCAGCCTGTCCACAGGTAAGCTAGTTCCCATCCGAGATGTATTTGAAAACATCCCATTGACGCGAATCTATAGAATTCTACCAGTTCTTGCTCTCCTTTGGGGTCTGCGGAGGCATCAGCGCCTCTCTACTCTTCAACCCTGCGCTCTCCGCCATCGGACACTGGTTCTGCAAGCGGCGTGCTTTCGCAACGGGCGTAGCTTGTACTGCCGGTGGATTGGCCGGTATCGCCTTTTCACTAATCATCCAGTACTTAGCACCTCGAATTGGGTTCCCTTGGGCAATCCGTGTCATTGCCTTTGTTTCGGCCGCGCTCTTCGTCGTTGCCAATATCTGCATTTGCAAGCGTCTCCCGCCGACTCGTGGCGCCAGTGTGCTCATCAGCTTTGACCTCTTCCGCGATATCAACTACACCGTCACCGTCGTCGCCGTGTTCTGTGTCGAGTTTGCCGTCTTCATCCCCTATACGTACATCTCGTCGTACGCATTGCACGCAGGGCTGGACCTGTACACGGCTTTCCTGCTCAACGTGCTCCTCAACGCCGGCGCCATCCCCGGCCGCATGCTTCCGGGTTACATCGCAGATCGCGTCGGCGCTTTCAACACCATGTGTGTCACGTCGCTCACCTGTTCTGTGCTCATCCTGGCGCTGTGGCTGACGGCCGGCGAGTCCCGGGCCAGCATCATGGCCTTTACCACCCTATTCGGCTTCTGGTCCGGCGCCGCCATCAGCCTGTCGCCCGTGTGCGTCTCGCGCGTCTGTCGCATCGAGGACTACGGCAAAGCTAATGGCATGGCCTACTTTGTGGCGAGCTTTGGGGCTCTGGTGGGCATTCCGATAGCGGGCAAGCTGCTGGATACGGGCGGCCATGGTGACGATGATGATCATGCCTGGAGACGGTTGGTTACTTTTGCAGGAGCCGCGTATGCATTGGCTTTTGTTGCGTTTGGCGTGGCGAGGGGTGTAGCTGGCGGATGGAAGCCGGCGCTATTCTGAGATGACATTATTCGTTACCATCTTGAAGGAACATGCTAGGGTTATAACGTTATTGAGATATTTGAAAGTTCGCGGTACTCGGAAGACAACAGCATAGGTGCCTCGAATTCAAGTGATGGAAGCAAACCTCACAACTATTTAGAAGCTCGACTGCCCACCCCCTGTTTTCTTTCCACCTTCTATCAAGTCATTGTAGCTGCTCTACTGGACAGTAATAGTCACATTACCGGCAAAGTCTTCGCTAGAGGTTCCCACGTAGATAACAAAGTCGCCCGGCTCCACGACGTATTCCATCTTACGGTTCCAAAGGCCCCAGTCCTTAACAGCCAGGTCAATTTCCACCGTTTCGGTTACGCCAGCTTTGACATGTATCTTTTCGAACCCCTTGAGGGTATATCTTGCCACCTCGACGGTGCTGACAACATCCTTGACGTACAGTTGGATGACCTCTGCGCCGTCGCGATCGGATGTGTTGCTCACGTCTACAGAGACGGTAACCGTGTCCGTAGGGGCTACGTCCTTCTCCGAGACCGAGATAGAGGATAGCTCAAAGGTGCTGTATGATTGTCCGTAGCCAAACTCGTAGAGAGCGGTCGGGTCTTCAAGGACGTAGTTGTTGCCGAAGACAATTGTCCCGTTCTCGTACTCCCTCCCGGGGTTGGGATATGCTCGAGCCGAGCTCAGATGGTCATAGTAAATGGGTAACGTGCCAACATGATGTGGAAAGCTGACTGATAGCTTCCCTGAGGGATTGACATCGCCGTATAGAATACTCGCCAGCGCGTGACCTCCCACCTCCGACTGATAAAACTGCTGCACCAGTGCGGCTGCCTCGTCGGATATCCAAGGCTCGGTGATGGGTTTGCCGGAGCTGAGCACCACCACCGTGGGCTTGCCCGTGTTGATGATGGCCTTGACAAGGCGAGGCATGGCCCCAACTAGGCTCAGCTCGTGGACGTCAATATGTTCGCCTGTCGTAGCGTTGAGACCCTGCCAGAGCTCGTCCTGATCGCGGGACCAGGTGCCTACGACGACGACGGCAACATCAGCAGCCTCGGCTGCGGCTATGGCTTCTTCAAACCCTGAGTCGTCGTTGGACCAGCGCTCGCATCCTTGGGCGTAAGTGACTGTTCCTTCGCTGAGTGCCTCAATACCATCTAGAGGCGTGACACCCCGTGACATGGAGGTGTGGATAACGTAGTCACCGTACTGAATAGCATTTATTAGCTTATGATCCGCGACTGACTTGATTGTCAATTGATGTCTGTTCGAGGCAACCTACATTGACATAGCCATGAGCCATAGGTCCGATAACAGCAACGTTAGCATTCTTCTTCAGGGGCAAGACCTGGTCATGATTCTCCAAGAGCACAATGCTCTCCGCATCGAGCTCTTGAGCGAGCCTTTTGTGCTCCTTGGTGTTCAGATAGTCGTAGATCTCGTCATCTGGCACCCCGGAGTAGGGTTTCTCAAACAGGCCTTGCGCAAACTTGGCGCGCAACACACGCGATACGGCCGTGTCTAGGACCTCAATGTCCAATTTTCCGGACTCGATGAGGTCGGGGATGGTCTCGAAGCTGTAGTGCCCTCCACCCATTTCGACGTCGTTACCTGCGGGAAGAGCCTGCTCACTTGTATTAGTTGTGTTCCTACCAAAGAAAACAGGAATTATATATGAATCATGCAAGTGTCATACCGTCATGGTGATGCATTCATCATCTCCCTCGGGGCAGACGTGAAACTCATCCGCTAGACGAGCTGTGCCGCCAGCGTCGGAGATCACGTAGTACTCATATCCCCATTCCTCGCGCAGAATCTCCGTCAGAAGATGGTGGTCGCCGACCGTGGGGACGCCGTCGTAAGAATTGTACGATGACATGACCGACCAAGCGTCGCTGTCGAGGATAGCTCGCTTCAGAGGCGGCAGGTAGAGACTTCGGAGTTCGCGCTCACCACCGTGAACAGGCGCGGTGTTGATGCCCTGTTCAGGCGAAGCAAAGGCAGCCTACATAATCTATGGTCAGCATGTAGTGCTTTAGAGAATGGGCGAAAGTAGGAAGGTTATAGGCATACAAAATGTTTGACTTGAGCGCATACGCCCTTGTCCTGGAGACCCTTTGCATATCGGTATCCCATCTCTCCGGCTCTGAGCACGGATTTAGCAGTGGAATTCCTTGTCTTTGTCAAGGTCAACTCACAAGTAAGCGTCTTCGCCAAAGGTTTCCTCAACCCGACCGAATCGAAGCTCTCTCGCAAGGTCCACCACGGGCGAAAAGAGTTGGTTAACACCGAGAGCTGCGGCTTCAACGGCAATAGCATTGGCCATCTTCTCCACTAGTCTGGGATTGAAGGAACAGCCAATCCCGATAGGCGAGTTGAAGATTGTTGCGTTGAGCGCCAGGAAGCCATGGAGACCTTCGCTTTGAATGTAGGTAGGAATACCTGCAATCTGCATTAGAGCCTCGAGCACAAGCCCAATGGCCAAGCTTATCAGGTAGTGTGCTCACCTAGTTCCGTCTGATTCATCTGATAATCCTGCGCAATGCGGGCAGCTTTATTGACAATCTCTGGCGTAGTGTACAGGCCCGTCCAAACAGCATGGCCTCGATCGGTCATGGTCCATTCCAAACCGGATTCGTTGAAGCGACCGTCGGTTAAGTTGAGATAGCTGCGAACGTCGCCTTGGATCAGTTGTGATGTCTTCTCCTTGATGCTCATGCGGTCGAGGAGATCCGCCACTCGGACATCTACCGTTGCATTGGGGTTCTTGTAGATTGGCGTGACATTGGCGGCTTGAACGGCGGAGGCCAGCGCCGTGATGCTTAGCGCTGCAAACCACCGCATCTTCAATGTTGCCTTGGACCGTGCGAAGAAGGTGGTGATGCCGTGCAAATAGCTTTGTTGTTGCCATTGAGCCAAGGTCAACTGGTGGTATGCTTCTTATAGCTTTGGCCCCACGGAGGAATTTTCCCCCTGAGAAGTCCATAGCTAAGAATACGATTAGGTTTGCTAATCTTGCTGATGCATGATAATCCCTGAAAGAAAGCAACCCGAGTGTCCGGTTAAAATAAATTGATCTCTTAGCTCATGTCTTCTCCCTGCAGGCCGTGATGCGGAGAAGCGCAGAAGTTTTGGAGAAGTGAGCACCTTGGCTGCAGCCAGTGGAGAAGAATGAATAAAAATGGTGTGTGTATCTCTTTGAAACTTAGAGAAACTGCATACTCTGACATGTCTCGTTTATAGTCACGGATGACATATCAAACAACTTTAACACTCCTTTTAAGGCAAGGTCGTGTAAGTCAACCTAAGTAAAGAAGCTTGAGATCCCACCACAAGCACAACTCTCTTCTCTGTCTCCAATTCCTAGTTCCGTAACTCTGTACTTAATAGAACCAATCGGATAAATGGATCTCCAAATGCACGACGACGGCGACACCACCTCCGCACTCACTAAAGCGCTCGAATGAGACTATGACACTCGTCTTGTCCGGTGGGGGTGGGCCTTGGGCAAGCTGCGTCCACGCTACGTCGCTTGTGCAGAAGTAGTACAGCAAGCCTTCCCTGGTTAGTAGTTGATACCGTAACATTGGATGTAGCTGCGTGCCTAAGTAGATACTCTAACTACAGAACGCTGTGTACATGGCAAGGGCGAGGTTTCGGGTAAGGTCCCAAACAATAGTTGGTCCTAACAAGATGATCATCGTTATGCAGATTGCTTTGTTGCATGTAGAATCGCTTCAATGGTGCAAGTGGTAAACAATCTGTTGGACTAGCGGTACCTTCTTCACTGACGTGGTTACATAGGCCAGCAATATCGGAAGATCTTTGGGAAATAAAGCACCCAAGACCGTCATGTGTGTTCATTGATAGCGATTTTCCTATTTAAAACAGGCACATGTCATCACATATGATAGAATAGTGATCTAGACTAGTTGCCCCAGACCTCTGGGCCAGGATAAGGGTAAGCCCCGGTATCGCCGTAAATGTTCCAAGCCAGCCCGGGGTCACTCAAGGAGTAAGCTCCGGGGAAGGAAACCAGACCGGTAGGACTGCCGGATCCGCTGCCCGTGACCGCGAGCTGAGCGCAGGCAACATAGAACTGTGGCGCTCCAGAAACGTGAAGACCAATGTGCTCAGCACGTAGTAGGTAGTTGCCTGGGCTCAGATTGCTAGGGATGGTGGTGAAAAACTCCATCATCTCCGACTCGAAAGGTGGCCAGTCATCTGGGGTATTGCCGCCCTGGTCGGTCTTGAACCAGACGTTGCCAGAGGGAGACCAGCTGTCGACGTCCTCACCGTCGGGGACACGGGCCATGTAGTAGAGCATAGGTCCTGGGTGACCCATGCTGTTGCTGGAAGTGAAGCCAATCTCGCTGCCGGCTGCGATGGTGAGCACGTCGGCGGAGGGACGGCCTGGCTTCTCGTAGCAAGCCATGAGCGAAGAGGTCACGTCTTCGATGGGGTGCGACCCAGGGTTGTTTTCAGTCTCTCGGATGTACTCCCAGTCCGCGGACTTGACGCCGTTGACGATTGTTTTGGGGAAGAAGTCTGTGGTGTTATGTGAGTACTTATACTGATTATGGTCACAAGCTGGTTGTGAAACTTACAGTGACCCATAGCCAAAGGGGCCATGAGAGAAACCAATGCGAAGGACTTCATGGTGGGCAGCGGCTCAAAGGTTTCACAAAATCATGGGTATTTGATTGCCGGGCCTCGGGGCCAACCATGAGGGACGCTCTAGAGTTATAAAGATTTTGATTCAAGGACTCACGATCTCAACTACTTGCCATATTCGCCCCGGAGGGCTCACTCCGAGATGGTGAGACGCCGAGCCTTCAACTGACGGCATGGGCCGCTGAATTGCCCGTTTAGGCAATCCAAACTTGTTCTCTACTGATTCATGAGCGATCACTGCTTCAATAATCGTACGTTCGGGAGAGCTTGAAATCTGCCAAGTCCGTGTCGGGCGTCCTGGCTCCTGCGTCTTGCTCAAGTGGCTTGCCCTTAAATCCCAAGAAGCGCAGAAACTTAGACGGCAGAAAGCTGCACGAGACTCGAGATTATTCCCACTAGTGCTACACGATCTATCTACACCCTCCCTATTTCCACCAATGATTTGGCGTGCTGGTAGGTAAGTCGGACCGCTCCGCTGGACTTGGTATACCGCCCTGATACACTTTTGTGAGCGTTGAGAGAGACTTCCCACGCGGCTGTGATGCTCTTTTATATACCCGTCGGTTCAAATCAAATGTCAAGAGCTGTGTTTCTTAAGTCTAAGATTTGGTTATCCCTTGTGAACAGATTAGCAGATCGGTCCACAGTCCACACTATGTCGACAGATTCCCCTGCTAGATTTGAGCCTACAGCAAGACCGCGGACTTTCAGTTCGATGACATGGCGAAGACTCGAAATCATCGCTCCTGATACTCTTGGCTCTCTGATATTCGGCCCGGCCCCAACAGCTGCCCTCACTGCCGTAGCTACGTTCCTTGATACCATGGCACGGCGCCTCCGCAGTGCCATTTTAGCCCGTGTAAGTGCCTCTTGTGCCGACCTTCATCTTAGCGGCTACTCACACAGAATTTGTCCATGCCCTTGTAGGATAAGTGTCCTGTCAGCCGAGGCAAATTTAAGGCGTGCCTTTGGGGGGCTTGGTTATAGCAGAATCCGGATGATAGTTAATGATCCAACACGAAGAGAATGTGTTTCATCCGGATATTTTTTCTTATCCTTCTTGATTGAGGCAATGCTCTTGAGTAAATCATTATGATTGATACTGTTATAGCTTTAAAAGAGATTTCGTCAAGCCGGGGTCAATGCTACCTTGGTGCCATTGAAAGAACACAGCGTCAGCGTCAGATTTTCCACCCACGGCCCCGGATCACGACTCTCCACCGTCTGGAACTCCTGCACCATTCGAACGAGAACATATCCAACCTCTGTCAAGGCATACCGCTGGCCCACGCAGATTCTCGGCCCGCCGTTGAAGGGCAGATACTCCCAGCGCGGCCGTAGCTGCGGGTCATCCCATCGCTCCGGTCTGAACTCCTCGGCATCGGGGCCGAAGATGTCCTGGCGACGGTGCATGGCGTAGAGGTTCCATGTGACGAGGCAGCCCTCGGGGACTAGAACGGGCGACTTGCCGTCCTCGCCGCCGCCTACTGGGAGGACGGTGTCGCGCACAGCCATACGCTGGTTCCTGGGGACTGAGGGGTACAGACGAAGAGCTGTCAAGGTTAGCCATTAGAACCTGAAGACACAGGCCTATTTTACTATTGTGTCTGTAGGGATTACTTAGCGCTTACCTTCGTGCATGCAATTCTGGACATATCTCAAGTTGCGCAGCTCCTCATACGTCGGCGGCCTGCCCTCGAGGACAGCGACTTCCTCCCTCAGCTTCTGCCACTTGTCCGGGTGTTTGGCCAGCGCGAAGAACATGTTGCTGAGAAGACTGGCGGTGGTGTCGCGTCCGGCCAAGAGGACGTTCATCAGCTCGTCCAGGATGCGCTGCTTGTCCGAGGTGCGCCACGCCAGCGCGTGGGAAAAGACGTACTTGTTCTCCGCCTCTTCCTCGTCGTTGATCTTCTCCTTGTCGCCTCGGGCGGCCCTGTCGCTCCCCACGGTGGCAATGGCCTCGTCGACGAATCGCTTGGCAAAGTCGCGGCAGATTTGGTTGCTCCGGTTGGCCTTGACATCGCGGTGGAACGTCTTCCATCGCCCGAGCATCATGCGCACGATAATGTTGCGCTGCGCATAGTCAAAGGCATCCGCGAAACTGGTGTCGCCGTTGGGCTTGAGGGTACCGGCCGACTGGCCAAAGAGGAACTCGGTGCTCGAATCAATAGTGTAGCGGAAGAAGAAGTCTTGCAGGTCGACGACAGTGTTCCCGTCGCGAGGCAGAAGCGCAAAGAGGTCCTGGATCAAGTTCTCAAAGAGGGACAGGTCGGCGACCTGGTCGCGGTTGAAGTTGGGCCTAATGAGGGCGCGCGACTGAGCCCAGTGGTCGCCGTCGGTGTCGAAGATGCCGGCGCCCAGCAGGGGCTGGAACAGCTCCAGACGATGACCCAGGTCGTAGTCCTTGAAGTTGAGGGACTGGATCGTCTTGAGGTTCTCGGGCTCAATGGTGGCGACAATGTGGCGGGTGAGGTCGCTAATCTCAAACGTGTTGCCGTATGTTGCGAACCGTTGGCAAGCGCCTTCGAGGGCCTGATGCCGCCGGAATTCTTTTACCATGTGATAGGTCAGATCCACGCCAAACAATCGATCGTAGCCGCGGGGGCCTTTGATCGGTTTGCATCCATGTTGGCGGGCCAGTCCGCGCCGGGCCAGATGACAACGAAGGCGACCGAAAGCCACGACGCCGACGACGACGGCCAGGACGACGAGCAGCGTCGGCGAAAGGCGGTTATAGAGTGCCATGATTAGTTTATCGCTGTTTCTCTACTATCCTTCTGTGCCTCCTATGGTCAATGGTCAATGGGTCCCTAGGTACAACTAGAGGTGAAAGTCGGAAAATGGAATAAAAGTCGACATTATCAACTCACAAGGTTTAGTTATAAGGCGACCAGTGAACACAGAAGAGAGGAAAGATCAGCTTATGCTTATTGGTGCCGTGCAGGGTCTCTCGCCTTGGCTCTCCTTGTCGGGACGTGAAACAGGCTCCAGCGGGCTCCGTCGGGCCCAAAATCCATCCGCCTGCTGTCACAAACTTCGGTCTTCTGATTATGCTCTAAGCTGTACTTGCACTTGCACAAAGGAAAATTGTAAACCGTTTCTTTACCATGGTTGCTGGTGCTTTTCATATTCCATGTTTCCCTACCAACTCCGACATCCCAAGTTCTAGCATCGGTGTTCGACCTCGCCCATGTCTGGGGGTGGCATGGATCGTCATCCCGTTGCTCACCCTGTCATGTCACCTCATCTGTGTAAGCAATGGATGAATAGCCCGACGCGAGTCAGGACCAACAATTATTAGTTGCGCCTTGACAATTGATCCATCAGGATCCATGCTCATTGAGTGTGCGCTTCTTTATTACACAGACGCAAAGTATGCTCCTTATTCCGACTTGATATCAGTTGCCCAGAGTTCCCTACGATCAAACAATCTCTAAACGCTGATATTGACTAGCATTAATCCGCCTTGCGTCTTCTCCAGATTCTTGGCAATGATCTGATCAACGTAACTGTAAATTGAGAGCGGGGTCGCTTTTCCAGTTGCCAAAGCCGAGCTTTAGCACGTGGGGTGCACTATAAGAACTGTACGGAGTACATAAAGTACCTATGCAACTTAAAGGAGTCGTATTAGTGGTTAACCCCCCACACACATCATCACATGCGTGTCGAATCTACTATGGCTTCTGGAATTCGGATAGGCTTGCGAGGGCACCACTCTTGGCTGTGGGGGTAGACTTCATTGGCTACACACAAAGCATATGAATCGCTGTGGGCTCGACAAGATGAAAAGCTTGTCGGGGAGCATCGGGCTGACCATCTACAACTCCATGCAACTGAATCCCTATTCCGATCCGAGTGAGCAATGGTGGGCTAGAGTCTAGACGTGTTGGAGTTGATGGCTGTATGATGAAGCTACCCTACAATGAACCTTGAAACATCATGCCGGGACTCTGCGCTGTTATTGAACCCATTGTCAATTGCCGTGTCATTGTCTTTCAGATCCTCCAACAACCCCGACAACCCCCAGGAGAAGCTGAACCTTGGCCTGCAAAACCCAGAGCTTGACTGCTGAATGGTCTCAGCAGCACGCAGCGGTCCTTGAGGAGTTTCTCCGAAAACGACACTCTGGGGCCAGTCGGCATGCTTCCTCTCTGTCGACATTTACATCAACGCATACGCTTTTGAGCCGCAGAGCTGGCTGCTGGCGAGGGGGGCAAGGATGCTGTCAAACTTCTAATCGTGTCTGGCACTATCGCCGGTGAAGGCCACGGCATGATCAATCGCAACATCTCTGTGATTCTGTTCAAGAAAGCCTATCTTCCTGACTCGTTGGTGATGGAGGAGCAACGATATTCATTGTTGACTTTTATCGCGGGCAGCCCATTGTTCACAGCGACTTTGACGTTACTGCTGCCAACTACACGGATTCTTTCTGGCATTATGTACGCGGCCCGTGTCCATCGCCAAAGATCTAGACTCCTGCCGACTTACCGTTTTCTACAGCCTCAGGTCCCGTTGACTGAGACATCGATCAAGATTGGTAATCCGACCGGGCGCTGGTACCACAGCATGTCTACCGTAGTGGTCTTCCGCGTCGGCAACGAGTGGCTTCGCAAGCCCACGACTCAGACATACATATTGTTGCTATTAAGCTCACCGAGCTTCGACCGGGGCGCGTATGAGTGGCCCCTCTCGCCCGAATTGTTTGCCTTTGCTGACAACCTCTGGTCGACTCATGGCGGATTGATTCGCAATCCGGGAGCCGGGCCTGGCTGGCCTGCCGCGTCGTCTGAGTGAAAGCCCTGTGACGTTGTAAGCTTTTGCGACTGCTGTGATGTGAAAACATCAGGCGCGACGCCTGTGAATCGAACCAGGTTGGTTGAGGGGGTGCTCGATGTGGAAAAAGCACTATACTGTGATTGAAGAGTTTATCCTTGAATGACAGCAAACCTTGTTTCCCACCAGCCCCGTTTTTGGTTCTCAGTGGCTTCCAAGTTTCTCGAAGTCGGCTGCTGATGGCAGGATCCCGTATCTGCGGTGATAGTATTAATAAGATATCCCGAGGCCCATACTTGATACACAGGCCGCTGCCGGTAGGAGAAATACCCGTAAATGGGGAAGAGAATAAGTAATCAAGAGAAAAAAATTCATCTTCCAATGAGGAAAGTGGTCCGGCCCCGACGACGCCGATCCACCGATCATTGACGACATGAGGCCCCACTTCGGCATTCGGATCGGGCCCGGGAACCTTAGGGAGGCTGAGACTGAGACAGATGGCCTTGAGGGTCCCATTATTTTTGGATCCACAGGTATACGGAGTACTGTAGCTCATCATGATAGACTAGACTTTGCCGCTAGCAACGGCAGATGGGTAGAAAGCTCCGGAGCCAGACCCCGATGCCTGGGACACGCATACGTCAATATGCGCTGCAAAGTGCGTGCGTGGCATGCTCCGTGGCTCCGTCTACACACAAAAAGATAGCCGCACACGGCTTGGCCCACTGATAAGAAGAACACGAGAGAAGAAGCAGAAGCAGAAAGACAAGCAGAAGCTGGATGGGAATGAAAACTCTAACGTATTTGTCATGCCCCTGTTCCCATCCAACCGACGTCACGATGAGATTTCCTCCTTGGCGGGAACAACAAGAAGAAAATCAGCTTAGACTGGAAGAGAAGGGGACGAGCGGCCCCGTCTTAAATAGAACCCAGGGACCCTACAATGTGAACCCTGATGTCCATCCTGTAGCAAGCTACCTACCTTGACCATCCTATTACGCACCTCTAATTACCCCCTTCGAGAATACTTCCAAAATGGGTTACCCTGATACTTTCACCGGCTTCTGCGTCGACAGCCCCAAGACGTGGAACAAGTTCTACAAGGCCGAGCTCACACCCAAGCCCTTTGGTGACCACGACATTGACGTTGAGATTGACGCCTGCGGTGTCTGCGGCTCCGACGTGCACTCCGTCACGGGAGGATGGGGCGACTTCAAAGGTCCCCTCTGCGTCGGCCACGAGATTGTCGGCCGCGCCATCCGCGTCGGACCCCATGTCAAGAACATCTCCAAGGGCGATCGCGTAGGCGTTGGCGCGCAGGTCTACTCGTGCCTCGAGTGCAACCTGTGCAAGGACAAGAATGAGAATTACTGCCCCAACTGGGTTGACACATATAACGCCCAGTACCCCGATGGCAGCTGGTCTCATGGAGGTTTCGCCAGTCACATTCGCGCACACGACTACTTCACCTTCAAGATTCCCGACAAGCTCGACACCAACACCGCCGCGCCGCTGCTCTGCGCTGGTCTGACAGTTTACTCACCACTGGTACGAGGCGGCGTTGGCCCCGGCAAGAAGGTTGGTATCATTGGCATCGGCGGTCTAGGCCATCTGGCCGTCCAATTCTCAAAAGCCCTCGGCGCCGAGACCTACGGCTTTACCACATCCGAGAGCAAAAAGGACGACATCCACAAGCTCGGCGCCAAGGAGGTCATTGTCACCACCAAGGACGGCTGGGCCGACAAGTGGAAGGCCCATTTCGACTTTATGCTCTGCGCGTCTGACATGACGCACAAGCTCGACCTGCCCAAGTTCCTGTCCCTCCTCAAGCCCACGTGCGACTTCCACATGGTCGGCATGCCGGACCACCCGCTCCCGCCGATTGACATGGGAGCGTTTGCCACCACGGGGGCTAAGCTGTCCGGGAGCCATCTCGGCAACCACCAGGAGATGGATGCTATGCTGAAGCTGGCCGCGGAGACGGGTGCGCAGCCGTGGGTGCAGACGCTTCCTCTGTCGGAGGAGGGCTGCAAGGAAGCGGTGGAGCGGGTGAATGGCAACAAGAATGTCAGGTATAGGTTTACTATGACAGACTTTGACAAGGCATTCAAGGATGAGAGGACAGCTTAGGGAAATAGATACCTTTTGAAATCAAACAGCAATATTCAAGACTTCAATACTACTTTTAATGTCATTTTAATGTCATAAATGATAAGGTGTTTATTGGGAATTTACATGTTGATCAGGAGGAGGCCTCCAAGGAAATATGTAATATTTGAGAGTAGAAACTAGGATTCTCATTGATGAACTTTTCAGGGAGGCCATAATCATGATAGAGAAAGGGTCCCGTGGCTGAGATTCATTCATAAGATTAAATACTATTTAACGAATACCAATTGGGGCACTTTGCCCCTGTTCTTCTTTATCGCTGCGTGCGTTAACGTCCGCGGAACTCCAAAACATGATCTAGGGAATATCTAAACTAGATGCCCAATGCCTTGGCAATCTCCTCGCCCACACCCTGCGCGGAAGCAGGGTTCTGTCCAGAGATGAGCTTGCCGTCCGTGACGACCTTGACACCGAAGGGCTGGTCAGCCTTGACATAGTTGGCGCCAGCCTTGACCAGCTCGTCCTCGACCAGCAGCGGCATGTGCTTGGTCATCTGCAGCATATCCTCCTCCTCGTTACTCAGCCCCGCAACCGTCTTACCCTTGACAATCTCAGGCACACTAGCAAAAACAATGGGGGCATGGCAGACGGCGGAGACGACCTTGCCGGCGTTCCAAAACTCCCTAATGAGCGCGGCCGAGTCCTTGTCGGTGGCGAGATCGAAGACGGGGCCGGCGCCGCCCGGGTAGAAGACGGCGTCGAACTCGCCAGCGCGACCGAGGAACTCCTTGAGCGGGGTTGTGTTCTCCCACACGTGCTGCTTGGTGCTGTGGAAGTCGAGCGAGGCCTGGTCCTTTTGCTCCTTGGAGAAGTCGATGGATCCAGGGTCGAGGGGGGAGGCGCCGCCCTTGGGTGAGGCGAAGACGAGCTCGGCCTTGTCGGCGAGGACGTTGTAAGGGTGGGCCAGCTCAGGCTGTTCGCATCGCATTTGTGTTAGCTGCGGCGGTTCATTCTTCATTGTTTTTTTATGTAACGCGGATTTGTAGGTCGGGACTTACAAGGAACCATCCTGTGGGCTTGTTGGCGGAGTCGATCCAGCCAGCGCTGGTCATGACGACGAGAATCTTGGGAGCCATTGTGGTAGTGTGAAGCTTGCGAAGTTGTTGATGTTGAGTGATTTGGGTAGTTCGGGTTCTGATCGAGGTTCTTTTCGAATTGTTGCGAATGTAATGTCTTGTTTCTGATCCGTTCAAATCATCGCGGCGGGGTCATGAGCTTCTTATACATTTTCCTCAAGCTACCCCTCGAACCTCCAATTTTTGGTGCTTCTAGCTGCACTCCAGAATAGCGTACAAGGTAGAGCCAGAGCCTAGGTACGAAGCTCTCCGTTGGGACTGACGTCAAGGGGACCTTGTCCCAGGTGTCCCCGTCGCCTCTAAGGGCCACACTTACCGCGTTTGGCACCGCCAGTCCGAAAGATGGGTGGGGAAGGACTCCGTAATTGGGAACCTCTTTCTTCGAAACGGAGTTGCGGAACGACGTTAGACGGGCGGAGTCCCGGAAGGGCTCAGCAGCTCACTGGCCCATTGACGGAGGGACGGTACTTCGGGATCAACACGTGAAAAAAAACTTACGGAGTACTATCAGAATCTCGTCGAAGAGAAAGGAGTTATGGATAATGATGAGAAATACAGTAGGGAGAAAAATTGAAAGATTGGAGAGAAAAATCAAAGGATTGTCGGAGTTGAGGGATCGTTGTTTTGCCTCAGCCCTACGAGGCGTTTCTAACTCCGATTTTTACTTGTCGCAATGCAGTTTTTTTTCGGGATTATGAGCACTCGAATCGACTCTATATCCGATGAGACAGGCTGTACGGAGTACGAGGGGAAGGATTAGGCAAGATCCGTAATCTGGGCACTACATCGCATACATAATAGAGCAACACCAGGAGAATCGGAATCCTTCCCTGTCAGCAATCCATCAACTGTAGTCATCGAATTGTTACTAACAGGTCCCAACACCATGTTTCCCGCCCAGTCGACATCTCGAACTCCTCGGTGACTCAGACTCCGCGTCTCCTGGAGCGCGCGCAAACATCCGAGCAAGCCGCCAATATCGTATTACATTGCTTGGCTGCTGTTCGTTAGAGGATTACGTGCTCGCGATTCCTGGAGGGGCTGGTACTCTTCTTGCTGGGCTTTGTCAACGTTGATCCGATTCGGGCCAGACTATGGCCATCCTTCAGAATGCGACGCTCAACGACGACTTGATAGGATCTCATGAAAGCTCTTCATTCGACGCACCCTCGACAAAGCATGAAGAACTCCGATATTACGGCGCGGATTGCATCTGGGTCAGCCTCTGCCGCAATGATTTGGACTTGTACGATGACGGTACCCAGCTCGTTCATCCGGGTTCCAGCGAGGACGCACTTCTAGGACGGAGTCAGTAACAGTATGGCCGCCACGTATAACAGAGTCTCCAGCTGCATGATGCTTCGCCAAATTCATGGCCAAGTCCCTCGTAGCTAGGCAATAGCTTTCCTGCGACCTACTGAATATGCTTTCGGAATGTCCAATCACCATGCGGGAGACTGACTTCAGTCATTGCTGTACAAGTGCCGTCTGTAGCATTGAGGAGCCATTCGACATAGAGGGGCCTCCAGATTTCTCACGGGTTTTCTTTCCAGTCTCATCTTGTTAAATATTCTGTAATTGGAGGCGTGCTTTCTACTATTTACTTATAGAGGAATGCGCCTAAGCCTGAGACGGAAAGGCCTGGTGTGTGCCAGTGCACTCGAATGATGGAGCGACTGCCTCTGCACAGAGAAAAGAATTACCAAAGTCGGGGAGAATTCATCGATCATATGCCTGGGCTATTTCCTTCCCGAGGTTCAATTAATTGATTCTTTGTGCCAGGCATGAAGAGCTCTTCACAGCTTTTAAGCAGCGGCTGTCCGGCGCGTTCTCGGCGCTGTGGGGCCGTCTCCGGGACTCTAATCTCGGGGACGGCAGGGTGTAAATGACGGTACAGAAATTATCAAGTTGAAACAGGAAGAAGTAAAGGATCGCAAACCAGCCTTTCCATGGCATCGGGTGTGATGTTAATCGTCACATCTACACCATCATCTGTCCACGTCTTCGCCTCTCCTCCCGCCTCGGACGGACTGGTCCTTGGGGCTTCCTTGATCAACACATTGCCATCCATCTGAGGAACCACACCATCTACATAACGCACTTGCGATCCCAGGCCAAACTCCATTTCGTACACACCGGCCCGCGCCCATGTTGTGACGAGGATATGTCGTTGGCCCATAAAGGCCTGCCAGATCCGTTGCGGCGACTTCTCGTAAGCGATGCTATGCAAATGGGCGGCCATGGCACGTACGTCGCCTATCTTGCTCAGCGACTCGCGGATCTTCAATGGGACCAATGCTGCATTATTCGGATCTGCCACCTGTGCACCCGAACGCTCTACATTCAGCATGACAATCGGGGAGCCGAGGAACGATGCGCTCAGCCCAAACAGAGGTCGCACGCCATAGACAAAATTGCAGTGCACAAGTCCTTGATCATCCCCCAGGCCCCTTGCCCTAGTAATGCATGACCATATATGAGCCAGAAGAACGTCATGCTTGCTGACCTTTTGTGATTGACCAGCCGAAGCCTGTCTGACCAATTGATCAATTTGTGCCGGGCTGAAGTGCACAATGCGCGTAGCCACCGGCGCCTTCACGTCCCATTCCGACCATGGCATCGCTTTCCCAACAGGTCGGACTTCCTGACCACGAAAGGCCTCTGGCATCTGAGGCGACTCGCATTTTTCGTCAGACGTAGCCCACCAATCGTACCTTTCGAAAGGGAGGTTTTCCAAGTTCCGCAGAATGCCGGGCTCTGCCTCTTCTGCGTTGATGTCTCCGGCAGCCTGCTGGTCGATTCTCGACGGTTCGAATATTGGGCATAGATCTGGCAGTTGTGTCCCATCTAGAACGCATCGACTCACGACTGCCCAGTCCTTCATAAATTGTACCAAGGAAGTAATGTCCGCTAATGGATGGCACACTTTGGCCCCCAACACAAAGGCCGAGCCGGCCAATTTTGTCAGCTGGAAGGCGACCACTGGCTTTCGATATCCAGACTCGTCTGGCTCGTTTGGGTCGTTCAGGCGGTCGATTTCTGTGGGAGGCAGCAGATTCTTGAACGCTGCTGGGTTGCTCTCCCAGACAGGATTGTTCGTTCGTCGCTCAGAGGGATAAAGTGTGTCCACCCCGACGTCGCTGTCAGCAACTATGAATTCAACCCCAGGATCACTCGAGGTCCCATAATGTGCATAAATTCGTCCGAAGCGCTGAGCATGTCTAGGCAAGTGCCCGACTTCCCCAGTGGCAGTCGAGTCAAGTGTATTGATTTTCTTCAACCGACCGCACCAATGTGGATAGGCATTCAGAGTTATCCGTAGACAATGTCGCATGTGCTTAGCCAAATCGAATTCTTCGCTGAGAGTCCTAGTGGGCGCTTCAAAGAGCCAAACGGCGCTCGTGAGAGCAAAGCTCGCTGTAGTTGCATCCAGCAAGGAAAGCGCCGTGACCCGTTCCGACGCAAGTGGATGAGTTGGTGTAACCCGTTCTGACTTGACGCCATCGTGTAGGTCAAGCGGACTCATGACGGTATGCAATTTGCAAAGCCGAGTGGGCGAATGTGACATACGATGCGCGCGACGTGAGTGTCATTTTCATTGGTATGCTTGGACTGGACGACATCTTTGTTTGAGTGCGTGCTTTATGTATCTTAGCGGCAGAAGTCTACTAATACTTACCGTCTTGGCAAGCGGGAAGCGAGTACACCGTGCCGTTCAAAGTGACTCATAATGAGACGTCTGATGTTCCATCACGAACCACACAACATGCGTATCTATTTTTATCAGGGGGGCAAAGCATTCTTGAGGGGAGCTTTTGTGCGAGAACAGTCCGAGAACAGTCTAGAAGGAATAGTGCTTGGGAGTCCATGCACCAACGCAATCCTTTGCCAATAATCAAGCCCCAACAGGTGCCTGTCTAGGTATGCAGCGACGACTGTTACTGCGAATTGGCCAAGAAGCAAAGCGGGAGAGTAGGGTGAGGTAATCAAACCTCGAAGTGATGCTTCGCTGCTGCGCCCGCCAACGGTATCGACCTCGGCAATCGTTGGCCAAATGGCCAGGTCTATTTCTTCCGGTAATGATGATACTGTATCAGATTGATTTATACATGCTTGAGAGCCCAGCCCCATGATAGATTGTACACATTAGATTACAGATGTAGACTGGCCCGCCTACGACAGGTTCCGCTGCACCTTGGCCAATATCCTCTCCCTCACAATGTTTGAGGCAACGTCGGATCCGTGCTGCAGAGTGATTGCTCCCACAATGGCGTAGATTGCCCCGACCATGACCACTTCAACACCAGAGGCATCAAGCTTGCCGGGCTGTGGTATTCAAGTTAGCCAAAATTCCATCTTACTCTGCATAAAGGAGTCGTGGATCAGGGAGCTCTTACCAACCGCGGTTTCCACCGCAAAACGTCCAGCAGGCCGACCTCGGACGCCAGAGCGAACAGATTCTCCTTTCCGACGGTATCATGAGGTTTTTTGACATATAAGTTGTCGATGGATTGCAGCTGCTCGTGCTCGAATGGTTCCCTCTCGCCAATGAACTCGTCCTGAACCTTTGCCCCTGATATCGGGCCCTGGCTGATAATGGACTTTGTCGCTTCCATCACTAATGTCATCCGACCTGTACATCCAATGACGTTAGCTTTCTGCTAGGGAGACCGCAAAGCAAGTGTCAGAGAGGCAAAGCTTACCCATTAGAGCCAGTCTGTCATTGAACCCTCTTCGACCCTGATCGAAGCTCTTGTGTGTGACTGCCAGCCACTTGATCTCCTCTGGCAGCAACCTGCTCCCACCTTGTCCCAGCAAGCGGTTGTACATGTCGTCCAGCTTCTTGGGGTCGCTATTGACTGCCCAGATCTTGTTCTCCGGGTTCACGGCGCGGTCCATCTGAATAGGCGCCTTCATCCTGGCTGGCGTCTGCGACCATCTCGGCGGCTGCGACGACGAGGCTTGGCTCGACTCGGACTGGGAGATCTTGAAGGATTCGGGCGTCGGCTCCGTAGGGTCGGCGAACCCAGACGAGTGAGATGCGCGGCGGCTCAGACCTGCCAAGCGGAAAGCCGGCCGGCTTCGAAGTAGGGATGTGCGGCACGACTGCATCGCCATTGTCGCTGGGGGATTGCAATGGGGTGGACCGCTGCGTGTCGTTTCGGATTCGCGGATTGAGGATTTTCTGGAGAATTGGCGAGTCGCGTTTGCGGACCAGCAAAAAGAAGCTGATCGCGAACATTTTCTCGAGGTCACGTGCTGCACCGCAGGGGTGGGAGCTCTGCCAGCTGGGAAGAGACCCACCCACCCAAAATGTGCCAGTGGCCCCAGTGCAGCGGGAAAGCAGTCTTGGCGCGGTTACCCTTCATTAACGCGTCGCCTAGTCTCGAGCCTCGTGTCATTAAGCCGTGCCTACTGTATACTTGCCTCTACAGAACAACTTGGGCCTTTTATTCTGCCAATCGCCTTTTACACCTTCTTCGATGACTACTTGAAAGCATTGAGCTTGTCAAGACTTTAATGGTAATATGACCACAGTCCATTGAGCTCACTTGGCAATCCACCACCGCAGCAGCCGCCAACATGGCCACCAACGGCGACCTTCGTGACGATCTCGAGGCCCGCCTGGCCGCCGTCCTGCCAAAAGATCAGCAGTTCAACGTCTACCATCTGTCTACTCCGCCCACCAAGTGCGAGCCGCTGTACTCGCCTCCCCCAGGTGAACGTGCCGACCGCACCTATTGCGAAAAGCACTTTCTCAACGTCTCCATCGACCAGCCGTCTTCCGAGGAAACCTCTACGAAGCAAATCTTCGTGCTCGGTATTGAGATTCTCGTCTTCACTACCGCACGTGCTACGACAGTCTTCGTCTCCAAGGCCGACTCGACCGGATACCTGCATCTGCTGCAGCTGTCAGCGGGCACGCCGAGCCCTATCCGGGAAGTCTGTGCGACCTTCCTAGAGTTCATCGTCGACAAGCGACGTCGTCGAGATGTACAGCACGTCGTCAGTTTGTTTGCCCGGGCGCAGGATCAATATCTCTTCCCTGGTAGTGTGAAGAACAAGGGCAAGCATGTTCTCGATGACAGAGGGCTGGTCAAGTGGTGGTGCCGAGTGTTGGATCCTATGCTTGAGAAGACGGTTCGAGGGTACCTCGTTGTTCCTGGCTTAGATGCCCACGAGACTCGGGCTTACATACCTCGAGGTCCGAATGCCTCCGGATGCTGGACCGCTGACCACCCGCTGGAGCGAATATCACATTACACCAAGGAGTATGACTGGGTACCGCCAAGATGTCTGATACCTCGATTTCCTGACGACCCCAAGTCGCGCTTTCGTGATGAGCTGGACGAAGAGGCGACTAACAAGCGCCGGTTCCGCATGACGGGTGGATGGACCGAGGTGCAGACCCTGGAAACCTTTTGGGATATGATGGCGTTCCGACAAGAATGCTCCAGTGGGAGGCTGACCGGCTTTATTTGGGTCGTCTTTGATGACGAGGAGGCAGAGAAGAAGGATGCGAAGCTGCCTACACCAGAGACGTCGTTTAAGCAACAATCTGAGCCGGAAACACCGCAGAAGCAGCGCAATCTCTCAAACGTTGACCCAAACACGACGCCTCGCAAGCTCTTCCCTGCGAAGAATGATGCCAAGGCCGATCCTGCGAAGACCAAACTCAGTAAAGCCAAGAAACCCAAGAAGAAGAAGAAACTCAGCGGTGTCATAGTCCCACGACAACCCCGCATCAAGACCGCCGTGCGCAATTACCTCCTGGACAAACCCGTGACCACTGTGTACTACCACTGGGATCCGTCTGGCCGGGGTGAGCGTGTTGTTAGCGAGACCGACTACAAGCGTATGGTTGAGCTGTTGCTACATCTCGATTTTTCCACCTTTGACAAGGGGGCGGGTAGTACACGCCGCTGGGTCAACGAGGTTGGTATGAATTCGACCTGGGGATACACGGTCAAGGGCACCCGGGAGACCCCCGTCCGCTCAGCGGAGCAGCCTCAAGTCAACGGGCAGCAGGTTAACAACCTGACAGGGCTTGTTAAAAGGAAGCGTCCCGAACCTGAGGCGGAGGGGACGGCGAATCTGCTCGGGGCAGGTCTGATCAGGAAGAAGCCTAAAACCGATGAGGGTGCCGCGCCCGAGGCCAATGTTCTTGACGCAGGCTTGGTGAGGAAGAAGCCCAAAGGTGAAGGTCACTAGAGATGATTTTTGTCATAGCGATTTTGTATATTTAGCCAGGCGTTACCGCATATTGGAAATGGAGCTCAGAGGGAATATTGGACAGAGGAAAAGCTCAGTCTCCCACCTCTCCATGGGTATGAATTCATCTTACACAAATCATATTGGATCTCACTTGGCCTTGCTTTGTTATTTGTTTCATGATTCAAATTGGAATCAACGCTCAGAGCTCATGCGCCAAAAATGGATATCCATGGCTCCGTCACTTCAGATGCTGTAAGTTGACAGGCGTGATCGGCTTCTCACCCCCAAGCACCGCCATGATGTTCCTCATACTCAACTCCTCGAAACCCTTGTGCGTCTCCACCGTGCCACCCGCGTTGTGGCACGTCAGCATCGCCCTGCCCTCCTTGGCGTACGCCTTCAACCGCGGGTTGATCTGTGGCTCGTTCGGGTGGACGTCCAATGCCACGGAGCTCAGTCGGCCAGCATCTAGCGCATCAGCCACAGCTTCGTCATCGACTAGGCTGCCCCTCGCGACGTTTATGAACCATCCGCCCTCGCGGAACCAGCTCACCTCCTGCGCCCCGATGAGGGTCTTCTTCCCGCCGTCGCCCTGCCCAGTGGGGAGGGCCGGCGCACAGAGCACGACGCAGTCGGCTGTCCGTATCAGGCTCTCCAGTGATTTGTGGCCCGTAGCACCTCCCAAAGTAGCTTGGACTGTCTCCGAGATGGGCGCGACGTCGTAGTAATGGACCTCCATGCCGAAGCCGTGCCGGCACCTCGCCGCAATCTGCTGCCCGATGTTGCCCAGTCCAACTAGTCCGATGATGTGGCCTCGAAGGTTGTGTGACTGGGCGGTGGCCTCCTTGTGGCACGTTGTGAAGGCGGCAGGGTCGTCTGAGAGGGCTGAGTTGATGCACCATGGGATGACGCGAAAGGTGGAGATGATCATGGCGAGGGCGAAGTCGGCGACGGCCTCGGCGGCGGCGAGACCAGCATTGCAGTAGATGATGCCTTCACAAAAGTTTCAGTACCACTTCATAATTCAACTTTTGTTTCCCCCCCCGGAGGTATGAGATTGGTTTCACCCACCTCGTTCGCCTAGGAGCTGCGTGTCCGCCCAGTCAAAGCCCGCTCCTGCACTGGCAAATACCTTCATCGTCGACGGGAGCAGATCAATAAGCTCAGCATCCCACTGGCCCATCTCCCCGCCGGACCCCCAAAAGGGGCGGAAGATAGCGTGAAAGTCGCCCCATCGCCGCTCCTTCAGCGCTTGAACAAACGCATCTCGCTGGCGATCCTCAGCCGGCGGCCGGACCACCTCACACTGGGTGTTGAGCGCGATGTAAGTTTCTGGATTGTACCGAACGGGATCGCCAATGTGCAATACGCGCGGTTTCGAGCCGGAGACGGTGCCAGCAGGGGTTGTGGTGAACCTGGAGGGGGAGAGGGGAGGGAAAAGAGAGACGGGAATGATGGGGGCGTTGGCGCCGTGAGGGGGATGGTGAGGATTAGGGTGCGTGGGCGATGCGGAGCGTGGCGTGGACGCCGGGACGGGCGTATTAGTAGGCTCCGCCATGGGTTGAGACGGGCCCGAGGGATGGATGTGCTGCCTTACGCAGGAGATGAAAGTAAGGGAAGATGACTTAGGCAGACTGGTGAGGTGAAATAATATTGGGCAGTGCAACAGAAGATAGGGTGGGAAAGGGGAGGGAGAGGAGAGGAGAGCGGGAGCTAATCAAGCGGCGGTCCGCAGCGATGTAGCGCGATGTAGTGGCCGAGTTTCACGATAATGCCTTACTGGCGTTTTTTATTAATAGCGGCCTAAAACGTTGAAAAGGTGGCGGGCGGGCGGGTAACCCCACAAGACCGACGCGTTTTGTGGTCCGATGACTGCTCACCAAAGGTGAAAAGAGAGGACTATAATTATGTTAACGCCTAAGTTGGCGTGGGAATGAATCCAGGATAGTCGTGGTGGTCTGATGCCGAGGCTTTTTGGTAGGACTGACGATTCGTTCACCGGTAATGATGGGTTGGCAATCTGTGATAATTATCATGCTGTTCCGAAATGCGAGTATGAGTGGTAATTCGCCCGTCAAACGCGGCATGAGCCTCTTAGACTTACACAAACCCCCACCCCGCGCTTCGTCAACCCCGCCGTTTCCCCAAGCAGAATCAGCTACTGTCAGAAGTACAGACTTCTCGCCCGTTTCTTCTGCCAAGATAGTGCGCTGGGGAATTTGATGAAAATGTTGGCGTAAATTTCGAACACTAATTTCATAAACCTTCATGTCCAGTGATCTGGAAGAAAAATTGCCTGGATCAGGACAACTCAACTTGTAAAGAACAGATGGTTCCCACATGTTTTGCTACGGTGCATCGGTTCTGAGCGGCGCAGGGTCGGCGCAAACTTGGCCGTCTTCCCCAAAGCTGCCCCCTTCTGGGAGCAGGTGTGGCTCGATATACTATTTTGGAGGAATTGTTTCTTTTTCTTTGTCATAATCAAGTCGGACTTGGGTACTAATTGTCATTTTCTTTTTCGCGCTAGATTCTCCAACTCTCTGGTCACATCGCCATGTGATTTCCACATCAATGGCATCCAACTGGGATATTTGAATAACTGCGGCATTGCGTGCGGTTCCACAATTACATGTAGATGCAAGTGGTGAATGGATATGATATCCGGCCAGAACACCTGGCTCCCAAGCAGAGGTCTCCGTCCGCGGTGGTAGCCAGCATGCACGGCTGTGGTTTTGTTCCGTGCCGGGCAGTATTGGTCGAGAAGAATATTCTTGACGTTTTCTAGATGATGCACTTGAGGTTGAAAATTAGTATATTGATTTCCAAGAGGTCGGATGCTGTTGGATGTACGATTCAGCTTATGACTTACATAGAGGGATATCTTCCTGTGTGAGGCTTTCAATGTCGCGGATGTGCTTCAGTGGGACAATCAGCCAGTGATGTTGCCCGGCGAGTCTGATGTTTTCAAAAGCAACAACGTATTCGTCCTGCAAGATAAGAACAACGGAGTCAGTAAGGAGTGTCTTGACGGGCCGATGGGCGTCACGGTCTTGGGGAGACCCACTTCTGAGGTTTACGTACTTGGTAGATAATGTCAATCTTGTCGTGGTCGCAGAACGCACAAGAATCCTGGACACTTTCTGTCCACTGTAAATTGGCCAGATAATTCCACATCGTAGCGATGCACTGTAATATTCGAGTACTTTCAAGATAATGCACGCCCAACAATGGCTTGACAAAGGACATCACATAGTCAACCATGACTTGTTGACACTGAATGTGTTGTATTATACCTGAAGTAAATCTTGACGGGGAGAGATGTCGCCGGTTTGCGTGGCTACTTTATGGCTGACAGGGTGGGCTGTGTCACTGTGTATTCATCTGCCAGTTGTATGTCACTGTATGTGCGCCTCGCCGGAGTCAACCAGGTGGCCCGGCTATGCTGACAGCCGGTGATGTACTATTTAGCGACCAAGTCTGACAAAAGATGCCTGGCCTTTTTTTTTTTTTTTTTTTTTTTTTTTTTCCTTCCATTTTTCAACTTCTTCGAATCTTGCCGCCTGTGGTTTATCTTAGCGCTGTCAAAATTGTTGCGTGGTTACTATAATTGCACTGCCCGGATTCGGCGTTTTATCAGTGAGGCAATTGCCGGTGGCCAATCACATACACTACTGTACATACACATGCCTGTGGCGATCAATCAGGCACTTCCAGGCTGCTCCCGTTCAGCCATATTAAGGTGTTAGGCCTCAAGAATCTCATCATCCTAGACAATAGTCAATGTCGACACGGAGTTCTTGCATCACGGGCACAATTCACTTTGATAGGCTTGGCAGGGCGCCGAGCTAGAAGAGATTGATATAGCAGTAGCCTGGTAGAACCGAGAAGGTATAATTCCAAAACAAGCAGTCCGTTAAACCTTGACATTACTTGACATTACGAATTAGCTGTGCTGCTACGCTGCCTACAGGATAAACACATCGGCTGCTGCTCCATTACGGACTGAAGCTTTGCTTCCGTTTGAATCGATAGGGTGTTAACAGCACCTTTCTCTAGAAGAAGCCGCACAACTGCCACATGCCCTCGATCAGCAGCTATTGTGAGTGGTGTTCCGCCTTCTTCATCTTCAGCTTCCATATTTGCACCATATTGGAGAAGAAGCTGCACACAAGCCCCATCTCCCCAGTGAGCAGCGAAGAAGAGTGGTGTTCGACCAATTGTAGCTTTATCTTGAACTTCCACATTTGCACCATGTTGAAGAAGCAGCCGCACAACTGCCACATGCCCTCGATCAGCAGCTATTATGAGTGGTGTTCCGCCTTCTTCAGCTTTAGCTTCCATATTTGCACCATATTGGAGAAGAAGCTGCACACAAGCCCCATCTCCCAAGTAAGCAGCGAAGCAGAGTGGTGTTCGACCAATTGTATCTTGAACTTCCACATTTGCACCATGTTGAAGAAGCAGCCGCACACAAGCCTCATGTCTGTGGACAACGGCCTCTGAGAGTGCTGTACGACCAAGCATATCCGCAACGTGTATCACTTCGTTAGCTTGTGGAAAAATCCATACAACTCCCTCATGCCCGCTCTCAGCCGCATATGAGAGTGGTCTTGCGCCCATGTCATCTCGAGCTTCCATCTCTGCGCCAGCTTGCAGAAGAAGCTGCACACAAGCCTCACACCCACTCTGAGCCGCATATGAAAGTGGTGTTTGACCTATTTCATCTTGAGCTTCTATCTTAGCACCAGCCTTAAGTAGAACCTTCACACAAGCCACATGCCCATAGCCAGCAGCCCAAAAAAGTGGTGTCCGACCTTCCTTATTTTGAGCTTCTACCTTGGCACCAGCTTGAAGAAGCATCTGTGCGATAGTCTCATACCCTTTGATAGCGGCCCATGATAATGGTGTTCTACCATTTGCATCACGCAAGTTGATATTCACCTTTCTTGTCTGAAGCAATCTCTTTACTACTGCTGGTGAGCCACCGAAAGCAGCAAGTATCAATGGAGTCATGCCGTCTAGCTGTGGCATATCTATCATTTGCGCATGGTCCTGACAATATTCCAAAGCGTGATCAAGGAGACTGACTAGACCTTTCAGACATGAGAACTGGACGACATTGGTGACCTGTACCAGAACGTGTCTCCAAGCATGGTCGCTGCTCCAAGCATGGAAGAATTGCTCTGGAGCGCTCATGAATAATTCGAAGACCACTTTCCTATGGGCTTCGATTTGCTCCGCTTCTTTGAAATGCCAGCGCCACCGAAATGCGACATACTCCCAGAATGGATCTGCCGTTTGCTGTCTTTGCTTAGGTTCCTTTCCCCAAGAAAGAGCATATAACCGCATGAAGCGGAGGCATGCGTTGGAAAGATGCAAGTGCGCGCGAGTATCTGTTTGGGCGATCTGCTTTTGAGACTCTATCGATCTCTCAAGGTCCGATAGGCCCTTGTTGATGAAGTAGTCTTCGACAGTTTGATGTATGAATTGTGCTCTTTCCTTACAGACACTCATTGCATCACTGACAGTCGTTGAATCACTGACACTTGTTGAATCTCTCCCAGTGTCAATGGATATGAGCTCAACCAAGCCACAGCTCAAGGAATTGATTCTTCTGCCCAGTCTGTCGAGCGTTATGAAACCAGGCGATCTTTCTATCAATGAAAGAGAATTGAGGGACTCGTCACAGGTACCCATAGCCAATGCCCATTGTAAATCCTCCAGAGACAATGGCCATCCAGAATAACAAATCCATTGGAAGAGGCCTAATGCCTCCATCCGAAGTTGGGGGTCAGTACCGGGGCCCAAATCTCGTTGGACAATGTTGTGATACAAGTCCTCAAGCTTTTCGGGCATTTTTTCAACTGCATGTAGTATGGTGATTGCAGATTCTCCATCAGAATCAAGATTAACAACTTCCGGAATCACCAGGTGCGCCCAGATGAACACACCTTCGGATCGGGTTGTTAAAATCTCACCAATGTCCTCGTAAAGGCTTGGGCTCATTGAAGTTCGACACAAGGTCATAATATCACCGCGGTTTTCTTGATCCAAGCGTATATCCAATCCGTCTCCCTGGTACAAGTGGGGATGATAACGGCATGAAAATAGTATGTGCAGCGGTTTACCCTCCTCTCTGAGAGTATCGGTATAAGGTTTGAAGAAATCAACAATCTTTCTTGCTGCATCCTTCCCAGCTTCGTCGAGTGCGTCGATGAATATGGAAACTCTGTACCTTTTCGTGATAAGAGGTAGTGCATCCTGCAGGTAACCCTGCAAGAGAGGCATGGACCATATCCAAGTATTTTTGCCAGTTTCAGCCTGTTCGAGATGCTGTGCGAAGCTCTTGATGAGCTTGTAGAAGGCCTTTGGTACTTTTTGTAAGAGCTGATGGATAATGGATCGATAGAGCCCCAACGGGTTTTTCTGGAGCTCATTGCCACGCCCATGGACGAAGAATGATATTATGAGGCTTTCAGGCATGTCTTGCCGTTCCATTTCCCGAATAGCATAGTTTAGAAGCGTCGATTTCCCGGATCCAGGTTTGCCAAGGATCCAGAGTCGACTTTGGTGCTGCTGTTGCCATCGAAGCCAGACCGGGTGATTTAGCAGCCATCCGCAAGTGCCAGCAGCAGCATGCTCAATGGTATTTTTCCTGCTGTCCATGTTTTCGAATGAAAGTGATCTTAGACACGCTTTCACGTCGAGTGGCGAAGCAGATAGATCTTAACCTGTAAGTGTTTGATGACGAAGAAGGGGCCATTGAGACGCACCAGGTTGCGGAGGCCCTGCAATGGACAGGACGGCTGGGTTTTCCACCATCCTTTGAAGACGGTCGCTAGTAATCTGGTAGATACCGTCCATGTAGCTTGCAAACTTTACCAGGCCACGATGGTCTTTGTAGTTACATGGAATTGCTTCAGTTTGGCCAGGCAACCCGGAGCGTGAGGCAGACTCCTCGGTGACAAGAATCCGAGGGGCACCACCTCTGCTCCAATGACCTCTGCCGTCTTTCTACATGTTGGGATCAGCTTGCCGACAACTCTCATTATCTAAACAGAGGGAGCTCACCAGCAGAGTAGGGCTCATTCGGCGCTCGAAGAATGCCACGATCCTGAATGACCCATTGCAGGCATCGTTGAATTGATCATTCAACTTCTTCATGTAGTTGGAGGGTTCAGTCTCTCCGGTAGTCACAAGTTCGCGTATCATAGCCTCGTTTGCTCGGCCGCGAACCATGGTGATGAGCTCTTCGTTGCGAAGGCCTAGATTTGGCACACCGAAGAAGACTAGGCCGGTGCAAATATCAAGTGGATCTAGACTCGATACAATGCTTTGTCTCTTTGCGTGAACGAGAGCCTCCAATTGAAATTAGCAACTTGGTAAGAAGGCAAATGCAATGTACGTACTTGCTCGCCAGAGACTCACCTCCTTGATAACAAGGCCACCTAGACTGTGCCCGATGAAGATGACAGGCCTTTGAGCCGTCTGCTACGTGATCAGCACTCCGGCAAGTGATGTTTTAAGCAAGAACGATGTGCGCACACCTTGTCTGCATTGCGAAAAGCGGATAACAGCTCCCAAAATTCACCGCCAATATTCGCCATGGATTGATGATTGTCGCTCCCAATCAGACTGGAGTCATAACCGTAGAGCAGTATCCTCGAGTGCGGAATGTCGTGTGGAAGAAAGTCCCGGATCCAGACATCCTCGCTCGTTTGTGACTTCCAAGACCCGAGCGCGTGGCAAGATAGACCGGGGACGGCAACGATACTGCGAAACAAAATGAGCCTGACAGTCCGGCAGATTCCACTTCCAACCCAAAAACAGGAAAAAGGAAGACGTTAAACTTACTCGACAAGAGGCTTGCATTCAACCTCAGAACAATCTGCATTTGAGTCGCAGAGCCCATCATGCAGCGGTGTGATGCCGTCAAATTCGTTTGAAAACTCGTATCCGTTGTTCGAGGGAGCCTTTGTCAGTCGTTCGGCGAGTTCGTCGCCCGATAAGCTCGTACGAAATGTCGCCGTTGCGCATTTATGCCTTCGATCCCGTCTTGCCACAGAGCGACATTTTGGCTCTTTCACAAACCCCCCCGAGCCTTGAGCAATTCGGCTCAGGTTCTCAGCCACATCTTCCTGCCCATGAGTCTGGGGTATTCTGTCGATGCGCAGGGTCCAGGTCTCCATTGTGTGAAGCGGTCGTTGAGGGACAGACTTTTGCGCCGCCTTCTACTTGTTCATGCTGAGATTGCAACGCGAATTCCTCGTCTGATGTGCAAAACAGTGGAAGAACAAGGAAAGGAGATGGGACGCAATGAAATAGCCCCGCACGGCAGACCTTGCGAACGACGGAAGAACACAAGGCAAAGCTGACCATTCAAAGTGCATTTCAGGCGCTGTTCGGTCGCCAACCAACAGCCAATCTCCCATCTTCCCCAAGAGAGTATGGTGGCTCATTGGTCAGGGTTGCATGCTCAGCCTCATGGGAAAAAGAAACGTCGAGGCCAGCCTGAAACAAGATGTCTTGGGCATGGCGAGCTCTCCCTAGCTTGTTGCTTTCTCACCCAACATGACTCATGATTGTTGACGGTCGCACGCGGACTAAGTGTAGGCCTACACATATCACCATGGAGCAGGGCTAAGTTGACGAAGCCGGCTGCTTAGTGGTGTTGACTTGAATGGGAAACCTGGCTTCCATCCGAATCAGCATCTCCCCGTCGGTGACGACTCACGAGCAAGTACAAAATACAGTTGAAAGAAAAATATCATTACCTCGAATATCCAGAGAGAGGACGAACAAATGAACATGGTGTGAGAAAGACCACTGCTTTTGATTTTTTATGCGAAATTCAAATTCACGGCCAAGCTGACTCGCAGTACGGAGTGTGCTCGGCTGGGAATCCGCCGGGGACAAGAACCCTACGACCCTGCCACCCTGGTCATGTCTCTCGCTTGGCATATGCTAGTCTAGTTCTCGCACTCGCCAAAGACGCAGCTTTTTTGAGGACTGCTAGATCCCATTACGGAAGAGAAATCCCTGCTGGCTGCAAGAGTGTGCTCGTACATATACATGTAAGTGCTGAAGCTGGAGGCTAAGCTAGCAGGGCCGGTCCGCCGAGGTTAGCTTGCAGTACTTTGTACATTATCCGTGATCAGTACCATGTACTCGCTCCTGGACTGTACATGTGCAGTACTGTAGTGCTTGTACAAGTACGGCTCGGCAGCAAGGATCAGGCTGCAGTAATGCGAGTAGCGTACGACACGTGGCTGACAGAAGGTGACAAAATGATCTACTGACTACTTGTACGAGTGTACGAGAGAAGAGGCAAGAGGAAGGACCAGGATCATGTTCAACAATCTTGAACGAGCATAACGTTCGAGACCGTTGGCTCGATTGGTCTGTTCCGAGTTCCCCGGCCCCAACGTCCCCGCACATCTTTCAAGAATGTACGGATACTACGTAGACACTAAAGGAACGGGCCGTCCACGGTAAAAATATTCAAATATAGACTCGCGTCTATTCCCCACGCCATTGACCGACGGTCGGTCCTGACAGTGCTCTCGAATTGCCCTCCATCTTTCGCAATTTCACCGTCAAAATGTGCAATCCGGATGATCCTACATCGGCCAACGTGAGCAACTAGCCCCGGCCTTCCAATGAGATTTCATGACTAACAAATTTTACTTTTTTCTACGTGTAGCTCCGGGTTGACGAGGACGACGATGAAGCATATGATTCGACCTTTGGCGACGCGTCAGTCTTTAGTTTTCGCCCATCACTACGAAACGACGAGCACACCAAGGGCTAATCCAATTGAGTTATAGCGAAAGCTCGACAGCATCCTTGAATTCGTCCATTTATCGCTATCGCGAATTACACGGTCGCACGTATCACAACCATGGAGACACGGAGTACTGGTGAGTTAATGGTAACACGTTGCCTCGGCGGGAGCGCAGGCGCCAATGCTAACACATGGCTCGCGCAAGGGGACCTAATGACCAAAGGCAGAATGAACAGCTAGATCTAGGGTTTGTATTCGCGTCTAGTTCGGATTACATACGGAATCTGCCCGTCGCTCACCATTCTCTAGCCATCAGATGATGACCATGTTACTCGACGACAAGCTCCATCTCGCGCCCATCCCGAAGGACGTCGGCAAGGTCCTCGACATTGGTTGCGGTACCGGAATCTGGGCAATGTATGATGGCGCCCGTTTCTCTCTCTCTCTCTTTTCTTCCCCCTCCCCGCCTACTATGGAGTCGATTGACGATAGCGGCTGATCGACTTTTTGTTTCTGCCTCGACAGTGACTTTGCCGACAAACACCCCGAAGCTCAAGTTGTTGGGACGGACCTCTCCCCGATTCAACCCAGCTGGATCCCGCCGAATGTTAGCTTTGAGATTGATGATGCCCAGCTGGATTGGACATTTGAGGATGAGAGCGTTGATTTTGTACATCTTCGATGTTTAATGGGCAGTATCGCCAATTGGACACGCTTGTTTGAGCAAGCATACAGGTGCGTTCTCCTACGTTACCCGTCGGCAACCTCTTGATGCGAAAGGAACTAGGGAGAGATTTTTCTGGGACAGCTGTTCCATCCGTGGAAAATCGCGCCGAGCTAACATCTTTTGCAGATGCACCAAGCCGGGAGGCTACGTCGAGACGCTAGAAATGGACATTCAATTCAAGTCAGACGACGGAACCGTGGGCCCCGGGCACGCCATGTACGAATGGTCGCAAATCTTTATTAACGCGGGCGAAACCATGGGCCGGACCTTCAAGATTGCGCAACAGGCCAAGGGGATGATTGAAAAAGCCGGCTTTGTCGACGTGGTAGAAAAGAAGTACAAGGTGCCCGTCGGCGAGTGGGCCAAAGACGCAAAATTGAAGGAAATTGGGAAATGGAACCTCATGTACTTGTCGACGGGTCTCGAGGGCATGGCGCTGTATATTCTGGAGCACGTTCTTGGTGTAAGTGAATTTTTCCCCATCTCGAGGTCTGATTTGGACGAGAGGGTGTTCCATTGGGGGGAGAAAGCTCCTTGAGAAAGTCGCTGACACAAAACAGTGGAAATATGAAGAGATCCAAGTCTTGATCGCAAACATGCGAAAGTCAATACATGACAGGAAGAACCATGGGTACTATGAGATGTAAGCCCTATCACCTCCACGATCGACAAAACTTTCCCATCGCATATATTAATTCGTTCCTCTCATGAACAGCACTGTGGTACATGGCCGTAAGCCAGAGTAATAGTACCGAATTTAATGATAAGATACTCTTTCATTTGGCAGTTCTTGGCAGTTCTAGTCATCAACAGCAGCGAGGATTGGAGGCGACAAGGGGTCGGTCGCACTTGGCTTAAAGTTGGATTTGATTCGAAGTTCCATACCGAAGATTGGGGTTCTAATAGAGTTGAATGGAAATCTCAGTCTAACATCAATGGCAATGGACTTGGTCTGATCGGAAGTACGTATTGATCGGAGGTAAGGAACAAGTGGTAATGACTCGTACGGGTGAGTGCATTGATAATGGGCAATCCCAAAGATGGCAAACGGAAAGATTAAAGCTCCGATTGTGACTAAAATCTGAATATACAGTTCGGGTTAGACGCTGCTGGATTGGAACACTTTCGACTCCTGTGATTCGTTACACCGTACGATTATGTGGTCTCGCTTCGGACTTTGTAAGCTTATCATTACCAATTAGATCCGCGCCGTAAATTGTAACAAACAGTACACCGTACTCCGTACGTACATGGATCCGGATCGTCATGAACGTGCTTTGTGCTTCAAGTATATATAGAGAACGAGAACCTCGCCAGAATATCTTTTAATTTGATGTACATTTCATAGACAACACGACAGCTGCTTCAACACTCCCAATTGTAAACAGGCCACGAGACCACGATCTAGGTACTTATCAACCCTTGTAATCTTACAGAGTTCCCCAGCACCCCGCAAAGAAAAGATGTCTACGCCAACCCTTGTCATCGTCCCGGGCTCCTTTGGCCCGGCCAAGCTGTACGACCTCTTTGTAGAAAGCTTGACCCGACAAGGCATCCCGTCGGAAGTGGTGGAGCTGCCCTCTGTCGGCAGGAAGCAGGGCGTCCCGCCCAAGAACATGAGCGACGATGCCAATGAAATTATCAAGGTCGCCTCCAAGCTGCTGGATGAGGGCAAGGAGGTCGCCATCATGACACATTCGTACGGCGCCATTCCCGGAACTCAAAGTCTCAAGGGGTTGTCCACCAAGGCGCGCCAGGCTGAAGGCCTAAAAGGGGGTGTCGATAAGATTATCTACTTGGCGTCCGTGGTCGTGGAGGTTGGAGTGAGCAACCTTGATCTTTTCGGAGATAATCTACCCGACTCGATCAAGATTGAAGTAGGGTTCAAATATTTCTTATGTTTATCTCCGTTTCTCTTGTCTGCAAGATCCACGGGCGCGCTATATTGTCGTCCTTGTTAGGGGAGCATTTCAGCTGACAAAAGTATCCAGGATGATTTTATGAGTCTGGTCCCCGAAGGCAATGCGCCGCTAAGCTTCTCCGACCTGCCGCTTGAAGAAGCGCTCCGATGGGCACGGAAAATGCCTGAGCACTCGACGCCCAGCTTCCGGGAGAAGCTGACATACCCGGGGTACAACGACGTGGAGTGCCACTATGTCGTCTGCGAGGGGGACAAGATCATCCCGCCCGAGTTCCAGTACAGCATGATTGAGCTGCTGAAAAAGTCTACGGGCAGGGATGTCGGGGTTCACAAGATTGATGCCGGTCATATTCCCACGGTCAGCCAGCCGGATAACCTGGCCAAGATTATCAAGAATATCATCTGAACGAAGACTAATGCCGGGGTACCTCGTGCCGAGCCCGCAGCTGTCAGCGACATTACGGGTGTGCGGCATACGTTTTTGGTCGCTGTCACTTGAGATCGGAGAGGGTGCAGGGCAGGACTGAATGATACGTGTATATGAATGAGCACTACGAGGGGATGTTGTCAATCAAAAGACATAACTAAATGAAATCAACAAATGTGAGCGCTTCGAGGAAATGCAACATCAGGAATTATAAAACCACGTCAATCATTCCCCCGTTTGCAAATCTTCTTGAGGAGTGTGAAAGAGTAGCCACCAAAGCTGGGAATGATCAACAGCCCGGCTTGCGCGATGAACAGCCACACCGAGATCCAATCCGTCGGCGACTCAATGTGATTGCGCTGGATCAGAAGCTCCACCCAAAGAACAAGAGGCCACGCGACAATCATCATCAGCGCGGCGCCGCAGGGGATCGCAATGTACTTGTAGTTTGAGATGGTCTTCATGGCATCCAAAAGCCGGGAGGGCTTCTTCTTCTCCTTGTCCTTGGACGTGCGACTGATCATCATCTTGAGGGGAATGGCAAAGGCCGCCATCACACACATAAAGGTCAGTAAGGAATCGAAGACCTGCCAGACCAGGAAGAACTTGTGCCAGCCATCGTTGAGCGTGCGCCAGCCGAAGAAGAAGAACTGGTACTCCCCGTATCCCTTTGGTTGTAGGTGAGCCCAGCTCTTCCACGCGGTGATGTTGTTAAGAATGACTACACCCCCCGTGCCGAGACCAAGTAAAAGCCCCGTGGCAATGTAGCCAGAAGCGATGCCCCCCAGATAGCTAATAGCGTAGATGAGGTTGAAGTAGTGGGGGAGTATGCTCAGGGCGTGGAGCTGCCTCGATTGAACGGCATTATACCAGATGAACTGGTTGTACCAGTTGAAGGCGTGGAAGCCCAGGCTCGTGAGGCCGGTGCTATCGAACCCGGCGACGAAATGGGCCGGGGCGAGCAGCAGACTTGCATATAATATGCCTCTGTTGAGCGCGCTGAAACCCTCGACAGTCTCCACCGTCATCTTGGTCAATGCGAAGCGACAGGAGGGACAAGTCTATAAGGAATCAGGATAGAGCAGCACAATCGCTAACCCCAGTAAGAGTAGCCTGAGTAGGGCTGACAGTCGCTAATTTGGAAGTATCTTTCAGGAGTCACGGACCACCCGCAAACCGGGGGTATAGCAGGTGAGCGTAAGCGCTTGTGGTAGGAGTAGAACCAGGGTGTCCGAAACTATAGCCCTAGACAAGAGGGTAGTATAATTACGGAGTAGGGAGGGGAGAATAAGACGCCGGTGGGGATATTCTGAATGTCGACATCTTGGCACCGGCAGCGTATTTATTTGAATACAGAGACTGGCCCTGAAACGGTTTAATTCACCAGTCACACCTGTGAGTCAGGGTGCAATTCAGCCCTGGCGAAGAGTATTGGTATCCGAGTCTGCCCCGGGCGAAGCCATGCAGTGCGGCTGAGCGCGGGAGGGGGGGACATGCAGACGATTTATTGCCTGTAGAGCCAATGCCGACGCCTTTATTTGGTTCGCACCCCGGAGTAGTAGAAGGTAGACCAAAAAGTACAAAAGAGGCAGCTAGAACAACCGGTTCTCGAACGCCGTCAGTCGCGACAGTAACAGTGACCGGCAAGTCCCGGGAGGAGACGAATTCAAGCCACCGGCTCCTACTTCTACATATGTACAAATTAGAATTCTTGAACAGGCTACTATCTCACCTCCATCCATGCACGAAATCCCTGTCGGATTACGCAAACAGCTATCTCGTTCTGGGTTGAGTGTATCGATGAGCATTCGCAAACACTATCCAAGATCCATCAAAGACCATAGGGCGCTCGCTGGGACCAATTATGTGTTGGCCCGCAAGAGGAGATGAACCGGCACATAAGGATAGTCCCCCTCCTGACGCACTGGTCAAGGAGTAGCAGGCATGTTTGGGAGCAACATGGGTAGACCTTGGCCACTATCTTCCTTTTCTACCGAATATGGCCTGGTCCAATTTCTACTACTTGTACTTCTGTGCTTACGGTGCAATCGAGACAAGGCAAACGTAAGAAGCAGTGGTATGCGTAATCTGTTTTATGTAGTCTGTTAGCTCGCCTTAGCATGAGGGTCCTATGTTCTGCTTGCTTGTCTGACGGCGACAATGGCATTCCTGCTTTGTAGCCATTTATTCTCCTCTAAACATCAACTAATAAGTATAAGCCATAGCAGACCCGGCAGATGACGCGACAGAGATGACGACCACCGTCCCAGCTTCCGTTGCCATCTCATCCATCTTCACTCCACCCCCAGAGTGCTCCAACAGCTGGACGTTCGAGGGGAGCATCTACAACGGCTTTAGCAGCGGCGTCTTATTACAAAACGCCATCGACTCCGATCGCAATGTCGAATGCTACCCCGACAACTTGAAGGGCGTCGGCCGGGGAGGTAGCCAGCAAATCTTCAGTCCGGGATACTGCCCAGATGGGTACACAGCCATAAGCCCAACGACGGTCATAGGGTCCGTCACGACGGCGACATGCTGCTACAAGTAAGGCCCAACTCCGAACGAACGCTGTCGCACCCTTCACCCATACACAATAGGAGCGAATCTAAACATCATCACCACAGGGGTTTCTCTTTCGGTGGCAGAGACGACCATTCGGGTTGTTTGAGTTCGTTTGCTGGCTCAACCAGCGTTCCTGCGCGCGCCGGTGGCTGGGAACGGGCCGACAGTACGACTAGCACAAGCGTCAAGGGGACTTTCACCATGTGGGCGCAGTCCATAATTGTTGCTTACGAGGAGAGCGACATGAGTTTATACGTCACATCCGAGTCCACATCCGAGTCCACGTCCGAGCCAACGTCCTTTATTTCCAACGAGTCGGCAATATCGAGCGATCCGAGCGAACCAACCAAATCAATTGAGAAAGACCTTGGCTCCGACTCCGATCAGGACTCCGACTCTGGGGGATTATCCGCCGGACCTATAGCGGGTATCGCAATCGGGGCCATCGTGGGCGTGTTATTACTCGTGGGGTTAGCCTTCTGGGTGGGCAGGAGGAAAAGAAATGCGGCAGCACAACCAGACCAACCTCCTATGCCACCCGGAGGACATCCACAGAGTCAGACCCAGATGCAAAGCCATCAGTACTACTATAAACTAAAAGACCAGCCCAGAGTGGAATTAGACCCGGATCCAAAGTCACGGTATGAGCTAGCAGGGTAACGAATACAGACGAGACAGATGGAACGAATTTACAAAATAAGCGCAACTTATAGTGATTAAAGGATATACGGGGGCATAGTCAGCGGTTTCTGGCGGAATCATGAGCGTTATGTTGTATGTCTATAACCAACCACCAGAAATACCTTCCCACAAAAAAGAAACAAAAGCACTTCTTCGACCCACGTTCTAAGCTATGACAAGGCGAACAGAAACCTGCCATGAAGGGATGCCTGTATTACCTCCCCTTTCCTTTGAACATGGCTTGAAACTTGAGGAACTCTTCCAACTGCTCGGGATCAATCTGCTTCCCTGCCCGCCCCTTGCCAGCCTTATTGGATGCCGTCACTTTCAACTTAACCTTGGCGCTATCATCGCTAATGTCGTCGTCGTCATCGTCGTCATCGTCACCGGTTCCATCTTCGCCGCTGATGTTTTCACCGCTATCATAGCTTCTCAAATCTTCTTCAAGCTGGTAATTTGACGGCCGAACTCTTCTGGGCTGGTCCAACATCGAAGAACTGGGCGTGATCCCAGCATGGAAGTAGTCATCTCGCCACTGGTCCCTGACAGCGATTTCGCCATCAACGCCCTGGAGAAGCCCCATGAGATAGCTGTCAAACTCTTTGGATCCGCGGGCCACAATCTCAAAATGTGACTTTCCCAGAGTCGGCTTTGACTGACACGAGTCGCCTCGAGTAGCTTCTTCCTCGGCCAGAGCGATCGCCGTCTGGAAAGCGTTTCTGATCTGTCTGTAAAAACTGTTAGAAACGGAAGGAAATGCAAAGGAAGGCCATGGGCGGGTTTTTTGGGGCTACAGTACCTTCCGTTCCACGTGTCGTATCCTTCATGCTTAAGCTCCATGTAATGCCGCTTCGCGAATCGGAGGACCCCCTTTTCGTTCACCTTGAATAGCGCACCGTCCGTCGTCTGATTCTGCTCTTGCTTGACCCTTCTCAGGAAGACCTTGTAAAGTTGGAGAGTGGCGCGGAGGTCCAGTCGGGGATAGTACAGGCTGACGTGGATCCTCGACTTGAACGCAGGGTCGATGCTGCCAACGCGGTTGGTGGTCAGAAACAGAATCCCGGCGTAGTACTCGAGACTTCGCAGGAAGACACTGGTGACGGCATTGCGTCGGAGGTCGCTCCGGTTCCGCTTGGCGAGGAAGACGTCTGCCTCGTCCAAGAGCAGTACACATCCCCATTTGTGCGCCATGCGGAAATTGCTCTGCAGGCCCCTTTCCACCTCGATTGCCGTCTCACCAATGTCTCCGCACGTAATGGGGAACAGAGGTCGCTTGGTCCTATCGGATACACATTCGGCAGTTGAGGTCTTTCCAACCCCTTTTGAAAACAAACGAGCATATTAGCCAATTTCTATTAAAGCGTGGAAGGCTTACTCACCAGGCTCGCCGTGGAGAAGTATGATGAGTCCAGTGCCCTTCCCTCTGACTACGTCCAGAGATGTACCGATTGCTGGGGCATCTTCTTCGTCGGACTTGTGCGCGTTCTCGTGTGTCTTGACGAGTGCCACTATCGTCTTCTTGTGATTGTCTGATATCATTAGATTATTCAGGTCGTTCTTGAACTGCACCTCCGAAAGGTCTGCTATCCTCATGGTCACCCATTGCCGGTTGCGGAGGACGAATCCACGGATCCAAGGTGGCATCAGAATAAGATCCTCCTCTGGGATTTCGCTTGCACTTCGCGCGGAGAGAAGACCTCCGTAGTGCCTCTTGAAAGGGTCATTTTGGAAGCAACGCATTTCCATATCTTTGGCAATGTAATCGGAGCCACAGCATCCCTCACCAAACGAATTGTGGTTACATGTATTTCGAATGCTCGTCTCACACAGGTCGTCTTCCGTCAGATTTGACTCGCGAATTGTCTTTGGCACCCGCCAATCTACTTGATTGTTCAAGGCCAATGCAATATCGACAATCACCTGCGCCTCGAGGTCTTGATACGGCTCGTCCATGGTAATCCCTTCGAAAGCCTTGTGAGAGAACGGAGAGCGCGTCAGGTCCAGATATTTTCGACCTTGATCTATTAGCTGACAATGCAGCCTTTCGAAGTTCTGGCTCATGTTCAATGGATAGACTTCAAGTGAGTCAATAGGCCGGTGGCCCACGTATTTCCGAATTGTAATTTTCTTCAACAGTGGCACGTAGTCGTATCCATCGAACTGTATACCGCAGCAATCAACCACAAAGCCGTCCAATGACCTGCTGTTTGTTAATTTGCCATCCACGGGATATTTCGGGGTCAATGGCGGTCGACCACCCGTGGCCTTGACGACTCGGAAGGCCTGCCCTGGATGCGCTGGGCTGATGACGACGTCGCCCAGCTTGAAAAGGTGCCATAGATCCGCGTACTCGATCTCGGTAGCAGTCTTGTTGGCAATACTTTGTCGGAGGTCAAAAGTCGGCTTCAAGTCAACGTCAAGGAACTCTATGAGACACTTGAGGTCCTGAAGCAAGTCCTTGTGTTCGTATTCTTTTTCCGAGAGCACTGGCTTCGATTCCTTCATTCCCTTCTCCCCCCCAGTTGATGACTTGGCCCGTTCTTCAATCATTTTCACGCTGGCCCTGATGTCCTCCTCGTAGGTTACGAGTAGCTTGAATGGACGGAGTAGGGTGACTGGAGCTTCATCACTCCACACCTGGTGGTTTGAAAGAGATTCTCTGCAAGTCATCTCAAGATGGCTAATTAGGGGTGCTGATCGAATCCGAAGTCTCTCAGGGGACTTTTGAACAGTCAGGGTGCCTTCGTTGCAACTGTCCATTGTTTCTCCCAGTGTCGACTTCAAAAGCTCCCCTTCGTTGCTAAGGCTTTCCACAGCGGGCAATTGCAATTCGGGCAATCCTTTTGTATGGTTGCTGGTCTGGAACTCAGCCTGGCTCGACCTTTTAAGAAAGTGCCCATAGACAGGCCAGCGAGACCTCAGCATGTTGGGTTTGAAATCGTCTGGCAGTTTGTTGATCTGAGCGGAAAGAGTTTCAACCTGCTTTTCAAGTTCCGCTATTCTTATCTCTGTGAATGTCACATGCAGGATTGCCTGCTTTGGTCGCCGTCTTATGTCGCCATCTTTGAGTTCCTGCGTGTACAGCTCCTTCGCTTCGAAGTCGAAATGAGACTGGTAGTATACCTTATTCTTCACAGTGCTGTATGACTCCGGAGACTTATCGTTACTTGCGTCTTCCAGTACCTGCGCTGCTAAGGTCTCGTCGTTGATGTGTGGTGCCTTTGGTTCTGGACTGTCTTCTGGCAAGTCAAGCGTGTCGCCTAGCTGGGAAGTTGAATTCATGGTTGGCAATATCGTTGCCTGTATTGCCCGATATCTCACGTTTAGCAGAAGCAGAAGAAGCAGCAGGTGTAGATGATGAAAGGCCCATCTACGATTGGTGAGCATAGGCCGGAGTGCGAGAAGACAATGACTATGTGGTGTGTGGTCGGCAGGTTTGGATTTGAATAAAACGATAGCTCCGCGGAGGGAACAAGCTACTACCTGCTGCCAGGATAGGATAGTACCCTATCTGGCGAGGCCCTAATGTCAACTCGTTGGCTGCCTTTTGCGAACCAAAATGTCCATATCTGCAGCATGAGTTGGCGTGTTGCTCAGCCTCTGCCCAACCACCCAAAGCTCTCAGAGCTCGTGTTCATTGGTCGAGGGACAATTGATCAGAGGTGGGAATGCCACCCTTCACGCACATCATGATGCAGTGGCGCACCGAGAAATGAGCATTTCTAGCACTTTGGAGAGAGCCTGATACGAAATATGCACACTTTGCTCTGTCGTACACATACGTGACTTTTAATGCAAGAAAATGAGCGCCGAATCTTTCCCCCCCTTTTGCCAATCGTGCGCTTCCCCCCCCCCCCATCTTCCATTGTCTGGTTAATGACGTTCGTGATCTGAGGAGGCCAGCCATGATCAGCAAAGTATTTCTCAGCATTGTAAGCTCGGTAATCTAGCCGCGCAGCAATCGACTTTGATGGAAAGTCGAGTCAACGCTCCCGCTCACCAGGCTTCTCTCTACCTGGAGAGCTTTGGTCGTGCCACGGCTTTCGAAGAAGATTCTACGGACGAATATAACTAGTGAGCTGACATTGCGGGCTTGGACTCTGCCTGAAGAGGTGCTGACTTTGTTGTGGCGACGACTTGTGGCAGCGAATTGACAATGAGAAGCACGAGCTCTTCCAGCTGATGGACAAGGTAAGGTCCAAGATTGAACAGAAGCACCCAGGCAGCCTTGGCGCAAATCGGCTCAATCCACGCCGATGCACATGGGAACAGGTGTTGGGAGAGGTCCAAGAGACAGCAGACCGATGGTCAACAAATCCCAAGACATTCTCGAGAAGCCTAGACAAGCTCGGCAGGAACTCGGACGCCTTTTCTACTTGGCTTCAATTGCTCCCTGGCGGCGAATATGGTTCAGTGTAAGTGTCGCGGCGATGTAAAGTTTAACCCCCCCCCCCCCCCCCCCCCCTCTCTTGCAGTGAATTGAGAGACTCAAACGGCTTCATAGTATATGCGGAGTGTTCGCCATCACTATCTCGGTATGTTCCTGTTGATCGATCCGACCTATGAAAATGGAGGGTAGACACAAAAGAGGTAACAATTTGCCCAGGCAGCCGGCCATTTCACGAGAACAAAGGACTATGTTCTCGATGCTCTGGCGAGGATTCCGGAAATATTTGAAGACGCCCAAATATACAACGGGTTATACCCGCAGATGAAAAACCAGCGTCTGGTAAAGAAGACAATTGATCTTTTTCGGTCTACTTTGAAGGCTCTGACTCACATATTGCGGTTCTTTGACGAAAGCTCTTTCCGTAAGGCGTCAACACACAAGATGCTCTCTCGATTGTGTACTAATGGAAGTGTATGTTCTAGGGAAATTTTACAAACCCCTCTTACAACAGTCTTCATACCAAACCGAACTCCAGGCCAGCTTGGATGAGATCGAGACTCAGGCAGCTCGCGTGAAAGAAGAGGCCAATATCTGCTTACAAAAGCGTGTTGGCGATCAAAATAGTATCATCTTAGATACAAACGCCAAATCTTCTCAGGTTTTAAGTATCCTGCAAAAGATATACAAGGACATCTTGGAGGATCCACTTCTACGAAGGTCCGACTTGGGTGAGTGAGAACCAGGTGTTTTAGTACGGTGGTCTACTTATCAATGCTGACTGGATGCCGAGTCTTTGATTCTCCGGGGTCTTTCGAAGCGGGCCCTGACAATCGCCCGCGATTTGATTTGAAATCTTCCGGATCTGCGATGCCAGATCTTGCGGCGAGTCAAGAGAGCTGTTAGAAACCCCCCACCTGTCGTTCTGAGTTCAATCGATGGTAACTAACAGAGCAAAAGCTAACGCAGCAGCAAAACTCCTACTCAATCTCCTTCAATTTGACTCAACTCTGGCTCCCACGGGCGTCGAACGTTGTCTACGCTACGGACATGACATGGATGAGCACGCAAAGGCAAGAGCAGCTGCACTTATTCAACATCGGGTGTTCAAGAGCTACATGACCGAAGACGCGTCGTCCGCATCTCTACTTGTGAATGGCAACGAAGATGTCTCCAATGCGGAAGGTGTATCACCACTCAGCGTCGTGGGGGCGAAGCTGGCCCGGATATCAGAGCAAACAAAGTCCACGTTTGTCCTGAGATACTTTTGCCGAGAGCATGGGCCCTATTCAAATGACTCAGCTACGTCGTCTCCGAGTTTCATGCTTGCCAGCCTGGCAGGCCAGCTGATCGACCAGCTGCTACACGAGGACATCCCGATAGATCTCTCCTTCCTTCAACAAGTCCGCTTTGAGAATGTGAAGAAGCTGAAGCCGGCAACACTGGACGTCATCTTCAGAGAGCTAGTCATACAAGTTCCCGCAGGCTCTGTGCTTCTGTGCATCATCGACGAGCCTAGTGTTTATGAGACACGTCTGCTGAAAGGGGACACCCAGGCTATTTTTAGGAGGTTGGTTCGGCTGGTCAAAAATATCAAGCACATTGCCTTCAAGCTTTTTGTTACTTGTCGAGGCCGTGCGAGGGATATCAATCAGTACTTTATCGGACATGTTCTGGAGTTGAGTGAGACGGTAGAGGAGCAGGATTCATCGGCCTGGTACATTGAAAACCTCGAAAGGCAGATAGAGCAAGGCCGGTAGAGGGCAGACTGGCAGATTAGCACCTATACAACCGCGATTGGGATTTGTTCCTGGGGCTAGTGGCTCTGACGGAACAAAAGGTTTCGGGAAACCCATAATCGTTGGCAATTTAGGGGCAATCCCGGTCCGAACAATTAAGCTGTAGTGATACTGAGGGGATGCAGCCGGGGAGTGCAACGAAAGCTTAGGCCGCTCGCACCTATTATGAGACCATGGTCCAATAGGACGGCCAGAATTAAGACGGGAATGACTCAATAAAAGGGAACAGCTAGTCTCTACGACCATATGTGGAAGTTCGACTTCCAAGACGACAATCAAGGTCTAGTATAGTATTAAGAAACCTATCTACCTTGAAGTATAGTTTGGGCTTACTCTGTCCTTGCTTTTTTCTCATTCATTATCATCTTTCTTTCTCTACCTTAAATCACTACTTCCTTTTTGTATACACTTGGGAGAATATTGGAGATATAGCTATAGCCCTGAATAAAATTAATTCGACCCTTAAGCCTCGGGCCTTAACCTTAGGCATGTTCACAGAAACTCGACCAAGCACTTCCACGACCATAAATCTTAGCACAATCGCCCAACCAGAAGTCTCCAGACCTGAGGTTATTGCAATTATCGTTGATGAGTTTCAATGACTCTATGACCTCATCAGAGCTGCAAGGATTTTCGCCTGCCCAGGTGCAGGCATAGACAGCTACACTACCGACTAGAGCGACAAAAGAGGAGTGTTCGGGGATATTCGGTCCGTTGTCGCAGTAAGAACCAAGCATGGCCATGGCCTGCAGATAGTTGACTCCGTCGAGGATGTCAAGATGATCAGTGCAATGTTTGTTTGTCAGAGACAGGAAGATTTCCTGCAACTCTTTTTGAAGAAGAAGAAGCCCCTCGCTTCTCATCAACGGCACCGGCCGGCATTAGCAACTCAGCCTGCCCGGAACCTGAGGGGAGTAAGAAGACGCCATCGCCAAGCTCTTCAGCTAATTGCATCGCATTGACATTGGCAGCAACCATGGCGGTAAGGAAAGTAAGGAATGAAGAATGCATTTTGTTTAAAGAATGAAAAGGTTTATAAAATTAGAGCAAAACGGTGAATGTAATTTCTTTACGGCTTCTTGATTCAACCCAGTTGAATCAATGCTTTGGGAAGCTAGAGGGAAAATATAATTTACTAAGGGTATCTTAACTCCTACTTATAACTTCCCTAGTGTTGATTATTGCACACACTTATGAACTTGCAACTTAGCCTATCTCTTTCTTGCACTATTATACGCTCTTAGCTAAAGTGGAGAGAATGATTCTGGATCAAAACCGTACAATCATACCTAAAGGAAAATATGATTATGCAAGCTTAGACCACCTCACCTTCTATAGTCTAGATTAATATCGTGTAATTCTACCCAAAACAACATGATTCTGCAAGCTCATTACCGCCTTCTCGGGTCTGTAAATGGTCACCTCTAGCATCTGTGTGCTATAAACATAGGAGAGGGCTTTAATCAATATTACTAGCATGCTCTGAAACACTGTCACGTTCCTTGGCAGACGAGGGTAGGAATTCTAAGCATCAACTCCTTTCTGCAGATCTGACACACTATGACATAGGACAGAGCAAACTCCACATCTATGCCTAAATTGTCATTATTATTCGACTTAATCTTACAACTCAGACAAGTATTTTAGTATTATAGGCCAAGCTTTATAGTTTCTACTGCACAAGCTTCTGCTGCATATCATCAAAACATGAAGCTATTTAATAGGATAGACAAGTTTTTTGAAATAAGATATAATAACTTTATCATGTCACTCAATATGCAACTTTATCCTTTAATATTAGCTATGATTTGACCTAAGCTGTAGCTTTACCTGGGAAACGAAACTATGTTGAAGGGGTAAGTATTTTGTGCCCCAATATTGGGGAATTCGAAACTCTAAATACTCTATAGAACTGTATGAAACAATTACGTGGTCCGATAATCAACCCTACTATAAGTGACTATTGCATTGCTGAGGGGGGACATCAATAACGGTGCATCGTTAACAATAGGGTCAACCTACAATATGGATTATAAGGAATCTGAAAGAATAGAATTCTAACATTCAATAGTGCACCGAGGAGGGCTACCCTGGTCTCCAGGATGTTTCTGGAGGTGGCTTAGCTACTTGCTTTTAGGTATCATAAGCTAGCCTTTGAGGAATTGAAAGGCAGGGTTATAGTCAAGGGGTACGACTCTGCTAAAGTCCGCCGTTTTAAACCATCTGACTGAATGTAGCGGAACACACGAGACGGCAGCAAACGTCCTACAATGCGTTGCTAAGTAGGTAATAAATGCCCTATTGTTGACAAAGGAAGTTTCTACTATTGATACATTTTACTAAAGTTAGTATTAAAAAATTAGATACATAATAAAAACAAAAGTCGCAAAACCTATTATATATTACTAGAAAAAGATATGTACTAATTGGTTTTCGAAAGAATTATGACTCTAACAATAGAAAATACTAACATAGTGCTCCAAAAAATAAAGAACAGATGTTCAGGTTGAATATTTGCAGACAATAAAGGCGTAGCAGAAGCACCGACTAATATCAATGCGATAACGCACTAAAATCCGGACACCATCCGCGTGCGCTTACCACGAGGCCTCCGGATCAGGACATGATTTGGGGTTCTCTCCCACAGAGACGCACGGAATTGGACTGTCAAGTGGCAAGTGTCGGAGTTACTGGCAGTCTTCGAGTCGTTGACCCACTGCGTTTACTGCCTTGCCTTGGCATCTCACCTGCCATGCTCGTCTATACCGAAAGCATTCTCAAAAGCAACACGGCCCCTGTTCAACCTAACTAACAGCCGATTGCATTGCTGAATCAACGTTTTGTATGCACAACCAATAACATGGTAGTAAACGCCCGACGTGGCAGCCTCGGCTGACGCTCGCTCTCCGAGAAGATACGGCAGACATCTGTAAATCAGACTCCCGTTGTTGGCAATATGAAAGCACAGTCTCGTGTGTCTCTTTTTTTAAGCCTACAGCGTAGTCTGGCCGCTTCCCGAAGACTTCGCTTTGTGAGAACTGATTTGATATATAATATTCTGGACTTGATGGACCATACGCTGCCTTGTATTATCTATTAGACTACAGCGATAATTAGTGGCCGCCCATAATCATCAATGGTCACTGCTAAGCATGACAGTCCAAACTTGACCACGCCATAGGCCTGGTTTTTCGGAACTCAGGAGTAGACAAATCGACTTATGCGTCCTGTAATTAGGCCCTTTGCACCCCATCTTCACACAAAGTTGTAAATTCCCGATATCGTAGGTTGATTAGCATTTCTGCAGGAAGGTTGCCACGCTGGTATCGCAGTCACAATCGACCCATCCACAAGCCTATCCATCATCAGTTAGCAAAAGTCCTGACTATGTGTTGTTGATGCAGAATGAAGGCCGTGCTATGGGTTAATAATGCAGGACGCAAGGATTAGCTTACTTCGGCGTGAACGCCCTTGACGCCACTGCTGCCGTCGCCGCAGCCACTTGGGAATGCATAGGGGACCGAGCAATCGATCTGATTGCAAAAGAATTGCTCACTGCATTGAACTGCCAAAACCGTGGTCATCATCGTCAACGCGGCAAAGCCAGTGGGGAAGATGTTGCCGAAATGCATTTCAGATGTTGTAAAGGGACTGTAAACTTGTTTTAGAGCCGGAGGTTGACAATAAGCGTTGTTGAAGATCTTTGGAATAGTTGTTATGAGTAAGGAGGGTGGCAGCGGAATCAAGCTGAACTTTATAGAGACTCGATCGAGTCTACCCCCCTATAGGTGTTGGCAAACCGACACTGCCATGAAGTCTGAGATAGACAACAAAACGAGGTGGCAATGCGGTATCGTTTTACCTGCCCTATAAAGGAAAAAACGCCGGCGAGGGTGCAACACCAATGCAACTACCTATGTCAGCACTGGCCCGTTATCGTAACACACCGCGGGAGGCAGGGCTGCTGTGTGTTGGGGGGTAGACTTGCATCACCGTTGCGGCAGGTCTTTGCATGATTGAAATGCCACTAAGGGGCTTGCTTTCATTGTCTAACGTTAAGGATTTATGGGGTTACTATAGTTGCTTTATCAATAGTGATGACGTTTATGAATAACTTCAGAAAAGTCTCCTTGATGGCCGGCACACCGGACTTGGACCATTGGGCTCTATGTGCTGTATAGTTCTTCTCTTTGGATGCGACCAACAGGCAAACTCCAAGGATAGCTTTGGGCAGCTGGTCTCACGTATCTTTGGTCCTCGCTGCAGCGTAGTACGAGTCTCCTCGAGACGCAATTGGAAAGAGGGAGCTTGCGCTAGTCAGTACTTTCGGAGTTGTGAATGGTGACTTAACTCCGTAGGTACCTTAGTTGCGCAATTAAGGCGTGAGCGAGCTATAACCATCTAGACTCCTCCGGCTACCCTAATGTTGGTTTAGCACACGAGGCTCTTTCGTTTACCGCATTTGTTTTCATTCCTCCTCGTTCCATACATGATAGAGTTTCATATCGTGGAGTTGTTAACTCAAAAATCATTAGGAAGAAGGCAAATCAGGATGATAACCGCGCCTCCTCAAGCTCTGGACCACGAATGTATAATTCCTGTACACCACTGCCGGTTTTCAATCTTCATGCTTTGTAAAAGTACGAACAGTAGCTTATGGGCGGGTCTGGAAGTGAGGCAGACCACGGAGCCTTGACTGTGGACAGCCAAGGGTAGTGATTACTCTACTGTAACGCCCAACTAGTAAATGCGTCTTCCCACGGCATTGGTCTATCTGATCGATGTTGCAATGGTAACCTCCCGTCATGAAATAGATCAAAACATTTGTGGTCAAGTAAGCAATGATTGAGTTTCTAAAATGTCCATGGACGAATGTTAAACCACTCCTTCACAGTCTTCAAGTTTTGCAACTTCTACTCCAGTTTGGGGGACCCTGCTGTCAAGATCTGGCTGAGCAGGGTTTCTATTGGAGCAAAATGGCATAATTGGCAATGGCACTAATATTTGTGACGTCCTTGACTCACAGAATTTATCAATGGACTGATTGTTTATGACACTGTCGGGTGTAAATAGTATAGGGTAAGATCAGCGTGACGAAGGTTAGCATCACGTTCCCGCAGTCCCTTTGTTCGACATTGAGAACTCCAGAAAGGTAGCAAGAAGTTGAAGTGGTAACATTGAAATCCACATGAGAAAGCAGTTTTGCATTCTGTGCTATGCCACAATCTCATATCGGCAGTTTGTCCCATATTCACGTCTACACGTCTCCTCCCTCTCAACATGATGGATATCATCCTCCGTGACCACCTGAAGCTAGCGTCTCTAGACTTAAGCTTCCCCACAGATTATGGATCCCCTTTCTCCTCACTAAGATCCATGCAGCTCCGCACCGGTCACCAAAACCCATGGGGCCCCATTTCCCCCAAGCGGCGATTTCGCCGATGCATAAGAGTACACCTCGGCCCTCCGCGTACCATCCCCTCGGTTCTTCCTCCGAACAACCTCTCCCCCATACTTCCCCAAGCGAGGAACGTGCCCTGCATAAAGACAAAAAAGTAAAAAGAGCAAAGGCGAGAAAAAAAAAAAAAAAGGAGAATCCCAATTATGGGTCAAAACAAACGCCCCCGGCTGTCGTATGAGCAGAATGGATCCAGTGGCCGGGCCAGCTCTGAGACGAGCATTCAATCCAGGCCCCAGTTGACTCGAGCCTGTCAGTACTACTACTACTACTTGCTTTCAAATTTGTCCCCTTCCAAATGTCTAGTACTAAGTGATAAGAACAGGTGCTGAATGCAAAAAGAACAAGACCAAGTGTTTTGTGCAGCCGGAAAAGACAGCATGTAATCGGTGCTTGAAGATTGGCATCAACTGCGTGCCTCACAATTTTGCACAAAAGTTTATCGACGAAGATTCAGCGTGCGTTTTCACCATTCATTGCCTTCAATACGCTTGATTCAAGTTGCTCATGTTGATTGATACCGGTCATTGTAGATGGAAGAATAATGCCACTGCTACCATGGAGCGCCTTCAAGACGCAGTAGAGTTCCTGCTGCAGCACAATAACCTACCAGATCTGGGCAAACACCGCGGCTCGGTGCATACCTTGCAAGACACGGCAGAGCATGAGACGTCGGTGCAGACATTGTCATCGTTTACATCACCCGAAGATCCGTCCGTCCGCAACTTTACAGCTGAAGGACCATCAGCCGGCCACGGGAACCAAGATGACTCGGATCTCATCCCTCTACCCATGAACAACTTGTACAATCTGACCGACCCGAACAACTCTCGCCTTATCCGTGTAGATCCCGGAGATGCCAACGGACCAGACATTATCAGCCAGGGCGTGATATCAGCAGCGGAAGCCGAGTTCTTGTTCAACCACTTCCGCGACCACATCAACCCGCTACTGTGGAATGGCATTCTCTGCTCGCACAAGACCCTCCAAGACGCCAGAGAATCATCATCTTTCCTCGTCGCTGTCGTCCTCTCGGTTGCCGCTTTGCACATACCCAACCGCGACGAGTCCCTCCGAGTCACCTACGGCGCCTTTGTATCACTAATGCGCGGCTCCTGTCTCCTGCGCTGCCAGAACCTCGACATTATCCGCGCCCTATGCATCGGTGCTTTCTACCTGACCAGTCTCAGCTGGGCCATCTGCAGTCGCGCTGTTAGGGTAGCCACCGAGATGAACCTCCACAAGTCATCTCTCCAATTTGCCAGAGGCTCTCTCGAATCGTACGAGCGCGTCCAGCTCTGGTACGTGCTGTACGTCTGCGATCATCAATTCGCCCTGGCGTACGGCCGGCCGCCTCTCATGCACGAGGATGCCGCTATTCGCAATGCCGATAAACTCCTCACCAGCGGCCTGTCTTCCAAGGGCGATCGTGGCCTAGTCGCGCAAGTGAAGCTCTTCCGGATCCTGGCTAACAGCTACTTCATGTACGGGTGCGATCCAGACCTGGAACTCTGCGAGCAGGACTTTGAGCAACTACAGTCGTTCAATATCTCTGTCGATCAGTGGCGGCTGGAGCACCACTCCCAAAACTCCGTGCCAGAGGCGGGAAGCCTAATGCCGGCCAAGGGCAACGCCTTGTACTATCATCTCGCCCGCTTCCAGATGAACTCTGTATCCTTGCGAGGCATCTCCGGGAAAGGCTCCTCCCCCGGATGTCCAAAGCTAGAGATGAACTGGGAGCGGCAAGAAGCCGCCAACAACGCCATCTCGGCAGCCATGAGCACTGTCCGACTGATTGTCAACGACCACAGTCTGAGAAAAGCGCTCGTCGGACTCCCCATCTTCACCCACGCCATGATTGCCGTCTGCGCATCCTTTCTGCTCAAAATGGCAGTCGTCTTTGGCGAGCCAATCTCCGGCGATGGCAAGACACTTCGTCTACCGAGAGACCTTGCCCAGTACGGCTTGAGCTTCCATACAAAGATGGCGCTGACAAACGTGCGAGAGCTGTGTCACGCTCTGGGACTCGTTGCAGACAACGCTAGCCAACGACACGTCGCAAGACAGGTTGTCACTGGACTAGGCGATTTACTCCAACGATTCTCTGCTGACCGTCAAGCCCCCGATACATATGTCTACTCGCAGCCAAACAGCTCAGAGGCAACCGCTGCCGCTCCTAATGGCCTGCGGACTACGAACAGCAGCGACGGTGCAGAGCAGACGACAGCCCAGCAGGGTAACCCTAAAGCACAACAGCCTGCTGTAGATATGGCAGTTAACAGAGGCGAGGGGATGCTGTCGGATCAGCCTGAATATCAGCAGGATGTGTTTGACCTGACAGGCGACTTGGACTGGAGATTTGACGATGGCTTCCTACTGGGTATCGACGTTATCGACTCAGATATTCCATTTTTGTAAATTAGTGTTACGAATACCAAATCTTAGGACGTTTTCTTCTCCAGGACACTTGGTCGTAAAATCTGCCCCGTATATACATTATGATGATCTCGACGTCAACGTCCATCTAGCGGATATCCAAAGTACAGTTTTAAAATGTGAACCCAGTATTGGATTTGCTCGCCCTATACATACACACAGAGCTTCTCAATCTCCGCCAATAATGATTTACAAATGGACATGAGATTAGGGACATTTGTTCATTAGCCGTCTTGAAATTCTTTGTATAAGGTAGCAGTCTTGTCAATTGAGATCATCACGCACGTGCTCATCAGAGAAACAATTTTTTCAATTGTCAATTGGGTACTTTAATTGATCATCATGCTATCTTCAGACTCTACCACATGTTGCTATGAAACACGAACTACTCAATTAGAGCCCGCATATTCTTAAGCCTTCTCGTTGGTCTCCACCTCGGCATCGCGCTCCGTCCGGGCAGCCGCAGCAGGAACATACGGCGGCGCAGGATACTTCCGGAACAGGTACGCAAAGAACGCCGAGCCAACACACAAGACTCCAAGCCAGCTAGTCGTAGTAGCAAAGCCAGCAATATATCGGGGCGCATCCTTGCTAGGCCACAGCCACGAGGCATAGATGGAAGACGCATTGCCGATCGAGTTGATCAAAGCAATGGCAATGGCTCGCTTGGCTGCTGGCTGGGGGATGACGTCCGACACCCAAGTCTTGACCAGAGGGGAGCAGCCGTAGATGGTGCCAAAGGCAAAAATGGTGAGGACGTATTGGGCCATGCGGACCTGAACAACGGTGACAATGATGAACAAGATGCAGCCGAACCCGGAGAGACCGCAGACAAACTGCCACTTGGCTTTGTATCTATCAGCCAGCCAGCAGCAGGACACCACGTAGACAAGCGCAGCCATATAAGCTGGAATGGTGTGATCTAGACCTAAATTAGCGACAAAATCTCTTACTCGCTGTGCGAATGAGGACCGGTGGTAAAGACTCACATTGTCCAACAGCACCTGTCCAGCCAAAGCTTTCCACAAGAGTTGGGATGAAATACTGCATCGTCTGAGATCCAGTCACGAGCACAAAAAGGAGGCACTGCGCCCAGACTCTCCAGTCAGTGCAAGTCATCTTGAACGCAACCCAGTGAGGAATATGCTCAACACCCTTAGCCTGAGTCAGACCGATGCCGTCAACAGTGAGGCGGTTGCACGCCAGAGCGGTTTCGTCCGCGCTCAGGAACCGCTTGCTGTTGGAAGGATAGTCGGGCATGAGGAAGTAGATAATAGCGGCGGCGATGACAGAAGCAATACCCTCGAGGATCTGATTCCAAACTCGTTAATAAACTCGCTTGGTCTGACAATGGGCTTGAAGAGAGTACTTACAAAGAGCCATCTCCACCCTGCCAGGCCACTGACACCTTCCATGTTCTCGGTAATCAAACCAGCAAGAAGGCCAGAAACAGCTCCGGCGATGGGGACCGATGTATATAGCAAAGCGAATCGCGTAGCAAGCTCGTATTTGCGGTACCACGAAGAGAGGAAGAAGGCACACCCGGGGGCAAAGCCGGCTTCAGCAAATCCCAGAAGAAAACGCATGCCAGCCAGTTGGTGCCAGTTCTGGGTCGCGCCCATGAGGGCGGCAAACGTTCCCCAGACAAGACCAAGGCCCGGAAGGAACACGCTGGGGCGTACACGAGTGAGGATCATATTTGCCGGAACCTCAAAGACGAGATATGAGACGAAGAAGAGCAGGACGATGATAGAATACTGCGACGAGGTGAGACCAAAGTCATCCTCTAGACCACCAGTCTTGGCGTTTCTGAAGGCATTCAATCAGTAAGATAAAGCTGGACAGAATGGTGGAATACATACCCAATGTTGGCGCGGTCCAGATAGCCCAGAAGGTAGAGGACCCACGTACACGGCAGAATGCGCCAGTCTAGCTTGCGGACCAACGCCTTCTCCTCGGGGGTTCCATTCACCCAAGTTGCAGCCAACTGCTCGGTAGCAGAAAGCTCAGACACTTCATCTTTGCCCAATTTCTCGGAGCGAATCGATCCAGCCGAGACATTCTCAGCACGCTGGTCTATGGCACCATCTTTCTCACTGGAGTAAGCCATAGCTGGGACCGATGGGTAATCTTAAACAGGCAACTAAAGAGGGGATCTCCAAGATTCCTAGAGCGAGGAAGGTATGGGGGTATCAAACAGAAAGATGCTGCTTTTCCATGTTCTGAATTGAAACATGGGCCACATCCCGTCCATATATGTAGGAAATTCGGTGACAGCTTGTTTCCAGGCCTCCGATCCCGCCGTTCTGGGGACCCCAGTAATTGAAAGTGAAAAGGTGAGCCGACCGGACGGTAGGATGCCGATGTATGCACCATGCCCATGGGGATGGAGAGGAAAAACGCGGGGAAGGCTTGGTGCGTCGGTGAAAGCGCCGACAGCAGACAGAAACTAGGGCGACTTTAGTACGACTTTGCATCTCGCTCGACGCCTCTAGTGCGGAGAATTGGAGTCTTCGGCAGAAGTGCCGGGGCACATGGCGATTCTGAAAAGCAGGCTATTTGGTTCCGAAGAAAACAAAATGGATACTGTCCAATTCTTGGGGACCCCTTACAGCAAGGTACCCCCGGCTTTGCCATGGGTTGGCCAGTCAGCTGGACACCATGGGCTGAATCCGAAGTCTTGGCTCTTGTCTACCTCTCACGACTTCGGTTGAACCGCCGACGCGGACTGTCCAGCATCTCCCGACATTGATACGAGTTTCAGTGGATTACAACCATTGCTAGGCTCACAGTTCGCATTTAGCCAAGATCAGCCGTGCATGTTGGTTATAAAGCCACCCTGCAACTTGGTGTTCTCGACTTGGCGCAGAAACCTCGCTCTTCCCGCATTCAAGACTTCTCATTCTTCTCTTCGCTGCTTTAGCTTATTCTCAGTATACACTCCTGATCGTCAAAATGGGAGCCGCCATTGATTCTACACAGCACGTCAAGCCACGCCGCCCGCGTGTCGCTGTAACGCTCGGCGACCCATCCGGTATTGGAGGAGAGCTTGTGGCTAAGCTTCTCAGCAACCCTGCCAACCGGGAGAGGGCCGACATTGTGGTGTTGGCTGATAACTCGGAATTCCAGACAGCACTGACTGATGCCGGCGGTGCTCATGTCGCCGTATCTTCTGATGGTCCAGGTCCCCATGGCGTCCAAATTCTGGATGACAATACCGCCATCGAGTATGCCACAGAGAGAAGTAAGGAGTCCGAGGCTAGCGGTGCGCGAGCCATGTACCAATTGAAGAGAGCTTTGAAAATGGTGGAGAAGGGCGAGATTGACAGCATCATGTTCGCACCTCTGAACAAGAGCTCACTGAAGATGGCGGGCATGACAGAAGAGGATGAGCTACGGTGGTTCGCCAAGCAGCTCAACTTCGAGGGTACAACGAGCGAGATCAACATCTCGGGGCCGCTTTGGACAGGCCGAGTGACTAGCCATATTCCCGTAAAGGAGGTTGCAGACCGCGTCACCAAGGAGTCCACAATGAAGGCCATTGAGCTTCTCCACAGGCTGAGGTATGGCAGACCCCAATTTCTCTTCTAGTCCATAGCTAACATGAGAAACAGATGGGAGTCCGGAATCGACTCGCCCCGCCTTGGAGTATGTGCTCTGAACCCCCACAACGGCGAGAATGGCGCTTTCGGTCGTCAAGAGATTGAACATATCCGCCCCGCGGTTGCCGCCTCGCGTGAACTGGGCATCGATGTCCAGGGACCTTACCCCTGCGACACCATCTTTCTCGAACGGGAACACTTTGATGGTATCGTGACTATGTACCACGATCAAGGTCAGATCGCCATGAAGCTGCTCGCTTTCGATGGCGGAGTTACAGTCCAGGGCGGCTTGCCGATTCCGGTCGCGACCCCGGCGCACGGCACTGCCTTTGATATTGTCGGCAAGAACCTCGCCGCGGTCACCAGCACACAAAACGCCTTTGATATTGCCGTCACAATGGCTGAGAGGAAGATTCTGAAGGACGCAAGCCCTGAAGGTTCCGTAGAGAACCCCGTGCCGCTCAAGGCTGGGTCTCTACCAAAAGCGACTGTGGTGGAGGTTCCTTCATGTTGTTGAATAAGCTTGTTGTAACACTGGGACAAATACGGGTACATTATAGAGAGACACGGCCTACACTTCATTTTTATTTGACTTCATTGAGAGCAAATGCTGACTATGTTGCTGTGCGTTGCTCGTGCGCCTATGTGATGTATTCGCGACATTGCTTAAAGTGAAAAGGCCGATCGTCCTGTGTTAATTTGTGTCAACCACTTGGCATCCTTGAATGCCCGTTCCACGAGCTCGATAAGCGATGTATCACTGCCTCGTGGTCCCAAGACGGATGCGCTGACTGGGAGCTTCTCCGATCGACCAGTGACTTTCGATTTGTAGGAGACCTCAGTAACTGCTGTTGCATTAGATCGGGGTTGCATGGTAGGCTACCGGCTCACTTACAAGGTACGACTAGGTGCGGAGCTCCTAGAATGGGAGCAAGCTGTTCCGCGGTGATACCATTGAGCGGTTCGGGTTGGCCCGGCTTATCTTGACGATACTCAGGCTCTGAGATGCCGTATGGGAAAATCACGATGGTGCTGGAATTAGTACCCATGACATTCGACTCGAACCATGCCTTGAACACATCAATACGCTCCAAGTCCGAATTGTACTCGCTCTCAGTCGTGTTGTCGCCGTATTGCCTACACCGAGTATTAGTTACGATCACGCCCAAGCAATTGGAGTATCGTACCATCGAAAGCGAGTATTGGCCTCCGCAAATGGCTCGCGGTCGAATCGATTGGCATAAGAGCTTCGAAAGGTCTTGTACTCTTTTGCGTAGTCGTAGCAGTATGATCGGAAAGGCGCCTGATAATTCATGAGTATAACAACAACAATAACCATAAGCGGGATACCTTACAGAATTGATGAATTCATTGAGTTTCTGGCCATCTGCCTCTTTTGGCGGATTCTCGTTCCAGATCGTACCCAAAGTTGTACGATCCGCTTTTGTATCAAGAGAGTCCTCGATAGTTTTGACAAAATCACCGAAAGCTTCTTCTTGCTCGGTCGGAAGGTCTTTCACAAGATCTTCGAAAAGAACGACCTTGCGTGGCTGGTCAAAGTCTCCGGATCCTTTCTGCAGGTCGGCAGTGACATTGCGAAGATGAGCGAGATTGCGAGCCGCGAGTCCGAGAGAGTCGAATCGCCTGTAAACACATGTTAACAGCAATTCATACACTCCCTGATTCAACTTACGGAGAGCTCAGCTTCGTTCCTTTCAAAGCTTCACTGTCGAAAGATGGCCGCAATGAGTAAACCCCGTTGGCTGATCCTGGATCACGAATACCGCCGATCGCTATTCTTGTTAGGCCTTGGTTCCCACAGACAGATGTCAATCTCACATACCATCTTCGCCCACAGCGTGCTGCAGCCACTCGTACCCGGCCAATGCAACTCCAGCCCCAGCAGAGCTTCCAGAAGAGCGTTGGTACTGATCCGCTCGAGGATTCCAGGGCGACTGTGCATCTACCCATTCGCGACCAGATGCTAGAGGAGAGACTTTTGTTTTGCCTACAATTACCGCGCCAAGGTCCATCAAGCGTTGCGCGTAGTCTGCAGTGGAGCTCTTTGGAGCCGAGTACAATGCTGACCAGGAGCGACTTGAAAGTGTAGTTAAGACGCCCTTCAGCGACATGACATCCGGAACCGAGAATCGTACGCCGGATAGTGGTCTATCCGTGGACTTGGGTGGGAAGTAGAGGCGCGAAGGTACGGGGATCGACTTGAAGACTCCCCCAGGAGACAACGCATTCAACGCGCGATACCTGTGTCGCCTATGAGTCTTGGGTTGAGCAAGGGTGCTTATGTGAAACTCACTCGTCTGGATGGGTAACATTTTCAACAATTACGCCAAAATCGAAAGCTTCGTAAGTGTCTTCGTAAAGCCGCCACGCTTGGTACAGGTTGGGGCCATGGAGGATGTAGGGCCCTGAAGGTAGCTCCGTCAAGTCATCGAATGTCACTATCGCGTCCTGCAGCTTGTAGACGTCGATGCCTAGGCTATCGCGCTGTGAATCTGAGGAGGTCTCATTCTCAGGGACCTTCTCGACCAGAACGCCGCCGAAGTCAGGGATGAAGACATCATCCCTCTCATCAAAGTCTGCCAAGATCTGCTCCAAGCGGTCACCAAAGATCTCATCAGTCGTTAGCAGTGTGACCGGGATGATGGAATCTGGATTGATGGTAGCGGTAATCATTCCCTAAGCGCAAGCTGTGTCAGTAAACAACGAGTCGCCTCTTTGAGCTACGGCGATGCGGGAGAAGTTCGATTACCAGCTTGTGAGGATGAATGAGATACTGGATGCCAGCCACAACAACCGTCTTAAGGGATACCATCTTCACGACGCGTGCAGACTACGCGTGGAAGATCTGCCAAGGCGACCAATATCATGAGCACGAAGATGAAAAGGAACAAAGAATCCAAGGCAAAATAACCGCATCGAAACAGCTACTAAATCACGCGAGACCCCAAATCTCCTGTGCGACCCTTCGCGTCAGGAAGGTGCTAATACGAGCAGGGACCATCTCGGTCAGTGTCGATCAGTCCGGTGAGCATATCGATAAGACAGCCAAGACGCCGCCGTACGAATAATGTGCATGGTGGGGGTGCCAAAATTTCCAGTCGCCAGGCGCACACCCCACGACTAAGAAAGTTGCGACCTCCATTCTACGATACTTCACAGTTCCCAAGGCAAGATGGCAAAGAATAGGGGTAAGTTGATATTTTTTCCGTGATACAGGCGCAAAAATGCTGACAATCAATCTATAGCGTTAGCAAAAAATTCGAGGGCCGCCCGCCGGGCCACCTCCCCAGGCATCGACACCGACAAATCATTAAAGGACGTCAGGCTACCTCCCCGCTCCTCAAATACCGAGCGACCCTCCGTCCTCGCTGCCCATCAATCTGCTGGAGTGCAAAAGAAGACCAAGCATGGCCGGAAATCTCAACTGTCTGCCAAAGCAAAGAAGCGCCACGAGCGCGGCCTGCAAATGGCCGAAGCCGTCGCTGAACGAACAGGGAAGAAGGTGGAGCGCAGTAAGGGCAGGGCTGGCATGATTCAGTACCGCAGGAAAGGCTGGGAGAATATCAACAAAGATGCCGAGGTGGCGGAGATGAAGGCGGACGAGGAGAATCAGGGCGAGAAGGATTGGGAGACGGATGAGGAAACTGACGAGGTAGCCAACAATGCACCAACTGAGCCAGCGTCAACCGACCCAGCTCCAGCCGATGAAGGGTATCTTGCTGTGGACGATGATGGAGATGAGGAGATCCTCTAGTCGAGCAAGTTCAGATGCATGAAAGTGGCGTTCAGGGTCTACTAATGGGTCGCTGGTTTTAAAATGAACGAATTATGGGACACGAAAGATATACAATGACGCTGCTGCTATAGAGGTTTTCCACACATTCAAAAAGGCAAATGATCTCGCTATGTCATATATGATACAGTTTCCACATACAATGTTGCGTGATCCGTCTATTTGGAGGGCTTCTTCTGCACCGAGAGCCTCATTGTCTCCCCAAGTTCTCCAGATGCTTCTTTTGGCTCAAAGCCGCCCTTCGACTCGATCTCTTTGCGAATCGCTTTCAGTACAGTCTTGCAGTCAGACAGCTCAACTTCCTTGCCCTTCTTCTTTTTCCCTATTGCGATCTCGACTTTAATGCCCTTCTCCAAGAACCCACCCAGTACCTGGAGTTTGGTCTGCAAGTCATTTTCGCTAATGCCCCAGGATAACTCTACCTCCTTGGTCTTGGGCTTGGCCTTGAGCTTTTTCTTCTCTTTTGCCTCTTTAGCCGCCTTGTAGTCCTCCAACTTGTCGACAATCTTGCATAGCGCGTACTCGACTGGGTCGCCCGTTTTTGGATCGCGAGGCTTGTAGGGCTTCGCCATGCGCAAAGACTCGTTTGACTTGAGCCTTGTCATCACGAATTTGGTGTTAAGGGGGCCCTCAATGGCGTTGCCCTCAAGGACCATGATCAGCGGGTCGGTGATCTCGTAGTCCCGAGGTAAGCGATCGCGCCCAGTCTTCTCCATGTATTGATCGGTTGTGTATCGAGGATCGATTTGGGCTTCTCTCAGGGTCTGTTGTTCGGCTTCCTCTGCGTCCACTCGTCTGCGAGCCCGCGTAGGGGTGGTGGCGAAGCATCTCGATTCGAATGCGTTTTGAGAGGTGCGGAAACGGTCATTTCTCGTACGCGACAGCTGGGAAAAAGTCCCGGGAGCCTGTGAAGTCGACGTAGGGGTGAGAAAGACCCGGCTCAGGGCGCGACGCGAGCTTGACAAGCACGCGTGGCCTCGCATTTTGCTGTCAGTGCCTGACCAGGATGAAGAGCAAAATAAATGCGCGCTCTCGTCTGGCTTGCGACGTGACGAAGTATTTGGGTTGTCGTTTTGTTCCCGAGGTAGTAGTTGCTAATGTCGAAGGATCTCTAAATCTGGAGTTTCGAAGTCGAAATTGGAGCTTCAACGGCGGTGTTCAGGGTCATTGACCAATGACAGCTCAAGCTTGCCCCCCACACGACACAAGACAACTTGAAGGACTCGGAGGCACGTACCCATCTACTGGACCACCCTTTCCAATTTGTTTTCCAGAGCACTGGCAGGTCGTAGGCAAACGGGGGGGGGAAAGAAGAGACGAGTGGGGGAAAATGAGCGGCTCTTCATTCGGCTCCCATTTGCCCATACTAAAGGAGTAGTGATAGTAGTGCTCGCTACCTTAATCTCTACCATCATCCAATGACCTCAAACTACTGCCATCATCTCGCATACACAACTACCAATCAATATTCAAAGAAATGAGAAGATACATGTTCAGCGTAGCGTCATATCGTCTTTTTGGTGCAAGTTTAGAGCAAGTCCGCTTCTGAAAGATAGATCGGACGCTGGGAGATGGGGGACAAAATAATAGCAGGAAAATGTTGATGCTGCGAACAACTTGAAATGGAACTTCCAGTGGAACTCGAAGGCCAGTGGCCACTGCGACAAGAGGCTTTTGCCCCACCTCCACTCGACACCCATCCACTAACTTGAAGGTAGAATATCGCCGCCAAACACTACTACAGCATCATCCCGCAAAGCACCATCCTCATCAACCCTAATTCTCCGCAGCCGCGCCTTCGAGGCCACGAACCTGCGCCATGGTGCTTCAAGACCTCGGGCGCCGTATCAACACGGCCGTCTCGAACCTCACACGAGAGCAGAATCTAGACGAGAAGGTACAGTTTCGCCCCTCCACCGAACATGACGGGACGGACCCCGCCACAGAAGCTCAACAAATAGCTAACCTCGTCGCATCTATCTAGGCCTTCGATTCCATGCTGAAAGAGATCTGCGCCGCCCTCCTCGAAGCCGATGTCAACGTCAAACTCGTCGGGACCCTACGGAAATCGATCAAGAGCACCGTCAACTTCAAAGAACTACCCCCCGCCGTCAACAAGAAGCGCCTCATCCAGAAAGCCGTCTTCGATGAGCTCGTCAAGCTCGTCGATCCCCATGCCGAGCCGTTCAAGCCGAAAAAGGGCAGGCCCAACATTATCATGTTTGTTGGTCTGCAGGGTGCTGGTAAAACGACGACATGTACCAAGCTGGCGCGCCACTACCAGACACGTGAATTCAAGTCATGTCTGGTGTGCGCCGATACCTTCCGTGCCGGTGCCTTTGACCAGTTGAAACAGAACGCTACGAAAGCCAAGATCCCATACTACGGTTCGCTTACGGAGACGGACCCTGCGGTAGTGGCACGGGCTGGCGTCGAGCAGTTCAAGAAGGAGAAGTTTGATGTCATTATTGTCGATACATCGGGTCGTCATAGGCAAGAGTCGGCGCTATTCCAGGAGATGGTGGATATCCAAGAGGCCATCAAACCCGATGAGACTATCATGGTGCTGGATGCCTCCATCGGTCAGCAGGCCGAGTCGCAAGCCAAGGCTTTCAAGGAGGCTGCCGACTTTGGAGCCATTATCATTACCAAGACGGACGGCCATGCTCACGGTGGTGGTGCCATATCCGCCGTCGCAGCAACACACACCCCAATCGTTTTCATCGGTACCGGTGAGCATATGCTTGACCTAGAGCGATTCGCGCCGCAACAATTTGTGCAGAAGTTATTAGGTATGGGTGACATGGCCGGCCTGGTGGAGCACGTGCAAAGCCTCAACCTGAATCAGAAGGATACCATCAAACATATCCAAGAGGGTATCTTCACAGTACGAGATCTGCGGGACCAGCTATCCAATATCATGAAGATGGGCCCGCTTTCGAAGATGGCCGGCATGATTCCCGGAATGAGCAACATGATGCAGGGTATGGACGACGAGGAGGGCGGCGCCAAGCTGAAGCGCATGATTTACATCTGCGACTCCATGACGGACAAAGAGCTCGACTCGGATGGAAAGATTTTGATTGAACAGCCTACACGAATGACGAGAATTGCTAGGGGCTCAGGAACGTCTGTACGCGAGGTGGAAGATCTCCTCACTCAACAGCGCATGATGGCCGGCATGGCCAAGAAGATGGGTGGCAACATGAAGAACATGCAGCGCGCACAGCAGGCTATGGGCGGAGGCAACAAGGCTCAGCAAATGGCAGCCATGCAGAAGCGTCTCCAGAGCATGGGCGGAGCAGCAGGCGGCGCCGGCGGTGGCATGCCTGACATGGGAAGCCTGATGAAGATGCTCGGTGGAGGCGGAGGTGGTGGAGGCGCAGGTGGCATGCCCGATATGCAGGCCATGATGCAGCAGATGGGCATGGGCGGTATGGGCGGTATGGGTGGTGGAGGAGGTATGCCCGGTATGGGCGGCATGCCTCCCGGTGCTGGAGGTCGCGGCCGCGGGAGGAGGTGATGGCTCTACATGAATGATAGATGATCTGATTACTAGACCATGACCAAAAGGAGAACGGACATGGGATTGGCGTTTGGGTTGGGTCATGTAGCTCACGAGGCTGAAAGTTTGGGCCACTAAATATGATTAACAGGCGATTGTCCATCCCCTTGGATTTTATTCTCTTGTCAAGTTACTTCTAGTGGAGATTATGCTGACGATGTTACCGCAGATGAGCTTCTAAGCTAACCAGTAGATGCATGCGTTCTACTAGAATGGCTTCGTCTGCCTTCACCTCCATCGTGCCCTTCTCTGCCTCTCATACTCATTCCCGCTGTATTCGTTCCATTCCGACCGTAGGTCCGCGGCACTGATCGAGCTCCGAGTCTCCTGTCCCGACACCCTCACCGCGCTGAACGGGATACTCTGCATGTCCAACCTGCCCTCCAGGTATCCGTCCCCAAGAAATCGGAGCGAGCCCCAGTTGTTGTCTCCAAATACAATAGGACCATCCGTCTCTCTACCACGCCAGCGGAACTCAATCTCATCGCGCGAGGCGCGTCGTGGTCTTTCATCCATGCGCAGCACACCTTCATATACGCCGAGGTCGAATCTTCCCCAGAGCTCTGTGCCGACCAAGGTCAGAGTCAGCGAAAAGCTGGTCCCCAGGTCCGGCCACTGGCTGCTCACGTACGAGGATTGCACATCGTAGTCCCCGTTGAGCAGTCCCAGCGGGCCGAGATCTTGGCGCTGTCTTCCTCTTCCCGCAGTGTAACTACTCTGCGAGTCGTCAAAGTCTCCCGCGTACGATGTGTATGCAGGTGGGGGGTCGTCGGAGAAGGGAGTACAGTAGCTTGATGGAGGAGGAGACCTGGCGAGAGTGGTCCTTCGTTCGCTCCTGTAGGAACCACCACGGCGTGCAGCCCGGCCGTGCCACCATGGGAGGTCATTCTCCTCTTCTACATGCTGGCTTCCGCTACGGCCCTGACGCTGCGAGAGGCCGCCCCTGCGAGACAAAGCAGTCGGGCGTGGTGGAGGGTCTACAGCAGAAGACTCCCGCACCGAATGATACTGTGGTTGAGCTGGCTGACCTGACGACGAGCCCCCCAGAAAAGATGACGACTGGGGATTCGTTATGATAGTTATATTCGCCGATGCTGTTGCCGACGACCGAGATCTCTCCTCGACGGGGCTATCTGTCGCCTCCGTCTTTCTCTTCGACTCCCTCGCAGTACTCTTGGAGCCAGAACCAGACTTGGCCTCCTTGTCCAGCCGCTTCCACTTCTTCTTCAGCCGGCTCTCCAGTGCCACTAAATTAGGCGGCACAGCCAGCGTCCCCGCGTTCAGGGTGTCGCACAGCCGCATGCGCGCCGTGCCCTTGACCTTGGACGGCGGCAGGCCATAGTGCAAGAGCTGCGCTTCGAACCAGTGCGCCGGACGGTCCCGCTCAGCTCCGCCGCCGCCAGAGTCAAAGTGTGCCCGGAGCTCGTCGGGGCTGGCGCGGCGGTGCTGCTGTCCGCCAGAGGTCTGGGCGAGGAACTCGTTGTTGGTGTAAGTGAAGCCCTGCTCGGTGACGGGCGCTGCAGAAGGAATAGACATTTTGTTTTTGGGGAGTCTACTCTCGGGTTTCTTCTTAAGATAGAAATTGCTATCAGCAAAACATGGAGTAGAAGTTGTATAGCAAGAGCTGACAGATGTTGAGAGTGTCAATTCCGTTGAGAGGCAGTGAGGTCGGGGTGACTTATAGTTTAAGCCATCTCGATCAACCACAAGACCACGCAGTAACGGACAGCACTTACAGGAGGGGTAATAATTAAAAGCTCAAGGAGATTGTTATGTCAAACGTGAGAGACCCTCGGCCTGATAAGCCATGCGTGTGCACTTTTGAAGCCATTATCGGTATTGCTCATGTGCATTCAATAATAAGAGACGGGCTAACCTGAGTCCAGCAAGCATAAGGAGACTTTTCTGAATAGATCCAGCTTCCGCCAATATAAATATCTATCAAAGCTTCATAGCATGCAGAGTCGTGATCTTGTTTGGGTATATAGTGAGCACTAAGTAGTTCAAACTTCCGATCTCGAACCCCTCTGGGTTATCGTATACTACCATTGAAGCCTCTACAAGGACGTACATGTACAATGGGTCGCGCCGACGACTCGGGCCCTAAAGAGGAAATGCATGCATGCAAACCCTCCATATCTTAAATATCCCAAAGAAAAAAAACGTTACATTTCTTCAAAGGGTAGAATACTACTAGTAGTACTCTCGAACCCCACTCAACGTCCATGGCTAAGGGACAGAGGCTTCGGCGTACATTCGGCATCTTAAGAAGCGTCTAGACATTCCCTTGAATGGTTTTCCCATTAGAGCCAAGCGACTACTTGGACTAATTTACTTGTCTCACATCCGGGACAGCGCCACAAGGGCTAGCCCGAGCCCATTGGAATTGTACCAAGACCACTAAACCAACTAACAGCATTTTCGGCGGTGGAGCCTCCGTGAGCTTGGCCCGCATAATATATGTCGTCTTGAATTTTCAAAGTAAACCAAAATCGCCGAATTCGTCTGAGTCACTTTCTCATCCCGAATCTTTCACAAAACATCTCAACGGGACGCTAATTCAGTCCGTCAAACTCAAGTTTGCTTCAACAGCAAGAGTCTGAGAAGGAATATCATAAAAAGGAGAAACAATGGCCTCCTCCCAGGACAAAGACCAGGATCACATCCTCACCCTGTCCTGCCCGGACCGCCCGGGCATCGTCCACGCCGTGACAGGCATCTTCGCCGCCAAGGGTCACAACATTGCCGATCTCCAGCAGTTCAGCGACCCGTCCTCCAACCGCTTCTTCATGCGCGTCCACTTTGGGCCTAGCCTAAACAACAACAGCAGCAGCAGCAACAATGACGGACAAGATAACCAAGTATCCGGCGGCAGCAGCACCACCGACCACCTCACGGCGCCCTTTGACGCCCTGGCCGCCGAGTACTCCATGGACTACCGCATCCAGCCGTCCTCCCGCAAGACCCGCGTCCTTCTCATGGTCTCCAAGATTGGCCACTGCCTCAACCACCTCCTCTACCGTATGAAGGCCGGCCAGCTCAGCATCGAGGTGCCCCTCATCGTGTCCAACCACCCGGACTTTGAGCCCCTGGCCGCCAGCTACGGCATCCCCTTTATCCACCTGCCCGTCACCTCCGCCACCAAGCAGGACCAGGAGCGCAGGATCATCGAGCTCGTCAAAGAGCACGACGTCGAGCTCGTCGTTCTGGCGCGCTACATGCAGATTCTGTCCCCCACGCTGTGCGACGCCCTGCCGGGACGCATCATCAACATCCACCACAGCTTCTTGCCCAGCTTCAAGGGCGCCAAGCCGTACCACCAGGCGTATGAGCGCGGGGTCAAGATTATCGGTGCCACGGCGCATTTTGTGACCGCGAATCTGGACGAGGGTCCCATCATCGAGCAGCAGGTCTCGAGGGTGAATCACGGCATGGATCCGAAGCAGTTGACGGCGCAGGGGGCCAATGTGGAGAGCTTGACGCTGGCGACGGCGGTGCGGTGGTTTGCCGAGAGGAGATTGTTCCTCAATGGCGTCAAGACGGTCGTCTTTGCGTAGTCGGTTATTTTGTGATAAGAGCCAAATTTGTTTCAATAAATATGACAAAATGATTCAATGAGTGGGATAAGGGAGAGGTCCTTCTCCCCAGTGCTCATAACGATATTTGTGTTGCCCTGTCACCGGTCACTTCGATGAATTTCAATTCGTCACGTTGAGTAAGGAACAAGAATCCATGTAGCAGTTCAAGCAGATATATTGCAGCGTATCTACTGTAAAGCCAAAAATCAAAAGCATTGAAATGCAAGCAAGAACAATCCCAGACCAATCAACTCCCGAAGTAAAAGGTATGCCCAGAAAAACGCGCGATGTCCAAAAGCATAAACCCAAATGACAAGCTTTCCCGGCATTACGCATTGCCCCCACAAACGCCATCATTTAAACAGATAAACCATCACACATTACAAACTCATCGCCTACATGAGCATGTCATGAAGAAGCCTCAACGACGGTAGGCTCACTCTCATCCTTGGCACTACCGCTCTCCCACAGCTCGAAGCTGTCGCCTGTGCCCTCGATGGGTTGCAAGAGTGAGTCCTTGGCCGGGACTGAAACCTCATCTGAGCGACCCATGAGCACGTCGATTTCCGCCTGTGATGTCTCAGGTACTGGCTCGGGCTCCGCTTGAGGAGAAGGGGCAGACGGCAGGGACTTGAGCTCGGGTGCAAACTCAAATTCGTTCACAATGGGTTGCTGCTCGACCTGGGGGGCCGGTTGGGCCTCGGCCTGTTGCTGCTGCTGCTGCTGCTCTTCCTCGTCCGCGGGAACAAGAATGACAGAAGTCTCATCACAGCCCTCAGCGTAAAAGTCCGCCGCCGACATCTCTCCCAACGCAACCCGCTCCTTCTCGACCACCATGTCATCAGCGCCGGCGCTGTTGCGGAGTCTACCCTGAGCACGAGCCGAAGTTTGGGAGATGTCGTCCATGGGCGGGACGTTCTCCTTGTCGTCACGTCCCTCACGCTTAGCGCGCTGTGCCGACTCCTCATCAGACGAGATGTCCAAGACACAGGTACCGTGCTGAAGAAGGTTGGTCATCTCCTGCTCGGGAGTGTCCTCATGGATGTCAAAGAACCAGCTAGCCTTCAAGTCATCCTCCTCCTGAAGAGCAGCAGACTTGGGCTTGGCAACAGTAGGCGTGGCACGAGAGGAAGAGTAGTTGGAGATGGTACCCTTGAGAGCAGCATCGAGAGAGAAGGGTGCGGAGCTGCTTCCACCAAGGCTGAAGGAAGGAGGGTCAATGCGAGAGAAAGGTCCGGCGGTGCGTCGGCGGTTGGACAAGATACCGGAGCGCTTACCCCGGGTAGGCGAGCGGCCGGCAGGAGCAGAGAGGGGAGACGACTTGGAGATGGTGGTGTTGAGTCTTGCAGCGGGAGACTTGGGCTGGATGGTGCGTCGGGGCGTGGAAGAGGAGGGCATCAGCAGGGACGATGTGAGCTGCTTGGGGGCGGGAGTGGCCTTGAGGACGAAGTTGGTGGGCTTGTGGATGCCATCTTTGACAGAGCTGGAGATCTTGGAAGACTTGGAGCGTTTGGCAGACAACTGAGGATCGACATTCTCGGAATCATCCGTATCGATGAGCTCGGCCTTCCGCTTGCCAGCAGCTGGAGACGTTTGGATAGCTAATGAAGAAAAGGGTCAATACTTTTGTTACTTTCGTTCAGTGGGTTTCAACTCGCCCCTCCCCAAATTGGGAGGAGGAAAAGTCATTGGGCTCCAATCGAGCCATGGGCATACATCGGGCACATACAGTTCTGGCGGTTCTTGAGGCTCGTCAGGTTCTGAAGACGAGCCTCGTTGAGGGGTGCAAAGGGCTGTCGAGTGACGGTAGCCATTGTGGACGACGATGAGCTCTGACGTTGATAGTTGTCGAGCTGTCCGTCAAGGAAGAGATGGTTGTGGAGTGGCGGACAAGTCACAGATGCCTCAATCCCTGGTGTAGGACGGAGGGTATGGCTCGAGTTGGATGGACGGATGGACCAAGATGAACCAGAGGACAATGTTTGTTTATCCTCTTCAAGCACGTTGGGATTATGATGAATGTTTGTTGATGTTAGAATCCTCCTCGTGTGTATTGCTCAGTTGGGCAAAGGAAGAAGATGGGCGAGGATTGCTAGTAGTAGGTAGTGGCAAAGGGAGCGTGGAGGTGGGCGAGGAGTAGGAGATAAGAGGAAGCGAATCTAGCAGTGAGAGAGTGTGTGGGTGTCTAACCGCGTAGAGTAGCAGTACTAGCAGTAGCACTAAGGTGAGAGAAATGAGGGACAGGATGCAGTAAGCTCCAATAACGAGGGCGAGAATGAAACAGCTGAGACAGAATGGAGGGACGAGAGCAGGAAAAGAGATGCTTTCTGGTGTGTGGGCGCTTCGCAAATGCAGGAGGAAATAAAAGAAGCCTGAGGGCACACACTGACGCTGGGGGGCAGTGTCACGGTGGTAAGAGTGCCAATTGCCTCCTGTTCCCCTTGGTCCTTGAGGACCGGCCAAGAGGCGAGAACCAGTGAGACGTGCAGCTGGAGTAGGTCTGGTGCGACCCCAATTCCGCCGTGCCTGGGCCAATGGCGACGCGTCGCCGGTGTTGAGCGACCATGTCGTGGTGGGCCTAGCATCGCCTGCCCGAATCCAATGCCTTGCCTAATCGGGAACCGCTCGGACGCGTTATGCTGCGCTGCATTTAAAGCACCAACACGCCCCCCTCGCGTCGCCAATCTGCCCATTTGCCTGACTGCCCCTCACTTACATGGCTGACCGTGTATTTTGGCGATTGCTGCCCCTTAACACCTGCTCATAATCTTTATACCATACGATTGTTAGTGCCACCACTTCAAACCAACGCCTTGTGCTCTCTCCACCCTGGTCAGCTCATCTCGACGCTGCAAGCCGCCACTCCATGGAATGCAGTGCAGTGCAAAGTCACACACGGTCCACCCCGCAGCACGTACGAAGCCAATTGCCATTCTGCAAGCCTCTCCTGGTAATGGACAAATTCAGTGAGTACGATGCTTTTCACCATTGAACCAGAATAATGGCAAATAATCGGCCCTCCGTTCCCCAGACCGAACCCAAAGCCACGGAACCCAGCTTCATCGCGACACGGACGCGGACACGGACACGGACCGAACACGGAAGGTCTATCAACCGGCCGGCCTTGACCCAGCCCTTGTCATCCGGGTCGTGTCCTATGCGGCCGCCTTCGCCTCTTAATCATCATCATCACCCATATCACCCAACATGCCCACGCTATTGGCTCCCATGTCCTGCTCCTTCGGCCGCCTCAATGGGCTAGTACAGGCTCCAGACCACCACTTGTTCTCGTGCTTTCCTGCCCATCTATGCCAGACGTCTTCAATCTGCAGTGACGAAACGTTGTAGAGCATGATAGTACATAATGGCCAGACCACCCGCGTTCGCTTCTTATCGTCGCGTCTGTGGCAGGAGTATTGTACATCCATAGCTCCGGGCTGCTATTACGTTGGCCTGCCTTTGGCCCTACGTAACAAGCTCAGCTTGCGACTCCAGTCGCCTAGGCTGAGACCTGAAACTTCGGACTGCGGACAGTCGTTGGCTCTCAAGCTCAGCTTCGGTAGTATCGTACATTAGTCTGGGCGACTCGCTACACAAGCCAAGCATCGTGCTCGCCACAAATGCCCTGCCATTTACATGAAGCTCGTGATGGTTTCTCTGGTCCCTATCCTTCCTAGACAAGAGGTCCTTGTTGCGGCCTCGCCCCCCTGCATAGTCCAGCTTCCACCGAATACCAACGTCACTGATTTCTTAGACGCAACCAGCTCAATGCCCTGGTGGCATTGCTTGACTAACCAGATTGTCAATGATCTCGAGGCGCCCGACTGCACGGGGCCGCCGAATTGGGCCTTGTGCGTTGGCTCTCACCCCGTCGGGAATGTAGGACTTGCTCCCTAAGAAAGCTCACCATCTGCAGCTTCGTCATTCTTGTCACTCACGAATGGACTCGCCCCTTTGCACTAATACTGTTCATTATTGATACTTTGTAATGGGTCTACTCCCTAGGATCCTGACCAGTCACGCCCGCCGGCCAATGCTTTACAAAACGCCGCATCCCCCAACGTCATGGCTGGTTTGCCATTTGTCGCCGGCGACGAATGACACCATTTCCGACCAAATTAACTGCGTAATGCATATCGGCATCCAATCATTCCATCGTCTCAATTACCGCCAGCTCCGTTGACGCACCCAGTAGGCTAGAGGGCAGTGTCATCAAATACCACAGCTACTCAAGCTTCGGCCTTCCCATCTTTTGCCGTGTCTGTCACAAGTTCGTGTGACGCCGTTGGCCCCGCGGCTTTGGCCAGCTCATCTTCGGCAAGATCGTGCCCCATGTAAGTCAACTGGGTCTGTGGCTGTGTTTGGTGTGTGGTATCACTGTCCAGATGGTGTGGCGTGTCAGTCGCTGGTCCTTTCTTCAGGCTCGCGGGATCATGTTCGAGCAGGTGCTCCTTGAAACGACCGCTGTTGAAATCGATTGGTTCCATCACGTCTTCCTCGAGGCCATGAGCAGCATGTTTCTGTATCGCCGTCGTGGCATATCGCTGATCTCTGTCTAGAGAGTGCCGGGGACTGTCCTTGATTGTCACAACCTTGGCCGGTGGAAATCGAGCGGCTACCTTTGCACGCTCTTCGGACCGTCCAGAAGCCACAGAGTCGTTACTCTTCCCTCCTGCCGGAGTGGGCTCCTCATTCTCCTTCTTGGTAGGTGGAGCCATGTACCACTTTTGGCCCAGATACTTGAGGAGTGGCCATGGCTTCGTGCTCGCATTCACAGGCACGACCGGGTCATGCTGCAGCGAATGTCGTTTGGCCTGATTGTCAGGCACTTGTATTATCACCGGAGCATCCCGTGGCCTCTCCACTTCTATTCCTGATGGCTGTTGAACGGACAAGACAGGCGTGACGGGTGATGGCACTGCCTCTGGTATCGTGGCTAGAGTCGACGCGTCCGCATCAGAGTTTCGATGGCTGCGGGACGCAGTGGTTTGACGCAGGGCAGGAACCTTGCCCACCGGTACGGTTGGGCTGGAGTTTTCCGTCCTAATCTGGCTCACGACTGGTTTGGGACATACCATGGGTGTTTGACTCTTGTATGTCTCCACGAGGCTGAGGTTAGAATCCGATTCCTCGAGGATGCTAGGTAGCTCCTTCAGGAGGCGTCGCTCTTCTGAACGAACGGTAGCCTCCATCTCCATGCGTGTGACGGATGCCGCAGGGCAGCAGCAGCCACTCAGGTAGTCTTTGAAGCCATTGCCCTCGATGTTGTAGATTTGGCGGAATGCCGTCTGTAGTCGTCCGACGAAGCATCCGTAGACTAGGCAAAGTGTCAGTACCGGCGTTTCACTTCCAGCACACGGTATCTCCATTGCTGTGGATTCCTGGCAGGACACATACAAGGTAGCAGGGCCAGAAAGCTCCAGCAATCAGAAGTGAAGAGCCCATCTTCTCTGGTGACGACGATGGGCACTCCAGCTGCGAACGAGTTGACGTGGCTCGCGACTCGGGAGTACCCAGCACACGGGCAGCAGGTAAGGTCGAGGCACGAGAGGCACGAGTGCTGGGGGTCGTAATCAGGGGCAGCGATTCGCCATTGATTCTGACGCTCGAGAGTCGCCTCAGACTTTTCCATTGTAAACGAAAGAATGATGTTGCGTGCTTTGTGGGATGAGGCGAGTATGATACGGGGTCATGTTTCTTCAAAAGGCAAAGAGAGGCGAAAAACAACCAAAGGGTTCTCCATCGGGTTGCCTTTGAGCACCGGAGCTGTAACCCCCTTTCTGTGAGCCATTCTTGAGGTGAGGCAGGTGCCTGTCACCGTCGATGCCATCGCAACATCAACTTGGACGGAGGCAGGTACAACCCTGTAGCTTCGGGTCTTTGGACATCCAAGCCACGTCCCATCATCCATGGGTTTCTCAGCGAACGCTACAGTTCAGACTGGCGATTACTTCGAATATACTGTTAAATGTGCAATTGCAATTCATTTGATCATTGATTCAATACCAGGAGGTAACGGTCTACCACAGGTTGAAGGCATAGGGGTGCGCCTCACGTCATTCGCCGTTCCTGCCATAACGCGCGCGAAACTACCAACGCCATCATCGCCCCTGGTTTTCTGCCCATCTACGAACGGACCTGCCTCAGCACCGATTGGCGCTCCTACAACAGAGTTGCTAGGCCCTGAAGCTCAGGAGCGCCGTGCTTTCTCTTTGCATTGCTCCCGCCAATCCTTGTCTGTGGGGGCCAAGTAAGGTCTGGCAAATAAACGTATGACTGGTAAGCCCCGACAAGTCGTGCCCAGCCCGGCTACCAAGTATTGGCGGACATTGGAAATCTCTCGCTGCGCTCGGCGCTCAGGTCTAGCGGGGGAGGAGAAATGTCGATAGACATTAGCCAACTCCCTTCTGTAATACCGTCCGGGGGAGGCTCGTCGTCGCCGGACGGGTCCAGACCGGGGTAGCCCAGTCCATGGCGTGGTTGACATGTCACCACTCGTCTTGGAGCCACTATCTGTACTACAAAGTACAACTATTTCATACTTGTGCGGAATACATTGTTAGCTATGATATACCCTGGAATCCTGGAAAGGCCTTTACTGTGGAGCGTTCGCGTCGGATGCCTCTCAATCATGCTTTCTCCACGGGCGCGCATCCGCCGGTTGAAGCATAAAAGGGCGGGGGAGAAGCAGGATAATGGATGGAGCATTTTTCGATAGCGGCGTCTTAGCCGTTTCCATATTGACTTCAAGTTGTTGGCTGTAGTAATAGTGGGGATATTGGGAAAATTATACTTATATGTGCATATGTACTAGTCCCTATCACGTCAATAAAGCAGGGCCTTAGCGTTGAGGATGCAGCGTTTCAAAGAAGAGGCAGATAGAGTATCCGTAAGTGTATATGGGGCCAGGTTTGTGTCGTGGATAAAAGGCACATACCAGACAAGCATAGAGTTTAGCCAGGGGAGATTCAAGATTGACTGGCAGTCTTGCACCCGCGGCACAGAGTCAGGTCTCAAGTGGAGCACCTTGGGTACCCTTCGGTAGCCGACAGCCAAGCCCATCTCAACTGAAGTCTGAAGTCTGAAGTCCTAGAGTCTGGAGGTAACAGGCAGGTTCGATAGCAGCGTTCTAGACCCCGGCCGTTCTCAGGGTCATCTAGGTACTACTGCCGCAACCAGGGATCGCCGACGCCCACCACGCACATGGCTTTCAACATTCAACATCTCTTCCGATTCTTGGCCTTATCATCTTGCCATCAGCCCAGCCATCTCCCGATAAATGCTACTCTGAGGCTGGCTCGAGGTACTGATGGTATCTACCTTGCACTCTAAATAGATATCAGCAGCCCCTGGAAAAGCGACATTGGAGCTCGAGCCAATTCCGGACAAACATGATAGGTATTCTCCCCTCTATTTTCGACTTTTTTCCCCCTGTCCTACGTTACCATTGGTGTTGGCTTGTGCTGGTTCCTCTCACCCGGTCTTGATGTACCGGGCCGAAGAAGAAGAAAAAGTAGTTCGTATCTGTGGCACAGGCACGGGCACAGGCACAGCCCATACGAGTACGCGGGCAAACACGCAACGTCAATGGCCGTACGTTTATTTGTACGGATAAGAAAGTCAGATTACGAGTAATAAAACCCAGATCAGCGGGCCAGCTGCAAACAATCACGCACCTGAACCCTGCTGCGTAGGTAGTATGGATGCCATCATTCGAGTATTCGCGGGCGGATGAAAGAAACATTTGCCGTCGCCCTCTGACCTTGACCACCCGTTCGATTGGACAAGCATGTAGAGTAGGACAAGCATGAGTATCGCCGCCAAGACAAGGGTTGCATGCAACCCAGAAGCATGCAGAAGGGGGAACAGCCAACGATATGTAAGTACTAGGTAGGGCACCCTAGACGTCGCAGCAGCAGTAGAACAGCCATCGGGTGACAAGCAAGCCCCCCCAACTTCAACCTTTAGTTCCCAATGGCTTCCCCGTGGCTTGGAGCATGTTGCCTCTTCCAGCAACCTCCATCTCGTCCCCCCCAAGCACCCTCCAAGCCTTGGCGTCCACTGGTAACCTTGGCTTCCAAGGGCTTGGCCTTGGCGACGGCGGCGGAATGCCCACGTTTTTTGCGCCTGGACGGGCGAGAAAAGCCGGCTAACACGGCCACCCGAGCCCACGCCCAAGCCCAAGCCCAAGATCCCACAAGGGGCACGTCCATGGCACACCGCCGACAGAACGCCTTCTTTCCTTCTACGCAGACACTGCAAGTGTTGCCTAAGTCTCTGCAGTCAAGTCCTCCTCCTAAATGTGACACGTTAATTATCGCAAGTGCCAGACTAGCCGATAATAGTTTGAGTTGAGTTATCGTTTAAAGTGACATGCCGACCAGCAGGGTCTTGTGCTTCGATGGCGCCAGACTGACTCAACAAAACCAGCGACCAAGCGATCCGGTCAGGTGGTGGTGGTGGTAGTGTCTGTAGGTACACCTGAGCGACTAGGTCATCACGATGAATGAATTTTGTCGGTCGGCCGGGGGTTGGCCTTGCCCAGAGTCCCAAAGTACTACATAGGTTGGGAAAGCCACTCGCCAAGGTGATGATCGTCGCTCCGTCGGCCTACATGGTTTCCCTTTTCCAACAACGCATACGGAGTACTGCGTAAAGATAAAGAGGGTGCAAGCCGGAGAGAAGCGCCTTGTGTTGGTAACGGATTCTAGGCCCAGACCATATCTTGAGGCAAGGTACAGCAGAGCAGCCGAAAAGCCGCCCCAGAAGGGATTCTAGAAAATCAGGTGCAGAGGGTGTGACCGTGGGACGGCAGGAGCCAGATCTGAGGATATTTGGCCGATCCCGCCGCGCTGAAGACGGCAAAGCCAGCGGTAGCGGCAGCGGCTGCGACCCGGGGAGCAACGTACCTAAGGAGGTACCTTAAGTGTGTGTAAACCCTGTGCACACCTCAGAGCCCAAAAAAAAAAAATCACTGCACAGCATAAGGGAAGGTAGCACAAAAGCGGCAGAGGCTCAGAGCCTACCAAGGTAGAGAGTTCAGACCCGAATGTGAACATTTACATGCAGAAACCGCGCTTGGGGCGCCGAGCAGCCATGGGTCCCCATCAACATGCTTGGGAGCCCCTACTCGCTCAGCTACCGTGCAAGGGGGCTAGCGCGGTACTGCCCCCCTGAACCACCCCAGGCCTAGAAGGGTAGAAGAGGATGGGCGCCCAGGAATTCAAGGTCGTAGTGCCTCGGAGATGGCGCCGCTTCCGCCCTCCAGCAGTAGGCGAGACGAGCTCTGCTAATCGGCAGACCGCATGGCCAGCTACCTACTCCGTACCTACTCTAAGGTGGTGCAAATCCCCCGGTCGAGCCAAACCCTGCCCAGGCTGTTAGTTCACCCTGTCCGCTCCCTGCACCTGGAAAAATCCAATCCACGAAAAAAGAAGTGACTTGCGGTTGACGCTAGACGTAGGCTGTATTGCCAAGTATCGCTGGTAGCCTACCCGTATCTGGTCGTGCTCGTGCTCGTGCTCGTTCGCTCGTGCTCTCCTCCTCCTCCCCCGTCCCTGGCCTGGCGGCCTTTTTGTGTGCCTCTTAAAGCCCGCTCGCTCGTCCAACTGCGCCTTCATCCTGCTCCCCTCTCATTCCGTTCCCGAGTTGGTCTTGCTGTGTTGGTCGCTCAGTTCAAATTCGGTTTTGATCTTTATTGTTGCTGTCTGTCCAGTATTTGTCTTGTTTGCTGCGACGAAGAACATTAGTTTTTCGTTCTTGCCCTGAAGCTCAGACGCCTGCATCAGCACCCGCGCCGATCTGCCGCCTGTAACCAGCCCAGCAAAAACAGCGCCAAACACCCCCTTGAATCTGTGATAGCGTTGGGGCCTCCAATCACCGCCCGTCCCCTTTCTCGCGCTTTGACGACACACCCATTGCCTCAGCTGCGCAAGGCCTCAAGCTCTCTCAACTTTGCATTATTTCCAATCCGCAAATCTTCTGATTCTATTGTTTTCATCTTCTCTCTCGTCCTTCGAAGCCATTATCTCGGATTGGTTTTCGCCTTTTTGTTTTATCCAAGACGCCAATTTCAAAACGACCACCTTATGACGCTCTGATTCACAACCATCGAGACAGAGCAATCAACCCGAACAGACGCCCACCGTTTACCTCTTTTTCGCATTTTGGCATTAGGGTTTTTTTTGGTCTTCCCAGCCTCCCGATCTTTTGGGTTTCTCAAAGCATTTGCAAACATCCTCTGCCGAGCCTCGTCGAGCTCGTATATCTCTGCCGTTCCTCGACTTGGTATATATACTTTGGTGCGCAAACTCAACGCCCGGGCGCCTCAATCTTTCTCCGGTTTCCTGCCCCCCATTGCTACGTTTGCAGTCTCCTTTTGTTGGCGGGACCACGGCTCTACGAATCTGTTGGTTCGTGTCTAGAAGGTATGTATGTCTCGGTTGTTCATTCCTGCCCCTCGCTGCTCCCTGGGTTCGTGTCGCAGCCTCGCATGAAGCTTGCTGTGGAGGATACGTACCACCTACCTACTAGCATCCGTCACCGTCCATGTGGAACCTACGTCTCCAGCGTTAAAGTGCCATGATTACGAGTAGTCGTGCGTACTCGTTGGTGCATACGCGGCAGGTGCAGACCCTTGGGAAGGACCACGGGCGTTCCAGGTCTCACGTCACCGTCCACCCGGTGCCCCTTTCCACCCCTTCGTGTTCGCCTGGTTTCCCGCAAGCAGAACACAGCAGCAACATTGCAGTACAGTGGTACAGAGGACTGACCTCATGTGAAACAGCAGCTCCCGTGATCGCGCACAGTGCTTCGTGTTCCATCTTAACATATACTATCCCGCCCTCCCTCGAGCGACAGGATTGAGCAATTGACTACGCCGACAACGACATTTTTATCCACCCACAACCAGGTCATTGACCAGCTTCCTCCACAGCAATGGCTTCCGAAGACAGAAACGTCGTCAGCGTGGCGACTCCCGCAGACAACGCGCTAACGCCCGTGTCAACCATCACCGTCCCGGAGAAGGTCGCGCTCTCCCATGCGACAACAGCATACGACCCGGCGAACGACAAGACTCCCCGCACGAGCAAGGACTCTGGCGCGAACCAGCTCAACCCCTTCGAGACGGATATTGAGGCCATGGAGATGGTTGACACGAGACCGACCAACAACCGCATGTGTGCCCACCGCAGCAAGAGCGAGCAACAGGTGTGGCCAACCAAGGAGCACTGGAAGCAGAAGGCCAAGTCCGCCAAAGTTAAGCGCAGCTGCAACACACCACTTGCCAGGCTGAGCCACCGAAATCGCATCATCGCCAAGGTCCTCATCGTTTTCCTCATCGTCGGTATCGCCGTGGGCGTCGGCTTCGGCGTGTCCAAGCCCCTGGGTGCCCCCATCTGGGGTGACAACAACAACGATTGAGGGCGGCAATTATCCCTCGAAACATGATTCTCATGACACCACGAACCATTTACATACATTATTCCCACATTTGAATCTCTCTCAACTTCACTCACACACACACACACACTTTTTGTCACGACTGTCACCATACTGGAAATTCCCGAATTGTCATAATAGAGAGACTCACTCCCGAACACTACATACGACGATGGCAGCATCCTAGCATGCCAATGTCAGGGAGGGGCTCCTCGATCTCTGATTCTTTTCTCCAAGAAAGCGACTTTTGTGCATAGAATCGGTTAACATCCTTTCACACTTTTCGGGGTTTTGCGGCGAGCGAACATGTGAATACATCGCTCTGTTGATTTGCTTAAGCATCGGAGTACTTGAAAGATTACGGAAACCCCTCTCCATAGCAGGGACGGCGTTGTTCGGCGTTGGAAAGGGCGACGGCGTGCGCCAGACGATGGGCATGCCGAGAGGCGCAATCATATTTCTGTTTACTGCTGCCGCTGCCACTGCTACTGCTTCTACTACCATTATAGTTATAAGTGCTACATCTATTGTTATCACTCCTCGGATAACGATAACCGCTTTCCAGTCTTGCGTTTCCTGTCCTCGTGGGCGAGCCACTCATGGTGTTCAGCTCATATGGTCAGACATCGCAATAAGGCATTGCTTGTGGTGCTCTTGTACAATTTCTCTAGCATGATAGATACCACTTTAGCAGTATGGAATACCAGAACAAAGAATCTGAAATCATCATAAAGAGGCTCTCGTAATCCAGTCCTACCTCCATGCATGCCTGATAAAGAGCCTCCCCTGATCCTCTGATAATGAGCGGGGGGCTATGAGAATCTAGCACCAAGTCGAAAAGTAAGATTAAGTGCTCACCTCACTCTGTGGAACCTGGGGAACCCCTCCCGCCTGGTGTTCTCCGTAAAGGTGCTAGGACAAGCTTACTACTAACTAGTACGAGCAGTAAATCCGCTGGACTGGTCTAGTCTTCCGTACCTATGCTACTAGTAGTAACATCGTTAGTCGAATTTGTACCTACGCTGGAGGGTCCTGTTTTGAGACATATTGTAACTGCAACACCCCAGTTTGCAATAGAAAGATACTTAGGGAGTATTTACTCTGAACATATATTATTTTCTTTTATATGAAGTGTTTGTTATGTTTAATATCTAGTCTATTTATTATAAACTGGGATATTAGTCACATGGTTTGGTGAGAACAGACTGTCCAGGGAAATGGCACACTCGCGATGGTAGTATCACATTTAGTGCCCGTAGGCGAAAAGGGGGGGGGGGCCGCTGCGTGGACGCGAATGCGCTGGCGGCAGGTGTGGTGGACGTTCCTTGCAGATGAAAGGTGGGTCCGGAGATGTTTTCCGGTCCACGTGGGGGGAAGGTCGGGACAGCCTGAGCAGAAGAAGAAAGAAAAGTAAGATAAGCAACGAAAGCGGGCAGGTGCTAGTGAGGCACAGCGTACAGGTAGGGTACCTTAAGCACTATTGCTACTTGTACCTACATAACCCCCATACGAGTCTGAACTTCGCGATATTCGTACTCGGGTATCTCGGGAAGTTCGGGTTTCGTGATTGCAAGCAGATACGTAAAGGTTGTTGAGATTGTTAGGGTTCAATGTTGCTGTACAAAGAGCGGCGTCATTGTCGTCGTCATTTGGCACGAGTACCTGACGGTCAAGAAGCGAATAGATTCTCGGTCGTCAGTTTCCGGGGTCTGACAAGGCCATGTTGTAAGGTAAGTACCTTAATTATTTCTCATTGGACAATGCTAGGAGTCTTTAGTTCAGGAAAATGTAATTTTGCTTTGCCCACCTATTCCATGAAAGAATTACTGGCACTGATTGACGTGCGAGATCATGCTGGGCGACTCCATGTTCTCGTTGTTTCCATCTTGATCATTGGATCTCCCAATGGTCTTCATATTTTGGTTGTGATCCCTTTTTTCACCTCGCAATGAGAAGCTATCATGGGAGGGTGCAGCTGTAGGGTCCCTAGGATACCTAAAAACCAACTCTTCAACTCATGGCGAGGCTCATTAAGGGAGCCAATTCGGATTGCAATTCCAGCAACATGCTTGTCAAGTGGCTCTACTTGCTTCAATAGTACTCACTCCACCGTCCTCACGATAGGCCCCAGAGCCTCACCCTCCCCTACCCTCCCACTCACTGCCCCCCAAATCGCGTCCGAGACGCTCTCCACCGCCCCTCCCGCATCAACAACGACCACATCATCATCCTTGTCCACGCCTTCCTCCTTGTCCAGCCCGCCCAGCGCTCGGAACAGCTCCCTCACCCTCCGCTGCATCTCGGCCTTCTCGTACACTTCACCACCCCACCCACCACGGCGACTGGCCTCCTCCGGGGTCAGGTCCAGAAAGACGACAAGGTCCGGCCGGGGCAGGCCGCGCTCGGGGGCTTGGGCCCAGGGAAAGGTCAGGGAGGGGTTCTGCTTGGCGGCCGAGTAGACCATGCCGGAGTGGTAGTATCTGTCGCAGACGACGGTTGTACCAGCTGCTAGGAGCTCTTTGATGGTTTTTCTGGAATTTGGTTTGCCAGGGTAAGTACCGCGAATGAGGGAAAGAATTTCCCCGGATTGAGAGTGAACTTACGCAGCTTCCCAGCGGTTGGCACTGAAGAGGAGATGGATTACGTGGTCGTCCATCTCGACGTTGCTCTTGAGGTATCCATCAATCATCTGCCCGATGACCGTAGACCTGTCTGAAATTTTTGAGTCAAAAAGTCAGGAATGGCTCCAAACACTCATACTAGAGGGCAGGGTGGCAGAGAGACTGGAAAGTACCTGGGAACCTCATCATTTTGACGGGACGGCCAGCCTCTATCAGGCGCTGCTCTAGCAGTTTGACCTGCGTCGTCTTGCCGCTGCGGTCGAGCCCCTCCAGGACGATAAATGCCCCGCGTCGGCGGCCCTCGGTGGGCTGGGCCGTGGTGTTGGCCATTGGCGGTTGGGGATCTGCGGTCACAATGTGGCTAATGCAATTTGTCTGATTCCCCGATTGTTGTTTCTGTATAATTCTGACGTGGATTGCACGAGGAGAGGGTGAGTGTCGTGGGTTGAAGTCAATTCGCCAATTGACGAAAAAGTCATGGTGGGGTTATCAACTAAGGGACCGGTGAGCTCAGTCGCCTCTCCCAGCACTCTCAGCGTTGATGGAGTACAAGATGTTACATCATGAGTAATATTCATCAGCCATGCACTACTTCAAAAGATATTCAAGCTTTTGTCAATGGACTTTTACTTGGTTGTTTCATCTAATCATTCAATCCATCATCAATGGAGGAGTTGTAACTCAGTAGATTATTGGAATTCGAAAATCTTACCCCTTCCAACTCGCTTGGTGTCATTTGTCATTGTTAACATAGCTCAATACGACTACACAACTTCCAAATACCACAGCCCTTAAGAGTATAATTAGGATTTTCAATCATAAGCAGAAGGTTTCTTCCAATTTCCAGCTGCGAGTCGGGATTCGGAAGCCTTCATCGAAGTTAACTATAGGGTAGGATAACCCTCACTGAGCAAGTCCGTCTATCAGCCTGGCGTGTATGCATGAAACAAATGGGCAGCATTATTTGGGAGAGATATAGAAAACGGAAGTTCTAAACATGCCCAAGGAGGACGCTTAGAGTTTTTCACGGTTCTTGGAGAGCTGATGGTTCTCTTGACGGAAAGAAGTATGCTTGCATTGTCGCCACAGTCAGCGCTCTACTATACTACCGTGATAGTCCAAAAGTACACATCAAATGACAATGGCAACCATCTCTGGCAAGTGTCGCAACCCAGGCTTCCGCTGCTAAAACCTCATAATTATCCGTCCACAGTCACATCTCATGTAAGTTTTCTCTCAATACACCCGGCTCTCGCGACGATAGTCAACCGGAGAGAAAATAGCTATGTTCATGTCAGCAAATGACATTGGGTCATCAAGGAATGTCTTGAGTAAATCTTACCAGCTACAGCAGAGCTGCTCGGACTCACAAGTCGATCTTTAGCCGTAGCATCGGCCATTGGCGCCGCAGTAACGAGTACCCTTGCGGCAGCACGACACACGGCAGCAGCCGACGGCTGTCTTGCGGCAGCACCAGTTCCACTTGGGGCAGTATCGGGGGTACGCCGGTGTGCAGACAGCCTGGGCTCCCATGAGCTTCTCCTCGACGTCCATCTCGTCCTCGACGGATGTATCCTCCAGGTGACCGTCAAAGTTGTCAATGTCAATCTCGGGGAACTCTGTGCTTAGGGTCTTGACATCACGCTCGCCGAGGGAGGCGGCAGTGGCCAGCACGGGGAGGAGGGCGGTAAGAACGAGGGAGAACTTCATTTTGGAAGAGTTTTGATGTAGGATATTAGGTATGAATTGGGGGATGAGGACAGGATCCTTCGGAGCCCTTTCAATAAAGCAAGGTAATAGCCTCTCCTCTTTATACTTGAGACGAACCCGCGAGAAACCCAGATACGCTGAATGACAAACCCCACTGACCGTCCTCGTGAAGGGCCCCAGCTAGTACTTTCGGGACAACTACCGTCCTGGGCTGACAGCGGTGGACCGACGTGAAGCGATATCCCGAAGAACCCATGTTCTGCTGTTTTTTTTCTTTCTTTGGCTTCTTGCCAGTAGAAGTGGAGCTCAATTCCACTCAGCTGAAAGGCTCCCTGCGGATTTCCTGGATTTTGATCGGCCAGCTCATGTCGATCGCTGGGGTAGTATGCGTACTTCTTGGTGTTGCTGTGCTAGTGCAGGCAGATTTGGTCAGCCCTGTCGGGTGCTGACTGCCGAAAAAGGGTTTAGTCTTGGGTTCTGCGCTGCTGTTGTGTCACGTCGTTGTTTCTTGTTCTTATTCTCCTTGGTAACAGAAGAAAATTGCTTCAATCTGGTCTGTCATGCACCTCTGAGCCAGGTACTCTAGTAATGAAAGAAGAATCTTGACGGAATACCGAGAGAGTGTTGCGACGGGAGTGATGTAGTTCCAGTCGTACATGAACAGGACAAACAGTCACTTCGCCTCTTAAGGATTTCTCACACCGAATGCGTAGACACATTATCCTGGCAAGAGGGTGGACGCCTTACGTTGGTGCGCTTCGTCATGCAATTTTGTCGTGTTCACATTTATTTGGTGCGCGACCCAAGAATACTATTGTAGTTGTGGAACTTGGGGCCGGACGTTAGCTAATAGCATCGCCCCGATACGAAATACGAGTCTGCGACGAACTTCTGCCTCTTGCACTGCCACCCCCGACTCCTGGCAACCAGCGGTCACAATCTATCTCGTTCATGATGTATTGTAATCGTGTTTCTACGAAGTAGAGAGAAGACGGGAAGTGAGAGCAGATGTCGGATGGTCCCCAACATTATAGGCCTCAATGGATTCACGGCTAAAGCCTAAGAGTCTCACCGCTTGACAAGAACGCGGTTCCAAATTTCTTAACCCCTCAATGAAGAGGATTTACAAGGCAAAGGCAGTCGTCGCGAGTAGTCGTTCGTTCCTATGACGAAAGTAATATCTTGATGACAATGTTCCATGTGTTTCTGATCGTTATAATTTAATTTTAGCTTTAAAATACTTTACTTAAGATTGAATAACTATCCTCTCTTTCTCTTTTATTAGTCCCAGGCCCACGGCAGCTTTTCGTCGAGCAATTGGCAGAGATACTAGCTGGTCAATCTCAGCTTAGAAAGCCAAGCAGATTACCCCATCGCACAGCTGGGACCCAGCGCTTTGCGAATACGGTACGGTTGTCCTCGAGACTTGTCTTGCGGCGACAGGCCAACGGCGAGGGCACTGATACTCCAATGCCACATCATCCACGAGGTGGTAGTGAAGTAGGAAAATTATCGAATACAAAACAGAAATCCTATCGCACAAACGCGTGAAGTTATCATTCAACAATAAAGGGGAATGTGGCCCATCGCCCCCTGTCCATTCATATGAATAAATTGGTCAGGCTGGGGACTCTGCCGAGGGCAAAATTACCCCCAGAAAGACACGGTTTCGTGCTAGCTGCTCAAGCACCAACTCCTCATCGAAGTCCCCGGCTTGGGCACGCTGTGCTATTAGCTACAGTCGCAAAAAGGGCACAGTCAGTTTTCACCAAAAGGCTCAGTCCGGGATAAGGAGGAAAAGACCACTACTTGTACCAGGCTACTAGTGGTATTACTACAGAGTACATATCTACTCCGTACCAAATGTAAGAGGCAACCCTGGCATTTGAAATTGTCGCTTCATCGTCTTCGACCAAGTCACTCTCTTCTGGAGGAGACGCGGGCCTGGGAAACACCGCAGCCAAAAAATTACTCTGTAATGTGAGAACAGAGAAATTGCTGCCCAAGTTAACGCACGACACGACCGGCAGACCTCAGGTTCTTGTGGAATATCGAGTTTCCAACGCACACTGCTTAATTGTCTTGAACGTCTGTGGAGGACTTACAGCGACAACCAGATTTTGTTGTGGATGCCATCGATAATATAGACACGAAGGTGGTGCTGATCAAGTTTTGCCATGGCCGTGGACTTTCCAGTGTGTCTCCCTCTCGTTCGCATTTCCTTCGGAGCAGATCCTGCTCGTAGTTTGGTAGGTGATATCTCTACCGCGCCTGACGACGGTCTTTCTCGCTCGACACAGTATGGCCTCAGACTCCAAACTCTGGTGAGAAACAAAAAAATTGTGTCGATGGGCGATCCTACTACGATGCTGTTTATTCACACGATATGGAACCACTTGCTCATTGCATTGCAGGGAGTGCTACGAAGATATTTCAAGTCCGAATATCATTTTGCATTCTAATTTTGACGAATCAAGATTACTTGAACTGAACACGACGGCGAGAGAGCGTTCGGCATGTATCATAAGCGGATGGCGCAAGACTGCTCAAGCTATTGCATCTTCTCTTGAGACCGGAGCAGGTCCTTGCTGTCCCTTTTCGGATCCTGCGTAACGGCCCTCAGAGGCTTGTAAACCTGCCCCCCCTGACCTCGCGAGAATTTCATGAAGTACAGCACTAAGCGAGAGCCCCAAGGCAAAACTAATCGGAAGCACTGCCGCCGCCGGCAACAAAATATCCTGCCATAGTCCTGGATGATACCCGCATAGATAACTGATAAGAATTCCCAAAATTCCAAATCCAACTACTGATATGTTCTGACATCGATCGTGTTTTCGACATCGATGCAAAGTCATCAAAGCCGGACAATATATGTAAGCTGTCACAGCTAGAACTTCGACTGTCCTCGTTGGTGATGACGCGAATGAAGCTGGAAGCAGCAGAGCCTGTCGTATCAATACATATTAGCGACGGTCTTTGGATATCTGAACTGGCTCAGTCCTTACCATCCGCATAGGCTTCCCGCCAAGAGAACCGCTCACCGCTATCGTGTGCCATATGAAAGCCGCGGTAGATATCGATACAACGCTGGCCGCTGCTTCTAACGGGAGCAACATGTTCCTGTTGCTACATGGCTGACATTGTCTGTTTTTGGACGCCGAATGTACTCGATAGATATGTGCTAGCACGTTTGACGAATTGGTTCTCGGAAGCGCGGATTCATCTTTGTTTCGTTCGGGACCACGGTGATCGAAATGTCTGAACACTTCTCCAGCAGTCGGCGTCCGATGATTTGGCACTTGACCCCTAGGATGTCCCGCTATGATGATCGCAGTCATTAGACTTGCTGTTTATCAAAGTGACCGCCGTACTTACACAAGCCCATCAAGATGAAGCGGTAACGTATTGGATGCAGAGTTATTCAGTCTAGAAATTCACGACCAGGAAGACGCTCGGAATCGTGTTCTCGTGCGATGGGAGAGTAAGTGAGGGGAAGACGGAAAAGCAAGGAGACCTTATTCCAGGCTCATTGGACGAGAAGACAAGTCAGACTAGTACCCAAGCACCCGAGGGGACAACGACCAACTGACCATTGACAGCTCAGCCACCATGTTTAGTCAGTACATGATTGCTTTTTTCCTGCTCAACCTGTGGCAAGACCGAACCCGCGAGTCTTCTCTCCGAGAAATGGTACATATACTGCCCACCCCTCATTCCGTTGCCATCCTACGTATTCGGTATACCTACCCAGTAACGCCCTCCTCTACCACTTCCCCAACCACGACTCCGGATCTTATCCACGCTATGAGCGGCAAGCCGGAACAAGGCTGGATGCAACATCTGAGAAGGAAAAGTAACCAATCCCGTCAAAATCAAGATAATAAAACCTCCAAGAATCGCGTAAACTGCGCTGCACCAGTCGCCACGGAGGTGGTCGCTGACCCAGGGCAATCTCGCTCCCCCGGTCAGACCGCCACCTCTCAGCACCCTGATGTGGGAACAGACGCATCAACTAAAGATTCTGAGGAAACACTACAAAATCCATTTCTGTAAGTAGCCTGTTCTTACCATTGAGTTTAATGAGTTATTTCTTATTTCTTATTTTTTTTTGGTTGTTGGCGGGTGAAGAAAACTGACTGACTGCCTCACCAGTCACCACGCCAGTCCTACTCCTTCCTCTCCTCACAACGCCTCAACTCGCTTCTATCAGAAACCGCCGATAGACGTGTCTATAAGACATGGTAACAGTGCAGAGACCACGGTAGGGCGAAGTCGTGCTCGTCCCAGTGTGAACGGCCCTGATCGCTCTTCACGTGGCCAGCGACCTGCACCTCGACTGTTTGACCCGTGCTATGATTATCCAAAGCTCATTGTTCACTGCACACCCGACATGGACAGTAAACAAGCACCGCGCGTTCAACGATCTCCTCCTTCTCCATCTAGGCTGAAAAGCGCCAACAAAGCTGAGGGCTTCCGAGTCCACATCGACCCTGAGAAACCACACATCACTCTTGCACCCCAGCCCAAGACAACCCCCATCTCCCACGAGCAACTCGTGGCCAAAGTCAAAGGCATATACATCGGCCTCGTCATGATCGAAGCCAAGTGGATAGAAGTTAACACAACACATACTCAGAGTCCTGAGAACCAATTAAGCAGCGAGCAGTGGCAGGCGCTTATTGCTCTGCACCGCACTTTGCTCCATGAACACCATGACTTCTTTCTCGCCAGTCAACATCCTGCCGCCAGCGAAGCCTTAAGGCGCTTGGCTAGACGTTACCTTATGCCAGCTCGCATGTGGCGCCACGGCATTCATTCCTTCCTCGAGCTTCTTCGCCATAGACTACCGGCATCCTATGAGCAAATGCTCACCTTCATTTACTTAGCCTACGGCATGATGGCAGTGCTTTACGAGACAGTAAGCGGGTTTGAGGACACTTGGATCGAGTGTCTTGGAGATCTGGCTCGTTATCGAATGGCGATAGAGGATGGCGATGTCAAGGACAGGGAGACCTGGACTGGGGTAGCCCGTTCTTGGTACAGCCTTGCGTCGGAAAAGGCCCCTAGCACTGGCCGGCTCTACCATCATTTGGCGATTCTCGCCCGTCCGAACGCTGTACAACAGCTCTTCTACTACGTAAAGGGCCTGTGCGTGCGAATGCCCTTTTCTAGCGCCAAAGAAAGCATAATGATGCTGTTCGATCCTCCTCTTGGCACCAATTCATCCAAACTATCTGCTATCGACGCCGCATTTGCTCACGTTCACGCGGTGATGTATTCTGGGAAGTGTACGAAACCTTTGGACTCGTTAGTCGAGCAGTATCTTGAACTTCTGGATACCCAGATCAGCCGATCCACGGAGAAATGGCGAGATGTCGGGTATAGTAAAGTCAATTGCCCATTCTTGATCCAGACTAATTGGAATCTAGTTTTCACACGGCCGTCTCATCAGCGTGTGCCCTCTTGGGCTACGACTTGAACGATCACCTTATATTCAGAGGACGATTCGAAGACAGAGAGGAGCCGGTTGCCTTCGAAACCAGTATGTCTGCCAAATCTCCCTCATTCTTGAGGGGAGCATACGAACCTGCCGGCCGTCGATGGGCCGACCCCAATACGCTACCTTTCATTCATACGATGTTCGCATTCATGCGTTATATGTTTCGTGAGATCGGAAGGATCAGGCGACCTGTCACACTTGAAGAAGTGATCCCCTGGAAAAATTTGTCCGCTATTCTCAATTATCTGGTCTCATCATCTACTGAGGCTACTTCCATAGTGGACTCGGAGAATTTCCCAGGTGCAGTGGAAATTAATACGCCCCGGCCACTCCCCGAAGACTATGCTATGCGGGGACTCGTTTACACGGAAGAGTATTATTCTACCTCCTGGTTCGAGAACGACATGTTCGAAGAGGACGAAAAGTTTCTTGAGACGCCATCGGTGGCAGGGGTGAGCGTAGGAAGGCAACAAAGTGAGGACAAGTTTTTCAACCGAGGCAACCTACTGAGTTTCCTCCGTCAGTCTAGCGGCGCCGCCAGAGCATTTCGCAGAATCATGGATACAGCCTCAGCTTCGGCACTGACGTACCTAGGCATTTGGGCTGCCCTAACACAGCCAGCATTTGCGGCAGCGGATGAGGAGAAGCCCAAGCAGTCTTCCGAGGAGGATGGAATCCCCGCCTGGGTCTTTCCACTTGTTTTTGGAACTTTTGCCTTGTATATTCACTTGGCTGGATGGTACTCAGGAGAGCGACAAAAGTGGTACATGCTGGCCATGGGAATATCTAACTTATCCTTCCCATGGCTAGCGGAGCACGAGCGCGTATCTCCTATGCTGACGGCGTGGTACGTAAAAAATTACCCATTGACGATTCCGCAAACGTTGCTAGGCATTTGTTACTAACACTGTAAAAAAGTGTCTTTATCACGGCTGTGTATTTCGGCTGTGCTTACGCACTGGTTGACTACGGGGCCATGCGTCCACCACCAGCGTGAGTATACGTCTCTGAGCCTTGCAAGTCTGCTCTGAACTGATGGAACGATTAGCTTCTACATGCTTGTGACTGTTGCCGGACTCACGTTTTGCGCTGCTATCAATAGTCTATGCCAAAGCGCCAGCATTGCGGGCCTTGGCTCGGCGTCCGGGGGCAACCCGTTCTCGATCAATCTGCTTTTCAGCATGACGGCCTCCGTTGTTGTTGGCGGTCAAGTGTTTGCATGGATCGATGTACAGGCAGCACGCTGGCATATGGGGTCCCACTGATACTGTCAGAGAAAGAATACCAGTTGACCGGTCTTGAGCCATCAACTTATGTCCCAGAGCGCGTATTTCTGAGATCTAACCCTTCCTAGCTCTCACGTCGCTCTTATTGAATTCAAAATTACAAAAAACATATGAGCAGTGCTGCCCTTTTTTTTTGGGCCATTGATTGCTCACTGCAAGAAAATGGACGGCTAAATTGGCATAATTCAGCCACTCATGTACGTTGGGGAGGTCTGATTGACTACCGGGTGAACAAGAGATTACTCTACATTGACGGGTCCAGGGGGCCTTTCATTTTGAAATCTTGTTCCTTATCAGCTATATTCATGGCCACTGTGTGTACTCTCCCCAGAGAGCAAATCTCAAAGACACAAGACCCCCAACCAACTTCTTACCATATGATTGTGACTGTACACCCCAAAGGGGAATGCCGAAATTCCGGGCGTCGTGTTCGTCACTCCAAGATTAAAGTGGCATCTTCAGCTCCATGCAGGGAGTCTAGACCCTGACGACCATCAGGGAACCTTGACATTTCCCAGACCACGGCGATTCCGATCCGCCGATACGATCCCGTGCCGGCTTTGTGCTCCTCTCCACTTGTCGGCACAAGGAGGAGCATGTAATTCTCCATTTCTCCCACGCTCGAAGGTGTCTGATGAACATTGAGACAGGACACCTTGGCAATGCCCTCTTTAATCGGGTCTAGATTGTCCAAGAAGGCCTCCCCGAGGATCTCATCGGATTCTGTGGATCTGACCAAGTGATACCGAAGACTCTGGGTCATTGATCGTTTGCCCAGACTAGCCTTCAGAACGGTCCCTGTAACGTGCAATCGCGCAATCTCGAGTCGGGATATCCCAGGCTCGGCCTGCCACTTCTGTTCCACTTTCAAAAGTTGGACCAGTCTGAGGCTGGAGTCTTTTAGTGTGTCCGTCAGAATGGGGCCGTCGGTCGATGCCCATGACCAAGTAGGAGCTCTCGTAGGTGCCGGCTCTCGCCTGACGCCCCGAGATGTAGCCTGCCACATCAACCCGGCAGCAATGTCTTCCTGCCACAAGCCGGCAACATAGTGATAGCCAGTCTGCTTGGCGAATATGTCAGCCAGTCCAGCAATGGCCTTGAGCTTGTCACTTTGGTAAGTCAATCTACGCCCTGAGTAGTTCGAGACTAACTGGTACCAGTGCTTGAGGTACTTGCTTTCGTCGTCGCCTGGCTTGTGTTGCATGAGGCTATACCAGTGATTCAGGCTCTCTCTTTCCAGCAGCGGTCGGTCTATCAGGCCGTCTTCCGTGGCGTACCGACTGGCGCACTCCCAGAGCCACTGCTCCCTGCCAAAACTGATTGTTCGCGGCGACAAGAACGCCTCCTGTAGAGTCCACGCTCGTGTGTTCAGAGGTTCCGAAGAGGCGTCGATGGTCATGTGCGTTTCCAACCGGACGATCGCAAGATCGCCATGTATTTTGACACAGCGGGCAGCCTGCAGAGGGTTAAGCAGACCGACGCCCGGATCCTGGGCAGATGTGGCGCCCAATGTGACCAATGCATTTGAATACACATCCCCCATCGTTGCCGCTTCCCTCTCCCAATCTTCCGTAGAGTCCTGTAATATGCACAGGGAGTCAACCCAGAGATATCGGACGCCTAAGCGCAGTGTTGCCAGAATAGCCTCTCTTTGCGTCAGAGGTATGTCGCCAAAGTCGATGCCGTCGATGCGCTGTTGTAGGTTCTGCCGAGTGGTCTTGAAATGATTTTGCGGATCTTCCCCCCAGCAGTAACTCAAAGCAACATACTCTCCCACTTCGTCGCTTGATGTTTCTCTCAGTCTGAGTTGGACATCTTCAGGTTTGGACGGGCTATCCAGACTCCCAGTGAGGTCCAAGATACGCGTCGGAAGTTTCATCCCGCCCTGGCCGCGTGGGCTCGAGGAGCATGTCTCGTGGTGCTCACGACATTCACCAAGCCATGTTTTGAGGATATTCAATCTTGCGCCGTCATGTCCAGGCCCCGTTCCGTAGGGCTCCCAGAACCTGCGTGACATCAAATCACCTGGCCCAAGGATGAGTTAGCCACAGGCAAGAACTACCATTGCCGACAGACGTACCGAGTCTGATGGATGTAGTGAGATTTAGAGGGATGCCTTTTATGGCCATGCGGCCTCGCGGACCTACATGGGCAACCGCTCGAGTAAACTTGGGTTCCCGCTCAAGACCTACGGTCACCCTGAGAGTGCTTTCGGGACTGCAGATATCCGGATCACCTTGCTGGAAACGCTGTACAGTCTCGGGGGAGCCTTTGACGATGCTGACCTCGACCCAATCACAGACGTTGCACGTCGAGGCAATCAGAGCCTGGAGGTTAGGCTGGTGCGCGACAACTGAGGGTGCTTCGGGGTGGAGCATCAGCTGGCAATATTGGCAGATGCCATCCTCGTTGGGCCCCGTGAAACCCCAGTCTTCCGGAGAGACGGGCGGTTCCTCCTCATAATGTGCCCAAATGTCTTTTATATCGCTGCCCCGGAGGCCGAATATAGCGGCCTCTTCTGGCGGTTTGTGGCTGAAAACATAGTACTTGCTAGAATTCCCCTTGGAGACATCTTCCTCTGATGACATCCTGTAGTTTCTGGAATATGTATTACGTTTAAAGGACTACTGTGTGTACATTAAGACAAGGGGAGCCGCTTTATATATTGGGATTTGTGATGATGAGGCGAGTGCGGATGTTAAAGAGCGGGGCAATAGTGAGAGCGTCAAGAGACTGGATATAAGCCTGTCAGACGGAAAGGATTTCGCCAAAAATGATACCTAATTTGGCTAGTCATTGCCCCTCGTCAGTGCTGTGTTATTGAGTGTATTTGTAAATATTGCCCGAAATTTTGACAATACATGTAAATGTAAAGACATCTAATCCATATCGGATTTGGCTTGTATATTATATGCTTACATAGAGAATGCATTCGTCCCACATAGTAAAGAACAGCACAACAAATGGTCGCGTGACCATACGTCGGCCTATGGGGTCTGCCGAGAAAAAGGAGGGCCACACTTGTTTAGTATTCCGCGTCTAACAGCGTAGGGCCTTGTGCTTGTAAGAGCTGCCCGCTTGCCCCGCCCAGGAACATACATCGTGATCTGCCCGCCCACTCCAGCCCAGAGTTTACACCACATCCCGCATATCTCTTTGCCCCCTCCTAAAACGGAACAAAAAGAGGGGAGGCTTGTGATCCTGGAGGAGTGCCACGGTACTCCGTACACGTCATGTAGATCCGGCCGCACGGATTCAGATGCCCCATCTGTGCCGGCAATCATTGGCCCGGAGAACTGGATTATGATCGGTATCGTCGGTATGTGGTTAGACTGGGTCTTTATCTTTGCATTTCGTAGGGCCTGATGTTGCGGGGAAACCTTTTGCTTCTCAAATCAAGACAGGAAAGTTCGTGTCTTCCCTCGTGCATCTTCTCCGCCGCTGCTTGCCTCTACTTTGCTAGATAGTATTAGCCCGTTGAAGATGACGACTTCATTCACTTCGCTTCCGATTGTAGACCTCGCGCCGCTCTCCTCGGACTGCGCATCCGAGGAGCAGTTGCGCGAGCTATCATCCAAACTGCACGAGGTCTTTGCCACGGTCGGATTTGCCTATCTCATCAACGTGCCTCTGTCTTTTGATCACAAGGACGTTTTTGGTCTTGCCAAGGAGTTCTTTGCTTTGCCCGAGGAAGCCAAGATGGGCGTGGCCAAGAGGACGTTTAGGCGGTCGAACAAGAACACATATCGAGGGTAAGTTGGAACCTGTCATCGAGTGAAGATTCCATGTGGACCTTATTCGTCGCTCATCATGTTGTCTAACCTGGGGGACCCTATAGATACTTCCCTGCGCAGCCAGGTGTCGATGCGCAGAATCTCAAGGCCGGCTTCGAGCTCGGCCCATCCCATCGCGTGCCGCCGTCCACACGCCCGTCCAACTCTCCCTTCGTCCTGACCGAGCCCAACTTTTTCCCACCGGAGTTTGCTTCCCGCGACCGGCTGGAAACGCTCTACGCCGAGCTTGCATCTCTCTCCAGCACCATCCTCGCCCTGCTCGCCGCCTCCCTCGGCAAGAACCCCGCTTCCTTCACCTCGATCCAGCGTAACAGCGTCTCCACGCTACGTCTCCTGCACTACCCGCCGACGGCCAAGGGAAAAGCATCGTCTCCCGAAGATGCAAACTCACTGCCCCCGGCCCAAGAGCTCAGCTGCACCCCGCACACCGACTCCGGCCTGCTCACGCTGTTGCACCAGGACGATACGGGGGGTCTGGAGGTGCGCAACGCCGACGGCGACTGGATCCCCGCGCCCTACGTGCCGGGGAGCCTAGTCGTCAACGTGGGCGACCTGATGGCCCAGATGAGTGGGGGCAAATTCGTGGCCACGGTGCACCGCGTGCGCAGCAACGGGTCCGAGCGGTTCAGCGTGCCATTTTTCTGTGAGCCCGGGGTTGATGCTATGGTGGGCGAGAAAGGGCGCGAGGTGAGGTATGAGGAGTTTGTGCTGGATAAGATGGGGACGTGGGTTGAGTTTCAGGACGCCATGGAGGAGGAGGAGGTTATGAGTGGGACGTCGGCTGTCAGCGCCGGATCTCACGTTGCAGCTTATTAAAGAGGTGGGAAGATCTAAGTGTGCATGCAAAAACCAATGGAAAAAAAAAGCGAATCTGCCAAGGTGGTTCGATCGTTCAAGCTTACGTACTAGATAGATCTGTGTGCTACTTTCGTGCATGGATGTCCCATGAACTCCGTTTCTATCATCTAGCATTGTGACGCTCTTGGAGCAGTACGAAATGTATATGTAAACGAAGAGGGAGGGAAGTAAATCAAACCGGCCTTGCAGCCAGCCTCTTACAGCAAATTTCCTATAGCGGTGAACAGTCGTGTTCCTGGGCAAGGGCAGAGACCGAAACCGCTTTTCTCACTTACAGACCCGGGTAGCAATTGACTTTACTTTGTCCTTACACCTCTTTAATTTCATCACAGTGTCACTAAATCCTTTGCGGTATTTATGACCAGCGACTAATCTATCGAGTCCCGTAAGCAGTGTGCTTCTAAGAGACTATCAGGCTGGCTTGATCGTGTCTATTTAGACGGACGGATGCATTTTAGTCGGCGCCGGGAAAAGTGGAGACACGGCCGACGGATCGGGGAAGCAAGCGTAAGGGTCCAGCCACACTAGGAATTGGCCATTGGCTGGCACGAAAAGAACAATTACCTCAATCCAATTTAATCAAGATAAGCCTTCGCGAGAGAGGTCGGGAATACGGGTGGCTTTTCAAAAACAGATCTTGGTGTTAGTAGTAGTCGCGATGGCGGTATTGGTGGCTGACGGTGGCGCATCCGGATCCGTCACGGCCTGCCAAATCCGACCAAAAGCACTGAGAGCAGCAATAAGCGCAAGCAAAGCGCCCAAACTTTTACCTCTAGAGAAAACATTAAAGTAAGGAGCGTCTTCCATTACAGATAATCTTGTTTTTTTAGGAGAGTCCTCTATTTCCTCAAGTCTCCTTCTTTTTTAGTTGTCAATGTGGCCATCGCTAAACAGTCCCCTCGCATATTTAATCCGCTGGGCAGGGCAAATCGTACCACGGTAAGAGACATGCTGAGACCCAGACTCACACAAAAGAAAAAAAAAATGGTACAGTAAAGACTGACAAGAGTGCCTATTCAAGAAATAGCAGCAATGATTCTCCAGCGCGACTTGAGGATGGAACTGCTTTCCACGGCACACATGATTGCCCGCGCCGTTGCGCGTGGCACTTCGGACGACAAGGAAAAGGATCAACCGATAGCCAACTACGCGCCGATTGACAGCCTCAAGAAACACAAAAAGGAGGGTAGTTTTGACAGCACTACTCTCATGTACGCGTTCATCGGTGTCGCTGCGGGTGTTCTCACGTTGTGTCTGATTATCTTCCTGGTGATGCGGTTCAAATACAAGAAGAGGAGGACGTGGACTGACGAGGATGACATTGCACTGGCTGGGGGTGATGACAATACGAGTTCCAGTGTAACTGGAAGTAGCCGCACGGCGGAGACGGCCAGTGGGAAAAATGAGCAGGTTGTCACAGAGACTCGTGTTCAAGAATCAGTTTGATGGAGAAAAGGTGTGTTTAGAGGAGCGATTCGAATTTTAGCTATGTAGAGTGTACCAAGTCAAACGATATGACAAAAGACTGACTATTCTGCTCTACATCGCCCTCAAACAAACACACCATCCCTCTGTAGACCATGTTACGAGCAAAGGTATACAGGCCCTACAGCTGCTGCTGTTGCTACTACTACTGGTTTGCTGGCACACAGATGCGAACGCACTTAGAGATCGCCGCCCAGGACCTGGCGGAAACGATCGTACTTGGGCAAGCCGTGCTTCTCCCACATGCTGGGCTCTTGAACCTGCTTCTGGCCCTTGTTCAGGAGGCTTCCCCCATCTTCAGAGATATCCTTGTGGGGGGGAGGGAGGATCTCAGCCTCGACTTTGACGTCGGCGGTGGTCGTGAGGACGCGACCACGAGCGTCGACGCCCTCGGCCACGACCGCGCTGAGCTTCTTGCCCTCCACGTACAGGCTGGTCTCGAAGCTGGTGCGGTCGGCCTCGCCTAGGACCTCACGGGAGCCGAACTCGTCAGTGACGGCGTAGAAGCGCCAGACAGCTGTCTCGGTATCACCGTTCCAAGAGACGTAGATGGTAGTTCCCTCATCATTCTCGAGGGCCACAATGGCCGGGTCCTCGTGGGGCAGACCGGTCCAGTTGTACTTGAACGCGCGGTAATTCTCGACACCAAGGCCAAGGTAGCCCGAGTCCATGTACGCGTGGAAGATGGCCGTGCCGTCGCTGGTAAACTCGGTCACTGCGCCTTCTGAGCCCCATCCGACAAGAACGTTGCCCCCGGGAAGGACCTGAGTGCTACCTTGGGATTTGGAACGCAGATCATCAGGTGGGAAGTATCCGCCGACCAGATCAGCAGCCCACGAAGTAGTGTTCAAGTGAAGGATTTTGCCGCTACTGGTAGGCGCAGTGTGGACCTCGGAACCTTCGCCGTGCTCCGTGCCGTGGGCGCTATTGTCGTACAGACTGATGACCTCGACGTCGCCCTCCTGTCGGAGCCAGCGGGCATGGTGCTGGAAGCAGAACTTGGTCCCCTCGGCCATGTCAAAGTCGGAGCGGTTGCCGTTGAGCCTCCAGATGATGGAGCCGTCGGTGCCGTTGATCTTGTGGACGGCGCAGGCGTCGCGGGCGGAGATGAGGTAGTTGCCGTCGGCATCCTTGTCGACGCTGTTGATGTGGAAGTAGTCCCACGCGTCGGAGGAGTTGTATCCGGAGCCTGCCTGGCCGGGGTTGATGGGGAGGATGGCCTCTGTTCTTTGTTAGGAGGGTTTCAATGAGTAAGTGGTATTTGGGATTAGGTACCATCTGGCTGGACGTGGTCAAGGCTGGACCATTCGAACAGGAGCTCGCCCGTGGCAATGTCAAGTTCTTTGTCACTCAGGTTAGCACGCTAGCCATCAAGCTTTCGTGTGGTCAAAGAGTAAGTAAGTACCTTGGATGATGGCGTTGACAATCCACTGCTGCTCAGGACTGGCACCCCATTCGGTCAGATCCCGAGGCACAGGCTGGTAGATCTGGATCAGACCGGTCTCCTCGTTGACAATGTGGAACTCATGCTTGTCAACGAGCTTGTGGTTCCCAGCACGAAGCTCACGGATGGTATCATAGTGCTGGTCAACAAAGGTGATGTGACCGTGGCCATGGCCATATCCAGCATTGTGGTCACCCTCGAAGCTGAAGAGGATGTCCTTGCCCTTCCAGCGACCAGCCTGGAAGTTGGTCGACCAGATGCTGTAGATGGCATAGCCGGACCAGACCAGGTCGCCGTTGTCTTTGAAGATGTACGGGCCAGCCTGGCGAGGACCATGCTGCTCGGAAGGCGTGTCCGGGTAGCCAGCAAAGGGCGCGAGGAACAAGTATCCCGGCTCGACGGCATCGGTCGCCGGGATGGTAATGTTCAGACGAGGCGGGGCCAGGTCAGGTCGCGAGCGGTACTGCCAGTCAGCGGCAGCAGGCTGAAGCAGCAGCAGCGATGCCGCCGTGGCAGCGGCCAGATTGGCAAGAGTAGATTTCATGGTGAAGTCCGTCTTGGTGGTGGGTGTATAAGTGAGGAGGCACTAATAGCGTCAGCGCTCTGCATATCCATCTCTGTTCAAGAAAAGGTACATTCACCTTGAACACGTCTACGAGCCCTAGAAAAATATACTGTTAATTCCTCCCAATTTTCTTTTCTTTGGTTAGCTTCAAGTTGTTCTGACGTAGAGTATCGAACGCAGATCAGTTTGGCTGTACGAAGACACACAGAAGTCGTGAATTGAGTTCGGGGAAGCTCTTTTAGCCATTGATTTTTGGGCTCGACTTGCACTGGAGCAATCACGCCATTGGAGCTGCCAGGTCAAGCCAATTCGAATTGATCCGCCATCGGAGCGGAAGTGCTCGGCGTCAATGGCATCATTCTGACAGGTACACGTATATACTCGTACATGGCATGGCGTATGGCATGGCGTATGGCGTGCTTGACACTATCTTGACGAACCAAACGCCGGTGAGGGTGTGAGTCCAACGGGGGGGCATGTTAATTGGGTCCTCAAGGCTCAAGGTCAGGTCGAAACGAGCTAAATGCCTCAATTGGTCCAATGGGTATCAATTGAGTTTCTTGAGCGTCATGAAGGAAGTGGAACGAATTGGGTGTTGGGTATGGACGCCGTTGTTTCGGGACTTATCGGGCGGTTCGTCGCCGAAGGGTCTCTCTGTCTTGGCTCAACGTACTATGTTCAATGTCCATATGCGAGTCTACCACACCAAAATCGAAACCAGCGTGGGGCCGGCCGCCACATGGAAGAATTCGATTTGCCCTCAGTGAAAATTGTGTGTTGGTTGTCATCTGTAGTGGTTCATTCTTCATACTATCACGATTCGCACAACTCGGCAGTCACTCACTTGTCTGTGATCCCAACTAATCCAACAGCATCGCTTTTGAATCAAAATGACGGCAGGCAACGACAACGACGACAACGAAGCCCAGGTGTCTTCGGGATCCTCTTCGGAGCATCGCCAGACATGGGCCGACGAGCCCAGCGAAGCCCGCGAGGATCAGCCCCTCCTCCGCGCGCCCAAGGATGAAGAGCACTGGAAGCCGCCGAGAGGTTTCCTTTGGATCCAGCTCGCCATCATGAGCAACGTCTTTTTGAATGCTTTTGACGGAACCATCACCGCCGCCACGTACGCTGTTATCAGCTCCGAGTTTGACTCGGCCAACACAGCGTCGTGGCTTACTACTTCGTATCTGGTCACCAGCACGGCTGTCCAGCCATTGTACGGTCGCATTTCCGACATTTTCGGTCGACGGCCTCTGTTCTTTATTGCTACTACGACGTTTGCCATCGGATGTCTGGGGTGTGGTTTGGCTACGGATATTGTCACCCTCAATTGCATGCGGGCGTTGACCGGCTTCGGTGGCGGCGGTCTCATGACCATGGGTAGGTCTACACGGAGTTCCCAAAAATAGGGAAAACCAGAAAACTCATACTGACAATTCCACAGCTACGATTGTCAATTCCGACATGATTCCCTTCCGACGCCGTGGCATGTACCAAGCCCTTCAGAACGGTATCTGGGGACTCGGCGCCATCTCCGGAGCTTCGTTCGGCGGCGCCATTGCCGACAGGATTGGTTGGCGCTGGTGCTTCCTCCTACAAGTGCCCGTGTCCATCTTTGCCCTCGCGATTGGAATATGGGCCGTCAAAAATCAGCCAGGCGGGTTCTCGCTTGATCACGGCTTCGGCGCTGTGTGGAAGAGGGTCGACTTTGTCGGTTCATTCGTCCTCGTGGTAGGCATCTCTGTCCAGCTTGTTGGCTTGAGCTTGGGCGGGAATGAGTTGCCGTGGAGCAGTCCCTGGGTGATTGGATCGCTGGTTGGAAGCTTTGTTCTGCTGGCACTGTTCCTTGTGATTGAGACCAAGACGACGGCGATTCCTATTATTCCTCTGCGCATGTTGAAGGGGAGGCTGCCGATCTCGACACAAATTGCCAATGTGTGCGCCGGACTGTCGGCTTACGGGGTACTTTTATGTCCAAAAACACGAAGAAGAAACCGTTACTAATATTTCTGTAGTTTCTATTCATGCTACCACTGTTCTTCCAAGTCGTTCTCCTCGACTCTCCTTCCAGAGCCGGTGCTCGACTTGCGATCCCCTCCTTGGCAACGCCCATCGGCTCCGTCTTGGCTGGCATTGTCATGTCGCGCTGGGGGAAATTGATCCCTCTTGTCCGACTGGGCGCTTCATTGATGCTTATTGGAAACGGCTTGGTCACCTCTCTGGGCTTCACGGACAGTGTCTGGAAGTACTTTGTGTATATCTTTCCCGCCAATCTCGGCCAGGGCGTCATTTACCCGTCCATTCTATTCACATCACTGGCCTCTTTCGACCACGCCGGTACGCTTCGCCTTGACATTATTAATAAAATGACCCTGCTAATGCTTCTTCTTTCAGACCAAGCCGTCTCGGCCTCGACCGTCTATCTAATCCGCTCCCTCGGCACCGTCTGGGGCGTCTCCCTCACCTCTGCCATTGTGCAAACCACGCTCAGCATCCGCTTGCCGGATGCTTTGGGCGAGATACCTGATAAATGGAGAGTGAGCCCTTTTTCCTTGCTGTTGACATTTTTGATTTGAGTTCGACGAAGAAAAATCGATTACAGTAACTTTCGTTAAGATTGAGAATTCGCTGACATGTAGCTATTTTCCCACTTCACCAGGTCATTGGCGAAATCAGACACTCGGTCGACGCACTATGGGATCTCCCGCCCGAGCAGCAGCTGATTGCTCGCATGGTCTATTATGATGGTATCAGATGGGCTTTTGCGGCAACTACTATTTCTGCTGGTATTGCGGTCGTGGCTGGACTTATTGCTACCCCCAGAGAGATGCGTAGCACGCACTAGCTGCAACTACTTGCATCTCAAATCTCTACAGCGAGATGGAAAAAACGGTAGGTAATCTAACAGGTATGGAATCTGGGAAGATACAGAAAAGAAAAATGGTGATCGGAGGCATGGCGACAGTCCTTGGCCTCGCTTGGCTAGAGTGCCGTGAAACGTGCCGAGACTGGCTCAAGATAAGATAGTCTAGGGAACTACAATCATACAGACTCGGCTCATTCATCCTTGTCCTACCCCTGTGATGTAACTTGTAGCACCGAGCATATGGATTGCGCGATCTGTTCTGTGTGGACCCTTCACCATTGGCTACAGCAACAAATTGGATGATTGGATATGGGATGGGCATCGTCCGTTTTGCTCCGAAAAGCTAGCAGTGGCTTATTATACGTAGAGGGCTGGATGCATGAGTCGTGGGGGTCATTGAGTGTGTGCATGTGTGTGTGGCTAGGAAGAACACCGAGACTATCATGTTCTTGGCTCTCGTACATTTTTACAAGTTGAGATTATGATTATTCTAGGCTAGCTATGTCGACTTTTAAATCCACTAGAAATCATTCAGGTAGATATCCAAGAGCAAAGTTAAAGTGCAATGGTTTGTGATCTAGTGCCCACGTTCCGATTAGCCGTGTCCGCTGCATTAGCCCGCGAGACTACGGTCCCGGCAGAGTGGATGCGGATGACGAGCTCAAGGGGTACGATGGTGCAACACCATGATGGTGTGGTCTACCTAGTCTAGTACATAGGTAGTAAGTAGCCTAGTTGAAAGCTGAGAGTTCTCTCATTGATACAGAGCACTCAACGGCCGCCCTATCTTGCCGATGCCGGATGGCCCTGCGAACTGGAACCCGGTAACTAGCCGTAGTGGAGGGGACTGGAACGTGGTAAAGGTTTTCTATATCGAATCGCTCCCTGCATCACGACAGCTTGGTACGAAGCACGTCAGCGAAAGAGTGGGATGGCCAAAGAGGTGGCGTACATTATGCCACAACCAATAGAACAGAATATTATTACCTGCCGAATTTTTGCAGTGTGCCGTGCATAAACTAGACTACTACTCATAGACAGGCAGGAAGATATAAGATACAAATCGAGGCTAATGCCACTCGTCCGGTTTGCTGCCGATCACTTGAACTCATTGACCGAAGGTTTTCCAATTCTTACCGAAGATACAACTTCAATAAGAAAAAACAAAACAAGAAAATCAATTCGAGTCTTGTACCAAATTTCGACAACAATGCCTGCTGAAAAGGAAGTAAAGGAGTTACACTCCGGCGCCCCGTCCGCCACCGACACTCCCCCCAGCGAGCTGTCTCTCGAAGACTACCCGCCCTCCACCGGCGCCACCTATGGCTCGGTCGAGCCGCACGTCTTCACGCACCCGGCGCGTGCCGAATATTGGAGGAATACCTATGAGAAGGCAAAATACGAGTGCAGACACAGGTTCGATCCGTCGTTCCAATGGTCTCACCAGGGTGAAGTTCTTGTTAAAAGGAAAGTAATTTCTCACTCCCTCCCCCTGCATGCTCCGGCAAAAAAGAACGCGACAATGTTATGATATTTCTGTGATTTTCTGTATTTTGTGCTCTATTCAGTAAAAGAAAAAGATGTCGCGTGTTCTAGAACCAAAATGCTGATCAGATTGTGTCCCTTCTAGTTGGACTGGCGCATTATGCTCTGGGTCTGGATCATGTTCTCTTCGCTCGATCTAGTTCGGCGAAACATCAACCGAGCCGTCTCCGATAACATGCTTGACGATCTCGGCGTTGACACCAATGACTATAACACGGGTCAGACTCTTTACCTCGTCAGCTTCTTGGCCGCTGAGCTCCCCGGCGGCCTGATTAGCAAGAAGGTTGGCCCCTTCCGGTACACGCCCGCTGTCATTGTCGTTTGGGGCATCCTCTGCGCTGCTCAGGCCGGGATGAAGAGTCGCTGGAGCTTCTGGCTGCTTCGAAGTCTTCTTGGTATTGCTCAGGGTGGATTCATCCCTGAGATGGTCCTCTACCTGTCATACTTCTACAAGACCAACGAGCTCCCCATTCGCCTGAGCATCTTCTACACCGCCATCCCGTTGACTCAGACCTATGGAAGTCTCTTGGCTGGTGGTATACTGGAAATGCGCGGCGTTCTGGGATGGGGAGGCTGGCAATGGCTGTAAGTAATCTGGCGACAAAGGGTTCTTTTGATATCATTTCCTGACGAGTCACTCATCTCAGCTTCCTGATCGAAGGCTTGTTGTCCATTGTCGTCGGTTTCGTGGCCTTCTTTGTCATGCCGCCCTCCATCAGTGAGCCCGCCGTCGCTTTCAAGCGTCCGGACGGAACCAACAAGTGGTGGACCGAAGAGGAGGAGAAGATTCTCGTGAACCGTATTCTGCGCGACGACCCTACTAAAGGTGACCTCAACAACCGCACGGCCGTTACGTTCAAGGGACTCTGGGAGGCTCTCACGGACGTTGACCTGTGGCCCAATTTCATCGTGAGTCTTCACACCGTACTGAATGCTGCATTGACGTGCCCTGCTAACAGAAGCTTTGTAGGTTGGGTTGTTTGCTTGGATTCCATTCCAGCCTACTGCGAACTACCTATCTCTTATCCTGCGAGACCTGGGATACAGTGTCTTCGAGTCCAATCTGTTGGCCATTCCTGGGTTCATCCTCTTTGCTATCAACGTTTGTCGCCTACATTGTCCCCCATTCATTCAATCTCATTATGCTAATCTGCGATAGGTCGTGGTCTTCGGATGGCTTTCGGAGAGGTTCAACGAGAGGTTCCTCATCAGCTCTATTAGCAACATCTGGATGCTTCCTTTCTTCATCGGACTCGTCTGCATCAAGCCCGACGCGAACCCGTGGGTCCGATATGCCCTTCTCACTGGTATCAACGGTATCCCTTATGCGCACTCCATTCTTGTCGGCTTGGCCAGCCGCAACGCCCGAGCCGTCGGAAAGCGCGCCGTCGCTTGTGCCGTGTACAACATGACCTATCAGATTGGTAGCATTGCCGCGGTCAACATCTATCGCGAAGGCGACAAGCCATACTGTGAGTAGCCATCATTGCAGCTACAAGTTGTAGACACAACAAGTCTCGCTGACAACTTTTTCCCCCTCTAGACTACACCGCGAACAAGGGTCTCATCGGTCTCTGCGTCGCCAACATCCTCCTCTTCGTCCTCGCTAAGCTTTACTACATCCGCCGTAACCGCATCATCCGCAAGGAGTACGACAACCTTGCTGCTGACGACAAGGCTCGCTACTACGATGCTCGCTTCGCTCACTAAGGACATGGAACAGAAGAGGAGGGGGATCCTTGCCAAATCGAAATCTTCCCCCTTGCTCAAAACAATTTGTGGTCAATCCCCTGCGTAACCCAAAATGCTTCTAGATTCGCAAGAAGCAGGCTATCAGTATATTTGCGCACCTTCACTAGCTAGTTTAACTCTATACAGATATTCCCTTCCGGCAATATACAGCCAATTGTCTACCCACTGCATGTTGACGGCCACGTCTCCTTCGTTTACGCGTATGATTCCCAATTGGCGACCGCTCTCGTCAAAGACGTGCACGCCACCCGTGACGCCGCCGTACATCCTACCCTCCTTATCCAGTTTGATTCCGTCGGGGAATCCTGAGTCGGAGTAGATGAATACCTCGCCGCCCTTTACGGGCCGAGAACGCCGTCCGCCTTTGCTTCCATAATGATCCAGCTCGAATTCGTAGATTGTTCGTCCTCCGGCAGGGTTATCAGAGGCGTTGCCTCTGTTAGTGACGTATAGCAAATCCTCCTCTCTATTCAGAGCCACGCCATTGGGGTTGGTAAAGGGTCCTCCGCCAGCTCCGGAAACCATGCGCACGTCGCCAGTGGTCATCTCCCAGCGCCAAACACCGTTAGCCAGCTCTGGCTTGATGGTGTCATTGAAATTGTCGTAGCCATAGTAGCCATCAGTAAAGTATGCAACACCATCGCGCGTGATGACAACATCATTCGGGCTATTGAACCGATGGCCAAACCAATTGTTCAAGACAACTTCAGTCTCCAATGTCATCGGATCCATCCGCACGATTCCGCCGGGAACGGTATAGTTGCCCTCATGCGCCCAGTACACACTTCCATTGTGATAGTACGCTCCATTGGGGACCGTCAGCTGCGGCGAAGGGTACACCTTCTCCGTCTCGGGGGGATCTTTGGACAAATCCGTCCGCCACACCCAGGGCATGGCGTCGGCAGAGAACCCCTTCTTTGGCGGATGCAGCTCGGCGAAGAAGATGCATTGACATTCTGGTGAGTAGACCGTTCCATCGTGAACCATGCGCTTTGTAAAGTGCGGAGGTTCCGGGAATTTGAATATGCGCTCGACCTTTGGCACGGTCGGGTTCTCTGGTGAGGCGATGAGCTATTACAGTGGAAATGTCAGCTGCTTGTAGTTTCTTTCGCACCCTCAAAAGAGGAAACGAGTAAGGAGAAAGCCATGACTGGTTATCGTTTACCTTGTACATAGCTTGATCCAGCACAATAAAGGACGCCGACTTGAACTCAGCGGCAAGGCTCTCCGAAGCTTCCTGTGAATGGCCATCAAGTACCAATGTCTCCCACCATGATGTTGTGACGTCGCGGTTGAAGTTCTGTGCAGGGTATATATTCCTGCGATGTATGGGTACCTCAAAGACCTCTGGGTGATCCGAGAAGTTGTGGGACGATAGTGAGCCTGCCATCAACCCTTGGAAGCCTCCGCCGAATGAAGCAACAGAGGCCACTGCGGCCATGAAGTTGGATGCTGATGGCATATCTGTGTCAAAGGGAGCTGCCAAGCTTGCGTAAATATCTGAGGTCAACAGGCAGCGCCCGACGAGCTCGAGATGAGGGAGCCACGGTTGTTATGTAAACCAAATAAACGAGTTTACGATCTCTGGCGTATGTACACAGACAGGCCTCGGAAAGCTGCACGCTGATCCCGTTGTCGCGATGAACATCCGTCATCCTCGGCTTGTATCCGGTGACGCTTTCTTCATCATTGTGTTATGGAGTAATAGAGTGTCTTGACAGCGAAATCCAGATGGTGCATCAATGCCAGCAGACATGATGGTACCCCTCCGGCGCCAAGGCAAAACCATTTCGTGGATGTAACAAGGAGCCCGAAGTGGACGGTGATGCCGGAGAAGATGTCTCTCGGGAACTAAGGCAGGTTCCCAGGCTACCAGTACAAAGGATTCGATTCGGCTCCGGAATCAATGCCGGCCCCGCCCGCAATACCGGCAACTTGTCCCTCACAAACGTCCGGCTCCCGCCCAAAAAGACCCACCCACCAATCCGCCACTACATGAATGTACAGGAGACCGAGTCTCGGTATTCATATTTCCATCTCATGATAGAAGCAAATTTTCCGGAGACGGAGACGATGAATTTCATGTGATCATACATTACGCATCTAGAAACTTTGTGACTCTGTACTGTCAGTGCGTGACGCTGTGAGCTGCGAGTATTATGTGCTTCGGCAAGATATTGGACGAGCTCGGGAAGATGCCGAAAGGTCCGCCACACATGTCAAACGATCCCTCCTATTGCTATCGGCTTACTAGCAGTCTTTGAGGCGTACGATATCAAGAAGAATCATGTTGCTCTTTTCTCCGACCAGTGAATTCGGCATCATTGACCTGACTAAAAGATAAAATCGACAATAGTTCCCGTGTCCATCCATCACCCAGTAAAACTCTCCGGAATCATCAAGAAGTTGAATAATCAGACATTCGTTCACCAAGTCTTCTTCAGCCACCACATTCTCACAGGCCCAGACGGATATTGATAAATCTTGAACCCAGCCCCCGAAAGCTTCTGCGCCGCGACAGCGTCCCTCCCGACCTCAAGACCAACCACCCAAGCACAAATCGGCTTAGTCCACGACGCAAACGCATTGGGCACCGAGATCTTGGCCAGGTCCGCCAGGGTTGCCGTTGCGAAATTGCCAGAGTTGCCAGACGACTCGCACTTGAGCTCGATAATGTACGAGCCGGCCTCCGGTCTGCCACCCCGGTAAAGGGCCATGTCGGCGGCGGACTGCGTGCTGGACGTGTAGATGCGCGCCTCGCGGACAATGTCGCTGTATTGATTCAGGCCAAAGTCGTGACTGTGGTCTTTGAAGAGACGGCTGGCAATCTCGACCTGAGCCCAGCCTTCCCACCCGCCGGCGGTGCCGTGGGCGAACCTGATCATCTCGCTGGTGTTGGGGTCATTGGCCCAGGCGGCGATGGAGGCCAGAATGGGGTCGGATTCTTTGATTCCAGACATTGTTGGTGTAGAGCGGGCTAACTATTATCAGCCAACCATTAGCTATTTCAAGAGTCAACTAGCATGAGGCTATGCTTACCTTGAATGCTTTCGTCTATAGTATGTGAAGAGAAGCAAGAGTTTGAATTTATTATTGCAGGTGCGAGCTTTGTTCCTTGGTGGTCTTCAAATATCTTTCTCATCGAGCGAGGATGATTTGTCCCCTTTATACTTCATTCCGCATGCGGGAGGACCTCGTAAAACAAGCGACAGACTCGCAATCCGATGCAAAAGCGGCAAAACACGAGATGTCCAAATCACACAACCGTGAGCCTCGAAGACTAACTTCATCGTTCAGCTCGGGACCGAAAAACGATCTAGAATTTGATATGCTGAGTGGCTCATGCGTGTGGCTGTCGCCGAGTAGCGTATGGGGGGTGCTGCCGACACCATCTCGAGTTCCCCGCATGGGGGTGATAGCATCCCAATTAGGAATTCCTCGAGGTATCCTGCCCAATATTAGAGGTCCATTCTCATGCAATGCATGTGAATGTTGTTGCCTTGTCGTTATCGGCGCTCGGTGTTTCCGTGAATGGTGGTATGATGGTCGGACAAGGTCCTTCTAAGTAATCAGACGCGAGAACCTCGAACCTTGAATACTATAATTTAATATTTTTCAGATGTGATAAGCGTCTTTGTATATTCCAACTACTGGTTGGAGGCCCCGGTGCTACATGTATTGATTCCGACAACGCCACGCTGAAAATACCAACAGACTATCGACTGTCCACACCAATGTGTCCCCTGTCATGCGGAACGAGCGAGCTTGTCCCTCTTGCTCTCATTGCGACTTGGAGAATTTCTCCTTGATTTCCTCCTCGGTGAATCTCCTGGTCAGCTTCTTGAGCAGCTCCACCCTCCCCTCCATGGTGAGCTCCAACTGGTGCTTGTTGATGGGCACGAGGCATTTGGCGACTTGCTCGTAGTTCTTGCAAAGAAGGTTGACGGTGAGCATGATGTAGTCAATGTTGTGGAAAACAAGCGCGCCCTCCTTGGCGTAGGTCTGCTTCTGCTCGACGAATGAGACGGGATGCTGGCGCCAGTGCCTCAGGGGGTTAAGGTGGTGGGAGGTGTGGTAGCCGTCATTGAAGCAGTACCTGTTGCTCTGTTGCATTCTGTAAGCGTTGACCAGGATACTTGGTTAAGGGAGGCACTTACTGCGTCGACTAGAGTAATGCTGGACCTGAAGTCAGAGTCCGGGTCAACGTCGTCCACCAATGCATGTTGGCCCCAATTGCCGACCATCAGCCCTATGCGCAGCAGCATGAGAGGGATCAGGAAGACAAAAATGGTTGGCTTGGCATTGAGCCATGTGGCCACGCCGTAGAACGCCAACGTCAGGAGCTCTGAGCCGCCGGCTCGCACAGCCATGCCAGGCTTGTTCTTCCGTAGGAAATACAAGGGCAGGTCGAGCCAAATGAGCAAGAAAAAGCGAAGGAAGTAATGCATGAAGTGAAGGGCGCTGTCGCGCTGATAGCGAATGGTGGATGAGAGGTCGTCAGGCCCGTTGCCCTCGACGTGGTGATGCTTAACGTGGTGGTAGAAGTAGGTGTTCCAGGTGTGACCCATGAGAGGATCGGTAATGTATGGGAACAAGTTGTCGAAGAAGGCGTACTTCTTGGCCAAGATACCTCGCATGTGGATGTGCTGGTGCATCATGAGTGTGTACGTGCCTGTGTAGTAAATCTGCATGACGACGTGGAGAACGCCATGCAGATACGTGAAATGCCGGTAGAGGAACACGGCGCTTGGAATGGAGGTGCTGAAGTAGAGGATGAGATGCGACAGCATCACCACGTCGGCTTCATTGCGAACGATGGAGCGGGCCCAGCGGATATAAGGCTGCAAGATGTACTTGTTCACCTCGACGCTCAGCTGGGAAGGGTGGAGGTCGAAGGAGAGGAAGAGAGTGTGGTCAAAGTCCGGGTGGGAAGGGTCATTGAACGACTTGAGCTTGTCAATCGTCTCGGCATCATCCGTTGGGTCGCTTTGAGAGGCATCAAGGCCATTGTCGCTGATTGTTCCCTTGTTGAGGCGATTGACGGGCGTGTGAAGGTGCTCCAAAGACTCGGCGCCGGAGGCATCGGATTCAGCCACAACAGATCCGGCTGGTGCCTTCTTGGCGGTCTGGGTGTCTTGTGCGAGGTTACTCAGCACAATGTGATCTGGACGGGTCAGGTCCTTCTGATACACAAAGGTCGTGTCCATGGCGAGCTTTGGCGCCTGGGCGAAAGGCGTCAATTCCAGGCACGAGACGACGTCCGGGATAGCGAGCGTGTTTGGCGCCTCTTTGACTTGATTCCGGGCGACTGATTGAGGGCTGTAGAAAAGAGAGTCGGCGACAGAGTGAAAGGCGGTCAATCACGAAGCATGAGAGCAAGGGAGCATGAAATCATAGACTCATGTCGACACCAGCAAAATCATTCCCAAATCCAGTGTGAAGGGAAGGAAGGACCCCGTTGCTGCTAGTCTGCTACCCCTTGATCCACGTGACGACCCTGAATTCGCTATTATATGTGTGTACTGTACTGTGCGTGTACTAAATGTACTCAGTAAATGTACGGATATTGTGGGTGATGTTTGTCTAGCGATTTGCGGCGTAGCTCCATCTAAATTCTGGATCGCCACCTCCTGTCTCGAACCTGAAAGCTTTACCACGACCAGGACCAGGGCTGCTGGTCAATCAGTACTACAGTGTTTGCGCTAGGGTAATGCAGCAGTAGCAGTGTATCAGTGACATTTGGGGCCTTCAGCATGTCACGACGCTGGTGGACCGTGGCTAGTATCATCTCTAGGGTTAATTGCTGGGTTCCATTTCTAGTAGCTTCCTAATTTGCATCGTCAGCAAGGACGAGCTCCCATTTGGCCATGATCGAATCCCAACGAGTGGAAACGATGGAAAAACAATTCCTCGAACCACTCAGAAGATGAGAGAGGCGTCGACATCGGCATAGCAGGTCTCAATTCTTGCAGGGTGTTTAGGGAGTCTGAGGTGCTTACCTCCTGGTGTCGAAACCAAGTTCAATTTGGTGGGGATGTGCAGGAGCTCTGCTGAACTTGAAGCTCCCTACCTGTGCTATAGCTCTGCTAGAGCTGGAGCTGGGAGTTGGAACCGGGGCAGGGCTGCAGGTGCCAGTGCAGCGAATACCCAGGCCTTCGCGGCTGCTATTGGTCACTGTTCACCTCGGACGTTCGGATGTTCGCTTAGAGTGGATACCTCCAAGCTAATTATGGCAGGGTCAATGCTCAGGGTCCTTTTACAGTAGGTACGCAGCAGGGGAGCTGCCGCTGCTGCTGCTGCTGCTGCTGCTGCTACAGTACGTGGCTTAGAACGCGTCAGGCTTGCCCTCAGTCAAAGTCGAACCAGTGCGAGACTCGAACCGCCAGCACTTGATGTTGATGTTGTTAAAATTGGAGCAGATGGGTTTGATCCACCGGCACTCATCTACGGAGTACATCGCTGCGACACACGGTCGCGGCACTAGTTGCACTTCTTACGACAAAGTCAATTCTACGCTTGCGAATTCAAACAATAAGACCAACATTGATGAATCATCTAGAAAAAATTGTGTCATGCAGAGGCCGGCTCGACGATTAGCCAAACTTTCCCCATGTAAGGAATATCATAGTATGTCAAGTAGCGCGTCGAAACCCCCACACCAACAACTCGATTCGAACATGCTGTGTCTAGAAATGGTAGCATTGTCCTCCATAGCTTTGGTCTCCACACACCCCTTTGTCCAGAACCATCCAATGCTGCTACCCTACACCTCCTGGCAACAGCACTATACATGACTCCAACCATGATGGCGATCAGACCATTGTGGTCTATATAGTTTGAGGGTTGTAATTGCATATTAGTTTTTGTCGAACCATGCAGTATAGTCCGACTTTATTTATTACTCAGGCGAATTCCCCGCGACTGAGGGAGACGACGATGAAAACTGCTGTATGCTTTGACGAGGTAATACATTATGAAAGGCAAATTACGAAAACGAGATTTACTACACGGCTTGAGGATTTTGTCATAAACTAAGAATTTCAACGTTTCGACTTTTTTAAGCAACGATGAAGTTTTCCAAAGATATGATACATCCGGAGATCAACTGATTGAATATATGATTGACGTTGCTGGCAGCCTCCGCCCTGAAAAACAACTGCTCTTTTACACCTCATCTGTGAACCGCGAAATTAAGAAGACTCCGTTGGGGTAAGCGCTGTAGACGTTGTGTAAAGAGGTGATTGTACTTGTACTCAAATCGATTGCAACATTATCTCACGAAAATTGAGATGATTCGAGAGAAAACTAAACCAGCTTCCAGTTTACCATTCACGCTCTCATTTGCCAGTTGGAGAATTCGTTTGTCTTGATATTCTTGATTATTTACATTACAATTAAAAGAATAGGATAGTTAATCAAGCCCCTCCCGTATACAGTAGTAGCGGGTCAATGGCATCAACGCCGATCCAATGTCGACTCGGACAAGACACAACCAGAAACTCTTGGCTATAGCCCTTTATGGTTCCCTATCATCCCGAGTCAAATGCTGACACACGCTCAAGTTGTTCCAATTGAACACCGAAAATTTAGTGAAGCTGGCCGCGGACAGCGCCGGGGACGGCCTTGGAGGAGTGAACGTCGGCGAAGAAAGCCTTGGGGTTCTGCTCAATCTGCTTGATGGTGAAGCCCTTGCCGGTGTCCTTGCCATCGGTGATGACACCGGTCTTGAAGGGGCCCTTCAGGCAGCCAGAGCTGGTGCGGACCTTGCCACCCTTGGGGTTGGGGAAGGCAATGCTGCAAGAAAAATGTTAGCATGGGAAAACCAAAGAGACTCTAGGATATCCTGAGAGCATGTGTAGGGGTTATTTGTGGAACGTACCGAGGAGGTCCAGACTTGCCCTTGGGGGCCTCGTGGATGTGAGTGGCCGTCTTGGCGGGGGACTGGTACTCGCCCTCGAATCCGAAGAGGGTGATCTTGTAGCAGACCGTGTCCTCCTTGGAGTTGAAGCCGAACTTGTACAGGCCCTTGGCGCCCTTGAGGCCGCCCGTCTTCTTGTTGTCGGCGTCGACGACCTGGTCGGGGGTGGCAATGACTACCTGGGTCGAGGTGAAGTAGTCGCACTTGCCGCCGTTGAGACCGAGCTCGAGGTCAAGATCAAGGTCGAGGCTGAGGTCGAGGTTCAGGCCGAGGAGGCCGCCCTTCTTGCTGTTGTCGTTCTTTCCGCCGAGGCCCAGGAGGGGGCTGGCTTGGGCCATGGCGGCCAGGGCAACGGTGGCGATGGTGGAGGTCTTCATCTTGGAAAGATTTTGGGTTGTTTGGTGATGAGAAGGGAAGAGGAGTTGTTGGAAGGGTGTTTGAAGATGTGAGAGACTGGTGTTGATGTGTTGGGATGAGGATGGAAGAGAAGATTGATAGATTGAAGGGGAGGATGTCACCAGTTATATATTTCAAGAACTGTCAGGATATTGCTCCTCGATAAACCAGCAAACAACTACTCATCCCATATCCTCCAAGTCCAAAACGGAGCCCCGACTCCGGCGGCCTCCGCGATAGCGCCCGTTACTCTTGTCCATCGTCATCAGCCCAGCTCTGCCAGAGCCGCTGAGGTCAACGGCTAGTCACTTCTAGTGAAAGCCAAGACGGGCATCACATCTCCCGGGGGAGAAGCAAAGGCAAATACGAGGTCCCGGCAGACGAGCAAGAAAAAACAGATAGCTTCGTGCACGGGTAATGAGATTCGCGTGCACTAGCGTCTTGGAAGGTCTGATAAACCCTCTCATGAAGCTCTCTTACACCAAAGCAAACGCTGCTGCTCTCCTGCCCCCCTCCCCAATCGTCCCTCCCCACAGGGATACTAGACTGGAAGTAGACAAGGCAACTTTGTACAAGGACTAGCAAACACGAACGCCAAGGCCCGTTTGGCTGTAAGGGATCCGCGGCGGGCTGAAGCCACCGCATCTCCAGATTACCGGTGACTGGTCCATGCCACATTCCAAGCCTACGTAGACTCACGAGGCGGGCGGGCAGGCAGGCCGCGGCGTGCGGTAGGTGAAGGTGGATGAGCCCGTCTGGGTTAGTGTACATTCTTTTGACTCTAGGTTTCCGGAGTACCGCGTGCCCAGAGAATAAGCGTGAGGAATAGTGAGGAGTAGGGAGGGAGGAGGAGGAGGCCGTCTCCCAAACGGGTGAGCATTACATGCACGACTAACTCCATCCATCCTGCGGATGTGAGAGATGCCGGGCGGGTCGCAGCGGCTAACAGCCCGAGCTAGTCTGTGTTGGTGTCTAGCCCTGCATGCTTAATTGGAATAAAGCCAATCCAAAGAGAAGCTTAATGGATCATCCTGGCATATCCGTCTATTTCTCCATCATTTTGGGCCACGGGGCCATGGTTGAATCAAAGTCATGTTCTGGCCCTCGTGGAGTAGTCTCACCTCTATCTCTCTAGGTGTTCCTCTCTCTCGCTTCGGACTTCCGAGTCAGGAGCCAAAAAAGCAATTTAGAGTATCTGCCAACTAGTCTAGTCTAGCGTCCGTCTCGTGAAAGGAATGCATCCGACATGTGGGAAAAAAAGACAGACAGCCATCCTTTCCTGGTAAGCGTATTCCCAACCAGAGACGGCGAAAACTGTATTTGCCCTTCATGGTGATTCCTCTCTGGTCTAGCCCTCTACAGAATACGTACTTGTACAGTAGAGAGCATTGATGAAAAACCTTGGCGCTCGAGTCTTGTGGAGCATGGGGGACAAGAGATCCTCACGATTTACACTCAAAGGGCTACCCCTGACTCGGATCGGAGATTTCGATCTCGGCTGCCAAGCAACCCAACAACCTGGAGGCCCCCTCTCCCCCTTTCTCCTCAACATCGTAATCATTACTCACTTGCTTCCCGGTCATGATGCATCTTTCCCGCCAAGAATAATGGGATCTGCCCCCGTCACCGAGGTGGGGACCGGCACGTAGTATAAAAATTACACGAGTCATTCAATACCTCATTCACCCAACCCCGTATAGCTTCTTGATGGATCTAGGTAAAAGATGGGGTCTTGTCTGGGCATCAGAGAATGGTAGTGTGTGTGTGTGTGTGTGTGTGTGTATGTGTGATGAGTGCCAATACATTTGTACGCTAAAAAGGTCAATACCCGAACCCAAATCCCACGCTTGACCGGTGCACTGCCGCAATGGAGCTCCACTCCAACTTCAGATGCCAAGAGCAGTAATGACGGATGCCGTGGAACGTGGCTTGCCAAAATGTGAGGGGTCCTTGCTGCTTGTTTTTGTTTTGTTTGGTCCTGGTCTGTTCAGTTCTGTTCGGAATCAAAATCGTGTTTACTAAACAGCATGAACTTGGGGACCTCAAAGCCGAAACATTGCGGCCTTGGCTTGATAGCTTGGCCACCAGAGCCGCACTTGGCAAGTCCCCTACGTCACGAAATGTTTTGATATACGAAGGGTGTCTTTTTTTCTTCTTTCTCTCCCGATACTCGATGTTAACCCCCTCAAAGTGTAGACAAGGAAGAAAACCCAATCCGGTCAGAATCGAGACGTTTGGGACGCTCGAGGCGCAGGCAAGCGCGCGCGGGCGCCTCTTCCGCCTCTTCCCTTCTGTGCACGGATTTCTCCCGGATCGACGAGGTTCCGGGAAGCTGACAAGGCTTGGCAGTGGCGAGAGACGCTTATGAACACGATTGCGACGGCGCGGGAGTGGAGTGGAAGCTAGACTCAGGCTGGTAAAGAGAGAAAAAAAAAAGGAAATGGCTATGGAATGGGTTAGACGTAGCTCTTTGGATAATTTGTCATGCTACTATGGAGAGCGCATGCACGTTTTGTGAGCATAGTTTGTTTTTGCTTTGTCATTGACACTCGTGGAGCACGCACACATCCACACACAAGCACGCACACACCCACACATGTATACACAGACCGATGGAGGAGCGGAAAGCTAACCTTAAAGCTAAAGCTAACGGCTAAAGTTGGTGTGATGTGGGGGAGGGAGGGAAGACAAGCGTTACCTAACTCGGAGTGCGGAAAAGGAGGCATTCCATCATCGTGAAGCACAAACGTGGGAGAAGGCCCAATGCATTTCTGCCAAATCATCGTCTTGACCCTAGTGAGCCTTGTATTCTGACACCTGGCTCGCAACTTCTCATAACTGGTATTGTTCTCGTGACCCTGACAGATTTACCTTTTACACGTGGTTGCCCTCTTCGGAATGCTAAACAGAAGTTACAGAACAATACCTAACCATCGCCCAAAGATATCCGACCATGCTGGAGCAGACGTCCCCTACCCGTCGAAAAACACTACACAATAATATAGCACGGCCATGGAGAAATTCAAGAGCCCGGAGGCGTTGGCAAAATCCACAGTCGGGTAGCACTTCGTGACCTGCCGCTCGACCCGTCCGAACGTGAAAAATATAAGAAGCATAAATACTGCTAATCAGACCGCAGGCGAGATCGAGGGACTTGGATAGAGCCCGGGTACAGACCAGTTCCAGTACGCGGATGCTGAATCGTACGAAGCGGAGCAACTGGTGGGCTATGGGGGAGAGGACGACATCGAGTTCAGAACGGGAACGCCTTGGTTGGAATGAACACGTGCGGCAATAACGCTGACTCCTTCAGCGGTTTGATGTTGCTGCTGCTGCCATGTTGTTGAAAACGTTGCTAAATTTATTTATAAATAAACGTACTTGTAAGAACTTTAGTAAATATGATTAAATTAGACAAGGTTAGTAAAGACAATCTATAGATAGTTATTATTAATAGAAGGCACTTATAGACAAAAGTTGCTCATAGACAGAAGGGCCCTGGGACACAACCACAAATATATGTAGCGTAGCTGTCATGCTTCGAGCTATGCTTCGAGCTATGCTTCGAGCTATGCTTGTTTTATAGTCAATCCTAAGTATGATCTTGGCTACCTGAGAGGGGTAGTGTAGCGGTAACGAACCCAGTTTGCACTCCATTCAGGCTCTGTTCGTGGCCTCTCCAGAGACATCCTAGAACCGCCGTTGAAATTTATCAAAAACCGCACCCAAGAAGATGACCGCTTCCTATCACAAAAGTACTTACTCATAACTACTTGCTTTTCCCTCCTCAGCTATACTCTACCTTAAAATCTTCCCACCTACATTGTCCTTGTAACTTAATAATTGCATCGAATTGTCAGCACCGGAAAGTCCAGAACAGTCTCATAATTCAGCAATCAGAGTTATATTCGTTTAGATTCTCGCTTTCGGGTGCACATCCCGGCCACAGTCGATAACCATACCGATCAGCGTTCCAGGTCGGACGAAGACCCTACCTATACTGATTTCAATTAGGATAGGTGGGGTGGTCTCGGACACGGAGTTCGGCCTAGTAGTTTGCGACTCGGACAAGGGCTTCGGCCCAGTAGTTTACGACTCGGACCCGGATTTCGTTCTAAGGAAAGCCGTGTTTCCCCAATTCTAACCAAAGTTGCTTTAATTTACCGCTCCCCTCCATCTGACTCTTGGTCGAAACTCGCCTCATTTATCCAAACAATAGGTCTTTCTGCGGATCTAATAGAGTCAAGACTCGCTTTGGTTGAATTTCCCCCAGGGCTCGAGCAAGTGGTAGCAATAGATATGTTACGTCTCGGAGTATTCGACGAACAGGGTAATACACGCATTTTCCTCGAGCATATGCAGTGTCAGCCAACGAACGTTGATCGTATTTGTCAGATGTACCTATCCCTAACATGGCCCTAACTTTACAATCTTAAAGGAGCACTTTTATAATATGTGCTTTAGAAAGTGGACATTAATCCGATGTTCTATGGTCTAAATCGGTAGGGAGGTCACTGATGATAGTAACGATGAGGAACAACTTACGATCAAGTCTATTAATTAGATCAATATTAATCGTTTCCAAATTTCTCTTCGTTTTAACTTTTACTACATTATTGTAATCCAAAGCTTATCGACAAGTTAGTATTTAGTGTGAACCACAACTATTCATACAGTGAGTACATGTCGATGAGCATAAACATGATAGTTAGTTTTGGATCTTCCTATTTACTTTGTGAAAAGTGGTTATATCGTTTATAGCACTGTCATTGCCTTGTGTGCACAGTGACCCGTAGGAAATTCAAGCATATTTCCATGCCAGGGCGTGGAAATAATAAAAGCATCCGTTTACGGATACGGATGTAAGCATAAGTGGCCCCCGGAGCGCTGGCTCGGCCCAGTAACTCGGACACGGAGCTCGGCCTAGTCGGTACTCACTTGGACGCGGCCTTGAATGCTTAGAACTAAAAATACATATCCAAGCATTTCAGGCCAAATTTCGGAGAACACTCCTAGAGTTACGATCATGCGAAATTCGGACTCGCACCCGGGCAACGGTCGCGCAGCACGGTGCGCAGTGGGCAATACAGCTTCGCCTCAATTGGCGACAGGCTGGGGCCGCTGGGCTGTAATTTACAAAAAAGGTATAAAATTCGTAACATTACTCTCTACATGTACTTGTTATGGACCGAAATTCTTCAACGTCTCAACGCATTCCTTCCGTTTGAACACTTTTGTTTAACCAGTCGAACCCAACAATGCTTTACTTATTCGCTCTTGCTGTGGCTCTCTCGAGCCATTTCGGCATTGCTGTCAGTGCCTGTACGCAATGTAAAGATGGAACCTGGCACAGTCTTGCCCCCATCCCCGATGAAGCTCGTCAAGAACACACTACCCTGGCTCTCTCAACGGACACGTTGGCCATCCTAGGCGGCGTCGTCCCCGCTGCGAAGCTCGCCGATACGACGGATATTATGCAGATGTACGATATACCTACTGACACATGGTCTTCTGCTCCACCTATACCCTTAGCGATGAACCACGCCAACGCCGCCGTTGTTGGTGGTAAAATCTATCTGCTTGGTGGCCTTGCGGTAGCCCCAGACGGTGCTTGGCGTGCAGTAGCCAACTCTTGGGTTTATGACCCCAAGTGCAGTGAATGGACCCCCATATCTCCCATGCCAAACGGTACCGCGAGAGGCAGTGCGGCGATGGGTGTCCACGGTACAAACATTTATCTTGCAGGCGGGATGACAATTCTTGATGTCACAGGTGGCGGATACCAAGACTCGGTCAGCACTGTCTCTGTCTACGACACGGTCAAAGGGACTTGGTCAACCTTGTCAGAACGCCTCCCAGAAGCGAGGGATCATGCAGGGGGCAGTGTTGTGAATTCGACCTTATATGTCCTTGGAGGTCGATACTTTGGCTCCAAGGGCAACAGAGACACGGTATTTTCTCTGAACCTCGACCAGCGCAATGCTACTTGGCAGACCAGCTCAGCTCGGATGCCCACGGCCCGCGGAGGAGTCTCAGCAGCCACTATCGGAACCAAAGTGTACATTTTTGGTGGAGAGGGTAACAAGGCCAAGGGCTCCGACGGAGTTTTCAATCAAACGGAGGTCTTCGACACAGTGACTGAGACTTGGGAAGAGCTGCAGCCGATGGATGTACCGAGACATGGTACCTCTGCTGTAGCAGTCAGTGGGCGAATATATATTCCCGGGGGCGGTATCTACGAGCATGCGGGACCCGTCAACACCACTGACGTGTTCTGTCCAGGAGATTAGGTTTTTGAATCTCGGGCACTGATACATTTGGCTACAACAAGCAGGGCTACAGTAACCTTTACACAACTACCCATACATACTCATAGATGAAAGGTGCTTTGAGGGAGATTGTTAGTGGACACAATTCGCTAAGACCGGAGGCGTTGAAGTAACTTACTACATGATATCATTGAAAAATCCCTTACTTTCTAGGCATAAAGATATGAATAGCCTCATTTCTAAATATCTCAAACAGACTCTTTATGAGTCTTAGGATCGCGATGTTATAGAGGTCTATTTAGTTATTCTAGCCTTAAGAGAGAAGGGTTTCCAGTTAAGTACCTTCCTTATATAAGATACTTTAATACATACATGATTACCTTGAGGATTTATATACTATTTGTTTTCGTATACCTATTCTATGGCAGGCTAGTCTTGGGGCCATGTAACGAAGTAATAATTGTGATCATTGTGCAGTGCATATGATTCACAAAGGATTCCAATATTCAAGTGATCGACAAGCGGGGGAGCCAAGAGGCGGCAAAACGCGGCCTCGCGCCCGCCTGCATGATCCCTGATTCCCACAGAGCGTTGGTCACCCCTCCAAGAAAGAAATAGAAAAAAAAAGGCCAGAAAAAGGACAGTCGGCAGTGGATTAGTGCTGCCTGCCGGTAGCAGTCGGCACTTTATGCTCCTTTGGCGCTCACATCGAGCAGAAGCTTAGCTAGCGCTCGAACCCTCCCACCGCAAGTTGCCGCTCCAGAGTCCGAACAGTGACTGCCCCAAGTTCCGAAATGGCGGCCGGCGCCGAGGTCGGGAGTGAGACATACCGCTACAACGTACCCTTAAACAGTCGTGAGATTCGGCTTTTGGATGTCGAAGTAGTGGAAGACCGCGGGGAGAGCCAGGAAGGAGAGGATGATGCGGAAGCCGCTCTCCGGTGCGGCTTTCGTGTCGTATCCCTTGACGATGTTTCAATTCCAGCCTACACCGCCATATCTTACTTCTGGGGCGACTCTCGTCCGGTGTGCGGGATAGAAGTGGCTAGTGGCGGATCTCTCCCGCTCAGCAAGACATTACTAGGCTTGCTGAAAGCCTTGACCAGCAACACCTTGTCCAGTAGCCACAGCAACAAAAGACTTACCATCTGGGTCGATGCACTTTGCATAAATCAGAAAGACCCTGTTGAAAAGGCCTCGCAGGTGCTCCAGCTGGGCGAGGTTTACACCATTGCCAAGGACGTCCTGGTGTGGCTAGGCCCCGCCACCGTAATCACAAAAAGGGCCTTCAATTACATGCGGTCGAAAGGGTCATTGGCAAGAGCAAACAACCTCGAAGAGGAAGATGATTTGGACGGTCTGTTCAACGTTTTCCGCGTGCTGAGGCGTCCCTGGTTCAAGCGCGTGTGGGTTATCCAGGAGGTCACACTCAACAGCAACGTGGCCATCAGCTGCGGCGAGGACAGAATAAACTTCCCCGTCTTCGAGCATTGCATCGATCGCATCTGGAACTTCCTCGACTACCCCGACTGGACCGAGGCCGCGGCTGGCCTGCTCGCCGTCACCCGCCTGCTCGCGTTGCGAGACACCTACCAGCGTCAAGGCAAGGTCAGCTACGAGACGCTGCTCGAGACGTCGTTTCACTGTGAGGCCACCGACTTCAGAGATAAAGTGTACGCCTTTCGAGGGATCGCGGATAATTCGAGGCCGGTTCCCTATCCGGACTACTTTGTTTCCGAGACCGGCTTGTTTGTAGAGACGGCTCGTGCGCTCCTTTGTCATGGGACTTGCCTCGACCTCCTCGCTCTTTGTGGCATGCGCGACAACGACGTTATGGGAACGGAAGACGGTTCTGATGGGGAACAAGAGACAAACCACGGGATTCAGACAGAAACACAGAAACAGAAACAGAAACTTCCATCATGGGCACCTGACCTGCGTCTGATCTCTTGGGATGAGCCCTTTGTGTTGGCTGACGCTGGAAGTTGGGATGCTGGCGGTGAGATGCACACACCTCCCTCGGTACAGCTAAAGCCAAAGGGAGGCGATGAGGTCAATGATATGAGACTCACAACGCGGCCTATTGGTATGGTGACACAAGCGTGCCCGCCATTCCAATGCAACTCTGTCGTCGGCCAGCAAGACGTACTCGCTGCCCTCATAGCTTTGAAGCCTGCCGAAACTGACATGGACATTTGGAAAGAAAGCCTCGCCTCAACGCTCATCTGGGGTCTCAACACTGATGATAAGCCTGACTTGGACGGGTACAAGGAGTCTTTCAACGAGTGGTTCGAGTGGCTGCAGCACAGCACCACCGACGAGGACCTGGTGAATATGGCTCACAATAAATTCCACCTAACGGTCAAGATGAGGGTAAACACCTGGAGGGCCTTCATGACAGCCGATGGATTTCTCGGAATCGGACCGCCGGTGCTGGAGGAGGGCGATATTATATGCGTGGTGCCTGGGTGCCGGCTGCCGCTGATCCTGCGCCCCGAGACATTTGTGCTCTACGGACCGACGGACTTGTCTACTTTGATAAAAGGCAGACTGATTCTTGTCGGTTGGTGCTTTGTTGAAGGACTCATGTTTGGCGAAGCGCAACAGATTGGCAGGCCCCTGGCCGAGGTGACGCTTTGTTAACGTGTAAGTCTACTTTGGCGTAAGTCTAGTTGGCAACAATAGAGCTTGATCAATGACCAAGCCAAACAATAAAAACAAAGAAGGGACACGGTAAACAGTTAGAACAGCTTGTGAGAGTGTAGAGAAAGTTAGACTAGACTAGTATCCATACAAGCTTTTAGGGTGGAAGGCGATTCAAGAAAACCTGCCTCAGTCTCCTGGTTCTGCTATATTTTACCATCATGAATAGACTGATCCTCACGAACATTAAGAATAGCAGTCCTTGATCCAAAGGTTCTGGAGTTGTTCTGCACCGTCTGTGACAACAATGGGTGAAACTAGGATGGATCTAAAACAATGAGGCATTGAGTCCTCCTAAGACCCGGAGGACTGTCCGAAACTGCTTTCCAAGCTGACTCTAGACCAGCTTCCAAGAGAACTTGACACTGTACATGTTAAACTAAGACGATTTTATGGAACTCCCGTCTCGGTGTATTGGACCTCAACTTGTTTCCTTCTCAAGGACTTCTGTTCGTCAACAACATGTATGGTTCAGCCAAGACTACCCCTAATCTGTGCACCATGGTCTTGACACAACAGGAACTAAGTTCTTACCATGAGCGCGGTGAACTTGAACACGAAAAATTCCATAAGTATGTCCCAAATCTCCCATCTGAATCCAACTTCATCCAACTCAACTCATCAACTTACCTCTTTCTCATAGACTCCCAGACTCTAGCCAAGCATACTTCGATCACCATGGCGCCAACCGAGGCACCACCCACTGGCAACCCTCCCAAGACCTACGTCTTGTCTGCCCCTCAATTTGCCGTGGTGATTACAATTCTCACTTTGGCCGGCTTGACTTGGATTCTTCTCTGCATCTTCTGCATTCGAAACAAGCGCTACAAGAACCTTGGGAAGCACTCCAAGTGCCGCGATGCCCAGCGCAAACTTCGCGACGACGTTCATTGGCACCGCCATCGTGAGGAGATTCTTGAAGCGGAGCGCCACGCTTTCGAAATCACTGCTCGTCTTGATGTTGAGCGCGACATGGAGATGCAGGTCCTTCAGAACCGTAATCATCCCGACCCTCCCCTGCCCGAGCTCCTTCAAGCTCGTCACCACTCGGAGACTTCGACCCGGAATGGCCTGGCTGCTCATTCTGGTCGTCGCGCTGGTCGACCACTTACTTCGAATGCGGTTCGACTCGAAGATCGTGATTCTTCTTCTGCTTCTACTGTTTCTGCTCATCCGAACCCCCTTAACCTTCATCCGGCCCTTGGTTCTTCAGCTGGTCTGTCTGAATCCACCGCCGCCGGCACTGTTTCGACTCTTCGACCTCGCCCTAGCGGCCACTCCCTGGCGGAGACCAACTCCTCCCTCCAGAGCTCCGTCGACTCGGGCACCCCTCGCAACCTCGTCGTGGGAGACATGACGGCTTTCCACCGCGTCCAGCAGCAGGCCGCCCGCGGTAGCATCCACTCCCACCGAGCGTCCGTCGTGTTCCCTTCGCTTCGCGATCGAGCTGCTGCCGCTCAGGCAGACTCTGATAGCGTTCGCGAGGAGTGGGCTGCTCTGAACGCTCGGATTCGCGAGGAGGAGGGATATGACAACGAGGCTACTCTTTACGGCTATTGGGGTAGGTAAGTGCCGGTATGTTGATCATCCCCTTTATCTCATTCCCCCTTTCCTTCCCTGGATAGAAACCCCTAAGTTGGTGAGCTGACGATTTTCCTATCTTTCAAACGTTTCGACGTTTCTGAGTTTGTTTGTATACTAACCTCTAGCCGTGCTATAAAGATAGCGTTTATCATGAGGTATAGAAATACAATAAAAAAAAAGTTGATACCCTGACATTAGTCCACAATGATCGTGATTTATGTTTTTCCTAACCGCGTGATGAAGATGGTAGAACTTGCTATATGGTAAGAGTTGCTACTGAAGTCGCTTACGATGGAAAGCCCCAAATACAAGCAGCATTCTTGAGTCAACAATCTTCCCTCTACCCCTTAGTCGCTTGCTAAAATTTCTCACATGTAACGCATGCTGCACCAGTATCTCGAAAGCAACCCTGTCCGTAGAAAAGCACCGAGATAGATCAGGTACACCTTTACACTCTTATTGTAAGACTGGAACGAATTCGAGTGCTTCTGAAACGTGCGGCTAATTACAGCTTAAGAAGGGTCGAGGTAGGTTGCGTGAATGAGTCAATGTAATAGAGGCGTCACTACCCTCCCAAAACCTTCCCGCTTCCTCGTTCCTCGAAGTACTGGGATGCCGTAACGCCACTTACAACCCATCCCATGCTCAGAAAGGGAAAGCAGCAAGAGGAAGAAGAAGAAGAAGAAGAAGAAGAAGAAGAAGAAGAAGAAGAAGAAGATGGTGATGATGATGAAGATGAAGTGCGATTGCGCTAACCGTTCGTCTTTGACCGCATGTAAGCATTTGCAGCCTCTCAACTCCCGCCTCCTTTCCCCTGCCAGACTCGCGCTAATGCTGCGAGTCTCCTCTGGTAGATAGTGCATGGTATCGAGCAAAGCTCTAGCCGATGGGACTACGTTTGCCCCTCAATGGAGCAGACTCTAATTTTCCTATATTGATTACTTTCCTTGTACTTCAAAGCCTTTGAATAAATGTCTTTGTTTATTAAAGAATTATCATTGGTATAGGAAAGCCCTCAAAAGTTATATAAAAAAGTGTGTTTTCTTCAAATTTACAGTATAATAAGTACATAAGGTTCCCAACAAGGGTCTTCTTTATACTGTGAAGTCCCTGTCTCATATCTTCTAGGGCTAAAGTGTAGAAATAGAGCTAGAGCCGCCTTACACATTCTCCCCACCGCCTTAATCGCGAATTTCATTGCGCTTATAGCACCCATCGTTAACAAACTTGTGAGAGGCTGCGCAGGAGGCCGTATGAGTGGCCACCTTAACGCAGTTCGCCATCTCATCGTCCTTCCAGTCAAGGTGGAAGTTGAGAGCAACACCAGTATACTCGGTTGGCCCATTGGGGTAATCCGACATGACTTTGCCGAAATCGTCCATGTTGGCGCTCTCGTACCAGGCGTCTGGGCGGTCACACTCGATCCTCACGTTGTCCATAATCTGGCCTGCCCAGCCTCCCTCGCCACCTTTAGGATCCTGACCGGTGCCGTTTATCTCGACAAAGTAGTCGACGTAGCTGTCGCCACCGCGATCATATGTGTCGTAGTAGCAGTTGATTTCTGCCTTATTGGCCCATGCAACTTCGCGGCAGTCCTTCCACGGTGTGTCATTAGGGTTCGAAGGGACATTATCTAATCGCTGACGGGTAGCCCACGTAGCTGCTTCGTCATGGTTGCATTTATCATCCAAGGTACAGACCATGGCGGCTCTGAGAAGGTGAATATGGTTAGCGCTGGTGAGACTATTCCACCTAATGGAAAATCACGGCATCGGGGAGAGTGGAGAGTGGAGGAAGAAGGGGGGGGGGGGGGGGGGAGGCCTTACGCTCCGCCTACTACATAGTCTGCTTCGTTGAAGACATATCCGTCTTGCCACGATGAAATCTTCGAGGTTAATGTATCCTTCATGCAAGTTGCCTACACCCCGTCACCAACCAAGTCAGTCAGGAGGAACGGCCACCAAAGACAAGAGGGCGGAGGGAAAAGACTTACACAATCGGAGCTAACATCAACCCATTGTTCTGGGGGAATTCCCACGCGTCTGTTGTTATGAAAATCCACCCAGCCCCCGCAGTCGCCCAGGGCCCTGAGAGAACCACATATACCGCTATCTCCCGTGATTCTGCCCGTGAAATCATTCAAGTCAATTCCGGAGAAGGAAAGAACCTTTTCATGTATTACCTTGGCCATGTCCCCGCAAACTTCGGCCGAGGCGACGCCTGCGACAATGGACAAGGTGGTGGCATTGGAAAATTTCATGGCTTCGATCTTGTTCTTGTGAATGACTTGATGACTTGAATGAAAGCGTAGTTTCCGTACGTTTAGCAGGGAGAAGCGACTTTCTGGGGTTTAAGTACACTCTGATGGACAACCAAGAGGTAAATATACTGCCTGTGCCTGGGCACGGGCTACTCCGGTTTCGTAAACTACCTAGGGCTGACTAGTCGCATGCATGTATAGGTACCCTGAGCAAAAGAGCAATGCTGCATAGTACATATACAGGTCCTTTTCCGCACGGACCCTCGAGTCCGAGACTTCTCGCATCCAACAACAAGATACTACGGCGATTTCATGCTATTGTCACAAGCTAACGGAGTATGTCGACATCCTTCATTTCAGCCTTTCATTTCGTCCTTTCATTCCGTCCTTTGCTTTACTCCTTTTATTTCGTCCCACAGAATTTCCTCTAATGGGTTTTCTTTTACAACATGATCTTCAATAAGTCCGACCGGATTTTCAATATTTTCAAGTTTGGTACATGTTCTTGTATCATTTATGATGTACGCTGAAAGAGCCGTACGGAGCATGACCTAAGGCAAGATGGATTTTTTTTTTTTTTTTTTTTTTAAAAAAAAAAAATCGAATTCAAGTCCAAATCTAACGGAGGCTATTCTGTATACTAATGAACACCTGAGCTCGGAAGCTTTATGGAAGCGATAGAAAACGGACAAGCCAGCTTGAGGCCGCTACCGTCTTTTCCCTGTTGATTATAGGAACTACAAATATAGATACAAAACGTCTGATGATCCAAGAAAGAAAAAAAAACCTTGGTGTCTCAGGGCAGACATTTGATCCTAAAAGCACACTCGTATAGACTTGGTCTACACTTGTGGCCCGTAATTGCATTTCCCATGCTTTAACTGCCACCGCCGCCGCCGAAGTAGTAGGGAACGGGCACAATGCGCCCTCCGGATCCCGATCCGCTAACACTGTCGCAACCCCAGAAGGGGAACGAGGGCACCTCTCCTCCATCCCTTCGACCAAATCCACCACGTTCCACTTCTGGGCCGCGCTTCATAAGAAGCCGACCGCCAAAGGTGGTGACGTTGCCAGGAAGCACGGTGCCTACCGCTAGATTGGGCTCAGCATTCACAACGAACAACAAGTCGTTGCTAGAGTCCCCGTTGGCGTCGATGCAGTTGCCCTCTGTGACAATGGTAGAAGACGAGTCTGCGCAGTAGGTTTCTCCTCGGGCGCCCGCAGCTAAGAATGCCACGGTGGCGACTTGGAGCGAAGGCAGTGAGATGCGTTGATGCATGATGTGACAAAGACGACGACAAGTGCGTAGAAGAGAACGACCCTAAGTTATAAAGTGTCGAGTAGAAATGAAGGTGGTGAATTGACAAGTCTAAAACCGGGAAAACAGAGAGAAAAGAAGGGATGAGTAGAAAGAGAAATAGAAATAGACATAAGACTAGAAAGAGAAATAGAAATAGAACGAGAACGAGAACGGGAAATAGTGGTGGATTTAGATAGGCGGAGAGGCACCAGCGGGAAGTGGGAGCATCCGGGATGAACATGGACAAGCCAGCCGCCGATCACAAGGGCCACGGAGAAATGAGGTTGCGGAGTACGAGATTCATGTCCTTGTATTGTACAAGTACGGATACAGTGTAGTGGTTCATTACTATTAATGGTATATATATAGCTTCAAGTTGTTACGCTAAGACCGTGATAGAACCACGCCCCCAGGCGAGCAAACACAGTAGCCTGGCACGGGCCCACCACGGGGCACGTTTGAAGCCCAAACTCGCAGGCATCAGCGCTAGCCCAGGCATCATCAGCGCTAGCCCTACCATCATCGCCTTGTATCGCCATTTGTATCTTTATAACCTACATACACCATGAGTGTAGGCCCCATTTTTGGCGCGATGCCTTGCCATCGCCCTACCGTCGCCCTCCCACAAGCCGAGATTTTCAACGTTTAACGCTAGCTCCGTATTACATACATGTACGTTGTAATATCGCCCACATCCTTTCCGGAACCAAGTGTTTCATCTCCACGATCCTTCCCCCACAAAATGGGCAATGCGCATTTATATGGTAATAAGAAGTAGACCTGAATCCGAGGGGAACTTTCCAAATCATGTCAATCCCCTTCCTCGGCTCTTCCGATGGTTGTAGTATATCCATGATCTGCTTATGATCCATCTTCGATTGCCATTCAGTGCATACCCGCCGCTCTTTGACGCCAACGTGATACAGCATCTGTACAGCCCTCATCCTCATCCTCAGACTCATCATTTCTAGTCTAGTTGCCAAAGCTTCTTCCATCTCACAAGTCCTCGACTCAGTCCTGCAATCTCATTATGCGTCGTGTCAATATTGACCAGCGGCCCAATGCCGCACGTCTGGTGGCAAGCCAAGGCCTGGTATATTCTCAAGACCTTAGTGATCCGAATATCCACTACTGGCCCGATGATCGTTATTACTCCTTTACCCAGGAGGAGATCAACTTGCTTCATGAGGCTACCGACGACGTCTTCGACATGTGCTGCGAGGCGGCTGGTTGGCTAACCCAGCCCGAAAACCAACATGTCATGACCGAAAAGATGGCCATCCCCGCCTTTGCCATCCGCCAGATTGTGGAGTCGTGGAACCGTGACCCCGGTTGGGGCAGTATCTATGGCCGCTTTGACGTGTGCTTTGGCGGCCTCGACCATCCAGAACCGCGATTGCGCGTACCCAAGTTCTACGAGTTCAACGCCGATACGCCTACCTCACTGGTGGAGTCGGCGGCCATACAATGGACATGGCTGGAGCAGACAGGCCACGGCAGCAACCAGTTCAATTCCATCTCTGAGGACCTCGTCAAAGCCTGGAAACGCAATATGCCCTATATTGAGCAGGTGCTAGGCCATCGTCCTGTCGTGCACTTTGCTGTCTCCCGTTGTGATAATACGGGCGAAGATGCCATGAATGTCACCCTCATGCTCGACACCTGTCGCCAAGCAGGATGGGAGGTCAAGACGCTTTTCATAGAGCAGATTGGTCTTGGTAAAGATGGTCGGTTCTACGACCAACACAACGAGCATATTGATGTCATCTTCAAGTTATGGCCTTGGGAATTCCTAGCCAAGGAGCAATTCGGGCAAAGTTGCTTTAAGGATATGGAAAATATAGGCTTACGCAACGAGCACGATGAGTACATTGGAGGAACCATTTGGATGGAGCCGCCTTACAAAATGCTGTGGAGCAACAAGGCCATCATGGTTCTCCTGTGGCAGCTTTTTAAAGACGACCCCAGGTCGAAATGGTTGCTACCGGCGTACTTTGAAGAGGAAGCGCCTGAAGGCTTCACGGACTACGTGCGAAAGCCCATCTACAGCCGCGAAGGTCTCGATGTCGAGATGTACGTAGGCAATAAGGTGGTGCACGATACCAAGATGAATGCGTACGGCAAGGAAGGCAGTATACTGCAGGAAATGGCACTTCTGCCCACCTTTTACGATGACCGGGAGGATAAGCACTGGTACCCGGTGCTGGGTCTATGGGTGGTGGACGGTGACCCGGCAGGCATGAGTATCCGCGAAGACGTGAAGCCGATTTCAACGACTCACTCACCATTTGCACCACACTCTATTGAGGGCGTTCCGATCAATTACGAGAGACAGCCCGTCCCTAGCTTGGAGGAGATCGAGGCGTCTCTGCAACCCGGGATCCGATATGACGTTGAGAAAGACGAACTATTTGAGTACATATATAGGGTTATTGGTGAACCACAGCGGTAAACAGTAACGCGGTGGAAGGCTAATGGCAAAGTTCCATGGAAGGATAGTTATCTATCAAATGTGAATCCAATTCCAGGATTTATTCGATGCCGAGTCTAATGAGCGTTGACTCAAATACTGACCATTTCGATTCGCTATCGCATAAATCAGGGTCATGGTTATTACTATGGGTACCTTGAAACTACAAAGTTAGCAATAGCATAGATTTGTTTTTACTATTGAAGTGGTGGCCTTCGCGGCGGCCCTCACACTCTGATAGTTGTTGATTTCTCTATCGCTATTTACAAGAGTCTAATATAGGACTCGAAAGCCTTCTGGGAAGTAAGTTTATGTTACAATCGATTAACTTGCAGGCCTGACTGTACAGTATATTGTAGCTAGTAAAATAAGTCAAGAGAAAATAAACTCCGTCTAGTAGTTCTAATAGTAGTCTGTTACGTGAAGTCGAGTATTTCATAGATTCTTTGCATATAAGTCAACGTACCCATAATCTGATGACCTCCCCTAAACCTGACAAGACTTAACCACAAAGAATGATCAAGCTAATATGTAGGGCCTGCTTTCTATCTCCCTCCATAGATCAAATGATTGCCTCGGATCATCCGATGTTAGATTTAAAGGGGTTAACAGACTGCCAGTATGTCGACGCGGAGTGGGATATTTTGAGGAAGGTAGTAAATAGTATGAGCGCTAAGTATTACTATATAGGGCAAAAAAAATAAGCAATAGTCAGGTCATCAAACTTGATGGGGGTACCGGACTTCTGGAAACAAAGTGCGAGGACTAGCGCAAAGGATAAGATAAGCAAAGGGTCAGGGTATCAGATTTAATAGGGCCATCGGACTACGGGAATAAAAGTGCGAGGACAAGCAGGGGTCGGGAGGGGTGAAGTTCACAGTGGGTGTCGGATTATAAGTGCATTACACTGCAATGTAATGTAGTGTACGTAGTTAGAGTAATATATTGTTACAGATCGTACCAATGGAAATGAGAGTAATAGAGGTTCAAGTGGAACGGCCTCCGCATGTTGTACTTGTATCTGTACAACCTCCGCACGCTGCCTACTAGGAACCCTCGACTCTATATTTATGATGGTCCCCTCTCTCTATTAGCCATCCATCAACTTTACTCTATCGGCTGCTTTATATACTTCTTTTCTTCTTTATCTATTCTATTGTTAGCCTCCATGAAGATCCATCTTGCCCTTATTCTTCTGCCGTTCGGGCTTGCGACCCCGAACGACAGCGGTTCTAGCGGTCTCGCTGGTAGAGATCTTCCAAAATTGAATCAATACTCCACATTGGATGATTGGTAGGTAAAAACTACGGAAATCATAGATTGAATCGACTTACTTGCTTGTCGGCGCGAGAGCTGACTCATCGATAGCGAAAATGATCGAGATATTCTATATCACGCAGCGCCTCCCATCAACAAATGCTACAACCTAGATGACGCTACCGGCGCATATTTCGTCAACAGAGGCACTTTAAATACCCCCACGCGTAATATGAACCCCCCACCGACATCATTTATCTTCTGTTGCTAACGCTTTAGCCAAAAGTCTTCCTAGGCCGTGACTGCACGGGCCTGCAATACTTGTCCGGTCAAAAGCGATGCTATCGCAAGGGTTTTGCTCGATCGTTCAAGCTCGACTAAATAAGTCTCGCTGTCCCTATGGGTAGGCGACCTCGGGGTGGTGGCGTTGGGGGCTAGGTCCGCTTTGTGAGGGTCAATATACTCATATCTGGTTTTGCTGTATCGAAGAAAATTTTTTGAAAATTGTTTGAAAGTTACATATTGTATACTATACATGCAACTAGTTAGACACTGTTTGGAGTAGAATACGAGAGGAGCCCTAGCATAATTGAAATATAAAACACACAGGACCATTGTAAGAAATCACATTTCTTCATACAAAGGTATTCCTCTCTCTCTAAGTAAATTAATAAGTATACTATTCTTAGAAGATATCATTCAACAAGTATAGCAATACTATTACTTTATTTCAAGTTCTAGCTTACTATATTGTTATATTTACTTACATTTGGCTAATAATACCTTCTGCAATAATCACAATATAGCCTAAGCAATTGCCTTATATTATTAGTACAATATAAATAATAACTTCTTAAGAGTTGCCTAGCTACTACCTTAGTATAAGTCTCAATATTGGATAATACTTACTAAAGTAACCTTCTTTCCTAAACTTATATAGTATTTAATTAAGTACAAGTTCCTTTTACCTAGCAATATATCCATTTCTATCTTATAAGGATCCAGAAAACTCTATGTGTAAATACTAGTAATAATTTTATTAATTATATCATAAGTATCAGAAAGTAGAAAAGCTGCCAACTTATTTCACGTAACAACGCAGTATATAGCCTATCGCCCTACTAAATCAATGGGTATAGGTTTACAGAGATCCGTGCTCTCGCTCATAGGCTCTGCGCTAGCTTCCCACCAGGCGGGCTCGTAAAATGCAATATACTACATATCAACCTTATGAAAATTATATTATCTTCCTTCCAGGCTTCTAACCTACAAAGGTTTATAACTGTCTTCTCTTCATTATCCTTGAACTACAGTAGCCTATAAATGTCTAGAAGTGTGATTATAGTACTACACTTTTTTTCAATATCTTTCCTAAAGTAGCTATATTATTGCTATAGGCTTAGGATAAGTGACACTATAAATAGGATTATAAACAGTTCTAGACTTCTATAATTAGTAAGGTTTATAAGAAAATATAACTTAAACATTATTGTTTAAATATATTAATGATAGTAATTATGTAACAATTATTACAGAGGTTGCTTTAAATTAAGTGAAAATTTATACTTTTTCTTTCTTTTTAGCGCGCGCCTTTTTCTAAGCTAACTTTTGAAAGCTAGATATTGATCATCCTATGTTAAGAATTTTTTAGTATTTTTTAAGTATTTTTTAAATATTATATAAGTATTATATAACTCTCTAAAGTTTCGTGAAGAAAGTATCATCTCCAAATCATGTATTAGAAGACTAGAGCTAGTATTGCATTATAGCCTACATTTGTGTACTAGAGAACCTTGGTAGTAAGTATCCTTTACTTGTTTCTTTAAAAAAAATAAAAAAAAATAAAAAAAATAAAAAACGTTACAGCGCATAGGGAATTCTAGAACAAACATTTAGTAAATAACAAGATAGTCAATGGACCACCTTCAGCGCCGTAAATAGCCTCATGGTCGGAATTCGGAAGTCCAAACCCAGGTTCAAAAGCCCCGACCACTTTTGCGCTTAGACTAGCTCATGTTCTTGATTATAGCCAAGGAAGTTCACAAAGTCATTCAATAATCCACCCAATAACATAGAGATGCAGCTCAAGCTAATGAACCAGATGCACTCCATCACCGGTTACGGAACCGGCTTAATGCTACAGACATACAGTCGCAACTTCCTGCTCCGGGTCCTCGGTAAATCTGGAGCAGTACTTAAGCCTGGTTTATCGGATAGAGAGAACGTACAAGCAATGACCTTGCGCACGCACATATCAGACCCAATCACGGAATAGATCTACACCTAGTAATTGTCATGGCGCAACTCAACAAATACGAGCCAGTCCCCATCCTCGGGGCTGGCACTTTCGGCCTATCAACCGCTCTTCACCTATCCCGAGCCGGCCACGCAGACATCACCCTCCTCGATAGCTCAGCTTTACTCCCTTTGGCCAACTCGGCCGGCAACGACTTGAACAAGATTGTGCGCGCCGAGTATGCCGCAGCCATTCTACGTCGAGGCAGCCTTGGAGGTCATTGAACGGGGCTGGAAGACGTCCTTGTTCGCTCCTTTCTACCATCAGACGGGCTATCTGATGCTCTGCTCCGGCAAAGCGCATCAAAAATCAGGAGACGCCGTGGAGAGAGCCCGCGCCTTTGTTGATTCGCATCCAGCATTCAAGGATGGCATACAAACAACTGCATTTAGGCAAAACTTACGTCCAGCTGCTGACGGAGCGCGAATGCGATGTGCTGCGCGGCATTCCCGTGGTACACGTGCGCGATCTAGGGTTCTTCTTCAAAGCCGATCGCGCCACCAGACTGCTAAAGATATATGGCCTCTCGGTGCTGGGTATACCGAGGCCAGGCCGGGTGGGACAACTCTCCCGTCGGAGGAACCAGTTCTTGACTTTGATCCAGCTGCCTACGAGGCGAAGCTGAGAAGGCTGCTCAAGGAAGCATTACCATCTCTGGCCGACAGACCTTTGGTGGACGAGAAGATGTGCTGGTTCTCCGACTCGGGGGACTCTGAATACTGCATTGACTTCGTTCCCAATACGAACAAGTCTCTCGTGGCCCTTGCTGGTGACTCTGGTCATGGTTTCAAGATGCTTTACATCTTCGGCAAATGGATGGTAGAGCTCCTGAGCCGCGGCGGGCAGGACAGAGACGTCTGGAGGTGGAGGTCTGACGCCAGCAACGCAGATTGGGGCAGCGGAGTGAGTTGGCGAATTGGCGAGGCCAGTGAGTTAAGGGACGTCTTAGCTGAGGAAGGTAGACGCCGGCTTAAAGCAAAGCTATAATAGACACCAACCACTTCTATCTCCCTCTTGACTCAGGAAAGCGCAAGCTTCCACTTGAACCGGTGGATGACCTGCTGCCAGTCTTGACCATGCCGCGACGGATGCGCCGCAACGCCCAGGTCCCGGCTCTGCCAGACGGTTCAAATTACATTCCACACTGTCGATATGTTGCCGACCGGCCCTTTGCTGTCGAGGATCCGGAAGAGGGTCGGGACTACCTTCCGATGATCCTTGTTGGAGGAGACCCATCAGGCGATGAGAAGCGGCCACATCGGGAACGGACGTCGAGGCTAGTCGTTCCTAATAATCTGAGACAAGATGCCGAGCAACGTGTCCTCCAAAGCCAAAACAGTGACATGTGTAATGGCGAATTCGTAGCACACCAGGCGAAGGTAGATCCTAGCAGTGAGTCGGAAGCACTCCGCAATGGCGGCCAGATGTCCAGCGTCCGAGTCTCCGCAGTCGAAGCTGACCTGGCAGAGCAAAGCATCCAGCTCCTGGATCTGCGCATTAATTGCCGGAGTGCGCGCCGCCGTCGATGGAAGCTCAGCGGGCAATTGTGGAAGTGCGAGCAACAGTGCCAACAAGCGCAACCGAGCAGCCAATGTGCTTGTCAATCATCATGGAGGCAGGACCGCCGAACGACTCGGCGAGTCTAGTAATGGCCAGGCTGACGTCGCGCTCTAAGCTCGCCACCTAATCAACCTGAACGCCGTCACTGGCTGCAAAAGGGGGGAGAAAGCTCCATGATGGTTTTCATCAGAATGAAGCGGAAGCTAAAGTAGAACCAGCGCGAACTCGGCGGCAGCGTTGCCAATCGAAGACTGGAAGCAGCTTAGAATAGCAATGGAGCCTCGAAGAGATGCCTCGGCCACGCGGGTCTCGAGCCGCTCGACTTTTCGAGAAAAGACTGGAGAACACAGGCTAGTATGTTTTCCTCTGCACGGGAGGCGTCTTCGAGGTGTGACTGCAGGTCGTGTAGAGCCCGGTGTTTGTAGTCCAGGACCATGCTGCCAAAGCTCTCTCTCGTTCTCTCGGCAGCGCTCAAGGACAGCAAAGTAGAGCGTAAAGGCCCCCCCGCCTGGGACAGGACGATGAGCATGACCAAGGACTGGAAAAGGTTGGTATCTCCGGGTATGTAGACACGGCTGTTGCTTCTCACCTCCAAGTCTATCCAATTGTTAGTCTTGAACATGTAATCTATCTTATAGGGAGGGAACTTACAGTACTGGATCAAGTAAGTCAGTCTCCAGCGATGAAAAGTCCATAGTTGAGGACTGATGGGCAGTAGGGGCAATAACGCGCGGGAGGCATCCCAAGCGCCGTCAGATCCATCGACCAGCATCTCTCGATCCCGCTCCTCCATGTCACTCTCGGTCGTGAGCCTCGTAAATTCATCCCGGGACGTGGTGATAAAGTCCCCATCTTCAGTCCGAGCCGCAGGCAACAGAAACACGTCCGGCGGCGCCCCAGAAACCACAAAACGAGCCGGCTCATCGTTGAAAGGCCATACACACTCCAACTGAGCACGCGCCCGACGACAGCCACGGCATATGGGCTTCTGCTCATCGCACTTGTGCCGCCGCCTCCGGCACGGAAGACAACCTGTCTTGCTGCGAGTACCATTACTCGGCATTATCGCGAAAAGCACACCGTGACGAACATGATGCCCGTCCTTTCAATCAAGGTCAGGGCGTAAATAATTTGAGGGTCGTGGTTCGTACCTGAATATGTTCGGGTAATCCTCATCCCTATTCGATGGTGCTAATGGCAAGAGCTGTGTTGTGTGATCTATGCTGATGCTTGGCGGGGATAAAGGAGGTCCAAATGCTCCGCGTCCGAGTCGTGGGAGCGGGGCTCGTAATCAGACATGCCAGCCTAAGTTCTTCACTCAAGACTGGACCTCGACTATCTTCAATTTTACCTTAGGCGGCATTGCAGATAAGCAAGTTGCTACCCTTGATTATAGCACAGGCAAAGGCAACCATTCACAGCCTGTGCTGCGGCACATATTCAAAAGAAAAGTCTTTCTACAGATTATGCTCCGTGTTGCTCTTCATTCACGCCTACCTCTTCTCTCTACATGCGTGTCCGAGTCCTCCACCAATCTTCGTCCTCCGATCGGATCTGTAACGCCGCAGAAATGGTATGCCTGCATTTCTGTCTGTCTTCAATGCTCTTGGATGTCATCCCGTCCACCAGAGCCCCCAGAGGGCACACGCTCCCTCTCTCCCATGCATCCATTACAAAATAACGTCGGGCTAGTTTTACCAACCAAGGCCCTTTTCTGAGGATAGCCACAGGCGATCCTCTTTGGAAGAAAAGAATCAAGGAAACCAATGATCGAGACACGCGCCAAACGTCCATGTACCTCCACAGGAGGTTGTCCAGATCTCTTTTCACCAAATTCATCTTCCCGGTAATAAAACATTGTAAGCAGCGGGAAAGCCAAGTGAAAGAAAGGAGAAGAAGAAGAAGAAAAATAGTCCAGCTAAAAGACAAAGAAAATGAGTACTAGTGTTGGCAACAGTGAGGAAATCTGTCTTTCTCTAGAAGATGAGAAAAAAGGTCGGTCTTCTTGTTCGATCTTGACCTAACTGTAGTCTGGGGGTAAATGCACATTCATCGTTCGACTTGTATCAAAGTGGAGCGTCATCTGTCTTCGCCTGAGAAGCATCATTTCGCCGGTTTGCGATGTTGCGTCCTCACACCGACTGGTACAGGAGTAAGGGCTCGCCAACGTTTTCGATTTCAGGAATTGTGCACTTGAGGTCAAATGCCTTGGCCAACACAATCTTGAAGATCTAGCGATTTTTTAGTAAATGGAATCCCGAACAGTGCCAATCATCTCCTCACCTTTTGCACATTGATGCTGTGGCTCGTGCTCGAGAAGATAAGTGCCGCCCGCATAGCCTTCGCAAATCGTCGAGCCTACATTCGATCAGTTTCCATTTCCAAAAAAGAAAAAAAAAAACAATGAGTTCGAAAAGAAGGGGGAAAAGGGAAGCATAACATACTTGGTTCGAGATTTCCTCCTGATCCTGCGGGGGAAAGTTGACGAAATGATCGTACTTGGTGCCAACCAGAATAGGAATGGCCGTCTTATTGAAGCCGCGACCTTGTCGATACCATTCCTTGATGCTGTTGAGGGTGCTCTTGCGGGTCAAGTCGAACATGAAGAGAATGGCAACGGCGTCGTTGCACACCAGGGGCAACATGTTGACAAACTCTCGCTGACCGCCCAGATCCCAAATGGAGAAAGTGATCTCCGTGTTGCGGATGGAAATCGTTTTCTCCATGAAATTGACACCGAGGGTCTGGATGTAGTCCTCGTCCCAGCTGCCCTCGACGTACTTGACCATGAGGGAAGTCTTGCCAATCTGGGCGTCGCCCACCATTCCCACTTTTATGACCACATGGTTGCGCCCGTTAGACGCTTCCCCCTGCCTCTGGTCGCCGTGGCCGGGCTGGATGGGATTCGAGAGACCGCTAGCGGGCCTCGAGAGTGAAGGTGCGCTGGAAACGGGCGGTGTGTATAGAGGGCTCTGGGCTGTGGAAGCAGGATCGTCCTCGGGTAAAGGGCTGCCCTCGTAGGCGGCATTAGCCAGACCCTGGTCTAGTGATTGACTTTGACCGTGATGGAAGCCACTACCTCCGGCAGAGCCTATGTGCGGGGAGCCATCTAGACCGCCGAGGGTATCATCATGACCATCTTGAGGCAATGGCACCTGCTGCTGGGGGGGATCCATGTCCATTGTGTTGACGGCGGCTTCGTCTTGTGGGTAGGCAGGGTCTGCTGCCGCTGGGTTCGTTGGGGGATCCAGCTTGGCAGATTAGGCGGGTCGAATTCGTTGGAATAGTGTGTTTTCGGTACGAGGAAAAGGAATGACTTCGAGAAGAGATGGCGATGGCAGAGTTGGAAGGGATGGTAGCACGACAGGCGGAGGTCGTGGTCAGCACAACGAATGCATTAGCTGGACGAGGGCAGCGTTTCGATGCTGCAGCGGGTCGTCGACGGGAAGCCCGAATTTCGAGATGAGGGCACTTGAAGATAAGGGAAGATCGCCTTTCGGGAGTCGGGAGCGCACGATGGTGAAGAGAGCGAGAGACAGAGAACGTGGTGTTGAGGACTCGAAAGACGTTGAAGAGGGGCGGTGATGACGGGATAGCAAGTGTGTGAGGTGGAGCCTGATAGCCTTGAACCTTAGGCGATCTCTAATTAGTGAGTGAGCGTACCTGTACTGGGAGTGGTTGCGAGCAATAGCTGGTCAGAGGCGTAGAACGCGGTGGTTAACGGCCGAACAGCGCGCAGGCGTAGGGGGATTTTTCAGTTCGAGACGCGCTGAGGAGCCTGCAGCCAGCGGTTACGAGAGAGCCCTACCGCCTATTGACGTGTACAAGTACGCTGCTTCAGGCACTAGCACGATTTTCATGCACCAACCCGTTCCAGCCCCGCAACACAGATCCGGTCCCTGGATCTCGTTTCCAACTTGAACTTGGGATGAACAAACAGGCCAATAGCAAGTTCCAAATATATCATGCAGCGGAGGCCAAATTCTTGGGGAAACTACGAGGAAAATTGAGAATCATGCCATGTCGATTACAGAATCGCCCGTAGGCTTCGTCACAAGGTAGAAAGGATCCCATTGACCAGTTCGGTCCTGTAGCTTTGAACTGCCTGTGCCATGATTCTCGGCAGATCTATCTTACCATCCATCCACTCCACAGCCCTCCAGGGTTTCCCAATCTAGGTTACACCGGTTTAAGCACCTACCCTAAACGTCCCTCTTGAAACCACTCAACGCTCATAATATACTTGGTGTTTATCAGCAAGACTTTGAAAAAGCATTCAAGATGACGAATTGAAAAGACCGTAGATAACTTGACAAAGTACTGTAGCCTGTACTGTAGCCTGCAGATGGCCAGAGACGGCATGGTGGTGATGTGCTGTTCCTCATTTCGATATGCAAGGCAACGACAGGAGTACAACTCCAACGGGAGGCTGAAAGCCAATCAACGGCCCAAACATAATGGCGGCGTAAAATCGTGGACGAGTGGTCCAGAATCAATGTTGCACTGTCCTCAGCCAGCCACACTCAGAGGAGAGGAGATTCGATTGACAGTAACGATAACAATTCCTACCCATTGACCTGGGAATTTTCACGTGGGTCATATACGAACGACCCAAGTGGATGCTCGAAGGGGATGACCTCTTTGCCAATTGATGTAATCCCACAGTCCTCCATGTGTGATCCGTTACTTTCACAATTCAAACAGCCTGTCTGCAAAGGTGGCATATCACCATAATTTAAAGGAATGCTCACAGAATTGGAACGTCTACCACCTTAAGGAGTGTTTTGGCTCACATTGTCTGCTAGAAATCCTCGGTTAGCACCCGAACCCACTCGTCATTATCGCTCTGCATCGGCCAAAAACGAATGACTAAGCTATCAAAGCTCCAACTTTCTGATAGCCGGATCGGTCGATATCTTTCTGGTCGAACAGCACCCTTCCCTCACCAACCATACGATACCCTCATTCAGCACGCCGCCCCTCCCCTCCAACCGCTGCGATGGCCTCAATCGCTCGCTCCCTCCACGCGGTCAAGCCCGCGACCATGCGCCTGGCCCCTCGCGCCGCCCCGGCCGTGGCCCGTACACCTTTCCGGACCTTTGCCACCTCCCGCATGAGTAAGTGACCTTGAAACCTTGCAATTGGCATTTCCTTTTGGTCATCAGGGTGCTTGTACTGATTATTTATACCACTTATAGGCCTCCTCCGCAAGTACACCAAGGACCACGAGTGGATTGACCTCTCCGCCGACCACAAGTCCGCCGTCGTTGGCATCTCCGAGTACGCTGCCGAACAGCTTGGCGATGTCGTCTACGTCGAGCTCCCCGAGACGTCTGGCGAGTGGATTGAGCAGGGCGACGCTCTCGGCGCCGTCGAGTCGGTCAAGTCTGCCAGCGACATCAACGCCCCGATCAAGTGCAAGGTCACCTCCGTCAACCAGGGTCTCGAGGAGAAGCCCTCCACCATCAACCAGGTCCCCGAGGACGACAGCCACGGCGGCGGCTGGATCGCCAAGGTCCAGGTGGATGAGGAGGGTGCTAAGCAGGTCGATGCGCTGATGGATTCGGAGTCTTACAAGGCTTTTGTGTCCAGCGATGAATAAGCCTCCCCGTCATTGGCAGTTGGAAATGTCGAGACCAGAAGGCGGAGAACAAAGACAGGGCATCGTTGTACAGATGAATCGCAAGAGTTATGGAAAGGGGGCAAACACGGCACTTCAACCTGGAAAGCTACGTGGTGGATTTTAGAAACACAAGTGTACCATATGCCTCCAAAGTGGCATCCTCGAGAATGGGCGTAATATCCGGCGTCCGTTGCCGCTTTATCAGCGGCAGCTTGTTATTTTTCCCTTTATTCACAAGCATATATGCATACCATCTCACCAACCAATTTTCTTCCCTTTTACGCCGTGGTGCCTGGTGCCGGCCGTGCAGCATTGATGACGTCTAGAATCTTGCCTGCTCCACGATTCACCAGGTCCAGTGCCACCCGCTGGCCGTACTCTTCCGCTGCTTCGATGGACGTGATGGACTCTGTAACTTCCGCGTCGACAGACTCTGTACCCTCTACGTTCACGACGGTAGCCCGGAGTCGTAGCTGCCCGTCGATCCAGTGCGTTTCCACGCCGATCGGCACGCTGCACCCGCCTTCCAGTGTACGCATGACACTACGCTCCACAACACAAGCCAGTGTTGTTTGCTCGTTGTCCAAGCCCTTGAGGAGCTTCAGTATGCGCTCGTCACCCTTCCGACACTCCACTCCGATGGCGCCCTGGCCCACGGCGTGCAGGATCCCTCCATTGTCGTAGTCGAGATATTGGGTGATGTGATCTTCCAGTCCAGAGCGCTGCAGGCCTGCTGCGGCGAGAATAATGGCCGAGAGCTCGGGGTCGTCCGCCAGCTTCTTGAGTCTCGTTTGAACGTTGCCCCTGTGGTCCTTGAACTTGAGCCCGGGATACCGTCGTCGCAGCTGCGCAATGCGCCGGATGCTGCTCGTGCCGATGACACTGCCGTCGGGCAGGTCCGCCAGACTCTTCCACCCGTGCTCGGCGACGAGCTCCTTCTTGACGACAAGCGTATCCCTCGGGTCCTCCCTCGACGTGATGGCACCAAGGACGCAATCATCAGGCAGCTCGGTCGGCATATCCTTGAGCGAGTGTACCACAATGTCCGTCTCCCCCGCGGTGAGCTTGTCCTCCAGCTGCGTCGTCCACAATCCCTTGCCCCCAAAGTTGTACAGCGCGGTGTTTTGGTCCCGGTCACCCGTCGTCGTCATGCCCATGATGGGGAAGGAATACTCTGGGTGAACGGCCTTGAGAGCGGCCACGACGATCTCTGTCTGCACGATGGCCAGCGGGGACTTTCGTGTGCCCACGTTAATGACGTTGGCTGCGCCCTGTGGCGCGTCGGCGGCCGTTGGTTCAGACATGGTTTCTGTGAGTCGCAAACCCCAATGCTGCGGAAGAATTGGTGGAGGACACAAAGCTGTGATAAAGTTGTCGGCAACACGTGCGATGTCGGGAGCGCGCAAGGCAGCTGATGGAGGGGTTCAGTTCTTGCATGGAGGGGCACACAGTACAATTGCACAGTGCAATGAAATCGAAAGCACAGTCACACCTATATCGCGTCTGTCCAAAATTCTGCAACCTTGCTCAAAGGCCTTTTCGTACATCTCACTCCGCATGGCTGGGTCACTCTTGGAAATCCAAACGGGAAACAATGGAATTCTACTCTAGACATATTGCCTCCACCGCGCTTGGCAGCGGGCGAAACCTCATCTAAGGAGCCCTGTGAAAGTAGCAGAGAGAGCTCAAGGCACGCCTCATGCTACGTGCTGACAGTGGTTAAGCCATGTCAAGTGATACGGCGCCTTTGATACCGATGGCAAAGATCAATTCTGAGCTCAACTACCTGCCATGGTATTTGTCGTGGCGGAGTAGGCCGCACAAGCTTGAGGTGACTAGGCCCCTTCACAAGGACAAATTGCAACGTCTCCCATGTTGGTCAACTACCCAGGCTACGTGATCGCTGGAGTACGGACGAGGAGTCGTGATTCAAACATGGGAAAATGGCCGGGAGAGCCTATAAAGCGTCAGATGGCGCAATCGCAGAACCTCTGGCTTGAGATCTTTGCTCCCTGCTCATAGAAAGTCTTCACCATCACTATTCGTGAGCGAAGCCGTGAAGATTAGCCCGAGCACCATTAAGAAATAATATCCTCTAGCAACATGCAGCTTCCAACTCTTCTATTGGCCTTCTTCGTCTCGGCTTTGGCCAAGCCTCAGATGCCCACGCCTCCCACGGAACCGCCCGTCGATCCACCCGCGGAGCCAGTGCCTCCCCCTCCGTCTTCACCTGGCGAACCGGGCGAGGATCCTCCGCCTTCGACCATACTAACGCCCCCGGCGCCTACGGAGACCGGCCAACCTGGTCAAGGCCCGATCTGCAAATGCGGCTACACATACTGCGCTGCGGTTCTCATGGCTATGAGTAAGCATTGTCTCCTCAGCTCGTCAAACTCACCTTGACATGCTGCTTGTCACTGACCCGTGTCGCAGAGGTTCCCTGGTCTGAGGTGAAGCTTGCAGAAGCCTATTGTTCCACGCCGAATGCCGTGTGCAGCACCGGGAACCAGCCTTCTACCAATGTCACCTCGAGCCTCTTCATCTGCCTGTGCGATGACGAGGAAGACGATGTTGGCAACAATTTGGATCTGCTCTGCGGATGCGACATTTGCCTGATCCTTGGGCCGGATTATCGCGGTCGATGCAAGACTCCGTGCACGTCTGGTGTCTGCCACAGAAAGTCTGACGATGGAGGCGGACTCATCGATTTTATGTAGAGATGAGCGTGGGATGATTGGAAAGCCTTGAGGCGCATCGGCATCTCATGCATGCTGATTAGGCCCCCAGGCGTATGCAGTGGGGAGGATTCGCAGGGGTGCGCTCTCGTCTTCTTCGACTTCAGTGTTGGAGAGAATCCTTTCGATCCCAATAGAGTAGCGATGGAGCTCAGGCGGTGGAAATCACAAGAATTCTTTCATCTTTGACAAGAAACAGGTCTGTGATAAACCACTGATCCGTGTTTTTGATCTGTATTCTACCAGGTCCTCAAAGATTTTCAGTGTGGTAAAGCAACAGAAGCCAATGTACTGCCATGATCAACGCATCTCATTGTAAGTTACCCATAGATACAACGGCAGGATCCGAAAACAGAAGGTAGATCAGTCAGAGCATGCCGTGGGCAGCGGAAAGGCTTCCCATCCCCACAACTACTCCGCATCTCACGGGCCCCGCCCCCAGGTTTTAGCGCCAGTGCTTCCCCCACAGTGACGAGCTCGAAGGAGTCGAAGACCCCTCGACAGCCCCCCTGTAATTCGCTAAACATGGCTCGCTGTGGCAGGAGTCTCGGTGGCTTTGTGCTGCGAAGTCAACTAAATTGTCTTGACACGGCGAACCAGCCAAAGGCAGCACACCATACCATTGCAGACAATGCTAGTACTACTCATTAGCAGTGGAGAGCAGGGGTTGATGAACGCCTCGACATTTGCCTGCGACCATTAGGACTACCCAACGGAGAAAGGGAGGGAGGGGAACGCCCTCGCGCGGATATTATAGGCGTGGCCGTATGGCTTCCACATCTTCGAGACTCTCTCCTAGGTCCGCCTCTTCCCCTCTCGCTCCCTCCATCTCCTCCTCCTTCTCCTCTCCCTCGCCAGCTGATTGTCCGGAGTTCCGAGTGGCCGACAGCACTGCGACATTTTCTTCTTCATCTTATTGCATTTGGAGGGAAACCTCTCCCCGCGTCGGTGGTGTCTTCTTCATTATTGATTTTACAGGTCATTGAACGAGTAAAAGTGAGTCTGCTTGCACACGATACTTTGGTCAGACAACCCGGGAGCAAGCCACCGTCGTGGCGCCCTGATTTTGTGTTGGAGAGGAGGTCTCGGCTACCCGCAGTAGCGGCGAATCTTGTCACGATCATACATTCTTGAGAAGCAAAGCTAATTCAGGTCGTACCTCCGTTTTTTGTTTCCATAGTCGCGTATTTCCTAAAAAAACGACCTTTCGCTTTTTGCGTGGAACAACCGTTTGGTATCACCGCCCGATGCGAGTCTCGCGCGCATGATGGCGTCGTTCCCACTGCGCCCGCTGCTGGCTTCGGAGCTGTCCTGCTTCTCTACCGCTCACGTCGGCCGTGCTTTTAATTGTAAGTCTACAAGTCTCTCAAGTACCAGCTCCCCTCTATTATAGGTTTCAATGACTTATTCGTCTTCAAAGATGCTAAGCCGGCGCTGAGCTCTCAAGGCCGCCGCCACTGGCACAACACTCTCAGCTCGCCGAACCAGCGAGCCGTCGTGACTGCTGCCAGCTGCGTCAAGCCATTGGGTCTGGTCCGCCACGCCTCGGTCATTGCGACTCCGCCTCCCGCACCGCAGCGTGCATACTCGACCGAGTCCACGACCGTGGTTCCGCCTACCAGGCCGTACTCGGACCTTGTCGTCGGCGTACCCACCGAGGTCTTCCCCGGCGAGCGCCGTGTAGCCATCACGCCGGCCAACGTTGCGCTCCTCCTGAAGAAGGGTTACGGCCAGGTCCTGGTCCAGCGCGGCGCCGGGTCTCAGGCCGACTTCCTCGATGACGCTTACAAGGCTGCCGGTGCTACGCTCGTCGATGGCGCCGGCGACGTCTGGAAGGGCGCCGACATTGTGCTCAAGGTGCGCAGCCTGGCCGAGGAGGAGCTGGCCTCTGTCCGCCAGAAGCAGACCGTCATCTCCTTCATGCAGCTAGCGCAGAACAAGGACCTCGTCCGAGCCATGGCCGATAAGGGCGCGACCAGCTTCGCCATGGACATGATCCCCCGCATCTCGCGCGCCCAGGTCTTTGACGCCCTCAGCTCCATGGCCAACATTGCCGGCTACAAGGCCGTGCTCGAGGCCTCGAACAACTTTGGTCGTTTCTTCACCGGCCAGGTCACCGCCGCCGGCAAGATCCCTCCGTGCAAGGTGCTCGTGATCGGCGCTGGCGTCGCCGGTCTCAGCGCTATTGCTACTGCGCGCCGTCTTGGTGCTGTCGTCCGCGGCTTCGATACTCGTCCTGCTACTCGCGAACAAGTCCAATCACTCGGTGCCGAGTTCATTGAAGTTGATCTTAAAGAGGACGGGTCCGGTGCTGGAGGCTACGCTAAAGAGATGAGCCAGGATTTCATTGATGCTGAGATGAAACTCTTCAAGGACCAGGCCAAGGAAGTTGACATTATCATCACCACCGCCTTGATTCCTGGAAAGCCGGCCCCGAAGCTGATTAAGAAGGAGGCTTTGGATGTCATGAAGCCCGGAAGCGTCGTTGTCGATTTGGCTGCTGAGGCCGGCGGCAACTGCGAGGCTACTGTCAAGAACGAGCTCGCCATGTACAAGGAGGTCAAGGTTATTGGTAAGTTTCGCAGAGGAGCCTGACGTATAGATACTTGTCAACTGACTCTTGCAGGCTACACCGATCTGCCTTCCCGACTCCCAACGCAGTCCTCGACCCTGTACTCCAACAACATCACCAAGTTCCTCCTCTCCATGACCCCCAAGGACAAGGAATTCGGCATCGACCTCAATGACGAGGTGGTCCGTGGCTCCATCGTCACCCAGGACGGCGAGATCATCCCTCCCGCTCCTCGACCGGCTCCCCCCCCTGCTCCCGCGCAAACAGCGGCCCCCGAAGCCAAGGTCGAGGTCAAAGAGCTTACCCCCTGGCAAAAGACTACCCGCGAAGTCGCCGGTGTCACCGGTGGCATGGGCTCCATGCTTGCCCTTGGCAAGTTCACCAGTCCTCTCTTCATGGGCAACGCCTTCACCTTTGCTCTGGCCAGTCTCATCGGTTACCGCGTCGTTTGGGGTGTCCAGCCTGCTCTGCACTCCCCGCTCATGAGCGTCACCAATGCCATCTCCGGTATGGTCGGTCTTGGTGGTCTCTTCATCCTGGGCGGAGGCTACGTACCTGAGACAATTCCGCAGACCTTTGGTGCTCTTAGTGTCTTGCTTGCCTTTGTCAATGTAGGTGGTGGCTTCATCGTCACCAAGCGCATGCTGGACATGTTCAAGCGTAAGTAGTCCTGTCCGCTCTGATTTCGAAATGAATAGACCGGTACTAATAAGTCAAAGGTGCCACCGACCCTCCTGAATATCCATGGCTGTACTCCATCCCAGCTGTCCTCTGCGGCGGAGGCTTCCTCGCTGCTGCTAGCACCGGCGCTGCTGGTCTGGTCCAAGCCGGCTACCTCGTCAGCTCCGTTCTCTGCATCGGATCCATCACTGGCCTCGCTTCCCAGACCACTGCCCGCCTAGGTAACATGCTGGGTATGCTAGGAGTAGGAACCGGTGTCCTGGCTAGTCTCCTCGCTGCCGGGTTCTCACCTGAGGTTCTGACCCAGTTTGGTGTCCTGGCTTCGGCTGGAGCTCTCGCCGGTGAGTAGCACAAAGAAACAGGAGTTGGAATGAGATGAGAAGCCCTTGCTTACCGTTGATCTAGGTTTCCTCATTGGCAAGCGCATCACTCCCACTGATCTTCCCCAAACCGTCGCCGCCCTTCATTCCGTCGTTGGTCTCGCCGCCGTCCTGACCAGTATCGGCAGTGTCATGGGTCACATCTCACCCGACATTTCCACCTTGCATCTGGTCACCGGGTACCTGGGCGTGCTCATCGGCGGCATCACCTTCACCGGCTCCATCGTCGCCTTCCTCAAGCTCGCGGGCAAGATGAAGTCTCGTCCGGCGGTGATTCCCGCTAAGCACGTTGTCAATTCAGGACTCTTGGCCACTAATGCTGCGACCATGGGAGCGTTCCTGACTTTGGCTCCGGGAAGCCCGATGATCGCCGCCGGAGCGCTTGCTGCGAATACGGCGTTGAGTTTTATCAAGGGTTATACCACGACTGCTGCCATTGGCGGCGCTGATATGCGTAAGTCCAGTTCATCATCAATAATCTCATTGACCCGGGAGTTCGTCGAGCTAATTCGTTATACAGCTGTCGTGATCACCGTACTCAACGCATATAGTGGCTTCGCGCTTGTAGCGGAAGGCTTCATGCTCGACAACCCGCTACTAACATCCGTCGGAGCCTTAATAGGCGTTTCCGGTTCCATCCTCTCGTACATCATGTGCGTCGCCATGAATCGTTCCCTAACAAACGTGCTCTTTGGCGGCGCAACGGCACCCACTACAACGCAAGAGTTCAAACCCCAAGGCCAGGTCACGCAGACTACGATCGACGACCTCTCCGAAACACTGGTAAACTCGGAATCCGTCATCTTCATTGTGGGTTACGGCATGGCGGTAGCCAAAGCGCAGTATGCATTATCCAACATTGTCGAGATGCTGCGAGCCAAGGGAATCACTGTGCGCTTCGCTATCCACCCTGTCGCTGGTCGCATGCCCGGACAGTGTAACGTGCTTCTTGCCGAGGCCAACGTTCCCTATGACATTGTGCTCGAAATGGACGAGATCAACGATGATTTCCCCGAGACGGATCTGGCGGTTGTCATTGGTGCCAACGATACCGTGAACCCCATTGCCATGGAGAAGGGTAGCGCGATTGAGGGAATGCCCGTTCTGCATGCCTGGAAGGCCAAGCAGGTCGTGATCATGAAGCGAAGTCTGGGCAGCGGCTATGGTGAGTAGTCTTTTGCACTATCCTTGGGAAGTGTCCAAGCATGCTAACAGTCTCCGGTAGCTGATGTTCCTAACCCAATGTTCTACATGGACAACGCCAAGATGTTGTTCGGTGATGCAAAGGCCTCTTGCGATGGTAAAGTTCCCCAACCCCCCTATCTCGACTCCACATCCGTGTTAACCTCCCTTGCAGCTATCAAGACGTCCGTAGAGAGCAAGCTGTAGATGTGGTGGATCCCTTATCTCAACCATATAGCATGATTCGTATATACTGCTTGTAACGTCCGCCTGAGTTTTCCTAGAATGGAATTTGCTGCCTTCGTGGTGGTCGACGTCAAAGACAGATGTCATCTTGGACATACAGTTGTTGCTATTTCCTAGACTTAGCTCGCTTGTTGCATAGCACCTACCCGCCTTTGAATTGACAGCGCATTCATGAACATCATCTTGCATAAAAATGGTCGCAATAAGGATCTCAGTCTCTATTGATGCCGCTCTTATGTACAGAGGCCGTCTGCCTATCGTCCTTCCCCCCCATTACGACCGCGGTGCGGCCACAGGCTGCCACGCCGCCAACTTGGGCTTGGTCCTATAATGGAGACATCAGTATAAATGCCGAGTATAACGGGGAGATCAGCCGGGGTCGGAACTCACGTGCTATATGTTTTGAAGGCACCGCGCGTCATCGTGAAATTGGGCTTCGGGACCACAGGCTCAAAGGCACGCGTGCCCGCCTGGGTCAGGGGATCCTTGCCCGGGGGCGTATCGATAATGTAGCTCATCCAAGCGTGCCATCCGGGCTCAATCTGGGCAGCGTCGTAGTCGTGCTTGGCGTACTCAACCCAGCGGGTGCGCAGCGGCAGCTCCTCCTGGTTCTCAAAGAACTTGTTGCCGGCGCGGTCGGTGCCTACGAGTGTTCCGGCCTTGGTGTCGCCTGCTCCCACGTTAGCCTCCCTCCATTCCACCGCACGGTAAGATCATCTCGCCATACCAATATACTGTTGAGCGACAACGGAGGAGTCAAATTAGTCGCTGCTGCTGGTCTTCATCGTTCGGGTAGAGTTCGTTAGGGACGTACCACCATCTGGATAACATAGTCCTGCAGGAATTGTTAGAAGCTACCCGGGATGAGGGCAGTGAGAGCAACATACCTTGAAGCCAACCTTGCGCAGGTTCTTCAGCGTTCGCGAAATGGTCGACATGGCTACGGTTATTTGGCAATTGACCGTTGAAGATAATCCAAAGTTGTGACGATGGAATCGACGTTGGCGATTGAAGATGCCGCAGCCCGGGCGGTAGAACGTCGGTTATCGGATGACCGGTGTACCCATACCCCAGGGCCGACACCACCACTGGCAACTTCCAGGACGTATACGTACCAGACCCACTGATTTTATCCAACTTGAACTTGAGCTACCTGACCTTGGATAGAGATCTAGGCCATTGAATTTATTCGTGTCCGCAACAGACCAAACAGACCTTCCCCGATGCTCGCCAGAACTTGTGCGCGGTGCGCCACAAGAGCCCGTTCAGGACCACTCCCAAGAACAAGAATCCCAGCTGCAGCGCGTCCCCAATGCCGTAGCTACAGTGGACAAGCTTCCCCGGGAGCTTCACCAGCAGCTTCGCAGCAGCTCGGTAGCGCTGGCGCCCTCGCCCCTTTTGTGAGCGAGCTGGACCGGATAGCACCCAGCTTCGATGTTCGGGGAGACCAGATTCAGATTATCCAGACACCAGCCGAATTTTACGAAACCTTGAAAGTGCGCAAACCTTCCACCAATCTTGGAGCATCCGTTTACTGACCCTCCTACTAGGACAGGATACGCAAGGCTCGACGACGCATCTTCCTCTCCACGCTGTACATCGGCAAGACCGAGCGCGAGCTCCTCGATACGCTTCGGGATGCTATGCGCGAGAACCCTAAGCTCAAGCTTAGTATCCTCACCGACGCCTTGAGAGGCACTCGCGAAGCACCGAAGCCATCATCCGCATCTCTACTCACGCCGTTGGTAGACGAGTTTGGAGCAGATCGAGTTGAAATAAGAATGTACCATACGCCCAACTTGACGGGTTTCCGCAAAAAGTCAGTGCCCAAGCGGATCAATGAGGGCTGGGGACTACAGCACATGAAGTTGTACGGGGTTGATGACGAGATCATCATGTCTGGGTAGGTCTGCATCAACTAAGAGAGCTTGATCTTCCGCTAACCAACGCAGAGCCAACTTGTCCACGGACTACTTCACCAATCGTCAAGATCGATATCACCTGTTTTCTTCTGCGGACGTCACTGAGCACTTCTGGCGCATTCATGAGGCTGTCGGAAACTTTAGCTTCATCGTCGAACCGGCCGAGGATGACCCTTCAGGATTCGCACTAACATGGCCCGCAACGAACTCTGCCCCTTCGCCGCTAGAAAAACCCCAAGCCTTTGTCAAGAGCACCACTTCGACACTTCAACCCCTGATCCTAGAGTCGCAGAACCAGAAGCGCGGCGACAAGCCCGACTTTGCAGATACGCGTGTCTACGTGCTCTCGCAGCTCTCGCAGGTCATGAAACCAGACACCTCCACCGAGCTCCCCGCCATTACTCATATCCTCAAGACGCTCGCCTCTCCTGACTACCGCGGCTCCTCTTGGACTTTCACGGCTGGCTACTTCAACCCCGCCCCTTCCTTGACCAAATTACTCCTGGAAACGGCTTCCTCCGGCCGCACCAACACAGTTATCACTGCAGCGCCTGAAGCCAATGGATTCTACAAGTCGCCAGGTGTGTCCGGCATGCTTCCGGACGCATACGTGCTCCTCGCTCGGCGATTTCTCACCGCCGTCCAGAGTCACGGAAGAACCAGGGACATCTCATTGAAAGAGTGGCGTTATGGTACCGCCGGACAACCAGGAGGCTGGACATACCACGCAAAGGGTCTTTGGGTAACCATGCCCAACGAGGATAAGCCGTCCATTACGCTGGTTGGCAGCTCCAACTACACCAAGCGCAGCTACTCTCACGATCTAGAAGTGGGCGCTCTTGTCGTGACGAAGAACGAGGGTCTGAAGGCGAGACTCGGCGACGAACAGCAGTGGCTGCAGGAGCACGCTGCTCCGGTAACGCAGGACGATTTTGCGCGACTGGAGAGAAGAGTCGGTATCCATGTGCGCATTGCCATGTGGATTGTGAAAGCGGTGGGCGGCGCGTTGTAATATGATGTTGTAAACTACTTTCAAGCGATACGTAGTAGATGTTGTATCACTAAATACCCATGCTCATAGAAAGTTCATACAATAGCTTATCTTTTTTTTTTGAAAAATGAAAATCTCAAATGGCTTCAAGAGTCTGTACATAGATATGTTACATTTACAAGACTTATTCCTACAAACTAATCTCCGCTATGCTCAAGCTTACAGCACCTTCTGGCCGCTTTGGGGACCGCTCATCGTCAGCCCACCAACAACAATCCTGGTCACAAGATCGCTCTGATGTTGCTCAATCATCTCCTTGAGCGCACTGCGCTCGATCACCACCTTGCCATCCTCCAACAGGTCCTTGACATCAACATCCTCCAAGTCAAGCGCGCGTCCTTCCCAGGGCACCTGCTCCATGGCCTCAAAGAGCTTCTGTCTGTAGTCACCAGTAACAAACAGCGTGCGACCGTCCTCCCGACCGAGGTTCAGGCTCTCCAGTACACCGCCCATGTACTTGCCCAGGTAGGATTCGCGCAAGCCATCCTTCATGTGCCTACCCTCCACCATCTCAAAGTCCTTGGGGAGCGGGAGCTCCATACCATCCTCACAGACGAGTAGCTCCCCGCGCCTGTAGCGGTAGCTCAGCGCCGTGCGCCACGCCTTGTCGTACGTCTTGCGGTTCAGCTTGGTCGCAAAGTCGCGCGGCTGGGGGCCGTGGGAGACACCACCGCCCCGGCGAATGGGGGATTGCCTGGTACCCGCGCGGGCTTTTCCGGTGCCCTTCTGGCGATGGATCTTGCGGTGGGAGCCGTGGACTTCCCAGCGGGTTTTGGTGGAGGCGGTACCGAGACGTGTGCTGTCGCCCTCGTAGACGACAGCAAGGTGGACGAGGTCACGACGAAGAGGCAGATAGAGGTGTTCGACGGACCACTGCTCGAGGGATGTCGGTTCGAGCCAGGGAAAGCTGTGGAGGGTGACGGGAACGGTGGACGCTAATGGGCATCGCGAGTTAGCAGAAATTTCGACATATTCAGTACCCGAGTCGTGTGCTGGACATACCAGGATTCCAAGCCTGGAGAATAGACTGTGTATCTGCCGATCTCGTAATTGTCGTCGCAGAGGCCTCGGTAGCCATTGACCGCGTAAGCGTTCTGCTGATGCTGGAGGGCTGCAATTGTCGATTAGCAAAACTTTCGTTTTCTTGTAGCATCATCATCATGGTCGCGCTCCATCAAGAGTTCGGTCGTACCTTAGACGCGAGTCTCAGCGCCCCCATAGCCTCAGAGAGACATCCAACTCCTTTTGAAGCCATTGCGCTGTCTGCTGAGCGCAGGTTGACAGTCGCAGTGATATGGCGATTTCCGTTGATGGTGATGATGACCCTAGCTGGAGGTGTGTTGGTGGTTTTTCTCGAGGTTCCGAAAAACTGGGTTCCTCAGGCTCTCAGGGACATTCAGTGCCGTCCCCTGCTCCAGATAATTAAGTGGGTCTCATCGCGCGTACCGTCTCTCGACTTTTTTTCCCAATGACCCGGTCCCAGCTTCAATCCACCAGCATCATTGCGTCGACGACAGAACACCATCGAGAGACATACAGCATTGTCGCTCGCTCGTCATGTCAAGGTGTCAATCGGTGGCTCGGCCACTGGCCCGGCATCTCAGCCGGCCGCACCAGCAGCAATGCCTAATTCGGCCCTTCACCACGACGACCAGCAAATCCGCCGCCGACCCTCAGGAGCCATCGGCATCAAGCGCGCCAGCGCAGACCCCCTCGCCGCTCGATATGGACCCGGACTCGGTCCTGCCAGAGTTCGAGGCCATGCTCATCAAGTCCGGCAAGATGCCCATCGGCTCACGCCGTCGCCGCGTCGCTATGCGGTCTATCCCGGACAATATCCCCTTTGAGCAGCTCCCCTACCAGGCGTTCCAGGAGGCCCGCAAGATCCTCGCCGCCGACCGCGAGGACAAGCTGCAGCGGATCCGCGCCGAGGTCGACAAGATTGCCAAGCTGGAGGCGAAGAACCCGCTGGAGATTAAGGGTGGGCAGGAGATGAAGGATACGAGGCTGGCTAGTCTGAGGCGCCACGTCGAGGAGCTCAAGATCCTCGCCGACGCCAATGATCCCGTCGTGAAGAAGAGGTTCGAGGATGGAACTGGTAAGTGCATAATGTTGGCGAAAACATTTCCATTCTGTAAGATGTTGATTGATATACTAACTGGCCCGATTCTAGGCGACATGAACAAGCCCATTTACCGCTACTACGCCGAGAAGCGCTGGCGCGGGTACGAGCACCGCCTCATCACCCAGCGCATCAACCAATTCCACATCGTCCCCGACATCATCCCCAAGCTCGAGCCCACCGCCGACGTCCAGCTCTACTTTCGCCAGCAAAAGATCCCTCCCGGCCAGATTGTCGACTCACTCGTCAGCGAAAAGGCCCCCCGCCTGCGCGTCCAAGTCTTTGACAAGGGCGAGCGCCTCGTCTCTGTCGTCGTCATGGACGCCGATGTCCCCGACCTCGAGTCCAACGCCTTTACCAAGCGTTGCCACTACCTCGCCGCCAACGTGCCCATCAGCCCCACGCAGACCTCGCTGCCCCTCAGCCGTGTCATCTCTTCGCCAGATCAACCCGGTGACCAGCAGCAGCTCGCCGTCCCCTGGCTGCCCGCTTTTTCGCAAAAGGGCGCCCCGTACCACCGTCTCGCCATCTTCCTTCTCGAGCAGAAGCCGGGCGAGCGTCTCGACGTGTCAAAGCTGCGCGAGCTGTACCAAGGCCGCGACGGTTTCAGTCTCAAGTCCTTCCGCGACAAATTCTCCCTGAAGCCCTTTGGCTTCAACATGTTCCGAACCGTGTGGGACGAGAACACGGCCTCCGTCATGGCCAGGCACAACCTACCCGGCGCCGAGGTCGAGTTCCGCCCGACTCGCGTCCACAGCCTCAAGCAGCCCGTGAAGCCCCGCGGCTGGGAGGCTAAGCACATGGGACCCAAGTACCGCCACCTGGACAAGTACACCAAGCGCATCCGCGGCGTGTCCAATGCGAAGGGCTGGACCAAGAGGACTCGGTAAAGGAGATGGAGGAGATCGAAATTGTGGAAATACGGGTCGCATATGGTTCTGGAAGTGTATTACTACTGCTGCTTCCGCACTCTACACGAGATTTGTTGCCCATCTTCTCTTTGTTGGGATGGTGCAGTATAGACAGGCTAGACGAGATGGTATGTATGATTAGGAAAGCTGTACAATTGAAGAAGTCAAAAGCCCACGTTCTCCAATAACCATGGATAAACACATGATAAAAGATGTTTGGAAGGTAAAGTTGATACACATTTCTTCAACGTACATACGACTCCTATGAACAACGAGCACAAGCCAGCGCCCAAACAAAAACTCCACTGTCCATCCCCCGCTTGATTTTCAACTAGATAAAAAAAAGCCCAAGCCGCCTGAATAAAGCCGTCATCAAAGTCATATTTGGTCCCTTATTTCAAGACCTTGTCATTCATTGACCAAGAAGGGACAAAGTCGGATGCATCACGACGCCCCTCGCCAAGTCAATTGCGAGCCGCGAGGCAACCCAAACCAAGTCTGCTCTGAGCTACAGTGTGCACCCCAGAGACAGGAGATTGGTCTGTAAGAGTGAGGGTATCGTCCAGTGAACTGAAATACAAAACGCCATGCTTAATCAAATTTCAAAAGCAAGCCGCGCAGCTTGATTGCCGCCGAACCCCAATTCAGCGTAAGGAAAAGCGTGGCATTAGCCTGCTCAGTTGAACATATCGTCAGGCATGTGGTCGTAGTTGATATCCTCGTTCTTGATTATCGGGGACATTGAGAAATCAGCTGTTGAGCTGGCTCGTGAGGGCTGGAAAACGGGATCTGTGACGGCAGAGTTAGCGAATGATTTTTCTTCAAGAGTGTATAACAAATGTCATGACATACCGCCTAGGCTGGGACAGTGTTCAGCATCGGCGCTGTTAGACAAACGTCGACTCATGTCCGCTGCCGGCCGGTCGGTTGTTCTTTGTACGAAGCGCTTGGCTTCTGTCTCGATCCAACCGTCAATGTTGGGATCTCCGCAGCCCGCATGTCCCATGAGCTCCGTCTTGAGCTCAGTCACCTGTTCGACTAGCGCAGCATATTCACCCTGAAGGTTGGAATGTTTTGCTTCCATCTCACTCTTCTGGGTCTCGAGGTCGCTAACCCAAACCTTTTTCTTCTGGCGGCATTTGGAGGCAGCGATGCGATTGCGTTCCAGGTATTTGTTTCGCTTTGAATCATCTTCGTCTTCCGACAGCTCGACGGCCATCTTTTTAGTTTTCTGCTTCTTTTTTGCTGGTTGTTTGGCGTCTTTGGCGTCTTTGGCGTCTTTGACGTCTTTCGTGTCTTTTGTGGAGGCCTTGGTCTGCTTGGCAGTCTTGTTCTCCTTGACCTCCTTGACTTCCTTGGTTTTAGACCCCTTGCTGCGGGTTTGTTTTGCTCCTGGAGAGGATGCTCCAGAGGATAATGAAGGCACGGAGGATTTGCTTGATGTGCGGGACGACTTGGCCCTTGCGTGAGTGCTCTTGTTGGCTTCGGTTGGTGATGAGGCGGCTGTAATGGATTCATTCACATCGTCGACGGCCGGGAAGTTCTGCAGGTCTTGCGGGTTGAATGCCGCGAGCGAACCATCCCAAGTGGCATCGACAGAGAACGGATCCTGGGCCTTACCACTGAGGTTTCCAAAGACTGTCGACATGGAAAGTTGAGGATCGACCATACCCACGTCGGAGTCGAGGTTGAACATGATGTCGTCAAGATCAACGGATCCATCCATCATGTGTTCTGTCATTTTCGGGGGCGATTGATTTGGTGTGACTAAAGTAGTCTGGTCGGGTCTCAGTAAGAGAGCTGTCTTCTGCTCAGAATATAGCTACTAAAGGAAGCTTCGTCTCCGACACTAGAGCACTGTAGCCAATAGAGCTGTTATGGCAGACAAGACGGTGCGATCCCAAATGTGAGCCAACTGAAATAGCTCGTGAATACGTCTGCACGTATCGTGTGAGTCGAGCGCAGATCCTTCGCGTTGCTTGGAAGCTGTCCAGCTTGCAGCAGACGAATCGCGGGGCAGCGCAGCTGGTGTGGGTTGCGCGGGCGCGGAAGAGTCGGGTACAGCGACGAAGCGGTTGAACAGCGAGGCAGGCCAGCCAAAAGCCAAGGGTTTGATTTATTTCAACCCCAAGAATGAAGAAGCGTGCGGCGATCCGTTTCGAAAAGATTACGTCCCAACTGTTCTTAGCCGGTGCGGTGGGCAGGATGAAAGTGAGAAGATGAGCTGAATGTAGCGACGAAAACGGGTGGTGGGAATGAAGCTTGACGCTGAAGTGGGTGCGAGTGCTGGCGCACTGATCAAGAAAGAGCTAAGGGAGAGAGTCTGTTCCTTCCTTCTTCCCTTTGGCTCTAGCTCTAGCTCCGAATTGGGCAAGAAGGGCCAAAACGTTGGGGTGGACAGGCTGGAAGGTGCACAGAGCGAGTGCGCTTGCCCGTGTACGTGGTCGGCTTGTTTTACTGCTAGCTTAACAGTAATGCTGGTGGTGCCGGTGTCTGTACTGCAAGCTTCGATCCAGCTGAAGCTGAAGTGTGTCGAGACAAGGGGCCAGCTGTGGTGGGCCAAGGCAAGACAAACTACCCGCTAAACCTCGAAAAGCTCCTTTAAGTTGCTCGGTCGGGGAACGAGGGCCTAGAATCTTATAGCCCGGCGGGAGCTTCCAGCGTCTGGACAGGAGGGGTCTCTGGATCAACTGGAATGGGATACGGGAGGTGGGTGGCGGTGGTGGGCGTGGCGCTGAGCGAGGAAAGCCGGGTTTGGCAAGCTTGGGGCGGAATGGTCTGAACTCAAGCTGGCTGGCGTCGTAGCTTCACGGGCTAAAAGGCAAGGCGGTCCAGACGCGTCGTTTTGTTGGTAGCAGTAGCAGTAGCAATAGTAAGGTAGTAACAGATGCGGTCTTGATGGGCTGCAGTATTGATCGCTGTAGTCGGGGTTGTGATTGTGTCTTATACAGAGTAGTAGCAGCCAAGGTAGTCGTGATAGCTGAGCGTTCACGGCGTGAGTGATTGGAATGAATGGATGGTTGTGTAAGAACTGAGACTTGGGTGCGAGCTCCGGCCGAGGTTTGGAGGGGGACGCTGTTTCTCTTTTGTTTCCACGAGCACGCTCACGCAACGGCAGGAAGCACGGAGCATAAGAGGCGCCAACTCCGAAATCCCAGGCCAATGCCATGACCGTGGCCATGCCAGCCTGGTTGGCACAGCTTATGGCCAGCTCGGGCGGAGCTTTACCAGCGGCCAGCGGCGGCGCGGGTGGGTTGCCACAGGCCCGAGATGATTTCATCGAGATTTCGAAAATAGGATGTTTGGCGGTCCGCAATTCGGGATGCCGCGCCCATGGTACAAAGTTGCAGGTACCGAACCGAGCCATCCAAACCAGCAAATCAGAGTGCGCTGCGACCTCAGACACTGGCACTGGCAGCAGCAGGATGGTTCCCTGTACGGTGCTTGTACGGTGCAGACAGGCTGCTGCTCCCACTTCTGGCTCCCTCCATCACCCCACTCGAGCCCCCGCTGCCCTGTTTCTTCCTGTAATTCGGCACCCTCTTCCAGCAACGACACTGCGCTTTCAGCCCGCTACAGGGGCTAGATGGAGCTACCAGTGCATTACAGTTCGATCAATTCAATCTTCGAACCCTCATTTTTGAGGATCGGCGTCGCTATACTCAACCGGAGAGTAACTATTGCTTCTGGTCCCCGCAAAGCACCTACAAACTTTGCTGCATGTTGTCATTGCTAAGATACTGAAGCCTCCGATTGGCCTTCCCAGGCGTGTCCATGGTGTTAGCCTGCACATGACAGTTGAAACAATGGCACTTTCTTCCCAGGCCAGTCAACTTAACCAAGCAGCCCAGCCATTCACCACCAAGCGTCGTCATTCCATTTCCATCGTATTCTTCCGGACATCTCTATCTCACGAAAAAAGTTGGAGCACTTTCACTTGCGCGTATCTGTAAGCGGGCTACCTCCCAGAGCATGCTTGTTGCTCGGGGGGGCCGCATGTGTGGTTGTACTCAACCACCAGAGCATCAGGTACTAAGAGAAACCTCAAACTGGCTTGGAGGCCAACGAGTCCATGTCACACGGGAAAGAATGCTTCAGCTTCCGCGGCTCCGAGTTTGATAAACCTTGAACACTCCGTTGCTGTACTTTATGGCTCGTTCCGTAGGCGCAGCGCCATTAGGGAAGACATGAGGCAGCTACTGTATTGGTCTCTTCACGATGGATGGACCATCGCTCAGTGCTCTGAGAGGTTGTTATATACCACCACCTCCATCTTCCCTCAACACAGTTCTCTCACTACACGGACACGGACACTGACGTGGATGGTCGGCACTAATTTGCTTCACTACCACCCTCAGCGCGCGTCCCCTAATTTTCTCGCGGGCTGCTCCCCTTGCCATTGGCTTGCGGCTGCCCCCAGGGTAGCCAAAGTTTGTCTGGAGTCTTGATTGAGTTTGTCAGTGATGTGCCAAGCTGTCCAGTGCACATTCCTGGTCATGCGGAGAGACCAATCAAGTAGCGCTACGCCCGAACCCTCTACTCCGCGCATTGCCTGAGAATTGTCCTATCGATGCTGTTCTCTCGTGCGACTGCTACCTTCTAGTACTGCAGCTCCTCGGGCGTCGGGCAGGAGAGGGGCCAGTGGCTACTAGGTAGAGGAGCGGTCTCTTGCCGTGGTACCGGCGCTCGCAAGAGACTCCAAGTGAGGGGAATCCGTCGTCCAGGCATACACTACTTAGTTTTGTACTTGCTAAATGTCAGTCTCGTATTACTTACCTACCACCATAACTCTGTGCTGGTAACAACAGTATCTCCGCGGGATATATGCTAGTTTACACAGTAATTGCTGGCTCCCTGGAAGCCCTAATTGCGCATGAGCCGTGAGGTAGGATCTGCGTTCATCCTCCTGGCCCATGTCGAGCCGAGCTGGTACTTATTACTAAAAGGCCCAAATAAATCGCGAGTAACCAGCAAGTACAGTGTCTTGAAAGCACTGGCTAACAATCATCCCAACTGTTCCTGTTGCCTGTGCCACGGTCCCGGAGCCGAGCCACAACTGGTGTGGCGTTCCCGCGCTACACCCGCCCAAAGACCCTGTACGCCATCGTCCCGAAATCGCGAACATCGAAATGGAGGTAAGACCCGGAGAGAGAAGAAAAAAAAAACAGAGACGATCACGAGTTCCTCCCAATGCATAGGTAGTACAAGTAATAGGCCCCTTCACCCCGGTTGCTCTAGTACTTAGTAGTACAACTAGGACAGTGTAGCAACGCTTGGGGCCCAAAGCAGCGGGAGCGGGGATGGGAAAGAAGTGGGATTGCAGGCGGGGCCATAACGTCAAGAAACTGAAGACCCCTGTCAGCACATCAGGACGGTTAGGGCACTCAGATCGATCGCAAACTCGACGGAGCATTTGATCCGCCACGCTCAACCCGAACCTGGTATCAAAAAATCTGGATATGGACAGCTTTTGCGAATCCTTGTGTTAGGTAAGAAGGGGATCATCGTGCGCAATTGAATACACAAGTCGGAGCAGTTTTACCTATCGAACCCGAATTGAGTTTGAGATGCCAGCTAGTAGCATCATCAAGCACCATTTGTCCCATCGCTGAAGATGATCAGTCAGTACTCCTACGGAGTACTAGCATAACTAAGTACTGTGTTGGTAGGAGCACTATCCACCTTAGTGGCCGTACCCGAATGTGGTCGATTACATCGGGCGCAGGTGGATTCCGCTGCCTGCTCCTCCCATCGCCGCTTGCGGAAGGGAAGTGGGTCCTGGGAGGGAGCTGCAGTGTGAGTCCGCTCCTCTCCTCTCCGGCTCCTGCGCGCGACCCAATGCTCCTGCTTTATTGGAAGTAATGAAAGGAAAGATTTTAGCGCTAGGCAAGCAACGAGTGAATCATCGTCTCTTGCAAGAGTAGCAAACAGCGCTACTTGTATTGCGTGTTCGACGCATCACGATTGGAAAAGCTGCGACTGCTAGAGTGATAGGTAGTTCGATCGATAAGACACGGGCGGGCGACGATCTTGGCTCCAACCCACGGACCCCTACTCCGTAGGGAAACAAGAGATCAGCAGCGAGTGTTCTCGGACATACAATTCGGTCCGCCTGCGAAGCCAACATGGTGATTTTCCATCTTTTCCACCATCCGTCAGAGGAGCCATGCGCAGTTTCAGTGGACGTGTCTTGGCAAACTGTCCGCTTGAACAGATTAGGTAGAAGAATCTCGATGACCAGCATAATCCACCACTCCGAATCAGTCCTGCAACGCGTTAGGATTCAACGTCAGCCAATCGCATGTAATGTTCAGATTAGCGGAGGCAATTCCGTGATTGATAGGGCGGTCTTAGTACTTTTCTTCTTTGTTTGTTAGCTGATGCGCGCACTGGTGCCCGGTGGCTCAAAGGAGGGGTCGTCAGGAACATGGCATTTACGAGTAATGTCAATTGCCGTCCACAGGGTAGGCTCTAAGTCACGAAAAGTGCAGTGTGCCTGGGCAGGATGCAGGGTCCACAGCGCCACGTGATTTGCAATCTGTTGCCGAAGCACCTGCCCTTGCCATGTTCGAAAATGAAGTCATCTTTTGGGAACGTCATAGTACATTCATGGCTTTTCGATACATCCTTGGTGAGGATCTGAAATGCTGGCACTCTTCTCGTGTTGATGCTCGCTGGTCGATCGAACGTGCATCTGGGGATCGTGACTGACGCCCGCCCCTTCTCTAGCTATGATGTGTACACCATCAACTTTCAAGTACCCATGATAAAGGTGGAATAGTGGAATTTGTTTTGCCTACTTCCGATTGCTACTTGGCCCTCGCGGTACTGTACAAAGTGGAAACAAGTTCTTCATTAGCAGAAAACCTTGCTCTGGGACCAAGATACACCGAAGAATCCGCGATGCTGTCGCTTTCGCAGCTGCTCACTTCAGATCAGTGTTCCGCTTCGCCTTGAGATGTTCCAAAGGAGCATCGACCCTGTAGTTCATGGTTGATCGCAGATCGTCGAGGAAGAAACACGCAACACACCCAACCACCCCGAACGCGATGGCAATATAGTAGACGACGCGTACAGAGTCTGCGTATGCCTGTTTGACGGCCGTATTCGCTGTGTCTATCATGGCCGAGTTGACGCCTGGCACCGCGGACAAAGCCTCGGTATCTAGCGCCAGCAGAGCGCTAATGAAGTCTGGGACACGATCCACCGCCAGCCCGGCTTCGGTCGCCGCTTTGGCTATCCCAGCAGGCAATTTGGTACCAATTTCGTCTCCAAACGCCGCGCTGTAAATGGCGGTAAAAACAGTCGCCCCGACCGCTCGAGCGGAGGTCGTGAGGGCGGTAGCGGTAGCGATGAGGTGATGTGGTGTCGAGAGTTGGACAGCTGCTATGATAAGAACCAACGGGGCGCCGAAGCCGAAGCCGGCCAGGCCAGCAAAAACTAGGCATCGGGTATTGTCTTGAGGCTGGATGGTAGCAAGGCCGACAAGACCGGCAGAGTAGATGACAAAGCCTGCGAGAAGAGGCGTCCGAACTGTTCGAAACCTCATGCTCCAGTAAGCCCACGCTGCTGTCGAGAAGCCCGAGACAACCCAAAAGGGAAGCCCACGAACAGTCAGGAGAAAGGGATCTTGCTCAAATAGCTGCTGTGTCCTGTGGGCTCTATTAGACTATCTTGCATCATGATCAAACAAGAAAAAGAGGATGTTCAGGGTAAGTGACTCACAGGACAGGATAGAAGATGACATATGAGAACAGCATTATACCCTCGATTAGCATGAGCACGATGCAGATGGCAAAAGTGCGGCCCTCAGCTTTGCCTCCACGGAAGAGCTCATGATGGAAAATGCCAGTCTTTTTTCCTTCCCACTGGTACATCCCGAAGCCAAGAAGCGTTACTAGCCCAATGACCAGCGGCGATAGAACACGAGCACTGGTCCAAGGGTAGAGACCTCCTCCGAGGCCAAGCCCAACGAGGAATAGGGTCAGACCAGCTGTGAGGAGACCAAATCTATGGGAGATCCAAGTGTGTGAGTTTCCGCCAGACAGAAAGATGGTCGAGGCGGGTGTGTCGCTTTGGTGGTCGGTAGCCGAAGAAGATGCCGACGGCAGTCGAACCCCAAAGGGCCATTTGAACTCACTTATTGTGTTGTTGTTAGATTTGCTACGCGAGAATGATATTCGACTGCAGAGCTAAACGTACTTTCTTCCACCCGTTGATCACATCTGCCCTGGTAAAGGCCCCGATCACCAGTGGACCAGTTACCGCTCCCAGGCAAGCAGCAACGTTCGTCGCCGTCTGGGCCACTGCATCCAGAAAGTCAGCCAACGCTCAAGGCACATGCGAAACTCACCAAAGGTTTACTTAATGGGCCTCCATTTGCGTGGCAAGATCTCATTCGGCACCGCAAAGGCCAAGCCAACAGATGAGGAACCCACGCCAATGAGTATGGTAGCCACAATGAGCCGGTAAATATTCGTCAGACCGGGTGCAATAGACGCGCCTATCATGGAGACGATCGATGTGCCCACGAGCAGCCACTTCCGAGCGTTAAAGACATCGAATATGGAAGAGAAGAGCGCGCCTGTAAGCGTACTTCAACCGCCCAATCGCAGCTTATAGCTGCATTTTTGGTGTGCTGTGTAGATAGAAGGAAAAGGTAACAATAAGGGAGGTAAGAAGTTTATTAAAGTAAAATAATGCGGAAAGCCGGGGTATAATGCACCAACATGTAGAATAGATAGTACACTGTCCAGGGAAAGCGATGCCGATTATTTTGAATCGAACGGAGTCATCGTGATTGACTTGAAGGAAATTAAAGCGGATGTACTGGTCGGGTGGCTCACTCGCTTGGCTCACTTACTTGTGGCTTACGTTAAGAATCAATAGGTTTAACTATCATATCGCGGCATGCCTTATTATTAGAGTTGCATTTCTACAAGTCCAAGGATACGTAAGCGGAGATTAGATAGAACGCCAGCTCAGTTCCAACTTCCCACCCTGGAAGAATTGCTGTGTGCTAATCACTTACCCCTTAACATGGTAGGGATTCAATCCTCGGATGGGTCCAATGGACTAAACGGCGCTGGTGAAACCCCGGGTCATCTATTATTGGATCGGACTCGGACTTTGCGCGCGCCCCTTCGAAAAGGGTATTGGAAGATTCTGGGACGAGCGCTTGCACAAGCCAGCTAGACAACATAGGTGTGACGAAACTACAATGCTGTACCGATCAAATTAGGTAGTAGTTTTCTCGGTGAATCATAGTACGGTAGATGCCACTAGCTTGTGCAAGTCCATAAATTTTGGAAAGAAATTCCGAGCTTAAATAAACTCAATACCCCTTGCCAAGTTTCTGTTCTTGTGGATAGATTATTTTACTCGCTCTCTTGTGTTCCTGATCTGCCCTATCCAAAATGAAAGCTACTTGTTATCTTGGCTTTATCTATTTCTTATCACTTGTTTCGAGTGTTCTTGGTCAAGCCCGTATATGGTGCGATCTAGCAGACCGACGTAAGTTTATTTATTAATCTCATATATAACTGTATTGTAAATGGGCAACTGATTCTATAGTAGCATTCTACAGGGACGAATTCCTGCAACTAAAGAGACATCTTGGCAACGCAATCGAGGATCTCCAAAATGCTCGAAGTGGAAACCTTGCAAGTTTATTATTGCAACTTGATGATATATTTCGGGATGAACCTTCGCTTTTTCAAAGGATGGAAGCCGTAGAGACTCACTTCAAACGAGCAAAGGTTATACTTGGCAAAGGTCTATCCAAGTCTAATCTGAACACTTGGCTAGATTCTGGCTCTGCGAATAAAGGAGTTGTACGTTTACCCCCCTTTTTACACAAAGCTTGCGTTATTAACAAGTCTAGTCAATCTTCTCTGCACCGATACATTTTATGAACTATCCCGATAATCCCGAATGGGTCTACAATATTGTGTCAGGCACAGCGCGTTCAATATACGAACCCGCGTACACAATGCTCAACCCATCATCTGGCACTCGAGCCTTAGCTATGGTCTTGCTTGATTCACATAGACAATTAGCCTTTGAAGATAGGGGCGAATGTCTACACTTGAATCCAACAAATGTTGCACAAGCAAAGGTAATGGGGGACCCACTTGAAAGTATTGATATGTGGTCAATTGCTCGTTCACCAAACAAGTGGGAACAGTATGGAATAGAACCAGCAGGAGAAATACCATACAATGAGAAATGGACCCCTGTAGATCTCCTAATGGGAGGGTTACGGCATTCTTTATTACACAATGTGAGTTATATCATGTTCTTTCCTATTAATTTACTTTTACTAAGTCATTTATTATTCTTACTAATTCTACTAGTTGTTCCATACAAAGCCATTTGGATCATTATCTCATGGAACTGGTATTGTTACTACTGGTTGGAAACATGTTATATTAGGCCGATCAAATCAAGGAGTTGCTATGGAAAATCATCCAGGTATGTTATAATAGTGCTTATATTGAGAAGATTATAAGTTAATGTTTTTGTAGAAGTTCTGGCTACAATTTTGGCTGTAACACGAATACTTCGCCAAGGCTACTTTATTAACATTCGACGTGGGACAATCCATGAACTATAAGGGGTAAATAGAGTCTAGGTGGAAATATCTTATCTAAGGAAGGCGGCTCTGAGAAAATATGGGCTGGCAACCCGGCAAACGAGCCGGCGATGGCAACGAGTCCCAGTTCGCGGGGCTTGACGCTTTGAGGATCCCCTTTGAGGTCACCAGGCGCATCTTTGACAACTACGTGAACTCGATACTACCCCGATACCCATGTTTCACCAGCAATGAGCTGTGGCATCATTTTGGGCAAGTATATTCGAACCAGCAGCCGGATAGCCACCCAGCAACCAATGTGAGCCGCTTCGTCGTGTCGATGGTGTTAGCGAGAATAAAGTATATGAAACTGACTGCGGGCATAGGTCTACCTAGTTGATAGGACCATTGCCATCTCAACAGGATCGCCCGTGTGTATAAGCGACGAGCACATCACCACGCTTTTGCCCGGCAGCGAAGTTAGGAGTCAACCTGGCGAGACTCCAGCATCTGTTGGCGACAGCAGACCAAGTTCTACGGTTTTACTGCCCCAGCTTCAACTGTGCCAGCTTCAGTCCGACAATACGAAATCAAATTCTTCGACCGGGCCATTCCAGATCAGTTTCCCACTCACGCCGGTTGGGTTCGACACATGGAGGAACGTATTAGAGATACTCTGAACAGGTCAGCCTCAGTAGACGGTGTCGTTGCCGCAATGTATAGCCAACGCTACCCATCCCTGCCAGAACTTGTTACACCGGCCGCATCCTGGGGACACGGAACCGAGTCGCGATTCATTGCTGGCCGCCACCACGAGTGGTATAAAGTTGATCAACGGCTACCACAAGACCTCTCATACGGCTAGGTTGGTGCGAGCCTTCTCGGTTGTCGACAATGCGTTTCAGGCAGCTATTGTACTGCTGTACATCTTTGGCAACTATGCAGGCATTGTCCGTGAAGCTAGTCTAGAGGATGAGCTGGTGGAGGCGATTGACAAGCTGATGGTTATTCTGGTGAGCAACGTTGTTGTATCATAGATGGTCTTGGGTGACCTAGCCGACTTTTGAATAGGACATTGGAGCACAGAGGTGGCCGGTCATTGCCATTACAAGTATATATGTGAGGGATCTCCGAGAGGTCGTCTTCTCCCATCAACACTGCTCGAGCGAGTCAGCAAACGACGTCAAACTCCGCAAGGAACTCGAACTGCTACTGTCGCAACGCCGTATTCGGAGCATATACCAGGCCAACACGGAGATTCAACACGCATTCCGATCGATAGAGCCCGGTTTACGATTCGGCTGTACTTTGACATGTCGCACGGCCGCTTCGAAAATCTGGACAGCTTGGATGAGGGACATTTGACCATGCTCGCGAGAACTTTGTATTGCTTGGAAGGGTACGTGTCTTAATGTAGGGGAATAATTACCCCTATCTCGTCACTGCGACTGACAATTAGAGTAGAAAAGTCACCATCGCGTTTGGTCGGCCAACCGTGCTCATCACAGGAGACAAGTTACGCAACGTAAGGAGGAAACCCTTCACCCTGATGTTGTAATAGGCTAATCTATTCTGTAGGATCTGACGCAGCCGATCAGCGGGACAGCTGCAGAGTCTCTGTCCATACGATTCTACCAAATCTCGACCACCAGGACGCAACTCCAAAGTCTCCTAATTTCCGAAGCATCTTTGCAGCGGCATTCTGGAAAGCTAAAGACGAGGTACCAAGCTCTACAACAAGAACTCTCCCAATGAAAACAATCCCGGAAAGAGGACTTTATGCCTTCCATCTCGAGCGGGAACCACGACCGGAATGGGGCTGCCCAGCGTCTCGAAGCATGGGGTAATCTGCAGTACAATGCAGCTATTCTGATGCTCCCCAGATACTCATGTGACACAGACGAATCTTTCTTCCACGCGCTAAAGGAAGTTGTTCGCTGCTGCGCGATCCTTGTCCGCCAACATCAACGCTTCTCTTCCATTCTCACCAACGATGGTATGCGTTTTCAAGCCCCAGTGTTTACCATTGACTGGACCGTGTCGCATCTCCTTTTTGCCGCTGCCATACAGCTGCTCACCCCCGAAGCACGAGATGCATTTGCTGATCATGCGGATTGGAACCGAACTGTGCGATCGTCGTTGGCCACTCCAGCCTTGGTGGAGGCCGATCCAGCCAATCTATCTATGGGATTCTCCGAAATACTGGAGAAAGTTGAAGCCGACCAATCACTGCAATGACGGTCATTAATACACTTGTCATCATACTTGATAATTTCTGAAGCTTTAGCTAGGTTCGCCGATGAACGCTACCGTCCATGTGAATCAGGTAGCCCTTGTAATAGGCTCGCACCGCCTGAACAACAATGGCAACAATTTCTGAATTAAAAAAAAGGTAGGTTAGCTTGTTCTGTTCTGATAAGAGACGCCAGGTTGTCAAACACGTACCAGGATGATTCTCTTTCTCGACTTCTTGGTCTGTCCTTTCCAGCACGACATTCTTCCAGCCACTGGAGGAGAAGAGAGTCCCGTGTACCAAATACCCAAATGGCTGCGTGTGAAAGAGCTACAGGGAGAAGATGTTAGCTATATGTAACCTTGTGCCTGTGTAAATGACCACAATCTTTCCTAGAATGGGGGAGTTTCAATGTACTTGCCTCGTGAAGCAGAACCTGCTGCGGCAGTACGAGCATAATGTCCACGGGCGTCGGCTTATTTCGATCATCGCCCGGTCTGGCTGGCTTTGCTTTGAACCCGTCCCCACTATAGCGTCTCCTATCCGTCATAATATCCCACAGCCCGCTCGCGTCCATCATGTCATGCCGCGGGTCCCCCAGCCAGGCCCTATTCACCACGGGGTTGATGGCAATAATCTCTCCACCGTCGTCAAACTCGGGCAGCCGGTGAGGATCGATGAGAGTGATAGCTCTGTCTGGGACACCACCCGATTGAAGGTACCATTTGACCTCTGGCCTCCTTTCGTGTCGGTAGCAGCCGGTGAAGGGGGTGTATACTTGGTGGTCAGCTCGGAGCGGATCCTCGAACTGAAGGTATTTCGAATTGGCAAAGATGGACTAGAGGAAGCAACGATTATTATTATTATCATCAGTTTCCAAGGAAAAGCCCTCTATTGCATTCCTTTGCGTGAAGAGAAGAGAAGAAGAAGAAGAAAAGTTATCTCACCACACCCCCTTCGGGCTTTCTGAGCCTCTGCCATTGCCGTCGACTAAGGTCCGAAACACCTCTTTCAAGCGCGCTTCTCGCCTTTTTCAGATGCCCCCTGACAACTCTAAGCTTGCGCAACGAGCGCAACGACATCTCATCGCGCTTGGTGAACGATGAGGCATCGCCGAGTATGTTCATCAACATCTCCGCCAAATCTGGTTCTCCGCCCTGCAACACTATGTCTATAGCTCTAACAGCCCTGCGGACATGAGTCTCGAGCTTAGTGATATGTCTGTCATAATAGTCTAATCTCCATGTAAGTATCAATTTGTGTCTGATGACAATAAGGGGTAAAGTCATGTTAAACTGTTAGTATGCTTTTGAGAGTATATTACTTACCACGATGTTCTTCTTCGCACCATATCTGGGGGCTTCCTGCAGCAATAGCTTGGCTAGCTATTGCTAGCAAAAAGAGACACAGATAGTGTAACGAAATCATGGCCGTCAATTACAAGCATCACTAGTCACGAATAGCAAATGAACACAAAGGGAGCAATTGAAGAATAGGCGAAAGCTTTAAAAAGCGACAAAGAAGCTAGCCAAAGAAGCACCCTAGTAAGGAACGACCTACGGATAGTATACGGCAATTACGCGAATTCGGGGATATAAATTTAGCGCACATGGCATGGGCCGTGTCGACCGCTTGTGTTTGAAGCGGCTCGGACTTTTTCGGATCCTAGCAGCATAGTCAACAACTTATGGCTCGAATTTACCACCACTAACCTCTTGGCGAACCGAAAGCCTCGGACCAGGTTAAAACGCCTCGGACCGATTTAGGATTGTATTGCATCTGCAATTTCCAAAAAACGCATACTCCGTACCTTATTTTGCAAGCATTCTGGTTGTTGCTAGTATAGTTTCCCCGCTACGTCATGAGATGGAAACAAAAAGGAGGAAAGAGTGCTTTCTTCTAGTGTAGAGGTATCGTATTTGATACTCGAATTCATGTAGCCTTACCATGTATCCGGCCGTAAGTGGCTGCAATCCCTTTCCGAGTACTTAGTCTCTCAATAACCTTGGCAATAAGCCTTTCGGAAACAGCGATGTTTTACACAATTTCAATGACAAGGCTGCAGCCTCGTCAAAAGGGGCAGGCAGCCATATTTGCTATTTCCATCTTCATTTTCCCTTGGCACGACTCAAAAAAGTGCCCGCAGCAAGATCCTTGCATGTCCTTACGTCTACCATTGCTTCCTTGCATCTGCTTCTCCTTGCATAAACTTGAATTCACAAGGTATTGGGGAGAGAGGAACCGTTGATCAGGCACGAGAACGCGGTTGGCAATGGGTTGATTACCGACAAAATCTCATGGTCGTTGTTGCTTTAAAGTCAGTTAAGGCTGTGGTACCAGAGTAGTAGATTTTTCTTCAACCATGACGTGGTATTGCGACCGTTGTCCCTTCACTTATGCTTGTTCAAGAGCGCTGCGTTGTTCACAGGACTATTTCCAGCGCCAATGAGGGTGGTTAGCAGGCAAACCAGAGGCGAGCAAATAGTCCCGGTCTGTTAGTTTGCTAAAGAGCTTGCAAAAGAACACTGAAGAGCTAGCTCTGCTTCTTCTTGCTTCTCTATTCATAAAATACGATTATGTGGGGGAGAGAAACGTGTGTACTCCGTAACGATCGATAGAATAGTGCCACTTCTACTCGTTTAGATGATATTTCCGATTTCCCACCACGATCACCACGGGTGGCGCATGGATCGTGCGCAGATCACTACTACCCCAGACTATGCTTAATGGACATTATTATTATTACATACTCCGTAATCTAAGGAGATAAAAATAGCATATCAGAACGCAGATCCCTCAGCGCAAAGACTAGCCAAGATTCCAAGTGTTTCACCTTTATGTACGCGTACGGATCCGGCAAGCAAATCGCACGGTCCATTAAGTTGAATACTAATAAGTCTGATATACGTAACAGAAACTCGACCTGCTGGTGTTTTCTTTCCGATTGCTTAGATCCCTCTACATCCATTCAGAGTATGTGGAACTACAGAAGCCAAAACAATCTTTACGAAAACAAAAACGAAGCCGGAAAAAAAAAAACAAAAAAAAAAAAGCGAATTAATGCATGCTAAAATGTTACTTTACTTTACACGGTATCGATGCTTGACTTACACGGGGCAGCAAGTAAGAGTATATGGCACGTGATGTCGCGCCGCGCAACCAACCCCTCAACGCGTCAAGCTATCTAAGCTCCCAATAGCTTCTTGAAGGCCTCCCCCACCAACAGCTACACCAGAGAAGCGAAAACCAGCATCTATCACAGCGACGTATCTCTCCTCTAATTTCCTCAAACATAACAGTCTCCCTGACGCAATCTCGCCACGCATAAAATTATCCTCTCTCTCAAATTCCCAACAAATCCTTACCCAATCCACTACCGCTGCTACAACTACTACTACCATGGCCGAACAGCTCTCTACCCCGCGCATCACCGCGTCCTACCTCGACAGCTTCGTCGGCCGCCACGTCCTGCTCCTCGGCAAGGTCACGCAGCTGCGTGGCGACCAGGCCACCCTGGACTCTGAGGGCACCGTGACCGTTCTCCTCAGTCGTGTACATCCTCTTGCTCTTCCCCCCCAATCAAGCCTTTTCGACTTTGAAATTTGTGTCCCATCTAACTTATGAAACGTCTTTCAGGATGCCCACCTCGCCAGCGGCAACTCCGCCCAAGTCATTGGAAAAGTCAACCCCGACCTCTCCATCAAGGCGCTGAGCTCGCAAGATCTCGGCGCTGACGTCGGTATGCAAAGCAATCCCCCTCTGCTCAACACATCTGTTACCTTCCGGAGCTGTGAACCTGACACGTGTGAACACTTAGATCTCAAGCTCTACGCATCTGTTGTCGACGCAACCCATCAGCACAAAGACATCTTCGTCGCCAGCAATTGACTTGCTCAACCAGACCGTGGCCGCGCTCCTGCGCATCCAATCAAAACCCGCATTGCCATGGTCTGGTCCAAACCACACGACGAAAACGACGACGACGAAGACGACGAAGACGACGAGCAGCAGCATCGACAGCCACCCTCACGACAACAACAGTCTCGTCGTCTCTCCACCGCATCCACCGACTCCTCAACTGATACCCAACGCCACTTCTCCAGGCACCACTCCCCCTCGCCGTTCGAACAAGATCCCGTCCTACTCCCATACGTCCAATCCGAACTGACCCAGGCTACCTCCACCGCCACAAATACCACCAGGGGTACATTCCCTTCCTCCACAACGCACATATCCCCGACACCACCTGATGCTGCTGCCTCCTCTTCCAACGAACAATCAACGACATACGACAGCCAGCCCCAATCGTCTTCTGCCTGGTCCACCTCTTCTTATGCCATACCCTCCGCCCAGCCCATCGCCATGCCCCTGTTCGACCCTACAGACCCGTCGCAGCAAATCTCTCTATCAGGTGTCCCGAGCCCCTTGCCCTCACCACCTGAATCCCCAGCTCGTGATCTCGATTATTCTGCCCCACCCCCCAGACAGCAAAACATGCCCTCTCACCGGCAGATCCTGTCCTATAGACCCAAAGTTAAACAAGAAGAAGAAGACGAAGAAGAAAAACCAGAAGCACGCCCGAGAGTGCCAAAAGCCACCACCTCTCAAAGACAGGACTTCATGGACGACGACGACCCCGACATCGACCAGCTTCTCCATTCCGTGCTGGACGGCATTGGTAGGATGCATGTCGCCATGGACCAGGACGACGCAGGTCGCTGGCGTATCAAGCGCACCAGCGAACCATCCGATTAGCAACAAGATCAAATGTAGTAGTATCTCAACTCCAATGGCGGACAGTGTAGCTAGAACATGCAATTGGCTGACGAGCAGGCAAGTAGAAAGGGAATGAATGAATGATCATGATACTAATCTTCTGTCTATTTGTTCTATTTGGCCTGTGGACTCCGTACTAATATTCAAGTGCCGATTCAACTGATCCTCAATCAGGCCTCACCAAATGGTGCTCGTACAACAGTGAACAGTAACTTCCATCTCTCAGTTGACGACGTGTACTCGACGACATGGCACGTCATGTGCTTGATGTCTTGTTCTCTTCTGATTCCAACAGTTCCTGCGCTGCTCTCCAAAGCTCGTGGGCGTCCGGACTGATCATCCGTCTGTCTGCTTCCGATAACGTAGGGCTATCCAAACCCAGTGCATCTAATGCCTCGTCACTGAAAGCTCCATCAGCTGCGGCATGACCTCCGTGGAGACATTTTCGTATTCTTGCAGTGACCACGCCGGCGTCCTCGGTATGCCCCGAATCCTCGCTGGACGCCCGTTTGTCTGATAGCTGACCCTTGACGAACCTGACTTGATGAGCCGCGTTGGCATCGTCGTATCCTTCATACAAATCACCGGACTCACTATCTCGTTCTTCCGGTTCTCTATTTCGGCTTTGCTTCTCGTCAGCAACCACTGCAGCCTCTCGGATTCCCTTGAGCTTTGCAGTGAACCTCTTAAACACCCTTACTCGTCGTTCTGCAGCTTCAGCTCGTTCTTTCCACATCTGAGCCTCCCTTTTTGCCTCCCGCAGCTGCTCACTCAATGTGCCAATGTCCGAGTCCTCCTGCGCCTCCAGCTGCCGGCGAAGCTGGGAGATTTCATCCGTCTTGGTATCAAGCTGGCGCTGGAACTGGCGGATCTGTGCATGCAGGGAACTAGTGCTTCCCGGGCGCTGCATAGGGGTTTGCGCCCCATGCTCGGCTGCATCACTTGTCTTGCTGTGAACGCTAGATGAGGACGATGGCGGCCGGGTGAAGGTGAGATGCTGGGCAACTGGCGGTTGCTCTTGATGCGGTATTATCGTTCTAAGATTGAAAGTCCCCTGATCCTGGCTTTCGTGCTCTCGAGTAGAATCGGCATTTATTTGTCTCTGTACGGTGCCGGTTGGTTTCCGACCAAACAGAGAAGGTCGCTTAGTGGTCTGACTATAAGATTGCTTTTCAGCCTCTGCGATGGCGGCTGCTCGCGCTGCTACACTATCACCAACCGATGTGCGCTGATTGGATCCGTCCAATGTTCTCTCACTGGTACTGTTCATACCAGCTGGCTTTCTTGACTGAGGCTCGTGGCTTTTGATAGACCAAGAGGCTTTTGTTGGACTTCGAGCCTCCCCTAATGGCCCAGATTTCGATGTTCTTAGGGTTTTGCTTGGAGATCGCGTGGTTTCTCTGTCCGTCTTCTCCAGGCCTTGTCTTGCTCGAGTCGAATTCACCTCCGCTTTCGGCCCGTCGTCATCACCTTCAAACATGGCAGCCATGGCCCTAACACCAACACGATTACCGCTCTTTACCGGATCGTTTGCTTGGGCCAGGGTTTGAGTTTTCGCCTGAGGCTCGACACTTACGCGGCTTCGATTGTAGGACTTTTGAGAGTTGGGTGGCAACGACTTGCTCCGAAGCTCCGGCTCAAATTGCATCACGCGGTCAGCTAATTGTCCAGTGGCCTTGGGCGATAAACTGAGAGAATCTGCTGCCTTCCAGCCGGCGGCCGGGGTAGACCCAGAAGCGGGAAGCTTTCCTGGCGGTGTTACTTGGGCCAAGGAGTCGAACGAGCTCAATCGCTTGCTTGAAGACTGTTGCGCCTGTGTGCTAGGCTCTCCGGACAAGGTGGGGGGAACTCTCATGGCTGCGTAGAAGTTCCGGGGCGTAAGATCAATAGAACGCCTGTTCTCGATGTTGCAGTCTTGAAATGTCGAACCTACCTGTCTTCCCTCCGTTTTATTGGGGTCGTTATTTTCTAGCTGAGGACTTGTGTGGTCTACAGCAGAAGTTGAAGGTCGAGAACAACGGGCGCCTTCTGTGTTGACGCTCGTCCTGGAGCCATTAGGCAATGGGGCCATACGTTCAAATTCATGAGAATCAACATCTTGTCGTTTGGGAGTCACCCTCCTCCGCTTTTCTTCTGGCGAGCAACTCACTTGGCTCTGCCGTGATAATGAATTGTTGTCACTCTTCGCTCGCTCCGAACCCAAGCGTCCAGTTATCTGACGCGTAAAGCCCAAATCTTGGTTCTGTGCCAGGTTCAAGTGAAGATTGTAAGACGCATCCCGGCCACCGCTCTGCTTTCCCTCATCCAAAGACGGCCTGTAGCCCTGCTGCAGGGTCAAATCTTTCAAGCTCGTTGTTGAATCGTCCTGGTAAGACCGTTGCTTTGATGATGTCCGAGGTGGTACATCTTCGAGAGGTACTTCAGGATTTCCAACCCGAGCATTTTCTGGATGACGACGATCAGACTCCTGCATAGATAATTGAAAAGCATCCATATGGTCCTGGCCTCTCCGATCGACCGGTCTCTTGATGTTTGGAGACACTAGACCCCTAGGGGCATTGGCATCCTTTTGTAGAAGAGGGTGATGTATCGGCGGGGATGCCATGGGACCACGAGGTTTCATGCCGTCTGCGGAGCCTTCCTCGGCCGTAGGACTCAACACGGTGCCACTGGGTTTGCTTTGTAGTCTATTTGAACCAACACTCGGCTGAGATCGTGGACGCTGCCGCTTGACGCCGATACACGTCGGCTCCGCCTCCGGACTACCATCTCTATTGACTTGAACAGCTGATTCCCTCCTCTCAGCGTTCCAATGGGAAAGCGGCCGAGAACTAAAGTATTCCGAAATTGAAGGACGCAGAGAACTATTATGTGCCGATACCGAGGCGACCTTTTTGCGATGTGTACCTAGTGCTTTCATCTGGCGAACGATATCCCGCCAGTTAGCAATGAGCATCTCTGCGATGCTGTTGGCGATATATATCTTGTCCACGGCCGGCGGCTCACTAGCTTTCTTCCCCACCGTTGTGGATTTTCGGCGTCCTCTGTGTACCTTTTGGAGCTTCTTCGAGCTAAGGGGAAAGACAAGCAGCCCGGAATCAGGTGTGGCGATATTCATGTTGTAGGACTCGAGGAGATCTCCCACGAGCAGTGGCCCAAAAACAATACCCAAGGCACTGTAGCCCATCAAGTCGCTAGTAGGAAGCGGTCTCCTATTGTCATCCTCCCTCGGCGCCAGTTCTGCCGTCCGGCCAACAAGACTTAACAACCCAAACACGGCGCAAATCAGTTCCCTTCGAAATTGAGACTCTATGGTACCGATTGCTAAAGCGATCAGCCGTGCCCGCACTTTTGTCTGCTTCGTTCTCGGAAACTCCGGCTCCCCGTTCATGCTAGAGTTGATAGCCACGAATGCATCAAATATCGAAAGGGTGCCAAGTATGCCACCAGGGAGAACAGAGAGCAGGCGTTTGAATGCAGATGCCACGTCATGAACAGAGGCATCAATGTGTATAGGCAGATTTGCACTGCGAACCGTACCAGCAATCTGCGTGCCCCCCTTCTCTGGTTGACAGTAGTAGTCGAAAAGCGCAGTGACGACTCGGATGGAGCCAGGGATTCGAAAGACGCCTCTAGCTGCCGTATGCTGCGCTAAATATTGAGCTGTGGCGCGTATGCAAGTCGGTAAGACGAGGGAGCCCGGACAATGGTCTTGGGGGAGATAGAGAACGCTCTTCCCGCTCAACCGAACCATGGCTTGAAGATCAAGAATTTGAGGCGGTTCGCGCAAAGATGTAACGAGGTTCTGGGCAAAGTCAGACACACTGCGCCGAGGCCTCACGACTGGGTGGCCAACTGGTCTTGGCTTAGGAGAAATCGAAGGTGCGGGCGCGGGCGTTGTGATCGCCGTCGAAGAAGCCCGTAATACGCGCGAAAGCCAGCCTCGTCGCTCAGAAACCTGTTCGACCTTGGACTGCGGAATGGTTCAGTAAGTTTCAGTAGACGCCGCAATGAAAGGGAGCTTTCACACCTGTTTGGGTATCTTGAAGTCATCGACCACCAACAGTCTCACCCCGTGCTATACATTCGCATTAGTAACCTGCCAGCAAACATAATCAGGATCCATCCGAAGAAGAAGGCTATACCTTTTTGGCCAGTCGATTGTATTCTTGGACAAAGAGAGCCCTGTCTTCCAGCTCGTCAGTGTCACTCATCAAGCCCAGCTCGCCGCTGCTCGTAGTCCACGTCCGACTGCTCCGCATTTGCGCGCCATAGCCCGCCAAGCTGTGAAATGTCGCGCTTTGAGGGAATGTGAGTGACACGGCGCTCCTAGCCGCAGGCGGCATTCGGCGAGAAGGAATCGCGATGTGGTAGGTCGAGCGAGACGAATGAACCGTCGATGGTCGGGCTGCCGAGGTCGACATGCTAGCAGAGTCTGCGCGGACAACCTCTTCGCGCCTCTGTCGTTGAAACAGGTATTTGCTTCCACCTAAGACTGTAGGGGTAGTTCTAACTAGCAACGAGTCGCAATACAATAAATTTTCTCGGTATTGCGGCGCGCGCGTGTCCTGCCATGATCACGCTGCAGCCATTGCAGCAGCGGGTGTTGGCGAGATGTTCGCTTAGCAAGTCATCGCAGCTGACAACTGGGGAGGGTCGAGACGGCGAGTAAGGGCACACCTTTCCTTTTAATCGAAACGACGCCGCTACGCTTTCAGGTCGGACTGTCGGAACAGGCAGTAGCAGAAGGATGATCCTGTGCGACGTCTGAATTAGATGAAAGAAGCCAAGTTGGAGCTGGTTAGGAAAGAAGAACCAAGGTAAGAGGAAGGCGGTTGGGGAAAGAGCCAGAAATCGGAAGGTGCCAATGAAATGGATGGATCAGGGGAATCAAATACACACACCTTACCTCTACCTCTACTAGACCTAAGGTATCTATCTACCTTATAGTACCTACTACTAGTACTAAGTAGTAGATAGTACCTACCACCTCACACTGGCACCTCAGTGATGTAAGGGTCGAGGTGTCATCAGATGGCCTGAAGGAGCTCAGTGTCCTTTCTTCAAGACTGTTGCCTCTATACAAGTCGGCATGAGCACTGAACTTGACCAAGACAATCAGTTGCCGTCGGCTGTGCTGGTGGGTCGTACATGAAGCAGAGGGCCGAGGAAGAGCATTGCAAGAGGCTGGAAACACGCATGCTACCTACTTCTAGTACTACTAGTAGTATTCGATGCATGCAGCCGCTGCCGTGCTTCTTCATGTCTGCAATCTGATATGTTCAATCAATGGAGATTTGGAAAAAAAAAAAAAAACACTGATACCTTGAACTGTCGGTAGTTCAGTTTCATACTGGGGCAGCCTGTATGTAACAGTAATGCAGTCAGTATGATCAACTTGGTTTCCACGATGAGATCATCTGGGGCCTATTTTTCTCCGCGGACAGTGTCAGGATGGTGCAATGTCAGATAGTATTCTCTCTCGAATCTACCTCTCTCTCGCTCCTGGTAGTAGCTGTGAAAATATCCTCGTCTGTAGACGTCTCCCAATGAGCCATGTCACCTGGCTACATCTGTATATTCTCCTGCGCAACCCTTAGCCCAAATTCTAGTATTCCAGAGCAAGTCATCTCCCAACTTGACATGAGCCCTACCTTGATCGAGATCAAATGCGCGATGGGGCCTCCTCAAATGTCGTATATATCATCATGAAGGAGTGAGCCCAACGCGGAAAGCCAAGCGCCAGCTGAACTGCCATTTCCTTTGTAAATCCAAGCGCCGTGTGAGATGCATTCGAGTCCGTGTCCCCCCCGAGATCGTTCTTCGTCGCGTTGCAAAATTCGAATTCATGCTTCCGTTGTACCCTTGTGTAGCCGGCTATATCCAACCCTCGTAGCCACAGCCTCATGATTCCTCCCCCAACAAGACATACATCAGAATGTCGGATAAAGAGAGGACGCCGAGCAGTTTGTTGTCGTCATCGACCACTATCAGCCTATGAACACGACTCTTGCGAATGGTATCGAAAATGGATTGTAACCGGTCGTGTTGTGAACATGTATAGATTCCCGGGCTATCCTCTGGGCGCTTGCATAGAGCATCACCAACAGATCCATGGAGCTCGTCGTAGGAGCCTCCCTTGAGGCAAGGGATCACATCGACGGCCTCGAACACGTTCAGGAGCCGGTTGTCATCATCTACCACAGGTACGCAACTGATATTGCGAGCTACCATCTGGCCTACAACGTCGAGAACGCTATTGCTCATGCGGGTGACGACGAGATTCTTGTAGGTGCCAAGGTTGAGCTCGCGCACGGTCTTCTTCAGCAGTACCGTATTATGTTCGTTGTTGACGGCAATAAACTTAAGGATGCGGTACTGAGTAATGACAGACACCACCCATTCTCTGCCGGTTTCGTCGTCAATATCGACAAGGGGGATTCGACGTGCTCGCGTGTTCAGCATGCGCATGATCGCTTCGAAAAGGGGCGTGGATGGGTTGACCGAGACAGTTTCGATGGGAATGGCGCCTATCGCTTTCTCGATATCTGCAATATTTAATTAGCCTTGATAAAATGACGAGGGAACCAGTGACCAGAAAGACAAGTACCTCGAAGGCTGCTCAGCCGGAACGTGTCAAGTTTTCCGAATTCGTCTGGGTACTGGCAGTAATATTGGATGACATTGAGATAGTCGGTCGCTGTCAGTATACCGGCGAAACTAGACGTGTGAGAGTCCCATAACGGAGCCGATACAATAGCTAACATGGAAGTCAGTACATTCAATTCCGGTGTTGCGCAAATCCCTCTCCGAGGCTCTGAGAAGGTATTTGGGCGGGTGGCCCTGCGATGGCGACTTGGCGGCAGATCGTATAGTGGGGTTCAGAAGCGCCTACCATTCTGGATCATAATATTGAGACTCTTCTTGATAAGAAGATCAATGTCGAGGACAATGAGACGGAAGGAGAGTGGGAAGACATCGTAACCGCATCGGACCTTGAGAAACTCGCGGATGTTTCTCTGTCAAAGAGTCGGTTAGAAGAGGAGGAACACGATGACGAAGGTGGGGGACAGCAGTCAGAGAGTCTGAATAGGGCACGTACAAGTCCTTGAATCTGGTCCTTATCGTGGACGGTCAGTGTCGGCGTGGGCTCCGGCGCAGCCGCCATTGCCAGAGCGCTTCGGTTGATGGCCTGGGGTCGCAAGTATGATGACGGGGCGACAAAGCGAGGAACGGCGGCACGGTGCAGAGGCTCGTGACCTCGAGTGTGAGTGGCAGCGGCAGCGGCAGGGTCAGCGGCAGGAGTGGTGCTCGTAGTTGGAGTTTGAGTCGCAGTCATCGTCGCAGAGTCAGCTGCCGCATCGGCTCCAACATCAGTAGCAGTGGCAGATGGCCCCTCAATCCCAGGCCGACAAGCACTGTTCGCACTACTACAATTCCTTCTAACCCCATCCGGTGTCGGCATGGGCACGGGCGCGGGCGCGGGCGCGGCTGCTGCTGTGTCTTGGGCTGGTAGTGCTGGTGGTACCTCTGCTTCCACTGGTGTTGGCGCTGCCGTTGGCATTTGCGCTTCTGCCGGTGCTGGAGCTGGTGCTGGTGCTTGTGCTTGTGTTTGTGTTACCGGTCCAGGCCCGAATCCAGATTCAGGCTCCAACCCTAACCCTGGATTCATGTTCGCCATTGGCTCTGGTGCTGGGGCTGCATTCGACATTCCTCCTTGGAGCGGCAGGGCAAACTCTGACGGCGACTTACCGTGTTCCGTTTCGGGAGTGATAAGCGACAGCGGCGGCTGGTATGGCTGGTCTGGCGTTGGATGCTCGCCGTCAGCGGACACATTGCGGGCTGCGGCGGCGGCGGCGGCGGCCTCGGCGGCAGAGACAGCGGGGTGTTCGGAGGGCGAGGACGAGTGCTTGTTTTCCAACACCTTCTGCTGCTGCTGCTCCCGATCATGCTCGTGCTCTTGGGACGGATGGTCACCGCTAGCAGAGATAGATGGGGCACTACCATAATCATCCATTGGGCGCTCGGGGCTAAACCTTGAGGCCATGAGTAGGGCGTTGAACTCTCTGTGACGATTGTTTACTCACGTTTCGCGATGGGGCTCACCGACGGTGGGATGACGTGAAGAACAAAAGGTAGTAGTACTCGTTGAGGGGAATTAGGACTCGGGAAATTGTCATGTCCATTGGCGAGAGACAGGGAAAAGTGCGGCCGGGACAGCCATGGTATCAAGGCCCGGTGCAGGTGGAGAGGAAGCTCCGGGTTGATCAATCGCATATTCTGGAGCTTCCTCCCGCTGTTAATAATACTTGAAGGCTACTAGGTAAGGAAGGTACAATCGCTACTACGTACCTTCCTTCCACTCCCGACAAATTGCTATTACAAAAGCACCAGCAGGAAGGTAGGCACCACGTCTGGCGCCGTATCGTAACGAATCTCCAGCTAACCATACCTAGGGTGATGATAAGGTGGCTTCTGAGATTAAAGCCTCATCGTTGCCGCCGCCAATGTAGGCCCGCGCTATAGTGCGCTCCTTCAACGTCAATACTAAGGCACAATCAATATAGCACCAAGGCTTGCAATTCGAATCTCTTTCTCAAGCGTCATTGGTTCGGAAAATTACTGCAGTCGGCCCAGGTTGTCTAAGACTTTCGCTCGTATATTCACGTTCTTGACCAAAGACAAATCAAGGTTTCTCCAAGGATTGAGCCTACGGCCCTTGCTAATAACCTCAACCTCAGTCACGTACTTACTACCTAAAGGTGGCATGGCATGATGCATGCACCTTGGACAGGCGCGAATGCCAAGCCTGCATTTGCACGGGAGCGAAATTGTTTACGGCCGCAGATACGACCCGGCGACACTGCTGGAGGTTGACGAGAAATGCTACCACTCGCTCGACAGCAGACAATCGCTTGTGATACTCGAGTAGTCATATTGGGAGACTGATTAGTCGGACAGAACTGCTACTGGTGAGGTACTCTCCTAGCGTGCCCTTCATTGCAACAACTTGGACCTCTCTTGAACAAGAGCCAGGCGTAAACCTGGAGAAGACCGCCTGTACCTATGAGTGCTGCGGTAGGGACAAGGTTAAGCAATGTACCAGGTATCGTACAGTATTACTAGGCAGCGTTGCATTGCGAGCATCACATGCTAAAGAAGGCAAGGGAACTGGTACGCTAGCGCTACCCTGATGTCTGAGGAAGCAATTACTGCGCATAATGGTATAATCGATGCTACGGACATTCGGTCTCCGCGGGTAATAAATCAAGTTTGGGAGAAATATAGCTTCAATCTCGAGCCGTGTCCCTATGCACAGTTGAGTGGGCTGCCGTGACCTTAGTAGGTGAGGCAAATGGTGAGGCAAGCGGGCTGGGGAAGTGCAGTCAAGCAGACAACGCAAGAGCGATGGATGACACTGGCACTGGCACTTCTAGTTGGGTGGACCTACCGTACCTTCAACTTAGGACTAGCGTCAGGTTTGATGCAGAGATGGTGCCTGGGCGCGTAGGTGATGATGTTAGCGCCATGTGGCTTCAGTCAGTGCTGCTATCAGTGCTGTGGAATAGCCTACCTATTATGATGCTGTGGCTGACAAGGGGGGTAAGGTGGGCAGCTGAGCTCCCTCTACGCATGCAGACCTCACCCAAGAGCAACCCGAGCCACAACAGCCACAACTGGCAAGGGCAGGTCATTGCTTACCTAGTAGGTAGGAACTTGCCTACTATACCTAGTAGCTACATCGTCAGGCAAGGTATTATCAGCTCCTCCCGCATTTGTGTGCCTTCTATCCTCGCCCTGCTAAAAAAGCTAACGCATAGAGTACCAGTGGCAGTACGAAATGAATGTAGGAGTAGGAAACTGCAGACGGGAAGCTGCAGGCTGGAAGGGGACCTCGTATCGCATCGTAAGGTAGTGCCACCTTGCATAGTACCACTATTACTAGATCCCGTAGGGACGTACATGCATGAGCGGGTGGTGCATGATAGCACAGACCTCCGTCTTTCTCTGTCCCCACGCTAGTACGATGGCTGCTTTGCTTTCAGTGTCAGCACAGTTCTGGCTATTCTGCACCGTCTGCACGCATCCGAGTCCATCATCCAAAAGAAAATCGTATCATCCTCGAAAGCAGTCATTACTTATCAATTCAAATTGCTTCGATTCGCAGTCTTGCTCCCCATTTTTGGGTTGCGTACGTGGCTGGCAAGCGGCGGAAGATAGCGCTGTATCTTGAGAACCTTAGCTACAGGCAAGGTTCCTCTACCATTGGTCCTCGCTGGAGTGCTACCTGGTACTGGTGAGGTAGTAGTAGTAGCAGTAGTACCTACCTGAAATACGCTGGAAATACGTGCGGGTGCTGTTGGTGGGCTCTGGGTCATCCGCACTGACGTTATTTCCCGAACCTCCACAGTCAGCTGCTTGCTTTGGTTTGGCCTGGCCTGAAACCACCCTCGCCCACCCGCCAGCAACCACCAAAACAAACCCTTGAACTCTGACCCGACCATCAACCGCCATCATCTCCAAGCTCCAACCGTCCTCAACTCTGGGTTTTGAGGCTCCGGGTATCTCGTCCCTGTCATGGGTATATGTAGCTCCAGCTGCTGCGGAGGTGCGTCCCCTCCCAACAGATCGATTTCTGCTGCTGCTGATGCAGCTGCTGTTATCCATCCGCTCGATCATCCAAGCTTGTGGTAGCTGCCCTGCGCCTAGCGCTCACTTTGCTAATCCTGACTGCAGGGCGGAATCGGGATGGCCTCTACGAACCCGTCCTGGCCGACAGCGAGCGGGATGCCGTCGCCGATCTGCTTCAATACCTCGAGAACGTCCGTCTATCCTTCATTTCCGTCATCATGTGGCTTATCTGCGATTTTGGACTGACTTTCCGCAGCGTGGCGAAACCGACTTCTTCTCCGGCGAGCCACTTCGGGCTCTTAGCACCCTCGTCTTCTCCGAGAATATCGACCTCCAACGCAGTGCCAGTTTGACCTTTGCAGAGATCACAGAAAGAGGTATGTCAAGATGAAAGGTGTAAAAAATACGCTCCGAGTGGTGCTCAGGGTGCTCAAGAGCTGGCACCATACGTTTGGGCCTAATGCTGATGACGAAACCACTCAGATGTCCGCGAAGTCGACCGCGACACACTCGAACCCATCCTTTTCCTCCTGCAAAGTCCCGATATTGAAGTGCAACGAGCTGCGAGCGCGGCCCTCGGTAATCTCGCGGTTAACAGTAAGTTGCGGTCGATCACGCCCATTTAACATGGCAGGAACTGACGATGGCATCATGCAGCCGAGAACAAAGTGCTCATCGTTCAGCTCGGTGGACTAACTCCTCTGATCCGCCAAATGCTTTCGCCCAACGTCGAAGTACAATGCAACGCCGTCGGTTGCATCACAAACCTGGCTACTCATGAGGAGAATAAGGCCAAGATTGCTCGCTCAGGCGCGCTTGGCCCCCTCACCAGGCTGGCCAAATCGCGTGACATGAGAGTTCAAAGAAACGCCACCGGCGCCTTGCTCAATATGACACATTCTGGTAAGCACCAACACTCAACGTGACAAGCAAGCATAAAGCGGCTAACAGTTGCCCCCCTCTTCCAGACGAGAATCGTCAACAGCTCGTCAATGCAGGTGCAATCCCCGTTCTGGTGCAGCTCTTGTCCTCTCCCGATGTCGATGTACAGTATTACTGCACAACTGCCCTGAGCAACATTGCCGTCGACTCCAACAACCGAAGGAAGCTTGCTTCTTCTGAGCCGAAACTCGTGCAATCACTCGTCAACCTCATGGATTCATCCTCGCCCAAGGTCCAATGCCAGGCGGCTTTGGCCCTCCGCAACCTGGCGTCGGACGAGAAGTATCAGTTGGACATTGTACGGGCGAATGGCTTGCAGCCCCTCCTGCGCTTGCTGCAGTCATCGTACCTGCCTCTGATTCTCTCTGCGGTCGCTTGCATCCGAAACATCTCCATCCACCCCATGAACGAATCACCAATTATCGAGGCCAACTTCTTGAAGCCACTGGTGGATCTGTTGGGCTCGACCGATAACGAGGAAATCCAATGCCATGCCATTTCCACCTTAAGGAATCTGGCAGCTAGTTCGGATCGCAACAAGACTCTTGTGCTCGATGCGGGGGCTGTTCAGAAGTGCAAGCAGCTTGTGCTCGATGTGCCCGTAACTGTCCAGTCGGAGATGACGGCTGCCATTGCCGTGTTGGCCCTTAGTGACGATCTCAAGTCACATCTTCTGAATCTTGGCGTCTGCGACGTTCTCATTCCATTGACACACTCACAAAGTATCGAGGTACAGGGCAACAGTGCCGCAGCCCTGGGCAACCTGTCCTCCAAGGGTAACTGTCTCTCCACATCTTATCACTTGAGAACCACACAATCTGACATGTAAATATAGTTGGCGATTACTCGATTTTCGTACAGAACTGGGACGAGCCCAACCAGGGCATTCACGGATACCTCAGCCGCTTCCTGCAATCGGGTGACGCCACCTTCCAGCACATTGCCGTTTGGACCCTGTTGCAGCTTTTCGAGTCCGAAGACAAGACGCTCATCAGCCTGATTGGCAAGGCCGAGGATGTTATTGAAGATATCCGGAACATTGCGAACCGTCAAGTCGAGGCTGAGCCCGAGCTCGAGGAGGAGGACGAAGGCGAAGTCGTGAGCCTCGCTCAACGTTGTCTCGAACTTCTGGGTCAGAGTGGAAATAAAGCGCACATTGAAGGGTAAGGTGGTTTGGGGATGTGGTTCGCCGTCCCCGGCACCAAGGTTCCAGCAGAAACAGCGAACGGTCTTTTTGATTGTAGGAGTTTTGAGCAGGAGGCAATCCGGTGTTATGGCGTTGCTAGGGTGTCCGAGCCTGCTGGCTTCGGATGTTCTTCAACTTTGATTTGGCATGCCTATAGGATGATTATCCATTGAGCGCCGGCCGAACGCGTTTTGGGTCGGAGGTGTCTTTCTTGCCTCAGGTCCAAAGTGCCAGCATGGCGATTTTTCTTTTTACCATCATTTCATGTTTTACCGACACGGGAATCGCGATACAAGGCATTTAGTCTTCTTTGTACAAAGCATATGCAGCTGGAAGGGGAAGCTGCCGGCGAATCTCGTGGCCGATTGGTATCGGACGGGATCGCATGCGGTGGTGAGAGCATGAGAAGGACAGTCACCCTGTTTTAATTAGGTAGTAGTTAGAAGACAACCAGACAACCCCTCATTACTCTGCTTCCATTACACGTCAAGAGACTTATATCTCTATCTATCTATATATATATATATATATATATACACTTCTTGAACCATGTGATGATTTAATTGTAGTGGTAGTGATACAAATATGCGCTTTGCTTTACAGCAAAACGACGTTACGGCTCATTATCAACGGGGTGAAGTTCGTTCACAATGCGCTTTCTCTCCGACCAAGGTAGAACGCGACCGATGATCTTGCCGCGGATAAGAGCGATCGGCAGAGGTCCGAACCTCCTCGAGTCCCTCGATGCCGGTAAATTATCGCCAACGACCCAGCAATGACCCTGAGGAACCTGAATCATGAGCTCCTCCCCCTTCTCACCGGGCGTGCCGAGAGAGACGTAGTCGCCCGGCATGCCAACCAGACGCTTGACGGCCCTCCCTTCTGCGAAGATGGGGCTGGTGTACATGATAAGGTCGCCGACGCGGAGGTCGTTGTGGCGGTTGCGGGCCTTCCTGAAGTTGATGGCGAGCCAGTCTCCCGTGACGGAGAAGGTGGGGAGCATGGAGGGTCCGGCGCAAGAGGAGACCGCGAAGACGTGGTTCACGAAGAGGTGCCAGGCGCAGACGATCTTGAGGCAGCCTGCGGTGATGCGGAAGGGGTGCTGTATGAAGTGCTGGAAAACCATGATGGGCGGAGGAGGGTGATTGGGGATGGGGAGAGAGAGAATTGGTGAAAGGTAGGATGATGAAAGGGGCCCAGCTAGCGAGTGTGGTGGCGCATGGTGTTGTTTTCGATGTTTACCATTAGAGTCTCTTTGTTTTGAAGTTGTTGATGATGAGATAGGCTGGTTGAGGCTGATTGAGGATGCCGGGCTTTGAGAGTGAAAGTGAGGTTCAAGTTGATGATGATGGATTTGATAAGATTTGGCGTCGCTCGGATCCTGTTTGGGTTGGGTGGGGGCGACGTGTTTCTGCTACTGGTCACTCACTGGCAGTGACCAATGGTGCGTGCCAGTGGTGCAGTTGGGCTGTGTTAGTGCGGGTCGAAATGCCGGCCAATGGGCAATATGTCTGCGGCCCAATGTGGACAGATGCCTTCCTACCCTATAACCATCACGCCGTTCCCCTTGTACATTACATGGATGAATTCCATTGTACATGGGCGACGGGCGTTTTTTTCAGCTTTGACAAGGTGTTTACATGGTTGTCTCATGGTATATTATTGTTTAATTGTTGATGGTTTTCTTTGTTGACTTCTTAGTAAGTTTCTATCAAAAGTGGTGTGTGTCTGCTTTGAATTACTTCTTTTGTCCACATTACACAATTAAATACACCAAGTTCCACTATGAACTCCAAGGCCCAGACAGAGCTTGGGTATTGTTCAAGTCCCAACACAGAGGCGAGAATAATTGCTTCGCAAAGAACAAAGAACTTCAGTAGTCTATATACTTCTACTTCCCCCCGCCCTCTCAAACGATTTCTCAATCCTCAACTCAACTCAAGTCAACAACTCTTACACACCAGCCAACAACAGCTTTACCTGCAAGTATCTTCAAACCACCCAATTGCTAACTTCACAGCAAGTCTTTGAACATTTCTCACCAGCTATAACAGAAAAAAAAAACCAGCTGCAACAAAAACTCCCATCAAAGTCACAATCGAAAAATAGCAAATATGGCCCCTGAAACTGCTGAAGAGGTTCGGTTGCTCATCAACCAAATCAACCACATCCAACAGATTCTTTTCACTCAGGGACTTGGACCAGCTCCCGAAACTCTTCCAGCCGAGGAATTCCTTGATCAACCCCCCGCTACTGCTGCCGCCAACGCTAATCTGCTCGATAGGAAACACTTTGAACCATTCTTTGACGTTGACGAGCACTCCCCTCGAACTTCCCAGCCCATGTCCAACATTGAGGTCTACATGGTCATTCGCTCGCTTCAGAAGCCTTTCCACCAGTCCCTCCTCGAGAAGATGGCCCTGCTGGCCATGTACCAGGTCTACGACAGCAACCCGCAGGAGGATTGGTCCGAGAACATCCTGAACTCCCAGGCCCACGTCTACAGGCTGAGCGTTGAAATCTTCCGCATCCGCCTCGAGCTGCTGCGCCTGGCTGACAATGATACCTCCCAGCTGGGCGAGTACCTCAAGATCGACTTCCCCACCAAACTCGAGGCCGTTGTGAACCAGCTGATCCAGCCGTTCACTGAGCTTCGCTGGTTCGCATCCTTCCAGCCCAAAGATCGCGAGTTCCAGACTGCTTATGATACTATTGAATTGGTTTCCGAGGGTCAGGTTCTTGCGCAGCACATCCCCGAGCCTGAGGAGGGCGATGTGGATGATTGGAAGCCTCTTCAGTCTCCGCTTGTTGCGGAGTCTTTTCTGAAAGCCCCTGGGAAGTTTTAAGTCAGGTCGGGTGTTAAGACGTTGGCTTATGAGAAGTAGAAGGATTACGCAATGGCACCTGTCTGCTGGCGGAAAAATGTGGCATTTAATAGCTCTGGTAAGTTAGTAAATCAAGATTGCAAGTTCTTCTAAATCTATGGTTATCCATAATCGAATATTGTGTGCTTTATTGAATATTGTATGTGGATAAAACAGAAACACAGTCGGGAACGGTAACGTCAAGAATCAAAGACGGAAAATTTGTGTTGATTCACTTTTATTCCGTATTCAGTATAGGAGAAATAGAAAAGGAGGTGGATTCTTGGGAGAGAACCTATTTCGAGCCGTGTCTATGACTCTTTTAACAATTGTACCTCCCCTTCCTTCTATATGTAATATACCTTATGGTCTCTTGTGTAATACTAGCAGTGGGCTTGTTAAAGTCGATGCCTCAAGCACATCTGCACAAATCTCATGAAATTGTACTCTGCTCGTTATGTCGTAGACTGAGAGGCTACAGCTTGCTGGATCGCTTCGTGAGGTGAGAGAGCGAGGGGAATTATCATTGGAGCATGATATTGTATTCAAAAAGTCCTACCGAAACTCACGATGGAGGCGCAGCAGATCTTTCTGCCCCCTGTGCTCCATTAGTGCACCTCTCAAACACGGCGCCGCCGCCACGTGCAATGGCCACGGGCCCCAGCAGCGGCACTTTAGACTCACAAGGAACGATGCGAGTTTCTGTAAGACGGAAACTGGGAGTGCGAATTACACTCGGAGTAGACGTGGGGCTCGCGATACTCAAGGAGACGAATCATGAGTCCCATGTGATGGTGAACATGGTTATACCATCATCTTATGTCTTCCGAACGCATGATGGAATGTCTAGTGGACAGTGCCGAGTTGTGTAAGTCTCAACTCGTCTTTCTCAGCAATGTGTAGCGGGCAATAGATGAGTTGACTACGGAGGAAGAGACGAGCACGGGGACGGAATCGGAAACGACGGCGACGACTGCCTCGGCAACCTTTGACCCGACGAAGCTGAACTGCGCGACGTGGAGCACCATCAGTTACTTTCACAGATGAGCCAGCTTCGTCTTCGTCTTTTTCCTCTCCTTCTTCTGTCGAAGAGACAACCAAGTCTTCCGCAGAGCCGACTGGCACTACGGAGGAGGCTCCCACCACCACGACTGAGCCGCTCACTTACACGGAAATACCCAACGAATATGGTCCCACCTACGTCATGGTCTGCGCCGAAGATGCCATCATAACCGTATCAGACAAGCCCGAGTGCACCAGGGCCTCAGAGACCATCTCCACCATCGAGCCGCAGCGCACCGGTGAGGCCTACAACTGCCGCTTCGAGGGCCACGAGGCGAGCTCCAAGGACTGCTTTCCTCGGTTGCTGGGAGGTGGGCTACCTTGCGGAAGCCCGCTTCTTCATCCCGCAGGAGAGGACCGACGAGAATCTCGAGTGGACGGGCCACAAGGCCGGCGTGCCGACCTGGGACGACGGGCCGGCACAGGATCACGACTATGGGGCGATTGGCGTGCAGGAGAAGATTTGGTACAACTGGGCCTACGACACGAATTTGTGCAGTTGTTTTCATTGATGACAAGGAGGTCAAAGGCAAGTATGAAGAGTACAAGGAGGGTGATGACAAGCACTGGCTGTGTACATGCGATTTCGACTGTCATAGGATAGACGAGGAATAATATAGCTCATCTTGGTCGATCGAATAAACCTGCATCATTCCGGCCTACTTCAAGAAACTGCCGTTGGTCCTCTGGAGAAGTTCGTCGTAATACCCTTGGAAGGCCAACCACCCCTTCTCCGGCCCGCCGACCTGCTCATAGGTAAACCTGGCCTCCTCGTCAGGAATAAACTTACGCTCGTACCCACTGCCCGCGGCGGCCGCGTCCACGAGTAGCTGAGCCTGGCACGTCTTGTCCAAGCTCATGAACCAAAACGCCGCCTCGTCGACGCTGCGCCCCACCGTGAGCAGGCCGTGGTTCTGGAGGATCACGGCCTTGCCATCCCCCAGAACCGAGGCGATGCGCTGGCCCTCCTCGCGGTCGAGCACGATGCCGCCAAACTGCTTGTACACCCCGTGCGACTTGTAGAATCTCAGTGAGTCCTGGGTGATCATGTCCAGTTCGCGACCAAAGACGGAGAAGGCCTTGCCGTGGACCGAGTGCGCGTGACATGCGGCGTGGATCTCCGGCCGGGCCTTGTGAACTGTGATATCAATGAAAGAGAAGATGTCAGCGAGGAAGCTTTCCTACCCGTATTTTTGAGAACTTGCTGAACAAGGTAGACAAGTATTCGGTGCATTGGAGAGGGAAACGACGTACTCTCTGAGTGAATGGCAAACGCAGCTGCGTTGATGGGTTGATCGCCAATGACAACCTCTCCCTCCTCGTTGACGAGGATGAGATCGGAAACGGAAATGGTGGCAAAATGCTGGGACAGCGGGTTCAGCCAGAAATGATCCGTCAGGATAGGATCACGGACAGAGCTGCCGATGCGAATTGATGTCAGTATTCAAGCGTCTATATCCAACTGCACATGTAATTAGGCAGATTATCCATACAGAGGAAACACGTACATGTGACCAGCGACACCTTCATCAAATCCACGCTCGGCAAAGCTGCATAAAGGAGGATCGTATCGTCAGCGTTGAACAATGCATGCTCAATAAGTGGACGGATTCCCCCCTCAATCTTCTTTTCACAATACATGTAGAGCCGTGGGTGCTGAGTCGGAGAACCCACATTCGATAAGCAGCAGCCAGGTGTTGCTTGCGGTAGAGCCTCTCCTCCTCCAACGACTCAAACTTGGGATACGTGCGGATCTGGAGCTTTTTCCCACTGGTCGTGGTCCCTTTGGCTCCGAGTTTGGCGTTGGCCGTTGTCTCGCCGGCTATCTCGGTCGCTACGGGAGCCATGGTAGCTGGTGTTTTGGCAGGTTTTGGCAGTGATGTGTGAAGCTGGAATTGGGTATTGTTGCTTTCCGGAATCGTTTCCCGATGCCAAGAGCGACGTCGGAAGCAATGTTAGAGGAGAGTAGAGTAGAGTAAAGAAGAGATGGTGATCTGATGGCGGGGTTACGCGGCATCCTCCGGACCGGAATTGTAGTCATGGCGGGGAAATAACCATTGGCGTTTCGGCACTGGTCTGCCTACTGCCTTCTCCAAGACGGCGCTCCGTCCGATCCACCAAGAGCACCGGCGCCGGCCAACGGAGGACGGCCGCACTCGGAGGCCATGAGATGCCGCAACAACAAGCCTTGGTCAGGTCCACAAAGATGAGCTGGATGATGTTTGTATAATAAACTCACGCTCTATCTGCAATACTTGATTGCATCTTGTAATAGGAGTCTCATGTTCCCCAATGGGCGCTCATTCGAACTCACTGATAGAGGTGATGGGGACGGGTCACCAGGTTGGGTAAGACATGCTCGTTTACTGACGACCACGATACAATTGCCTGAATGAAAATCCCGTAGGAATTATCATTCTCCTCTCTCCTCCTCCTTCTTCTCATGGGTGCTTTTTTCGCATGCGGTAATCAGAGTTGAGCACGTGCATAATGGTGCCCTCATACCGCTCTTCACCCTATCCACCCTCTACATCTCATATTTTCTTCTTGCATCGACCGAGAGAGTTTGAATATTGGCTTTGCATTCCTCATCCTCATCAGGTTATCAACACGCCCTCGATGAACACACCGCCCCCGGTAGAGAACAGGTTTTAGTCACACCCAAACGGCACGCGCAGCAATACGACTCAGATCCATCATACAAGGTAGGGGACATGTACGAGATAGACGTGAAACATGTCTCTCCAGGCCGCGCGTGCTTCGCGGGTCCGTGCAAGTCCGTCCTTCTCGTTTTGCATGACTCGAGGAAATCTGAGAGAGAGGGATGCCCAATCTCGGTGGGGGGGTCGATTGGATTATTATGGGCATGATTGGGCGCATAATTCCACAACATTCCCTCGGTAACCAGCTTACTTACCAATCTCCAATATTGTATCCGTCTGCGTAAGTTGTACAGAGTACTACAAGGTAATATACCAATGATGGACCATGTCGACAGGGCCCCATTGCCTGCGGCCATCCGGCTTGAGGCATCCGGTAAGGCCCTGGCTGCGCCTCGACAAGTGTCACCCAGGGGCAGGGGGGCAGGGGGGCAGGGGGGGGGGGAGCTTCGTACTGTAGACAGGTAGTCGAGTGACGGGCGGAGACTCGGAGACTGTCCGCGACAACTGACACGCCATACCTTACTCTGTAGTTGTGATCTTTAGCCAATGCCCACTGTGCTATCGCCCACGCGCTCAGGCGCAGGCAAGGGGAGGAGGCCCATGTCCCCCGCCCATGTTCTGTGGCCTGCCCCCCTTGTAAGTTGTCTCTGGTTGTTTCGCAGATTGGTCCAACGTTGGACGAGGAAATAGCTAATTTATTGGAGCCCACGTGCCAGGCTCTTTTCCTTCTGGAACCAGATGCCAGTGAACACAGCTAGCTATCCTTTACCATCAACTCTTACTAGATAGTACCCAACTACAAGGTATGTTCTTTTTTTTTTTTTTGTCATATCAACCTGTAGAGCCCCCCTGTTCTGACTCAAGTCCGTATCGACCCAACAACATGTGCTCAAGCTGGTCGTTGGGCCTTCCCCCCAATCTCGTCTTGACAGGGCTTGGAATGGCTTGGAACACACACTACAACGTACTACCCAATCGAAGGACAGGGGTGGACGGTAGCCGTGCTGTGGACAGCAAGGGTAAGGGAGGGTGGGAAACAAGCCACTGTCCCTTTGGCAGGCGCCTCCTGTCCTAGAAGCGCATGCCTCCTCGAGTGCAAGAGAGAGAAAACGGTTGTGTTGCATTGCTCTAGCGGCGGCGATCAGTAGCTTAAGTTGACGGCGGGTGCTTGTCTTGTTCTTCTCCAGAACCGCCACGAAAGCAGCAGAGCCTTGTGATAAGAAGCCTGATTGGTTTCCTCTTCCCCTCCCCCCACCCCTTCGATGATCGATGGTGCGAGTCCTTTGACGTTGATGCTTTTCTTATCGCCGTGGACTGGGTCGTAATGCCGTGGGACCTATAACCAGTAGTCGTAATGTCGTGACGATGGTTGGACCCAGTCGTGACCCGCCCATCGGGTGGTGCTCCGTAAGTGCTCCGTATGCATCATGAACAAGTTACAAGGCGACGAGCTACTCGGTGCACAGCCTCATCGTCCCCCCCCCATCAATCAATCCATCAAAAGGCATGGGGGTGCGTGGCGGTTTAGCTTGGGAGGTGTCACTTTGTGACTCACCGGATAGGGACGGCGACATGCATGGGAGGAGGCAGGGTAGTGCTTGGCGTTGTTTTGAGGCGTGTCCATCAGCTTTGGCTCCAGCAAAATACACAGTAATAATGCATATGTGCAAGGGCACGTACTTGTAAGTGCTCCGTATGGACCACGGGCCACGGACTTCGGACCACACATCTGAGCAGTCGGTGCTAGTGGACCACACCGATCTGCAATGGTGCATGTCAATGCCGGCGTCGAATCTGAGATCGGATCTCAATCTGCTTCACCCGGGAGGAGGGAGGGAGGGAGGTAGGGAGGGAGGGAGGTAGGGAGGGGATGGATAAATCTCCGCCGCATCTTGTCTCCGAGCGGCAGTGCTAGCAATGACATCCTCTACTCCGTAGGGCCCCGTAACACCTTCAACTAACTACCTACTACTACTAGTGTTATTACTAGTATTACCTTCTTCCCTTCTAGTCTAGGAAAACGCTTATGAAACTTTAGGGCCGGCACTTGAAGCTGTGTCATGTTATGTAGTATCGTGTCTTGTCCTGTCCTCCTACTCTGTCGCTTTTCTTTCTATTAATATTATTTGCTCTCTACGGCTACCTTGGTTACGGTACCCTGCCGGGTCTGTCGATCCCTGCTAGCCTCTTCCGGCCCTGGATGGACTGTTCCCGCGGGACCTGGGTGCAGTCGGACATTACTCCGTAGTGCACCATGGCACTGGGAGACAGAGAGCGAGTGGTGCCTTGTACCCTGTGCCTTGGCGGGCAAGGGCCGTCCGTCCCCTGTACGGATAGTAAGAACGATAATGTCCAGGGGGAACTTCGAATCTGATAGGTATTATTTTTTTGGCTCCCAAAGGAGATTGAGATACGTTGATACATAATTGACACTTGTCAGGGTGTCTTTTTCAAGGGAAAACATGTAGTAGAATGAGATGTATATTCTTTTGTTTTCTTTTTTTCGTCCTCGTTCATGCTTCGGGTACTGTCCGGCGGCCTCTCTTCTCTACCCTCTCTGTATGCTTGCTTTAGAGCCGGCTCCGTCTCACACCATGTGGGTCACGGCAGAGACAAGCGGCGCACCTTCACCGTCGTGTCCGTTGTCTAACTGGTCTTGCAATGCTATCTTCGATGGGCCTACCACACTAATCTGCCCTGTGGGAATACAAATATGTATTTTAACAGATAAGGTGGTCAGCGAATCGCAAGGGTTCCGAGCTTGGGATGCCTAAGCGCTTCGGTGCCTAACGTACGACTACCGCGTCTCGCCTTGCTTTTTCCTTCTTTCTTTTTCTTCTTCTTTGTTTTTTGACTTTTTTTTTTGCTGGTCAGGGGGTACCCAGGCCGTTGGGATGCGAAACCTCACTCCTGTTTGTACATGTACTTGGACGCACGCACCGCCCGGGAGGGGAGGCAGCACAGCGTAATGATTCATCCTTGTATATACGTAGATTGGAGACCAATCCCCCGGGAGCACAGGGGTTCGTGGGACGGGTTTATGCAGATTCGCCTATGCATGTACCTGTACGAGTCGAACGACCAGACTACTCAGCAACATCAAGAGTAATACAAGTATGTAAAAGATAACGGACAAAGCAACTTACGTATTGTATTGCGCAGTTGTGTGCTTGGACGTGCCCACCTTGGTACGACACCGTCGTCCCACTACAAAAGGTTTCTCTGCCTTCTACAAGTACATGGAGCCGGCTTGGTGGGGACCGGATCGCCTTCTTCCCGTGGCAGAAAGCACACTACTCTACTCTAGTTTATGTATGTATTCGATGCCAGTGGCCATCACTGTCAAAAGGAATGAAGCAGCATATGTGCATCCCTCGTACTCTCTGTACATCACTATGCGGGAGCGACGCACTACCGCACGCCGCGTCGGCCAAGACTCTTGGCCCTGCTCCGTAGTCATCTTGGCTGGAGCTGGAGCTAGAGCTGGAGACGGACATGGAGATGGTCCTGGCCTTGGCCTGGCAGGCCGCTCCGCCCCAGAAAGGCGCCCTCCCGGAGAACCCACTTCCTCCCTACTCGCCCCCCGTTCTCCCGCTGGGTCTTTGTTCGGTCGGTGAGAACTAATGAGTTAGACTAGTCCACCCCCAAAAACCTAAGTCATGATACCATACGGGGTAGACTTCCTGCGCAAGTCGGAAACGACAGAGAGGCTTCCAAGGAAGATCACCCCCCAACAGCCAAACGTCACAGTAGCAGCCAAGAGTGTACAACCGGGACTGGATATGGCTATCCACCACCATTGCGCGTCCATGTCGCACGCGAAATGTCATTCAAGAACCTTAGCGCCCGGCGATTGGCCATTGATGCACCGTACCCCTTTCTCGCCCAGACTTTTTCTTTCTCTCTTGCTCTGTTTCTCTCTCTCTCTCTATAAGCTTCTCGGCATCCGAGCGAGGCTAGACGGTGTTACGGGCCTCCGCAACCCGGCCGCAGTCAGGAAAGCGGGAACCTGGTAGTTGTGCTAGCTAAGCTTAGCCAGCTTAGCTTAATCTTTAGCCTTATTCTTTTCTCCGCCGGGGTCGTCATGGTGCCAAGTTATGGAGACCCCCCGTTCAACTACGAATTTTGTACGGATGGAGAAGCAACAAGTCCAAGAAAAAGCGTAGTGACCTTTGGTTAACGTATGTTTGTGAAGCACGGCCGGCGTTGGGCAGCAGGGAAATTTATGTAGATTGCCGAGACCAGGGGACCATGGGGGCTTGGGGGCGTGGGGGGGAGGGTCCCCTTGTCACTTCCAGTAAACATCCACTCCCTTCCCTTACCAATTCCCCTTGCTGCTGCTGCTGCTTTTGCTGTAGGTGTACAGAGTATACACTCCCCCATATCCCTGTTTAGTGTGGAATCCGGTCTTCTGTACTCGCAGGCCTCAGAGACAACGAGGCAACTTTGCCCAGGGACAAGGTATATCTACAAGTACTCATACCTTCCTCGTCTTTTCATTCCCCTTCGCTTCCCCGAGTTGGCTTTTCATTCACTCTCGACACGCTTTTTCCCCTTCTTTGACTATTTATCTGATCTATCAAACCAGGATTCAGTCTTTCCGTTTCCGGAAGATAGAAACTTACATCCGTATACAAACTCGTACAGCCTTCTAATATCCTTCCATTCCATTCGATACGGTTCCTGTTTATTCTCCTCCTTCTCTGGTCGTTCTTCCACCGTATCACCGATACCGAGCTTCGTCTACCCTTTGCTTGTCTGGTTTTGATAACTAGGTGGTATTGCTGATCCAGCATGTCTACCTTTGTCAAAGACCCCGAGCTATGTGAGAAATATGCTGGGTTCGCATCTCACATGGTGAGGTGGGAGTTTAAAATCATCTACTGGACAATGTTCATCACCAATCTATTCGTCCTCTTCCTCGCCTCATGGACCTACACAAAGTATGTGCTCTCTTTTGTCGTCTATCTGAACTGCCCGTCTATATAACATATTCAGTAATGTTAACTATTACCATCAAAGGGGCCAAGAAGCGGCAGAGCGTCTATCTGAAGAAAAGCACAAGCGCGCCAAGCGTCTACGACTATACATCTTCCTGTGTCTTGGATGCGTCTGTCTCTCTACCGTCATTGTCATCATGGAGGCGTACGCACTGCTCGCCTTACAATTCTGCGACGGCGAGGACCTCATGTCGCTCTACTGGTCGACGTGGACCATGATTCAGGTAGGCTCGTTGATTGCCATGGTCGGCATCATCCTAGCCATGCTTCATTCCCTGAAGAACAGCCGACACCCGTAAGTCTTTTACACTCACCTTCGTAGGGAACAAAAAAAGCATAGAGTATTGAGATATTAACAATGTTGCTGTTAGACCCTGGGGCCTTGCTCTTGGAACGCCCGTTCTCGTCATTGCCGGCTTCCTCCATCTATTCCACACCTGCGGCAAGCGGGGCGTCAAGAAGATCCGGAGGTCTTTCAGCGCACCAGGCGATGACGTTGAGGACGACAAGTACCTAGGACCTCCCATGAGCCAGGCGTACGTATACACCAAGATAACTTACAAACAAAACAAAATGCTAACACGCATCTTCAGAAACACGATCCAAGCTCCCGAAGAAGGGGAAGACGACACCATCGAGGGCGAGTTCATCGGCTTCACTGTCGAGGGCGGACCCATTGTCCGCTTCAACAGCCGCTTCGCCGGCGCCTCGTTCCCCGACAACTCGGAGCTCCTCGGCTACTGCAGCGACGACAGGCCGATTGTCGCCTACAGCAAGGACACGATACGGTTCATCCGCGATCCGGAAAAGACCGCGGGAAAGGTCGGGTCCGCCAGCGGTGTTCGGCGAGAAAGCGATGACTAAGAAAGAGCTTGGCCTTCGCCCATCTCCCAACCAGCTGCACAAGCATGTTTTGGGGTTGGTGGGGACTAGGATCATATTATTTTGAAATTCGAGCTTGGCGTTTATTGGCAAATATCATCAGTATACCAGGGGTTCTTGGCTTTCTTCTTTCCCTTTTCCCGTTTCTTTATTTTTGAAACATTTCTTGGAACTTCATGTCAAGGGCGTCTTTGTTTTATTTGAAATGGATTCACGGTTATACAATACACTTGCTCTCCTGAGGGATTCAGCAGCATCTGGGTTATGGTTTTGGGGTCCCGGCTCCGACGACGCAGCAGCAGCAGCAAAGGCACCTCTCGCTAGACCGAGCAGCTCCAACATTCGCCAAGAAGGTCTTGGGGCTTCGACGTCTGGGCGGAATCTATTTAGTTTCGAATTAGGTATATTAATTAGCGGCCAATGCCTATGACAACTGCATTTTTCTTCTTAACCAGTTTCCCGTAATCATTAGCGCCTACATCGTGATGACTGGAATGGTAGAAGGCTACTATGCACACCCAGTCAATTCTGGTGTGGACTGAGGCTTAGGCATCTACCGAACCGAGCTACCGTGCGTAGTAGGTGGTGACGGTGTAGACATGTGCACCAATGCTTGGATCTTTCACCTGTTGACCTTGTCAGTAATGGCTACGATCCGGCAGCGACTTACATGCTGATGAGGAGAAACGTATGTGGTTAGCGGTTTTTGGACTTGCCGAAAGAAGATAGTGGGGTGAGGAGGGGAGGGGTTCTTTTTTCTTCCCTCCCTGCGTCACCGCGAAACAAACTTTTGCCCGCCGCCTTCGGGGACGCTTCCGCCTCTGCTTCTCCATATTGATGCTTGATAAGCAGCGATAGCGGCCTCTACCATTTTTTGAACTGCCATAATTTTTGGTTCGGGTTAGCAAGTTTGCGAGAAGAACACACCTCAGCACTACAGAAGATCCTGCCCCATTCGGACTTGGGAATAAACATCGGAGCATTCCTTGCAAGATCAACGGCGACTGCGACTGCGACTGCGCATGCGGCCCCTCTACTGAATTTCACACCCTATCTTCAAGCATGGGCCTGGAGAAGGTCAAGCACGTGGTGCTGGTATGCCGCTCCTCCCCGTCGAGGCATCGGACGAGAACATACATAGCAAGTAACTGAGGCTGACACGGTCCTAGGTCCTCTCCGGCAAAGGAGGAGTCGGCAAATCCTCCGTGACCACACAACTCGCCCTCTCCCTATCGCTCGCAGGGCACTCCGTGGGCATCCTCGATGTCGACCTCACCGGCCCCTCGATCCCGCGCATGCTGTCGATCGAAACATCCAAAGTCACCCAAGTCCCTGGCGGCTGGGCGCCCGTCGTCGTCCACGAGGCGGACCCGGCGCGGGGCAGAGGCAGCCTCCACGCCATGAGCCTGGGATTCCTGCTGCCGAACCGCGGCGACGCCGTCGTGTGGCGAGGACCCAAGAAGACGGCCATGATCCGGCAGTTCATCAAGGATGCGCTCTGGGGCCCCACGGACTACCTGCTCATCGACACACCGCCGGGCACGAGCGATGAGCACATTTCGCTCATGGAGACGCTGCAGCGGGACGCGCTCGGCAGCCAGGTGGCGGGCGCCGTGGTGGTGACGACGCCGCAGGCCGTGGCGACGGCGGACGTGCGCAAGGAGCTCAACTTTTGCGCAAAGACGGGTCTGCGGGTGCTGGGTGTGGTGGAAAACATGAGCGGCTACGTCTGCCCGCACTGCTCCGAGTGCACCGACATCTTCGGCTCCGGGGGCGGCAAGGTGATGGCGGAGGAGTTCAAGGTGCCCTTCCTGGGCTCCGTGCCCATGGACGCGCAGTTCATCGCCCTCATAGAAGAAGGGCGGCGGCCCCAATACCCAGAGGGCACGGTGGTGGCTGGGCACGATATATCCAGCAAGCAGGAGGAGGGTGGCGACGATGTCTCGACGTTGGTGGACAAGTACAGGGCCTGCTCGCTGCGGCATATTTTCCGCGGCATCTCCGAAAGGGTCGTAGAAGACGTGGCAGCCTTAGATGCGAGATGAATCGCGATGCAATGCCAAAGTAGCGCATGAGCACGTACTTTACTTGTGCCTTTGCATTAGTGGTGATTCCTTTGAGGCCGTGCTGGATCCCAAAATGCCCAGCTGAGCCAGCTCTACTGATGCTCTGATAGGTGTTCCTCCGCCATTCTGTCATGAGACGGTAGGGGCCGACCTTTAGCATCAAATGAATGAACCATGGTGATTGGCAGCGCCTTGACTGGAGTTTTAGCAAATAAGGCAAGGGAGGGTAGGCATGAGCTGCTGTTACTATTGATGATGCTTCCTGCCCTATCAACGCCATGTCGTAGCTCAGGCACAAGCACGGCTATGCCGTCAGGCCGATGGTACCTGACGTGGGTGAGAGTGGGCCGCTAACCCAACCGATTCGCAGCTGTCGTCGTCCATGACAGGCTCGCAGCTGAAGGCTTTCAGCGGAGGTGGAGGGGCTTCCTCCTCTATTTTAGGCGTCGCGAAACCTCGGGCAGCACTTGCAAGCATCCATAAGGTAGCGCACAGGCACCGCTGACGAAACCCAAGTCTCCAATTTGAGCTCTATTTTGATCCTCCCCATCATCCCACTTCCCATTTCCACGTCCCACAGCAACTTGGGCAACCTGCATTGGAAAATTCTCTCACCGACTCGCTTGCTGCAACGTCGAGCTTCTTGACTGAACTCACCACTGATATTCCCTTCTTCCCTTCCTTGACATATAGCATACACTTGTCTTCTTTCTGAGGACTGATCCCCAACAATAACCCGGTCGCAAATCCATCGAGCAATCGTGCCCGCGTATTCAGGGCAAGCTCCGCCAAGTCGCGCGCGCAGACAAGAAAAAAAAGTTCGCTGCAACGACGTCACACGACATCGCCAGCATCTTCACCACAGCATAGACCAGTTACCATTGACCCTCAACGACACCGCAAAAACCTTTCAATGAGAGCTTCTACTTGCTGATCTTCTGAAATATCAGAACGTCAACTCGACTAGGCGGCCGATTGCACGACCGTCTACCTGCTTACCCCGCCGTCTCAAGCTTCCTGGCCTTCTATGCGCTCGACTGATCTCCTCCGCTTCCTCTTCACTCGTCCATCCAAGTACGTGCATCGCTCTGTGTGCTCCGAGAGTATCAGACGTTTCATGATTGCTAACGACTATTATCGCAGGCCTCGATAGCACCCCTTACTGCCCCCAGACTTGTACCTGATCAACTTCGCACGTGGTGTATTTCAACCTATATACTACATCGCCCTTCCAATTCGTCGAACCTCTCGACCTGCCATAATTTCGTCGCAAGAACGATTCTTTCACGCTCTCCCCCTCCGACCTCCTTAACGTCCACTCGTGAGACGTTAGCTGAATTCTACAAGTAATTCATTGCTGCTGGCTTCCGCCAGCATTCAGTGACCAGCCACATCCTGTGGGCCTACTCTCTCAAACAGGCACCGCAAGGTCTGTTTGAGCGGCAGCTAGTGCTCCGCGGACTCTGCCATACGGGCAAAGAACTCTTTCCGCGACTCTCGAGAACCGCGGTGGACGAACAAGAACCCTCTGGTTAAGGTGTCTTTTCTGACCCACGTCCCGCTCCCGAGAATGTTCAGCCAATCCGTCCCCAACAATTGCACCTTCTCGCCGTCTGAAGCGACACCTCATCTGACTATCAATCACGATGTGGCCGCTGATCTCGACTCCAGCAATGCCTTTGAAGGTATGTAGCTAGCTTAGCATAATTCCTACGTCCTACAATCCACCATACTGACCATTCCGTTCAGGCCCCGAGAAGCTGCTCGAGGTTTGGTTTGCTCCAAGCCCGGCCAGTCTCCCACCAGGTGCCCAGCCCGACGGGTTGAGGGGTGTTGCCGCCGAGACTTGGGTCGGCATGCTCGACATGGTCAACTGCAAGATTCTCTCGGTTCTCAAATCCGACGCTGTTGACGCATACCTCCTTTCCGAGTCCAGCATGTTCGTCTTCCCCCATAAGCTCATTCTCAAGACTTGTGGGACCACCACGCTTCTCCTCGGATTACAGCGCATGCTTCATATCGCTGCGCGCGATGCTGGTTTCCCCTTCCACAATGCCGATAAGGTGGATGATATCCAAGCTGCTGCCACCCCCTACCGGGTGTTTTATAGCCGGAAGAACTTCCTCTTCCCCGACAAGCAGCGTGGGCCCCACCGCAGCTGGAAGCAAGAGGTCAAGTACCTCGACGACATGTTTGATGGTGGCAGCGCTTACATGGTGGGCAAGATGAACGGCGACCATTGGTACCTGTACATCACTTCGCCCAACCAAGCTCTGACACCTCCCCGCACCCCAGAATCGGAGACCCAAGAGCCACAGCATAAAATCCCGGCAGGTGTGCCCTCTGGTACTGGCAAGACCGTTGAGCATAACGACGAGACACTCGAGATCCTCATGACGGATCTTGACGTGGAGAACGCCAAGCAGTTCTACTTGTCTCACGCGAGTGCGGTCGCGAGTGACAAATTGGCTGCGCAGGCCCAGGATGCCCGTGGCAAAGCACAAGGCAGTCTCGGCTCCCTGGATGAGGTTGATGTTTTCGACAATGGCGATGTTGGCGATGGCGAGGAGAACGACAAGCTGGACGCCACCGAGGCCCTGACCACCGAAGGCCACGCTCTGGGCACTGTTGTTTCCGAGAATTGCGGACTTTCCGATGTGTACCCAGCCAGCGTTTACCCCGACGCCCGTGTGGACGCCTACCTCTTTGGCCCTTGCGGTTTTTCTGCCAACGGAGTGGTCCCTCCGGCTCCCACTGACTCGGAGGAAACCAAAGTCAACGGAGGCCACTACTTTACTGTACACGTCACCCCTGAGCCAGAGTGCTCCTTTGCGTCATTCGAAACCAATGTGCCCGGGGGCCAAAGCGGTCGGACCACCGCCGAGATCATCGAGCAGGTGGTCACCATTTTCCGCCCGGGTCGCTTCAGCGTGACCTTGTTCGAGGCCAAGGGCATGAGTGCCAACCCGTACGGCATGGGTGATGAGGATACGGGTCTCTCGAGCAAGCGCCTCGTCGATCCTGTCAAGGGATATCGACGCATCGATCGAATCGTCCACGACTTTGAGGACTATGACCTTGTCTTCCGCTTCTACGAGAGGGAGGGCTGGGCCGGCGATAAGAGTGCCAGGGTTGGTGAAATTGAGGATTGAGACATTCATCTCTTCATGACGGGCGTCAAGTTTTCGTTACTGTCTGCTCCAGCTGCACGGTCATTTGATACATATTTTAGTTCGCTCCCTATTCTGCTTTCCTGCTGCCTTTCACGTAGCATGCGTTCTGCACCTTAATCAATAGCTGGGTCAATTTGAGCAATACGAACGTATTTCATTGTCCGAAGCCATTTCAGCTCCTTGTGTTTGTGAATATTGTGATGACATTCACCCCGTTGTTCGGTGCAGCCTCCGTATTTCGGGGCACCTGTTAGTTATTAGTATTAGTACTACTACTAGTCTAGTAGCTTTACAACTGAAGAACGTCGAGATGTGGATCTCTCCCACCCACACCTTATCAATATCATATCGATAAGCTCCCGAAGATACCACGTGATCGTTCTTAGTGTGCGACGGAAATTTTCCTGCCAGGCGAAGCTACAGAAAAAAGAAACGAAGCCGAAACCAAGCCAAACCGAAAAAAAAAACTACCCGAGCTGCCTCACCTCCCCCCGACGACCGTTCCAATACCTCCCAAGGTTCCAATTCGAATAATCGAGCATATCTACAAATTTTTCAAAGGCTCAAAGACTCAACTGTCATCCCACGAAACCCGTCAAGATGCATCTGATGTACACGCTCGACTCGGAGGGCAAGCGCCTCTACACCCTCAAGAAGGTCGCCCACGGCCAGGTTACCAAGTCGGCGCACCCCGCGCGCTTCTCGCCCGACGACAAGTGGTCGCGCCAGCGTGTCACCCTCAAGAGGCGGTTCGGTCTTCTCCTCACCCAGCAGAGTAGGTTTGCGGCACCGATCTAGACGAGAAGCGGAGAGCAAGAAGGAAAACTAACATGTGTGTGAATAGAGGATGAAGAGGCGTGAAAAAGCTAGACACATAAGGGAAAGGAAAAAGCTACAATGAAGTTTCATTCGACAAGGTCTCAACCATTGGCATTATACCTTGATGGAAACGTGCGACTGCCTCTGGAGGCTTCAGAAGAATTCATTGGCCAGTAGATGGATAAGTTCGGGCACGAGCGGCTTTGATTTTGGAGTTTTGGGACCGGGCGTTTTGGACATGCAGGAGAAGGGGGAACCAGCCAGCTTCACCCGAAAATCCTCTTGCTGTTTACAAATTCATTTACAAATTCACTCGAAAAAAAAATTATTCATCCAATTTTCTCATAACGTGCTAGTTCTATCTCCGTTTCCGCGAATTGACCGTCCGCCCTGCGCCAACTTTCACCCGCCCACCAGGCCCTGACCGGTCTCCGGTGAGGATATTCGGCAGGTCATCGTCGTTCATGAGGTCCTTCTTGCGCTGCCTGCGCTGCTCCGTGTTGGCACTGACAAACTCCTTCTGGTCCTCGGCGAGCATGAGACCCTGACCCCAGCCGTTCTGCCCGCCGGCGTGCTGCTTCTTCCCCTTTGTCCTCTTGCCGTTGGCGGTGCCGTGGACGGGCTTGGGCACGCTGTACACGTTGCCGCGGTTGTTCCACTGGAAATTCTTCTTGAGGTGTACCGTCAGCGAGCCCGTACGGTCGTCGACGGTGCAGGCCACCCGCGTGAGCGTGGGCTGGCCGCACGTCGGGCAGAACTGGCGCTCCATGTCGCGCGTGATCTTGAAGCAGCCGTGGCATCGCAGGACCCACGTGCGCAGGCGGGAGATGCGCGTGAGCGAGGGGGACACGAGGTTGAGGTTCATGCGGAGGGCGACGTTCTGCATGGCAAAATCGGATGTGAGGACGGCGGCTTGGAGGGTTACGGGTTGCTGGCCGGGAACGGCGCCGGCGGCCTTGTCGTCCTTGGCTTTGTGCTTCTTGATGTTGGAGGGTGTGATCCAGCCTCCGTCGTCGTCGTCGTTGTCTTCGTCTTCATCATTGTCCTCGGCGTCTTCTTCAACCTCCACGACTTCGTCGGCTTTCTCGCCGTCCGCGAGTGTCTTGCCCGCCAGGTCGGCTGCCTGCTCACCCTCGTGCGCAACATTATGTGCTTCAAGTCTGGCTGTCTCGGCGTCTGTTGTAGCAGCCGCGTGTGGGCCTTTGGCTTGCAGGTGCAGTTGCTGAATGCCCTTGTCCAAGGCTGCGTCGTCGGCTTCCTCTCGAGTAGGTCCAGATGCATCGTCAACAGTCACTTCAGCAGCTGTCTGATCCCCTTCCTTTTCTTCCTCTCCTGCTGTTGCTGCTGCTGCTGCATTCTCCGCCGGTGCGGTGCCATTCTCTCCTTCTTTTCCTTCTTGAGGCTTCTCCACGCCCTCCTGCGCCGGCGGACGACCGTTCACAGTCTTTTGCCCCGGCGTGTTCCGCAGGCGCCAGTCCCCGCCGTTCCTCTCACACTCGAGCTCGTACGCCAGCGCCAGCACCTCCAGATCGGGCCGGCTCAGAACCTCCAGGTCACCCGTGCGGCGCGCAAAGCCGGAGATGAATTTGACGCTGGCGGCCCTGGGCGCGCGGACCGTGACAAAGGGGAGCAGCGTCGTCTCCACCCTCGACCGGGTGGCGGCATCACGGATCTCGGGGATGACGGAGGGCAGTATATACAGCTGCTCTGCGCGGGAGCGGAGGACGTCGGCCGGGGGGTCGTTCTTGATGAGCGGGCCCGTGTCGAGGACGAGGCTGTGGATGGGTTTGGATGTCGTCGGCGTCGTTGTTGTGGTAGTTGCTGCTGTTGCCGGGGTGGGTGCTGCTGTGTTGTTCGAGGGGCCGCCATCTGGTGGCGACGAAGGGCTGGGAGCAGCCATAGCTGCGAGACGTGGATGGATGAGAATTCCACAAAGGTGTAGATTTGAACAAAAGATCTAGAGTTGAGATGTTGGTCTTTCTTTCTTCTGCCGCAGTAAGATGTAGACTTGTAAAATGCCTTTTTTTTTGGTTTCTTGGCTTTACTGGTACTAGTAGTAATGGTTTCGTGGTGGGGTGATGATGGTGGGATGGAGGGGGAGCAGTTTGATAAGAAAAAAAAAATCCAAATTTTCGGCCGATAACGACTTGGGTCGCAAACACGACGCCAAAATCCAAAAAATGAAAAAATGGTCAAATACGGCAAGTACAAAATTATCGATTTCTGGGAATGGCCCATTGTGGTCGATAATTTCCTCTTCTTGATAAACGAAGATAAGAAATTTCAATATGATAAAGTAAATAGTAAAAAATAAAAATAGAAAGAAAGAAGGCGGGAATACAACTTTTGTGTAGCTGCTTCGGTATTACTAGTAATAGCTGGTTGATATATCCAGAAGCTTGCATATATTCACCCGCTATCCCCTACACATATCAAAGGCAGGCAATTTCGTAATGCTAATTGGTATTCAACGCTGTATCGCTCTATAGTACAAATATGCTTCTATTCTACACAATAATCATAACGCTTTACGCGACAGAACCGCAAGAGAAAGCTCCCCTCACCTCACCGTCGCTGAATTTGTCACTCTGCAAAGAACAGGTTAGCTATTTTGGAAGTCCAATATCCGGCAACGAATTAAATGGAGTGACTTACAATGTCCTTGATGGCAGAGTATGTGCCGCCGATGAGGATGGCAATTCCCATGACAAAAATAATGGCATTCACCACGGTCTTGAGCAGATTTTCCTTTGAGAAGACCGAGCCTTCACGGAGGAGCATGAACCACATCATAGCCGGGAAGTAGAAAGTGAAGCCGGTAATGAAGAGTGCCGAGGAGAGGGACAGCAAATCGTTGAAGAAGGGGATGGCCTCGGCAATGACCCACGCGATGATGGTGATGACGGTAATCAGACCGAGCCAGGCGATCCATCCCATCCTGGTGTTGATGTACTTGATAATCGAATCCTTGAAAAGACGGCCATGGATGTATTGCCCGACGACGGTGGTATTGATGGATCCGGAGATGTAGATGACGGGGAGGGCGATACCGAAAGCAATCTTGGAGACGACGCTTCCGGCCGACAGCAGCGCGGGGGATTTGACATCAACGCCGACAAAGGCGTAGATGAGAGCACCAGTAAGGGTGTAGATGAAAATCTCAATGAGACCCAGGGCCCAGATGGACTTGACGTAGTCCTTGGGTGTGTGCATTTCTGCGACTTCTTGTTAGTATTCCTGTCGTCCACCGCAAGTATCTCATACAGAGAGGAACATTGGTACGCACCTGACATCATGGAGAACTGGGTAATCGCGAAACTATACGCAAAAACGATATTGGTGACAGCAATAACAGCATCGGTGAGAGACGTGCCCTCCCTAGGCCACGCCGACCAGTCTACAGCGCTCAGCCCACCTGGAGCATCGCCCGCCTGGATGCTAGTTGCGATGACGGTGATTCCGATGGCCAGCACGATGGAGACAAAGTCGATGTACCCGAGAATAGCCAGCTCGGTAAAAGACGGAGGAATGGCGAGAATCAACAGAATAATGGCCGAGACGACTCCAAAGACGATGCCACAGGCGCCATTGTCCGTGATGTTCTGGAAGGCAATTGTACCAGTGAGACAATGGGATCCGACCAAAAATATGAGCTGCATGGAGAACATGAAGCCCAGAAGCTCATATCCGAACCGCCCTAAACAGCCGTGCATTAGCGACAAGGTTTATTTCTTCAACCGATGGAAGAAGCCGATGAAAGGCGGGTGCCCACAAAGGTTGCAGATGGGGAATCCAGATTCAACGATCAAAACGCAAAGCTTAACTTACCCATCAGAAGCTTCCCGGCATCCGCGTAGTGATTTACATCGGGGAACTTTAACTTGACCTGCCCAACAATATGGCTGGTGTAGATAGCGATAAAACCAATTCCAACCGTGAGAAGGACGCCTGCTACCATGCCCAGCGTAGCAAAGGCAGAGGGCAAGCTGAGACTGCCGAGGGCGATGGCCTCGACAATGAGGACAACGGTGAGTCGCTTCCAGCCCAGACGGCGGAAATGAGCTTGACCCTCTTCAGCCTTTTGCTGCTCGGCATCCTTGCCGGTCGTCTGGCCCTCCATGATGGAGCAATGAGGGTCAGGCGAGGCGCTGCCAGAGTCGTCCTTCTTCTCTATGTCCTCGATCGGGGCTGCGGGAGCCTGCGGGTTGAGGCTGTAGCCTGGTGTGCCAGTGGTGCTGGCTGCCATTGTGGACACAGGAAAAAAATTCACACGAGTCGTATAAAAGAGCAACGTCTCCCAACGAGCAAGGGTAAGAGCGAGGCAGCAGAGAATCGAGGGACAACAGCGGAGGCAGCAGCTGAGAAGATATAAATCTTGTAGAGAGGAAGGGGGGGGCAGCTCACGGGGAGGAAGAGGCAGGAGTAGCGAACAACCGTCGTCTTAAAAGAGACTGGCAAAGAGGAAGGAAAGCAGCAGGATAGGGGAGGCGAAAGTCAGTACTAGTAGTACTAGTAAGATAGCTGACTATCCGGAGATAACGAGAAACCGACGTGGCAGAACTCTAGATAGGCGCCAAACTTTACTCGAATATTAAGAAGGGGAGTCCTCGAGCCCCGGACTCGGAGGGACCTCGTTTTACCTGTGCGGTGCCGGTGCTGGCTGGTGCTGGTGCTGGTGCACACATGGGATGTGGGCCAGAAACAACGCCGACGGACCCGATGGTACTTTGTAGTAAATGCCTTTGATAAAGGCGGATGGAAGGTTTCGAATCTTCTGCGGCAAGGCTAAGCCCCGTCCCACTATCATCGCGAAAGGGTATGGAGATGTTTCACGATGGCGCCCGATTAGCCAAAACGTAAAGCTGAGCTTACATTCGCATTTACATGGTATCATCTCTTCCCCCAGGCTCGTCCCCGCAACGTTATGCTTCCTCCAGTCTGGAGTTTGAGTTGACAGCGTAATACGAAATTGGCCATGAGGCAGCCCAACGAGGCCGGGGACGGCTATTCGGAACCTCGAGGATGATGGTTATGCCACTTTGAGGTTTCGAAGGGGTAATACGGTGGATACTTTGACACACAGCGACCGCGACCGGTGGACGGGCGCCCCGGCAAGTCCCATTACATGGTCATCAAAGCATTGGTGCCGACGGTGGAGTCCTGCGTGGATTCAGGATAGAAGAAAAGGCACAGACTGACGAAGGAGAAGTGCGGGATTTGACGATCCCTTATACTGTGGATGTGCCGATTTTACGGGCCGCCAACCAATTCTCGTAATACCTCATACAAATAGGGGAATCCCTCAAGTATGCGAGATTGTTGCGAGGCACGTTGGAGGCCGACATGAAGGATGCTCGGTCGTCCCAACGGTCAGTGAACGATGCGTATGCGGTAGATCAAATCTCGGGCTGTCAGTGACGACGGATCATCTGCGCCAAGACGGCAGCGGCGGGACAGAGCCGCATCCTTTGCGCTGGCGATCTCGGCTGCCAGGGGGGGCGCAGGGCCAGGGCAAGGGCCCTGTGAGAGGCAGCAGCAGTGTGTGTCCAGTGCCGAATGACGAGTGACGGTCCAATACAGGTTAGCCGGGAAATGACGCGCCGTCAGAATTTTCCAAATGGCGCTCAAGATGGAGGGGACGCTAGAAGAAAATGGTGGTGCAGATGGTGCAGATGGTGCAGATGGAAGAAGCTTGAGCTCGGTCGTGTGCCGAAGCCGAAATGGGTGCCACAATTCGGAGTGCCTCAGGTATAGAGGTGCCTGAGGTAGCGAGAGATGGACGAGAGTCTCCGGGCTGGCCGTCCCCTAAGGCCGTCCCCTATGGCGCAGTGACAGAGGCCTGAGCTTTACGGATATGGCTCTGCGCGGGCTTCGGTGGGCGGAGCAAAGCCTGGCTCGAGCGCTGGAAGAACAGCCTGAGCCAGCCACACAGAAGGGCTATTGTTACGAACCAGAATAAGTAAGCAGAGAGAAATGGGCGCAAAGTCAAAAGACTCTGCCGGATGCCGATGGACCATCTGCATGGAAGCATATTGGAATTGTTCTAGTCCCGAGTGGGGGCGCGGATTCACATCGTACTTAGTAATAGACACGAACCACTTGAATGTTCTCCATTATCGAAAGTTGCCTGATTTCCTCCAAGAGGGATTTGCTTGCCAATCGATTCGTTTGGGGGCGATGGATGTTTTGGCATTCTCCAAATGGCGATAATGGATAGGTCGATGTGCCCAGCATAGGTTGCCTAAAACATGCCACTTTAGTTCTATTAAAAAACCAGAACATCAGCCACAAACAAAGGAGATGACAAGTCTGGTCAATAGTTATCTGATCTTCTCACGTCTCCTGCTTTCACATCTCCTGCTTTTCGTCTTAGACCCCAAACAGTAGTGGAATATAGGTAGGGTATAGGGTAGGAGAAGCAGGTGAGGAAAGGCTTCATTGGGCTAGCGCTTCGCCTCGCCATCGTAAGCTGACTTACTGTAGAACAGGGACTGGGTTCATGTCAAACACCCCGCAATGCCAAGATCATCATAGCACATACCTGACGTGCCCTACCTTACCCAACCTAAGTCTGCAGGCCTAGTCTGGGGTGATTGGGCGTTGGCCTACAGAGCCAATGCACAGAGCAGTGATTGTCGCGGGCACTGACATCATTCGCGATGCACACCGACAGAACTTCCGGTGAATTGGGGCCATTGTCGCGATCAAACTGATTCGAGGCAATGACAAGTAATTGCAGCAAGTCAACGCAGATTGGTGGCAGGAGTTGACCTTTTCGCTGAAACATATTTCTAGGCTGCCGGTTTACTGTCACTCTCCGCCAAGTAAGTATTGTATTACCGCCCTGGTACTGTGGTTAAACTACCAGTCAGATGAGTGATGCAGAAGATGATGATAGCATGATTACCCATAGCCCTATGCTGTTGAGACTTTGAGGGTAGGTAAGGTACGCTCGAGTCTTGCTCCTTCGGTCTTTCCTACTTCACCTCCTCCCAATGCTTTCCCAGTTTGTTGCTGCTGAAGAGGGGTAGCCAAAGGTGGCAGTCCCAACACTGCCCAGCCCTTAGTCGCCTTAGCACATCCATGGCCACCAACAGCCGTCAGCTGGTTGGTCAACAACCTGTTTGTGCCTGTTCTTTTTTCCATGTTCATGGGTAGTCACAGAATGATCAGACAACAGACGCTGGGCGCCGGCCTTGACGATGGAAATTCGAGCGCAGGACAGTGGTGGCATCCCAGGTGACCGGCCCTGTTAGTTACCAATGCTTCATAGCCACGGCACATTGTGAAAAATCGTGAGGCATCTTGATCCAGCAAGACAGCTAGCCAGCGGTACACAACCGAGAAAATCCTACGCCAACAACTGGGATGGTACCATCACCACGGCTCAAGTAGTACTAGTAGTCTAGTCAGTCAGCCTGACAGGCAGCCCCATCCATGGCTTGGGGATCCCACCATGGGGCAATGGTGACGAACCGGTCTTTCGGCTGAGCCACCATCCGGACACCACTGTTTGCCATTTCACCAGCGTCATATCCCCCCCTCTTCCCGCTACCGCTCTCCGCTCTATCATCTCCGTCCGTTGTTCTCCCACATACCAATTTGCGCACTTGTCCGACCGTCAGTCTCTACCGTTTCCCCGTCCGAAATACCCCGTCAGAACATTGTATTGTGGAGCGCGCGCGACGAAACGGCGTCTTGGAGTTGGCTAAACTTTAATCTGCTCGCGCGGAGAATCATCAAAATAAATTAATATCGGGTTGGACTCACGTTGCGCGCTCGCCTTATTCTACGAGTAGACGGTGATTCGAATCGCTGTCCCACCAGAAACCGCCTCACCGACCACCTGCATACCGCAGATGCAAGGCTACGCTGCTGCTCCTCCGCCCTCGGGACCTGCAGGAGGCCCGCAGGTCCCTGAAGGATGGGTTTCGCAATGGAGCGACCAGTATAATACCTGGTGAGTTTTGGTAGCGACTCTCGGCTTTTGCTCTTTTTATTATTATTTTGCTTTGTGTGCCTGCGCGAACAGTTCTATTGGAGCCTGGCATGATTCTAACAACTGGTACCCCGCAGGTACTACGTCAACACCACCACCCACGTTTCGCAGTGGGAAGCACCGACGGCGTCCAACACGAACCCTTTTCGCCCGGATCCCGCTTCCCAGCCTTCCAATCATCACGGCGCGCCGCCTGTACCTTCGCAGGAAGAAGACGACGCTGCGCTCGCCGCGAGACTCCAGGCGGAGGAGGATGCTCGCGGGCGGGGTGAACACCCCCCACTCGCGCCTCATGATCAGGTCAACCCCGCGGGGAGAACCTCTTCCTACCAGGAGCAACATCAACAAGGCGATCCCTACGGTGCCGCCAGCCCTTATGCCGGCTATGGACAATATTCGCAGCATCCTCAACATCAACAACAACATCAACCGCACCAGCCGTACCCGCAACAGCACCAGCAGCAGTATGCTCAGCAGCCCACAGGTCCTGGCAATGACAAGGCAGGTCTTTTAGGCAGCTTCATGGGCAAGGCCAAGACGAGACTTTCCGCGGCGGGGATTGGCACAGGCGGCGCTGCGGCCGGTGGCGCCGCTGCTGGCTATGGAATGTCTCAGCACGCATCCCACAATAGCAATCAGTACCCGGGTGGCCAGCAGCACGGACAATATCCCGGCCAGCACCCTCAAGGCCAGTATCCTCATGGTCAATACCCCCAGGGCCAATATCCCCAGGGCCAGTACCCTCCAGGGCAATATCCACCGGGACAATACCCTCAAGGGCAGTATCCCCAGGGACAATATCACCAAGGCCAGCCTGGAGAGTCAGGCGATAAGAAGAAAAAGAACAAGTGGGGTCTGCCGGTTGGCGCTGCCGCTGGCGGTGCCGGTCTAGGTGTACTGGGCGCCTCGGCCATGAAGATGGCTAAGAAGAAGCTCAAGGGTAAGAAGCATCGCGGCCACGGCCACGGCGGAGGGGGTTTTGGCGGCCCAGGGATGATGCCTGGTATGATGGGCGGCGGAGGGGGCTACGCGGCACACAACGCAGCCAGTGGTGGCGGCGAGGAGGGCTCCGGGTCCGGATCTTCGTCTTCATCGTCGTCCTCTTCTGGAAGCTCCGGTGGTGGCAGCGATGGGGGCGATTTTGATTTTGGTGACGAGTAGCGAGCGGCGCAGTGTGTTCTCCAATTATTGTTATGCTTCAAGTTATATCTTGATTTTGTCTTGCGTTTTCCAAATTACCTTATATATCGAGTCATATTCACGCGCGATCTTGGATAGCAATGTAAACAATTGCCCTCGCATGAACATTCGTTTGTCGACAACTCGCGGATGCCTTCTTGATTTTGAAGGCGACCATGTGCCAACGAGACCCTGAGCTTACATGGCTTACAGATCACGCAGAATAAACCGCCCCCAACTTGTACGCTGCGGCCTGAAAGATTCAGCCGGTTAATCGGCGCCCCGGCCCGGCCTCATAGGAAGTCGAAGTTTTTTCGTGTTCTCCATCGTCGGATGTCGGCTTTTCTTTACTGTATGCTGGCCCTTTCCCCGCGCATCATGTTCTTTGGTTCTAAAGAGTGCATGTATTTAAAGAGGGCAGATACCCGCTGTCTGGTAGCACTAGCCAAATTACCTCCACCTCAGTTGCCATCTTCTGTTTGAGAAAGATCAGTATGAGAGGCCTTGTGACCATTGTTGGGCTTCAGCTCGTGCTCGTGCTCGATCTCGCCGTCGCCCGTTTACACGAGGCTCGGGACGATGAGCCGATCTGGGCAGATGTGAGTGAACTCTTTTGATCATCCTAAAACCGCTCCCCTTATCCCAAGCCTGTTTGGCAAAGAGTGGCTAGAACGATGTGAAAGTACATACTAAGTAGGAACATACTAGATTCCTGCCTCTTCCACCTTTGAATGGGTGCCCTGTTACGACCAGGCCGACTGTGCTCGGTTACTGGTCCCCATGGACTATGAGAACCCGGACAAGGCAAACGTCACTCTCGCAGTTATTCGTCACCGTGCCAGGGATCAAGACGACTTTAAAGGGACCGTCTTTTTGAATTCAGGGGTACGTGTTCAACGAAGGACGTTTCCCGTATCAACGGACGACTAGCAGTGGTGAGACTAACCTGGCTGCAGGGACCGTCAAACTCGGGGGTGGATTGGATGCTCAACTGGTCAGAGGACTTCCGCCGTATAGTTGGAGACAACCACGTAAGATGTGCATCATAAAAACAGCTCAATTGGGTGATTAATTGGCTGATGGGATATTACAGGACATTATCACTTGGGACCCGCGGTCCTTCTCGCGCTCGGTTCCACGCATCTCGTGCTGGGCGACGGAGCAGCGTCGCAATATCTGGCAGGCCAGCTCACCGGGCGCACCCACTCAGTACGACGACCTGGCCTACCTCTCCACCATCAAGCACAGAGCTGACATTGAGAACTCGGCGTGCGTCGACATGATGGGCGACTCGGGGATACTGGAGCACGTCAGCTCGGCACACGCGGCTCGCGACCTGCACTCCCTCATGACGGCCGTCGGAGACGACAAGGTGCGGTACATCGGCCAGAGCTACGGCACCGTCCTCGGCGTCTTCTTTGCGTCCATGTACCCGGACAAAGTCGACAGGATGGTGTGCGACGGCAACCTCGACCCCCGGGCGGTGCTGAGCGGGGAGTACCTCACGGCCAAGAGCGACGTCGGCCTCATGCTTGAGTTCTTCCTGGAGAGCTGCGCCGCCGATGAGAGGTGCGCCGTACACGAGCCCACGGTTGAGGCGGTGCGGGAGCGGGTGTTTGGCATCCTCGAAAAGTCTCGGTACGAGCTCGCCTTCCTGCCCACGCCGTCCGGGTTGGACTACGTACGCCAGGTGCCGACCTACAGCCTCCTCCTCGGCGTGCTGGAGTCGGCGACCGGCAATCCTTACAACAACTTCCCCAGCATCGCCACGGCTTTCAAGCTGGCCGAGGAAGGGGGCGCGGGCACGGCGGAGGACCTGCTCGAGGGGACAGAATGGGAGGGCGCGTCCGACTTTACCGACACGACGTACCGGTCGCCGCTGGATCCGGATGCCGGGAGGAAAGGGTTCGCCAACAAGTATGGCATGTCAGAGGACTGGCAGGTCTGTAATGATCTGCCGCCCCTGGAAGACGACATTGAGGCGTTCAGGGAGACCATGAACGAGCTCAGGTCTGAGGGGCCGTCGCGGGTGGCCATGTTTGCTAGATTCATCTACTGCATGGGGAGGAAGCCTCGTGCCCAGGGAACCTTTGCTGGTAAGTCCGGACTACTTGCCTCCTTTCTGTTAAATGTGGCCCTATCGTCTTGAACTGGGGCAAAAAAAAAAAAACACCCCAAGATTTGATGCATGGAGACTGATAATTTTGTCGTTGGTATCTGATGTAGGACCATTCGGCGGCAACACCAGCCATCCAATCCTGTTCACCAATGCCCGCGTCGACCCGGCGACACCGGCAAGAATGGCTCGCTTGAATCAAGAAATGTTTCCCGGCTCGGGGCTTCTCGTGTACGAGGTGTACGGTGTAAGTGACGAACAACCAACTCCCTCCCCGATGGGCTGACATGCGCGCACGTGTGTGTCTGTCTATTTGAAGTTTGAAGTTTATTGTAAACGACTGACTTTTTATTCAAATTTTCCTCATTGCAGCACAGCATGCTTGCTAGAAGCCCTTGCGCGGTGGAGCAGATTAACCGATATTTCCAGACGGGAAAGCTTCCGCCGGGGAATATCGAGTGCGAGGACGAGTATACCATTCCGTGGGGCGGGGTGGAGGCATAGCGCCGGAAAAGCTTTCGAGTTGGGATGAAACCAATGTAATCAGGTTTACAGGGGACGCTGGCAACTGGCACATTACATATGCTTATGGACTTGTCTGTGTAGGGTCTTGCCCCAGCTTTGTGCAGTGTCAACCCAAGACCGGGTTTGTGAACCCTTGTACATAGGCTCACAGTCCACCTCAAGCCAGTCGGGATCGTGACAAATAGAATTGGATGTCAACTCGGAAAACACTCGATAAAACAAAGATGCGGAGACTCGATTATGTGCCAAGTCCGCCCGCACTGCATTGGGTACTCGTACTCATACTAGTCTAGTTCCAGACTGCTAGCACGATGCCTGTCAAAGAATTATTGGCGGGGGTTTATACTACCGAGACTGGAGCACGTCCCCCCCAGCTTCAACCGGCATCTCCATACTCCAACAAGTCCGTCCCCGCAATTCGGCGGCGTAAACCCCCGCGGACGGCGGCCCTACAACCCTGAACCCCAGACTTTTCCCCCTCCATCTGCACGTTTATTGAGCCTGTCCATGAATCTTGTGCGGGGTGTTCTTTTTCCGATTCGTGGAAAGTAACCGTACTTGTCTCGTGGTCGTAAGAAAGCTCTGCTTTTGGCTGGCTGACAGGCCGGGGATGATGGGGTAGTGTTATTGGGTGTATTCGGGATATAGTTTACTGGTTGATGGCCGGGGGTCTATGCGAAGGCTTATAAGAACCTGGGGTATACTGCCGGCTTTTGCTTTTTCTCTCTCTGATTGTCGGTCTGGCCTTTTGTTACAGTTCCTGATTCGGGTCTGTACCACCTGCGTACCCTTGAATCGACATTATCATCATGGCTATTATTGGTAAGAAGGAGGAGCTGGGTGATCCCCGAATCACCACCATCGCCCAGGCCGACCCGATCAAATGGTACAACAAACCCAATCTGAGGTTCTGCTACCTCATCCTCATCCCCTGCGGCCTCGGCGTCGAGTGGACGTCGGGCTTCGACTCGTCAATGATGAACAGCCTGCAGGCCGTCGAGTCATGGGTCGACTACTTTGACGATCCCAGCTCCTCGCGCCTTGGCCTGCTCAACGCTATGTACTCACTCGGCGCGCTCATGGCCGTGCCTTTTATCCCGACCGTCTCGGCGTACCTGGGTCGTCGGTGGACGATTGTGTCTGCCTCGTTGTGGATGATGGTCGGGGCTGGTCTGCAGGCTGGGTCGGTCAATGACCACATGTTTCTCTTTTCGCGCTGGGCTCTGGGCTTTGGCATTCCGTTTGCCATTGTGAATGCCTCATCGCTTCTAGGTAAGAGACAAAAGAACAGTCTTTTTATTCTTATCTTGCCCTTATGCTAACACGATGTTCAAGGTGAACTGGGCTACGAAAAGGAGCGACCTATCCTGACGAGTCTCTTCAACGCGAGCTGGTTCGTCGGGGCCATCGCCGCCGCGGGCACCACATACGGCACGTTCCAGATGACGAGCACGTGGGCGTGGCGCATCCCCAGCCTGCTCCAGTTCGTGCCCAGTCTGTGCCAGCTCAGCTTCATGTACTGGTGTCCCGAGTCGCCCCGGTGGCTGGTCAGCAAGGATCGCGCCGACGAGGCCTTTGCCATTTTGCAAAAGTACCACTCCGAGGGCCAGGACGGCGACGAGTACGTGCGTCTCGAGTTTGCGCAGATTCAGTCGACGATTGCGCAGGAGAAAGAGCTGGCACAAAAATTCATCTGGGCCGATGTGTTCCGCGATGCGCCCATGAGGCGGCGATTCATGCTCGCCGGCATCGTCGGGTTCTTTACGCAGTGGAGCGGCAACGGGCTCCTGAGCTTCTACATGAAGAAGATTTTGAATTTGGTTGGCATCGAGAATGACCGCACCGTTCAGCAGATCATCCTGGGCAATACGTGCTGGGGGTTCATCAACGCCGTGCCGATTGCGCTCATTGCGCCGCGGTTCCGTCGGAGGGTCATGTTCCTGACGTGCACGATTGGCACGGCCTGCGTGTATACCGTGTGGACTGTGGCTTCTGCCCGATTCGAGATTGATGGGACGCAGGCGGCGGCGATTCCTGTGCTGGTGTTTATCTTTCTCTACTCCCCGTGAGTTTTTCCAGTCTCTTACATGGGCGTTGCGAAGGAAGGACGTACTGATATGAAATAGGTTCTACAACCTCGGATGGAACGCCTTGACGTACACATACATGGTGGAAATCTTCCCCTTCCAGCAGCGAGCGCAGGGCATCGCCGTGGAGCAAATGACGGTGCGCTTCGCCGTCTTCTTCAACACCTACGTCAACCCCATCGCCCTCGACTCCATCGGGTGGAGGTACTACATTGTGTACTGCATCTGGATCCTGGTGGAGATTGCTACCGTCTACTTCCTCTTCCCCGAGACAAAGGGCCGCAGTCTGGAGGAGCTCAGTTTTATGTTTGAGAGTAAAGACGTCAGGGACAAGGTCAACAAGGATGTGGACAGGGTGCTCGAGGAGGAGCTCAAGACGGTCGAGGTTACGGCTAAGGATGCCAAGGATGCGGCTTGAGGATATGGGGTAGTTTGTAGTTTCATCGCGGCATTCATAACCATGTGGGTAAGATTGGCTACGTTGGGAAGAAAAGGATCTCGGGTCAAACGTCTTCCACATGGATATTGATTCAATGTCAAAAAGTAATGGTCAAGCTGCTTTTCTCATATTCGTGCAAGAGCAACGCATTGGATATGCACACACGACTACACCAGATATCTAAACTCCTGCTTCAAGCGCATGGCGTCGTTGGTACTGTCCATGGCCTCAATCTGCGCCGTCTGCTGAGCCACATCCTGGCGCGTCTCCCAAGCACCCTCTCCCGCGTCAATCTTCTTGTTGAGATTAACAAGAATGACGCGGAACGCGTAGCAGCCGACAATCGTGACGCCAAACATGCTGAGCACGATGCCGTAGCTCTTGCGATACCCATTCTCTTCGAGATTCCACACGTAGGAGCCGGCAATGTTGCCCAGCTGACTAAAGGCGTTGATGAGGGCGATGGCGACGGCTCGCTTGGCCGGGGGGCGGGGGAAGGAGGAGCTGATCCAGGAGTAGAAGACGATGAAGCCCGCGTAGGCGCCGGCTTGGAGGAAGAGGGCAATGTAGCGGGCGGCGACGTTGAGGGTGGACATGCTGATGATGAAGCCGACGATGCCCATGCAGAGAGGGCCGACAATGTGGAAGAACTAACACGCAAAGAAGGGTCAGCTCTCATACTCGCGAAAGGGACAGAGTTATGGGGATTTAATCGTACCTTTTCTTGTCTGTGGTCGGAGCTCCACGCAACAAAGGTGGAGACGATGCAGGAAAAGAGCCACGGCGGCGAGCTCATGAGCAGCGTCGGGATCGGGGCGAAGCCGAGAGTGCCAGTCAGGGTAGGCTGCATGATACTGGTTAGCTTTTTTTTATACTTGTTCTGATAAAAGAAGAAGAAGAAGAAGTATCTGGGGATGACTTACGAAAAAGGCGTTAAAGGACAGACCGACGACATAGGCGGTAAAGGTGATCATCATGAGATAAATCTTGTAATCCTTGACAGCCATAATGAGACCGTCAAACATGCCCTGGTCGGCCGAATCGGCATCAGCCTCACCAACATCCTCACTCATGCGCAGCTGAGCGATAAACAGCTCCTCCTCGGTGAAGCCGCGCGAGTTGGTAGGCAGATCGGGCAGAATGAAAGCGGCAGAGATGGCAATACCCATGGTGATAGCCCCCTCGATCCAGAACAACCAGCGCCACGCGCGATGACCCAGGACGTTCTCCATGTTGGACAGGATGCCGGCGCCGAGCAGAGCGGAGAAGGCGTTGGAGATGAGGTTGCCGCAGAACAGGATAGCGTTCCGCTTGGTCAACTCGCGGCGCGTGTACCACTTGGAGAGAATAAGGAGCGCACCGGGCAAGAAGGCGGCCTCGACGAAGCCCAGGAAGAATCGCGTGGCCACCATACCAGCAAAGTTGTGCACGACGCCGGACAGGGTGGAGATGAGACCCCAGAGCAGCATGGCGGCGGCAATGTACCAGCTAGGGCGGCTGATGCGGTTGATGAACATGTTGGAGGGCACCTGCATGAGGATGTAGCCGACGTAGAGGATGCTCAGGCAGGTGGCGTACTGGGTGTTGTCGAGCTCGAGGTCGTCCTGCAGGCCCTTGAGGCGGGCGGCGGCGATGTTGTTGCGGTCGAGGTAGTTCATGATGTAGATGAGCACAAAGAGGCTGCACCGCGTGTCGAGCTTGCGCTTCATGCTCTTCTCGACCGTGGCGCGGCGGGCCGGGTCGGCGAGGAGGGCATTGTGGTGGTGGTCGCCCGCGGAGACGGCGACGGCGGAGGCGGAGGAGGGCTTGTTGGGAGAGCCGGTCTCGTCGACGTTGGAGGCGCGCTCGGCCTCGGCGTCGACGACGGCGTTTTCTTGGGGGTCTTTGACGCTCGACATGGTGTTACTGGCAAATCACTCTCACGATGATTCGGGTCGTAACCTGTAAGAACGAAGGAGGGGGGAGGGGAGAGAGCAACGCAAAAGGCGAGGGAGGAGAACAATGGGATGGGGGGTTAAAGAAAAAGTGTCCAAAGGAATGAGCTACACTTATACCAATTATCGTCACAGTGCTACTCTTCTCCCCTCTGTGGTACGGATAGTACGACTAGGTAGTCAAGAAATTGATTACCCCGACCGCCCGGAACCCCCAGATTCAGTTATTTGGGCCGTCCCCTACCCATGCCCCAGGTCCCCCATGGCCCATGGCCGTTGTTCCCCATCACGATGGAGTGCTAATTCGCAAGCCTGGTGGTCTCTCCGCAAGTCAGGTCAGGTCAGGTCAGGTCAAGTCACCCGCTTGGAGGAGCCGTTTCCATCCCCTCCACACCGGAACTATGATGACATACAAGTTACATGGGGAGTTAGGTAGCTCTGCTACAGTACGGATACGGAATTCACCCGGCTGAGGGGAAAATGCGACGGTCAGGGTGGTTTGGTTGTGGTGGCCTACATGGGTACTAGCAAATAACTCTTAGAGTCTTCCGGTCAATCAGGAAACAGCTTGACCCTTGCAAGCGACTCCACCGATAGTTGGAGAAGAGCAAAAGCGGAGAACGGGGTGAGAGTTGACCTGATGGATGTGTGGGTGGCGAAAGGTCTACTGTCAACCAATTCAGATAAGTAATTCTTTTTGCGGAGAAACTAAATGCTGTGGAGGGCCAAATCTCCCGGAGATCTCCAGTAATCTCCTGTTGGCGAATGTTCCATGTTTTTTTTCTATGGGCATTGGCATGGAATTCAACCTGTCTTACCAGTACCGAAGTTGAATACTGACCGGCGTATCTGTGCAAGGTCTAAACCTAGGGAGTACTGGTACCCGAGTTATAGCGATGGAGTGCTCAGTGCCTCCTTTGCCGGCGGCGTCCAAGCTTACGCACTGTCTATCGGAACGCAACCGACGGCAGTTTCAGACCTCTACATGAGAGTGCGGGGAGATGCTATTTCATCTTTGGGTCCATTCGAGGTCCTTATTGTAGGCTGTTATTTTCTTTCTCTTCTCAAGTAGCACAGTAGCCCAAGTCCGCAAACAAACTCCCTGCCTGCCCCCCAGTCAAATACACTGCAAGTAGCCATGAGGCACGCGTTTTCATTCGACTCTAGATAAAGTTTGTTCGGCGGGTCCTCGGCCGCGAGAAGCACCGAGAAAGAGGAGACTAGCTGGGTAACTGGGTAACATGAACCAATGTCGTCAAATCATAATCGTGAAAACTTCGTCTAGTTAAGTAGACTGTGAACCCAACACAAATTCCGAAAAAAACCATTAATGAGAGAGAGGAAAAAAAAGGAGGAACGCCCCATAAATGCAGATGGGGAAGAGCCAACTGTGCTCTAGTTACTCCAGTCGCCTGCACCAGTGACACTGACAGCCACTCCCTTTGCTCCTCTCGTCGGAGCTGTCCCTGTTGTCGTATTCGTCTTCGTCGTCATCGTAGTTGCTGATGATGAGGATGATAATGTCGACGCTGTTGCGTCTGTTGACCTCTTATTATTATTATTCTTATTATTGAGACCCAGCATCCGGCCCACGGCCACGATCCTCATGACCGACTCGGCGCTCTCCCTGGTCAACCTCTCAGCGTCGCTCACCGCGTCGTCAAGCGTCGTCGGCCTCTGCAAGATGCAGGTGAAAGCATCAATCCCCACATCGTAGTTGACTCTCGCCCCGGACCCGATGGTGCCCGCAATAGCAATGACCGGCAGCCCTCCTCCTCCGCCCTGACGGCTCCGCTTGGCCCGCCTCGCAATCTCCCCGGGGATCTTGCCCCTGGGCGTCTGGTCGTCGATGCCGCCCTCGGCCGTCACCACCAGGTCGCACTCGTCAAACAACCCGTCCAGCGCAATGTACTCCATGACAATGTCGAACCGCGGTCTCAGCGTAGCCCCAATCACGCGCAGTCCCGTCCCCAACCCCCCCGACGCGCCGCTTCCGGGGGACAGCCGCACCTCGTCGTCCCCGACCCCGAGAATGGGTCCGGCCGCCCGGGCAAAGGCCTCCATGGCCCGCGAGAGGTGGTTCACCTGGGCCACCGTCGCCCCCTTTTGCGGGCCGAACACGGCCGCCACACCCTGGGGCCCGCAGAGAACGTTGTGCCAGTTGACGGCCACGTCGATGGTTGTTTTGGCCACGCGCGGGTCTAGATTGGTCAGGTCGATGCGGGCGATGCGGTCGAGGGACTCCCCGCCCTTGGCGATGGGGATCTCCTGGTCCTTGTCGTCCAGCAGCCGGGCCCCGAGGGCCTGCAGCATGCCCGCGCCGCCATCGCATGTGCCCGAGTCGCCGCACCCGACCAGGATGCGCTCGGCGCCCGTGTCGAGCGCGGCCAGGATGAGCTGACCTACCCCGTACGTCGTAGTCAGGCCCGGGTCGCGGCAGCTGCTGGGGACGAGGCTGAGCCCTGCCGCCGCGGCCATTTCCACCACGGCGGTAAGAGGTTCACTGGGGTCTTTACGGCCCAAGAGTCCGAAGAATGATTCGATGAGATGCTCCATAGGACCGGTGACTGTGACTGGGTGGCATGTGCCGCCGGTGGCGGTGGTGAGGGCCACGGTGAAGCCCTCCCCACCATCGACGAGAGGAACTTTGCGAACAATGGCGTTGGGTTCCACAGCTAGAATACCGGCTTCGATGCAGTCGGCGGCAGTGTCTGGCTGGAGACTTCCTTTGAAGCCAGAAGGGCAGACGAGGATTCTCATTTTGGGAGTGGCCATTTCTGGTTGAGGAAGTAGCACTCTCATCTTACAATGCACTAGCAGCTATGTTTCAGCGTCTGAGGTCTCCCACAGCCCAAAGAAGAAGAAGAACAAGTAGCTAATAGTGTAGTAGCGAATGTAAAGTAAAGAAGTGAGATAGCGAGTGAGTTATTTGGAAACGATTGAGGGTTAACGAATGAGTTTGATGGAGTGTAGAGATGATTTCGACTTCTAGATCGAGGGCATTCCTGGCTTCATATACTTGGAAACTTGACGCCTGTAACGAGGCCTTGGAATTCCAAGAAACTAACAATTCTGCTTCAACATGACACGATCTGGGGCTCATACGGGGCTCATCCCCAGACACAGATCCCATATCCCGCCTCTGATTTCTGTCACAGAACCCATAATCGGTGCTTCATGGCGCCAATGGAACCGGACCGCAAGGCTGAATCGCAAAGACATCATAGCTCCAAGCTTCTTTGCCAAAAGTCTGCCTTGACTGAATCGACAAAAATAGCAATAAAAGGTCCCACTTCTCGTCTCTAGAGCTTCTTCTCGTGCTCTCTCTGCCCTCAGAGGCCATTACTTTCTTTCTTCTCGGCGCTGCGGTGGGCACAGCCGCCTTGGGAATGCAGACACGCGACTCTACTCTATATTAAGTAACCGACATGATTAGCTTCTCTGGGCAGCAGCAGCAACGTCCTCGAGGGAGGCGGTAAAGGGGGTACATTGACTGCCACTATCATTGACGTTCGACACGTCATGGTGTGTCTTAGTGTGCGTGGCTATTCCTGCTCCTGGAAATTGGGTTTGTTCACCACCAGCTTGGCGGGTGCTGGGATAGTCTCCGGAATGGTATCCCACTTCCGGGCTGCCTCCCAGTACGGATATGGTGGACAGGTAATTAGTGACTGGTAACTGGTTACTGGTAATTGGTCACTGATCTTGGTTGTGGTTGGTTGTGGCTGTGAAGGCCTCTTCGTATTTTAAGCTTAGATTTAGGTATGTGGGGGTGGATCCATTCGTCCCTCTCCTAACCGCAACGGCCTCCAACCAGAGCTACCAGACTAAATACCCAAGACCCAAGACCCAAGAGGCCCGTCTAAAAGCTTCTTTCATGGGCTGGCTCCGCCTGGTCTAGGACCTCCAAACAGATGGCCCCCCCCCACGGAACAAGCAAGGTGTTCTAAGTATAACTTTTCTTGGCTTCAGGTACCTGCCTTCCTTTTTTTCTTCTTCTTAACGTTGGTTATTGGAATGCCGGCAGATCGTTGGCCACGTTATGGGCTTGGTTTTGCGGATGGGGGCCACTAGATCGTGCCATGGCTCGACATAGCCACACTCATGACGAATGAGGAAATTGGTACAAGGCCAAGCAACGATTATTGCCCGCTACATCCAGCAACTGCAGATATCCGTCGAGTACCTCGAGATCGAAAAAGAAGGAAACGGTGAGGAAGATACGCCCCCCTCCCATCCTCCTCTCTACCTTACCTTCCTAGGGCAGCCCCAATGCAATACTATATGATGCGCTGGCTCGCATAACATTCCTCATTTCCACACGAAGAGAAGCTTGGGCTCAGCTGGACCCATAGCCCAGGTTCAGCCCGGTGGAGTCCGGTATTGCTGCGCCCACACCTTGGTCCCTCTTTGGAGAGAGAGAAATCTGGGCAGGGCAGAGATGCTCACATTTGAGGCTGTGGGAAATTCTCGTGGTCATGACAGTAGGAACAATGTCAGTTGTTATATGGAGCACGCGACCGACTTCTCCCTGAGGACAAGTCGAACTCTCACCTATACCCGTCTTTCGTCACTCGCTTTTCATGTACCAACAAGTTCCACTACCTTCGTTTCCCCCCAAAGTCTCCTTTATGCAAGTAGACCATGAGTCTCAAACGTTCGCTTTCCCGCATGGCCTCCAACCTCTCGCTCTGGGGGTCATGGACATCCGACCCCGTTGCAGACTATGACAAGACCCTTCACAAGTATCCGTGGCTGTCTAGAGACGTAGAGGAAGCACCCGACCACAAGCCCCTGACAGCCCCCATGCCCCGTCCCATGTTTGCAGACACCGGTAGCCAGCCGTGGTATCCTCTGGCGCAGAGACACTACTATGGCGAGATCAGCGTGAACGACCTGGAGCGGGATTCTTTGCAGGAGACACCCGAGGGTTCCACTGTATACCCCGAGGAGGCTTTGTCGTCCCGCAATTCCACTGAGGAGGGTTTGGCCCAGGACCCCAACTTAGTGAGTCCCCTCAACTATCTAGTATAGCTCCAGCATCTACTTAGACCTACTTCTGACTGATAGATGCTTGAGTAGGTAACATGGACAGGACCCGACGACCCAATGAATCCACACAACTGGCCCCGAGCCAAGAAGTGGTCCTCGACCATCCTAGTCTCCTGCTTCACCTTCATCTCCCCCGTCTCCTCCACCATGCTGGCACCGGCCCTCCCCACACTCGCCAAGGAGTTCAATACCTCCTCCGGTATCGAGACATATCTCATCATGTCCATCTTCTTACTCGCCTACGCGATCGGTCCCTTTATACTTGCTCCCCTGTCAGAGATGTACGGCCGGGTGGTCGTGCTGCAGTCGGCCAACATGATTTTCCTCGTCTTTAACACTGTCTGTGGGTTTTCGCAAACCAAAACGCAGATTATGGTGTTTCGTTTCCTCAGTGGACTGGGGGGAGCGGCTCCTCAAGCGGTAAGTGACCTCCTACCCGCATGTTCATGGTACTGTACATTGCTGACATGATCCAGCTCGGTGGTGGAGTGCTCAGTGATTGCTGGAGGGCTGAAGAGAGAGGCAGTGCCACGGCAGTCTACAGTCTCGCACCATTCCTCGGTCCAGCAATTGGTCCCATCGGTACGTGTTCTTCTAGCTCAATGTCTCCTCGTGAGAGTTCACTAACAAAAGTGTAGCGGGCGGCTACCTGACGCAGTACATGGACTGGAGATGGATCTTCTGGGTCGTGTCCATAGCCGACGCCGTCGTGCAAGTTCTGGCGTTCCTCTTTCTCCCCGAGACCTATCGACCCAAGATCCTTGCCGTAAAGGCGAGACAACTGCGAAAATACACGGGAAACAAGGAGCTGCGGACAGAGTACGACCAACCTGATCGGACCTTTGGCCAGCTCATCACCAAGAGCTTGGCGCGGCCGATGATTATGTTGTTCACGCAGCCTACGATTCAGCTGACTGGCTTATACCGTGCCTATCTGTATGGACTCATGTACCTCGTGTAAGTTTTATGCTAGTCTGCATTTGTTTTGATTCGTCATGCTGACTTGAGTAGCTTGGCTTCCTTTCCCATGGTGTGGGAAGAGCAGTACGACCAGGATCCAGGACCTGCCAGTCTCAACTATCTTTCGCTTGGGATAGGATTCGTCATTGGTCTTCAAATATCAGGACCAATGATTGACAAAGTAAGCAGACCACTATGCACCATACATCCTTACCGTTTCACTCTCATACTAACAACTACAAGGTATACAAGCATCTCAAAGTGCGCTACAACCACCCAGGACGACCCGAGTTCCGAGTCCCCCTGATGCTCCCAACCGCCATCATCGCCCCCGGCGGTCTCCTCCTCTACGGGATATCCGCCCACTTCAAACTCCACTGGGCCGTACCCAACGTCGGCGCCGGCATATTCGCCATGGGGCTCATCCTCTCGTTCCAGTGCGCGCAGACGTACATTGTAGACGCGTACGAGACCTACGCGGCCAGCGCGACGGGGGCGGCGGCGTTTATACGCACCATGGCCGGGTTCAGTTTCCCCCTCTTCGCGCCGAGCCTGTACGAGGCGCTGGGCATCGCCTGGGGAAACGCACTGCTGGCGGGCATTGCGTCGGTGATTTGTGTCGTTGCGCCGGTTGTCTTTTGGGTGTATGGAGAGAGGATCAGGGCTCGGAGTCCGTACTGCGCCGGGTAGAGGACAATGGAACTGGATGAATCAAGACTATATGACCTAGAAATTTAGTAATACTAGTACCTGCTCAATAGGAAATCAAATTCTTTGTATAAGTAGAATATCGGAAGAGTCAGTCGTCGCGAGCTTCCTTGGGGGACGAAGCCGATCGAGTTTAGGGCGATGGGTCTTTTGTCGACACTAATTTTCAGCTCTCTGCCGGTGTGCTTCGGCCTCCAACCTCCACTAGCCGAGGATGAGAGCGGAAGCACACGTGGAGAAACCTGCAATGTAAAAGAAGGCAAAGCAAGCAGTGACAGTAAATCTAGTTGTTATGTCTTTTGCCATTTTGACTCTTTATCGCCATCAACGCGCTTACTAGTCGAGTGTCATATGGTAAAGCTGCGACAACTCATACCCCGGACGACATTCACCGTATCGCCATGTCGCTCCCCCAGCAGGCGCCGGCCTCCGCATGGGCCATATTGGCTGCGTCTACCGCGTCGTCGCTCGCATTCCTCTCGTGCGTCCGCGGCAACCCCAGCCCACTTCGAACAGCCAGCAAGACAACAGCGACAGCACTCTTGGCCGCCCTCGTCGCTTCATGCGGCGGCCCGCCTGTTCTCGCGTGCGCCCTGGCCCTCGGCGCTCTAGGCGACGCATTCCTTGCCTGGAGTGAAGGAGACGGGGCCTTCCTCGGGGGACTGGGCAGCTTTCTCTGCGCTCACGTCCTGTACGCCAAACTGTTCTCGGTGCTGGGCGGCGGCGTGGCGCAGATTCAGGTCGAGGGCTGGAGGCAACTGCTGGCCGTCGCCATGCTGCTGGTCGGTCCCGGGTTCAATTACCTGCTCTTCTCGAACACGGGGCCGACGCTGCGGGTGCCGGTGCTGGCCTACTCGGCCGTCATCCTCTCCATGTACATTTCCGCCTTGACGGTGGACAATGGGCTCCTCATTGCGGGCGCCGTCCTGTTTACCGTGTCCGATATCATCCTCGCGACGGAAAAGTTTCTCGTGTCAAGGACTTCATCGCATCGTCCTTGGATGCAGTACGCGGTCTGGATGTTGTACTATTCGGGCCAACTCTTGATCGCCTTGAGTGTTCTAGGGCAGGGATAAAGAGGGGGGAGAAGAAGAGGACGAGAATAAAACTGCAGTATTGCGGTTCTAGATTTGTGGCTGAATGGCGTGATTAGATGAGCTCAATTGAAAATGATATTGCGGTCGTGATTGAATCAATAGTTTCAATCTTTAAAGACTCATAGACCTGTTTTCTCAGTTGGAATTGATATCAGTTTGATAATCGGTTTTTGAAGGAGTACTGCAGACTGTTCGGCGGTGCCCGACGAGGATTGCCTAATTAGGCAATATTCCGGCCTCCTCCAGATGGTATTATTCCAATCCACAATCACGTTATCGCCTCGTCCCCAGGGGTCGTTTTATGCTGTTCCCTTGCCCCCCCCCACCTTGCGACTGGTCTCAGTGGTGGCAATTTTTAGAGTTATCCTCTACGGAGTACTTATCGTAGGCCGCTAAAGAGAGGCAACCCAAATCCTGCTGGGGACGATAATGTATGAGTGGATGTTACCCCGATTGGGAGGCACAAACAATGCTGTGCCGGCTCCGACTCGACTTTCAGGGTTCCGCAAGATGTTATCAGCAAGCCCCCTCTAGCCCGGATGCAATGCCGTTTGACTCGTGCCATTTCCCCGCTTATTGCTCGACTTCCAGGACGAGTACCGGTGGCTGTCGATCACGACATTTCTGAATTTTCGACTTATCCTGACTAGCATCGGGAAGCCTCCGGTATTTCGAGGGGCGAGAACAAAAAAAAACTACACCAAAACCACTACGTACTTGGTCATCATTTTTCCGCCGACGACATCGCAGCAGGTCCGATGTATATGGGCTTAGCAATTCATATATAATCGCCAGTGAGGCCCGGCTTTACGAATTGGAATTGGAAGTCGTGGCAGCAAGACCGGCGACAACAAATTCTGGAATACAGCAACAATGGCTGACGTTAAGCCTGTACCGGAAAATGAGACTGAGAATGAGGCGACTCTACAGCCTCAGTCGGTGTCAGCAGCACCAACAGAAGGGCTATTTGCCTTTGTCGCCAAGGTCATTCCCTACTTTCGCAACCCGCATCATGTATTGCTCCTCAAGCTTGACATAATGCTGCTGCTGTGGATGTTTGTCGCTGGAGTACGTCTCTCACCAATTCATATAGCCCGCCATAGCTGAGTGTGTGTTTTTGCTGACATGAAATATGCAGTTGATCAAAGAGTTGGATCAGACAGCCACCACCCAGGCCTACGTCTCGGGCATGCGCGAGGACCTGAACTTGTACGGCAACGAGCTTGTCGAGTTCAACACCTACTTCTCCATTGGCTATGCTATCGGCCTTGTTCCCGGCCAGCTCATTCAGACCAAAGTCCGGCCGTCTCTGTTTCTCCCATGTTGCGAGACGACATGGGGTCTCCTTGTTCTATTGTAAATTCCCCTCTTCCTTTTAACTAACAGTAGGCATTGTTCTCATCGCTAATCTACCTGTAAAATCAGCACGCACATGGCGCCCAACGCAAAGACCATCTACGCCCTGCGCTTCTTCCTCGGCCTGCTGGCCGCGAGCTTCTGGCCCACAGTGGTGTCCCTCATCTTCAACTGGTACACGCCCGCCGAGCTCGCCATCCGCCTGGCCTTTTTCAACATCTCCGACGTCGCGGGCGGCATGTTCCTGGGCATCCTGCAGGCGAGCCTCTACAAGAACATGAACGGCACCCACGGCGTCGCCGGGTGGCAGTGGCTGTTTATCATTGCCGGCGCCATCACCATCGGCCAGGGCCTTATTGCCTTTATCACCATCCCCGACTCGCCCGCCATCACCCGGGCCATCTGGCTCACCAAGAGCGAGAAAGAGCTGGCCCGTCGGCGCATGGACTCCTTCGGCGCCAACACCTCCCGCATCATCCCGGCTTCGTTTCTGTGGGCCAAGGTGAAGCAGCTCGTAAGGCATCCCGTCACGTACCTCGTCATGATCTCCTTTGCCATGAGCGCATGGGCGCACAGGGCCAACTCGTACTTTGTCCTGTACCTCGAGAGCATCCTGGACGCCGACGGGAACCGCAAGTACAGCACGTACCAGGTCAACATCCTGCCCCTGGGGGGCTACGCCCTGCAGATTCTGACAAGCCTCGTCTTCAACGCCCTGTCGGACTGGAAGCACTGGCGGTGGCAGGTCAGCGTCGGGTCCAACTTTGCCTCGGTCATCTTCCTGGCCGTCTTGAGCGGATGGCCTTCCAACGACAAGGTGATTCTTGCCTTTTACTTTTTGACCTACGGCACCAACGCGGGCATCCCAAGTCTTATGGCTTGGATGGCCGAGATCCTCCGCAAAGAACCAGAGGCAAGATCCATCATCGTGGCCATGACGGTCACCCTCGTCTACGTTGGCCACGCGACCATCCCCCTGGGAGCGTGGCGTGTTCCCGACGCTCCAAAGTACCCGATCGGTTTCCCTCTAGCTACGACCATGGCAGCCGTGTCCGTGCTGACGCAACTGGTGCTTCTTTGGTGGGACAGGCAACATCCTGAGATGGCGGAGCAAGGATATGGTGACGGCCTCGAGCTCGAGACACAGCCAGGCGACGAGGAGCGTCAAGATAGTCCGACGCTGAACAAGGGTGGAGATGTTCAGCAAAGCGTAGAACCAGCTCGTGGTTCGGCGTCGGGTTCTTCTTAGGTGGAAAAGTCAAGAGCGAATACACGGCCACTCAACTGGATTGGTGAGGCTTGAATAGTCTAGATAAGATCGGACCTAATGATTTATCCATTTGTTATCATCGCTCTCGCCATTTATCGCCATGAATGAAGTGATCCCAGACTACTAAACAATTGCACAAGAAGGGCAGTAATCAGCGCCGCCAACATTACCTTTGTCCAGCCGCAGAGAAATACCTCAATCTTGGCTGGGCCAGCTGCCGGACAGGTCTAATTTGGTACGCAAGCAAACAAAAGGCGTAATGTGTCATTATACATACATCACTTATGTGCATTCAATCTAGATTGCAAGTTTGGGGTGTCCCGCGTGCGTTGGGTAGGCTCAATACCACACAAGCCACTGTCTTCCCCAATCCTATCAGCTCTTCAGGCAAGTCGTAGCAAGGCCAGATATATTAATCTTCATGAGCTTCCCAATGAAACAAAGACCCGAGTCCTGGGAGAAGACCGGCTCTATCAAGAGTTACCATCTCGCACCTTGCCAATGGGGCGCACATGGCCACGGATGCAGCATGCCGTCACACCCGTCGCTTTGCAATATTCCCCATCGCTGCCAAGCTTCACCCTTACCTAGTAACTGACCAGCATCTTCATAAAGTAGCTCAAGAACCCCGTGAGCTTCCTGATCTTTTTGGTCCTTCCGCGGAAGATTCAAATCGGCTTGCCTTCGGATGCAGGTCCAGATCTGGGACGGCTCGTGTCGTTCCGTAGGATCCCAGTCATGCCCATTACCCACCGTTGAGGGTGTAATGGCGGGGATGGGACAACAACGTGCATATTATCCAGGAAAAAAAAAACCCATAAGCTTACGGCTTGCAGAAAAGTCAATGGGAAAACGGGACATCTTAGAAATGCGACTTCCCTCTTTCAGCATCCTGGTCACGAATACACGAATACACGAATATGCATGTATATAGGAGCCCTAGCCTTTCAGATCAGGGCCATGCTACCTGTTGTTTCTTGCTGTCTCATTTTAACTATTTTGTTCTAGTCGATCCTTTACAGAGAAGTCAACATGCGATACTCTGCTCTCACTCCGTTTGTTGTAGCTGCAACTGCTGTAGTCGCCCAGGAGCCTGACGAGGATGGCCGTTATACAATTACAGCTCCCGGGATCAAGGCACAGGTCAGTCCACTCATTCTCAAGTGTCCGTACTCCTGCTAAATCTGGACAGTTCATTCCCTACGGAGCGACTTTGACCAATCTTTTCGTCAAAGACAAGAACGGCGAGGATGTTGATGTCGTGCTCGGATACGACGATGTTGACTTTTACCGTATGTCAAAGTCCATCCGAATCCTAACTATCTCTAACATTGGGTGGTGAAGCCGATGATCCGTCGCATCCCGTGTACAATGCCATCCCCGGACGGTACGTGAACCGCATCGGCAACGGCGCGTACCAAATCGGCGACAAGACCTACGAGACAGAAAAGAATGACGGCGAAAACACCCTTCACAGCGGGACGAACAACTGGTCTTTCCGGACGTGGGAGGTCGATGAGTTCACAGAGGACTCCATCACCTTCTCCATTCTCGACAAGTCCAACTCGTCCAAGGGCATGGTTGGCGATGTCGACGCCAAGGTCACTTATAGTGTCCAAGGGAGCACGTGGAATATCAAGATGGAGGCTACCTCGCCGCAAGCCAAGACACGTATGCTTGCCGTTTTACTCATAGATTTGCTTTTGTTGATCGATTAGCTAACGTCTGACAAGCGATCATGCTCACTCAGCATACCTACTTCAACCTGGACGCGTACAAGGACCCCGAGACCGACACGATCTGGAACCACACTCTGTACATGCCTTACTCCGAGAAGTACCTCGTCGCCGATGATGGAGCCCTCCCCACTGGAGAGATTGGCGTCGCCGAACCTGGAAGTATCAATGACTTTGCAAGCGAGCCCGGCATTCAACTAGGACATGCCTCGGGAGAGCCCGAATTCCCTGGCAACTGCGGTGCTGGCGGCGCTTGCGAAGGGTACAATGGCTACTTCTTGATCGAAGATGCCCCCGATGATGCGGTGGTGGTCACTTTGGCCAGCGACTTCTCCGGTATCAGTGCTGAGCTGCGGACAGACCAAGTCGGCGTTGTCATCTACTCGTGCAACTGGTTCGACGGCACTGGCGAGCTGAAGAGCACCCAAGGTCTTGGGGATAGAGACACTGTCACTCGCAGTTCTTGCGTGGCAATTGAAGCCCATGACTACGTGGATGGCATCAATAAGTATGGTTTTACCCACCACAGTCCATTTTGGAATCCAATCACTAACTGATCTAGTCCGGAATGGGGTCGGAAGGACGAGCAGATTACCGGCCCAAAGGAGGTCTACACATGGGAAAGCTCTTGGGAATTCGGCCTCGTCTGAGACAATTTGCTCAACTACACGCTACACGGAAAACCTCAATGCCTCATGTAGAGCCTTGGATGCGAACCATCCAACAAGTTCAGTCTAAGAGCGGGTGTGGTGATCAAACTTTAGGCTGACTTCCTCGAATTCGTGCTTGTAGATAGATGAAGTGTTCTTGTCAAATAGAATTCAACAGGACCAGTATTGCGTTCCATACAAGCATAAACATCAAGGCCATCTGGACAGTTTGCTAAGATACTTGGTCTCGCTACGAGTCAGCGCTGGTGATTCAACTCAAAGCTGAAGCACAGGTCGTTTGCACAATTTTTTATTCCATTGTATTTTCATTTCCTCCCCGAAGACAATGTGTCTCTCCTTAGATATGACTACACCTGTTGCATTACAAGTAGGCAATCAAGTGTGGTCGTATAAAGTCAACAGACCTGCCTTGTCCATGGTCATGGATAGTGCGGCGAGGATCATCAGTGAAGCATAGGACTTATTTAATGATACATGCTCCCTACCCTCACGAGATGAACGAGTTTAGTTACGAACCCCGGAAGCCTAAGATATGCCGACCCAACGACATCATTCGCCGAGATCCCCCCAGAATTCCTTCAAGTCATCAGCCCGCCACTTTGTCTTCCAGCCAGACACCTTTTCAATCTTGCGCAGAAGCTCCAGGATCGCCCTGTGCTCGGCGGGATGGCTCATGCATTTGCCTGCAATCCACAGAGGCTGAACACTGTTCGTCCACGCGCCATGGTGGTCATTGGACATGCTGATGGCGCAAATCTGCCGCGCGTGCCACAGTATACTGCGCGGCTTGGGGATGACTCGCAGCTTGGGTGGCTGGTTCTGTAACATCAGCATGGACGCCGTGTGGTAGAGCTGGTTGCCGGATATGCCGGCCGGATTGGAGAAGAGAACGGTAGGGAAGGGCGATTTCTCCGAGGAAGGGATTGTCATGATCGGGTGCAGCACGGCTGGCCGTAAGTCATGCCACTCGGCAATGTGTTTCCACAATCTGAGCCAGTTGGTCCTAAACGAGGGATCACCGCGACTCGGAACCTCGAGGGGGGTTGTTGGCTCTGCTGCGAGTAGATCGAGTACCCGGGCCATGAGATAGACAATGTAGTTTGCCCAGGTATCGAAACCACTCCGGGCACAAAAGGCAGCTACATCGGCGTCAAGATCCGGTCCATGTGCCCAGCGCGAGGAAGGGATAAGAGTCTTGACTGAGGATATCAGACCACCGCAGACATCCATCCGAGCAAAGCACCAAAACAGGGCTTCCTCCACACCGCCTACGAAACCATTGATGCCTACTGCTTGCATTAGACTCGCGCAACCATCGAGATGTCGTCTCCATGCCTTGGGCGAGCAGCTGAGCATCTCTAGCACACACAAGATGACGCACGACGCAATGACGGCAGTGCTCCTGGTGGGAAGTTCGGGAAGTAGTTGATGGATAGCCTGTTGATATAGAGCCAGACTACGTCCCGTCGGCTCGTTTGTGTCCTTTTGCTCGATCTGTCTGGCGGACAAGGCTAGCATGGAGTATTTGAGGTGCTCGTGCTGCGCGGCCATGGTCGGAATGATATGTTGGAAATGGCACTCATTGTCAAACTTGTCCAACCAAGGAGCGATTTCCTGAAACCAGTTCCTCCACAGGATAATCTCTTCCTCTTTACTGAGAAAGGGCGGCTCGACTACTGTAGCTGGAGGTTCGAGTGACTCAGGCGTGACTTGTTCCGATTCTTCCCGGCTACTGCCAGCATTGGGGAGGCTACCAGTTGGGGATGGAAGACGGGTTGGGGCGTTCGATTTCACTTCTTGTATTAGATGGTTCCGTAGAGTCGAATGAAGCTCGTGGTAGGCCGAGCCCGGAAGGAAGACTCCATCGTCGAGAGAGCCGTCCGGTGTAAGGCCTTGCATACTACCTAGATAGTCCGTCATCATCTCCATAGGCATCGAGCCTAGAGCTTCCGGCAGAGGCCCATCACTAGCAGACGAAAACCGATCGCCTTGGCGCAGATGGAGAAGGTTGGCCACAGCACTTTCGGTGTGCCGAGTCGATGAGGGCGAGAACTGTTCTGGTAGGATGGACGAGACAGGCACGTTGAGAAAGTCCGAGCCATGGGTAAAGATGCTTCCGTGTAGAGGCAAAGAATCAGCTGCTGCGTCTAGATTCCGACCATCCGGCGTGCTCTGATCCGGGGCCGGATGGGCGTCGGCCTCGATCTCATCGACTTGGGCATTCGGATACCCAGAGTCAACCGACAGGGAAGAATCATCATAATCGCGAATAACTTCCGACGTGACATTTAAAATCTGAAATTTGCGCGGCCTCTTCCTAGCCATCCTCGTCATCGAGGGATGCGCCTCCTCCAAGGCCTGCGCATTCTCACTCCGAAAACTGATCTTGAGACCCCATTCGCAGCGCTCACATCGGCGCTCGCAGGTCGCGCATGCCGGACGCTGCTCATCGCATTTGCGTTTCTTTCTGCGGCAGTTGAGGCATCCCGTGCGCGTTCTTGTGCGTGCTGTCGGTGTGCCTGGATGTGTGGGCGTTTGGCGGTGGGCTTGTGGGCTGTCGTTATTCATGATGTGATAGAATGGGAATCCATGCGGGTTGTTCGCGGACGGTTTCGCTGTGTTTCCCAATTTGTTAGGAATAGCCGAAGAAGCAAGGGTAAGAAATTATATGGGGAGATGGGAAGCGGCGGAGAAGATGGAGAGAGGATAGAGAGGATGGGGCCTAGCAATGCCGCGTAAAAGGCTAATACTAGTCTAGTCTCTACAGACTACGACTCGCTGATGGTCATTCACATCGGCTTAATGGACTACTTTGGGTTAACAGGAAATTATCTGATTAAGTTTACATAAACACTTTAAGGCTGAAGATTATCAGAAGTATGCTACAGACTATATAGGTAGGGTCTGGAGCTTGGGCTGTTGTACTAGCCTCCTCACTAACAGAGTTGTCATGTTTGTTCTGTTCGTACCATGTGAATGTCTAGTTGATATCAAGGTGCAACCAATGCATCTTGTATCCCACTGAGAATACTCACGACTCCTAAAGCTCCGGGATCAGGAACACCACCCTTCTCATCGAACCGTTCCTGTCCAACATAACTAGCACGTCCCAGGGCTGCAGCCATCTGCCTTGTACTGTTGGCTCCTTCTTTTGCCTTGGCAAAAGCCTCCTCAAATCTTGATGTAGAAGCAAAGGTCTCGACAAAGGGGATGAGGGCGTCCATTAGTGTTCTGTGACCCTTCCTGGCTGGTGTGTACTGGCAGAGCTCCCCGAGACCACCCTGAAGGGCCTGCGATAAGAAAACTGCGACATCTTCAGCAATGCTCTCCCATGAGAGAGCATTCAAGTTGTTGGCTACGGCGTTGAGGAATATGGCGTAGATGGCGCCTGATGTTCCACCCATGGCTCGCTCCGCAGTGGCCGCAACGCGCCTAAAGACATTTTCAATGTCTAGAAGCTCATCAGTGTCGCCTCCGAATTCAGAAAGCAAGCCTCAAGAAATAGTTAGCCAAGCTTTCAATTGACGACAAGTATGCAGCTTTACCGTTAACCCCGTTCAGCAGAGTTTCTCCGCAGTCCCCATCGCCAGCTAGTGTATCATATTCTGTGATTATTGGCTCGTCGCGTCTGGTTGCAACGACGACAGAGTTTATGATGCGTTGGAGGAGTGATGAGGAAACTATGATGATTGGATGAGCCTGGATGAGCCTTCTCGCGAGATAGATCCGTCACACTTGGGAACTCACTATTCACACCTGTGTTGCCAGTAACTGCGCTCCTCGTATATTCCCTTTGATGGGTAATTGCTCGAGCAGCGACATCCTCAGCGGAACTGACTGCGATGCTTCTCGGCCATGCCGGAGCTGTGGTCGGGGCGTCGAGAAGCGCCTCCAGCTCATCATCCAGCTGGAGCAGCGTGATAGAGAACCCAGGACCGTCTAAAGAGGTGACAAAAGTGCCACTCAGCAGTCTTGAGACTTTGACACCTCTATCGAGGAGCTGAGCACTGACTTCGGATGTGATTACCCCAAGCTCAAGCACACTGAGTCCCCCCAGGTTGTTCAGTATGGCAACCACATTTTGTCCAGGATAGGGAGACCACATGCCCTGCTTCAAGGTAAAGAGCATGTTCAGTGTCTTTTTAACAGCCAGTTGCAAAGATGGTAGACGATCTCTCTGTACCCCAGGTTCGTTGTGAATTCCCAATCCGTACTCTACCTGGTCAATAGCAAGGCCCTCTTGATTCGATCGGCCGGGGACATTGCAACGGTCGAGGCTTGCAGCAACAGTGGCCATTTGCGAAGCTACCTTGGTTGCAACGCGGGTAACGCTCCCCAAGTTTGCTCTTCGCCGTGTCAGTAGCCATCAATGTTTCGAGACAAGAAAAGACGCTTACCCCTGTACCGCCAATGCGCCGGCAATTTTGTGAACCAAAACAACTCCGGCAAGTCCCCTTTGTCCCACCAACGAGTTGCCTTCCACTGAGACATCATCGCCGACGACGACCATGTTAACCTCTTGTCCTTCGGCTTTGGCCTTTTCCGCTGCGAGACCAAAATTCAATTTGTCGCCGGTATAGTTCTTCACAATAAGCAAAGAGCTACCAACTGTTCAGCATGGGCTCAAAATAGTTGGAACATGTGAATCAACCAACCCTTTAGGTGAATTTGTAATCCTCAAGGCCTCAAGAATTTGCGTGGAAGAGGGCGAAGCAAATATCTCGCCAGCAACTACGGCATCCAAACTGCCTTCTCCCAGGTAGCCAGCGTGGGCTGGTTCATGCCCAGAGCCACCACCAGAAATGAGATTGACCTTGTCGCCATTTCTAGCGGAAAGTCTATACAAGACTGTTTCGAATTCATGTTAGCTGTGACTTTATGGAATGATTTGGGCCCCGACCTGCATTACCTTTCTCGGATGTAATTAGACCCAAAGTTGGATCACGGAGAACACAACTCTGCAAGAACTGCTCGACCGGGCTCTTTACGCCGGCAATGAAGCTTTTTCCTAGCACGCATGAGCCTCAAAATGGTGAATAGACTGTGGCTCGTTCCTCTTACCAAGCGTCATTTTGCTGCGTTCAATCTGTTAGCTGGCTATGCTGTGACAGCACTATTACAATCGCAAATGTCACATAAGACTGTTTATATTGGATCCCCTTGTTCCATACCATACTTCACCAACTACTTTCCCACTTTGTCGACCCTCTTCCCATGCTTCAACTTGCCTCATTTGCATTCGGATTCTCGAAATCGCTCCTGACCTGGTTAGCGCTCAAGCCGTGGCACGGCAAGCTGAGCCGTAATTTCTGCCACTGGCGAGGTGCCAAGATGACTCGAAAGGCAGTTCGAAGCGCTCATGGGCTCATTCTAGATCCCATTTGAGAAATAACCCCCTGTCATGCAACAACCGAGAGTGGTTCCGGTAATCTGGGTCGAGGAGCCACTAGTACGCACTATCGTCGCTTACAGCTGCCCTTGTGGTAAACACAGTCGGCAACACGAGTCATTCTTAACGCTGTTAGGAAAACTCTAATCCGCACAATCTCGTTTCCCTCTCTGCCTCTCTCCACATGGGGACTCCACGGGGACGACCCTGGTCGTAGGGAATGCTGGGGTTGTTCAAACACGGCCAAATCCTGATCCATTTGAGGACTTTTGATCAAACGTCAGATCCAATTCTGTGATGCGAGGAAAAGCAACCGACTACATAATCCACGTGGCTGGCCTCACTTTTTTCTTTTCCCCAGATGTCATGACAACACGATATCCTCTCTTGCTATCTCATTGAGAACCAACTTTTTTCTTTCGAAGCCATTTAGCCCGTCATGACTATCGTTACTGGCAAGCTCCTCAACTGGGCCATCACGGCCACGGCAGGCTCAGGCTTCCTCCTTTTCGGCTATGATCAGGGTGTCATGTCTGGCCTGCTCACCGGCAGAGATTTTACTCGAACGTTTCCCGAGATCGACACTACCAATGGTGCCGACGGAAGCTCCTCCCTCCAGGGGCTGGTCGTTGCCATTTACGAGATTGGCTGCTTCTTTGGGGCCATCTTCTGTCTCCTGGTTGGAGAGCGTCTCGGTCGTCGATGGTGTATCATGATTGGCTGCGTTGTCCTCAGTCTAGGCGCCGTTTTGCAAGCTGCCGCCTTTGGTATTCCACAGATGATTGTCGGACGTATCGTTGCTGGGTCAGGAAACGGCATGAATACCAGTACCATTCGTAAGTACTACATACCTTTGGGGCAACATTTTGAACTTTCATTGACTCAGGGTAAACAGCTGTCTGGCACTCTGAGCTCATGGAAGCAAAGAATCGAGGTAGAGGATTGGCCATTGAGCTGGCCATCAACATCTTCGGCGTCATGCTTTCCTACTGGGTTGACTACGGCATGTCCTATGTCAGCAACGACTCCCAGTTCCGCTTTCCCCTCGCTCTGCAGATCCTCTTTGCCATTGTCACCTTTGCTGGTGTAGCCGTCCTTCCTGAATCCCCTCGCTGGCTCATTGCCCACGACCGCCACGATGAAGCCCGCCATATCCTCTGGGCTGTTCAGAAAGATGCCAAGGACCTGGACATTGACGACCCTAAGCTGAGCCGCAACATGGCCGAGATTCAGCATGCCATCAAGGAAGAGCGAGAGGCTGCCCAGTCTGGGAGCTTCAAAGCTATGCTCAAGAACGGAGACCAGAAGTTCTTTTACAGAACCATGCTCGGTATCGGAGGTCAATTCATGCAACAAATCTCCGGTATCAACCTCATCACATATGTGAGTTGCTCTTCTTTAGCCATCCTATTCAGAAACTGATTACTGATTGAAACGCAGTACGCCCCAGTCATCTTCCAAAAGTCGGTCGGACTATCCCATAACACGTCTCTGTTGCTGGCTGGGTTCAACGGCATCGCTTACTTCATCTCATCATTGATTCCCATCTGGATCCTCGATCGCGTGGGAAGACGCAAGCTTATGCTTTTTGCCGTCATCGGCCAAGGTTGCTGCATGGCTATCCTCGCCGGCACGGTTCACGATGGAAGCAAAGCCTCTGGCATTGTCGCGTCCATCATGCTCTTCCTCTTCAACTTTTTCTTCGCTGTTGGTCTCTTGGCTATTCCATGGCTCCGTGAGTATCCCTAACCCCTATACTAAGCAACTCCTATACTAATCTTTTACAAGTCCCTGCGGAGTACGCTCCTCTCGCGATCCGCACGCGCGCAGCCGCCCTTTCCACTGCTTCCAACTGGATCTTCACCTTCCTGGTCGTCATGATCACACCGGTGTCTATTGACAGCATCGGCTGGGGAACCTATGTGTACTTCTGCGTCTTCAACTTTTGCTTCATCCCGCTCATCTACTTCTTCTACCCCGAGACGCAGCGCCTCTCGCTCGAACAGATTGACAAGCTCTTCACGGGCGACAAGATTTTGCTCAAGTGGAATTCGTCCATGGGGGTCCCAGGCGAAGCTCCTTCCAAGAGCGACTCGGAAACCGGAGTGGAACATTCAGAGCAGATTATGGAGAAGAGGTCTGCTGATGAGTAAGTACTTTGTAGTCAAAAGGGCGGAGAGGGCATGTAAGCCCGGATTGTGTCTTTTGCTTGCAGAGCATATCCAAGGTATATCAAATTTGGTGTACCTTGGAGGCGATTTCAAACTCGCATTATTTTATTATAGATACCACGAAGCAATATTACAATTTCTACGAACGTATCCAATCCAATTTTGACTCTTGGTGATGGATCTTTTTTTGGGGGGTAGTCCTCCCGATATTTTGCTTTTCCCAATTGTCTTGCAAGTTGAGGGAATGCGATATATATTTCTGTAAGTGGACCTCCTCATCGGACCTCTCAGGTACTCAAATTCAGGTACAGCAAAGTAGTAAAGCGTGTGACTGGAAGGCGATATGTGCCATTAACAGATTGCATGAATCCAGGCATACCCGTTTCAAAGCTTCGATATCATCTGATTGCATTGTCATATTGAGAACATCAAGTCGGATTCTGAATGGTATTAAGAAATCTATTTAAATCTATCTGCAGTATCAAGCAGAAGCACAATGCCCCCCGTCAACCCTCAAGTCCGACCCATGAACGAAGGATGCACCATCAGACAGGAGGAACACCACGGGCGCCTTGAAGTCTTCCGGAGCACCTAAACGACCTAACAAGGCACCGGCCATCCAGGTCTTTTCCACATCAGGGTTCTCCTGGAGTAGCTGATCGGTCATGGCGGTACGAATGTACTAGTGCAAGTATTAGCAAGGCCACTCTCCCTGGTAGGTCCAATGAAGGGAAGCATCCACTTACGCCGGGCGACATGCTGTTCACGCGAATGCCATAAGGACCCCATTCCTGAGCAACAGAGCGACACATTTGCTGTACGGCAGCCTTGCTCGTATTATACGCAGAGCAGCTCAATCCCTGCACAATACGTTAGCACGGACGGTCTCTTTCCACGCATTTCATCGTACTGGAATGCTTACCCGGTTGGCAATGTTGCCGGACATGCTAGATATGATGACGATGCTGCCAGGCTTCTTCATATCCCTCAGCTTGCGCGCCGCGTACTTGCACGTATTGAAAACGCCAGTAACATTAACGCGCAGGATTCGCTCAAAGTCGGCCGCCGGATAGTCGAAAGCAGACAGCTGCTGCTGGATGCCGGCGCAGGCCACAACACCCCAAAAGGGTGCGCCTAGAGTCTCTGCCTCCTCCGATATAGCTTCAATCACATCCTCTACCGCCTTCTCGTCTGTCACGTCGCACTTGTGATAGGAAACCGAGCGACCGGTCGACTTGGCGAGCTTGGTGAGGTGTGACCACTCCTCAGCAGCGGGGGACTCAAGAATGTCGAGGCAGGCGACGTTGCCGCCGGCTTCGACTACAGCCAGGGCAAGGGTGATGCCCAACCCGCGGCCGCCGCCGGTGATGGCAATGGTCTTCTTGGACAGGGAGAAGAGGTTGAATGAGGGAGCAGTTGCCGCGGGTGTCAGGGATGATTCTGGGATCGGCCGGGAGGGAAGGTCAATATCGCTTACAACCGCCGGAGCCATTGTGACTGTTTTGCGAAAGATGGAAGGTAATGTTAGACTAGATGGGAAGAGTAACTTAGAGATCGCGGAGATGGGGATAGAGGTCGAAAAGTTATTGGGGTTTGCAATACATAACTAAACAAGCGGTCCATGAGTGAGAGTACACACTACCCAATGTCTCTCATAAAACATGGCTTTCTGCTAGGATATGGATATCGGCACGACTTTCTGTTTTAATCCACTGAATACGATCTTTGGGTCGGCGTGATCAGCAACAATATCATGGAAGGGGACCACTATTCTGTAAGAAGACTATGGAGGAAGTTGTAAGCGCCGCACCCCACACCCCAAGCGCCAATGGTTACCGCATAGAAATGCCGCTCCTAGCCTGTTTAATGAAGGTAAACTCTATCACACACTGGTAAACTGCTAGGCTCATTTGGATCATCCGAAACGCTTACGATTCCCTGATCTGGCAATGTACTCCCCGGCTCCTCGGCTTGCCAACTATGTTCACCAACACTGGACCGCGAAGCTACTACTGTCAATTTATATATTCGTGAATACGGGATAGCATACTGCTCGCGGTCGGTCAAACTTGACTTCTTTGTTTTTGTCGACATTCATTGTACGTGTGTGGCTTTACCAGCTGCTCTTCCAATTTACAATGGCACCAACTGCGATAGAGCAAGACTTCAGGCACGCATCCGCCAAGGTGAACGGGGATGTTAAGCGCTTCAACAATGAAGATGGCGAGACTATCGACATGGTTTTGCGCCAGTTTCGCTGTCTAATCGCGGACCTCTGCCAGCAATTTAATGGAGGTCATCCGGGGTAAGACACCGAACCACCATCAGGGGGGATGATGAAATGCTAATGATGGTGTGCCATATAGGAGTGCCATGGGTATGGCTGCGATTGGCCTTGCGCTGTGGAAATATGTCATGAAGTACTCGCCCAGCAATCCCAATTACTTCAACCGCGACCGCTTCGTCTTGTCAAACGGACACACATGCCTGTTCCAGTATACCTGGCTGCACCTCACCGGCTACAAGCACATGACCATGGAGCAGCTGAAATCCTACCACTCGGCTCGTTACGACTCCTTCTGCCCTGGACACCCTGAGATTGAACACGAAGGCATCGAGGTCACAACAGGTCCCCTCGGTCAGGGGATCGCAAACGCCGTGGGCATGGCCATGGCCACCAAGAATCTTGCTGCGACGTACAGCAGGCCCGGGTACGAGGATCTCGTGAGCAATACTACCTGGTGCATGATTGGCGACGCTTGTCTGCAAGAGGGTGTTGCCCTCGAGGCCATTCAGCTAGCTGGGCACTGGAGGCTTGACAACCTGGTGGTCATCTACGACAATAATCAGATTACGTGCGACGGTACCGTTGACTTATGCAACAGCGGTGAAGACGTAAACGCAAAGATGCGTGCGTGTGGCTGGGATGTGCTAGAGGTGGAGGACGGATGCTACGACGTCGAAGGCTTGGTGAAGGCTCTACTCCAGGCCAAGGCCGCCACGAATGGGAAACCCACCTTCATCAACGTCCATACCGTTATTGGCGTGGGATCCGGGGTTGCTGGCGATGCCAAGGCCCATGGCGCTGCCTATGGACAAGAGGGCGTGAAAGGCGTGAAGAGGGCTTTCGGGATGAACCCCGAGGAGCATTTCATCGTCACAGAACCCGTATACAACTTCTTCAAGGACTTGATCCCTCGAGGGAAGAGACTGGAGGAGGACTGGCAGAGCCTTATCAGCTCTTATGCTAGGGAGTACCCAGAGTTGCACCGCGAATTCGTTCAAAGGGTGGAGGGACGCTTCACCGGCGACTGGCGTAGCATAATCCCTTCCAAGGAGGAGCTCTCAACATCATCACAGGTGGCATCAAGGAAATCAGCTGGCCTGATATGCAACCCTCTTGCCGCTGGGTTGAAGAATCTGATGGTCGGCACGGCCGATCTGTCGCCTTCCGTCAACATGATCTGGAAAGACAAGGTTGACTTTCAACATGTGAGTAACACTCGCCGTGATACCTCTCTCGCTCCCGAACTAACACGAGGACAGCCCGACCTTCGCACTGGCTGCGGTATCAACGGGAACTACTCCGGTCGGTATATACACTGGGGCATCCGCGAGCATGCCATGGCCTCCATCTCCAACGGCCTCGCCGCGTTCCAAAAGGGCACATTCCTCCCCATCACTTCCAGCTTCTTCATGTTCTACCTTGTAAGTACTTTTTTCCTCCGAAGCCAAGACCGTAATTTCAGTCAAACAATACTAACCAGGTTTCACAAAGTACGCCGCGCCTGGCGTGCGTATGGGTGCCCTGCAACACCTCCAGACCATCCACATTGCCACCCACGACTCCATCGGCACCGGCGAAGACGGTCCAACACACCAACCCATCGAACTCGCCGCCCTCTACCGCTCCATGCCGAACCTCCTCTACATCCGACCCTGCGACTCGGAGGAAACGGCGGGAGCCTTCATCGCCGCCCTCGAAGCCAACAACACGCCCTCGATCCTCTCTCTGTCCCGCCAGAACCTCGACCAGTACCCGGCCCATTCGCAACGCGACGGCGTGACCAGGGGCGCCTACGTCTTCATCGAGCACGCAGACGCCGACGTCACGCTCATCGGCGTGGGCTCGGAGATGTGCTTTGCCGTGCAGACGAGGGACCTGCTCGCCCGGGAGCACGGCATCAAGGCGCGCGTCGTTTCCTTCCCCTGCCAGCGCCTGTTTGAGGCCCAACCGCGCGAGTACAAGCGTGAGGTATTGCGGTACGACACGACGCCGCGCGTGGTCATCGAAGCGTACGCCGTCAATGGCTGGGAGCGCTACGCAGACGCCGGGTACTCCATGTCCACGTTTGGGAAGAGTCTACCTGGGAAAGACGCCTACAAGTATTTCGGGTTTGGCGCGGAGGTCATTGCGCCGCGGGTGAAGGAGCTGGTGGAGGAGGTGCGTGAAGAAGGGCTGGGATGTCTGAGGGGCGAGTTTAAGGATTTGATTGTTACCAAGCACGAAGATCATTGAAATATACTAATAATAGATTGAAAAATGATCACTTCAAGATTAGTACATACACGCATCTTCGGCCATTGCAAAAGGTGGAGAAGAGAAGCACTCTGCATTCTGTTGTGTACTGAAACTTCCTACCCTAAGCGGGCATAGTTTCGAATAAAGCACTGCCTTCTAGGCATCGTTCGGAAAAGACTAAAGATGAAAAGGAAATCAAGGAGAGCAAAAATAATCAGAACATACAGTCCCAGTGTAACTGTTACAATTCACTGCCAAAGTAGTGGTTTCGCTCGATATTCGTGAGTAACTCGTGTCATTGCAGGGTACCATCTTGGTGTCAGCAATATACGAGCTGCTGTTAAACTTAACAGTTGTATTATACTTTTACTCCAAACTACTAATACTACTCCGGACTCCAACCATGCTCTATGCGGGGTTGACCAATATGCCGAGGCATCAGACCTTAGACAAGGATCACCAACAAATAAGTAAGCCTATTCATGCGTATAATCAATTACTCACTCGCGACACATTTTACATCCAATCTGATTTTGCTTGTCCTTGTCATTGTCTGCCTTCAATCATAGTAATTCACACACAATCACAATGGCACCGGATCCCAAACTCCAGCTAGACGCGTCCGTGCCGTGGGTAGAACCCCCATGGTACTCGACAAACATCTCCCCATACTACAATGAATCCCACCGCCGGCTCCGTGATACCGTCCGGCGCTACGTTGATACAGAAGTCTTGCCCTGGGCACTGGACTGGGAGGCCGAGGGCGATGTGCCCGCCGAGGCCGCGAACAAGTTTTGCCAGTCGGGTATTGTGTTTGAAGACGTCCCCGACGAGTACCGCCCGCGGTCCATACCCAGCCCAGCGGGTATCCCACGCAGCCAGATGGATATTTTCCACATGCTCATCATGTCCGACGAACTGGCCCGAGTCGAAGGCGGCGTGGCCATTGCCCTGAGCGGCGGCGCCGCTGCCATTGGTATCCCCCCCGTCATCCACTACGGCACCCAGCAGCAAAAGAAGGCATGGCTCCCGGGCCTCTTCACCAGGGATACCAGCTTCTGCCTGGGCGTGACGGAACCGGGAGGCGGGTCGGACGTGGCCAATCTCACAACGACGGCGCGCAAGACCGACGACGGCAGGTTCTACGTCGTCAACGGCGCCAAGAAGTGGATTACCGGAACGCCATGGGCGACGCACATGACGACAGCAGTGCGGACGGGCCCGCCAGGCATCGCAGGCATCTCCGTCCTGGTGATTCCGCTGACGAGTCCCGGAGTCTCCATAGAGAAGATCCATAACAGCGGGCAGAATGCCGGCGGGGCCAGTCTGGTCGATCTGGAGGATGTCAAGGTGCCTGTCGAGAACCTCCTGGGCAAGGAGAACCGGGGGTTTGGCATCATCATGAAAAACTTCAACAAGGAGCGCTTCATCCTGGCCGTGCAGTGCAATCGGAAAAGTCGAACATGTCTGTCCCTGGCCTGGGCCTACTCCCAGCGCCGGGAGGCCTTTGGAAAGCCCCTCTTTGCGAACCAGGTCATCAGGCGAAAGCTCTCCGAGCTGGCCCACCGCGTCGAGGCTCATTGGGCCTGGCTCGAGCAGGTAGCCTACCACGTCCAGTCCTCCGAGCTGGGGTGGCAGAGCCCGGACATTGCCAGCCGGATCGCGCTGCTGAAAGTCCAGGGCGGGCAGATGGTCGAGCTCGCGGCGCGCGAGGCCCAGCAGATCTTTGGCGGCGCTGGCTACCAGAAGGGAGGTCCCGGAGCCACCGTGGAGCAAATCAGTCGAGACCTTCGCATGTTGGTAAGTGATACCAGTACTGATACTAGTACTATTACGACTTGCACTACTACTCCCTTAGTCTCTCTCGGCTCTTGAGATTGCCGAATCCGCAAAGCTAATACCCAGTCTAGGTTGTTGGTGGCGGCAGTGAAGAGATTCTTGCCGATCTGGCTGTTCGCCAAGAGGCCGCTCTAGCGGCGAAGCAAGCGAAATTGTGAATCGATTACGTGCTCACTGCTTTTCAACCTGTAATCTTAATAGTTGTATGGCAGGCTATGGAGTATTCACAATCCCAGGAGGCAGCCAAGGATGGCTTGGGGCAATGTGCTCTTGGTGTTTGTGTGTGTTCTCTTCCCTTCAGTGTAAAATCTCTTGAGGGAACTTGGAGAGATCATAACAACTCCGCGGGAAATGGCGGTATTCGATAATATGCAGCCACAGCTCCATCCAGATCGATCTACACATTGATGCGTCGCTGGGTCGTCGCGATCTAGATTCTCCAACTTGAGTTGAGGGTCTTCATCCAGACCCAGATCGAGTCCTGCTTGTTCATCGCTATAGCCTATACGATTAGACCAGAGACCGTCAAGCGCCGCCAGCGATAGAGAACTGATTTACTTCAATCGAAATGACGATCATCGAAGTCGCACAAGCGATTCATTAGATGACGCGATGGACACAATATCCCACGCGCTGTCTTCCAGCCTCACATACATACATATACAAGTACTCCGTAGTTGTAGACTAGACCGGCTCCTCGGGAGAGGTGGGGGGACAACATTAGCCGTATGACGATCCCTTCACGGCACCTAGACCCCTGTCTGTTCGTGATGGCCTTTGTCATAAGCGCTCGCCCGCAGTGGGGGGTAGGCATGGTACCGGATGTTGGTAGGGGTGCCGATGCTGGTGGTAGAACCCTCGATGATCGCGGACGCCTAGTCTAGTTATTCCAAATCCCTACATCATACGTGGGATGCTATGGCTCACACACCGAACCCTGCCCGATGTCGAGAAGCCCCGAAGCTTAGACCCAAGCTTGCTGAGCCAAGAACAAGTACCGCGAGAGCGGGTGTGCGGAGCCTTGACTCGGTAAGCCCAATCATGTACAACTTGTAGTTCATGTTGAAGCTTTTGGGTGTACAAAAGTGGAATCGTGGTAGGCTGGGCAGGCTGGGCTGTATCATCCCGCTCTCATTCACAGCTTGGCGTGGAAGAATACAAGACGATTTTGACAAGAGAAAGACACACTCACACACACACACAGAAGCATGTCATCATTGCAGCCCACTATTGCGCCATTGCCCAGGAACGCCGCTCTCACCCACCCAACTACACACCGAGGCCGAGACCCTGTACAATGTCTCACCCAAATCTGCTTCCTATTTTCTTTCTTTTTCCCAGCTTCTCTAACTTCCTTTGGGCTGCCTCTGAAGATATTACTTGGGGGATGGGGGCAAATCTCGTGATGCGCGTGTATGTAATTCGTAAAAACTGGTCCGTATGGCATCTTACAAGCTGAACAAGTGCGCATGGCCTAGCGCAGCCACAGGGACATGATTCACCAACTACAGTGGCGAGCACTATCTATCACTATTACTAGTAGCAGTGGAAAACCCGACATCAACTTACACGATGACCCCCTCCATGCTTTCCGTGGCTGAGAATTATCACCGGAAAAAAAAAATACAATTCAATCACTCGATGCTCCAAAGAATACAATCAAAATAACGATCGTGTTCCTGGCGTCGAAATGTTGCCCTATTTTCCAGTGGTAACAAAACATGTGCTTGCGGGCCACAACAAGATAAACAGAGTTAAGCTTAGAGTTAAGGTTTCACGACTTTTTAGAGGAGTAAAGTAAAAACAACGGAGCTCCAGGTCCACGCATGGTAACCCAGCCGGCAAATCAGGACTTGGCCCACGTTGCCAACCGTCATAACGATTGGGTAAGGACTCGGAGTACCCTCACATTCTCACCCACACACATACACATAATAGTACTCCGTAATACTACTTACAAGTACTCCATGTAGATGTATTGTGTATTATGTAGCACTCAGCGGGCCCTCTCTTTTTTCTTCCTCCCTCTCCCCGTCCTCTGCATGCTGCGCGAGCTATGCTGGTCCAGGCCTAGGTTGCATCTCGCCATGAATGGCGTGCTCGGGTCGGAGCATCCCGCTTGGTCTTAGATGTGTGTGTGTGTGTGTGTGGTGCGTGGGATCAGCTAGGTTGGAGAAATCATAGAGCTCATAGCTACGTTGTTTTTTTTTCGTCCCTCTTCTACTCTTGGCTATGTGGGACCCCCGGTTCATGGGCCGAGAGAGAAGGTGGTTGATATCCCAAAAGAGATTGCTTATAAAGAACGACTTGATCCGGATCAGGCTGCCCACTCCATCCGGCTTTTTTGTTTTACCTTTTAGGTCTGTCTGTGGGTTATACGCTAGCACGACAGTAACAAAGCTTGAGCAGGCTACATCAATACTTCCAAGATGGCGTCCGACTTTAGCAAAGTCGACCAGAAGGGCACCTCCACCCCGCCTGATGATGAGGAAACCCTGAATCTCCAGGTGGACTGGTCCACGGAGGAGGAGGCCAAGGCCAAGAGGAAGTAGGTTCACATTGCCAGATCGTGAGAATCCTGATTGGTATAATGATTGCTGATACCTGTTTCGCTGCTTAGACTCGACCTGATTATCATGCCGCTTCTGACCCTTGGCTTCTTCTGTCTGCGTACGTTGGGCAACCGCCATCCTCCGCTACCAATGCTGGTATCAGCAGTGTTACAAGCAGCATCTGCTTATTGCCGTTGAAATCAGGACTGACCATGATCCAACAGAGCTCGACCGCGGCAACATCTCCAACGCCATCACCGATGACTTCATCGAAGACGTCGGCATCACCCAGAACAAGTTCAACATTGGCCAGCAGATGCTCTCCCTCGGCATCGTCCTCTTCGAGATCCCCTCCAACATGATCCTGTACCGCGTCGGCCCGGGAAAATGGCTCACCCTGCAGCTCTTCCTCTTCGGCGCCGTGTCCACCTTCCAGGCCTTCCAGAACAACTACGCCTCCTTCATCGCCACCCGCTTCCTCCTAGGCGTCACCGAGTCCGGCTTCATCCCCGGTGGGCTGTGGACCCTCTCAACATGGTACACGCGCCGCGAGACCGCTAAGCGCGTCATGTTCTTCTACTTTGGCAACCAGTTCGGCCAGGCTTCGTCCAAGCTGCTCGCCTACGGTATCCTCCACATGCGCGGCGTCGGCGACAAGGCCGGGTGGTTCTGGCTTTTTGCCATCATGGGCGGCTTCACCGTTCTCAGCGGCTTCGTCCTCGGCTTCTGCCTCCCGGACTCGTTCAAGAACCCCTGCAGCACTTTCTTGCCAAAGGTCTCTTGGTTCAGCGAGAGGGAGATTCATATCCTCCGCACACGCGTTCACATTGATGACCCTATGAAGGGCAAGAAGAAGAAGTCGATTGGTCTTCCTGCTTTCAAGAAAGCTGTATGTCCCCACACTCCCCTCCCCGAGTATCATAATTGTTGGGGCTGACAATCAATGGTGGTAGTTTGGAAACTGGCGTCTCTGGTTCCACGTCGTAATCACCCTCGCCAACAACGGCCCCCAGCGCGCCTTTGACACATACGCACCCACCATAGTCAAGGGCTTCGGCTTCGAAGGTCTCACCAGCAACGCCCTGGCCTCCGTCGGTCTCTTCCTCCAGATCCCCGTATCGTACACCTTCAGCTGGGTCTCTGATCATTAGTAAGAAAACGAATCCCCCCAGTTCCACCCCTCCTCCCCTTCGCCGACGTTATGGAAACACGGGGTTGCTGACTGGCATGAACTGAAAACAGCGACAAACGCGGTGACACGGTTATAGCTGGCTTGAGCATGCATCTGCTGGGTTATATCTTCAATCGCATCTTCACCGAGATCGAGAACCGCGGCGCTCGGTACTTTGGCGTCGTCTGGACGCAGACGTTTGGCACCTTTTCGCACCCGCTCAACATCACCTGGATGTCCCTCACTTGCACCGACTCAGAGGAGCGCGCCCTCGCCATGGCCATGTACGTTGTCCACCGTCCCCTTCTTGTCTCAGGGAGATTAGGAGTATCCGCAAAGAAGAAGAAAAAAACAATTTGACTAACACGGTGGAATGCAGGGTCATCATGGGAGCCAACATTGCCGGCATCTACGGCGCCCAAATCTTCCGCGAGGACGATGAACCCCGCTACCGTCGCGGTTTCACTGTCGACATTGCCATTATCGCGTTTGGTCTGGCGCTCGCCATTATCCGATTCGTCGATGACAAGCGGTGGCAGCGTCGCGAGAAGCTTCGTCGGGATGGGGAGGAGGCGCTGGACAGTCAGAATGAGCAGGACTCGGAGCAGAATGAGGCAGCGCGGAACCGTGGTGTGTTGGCGGAGAAGTCGCATTAAGGATCGTGTATCGGCCGTCGACTGTTGCGGTTAAAAGACCTTTTCGCGACAATGAACAGGAAGAGACGGTATGTTTTTGCAAGGGATAGATAGAGGACTCAGGATACCATAAGAATCAAATTCCAAGTCTCATTTATCGTGAAAAAGTCTATCAGACTATAACACTGTCCAAAACAGGACAGCTGCAGGACCATGGACACCCAGTGCCTCATAGTATTCGTGTCTATAAAAAAGAGTATATTTCATCTAATATGATCTATTCGTTTTCGGATCTATAGTGCAAAAAAGCAGTAGTCTTGTATCTATATTTCAAGAGCAAGGTCGACAGAATAGCATTTGCTTATTTGGACTTGGCGTCGGCCCAGTGCAGCACTCCGGGCGTGGCAGCATCGGCCTCGACGTACTTGCACTGAGTGAAGTTGGTCCACAGCTGTCCGATGAAGCTGCGGTCGTCGCGGTAGTAGAGGTCTCCGAGAATGGGCTTGATGGCCTCGGTAGCCTCCTCGGCGTAGTAGAATGGGATGCGACTGAATATTCGAGTTAGCCCGGGCTCTTGAAAGCGGAAAGCGATCAGACAGGGTTATGCAGGGTAGAGGGAAAACATACGGGAAGAGGTGGTGGATGACGTGGTGCTCGATGATGCCGTGGAAAAGGTGACGTCCGACGAAACCAAATTCACGGTCAACAGTGGCGAGAGCACCCTTGACAAAGGTCCAGTTCTCGGCCTCGTAGTGAGGAACCTCCTTGTGGGTGTGGTGAAGGTAGGTAATGGCAACTGCGGCAAGCATGTTAGCGGGTGCAAAGCTCTCCATTGTACGCAAGAGGCAACTTACTCAACCACTGGTGGACCCAGACGTAGGGCTGGAGGTAGAGCAGGAAAACGTTCTGGACACCGACAACGCCAGAGAGGTAATAGAGGGAGGTGGCAGTGATGGCGAGGCCAATATCCGACAAGACAATGTACGGGGCCTCGCTGGGGCGGAAGACGGCGCTGGTCGGGTCAAAGTGGCTCTGCCCGAACAGGCCAGCCTTCTTCTGGGTGCTCTGCTTTCCGGAGGAGATGTTGAAGAGCAGGTAGGTAATCCATGCAAACAGCTGGTGGAAGATGAGCGTGATGAACTGGTAGGCAGGCGTATCCTCGAGGAACTCGGCCATGGCGCTGGCCTTCTTCCTCATGTAGTCGGCGCGGGTGGCGGGGACAAAGGCCATGTCCTTCTCCATGTTGCCAGTGTACATGTGGTGACGGTGGTGGGAGAACTTCCAGGAGTAGTAGGGGACCATGAGGGCGGAGTGGGCGAAGAAGCCAACGGCGTCGTTGAGCTTCTGGTACTTGGAGAAGGCGCCGTGACCGCCCTCGTGGCCGAGAATCCACAATCCAGTTCCAATGAGGCCCTGGACGTACCCGTAGACGATCCAGGCCACCGTCCTCAGGGCGGCATTGTCGATGGTGGGGATGTAAGTGACGGCAGCCCAGCCGAGGGCGCCAATCGTCACAACATCACGGAGCAGGTACCACAAAGATCGCGGGGCGGAGGGCTCGAAGCAGTGCTTGGGGATGGCACGCCTCAAGGTGTTGATGTCGGGGAATTGAGGCTCGGCCTTGGTCGCCTTCTGCTTACTGCAAGAGAAGGGCACTGTCAGTACGTGAACATGGATAGCAGCAGGCACACGAGTGTAGATCCAGCCAATTGGACTTACATGACGGTCTCGGTCGTTGTGGTCGTCGTGGTAGTGGAAGCCATCTTGAGAGATGTGGTTGTATCGAGCCGGCTCGAAGGGAATCTGGGTTGGTCTGGTCGATAGCAGTGGGCAAAGACAGATAACGAGGAAGAGCTCGGGACCAGGGCCGTCCGTCACAGCAGCCGGGCTATATTTAAAGGGAAACCGGCGATAAATACTAGCGTGCGGCAATTACTGTTAAGGAGAAAGGGGACGAGGGATCGGCAGGGACCACTCGAAATTTTCCAATATTTTTTTTCCCAACATTAGCAAGGGACCCTTAATCGGTTGGATCCACTCGGTGGTGAACAGGCGGTGCCGCGCGAAAGCTTGCTTCCCTCAGTCCGGGGGCCAGCGTTGTTGGCTCACACCGCCATTGGGAATTAACAACAGGAGGGATGGAGCCCCCCTGCTCGACAACTGCTGTTTTTGTCCTTCTTTGACATGGGGAGGTCGCATTATCTTTGAGGGTGAAGGCAAAAATTCTGGTGGTCAACAAGCTGCATTCAGTGGCCGACGTCGGTTGAGCTTAGGAGGCTCAATGGCAGGTGAGACAAAAAAGCATGTGCTCGGCAGAACGTAGCGAAAAAAAGACGAGCTCAGGGACCAGCTCTTGTCCCAACGATGTGGAACTTTGTCAATTGCACCAAACTGAATCAGGTCAAGCGGCTGGGGCCCCACCCACTTTAGCCTCTAGGTACCTTAGATGGCATTAGATTAGGTGCCTCCCTCACTAAGGTCCCATTACTAGTGGCCTACTGCCTTCGCATTAGCGTGGCACGTTTGCCTGAATCTCGTTTCGTCTCGCCCCTTGACCCTGAGTCGTGGGTGAGACGGCTCGCGGCTTTCTTTGCTTTGCCCTTCTGGAGCCGATTCCAGAAGCCGGTCGTACCTTAGGCATGTATTCCGTACCTAATGAAGTGTCATCTTTGCTTTAGCCCCGCCATCATTGGTGGGCCAACGGACGCTCCACGGGTATGTTTGACTCGCTAAGCCTCATCAACGCCGCCGTACTCTATCTCGCCAGCAACCGATCTTGAGTAAGGACGCATCCATCGCCTCCCTCCTATCATACCCGCCCATCAATGGAACAGGTACGTACTTATCATGCACGCATGAGGCGATAAGGCATCATGTCATTCTGCACCAGGGTTGCACACACACGGTGTCCGGCCCGTCATCAGGCTCGTCCCAATGCCCAGTGAGCAGCGTATTATTGGCGCCCTGAAACGTGACTGGGCAATCTCATGCTGGATGCAGTGCAGGAATTGTACGGTCAGACCAGCGGTCGTCTTCCTTTTTTTTTCACATGCATGAGGCATGAGGCAGGAGCATGTGCATGCGCATCTGCTTGTGCTTGTGCATATGCCAAAAGAGTGGATATTGTACTGATAAGATAACATCACTGGCACCAGTACTGGTGACAGATCTTCCAAAGTCACATGACGTGCTGATGATCGGCTCGGGGAGCATTCCGGCCACACACAGAATGTGGCCGCACCACGCAGCTCGTCGCAGACTCGCAGCTGAGGCTCGTTCTCCACTGTGGTCCGTCCGGAGGCCAAACTTGAAGACCAGAGCAGAGCCCCAGAGTTGTCGACGTCGGACGAGGTGCTATTGCCAATTGACCCTCTTCGTCATCCACTTTGGCTGCGCCCTTGGCCCTCCCCCCTTTTCTTCTATCAGTGCAGTGGATACGGAGGATATTTGTAGTGCCAATGGACTATGAACTGTGTGGGGAATGCATGACTTATCTCTTTACTCTGTGGCCTAGATATGAACTTGAAGGATTGGGCGGCTCGAGCTGCTTCCGCCGCGCTCGGTTGTCCCCAATCGAGCCACCTTGTTGATCTACCAGTACAAGTACCGCGCTTGCCAGTCTCCTGCAGCAGCAGCTTCCCTTGTTCATCACGGTCAAGCTACAAGTATTCTTGAGGCTCAAAGTCGCCCAACGACTTGCTACATATGGCTATTCTACTTCTCGTGGTGGCCACCCTTAGACTCAGCAAAGAACTAAGCACGGTTTCCCGACCTTTCCTCTGGGAATCCTCCGCTTGGTCAAACAACAACAGCGACTATGCCTACTGGCGACTTCCAAGATGATCTACAGCTAGCTGATCCGGTCAGGTTATGCAGTGGATCCAGCCGATATTTAAGTAGAGATGATACATCCGAGCTTGTTGCCGCCATCCTGAGGAGAATAGTCGGTCTGGATGGCAGGCGGGGTTGACAGAGCTGCCATCGGGCCCTTAATTCTCTTGTGCTGAGCAGCCCTCTACCGCAAATCAATAGCAATGGCGGTACAGAAACCACCAGCGGCGCTTCACTTCATCTGGAGTTGGAGTTGAGTCGGAGTTGCAACCTCGGCCTTGAATTTCTGACTCGCCATACAATCATACTATTAATAGCGTTGCGGCCGATACTTTGGAGCGAGCTGCCTCGGTTGTGATTGTAGTGGTACTTGAGAAATTGTAACTATTGAATAGCTTACCAACAGCATTCCGCCGAGTCGACTAACGTGCTCATAAGAAGTCGTCAGGCACCCTATGAAAGTTTGACGGCGTGTCTATTGCACCATGGCGGGGACAGCCTAAGCAATGTTAGTCGACATAAGTGCCGAGGCGAGAGCACTGGGATCAGCAATTCACTAAGAGCAAACTTGAGCAAATATTACTTATTACGAGAAGCAAACATTTGGAGAGGGGCCAAGCGTAAGCGATCGGTTCCGACTTGGACAACATCATGTGAGGGCATACGGAATAGACGGCGGCCTGCCACAGAAGACGTGATTCGGGGTCTATGGGCAAGTAGGCGAATCGACATTCTTGAAACAACTTGAAGGGCTCTCGTCGATTTTCCCCTCCGCAGGTCCCACTGATTTTTTTTAAGGGTTCTCCAAGTTGGAGCACTGCTTTGACTGTCGCGGTTCCCGGTAGGGTGGTGGACATTGGGCGATGGTCCCTGCGTTCGCCATCAACACCCCATGACGCAACAGTGTCAGGGTTCTGCGCTCCTTTGGCGGCTACGTGATCAGCACCAAGCTAACACTTTTCGCAGAGGAAATCAAATTGGCCTCCTAAGCCTTTGAATATCACCACTTGTGCAAGCGGATCAAGTCAAGTCGTCGAGGCAGTGGATCACAATGGAAAAGGCGACGACACCACATTCGAGACTTTTCACGGTGTGCAACTGAGTACGGGAGCCTCCTCATCCCGCTTGTTCATATTGAGTGAGGGACGCTTGGGATTGCCACCTTCTTTGCGGCTTCGCTACGAAACATTGACACAGTAAACAATGACGTTTCAGGAGGTCTACGCGTGGCCTGGCCTCTGATCATCTCGCTGATTGTCTGTGAGGGGAGGCGAGTACTGGTCAATCATCCCCAATCATCCCCCACAGTTTAGACAAGGTGACGGCCCAGGCGAGCCGTGATGAACCGGAGGTGCCCTGGGGATGCCTCCATTCTCAGCTGTCGAGCGACGATCAACCTTCAGCAACCCCGGGATGCAACCCATCCTGGCATGGGTGGCTGGCTGAGTTTCTTTTGCCGGTTTGATGGACATTTACAACTTATAAGCCTTTCGCGCGCCTCTCTGTCGCACACTTCGCATTTGTTTTCCGTAATTTTACATTGACTTACACTATACAGCTGGTCTGGTCTGTGTTTTTCTTTCCCATTTGTTTTCCACGATTTTCTTTTCTTGTGTGTATTGATTAACGCTTTTCTTTCTTTACTCTCTTCATCATGTCTGGGAACGATACCATGCCCAGCTACGACTCTTGCGACAAGGTCAGCGATGAGTGTCCCGTAGATTTCACCATTTACGGTGACTACCTCTCGACGGGTGCTTCTGCCTTCTTTGGCATTGCCTTTCTCCTCTGCTTCCTGGTGCAGTTCTTCCTCGGCCTGAGAGGAAGATACTGGTCCCTCACCATCTGGCTTTCGCTAGGCGTTGGATTTGAGGTTCTCGGGTACCTGGGTCGTCTGCTACTCTCCAAGAGGCCTTGGTCCATGGGTGGCTTCACCGTCCAGTACCTCACTCTCCTGCTCGCGCCCACCTTGATTGCCGCCGCCATCTCGGTCACCTTTAAGCACATTGTCCTTTGGTACGGGCCCGAGCACTCCCTGCTCCGCCCTAAGCTCTTGCCGTGGATCTTTGTCGGCACCGACTTCATCTCCATCTTCATCCAGATTATCGGAGGTGGTGCCACCGCGGCCGCCTCGACGGGTAGCAGCGACAACACGGACAAGATCCAGAAGATTGGAGAGGTCCTTACTATCGGCGGTGTGGCCTTCCAGATTGTCAACATGGTCGTCTGCGCCGTGCTCATGCTCCTCTACGCCCACCGACGCAAGACGGCCATCAAGAACCAGCAGTACGCCGCCAAGGCAGCCGGCTTCGATCAGGGCTACGCCTCCGACGACACGGGCATGTACAACTACGGACGGCCCGTCAACGCCCGCGCCGGAGCGCCCGTCAAGGAGGCCAAGCGTGCCCGCCTCTTCTGCTACGCGCTTGGAGTGGCTTACGTTGCCATTATTGTGCGATGCTCCTACCGGTATGTTATCTTCCCCCTTCATGATAGTTTGCACTATTGGAAACAACTGCTAATCGATTTTGATAGCATCTTTGAGAATCTGCCTGGTATGGGCAAGGATGTCATCCAGAACGAGGCCTTGTTCTACGGGTTGGATGGTGCTCCCATGCTGATTGCCGTTCTCTGCATCACCGTGCTGCACCCGTTCTACTTCTTCCCCGCGCTCAAGCCGCGCAACAAGACTCCCCAGCCGTACCAGGAGCAGTACGCCATGTAAAACCCACCACCGCCACTTGCGGATGTCACCAACTACGGATGTCACAATATTGTAAAGGGAAAATGTCACGATACTACTTTGGAGAAAACCGGAGAAACTCTGAAACGACACGATTGTAACAACAAACCAAAAGTCCCGATATAGGACAGAATGACCTGAATGATTAGAGTCAAAACGAATAATAGAATCACATTACTGGAGCTCTCCATTCGATCTCTCCTTCTGTGTCGTCCGAGGGCCACTAAATGGTGAAAGTGTATGAATATATTCCCTTTGCGTTACGGGATCGCTTGCGTTGAAATGCGTCTGTGACCGGAGTTTGGTGGATGTTGGGTGGGTCATTACAGCAGATCGCAGTGGCCCAGGCTCAAGCTGTGGTTGGCTGGTAGCCTGGGACCTGCTATAGTGGAGGTTGAGATGGATTGTAGGGGTCCCAGGTGGCTGATGCGCACTGGGAGTGTTCCTGAATCGGGGAGCGCAATGACCACTGCGAGATAAGGAACATTGCCTCACTGACCACTGTAGCATTGGACCCTGGATCGCCTCGCCGCGGTTCGCCTCCGCGGCTGGAGCACTGTTGATCATTGCGGGCCATCAACCACTATTCGAATGTTGACAAAAGCGCGGATATGGATGTGTTTCATTTGTTTACATGACTTGCAAACTTTATGATTCGAATGCTCTACAATTTACAATAACATTCCTTGTAGTTGCTCCATTGATACGGTCGTAGATAAGAATTTTACGGTTGATGAGATTTTTAGTTTTGAAGTGGTTTATCAATAAAACAACAATAAACACAGTCCACGCTTCCCGCTTACACTTGACACATAGGTCACATCGAATTGGCGTTGATGTCAAATTCGACCTAGCTCTCATTACATGTCTGATCTTTTCCGTTCCTATGGCTCAACACTGGATGACTCGAAGCTTCAGACGTTGCGAGGCTGATGGCGGGATATAGGGTAGGGACAGATAACGCGCCACCACCGCGTCATCGTTCCAAAATACTTGCTCTTTCCACCATTCATCGTCACCTTCGTCCTGATCTGGTATGTTTTACACCATCTTTCGATCGACAAAGCGAGCTAGTTTTTGGATGCGACGTATAGCGATATGGGTTGAACACATGACACTGGACCAATTCGTCGACACGCCCTAGCACGACCGCTGGCGATGCCTCATCACGACAGCCTTCGATCAGATTTGTACGGGATCACATCCCCCTCCATCAAGCGCCGAGTTGAGGCATCGCTGTCATGACCGACGGTAGCATACGGAAAGCCGTTCAAGACATTGACCTCTCCTACCACGCAACAACCAATATCGATACCAAATACAAAGCAACACGCGCGAAACCAAGCCTACAGCGACACGACAAGCTTACGCGCCGAAACGCCCTTCACGTGAAGATCCATCGCTTCCTGGATCTTGTCCAACCCTTTCCCCAGCACCAGAGGCTCCGGAGCCGGAACAAGTGTTCGATCCACCAACGCCTGCGGCACGAAATCACGGTAGATACGGCCAATCACCCCGTCGGCGTCGCAGATGTCGTTGCAATCGACAAACTTGACTTGCACCCCCGCAAGCCGGGCCTTGATGGCTGATCGGCCACTCGACCATATCGTAGAGGCTATGAAGGACGCCGTTCCCAAATACGTCTTGAGCTGTTCCGCGTCCACGCCGCCTCCCGCCGACGCGACGAACTTGCCTGTCGGGCCACTGTGTCGTTGCAGGACTGCTGTGCATGTCTCTTCCGTACCGGGGCTGATGGCGTAGGCGCCTACCAGGGCCTGGTCACTCGACGCGGCTACTAGATCGTCGATGACTGTCGGGCTGTTGTAGTCGAATACGTGCTTCGCGCCTAGTTTCTTGACGTAGTCAAAGTTCTTGGGTGAGGCGGTCGAGACCACATCGTACCCTGCCGCTACGGCTAGTTGTACGGCGCTGCACCCTACACTCGAGGCGCCACCGGTGATCAGAACGATGCCCTTCTGTTGATTCTCATTATTGGAAACAGCACCCTGTAGAGTTGGAAAGTCCAGAGCTAGAAAGTCCTCGTGAAAAAGTCCGTAGGCCGCCGTAGACAGGCACAGAGGCAGTACACAGCCTTGTTCAAAGGTAATGTCGTCAGGCAGAGGCGCCGCCATGTGCTCGCGAATGACTGTGTAGTGTTGGAATCCTCCCTCGACAGGGTCAGCAGATGCCGGGACGAGGGCAGCAGCATGGCCGATGACTCTGTCGCCGACCTGGAAGCGCTTCACTTCCGAGCCAACCTCCTCCACGGTGCCCGCAACGTCGCCGCCCAGGATGAAAGGGTATTTGATGTACGTCAGGCCGAGGTCGCCCATGAGCTGCTTGCCCCCGTCCACCTGGTTCGTGGCCACGGCACCGTTTCTGACCACGATCTGATGAGGACCTGGGGGCGTGTAAGGTGCCGTGTCAATCTGTAGTGGCTTTACCGATTTGCCTGGCAGCCAAGCTGCTTGATTCACTGGCGGCATGATGATCTTGTTGCTGTCTCGGTCTTCTGTTGCGGGTACAGATATGTAGTCGTGATGCTCCACGGGATATTGACTGCCTGGTAGGAAGCTTGAGACGCAAGAGCTGGGATCGCTGCCAACTCGATAGGTTGGATATTGCTTCTTGCTGATGATGGGATGTCGTCCGAGTCTTTGTTTGAGGGGACACGAGCGGGGTGATTTCTGGTGTCACCTTGGAATCTGCACGTCTGACATTCGTGAGCCGTGAGGCACAGCAGCGCCCGATTGATTGATTGATTGGATAGGAACACCTCTAGAGTTTATGTAGTGCGACTACATATCTAAGGTACTTGATTGACTTCAAGACGGCCCAGATGGCCGGGACGGCTATGTAAGCTATATTCTTGAAGAGTTGTCACTTTACTGTACAGAACGGCCTGTACTCCGATCCGATGATATCGTTGCAAAGCTCCTCGGTGGGACAGGCATAACACAATAATGAGTATGCGATGTTGGGAAGAATAGCACGGGTTCGTTATATATAGAGAATCTGTATTTCAAAAGTAGAGATATACCATATGGTGCAGTCTGCCGACAATTCACAACAATTCTTCCCATCGAAAGTGATAAGTTGGAAGACACCAACGAGCGTCAGGTTTTTCGGTATTAGTTGCTCTTTCTCTTCTGCAACAGCCTCGATGTCATATTCATTCAGCACGCCTCCAACAACTACACGTACTACAGCTTGTCAATCAAGTATCGGAAGATTCATCTATCCCAGTGTGTCAAGCCTCGCATAAAGTAATCAAGTTCTTATGAGTGTCTCTCTTCTTGACCTTGATCCTCACTCAATTGAAGGTTGCTACCCTACTTGTCTTCCAGTCTATGCTCTTACAGAATATCAAAACCGGCCCAAAATCATCTGTGCAAGTTTCAATGTTATTGATACAATGATTCTACTATTGCACATAGTTTGCATAACATCGCATTGTGTAATCATAATGAAGGGATTGAAATCCAACAACGTGAACTTGATTGTTTACGCAGGAAACCTGTAACTCTAGCAACTCGAATACACCATTCTGTGTGGAAGACATGTCTGCCTGGTATACGATCGAGTCCATGTCGTCAAAGGGACATGGTCTCTTTCCTTCAGGGTAGTTTCTAGCCATGGTATGGTCTACGATTCTCAACCGAGGCTTGCTTTGTTATACGACACGATGGACACCCGGACAAAGCGTCGTTAACGGATATGCAGCTATAAACTGAGCATGAGCCATGATTGCCACAAGCTGCGTCCAACAAAAGGCCTCGACCTCTTCAAGTTCGAACGGGGGGACATGTGCTCCGTGCTTTGTTGTGTGTACGGAGTACCCTACGCACGTCTCTGTTCTGCAAGCTTGGCAGGGCTCTCTGATCGATGACATGCCGTTTCTCGTGACAGGTACCCTCGCCACCATTCTCGGGTCTCGTCACCTTCTTAGTCCTTTAGCCGTCGTCGCGGCACTTGTTTGGGAGGTGGTAAATGTATCAAAGAACGGAGGACACCTCTTGAAGTGGTCTAGGTAAAGGAACAAGGTCCCGGTATGAGGGAGGGTTGATAACGGGCCGATGAACAAACATGAACAGACGACGATCGTTTGTAAGCTTCTGACACTACCGTATTCAATAAGAACTTTGACATGTGCCGATGGGGGATACGGGGAGCATGGCTGCAACGGAATGGAGCACCGGACGGGAATTTGAATCAATCTCGTCTAAGTAGATTAAAGCCATGACAAGAAGCTTTGGTGTTTTAGTCAATGTTTCCCTATGACTTGCTTTCTAGGTATACGCGGAGAAGATTCCGATTTAGGCAACCAGTGAATCTGGCCAAGGAGTGGAGCCAGATCTCAGCGCTTCTCGCCAAAAGAACCAGCATCGTGGTCCGTGGGTTTTATTTTCTTTTGGGTAGGCAGTAGAGAGAAGGGGGAAAGGGAAAGACAGAGAGAGAGGCCTAGCCCACTCAATTGCCACTACGGTGTGTTTTGACCATGTCGTCTCCCCCCTCCCCCTTCACTTTGACGGATGGGCTGGGATGTGGAGTTTTGACCATATCTGCCAGGGCCCTGGGATTTACATACTTGTACATAGCTCTGGGAGGAGGAGCAAGGGGACGATGGTCTAACCGTCATGTTCGTCACCATTGTCAATGAAGAAGTGTTATCCGTAGATGCCTCGGCGGGCATGGATTGGACAAGGGGAAGACACAGCCAACAAAGTCAATGGACCGCGGCTGTGCTTCTCGAGAGAGAATATTCAAGATTCAAAAGATTCCAAGGGGCCTTGTTCAAACTGGGTTCCCCGGCGAGACCGCTATGCTCAGGCAAGGCACCGGTTTTCTGTATTTTCCACATGTCGGTGAGGCCGTGCTTTTTTCCCTCTATGGAGTACGTAGGCTTGCTGGCTGTCCTGGCTGCCGCAGTGAATCAAAGCCACACACACGACACACATACACACACAACACACCCCTTGCTTTCTGTGGTGCTTCCTCTCACTTGTATGGACCAGCGCGCTTTGGCGGGTCGTGCATCGTGCTCCATCACCGCTCATTTGCGCGCACCGACAAGCCGCGGCGAGCCGGTACGATGAAAGTTTCAATGCTCAATGCTCAATGCTCAATGCTCAATGCCGTGGTAGCAAGAAGGCGGGCGGGCGGGCGCACTGACTCCGACCACGACGATGGGATTCGAGGCCGGCGTAACCTTGGTTGTCAAAGTTGTCATAACAGATGCATTTGCTTGACCCGAGCATCTTCGGGCATGGGCAAATATACCTTGACAGGCTGGGGGGAGGGGAGGGAAGGGCTTCATCAAGGGTTCTTTTGGTCATAATTATACGGGCAAATCCTGCCGAAAATGCCATCTATTTACGGAATCCGAGCTACGTAGCCATGGGATATAATCTCGGTAGTAAGAGTAATAGTAGGGGAACGAGGTCAATATGCCGTCCGTGACGGAGCTACAGAGTGCGATAGAGCTAATAGGAAAACAGCACACAAAGTGCCCAGTAAACCTATCAGTGTTAAGCCTGGCCCTCCCTGACCTGTATTAGGTATAGGTAGTCTGTAGAGCGGCTTTGGGGGGGGGGCTTGTGCTGAATGGTCCTCCGCCTCGGACTTCTCCTCGGATCAGTCTACGGGTGGGATGTAAGCTGCAAAAGCGGCTAATAGGGCGAGGGGCGGTCCTCCCATCAAGCCAAACAAGAGCCCTACTCCCTACAGGCGAATCGGCATTTGGGGGGGCGGCACGACAGGGCTGGGCTAGGCTGGGCTAGGCTTGGTTGGGGGCAGGACTGGACTTGTGCTCCGTAGGGAAGGCTAACGGGCCCCGTTCCTGCTCATGTACTCCGTAATTTAGCACCAATAGTACCGTCGTAGTAGGTAATTTTGGTGGGAATGGCCCGCTGCGCGCTCTGGCTATTGCTCGCTGCTGCTCGCTGCTGCTCGGTAGAGGTGAGCACTATTCGTACGAAGGCACGGAGCACTGCACGCGGTACACGCCACCATGTTACAGGGCTAGATTCCTACGCTACGTCCCAAGTTTTTGCCCCCAATACGATACGATACATTTTGTGTAGGTACGGTCTAATTACTTGTAATTACTTCGTAACGGGATACGGAGCTGCACTACGGAGTACGCGTTGACTCTGTCTTGCAAGGCAAAAGTGGAAAAATCCCAGCTTTGGAATTGCATCGTGTATGAGAATGTTGGAAATATAATGTATATGCCCTGGGGAAGACTCCAAAACGCATTGAATGTGGGATTAGACTCGGTGTTCGCGAGTATGTAGGAGATGAACGAGAATACGGATACATGGCCTACATCATGTACTCCGTAAATGCACGTAGTGTGCCTGTAATAGTGGGCTGGGCGCCTGAAGCACGCATCGCTCCCGTTGGTCCCCTGGTCCGGTCCCGAACCTTTTCAGTGGTTCGGTACAAGTACGTTTGACATAGGTTCGATCTTGGTCGTAGCGTTCGCACTTGGTTCCCCGGACAGGGGGGGGGGGTTGGAGACCGAGAGTATGAATGTATGTACGTATGTATGGACAGGTATTAATCGGTCCTTGGGCATGGCAGGACAGGGCAAGGCATGGCACGGCAGGGCAGAGCGACAGCCTGTGTCGGATATCCGCCCCCCTGACTGGTTCCTGGCCGGCAATCCTTCAGGCTCTTCTCTGCCCTTTTCCCATAGGGTCCCTGAGGGTTTCCCTATGTCTCGCCCTTGCTCGTCTAAAGAAGTTGGTCTAACCGGATTGGAACTCTTGTACAGAGTATGCCCAGGGTAAAATGAGGCCCCCCCCCAGGAGGGCTCAGTGACGGGGGGCGTTTACTTAGCGTGCTTAGCGCGCGTCTGGGCAGGATCTGGTAGCATCTGAATGGGGCGGGACCGGAGCAGGGCGAGACTCCTGCGACAGTTCAAACGACGGTCCCGGTTTCTGTAGATACAGAGCGCGGGAGAAGGGGAGGGGGGACGCGGGAGGGGTGCGGCATAAGGAGGCTACAGGTGTAAGTTGTAAGTTGTACTCTGTCGTGCGTCTAAACAAGACACACAGACATGGACACAGACGTGGACACAGACAATATACGTTCATGACATTGAATCGGTAGCCTAGAGCCATGGATCCCAGCAAACTGTATTAATCAATTTGCAGAGTACAGACCCGACCCGAGAGGAACCAGGCTCAGGCTCAGGCTCAGGCACCGGCAAGCCAAGCCAGGCACCCGTCATCCAAACAATGCGCATCTGTACAGCCCACGTTGATCTCCGGACCTGGGCTCGTCACAGCCCTGTCGGTCTACTGTTGCACACATGCATACATACAAGCACGCATTCCGTACACACACTCTCGCACTCCCTCCACCTCCCACCCTCCCCCCCTGGCCTGCCTGCTCGGCCAGCGGGGTGGTGATCATCATACACGGTATCCGCAACACCTCCCACGACATCGCAACGCCTGGCTAACTCGCAACTGACACACTTGACATGGGAACTTGGCACTTGCCAAGGCTGCTCCTTCTAGGATGGCTCATGTTATAGATTACAGTAGCGTAAGTTTCCTTCCCCTGTGGGGAGTTGGCCCGCTTTTCTTTCTCTGTCTTTCTCTGTCTCTGTCTCTGTCTCTCTCTCTCTGTGCTCTCTGTGCTTTCTGTGAGTAGTGTGTCTCATAGCGTCTGTCTCTTCTGGGAGGGGCACGCCGAGTCCCGCAAAGCAGCCCCTCACAGAATCCTTGACCTAGTCTAGTATGTAATGTAGTATCAATACCCGTACCTTGTATCCTTGATATACAGAAAAGTACGTACCCAGAATGTTTCTTGTCCGGTGGGTTGAACGACGTGCGCGGACCGGGGGTGGGAACGCATTGATGTTTGCTTTGAAAGGTACATCATGGAACCGTCTCCCCCCCCCCGGGGTCAATCACGCGAGACTTGGTTCCTGGATCCTAGATGTATGAAAAGCACATTAGACCCTTGAGTTTGGAGTTTCAGGATTCACATCTTTCTTGCCTTCGACTCTGATATACTTTAATATATTTAGACGGCCCCGTCATCGTGAACGATTCCCCTCATTCACTCAACTCGACTATTTCTCGAAACTCGACAGGCTCGGTTCGACTCGTTATCTTTTGTTTTTTTTAACTGTACAAAACCTATTACATCACACTCTGGATAACGGACAACACCGCACCCATACCCAACTACATACCAACATTCCAACTTTAGACAACACCTTGATACCCTCTACTACCCACAGAATGATGAAGAACCGGCAACAGCCTGGTTACTCTTGCGAAGAGTGCCGGAGACGCAAGGCTCGCTGCGATCGTGTCCAGCCTCGTTGCGGGAACTGCACAGAAGCCGGCACACAATGCGTCGTCTCTCACAACAGACCGGCCCGAGGCCCCAAGAAGGGACAGCTGAAAGCTCTACGGGAGCGTGTCGGTATGTTCCCTCCCCCACTCATCCTAACCCTCATGCGGGATATGGGATAGCTCGACAATCATCGTGAGTGCAAAGATTGTAAGCTAACCGAGAACCCCCCCCCCATTATCAGCTATGCTTGAATCTCAGCTCCATTCCCAAGGCGGATACAGCAGTGATCCGGGGACAATGTCGGCGAGCGTGGACCAGGCGTTTTCGGATACCATGTTTGATGACATGCCCATCCTCGATCCTTCATCGCTGGCCACCGACTCCATCCTCAACAGCAACTATGCCTCGGGATCGGATGAGGAGACGGTCGCTGACAGACTTACTCCTGAACTGACATATGCCACATCCGCCCCTTCCGTCGCTTCAGGTGTATCCAGCAGCATGTCGGCCTGCACTGACCCTTCCTGGCATAACAATGGGAGACTACCTTACTCTAACATGTCCGATGTCCGGTCGAGCCCGCGACAAGGGTACTCTTACGCCTCTGGCTCTCTCACTCACTCCATGAAAGCCGAACTGTATGTCTTTGTTTCCTCCCCAAAGGTCAATATTGCAGCAAAGATGCTAACTGGATATGTTAAGTGACCAGCTGTACTTTGAGCGCTTCCATCCCGTGGCGCCCATGGTTCACAAGCAGCGATACTTCTCCTGGGCCGGACAGGAGAGCCTCTCCTGGCCGCGAGCCTGCCTCCGCTCCGCCATGCGCACAATAGCGGCGGCCACCTCGGTAGCCTTCAAAGCCCACAGCCAGACCCTCTACCAGGAGACGCGCCGCATGCTCAAGGACACGGACACGGCCCAGTCGAGCGAGGAGCTCGGCTGGTCGCCCTACGGCGCCGCCATGGTGCCCGTGGAGAAGATCCAGGCCCTCATCATTCTCGCCCACTACGAGCTGCTCTGCCACACCCAGCACAAGGCCATGATGACCGCTAGCCGCGTGTTTAGGCTGGTGCAGCTGGCGCGCTTGTACGAGGTGGACAAGCTCGACGGGTCCATGGCTGGTTCCGAGGACTTTGTGACGACCGAGGAGAAGAGGCGCGCGTTCTGGATGGCGTTTAGCCTGGATCGTTTCTTGTGTGCTCGGGATGATTTGCCCCTGACGCTTCGTGAAGAAATGGTACGTCGTCTTTTCTTTTCGGCTGGCTGGATGCCCACCTCCAGCTATTTTCTTTTGCCTATATTAACAATTCTTTTGTATCAGATGAGCACAAGACTCCCTGCACCAGAGGAGAACTTTCAGCAGAACCTACCCACCCTCCCCGCCTTCCTCTCCGAGGCCCTGGCATCCAACGACTCTTCCAACCTATCGCCCTTTGCCGAGTGCATGGTTCTAGCCACCCTCTACGGCCACTGCACCTCCCACCGGAGGGAATCTCTCATCACCCTGCGCGACCAGGCGGGACAGGACTCGAACGACTTTTGGTCCCGGCACGAGTGGCTGGCCAACAGCCTGGAGAACCGCATACAGCAGCTCGAAAAGGGGTCGCGCCACTCCATGGTGGACCTGGACCCCATGGTCAACTTTACGCACATGGTGGCTCACAGCACCATGATCCACCTGTACGGTACGGCTAGGATGTGTCCCTGGCACACGCTCAACTACCAGAGCATCGCTAGCGCCTACGAGGAGCGGGCTCATATTGCCTCGATGGAACTGATCCAGCTGTCCTACGCCGTTGGGTGCTTCAGCTCTCTCAAGGTACGTTTGTTCATATATATCCGACATTTAAGGAGGAGAGCCCAAGGCTAACAAAATATTCAATAGGCTCACACATTTCTGCCAAACGCTTTGGCTTGTTGCGCCGACTTTTTGGCACCACAGAGCAGGAGTGGCGAGGTTGGCCCCGAGGGGCTTGGCCAGGTCATGAATGTCCTGCGCAGCCTAAAGGAGACCAACAACCTGGCTCGCGACTTTCTCCAGATTCTGGAAAACGACCTACCGGTGCCAGGACTAGTGGCATAAAGGGGAAGCGAGGGAAATAAAGATTAATAATCCCAGTTCATGTTACCCATGTCTTTTTTATACAAGAATAATTCCAATATACATTAGAAGCGATGGGCAATTATTTTTTTGTAACATAGCAGCGAATATGATGAACCGATAGCCGGCTAATTTTTTGGACAATGAAGATTTCAGTGCTGACGGGATGTGAATGGGGCAAGTGATCTACGCCTGTGCTACAATCCAATACTCTACTCGCACACTCTGTACTGTACAAGTATTACATGTACAACACATACAGAGAGTCTATTGCACGTGGTGTATGGGCACGACCGCGGACGGAGCAGCAGGCATGATTACATGACTCTGCCATCATCAATAGGTACACGGTCCATGACACGAGCACCTTTAGTCAGGTATTGATCATAAAAGACCCAGATTTATTTTGCCTGTGGACCTTATGCCCACCCAAGTGGACTATTCAATCTTAGATCTGGTCGTAGGATTGCTACCTAGCCCCACAAGGCAGAGAGACAGAGACAGAGACACACACAGAAAGAGAGAGAAAGAGTTACAGAGAGGGGAGTGGCGGCCCGACCTCGTCTACAGATGTACAGGGCCTGGTTTGGGATCAACTGCTACAAGTACAAGGCTTGGCTACGTATACAGAGTAAGTACATACATATACTACCTAGTCTAGTTTGGGAGCAGATCGATCGGGGACGTCAGGGAAAAAAAGGAAAGAAAGGTAAAAGTATCCTGCAAGTGGAAATGATAGGTTTGCTGAAGAACGATTTCTGGCACTTGGCAGGCCCCCGAAATCCATCATGGCCAAGCCCGAGACGAACCTCTTTAGGGTGAAACACCCCGAGTCCCGATGGGATAAGAAAGCCATCAACACGTGTCAGGGGAGATTTCGTACGAGTCCTTGTACAGCTTGTACGCCGTGTACCAGATGTACAGAGCGTAAAAGAAAAAGTAACTTCGACTAACAGCCAAACATGTGGCGCGCTAAATCCAAGGAACACCCCCCCAAGCGCCATTGCCGGTGACGGCGCCTTGCGGAACTAACACGCCCAGGTAACCCTAGCCTGTCAAAGTCAGCTGCTACAAGGCCGACCCTGGCCAGCCTTTTTTTTGGTCCTCCCCTATGTAAGTACAACTATGTAAGTACTTAGGCTCCCCCCCCCCTGTCCGTCGGAACGGGCGCGGCGAGGCTGTGTGTGGGAGCGCGGATGTGGATGTGAATGTGTGGGTGCTGCGCGCTGCCCCCCCCTCTGGTACAAGTTAGTAGCTACGGAGGACTCGGCCTAAAAGTTTCAAGTTGCTCAGATCGCGCGGGCCTCGCGGGAATAGAGGATGAATTGCTAGTCTGGTGTGGCAGGGAGAAGTGGAGATCGAATCTGGATAGACAAGTACAATATAGTCTGTAGGCTTAGGAGTGTATGTGGAAATACGGAGTAGGCACACAGCAGGTAAAGGCAGGCAAGCAAGCAGACGCCAGGTTAAGTACATGTTAACGGATACAGCTACCCACCCCTAGTTTTCTATGATGTGTATGTATGGGGATCGCGCGCGGGTAACCCTGGGAGGGGGGGGGGGGGGGCAAGGGCAGCTACTGTACTACAGATATGTACTCCGTACTCCGTAGAGCCTATCCGCCAGCCAGAGAGACTGCTGTGAGAGAGGTTAAACCTTTCCCAATGCGTAACCCCCTCGTCCACCAAGCCAGATTTGTTACAGGGGATTGGACAGTATTCCCACAAAATATGGAGTAGTATTGGGAACCTTCGGACTTGTCAGTGTAACCATTTTTTATTTTTCCAGAACCATGTTGGACCATGCGTGCATGTGTCATGCGAAACGCATGTCCATCAGCGAAGCGAGTGCCGCTGAGATTTGAGCCCTGAACCCTGGTCCGGATCGCGGGACCCATGCAAGCCCATCGAAGGGGGGGGGGGGGAAATGGCCAGCCATGTACGTACTCCGTACTTGTACGTGCATACGGATAAAGAACGTCAACGAGGATGGCCTAAACGTCAACGCCGGGCCGAGGTTTGCTCGTCACCAAGAACTATCAATTACCACGAGCACTGACACTACATATACAAGTACGAGATTGGTAATTGCATCATTTTGCCCATTATTAACTTGCCCATTGAAACTTCTAAAGCTCGAGTGGCATCTCCACCTTCTCCATTGCAAGCGCGGACAACAACAAGGTTCTTGTTATCGTAAAGGTCTTTGCCTCGGAAGGATGACTTTATTTGCCCGTTGACCAATACTAGCTTGTACATATATATTCCCAGATTAGTGTATAGCTTGCGAATAATGCGTTTTTTTTCCCATCGCGTCGCATGTTCGTATCTGGGGTTGCTGGTATGGGCGTGCATGTATGTACGGCCGGTCTACACGCAGCGGAACCCTGGATGTGCCGATCTCGTCTCAGGGATCCGGGGTCGAACCATTCTTTTGACGTCGTCTAGATATCCAGTCATATTGCTCCAGGCCACAACAGCCCTGGCCCCGGGTCCATACAAGCGACGTTCACGATCAAACAGTCTGTGACGGCCTCACCGTTCAGGTTCGGAGAGGGGGGGATTGAATGGACTTGGAGGGATTCGTGGCGTCTCTTACGGAGGCACAGGGATCGAAGAACTCGGTGAATCTACAACAAGGGGTTGACAGCGGGAGGTAACCTCTACCCCCCCTTCCTGGTTCCGTGACTACAGTATCACACGCGTGTGATGGGAACATGTAGGCGATTTGGGGCCGCTGAGTAACTGGGGGGTGTGAAGAAGGTATTTTGCCACATCGGCTATTTTGTGATAGAGAGAGGATCAGGATCGCACACCTAGGTCCAGGCAAGGGCAATGTGACTGTTTCAACTCCTACACCACGTAGAGTACATATATTGGACTAGGAAGATGGGGTGACGGGAGACTGGGTGTGTTGACCTCGACGTAATTTGTAGTTGTATTGCGTGGAAAGGTGGCTTGCTCTAGTCGAGAAAATAGACGAGCAATCGCTCCAGGGGTGCAGACGACCTCCACGGGATACATGTGGGAGAGAGAGCACGGAGCTTGTCTCCGCTTAGGCGCAGCAGCAGTATCCAGTATCCAGTATCCCCTGGGTGGCTTAAACTCCTGCCAAGGTCAATGACACAAAGACTAGAGGATTTTGACACGACGAACTACTCCGTAGAGCTTTGACATACAAACAAGAGTTCCTGCCAACGTCCAGCATGTTTGATAGATACCTAGAATGGACCGGGCCCCTCGATTGATACCTGGAATGGGTCCTGCCCCCTTGTTTGTAGTCAGGAGTAACTCGAGAGCTAAATGCTTGGCACATTGAACTAAACCTCTTGCTATCCTCTATCATATTCGATAGATACCTAGAATGGGTCCTGTCACTTGTACGTGGTATTACTCCGTAGTTGGAAAGGTTTACACAGGAGACAAGTACGTACTCCGCCATGGGTCATGAAAGAAGGAGCTTTGCCGAGGTGCGTTTCTAATCATTATGTGCACCGATCACTTCATAATGAAATGTCTAGTGGCAGGGCGTCTATCATTTCTAAATTACCCTCCGCCTCTTCTTCCAGGCAACGCTCGCAAGTGCAGTGGAACCGGAACTGTTCTAGCAGGTAGTGTTGTCTCGAGCTCAGTGTGGTAGGCTTCGAAGTGTCAAAGTAGGCGATGCTGCATTCCTCGCCTTGTCGTATGTCCCGAGCCGCGGTGAAGGTCATGCGGCCGGTAGCGTCAGGCTGATGTGATACCTACGAGTGGTGTCAGTCTCTTCGACACTCTCTCTGCTGATATCACTCGCTTGTGTGTGTGCCTCTCTCTCTCTTGATATCTTTATAGACCCAGCTAACAGATTAGACTTACGTTGGGCAAGCATGAATGGTTGAACATGGCCGCTCTGGGGTATAAGCCCACCCCATAACACGTTCCCCGCGAGCTCTGTGTCTCGTCTCGACTCGGGAGACCGGTTGGCCTGGGATACAGTCCAAACGTGTTTGTCTCCTCTATGCAAATGAGCCGAATCATGTCCCTCCGAGCAAACGGCCCCGGAAGTAAAGACGAGTCCGACAAGTACTCGTCCACCAACCGCGTCCAGTGTTCGACCTGAGACTTGGGCCAGGAGTCGAGATATTGACAACATTGCACGACAGCCTTCCACCCCGAGCTGAGCTTGCCACGACGTCTCGACCCCCCTTTCCAATTATTACCATTTGCTTTTTGTTCAACACTCCATCCGGAGAGAAGACGGACGACGTGCCAGAGGGTGATAAAGTCGTATTCGGATTCTTTCAGGCGCAGAGTAGGCCCTTTTTGCTTGAGCCACGCACATTCATAGTCATGTCTTGCGGAGTCGTCTGTTTGGCACGAGGGGCTGCACCAGACGACACTGGGTTCGCATTCACGAGGACATCTCACGAGCGACATGCTTTGTTCCTTCACACGTCGACTGCATGGCAAGTTGCTGCATACAAAAGAGTCGGCGGGACTCCGTGTGGGAGATGCCAGCGAGGGGACGATGGCATACGCGGCATCCACCAAGATCACAGTGCCGGCGGCCAGGGGTTCCGAGGCGCGGAACATTCTGTCCTTTTGCGGATCGACGGCTGGGGATAGGCCCGGGTGAACGAAGCAGCCTCCATCGGGAGGGTACAGCGAAGGGAATGCCTTGAGGATGCTGGATCCGGGAGTAGGTGGCATAGGAGGAGCTACAATGTTCTGCACTTGGACTTGCATTTCGGTTGCCATGATGGGAGACACGGCGGGTTAGTTGATGATGATGCTTTTGTCAGTCACAACGAGTCCTGAGTTTGCGGTGAAAAAAAAGAGACACGCAAAAATGGCAAGATACGGATAGCGTCCGTTGGCCTTCTGCGCTCTAAGGAGAAAGGGGTCCATATTCAGGTAATCAGAGTTCTAGACCCGGGTCTTATTAGTAGCTAAGTTTGCCACTGCCCCCCATTGGACTCCATTGGATTGGAGTGAAAGCGATAGCGGCGGATACACAGATTGCGATAAGGATAATGTGTTATATTGTATTGTATTCTGCCTCAGTGGTTGTTACTGGGCTTTGCGGGTGAAGGCACGCTGTATTTTCAACGTGACCTCAGCGTTCGCTGTTTTGGTACGAATAGTGTCGTCATCCATCATCCATATTGAAAAAACGTGCCCTCCAACATGAGACATCATTCGTGCATGGACGCACCGCAAAGTGAAGAGTCGATTGTAAGCCAGCATTCAAACACGGAAATCATCTGGGAGCATTTTGTGGTATTGATCGGCTTTGTAAAAGGGGTGTTAATAACTTGTCCATTACTGCGCATTATTCTACTTTAATCCCCCATCCATTATCAAGAATCAAGAGAGTAGCCTTGAGGCCACATGAGGTGAAGATTACCACATCGCGCCGCCATTACATTACTCACTTCGTAGTAGTATCCTATTATTGAAGCCCCCCTCTTCAGTATCCCCCTACTCAATCAGAACAGGCTTCTCATTCTTGAGCGATTGCGCAAAGTCGAGCGGCACATTGAGCACATTCGAGACAATGTCCGCCGGTGTGAGCGCAAGCCACTGGGACAGGGGGATGTCGGCCACGCGGTCGCTCTTGTAAATCTCAATCCAGATGAGGTCCTCCTTGCCGACATTCTCAATGTAGTGCCTGTATTTATTAATATATATTAGTGTTGTCATTCTTTTTATTTCCAAAATGTGATTCTGGTTCGACTCACCCTGCGTTGTCGGGGAAGACGGCAGTGTCGCCGGCGGAAAAGTCAAAGGTTCTGGCATTGCCGTTGCCAGTGAACGCTGTCGCCTGGGCCTTGCCTTGGTGGAAGTACAGCCATTCCTCAGCCTGATGACAGTGTTAGTTACAGTTCCTCTGATCAAGGGGGATGAAGGAACAAGAAAGTCAAGACAGTCAAGACTCAACACTCACATTGGGATGCCAGTGGAGCTCACGCAGAGCGCCCGGCTTGAGCGTAACAAACGTGGCGGCGATAGTCTCACTGATGGGGAAGTTGGTCGAGTCGATCTTGTAAAAGGTACCGCCAGACCCGTCAATCTTCTCGGGCTCATGCTTGAAGGTGCGGTAGACAAAGGAGGCGTCGTCGTCAATGTCAATGTTGGAGGGGGGGCCGCCGGGGACCTTCTTGTTGGTCTTGTTGCCGTTGACAATGTAGGGAGGGGGCTTGGTCACGTTGTCAAACACCTTTTCGTCCACGCCAAAGTTCTTGGCGAGGATGTCCTTGGGAGTGTGCGCGATCCAGTCGTCAATGTTGAAGGTGGTTCTGAGTAATATGTTAGCGTTTCATTGAAAGGAATTCAGGACCTTGAGCAGTTCACGAGGTTCAACGTACCCGGCCTTGTCAAAGTCTCCGTCGTCAAAGACCAAAAGGAACTCGTTGTCGTCTTCCAGTCCGTGGACCGAGTGGGCAACACCCTTGGGGAAGTACCAGATGTCACCGTATTCGAGCTCAACGTTCTGGTAGCGGCCCTTCTCATCGACGGCGCTGACCAGAACGCGTCCAGCATACACGAAACCCCATTCAGCCTGGTTACCGAGTCAGTCATGTGTCATTACAAGGTGAAACAAATCATCGTTTTCATGAACTGGTAGGATCGATTGGAGAGGGAGGACATCACTTACCACGCGGTGCCAGTGGAGCTCACGGGTTGATCCCTTTGTCAGATGCTGCTGGGCGGCAGCAATATCATGACTCTGGGGCAGGTCCTGGATGACTTGCTCGCGGACCCAGCCTCCGTCGAGGATCCTCGTCTTGGAGTCGGAGAAACTCCATTTGAGGTTGGGAACAATTCCGGCATCAGTATCCTGACGGCCCAGATTGTCCGGGTTCTCCTTGTCCCGAGCAGGGTTGGTACCACCTGTTGAATATGTTAGATGCAATGATATAGGTAGTACTACTATTCGGGCAACGTACCCAGGATCGGAGCGCCTTTGCCATCCCCGCTGATGGGCTGGCCGTTCTCAAACTCTCCCTCACCGTCTCGCTCAGCAAGCTTAGACGGTGCTCCGAGAGCGCTCCCAACGAGGGAGAGCCCCAGAACCAAAGCGGAAGTAGCTCTCATGGTGACTGAGGATTGGATGGGGGGGAAAGTCAGAACAGAGAGGAGAAGTACACTACTGTGACGGAAAAAGAGGAATGTCAAGGTGCTGCTTGGTCATTGGGTCCCTTTTCTCCTGCAGGTACTCTCCTTTATGTCTTTATGGTACTCGTGTGTCTCCAGAGAACGCGTTGTCCAAGGTACACATCAAAAACACGTCCCGATCATATGCATGGCGTCAATATGCATGATATCACAGCAGCAGCCGCCGTGACACTCGAGAGAGAGAGCCGTGCCAAGTCTACGGCCAACTACCCGCCCCCATCTGTGCGCAGTTGCCGTACCCATTGCTACCCCCAATATTGCAATATTGGTCTCATTAATGGTACCGAGTACAATTTAGCTCGCAAGCTGGGTTGGTAATTTCCGCATTGTTCGTTCAATTGAAGCTTAAATTGCGACATAGTGTAGCTCGTCTCTCTATTTGGATATGGTGACATATAGTCTCTACTCTACAAGCGCAGCCTTTCTCCCTAGCCCCTGGGTCGCTGCCCCCAAAAAAGAGGCATCGAGGAGATCGACATGTTATTTCCGCAATCAGGTATATAGAAACAAAAGAAAACATCAAAGATGCCGGTGAGGAGGGTGGTGGAGGTGGAGGTGGTTGGGGGGGGGGGGGGGGGGAAGCCTTGCAAGATGATGGGAAATCGCGCCTTACGTACCGATCCGGACTCCAGAGGGTGTAATTGAGTGGGAACGCGGGTACGTCGTTGTCACTTCGCGGGGATCACGCCATTATCGTGTTGATGAGCTTAGCAATGTGATGGCTTCTCGTTGGGCGGATGGTGTGCCCACCACCCCGGGCGGGCTCCCCCCCCATGCGAACACCCATTTACTATGTACATATTATTACAGGTACGCAAAAACAAAATTGAGATGGGCCGAGTTGCATGGGTAAGGGGGCCTTTTTTACCCCCTCTCTTCTCCCGATGTCTTGTCTTTCTCCCCCAAGATTCGGCTTCTCAGTTGCCGAAGCCATCAAGCCAAGAAAATCGCCATTAGTACATGTTGTTCGTCCTCCCGTGTGTGAATGGATAGTAATTACATACTACCTTGGTGGGAGGGGACGGGTTCGGCAGAAGCTTGACCTCTTACAAGGATTGGTTACCCCATCAAGGCAGAGGAGAGTAAGACTAGCTCGGCCCCAGCCTGAAGTGTGGGACTCGGGTCGATCATGGCGCCTTTTTTTTTTTTTTACATCGCTGTGTACCGGCCGGGCGGCAGTTGGCTGGCTGGATTTGGATCTGTTAAGTCCGACTCAGGATGCTGATTTGGTCTTACACACTATTGGTGCTCCCACATTTGGAATAGATGTCGGTCGTCCTGTGTGACTGACGGTACTGAGAGCATGCCCAAAGAAGAAATGCACGATTATCGTGCATCTGTCCAATGACATATCTGGTGGTATTGTATATCAGGATACTCTAAAAAGCCTGATCTGATGAGGTTTTCAGTTGTGGTAGGAAGCTTTCCTGATAGAGAACTCGCCGAGTCACGCTTCGACTTGCTAGTTCATCCATTAGACGTTCTTCTGCCACAACCAACCGAGGGATTTCGGGCGTGCTGTTGATTACAGACTAAAGATGATCCCGGACAAGACGATATCCAACTCATCCACTCATGTTCAACGTCACCAACGGAATAGCTCAACTCCGTATGTCGGTAGGTAGCCATTCGCACACATTCGCACACCGGGATATGACAAGTGATGATTACCAAAATCGGGCTCGGTGGGGGCTAGCCGATGGCGACATGACCGAAGTCTTTCAGCTCCCATCACGCAACGAGCCCAATTTCCACTCGTCTCCCCAAGGCTTTCTTGCGGCTCGGTCTACCGATGGAGACAGATCAAGTCTCCCGGCATCTGTTATTGCCGGCATGAAGGCAACCCATTCACGACAATGCTGCACGATCCCTACTAGACCCTTACCGTCGGCCTCTAGGTCGCCCCCCAAAAAGTCGTTTCTCGCTTAGCATTAGGATAATCGCTAGATTAGAAACATGCATGAGATCGGCAGTGCTCATCTCCAATGAACCTCTACCTAGACTCTCGAATTGGTATAGCTTTGTTGCTTTTTCTCCCCCCTTTGTCGTTGTAAGCTTGTATCCGTACGCCAAAAGGGTGGGAACATCTCCGGTGAGGTTCAGTCTAAGCTAAGGCATCATCAGCCGTCTCTTTTTGTTCCTCTCGCTGGAGATGATGTCCCTTTTTCTTCCCAATTCCACCGTCCTCGTTGCAACTTGTGATCGAATTGCAATTTTAGAGCTGGATGGTGTCATGATGGGACGCGAGAAGGTGATGGCGAAGAGGGCTTTTGTTTCCGTGTTAGTGGACTTTGCCTCAACGTAGATGGGTGTATGGAGAGGATGGAAAGGAGTTGAGAAAAGGGGATTTGTGATCAGAAAGGACCAGATATATAATAGGAACCCAATCTTCTCAATCTTGCTCAATTCCTCTCCATCTAACCCAGTCTCCATACTTGTTCTCCTCTCCATCCATTTTCTTGCTCACCCCTAGCCAAGATGATGCAGTCGTTGACCCTCGGAGCCGCTCTTCTGAGCACGCTCGTCGCTCATGTGGCGGCCAGCCCTGCCAGCCCGGCCAAGTCCCTTGAGAAGAAGCAGCTCAGCCTGCCTCCTCTCATCCCCTCTATTCCGGGAGTCACTGAGCCTCTCAATGGTCTTATCCCCCCTCTGCCTGTCCTCCAGGTCCCCACACCTCCTCTGGACAGCCCTCCTTTTGAGACCAAGGACATTAAGCCCAAGAAGATTGGCTACTTCTGGACTGGCTCGGGTGACAACCAGCACAAGGATTTCCTTGCTACTGTCTCCCTCGATGATGTTAGTTTATTGTGACTCCCATACCCCCCCTCCAAATTTATGTATCAAGTTGTGCTAACGAATCATAGGACACCTTTGGTGAATTCATTCACATCACCGATGTCCCGTCCAGTGGCAACTCTCCTCACCATCTTGGCCCCTCGGCCGACGGCAAGCTCCTGATTGGCGGTGGTCTGCTGTCCCTGTTGAAGACCCAGGACACTGCGTACTACTTTGACACATCGGACCCTTATGCCCCCAAGTTCGACCACAGCAACCGCGCTCTGCTGAGCTCCATTGTGGACGAGATCCGTGCCAAGCCCGAGGGAGGCTTCTTCATCACTCACAGTGAGTCACCAAAACCTGACTACTACTACTACAATGCTGTGGATGACTTGCTGATATTTGGATCGTAGTGGGAAGTGCCGTTGGTACCTCGCCTGGACGTCTCGTCGAGACCGATGCCAAGGGCGACATTATCCATGAGTGGCCCGAAGATGTTGAAGGAACAGTGAGTCTTACTTGAACTAATTCTTCAGTGTCGATAGCAGTCTTCGCTGACCATCTGAAATTAGCTCAACATTCTCGGCGAGCAATTCAGCCCCCACGGTCTGTCCGTTGACTGGGATGCCGGCCTGATCCTCACAAGTGACTACGTCGTGCCCCTTTCCATCTTGAAGCCTACTACTGGAATCAAGAGGGCGGACACTCTCCGTCTTTGGAACCTTGAGGACCGCACCATCATCTCCACCATTGAGATTCCAAGTGTAAGGACTTCCTAGTCAAGCTCAACACTGTCACATGTCTAACTGTCCATTAGGGTGCCGGTATCCAGGACGTCAAGTTCATCCCTGGAAACAAGGAGTCTGCCGCCATCGCCACGTAAGATGCATCCCTCCCCAACACCCTTTTATCATACTCCTATACTGACCCTCTGCTACCAGTGCTGTTGGCCCCGGTGAGGTCTGGATCATCTACCCTTACCGCAAGGACAAGAACGGCAAGCAGGGTGTTGCCGAGGTCCTGTACGAGCTCGGCGACAAGGCCAAGCAGTCCACCGCCATCTACTCGGACATTTCGGACGACGGCAAGTGGGCCTACTTTACCATCACCGTCGGCAGCCACGTCGCCGCCCTTGATATCTCCGACCTCGACAATGTCAAGCGTCTGGACGATCCTGATGAGGATCAGCCCATCATCGGCCCTCACTATGTCAAGCTGTCGCCCGACAAGAAGAACCTGCTCGTCACTGGCTACTTTGTGCAGGCTGGCGATGTAAGTTTTCCCCTATTTGAATATTGTTCTAGGACCACAAAGGGAAAAAAGAAAGAAAGTACTAACGCGTGAATGTAGATCTCCGTCCTCAACACCCCCGGTGACTACAAGGCGCACTGGATAGATGTCAACGACGATGGCTCGCTCAACTTCAACCGCACCATTGACTTTGAGAGCATCTTTGAGGATCGCGGTGGTGCCCGGCCCCACAGCTCGGTCATTTTCGACTTGACTGACCCCGAGAACCCCATCTACTACTAAGGGAAATCCACATCCACCTTGTTGGACCCTTGTTTGGGTCCGATGGACGTGACGCACGGAGCATATATGAGGGACTTTCTTGTCGGCAAGGGTTGTGTCTTGTTGGAATCTGGCACATACCGCAGTGCCTTGGAAATAACACACTCTTTCTTCCAGGATAGCATGTAATTGCTGTCTTTTAATGCTTTCATATAATATCAATACACGACTTTTAGTACCTTATGGGAAACTTCACTCATGTGTGTTTGTGCTTATATTCTTATTATATTCGTATCGCTATGCGTGCAATTCTCATTCGTCTGGTCTCGTAAACTTCATGAAAAAGTCCTGGATGAGCTCACTGGCCTGGATGTGAGTCGGGGTATCGCCAGCCGCTAATTGGGAAAAGTTGATTTCAGTAGAGGCCCAACAGTGCTCTATATGACCGCTGTCAGTATAACTTGTACGCGAGAATGCAAGAACTAAATGAGATGGAGACATACTTTGACTGTCTGTCTTATACTGCTCCATGGCGCCTTCGACGTCGGCGCATTTCCATGTCCGGTGGTGGACGTCGTCGTCGAACAGATCCTCTTGTTCTGGCTCAACGCACTCATTCCGCTCTGCCCAACGTTCAAACCTGACAAGACCCGTTAGTGGGGAAAAAGCTTCGCAACGCTGCTTTATTCTCCTCAACTCTGATGCTTACCAGGTATCGACGGCAGGCAGTTGGCCACCAGATCCCTCCCCTCCGTCGTACAAAACGCTCTCATCCGAACCGCCATGGAACTCGAGAATCGGAGTTGGCACCCTCGCCGGCTCGCAGTCACCGTGATTATCGTCGTTATTTGTGTAAAAGGCCCCCGACCCGGGCGCAAAAGCCGCAAACTCGCCGCCGACGGTATTATTACAGGCCAACACGTCAACAAAGCCGCCACCGTTAGACATACCCGTAGCGTAGATACGAGCACTGTCTATACAAAACTCGCGCCGGATATCGGCCAGCATGTCCCACACAAACTGCAGGTCCTGCTCGACGCCGGCCTCGGAGTAGTTTGCGCCGGCCCAGTTGCCGCCCAGGCCGTCCGGGTAGACCATGATCTTGTCCTCGGTGAAGCGCTTCTCGTTGAGCCTCGTGTCGGCCTGGAAGAAGAAGCCGACGCTGTCGGAGCCGTGGAATCCGACAATGGTTGGGTACGGCTCGTTCTTGTCGTAGCCCGCCGGGATGTGGATGCCGTATTTGCGCTTGGTGCCGCCGGACTCGACGTCCCGGTACACGGTCAGGTCTTTGATGATGTGTGTCTTGCCGCAGCCCGTCGTGTCGCCGCCCGTGTATTGTGCGACGGCGGCCGTCGTCGCCGTCGTGAGTGCCATTGCACCCAAGCCCAGTAAGTTCACCATGGCGCACAACTATAAAGCCTTTCCTTAAAACACAAGATTGAAAATTCCAAGATGTTTTACAGAACGGCGCTCTCACAGTGCTTCAACTAGGAGAAAAAAAGAGGGAAGAAGATGAATTCCAGGTTTTCGCGCGAGGTCGGCGCGGCCAGCAAAGGCCCTCTTTAAACGAGGTCATTCCCCCGAGCTGTGCGACCGATCACTTGCCAGATCAAGCAGGTTGTATGGGTGAGTGGTGACCGACCCCTCGTGCGCGCACCGGGCACGGGCCTGCTTGTGATGGGGTGCCGTTTGGCGACCCCTGACTGGTCCATGGTCCTAAGATGAGTTGCCTCGGACTTTAAGGGCGACTGATACTCATTGGCTGGCCTAGTTGAGTTGATCTGGTGAAGGCAATTCACATATTGGTCTGTCGACTCGCCCCTGAAGTCAGTCCTTTGTCAAAAAAACTCTTGTTCAATGTCTAGTTTGAAGGAATAAGAAAGACAGGCTGGTAAGTAGTGGATTCCTGGTGGCCAACAAGGTAGTACAAGTATAGGTAGGAGTAACATGGGGTCAAGCAACGGTCCGAACCCCTGCAGGCATCCCGATGTGCCGATCGGGCCAAAGCAGGCAACAGACAGTACGGAGTATACTTGTAGTATCCATATGGTTCAATACATATGTCATTGGCCATCCTGGCGGGAAATTCGCGATGATATACTTGCAAACTCGTCAGTCGGAGCCTTGAGTATGTTGGCCATTTACACTGCCAGTTGTGGGCTATGACAGTCACGGTGTAGCAGTTTATTTGTGGGTCAATTGAATCGCATTGAGTCTCTGTCGCCCATAATTCTTCATTTCATCCAGCCGGTGTTCTAATAGTTGTGACCACTCATTCCGCACTTTTATAGCTTCTTTGGTCCAACCACACAGCGCGATGCCCTACCGACAATTATTTGCCATCCCCTTGTATTGAGCCATCTTGCCACTGTCGTGTTTTCCTGTCACATTTCATTCCTTTATTGCCTGAAATCCCTGTAAGCGTCGATAAATCTGGAACTCCCGCGGCTTGACGAGCAAGGGCTCCACAGCCGCAAAGTACTCTTGAACATAGTCTTTCTTAATCCGCTCCTACATGGTGATGAGATTATTAGCCTGATCCATCCGAGCCTTTGGAAGCATGTGCTATCCACCGAAGAAGGAACTTACTGTCATGAACCACTCCACAGTGGCGTCCCTGGCAAAGAGCAATTGTGCGATCAGATCAGGCCTTCCCAGTATAGCATTACAGAGTGAAGAAACTCACCAATTTTCCACTAAACGAATGTGACCGGGATCATCCGCTGATTGATAAGCCTCAAAGAAGAGACATTTTGGCTCCGCAATAGTGTGCTTGTATATCGTCTCGAGGATGACAAAGAACTCGTCAAGCTTGTCTGGTGAGATGTATAGCGATGCTTGGATATTGAAACCTTCTCGCACGGCTGGAGTCATGGTGAAATGATACTTGTATACCAATCAAGAGTGATTACGAAGGTCCCAAGGATGCACGATGATAGAGTATATTGACAGGGCAGGAAGTGTATCAAGAAGCTATATATATCAATTGACGACCAATTACTATTAGAAATCAACTTGTATGTTTTCTGACTTCAGCCTTGTTTGGCGGGTCAACATCAAGCCGAATCGGCGTCTCCATGTACCGTTTCGGTATTTTGGAAAAGTCCGTAAGATGCGTAATAGATCTTTTTCAATGAATGCCCAGGCTTGATCTTGCCCAGCCCATAGCATTGGGATTGCTATCACAGATGTTAGGGTTAAAATCCGCGCTGTATCTCTATGCCGCTACGAATTCGCGGCTTTACTAGCATGGAACGAGTCTTCGCACTGTTCACTTCAACAGCGTCGAAATTAGCGACTGCTTCCAATTATTCCTGGGCAAAGATGGGGTGCGGATCATGTTATTAAACTGATTTTCCCTGTCCAGAAAGTTGCCTGACAAAATCCCCGGCTTAAACGACCCCGCTTTTGTAGTCAGTGAAGCATTCACGTCAGGTCAATGTTCCTGTCAAATACCGGCCTGCCAGGGCTTTTCAATTCACAGAAACTCCGAATTTTGTCTATGACAAGTAAGGAGAGAAACAAAATTCAAGCCCAACAATTGATGCTATGAATACGAATAAAATACTAGGGTATATAGGAGATGAGAGAAACAACCATCCATGAACCTAAATGTCTAAGACCAGATTCCGCTATCCAATGCAAATGTCTTATGCCCAAACATTGTATCCAATCCATCATTAATTGGCAATTTTGTTTGCCATAGTGTCCTCCTTAATCGGGGGTTAACAACGAGGTTTCGACCTATTAGCCGGCCCACGGTTGGCCAGCGCCAACTGACCACGCCGTTCCCACAACGAACCCGTCGGTATCGCCCTGATGCCCTTTGCGTTTGGGCAGACCACTGCTGGTGTATTCCATGGGCTTTGGTTGAACTTTTCCGTCTGGCGCTTGTAGGAGGGGACGATTGGGGCGATTGTCGGTGTCGGACTTGGCTTCCTTGGGCTTGATTCCGAAGCACATTGTTTGGTGAGATTGGTGGTGATCAAGATTTTCTTGGTATATGTTTCACAAGATGTAAGAGAGTTGACGAGATATTGTAAAGATGTTGTCTTGATTTAGATTTTAGTTTTTGTTATTGTTACTGCTCTGATTCATGTTTGTTCTAACCGGATAAACCACCTTATATATAAGTGACAACTTGCAAACCGCGACTCCCCGTCGCAGCGGCACAGCAATTCCAACAAGGCAGCCCCCAACCATGATGCCGCCTTACACGTTCACTTACAGCGTGTTCTGCCGATCTCTCGCTTCTAGTTCTCCACTGCCACAGCGCAGGGACAACCTCACGTGGACTCAGCCTCCCCCAGCAAACATCATACACAGTGATGAAGCGTGCCGATCATTTCCAACATTTGGTTCTGTGCCAGCTAACATTAACATTGCCACGATTGCCAAGAGTCAAGACGAGCATGAGATCATCCCGCACCCCTCGTCTTTGACGCACACGATCCCTTGCTTAGGAAAGGAAGCTTTTCAAGATGACCAAATCTGGCAGTCGCCGGAATAACGAGGCTGTACGTGTATAAAGGCAGTGAGATGTTAATCTCGAAGGGCTGAGAGGCTGACACTTGACAAGGCTTAGTGTTGCACTGACCATTCATTGCCACTGGCCAATTCCCCCCTAGGTAATGGCTGAGCCTGGGGTGAGCGCCCGAGGCTGAGGACATGCCACTGTTGGAGGCAAGCATGGGTAGTGGACACTGGACACTGCAGCTGTCAGCTAACAACTAGACTAGTTTAGTAGCTCAGTGCCACAGTACAGCGCAGGCGAGCCCCACGCAGAGGTTCGATCGGGGCACAGTGGAAGGTCAACCAGCACGCCAGAGAACTTTGCTCTAGGGGATGAAACAACTGCTGCAGCTACTAATTACCACTGATGCTGCAACGCGTCTCAGCTATGATGCATGTACAAGTACATGATATCCTGCCAGGAGTAACGGCCCAGCCATGTAAGTACACCATGATATTAGGTGCTGGAGTCGTCTTTAAGTTCCTTATCCGGCCTGGAAACCGGACCGATCAGTGAACCCAGCGACCACAGCGAAATGGCACAACCTTTCTGTTGTCTTAGGGCGGTGGAGCGCGACTCTGGTCGCTTCTTTGCTTCACTATCACTACCCTATAATCTCTCATTGTCCATGTTCACGAGATGGTGATTACGATGTGGACAATCGTGTTTCGATAATTTCTTTGTTCACTACAAGTGTCAATTGGCTTTTAGCGTCACCCATCTAGTTTTGAATCTTTGATATATTTCCAATGATTTTGTTTTTGGGCCGAATATTCATTTGGTATGAAGCCGCAACAGTCGATCCAAAAGCTGGTTTCTTTGTAAAATTGAATCATCACATCTAAATAGCCTTCTAGGTCATCAAGTCATGATTGAAAAGGTAAGCACTCGCTTGAAATGACGAAAACCCCCTTCCCTAGTCCTTGAAATCGCCAGCATTACAGATGCTCAATTTGTGTAGGTTCTATGATGCAGGAGCCCTTTCGGACATTCTCAACGAGCTGAGGAACAAAATTCTCGGCAATACGCGGCTTCGTTCCAGCGGAAAGCTCTCAAACCCTTCCACCCTCTCCGACGGGCAATTTGGCACATCGTCCCCGCCGGAACCATCATCGAAGTGCCTCTCAGCTTCAGACAGAACAGCCTGACTTTCGGATACAGTCGGCATGCGTATCCCGGGCGATTCTTTGCCGCCAACGAGATCAAGATGATCCTCGCTAATGTCATTCTAAAGTATGACATGAAGCTGACGGAAGGGAGCACCAAGCGGTATTCCAATATTGAGGTTGAGATTGCTCATATGATACGTTTGTCTGAGGAAACCATCGACGTTGGTGGATGTGCTGACCATAGTTGCAGTCGATCCCCGATACCTCAAAGAGGACTTTTTGTCGAAAATTGCGAGCGGACGACTAAGAAGAGTCTTGGAACTCGCTAAAGCCCCCCTATGGGCGTCCACGGAACATGGTGCTGTGCATGGGAAGACGCGTCACTGGTCAAGAGTTATATAGATACTCCATGTTGCGTTATGTTGATGTGGAATGGTATAAGGTGATAAGCTGCGACAACTTCTTCCTCTTCAATCCAAGCCTGTAGCGGGCGCATTCGCATCGTCTTCGTCCACCTCGCTCAAGGGCCACCACAGCGCTTCGGCCCAGTAAGGTCCAATGTGCCGCGCAATCATCTTGACAAGCTCCGAGCCCCCTTGTTCCAGGACCCAGAAGTCCCGATATCGGTGAACCAGGGCGCACCAGTACGCGAAGACGGCAAACGCCTCCGGCCGGTGCTGGCACATGGCTTCGACGTAGTCCTCGGCCACGACAATCGGCCAAGCCACGATGCAATGACGGGGGACCTCAGGCCGGTCCGGGTACAGCTTGATGAGATCGAGGTTCCACTGTACCCATCGCAACGCCGACAAGCAGGCCTCTCCTTGCGGCGATGTGATGTCGCACTTTGCGGTTAGAAAGTTGCTCAGACTGCTGGTTTCCTCGCCTGTCAAAGCGTGGTCAACTTTCTGGTACAGCTGTGAGATTTCGAGTATCGGCTTCAATGGGGACTCGAGAATCAGGCCCCAGTGGTTCTTGATGACGGCGCGTACACCCCGATGGAGCCACATGTAGTCGACAAATTTCTGGATGAAAGAGCTGAGATCCTGCCCCGAAATAGCCAGGGAGTCGTGGAGGACGTGGATGCCGAGCAGCGTCGAGAATAAAAACACCTTGAGGTAGTTGTCGTCCGACACACCACCCCGAACTTTGCTGAATGAGCTCAAGGCACGGGTCTGCAATTCCGTGGCCTGTTGAGCGTAGACCGGCGAGGCGTTTGGCCGTGTGGACAGATGAAGTGCAGATAAAGCCAGTAGTTGATCCAGGCCATATGATTCTCGTTCAGCATTGACCATGACAATGTCGATGATGGGGGTGTTGTCGCCTTGCTTGCCCAAGTACTGATCCAGGTGCGTATGAGCGTGATGTAGTAGTTTCATATGGATGAATTGGAACGAGCCAGGGCCACAGAATTCTCCATCCAACCCGCTATGGCCAGCGCCGGCGCCGACATTGCCCAAAGAAAGACTGCTAGAAGCCCAGCTGGCATGGCCGGACGACGACTCGGGCGTCGCAACGGGGGCGGAAGTTGTTGACCCGGGGCTCTTATCCTCGCTTGCCTCATAGGCGCATGGTCGGTTGCCGTACTCGCACTTGCGGCACCGGGGCCGAGTCTCATCGCATTTTACTCTGCGGCGCTTGCAAATGATGCATCCATTTCTGGATTTAGTGTAGGTCCGGCGGTGGGTGTCTGACTGGCCCTGGGGAGGCTTGGGCCTCCGGGGCTTGGTCCGGGTCATTGGCAACGCCGCTTTGGTTCGAGCTCGCGGTCGATGAATCCTGTTCGCGTTCGGCAAGCCGACTTTGACGCACTTGGTCCGACGTTCTGGACAGAACGAGGGACTCGGGGGGGAGAATAACCCTCGGGAAGAAGTACTTGTAGGGCAAATAAGCGAGCGAATTGTCTTTCTTTGCCAGACGGGGAACCGAGTAGAGTGCCCGACACCTGCGAGTTGTAAAACCATGTATCTTGCAGGTTTAGTTAGGCGTGCCTTTAGCGTAACTCTCAGACGTTCGGGATCCTCGGGATCCTCGCGAACCTCGGGCTGACGCCCCGCTTTACCAGCATCTCTCCTTGCAGTTGGCCGGGGTCCGGCCCCATACTGGCGAGTTTTGGAGGCCGTCGTTACTCGCTAGGACAATTAGGACACGAGAAACTGTAAAAGACCCCACCGAAAGAGTTCTTGCGCTTGTAGATTTACTCGTACCGCCCACATTGAACGTTTGTTCTAATACTATAGTGGCTATGCTGCTTCGCGAAGCGACCCGAGGGGAAAGTTCGCTTCACATTCTGCAAGCAAGGTTACTTACTGGGACTGCGTGTAGCTCTTACTAGTCTGCCGGCATGGGTACCCGTTGTGGAAAGAACAGGATACAAAGGTAGTGAGTGCAAGTATATAGAACAAACTGCCGCGCCAGATCTCCGAGTTTGAAGTAGCTTCAGTAACAACAATCCATTACCTCCCAGTATGTTCTCCGCCTCTACCCTTCTCGTATAATCTAGATCGGTCTTTTGCAACTTCCTTCATTTTCCTTCTTTATTTCCCCCGTCGCCTGTGCGTACCACCGCCGCCTCCCACCATCAACCATGGCCGAACTCAAGCCGTATGGGGATAGTAATTACTATCTCTGGCTCTATATACCGTCTACCGCCGCCGCCGCGCTCTTCGTCGCGCTTTTCGCACTGAGCACTGGTTTCGTTACGTACCGAATGATCAGAAGCCGAGCCTGGTTCTGCACAGTGTTTGTCATAGGAGGCATATGTTCGTGCTTCTGTCCACCCTCGAGCTTTGCATGGCCCTGTAGCAAGATTTGCTGACTTGTTTGCTTTCAATTCTAGTCCAAATTGTTGGCTATGCCGCTCGCGCTGTTTCCGAAGACAAGACCGACCAGCTCATGCCGTTCATTATTCAAAGCACCTTCATCCTAGTCTCACCCGCCTTGTTCGCCGCCTCTGTGTACATGGTCCTGGGACGTGTCATCCGATACTTGGGTGCCGAATCGTTGTCACTGATACCCGTCAAGTGGCTTACCAAGATCTTCGTCGCGGGCGATGTGGTCTCGTTCTGCGTACAGGCGGGCGGTGCTGGCATGATGGCGACCGCCGATAACATGAAATTGGGGGAGAATATTGTTTTGGGTGGTCTGTTCGTCCAGATTCTGATCTTTGGACTCTTCGTGGTTACATCGGCTGTCTTCCACAGACGATACAACTCTGCAAAGTCAACCATGAACGGCAATGGCCAGGACCCCCGATGGAGGCAGATTATGACCATGCTCTACGTCGTGAGCGGGCTGATCATGGTGCGATCGGTGTTCCGTGTCATTGAGTACATCATGGGTCACGACGGCTACCTTCTGGCAAACGAATGGACACTGTACGTATTCGACGCGGCGCTGATGTTCTTCGTCGTTGTGCTTTTTGGATGGAGGTTCCCCGGTAGTCTGATCAAGGGGAAGACGGTTCGCCGAGACGTCGAGTCATCGCAGACGGAGAGTGAATACGAGAGACTCGAGCTGGGGGAGACTCGGCAGAAGTAGTAGATGCGTGCTGTGTGCCCAATTCCCCTATTTGTGCTTTCCTTACTTGTATAATAGATTTTCAGCATAGATCTCGCAGTCAACCATCTAAGAATAACTATTCATCAAAGGCTGGCCAAGAATAGAGTAATAGATAACGATCCAATCTCAAAGGACTCCGACCTTGATCGGAAGTGCGTTGATCATCGAATCAAGTCTATTTCTCATCGGACTGCGAGTTCCTACACAGCACTCAAGGTACAAGGCAAGCTTCTATGCATACATGTAATTGGCGCTACCATTCCAAAGGCTTAGGAAACGAGTCGCCTCGCCATGGTACTATTTCGGAGGAAAATTCTTAATACTCTTTGAGCATAAAGTCGAAACAGTGTCTTTGTTGTTGTTACAACTTATTAATTATACCCAGTATCCTGTGAGCGCTTCTTCTCAAACACCAATATATGTATCGTCCAGTGATGTCAAGAAAATCGAGCCACCAACTCGCTTGTCGTCAAAGTTGATGCATTTGCTGATCAAGGCCTCAATAGCAACGGCCACTTCCCAATGCTCAAAGCTGCCAGCGGCGCCGCCGACAACAACCTTGCTGCCATCTATTTCAAACGGATTAGTCGTGTTACACCGGAGATGCGAAACGCGATATTGATGTCAGAGCATTCCGGAAACGTACGGCTATTCCATAGCTTTGTAGGGTTATCATCTCCGCCCTTATGGTAGGCCACTTCTTTCTCCGTCTCCCAGAACCAGATCGCAGCCTTCCACAAGTCTCCAAAATTAGGAGAGGACTTTTGAGTCTGACAACGCCAATATTGGTCTGACGCCGGGGAGAAAGAGCCAAGGGCGACCTGGGATGACATGGCCGCCGCGACCAACAAGCTAGTGAATGACTTCATTTTTGGTATGATGAGGCTGTTGGTACTAGAATACTTGAGAGCGAGTGATGTTCTTTGTTGTTGATAAAATAGCAGGTTTTCTCATAGCTGACAAGGACGAAAGTTCATTAAATAAGGACGACTCTGATGAGTATGGTCTATGAATCACCACAGATAGCAATCAGGCGACAGAATATATAGATTCCACACGTCACTAAGTATACAAGGGCTAGGCATCTAACTCGACCAGGATCCCCTTGACACAAGCTCTTGGCGATTTTGGATCTTCAGAAAGCGCAATTGAACTCTGCATCTTCATCGGCGATGCTGCATCCACCTACTACAGGGTTGAACCCAGGCAATTATCAAGGCAGGCTCCGTTCCCTCCAAGAAATGGCTCTTAGTGCTAGGCTCAGTGTCTATTCCACGTGCTGCCGGGCACCCGGCGGCCCGATGCAAACCCCATATATAGGAGGAGAGCTTGTTCAGCGGTTCGCGTGCACGGCCTATGTGGATGCCATGAGGAACTGTCTGCCTACTCGCGCACGGTTGTTGTCAAACCATCCAAGACTTTTTCCTGATCTGTGCCAACTCCTAGTCTCCGGATGAGGATTGTTTTCTTCCTCCCCCGCAGCCTTAGTATTTCAATATATTTCTCACTCCTGTCGCGCATGTCCGGGGATGCATGCATGATAAGAACGGAGATGGGCAAAACGCCCGACCCAAGGCATGCTCAATAATCATACACTACCAGACTTGTAATGAGCGCATATGGAAGGATTTGGATTTGTTCCCTTGGCTCTCAAATTCCCCATCTTGGTATCCATACTGATTGTGCATACGCCCTTCTTTACGACCACAGTAGTGTAGTTACTAGATAAAGACCCTGTTCTCTTCTCTTTCTTTGAAGTCTTCTGTGCACCGTCTCTTACTCCCCCATTCTACTAAACTTCACTCAAAACAATATTACATAGGAGTTACTCCCTGGCACTTTCTTCCAGGACGAGCTTTCTATCCACTTTTCCTTTCGGTCAAGATGAAATTTACCAGCGTTGGACTCTTGGCTTTAGGCCTCCAAGGAGCTCTGGCAAGCCCGGTGGCCCAAAAAACAAACCCAAATGAAGAGGTATGGATGATGAAAATCACACCGAAAAAGAATGAAAGATTAACACAAAGTGTCTCTCCCTTAGAATGATATTGAGGTCAAAGGATGGCAATCTGGTCTCGTTATGGGGACCGCTTGTGGTTTCACCTGTCGAGAATATCTCGCCACAAATTCCACTGCGACATCAGTATGGTATGGCGTGTGCGTTGCAGCATGTGCAGCAGCGGGTGATGCTTTTGATCTGGCCAGATGGAAAAAGAGCGCCGGCGCGCCATAAAGAATAGTTACTTAGACGAGACTCCCCCGGAGAAATTATGAGGAGTCGTCGGGTACTTTTCGTAGACTGGCATCTGGAACAAACTCACTTGATAATACGTGCTCCCTACTTCCAATGATACGAGGATCATAGATGCATGACCAAAGCGAGATAGAAGACGTAGTATAACTGCTCGATAGATAGTAGTATTTAGTATTCACTATTTAGTATTCGTTATTTAAGGTATGACACGACCAAAGGCGGGGTTGCTCCTCGACGCAAACAATACAACTGCACGGCCTGTCAGCATATGTGTCAAAGGAGCTTTAGCGGCATGGAAAATTACGAGGCTGCTTTATTGCTCCTGTTCCATCTTTTTAGTTGCGCCTCAATCGTACTTTAATCATCAAACTACCAAATTTACGTATACTACCTCGATCTAGTCTGATCCACCTGTCGCGATATTTCCACACTTACCGACTTGTTTCCTTGGCACCAGTTATAGTAGACTGACAATCCACCTGCCAGCCCGGCCTCGATCAATCATCTTTGCATGACAACGATATGAGATTCCCTTTGCGTGAGCTCGACACCCTCGAATTCTCGGTACTCGTGAACAATGAGGTCGATCCCATCTCTCCGAGCCCTAACCCGGCGGTGCAATACAACGGCCTATTTTCCGGGGTGCCCCTCACTCCGATCCGGGACCCCCGGGGCGACGCCAAGCTAGAGGCACGGATGGATTCAATCTGCTGCGGTGCCCACGGGCTGTCCATTGTCGTTGTGAGTCAATAAAAAAAAACCCCCCCGAAGAACGAACAGGATCTCATCTAATACTTGGATCTTCAGACTGGTGTAGTGGGTGACTCGAAGCGAACCATGCTGTTCGATACCGGCCCTACCGACAGCGTCTTGGAAACAAACGCGAAGCGCATGCGGCTCGATGCTTCCGAGATCGAGCTTATCCAACTATCGCATTGGCACCGTGATCATTCGGGTGGCATGCTCAGCGCCATCAAGCTGATCAATGGCAGTAAATCACATGGTCAACCGCCCGTAGTCGTGGATTTGCATCCGGACCGGCCGGACTATCGCGGTATGAAGGTCAAAGAAACCATTATCTCCTTGGAGGCTGACCCTCTCTTCGACGAGATGGAGGCGCTGGGTGGAGGCTTGAGCAAGAGTAGTGATTCTCACACGGTACTCGACAACATGTTTGTGATTTCGGGGGAAGTGCCACGAGTGACAGACTATGAGGGTAGATTGCGTGGAGGCGTGAGGTTCAACGAGGCAACGCAAGAATGGATTCAAGACGAGGCGATCAAAGATGAGCGATTCTTGATGTGCAACTTAAAGGGTGAGCAACCGCCGCCCTCACCATCCAAATGTTCCTAAGAGACTGACTAGAAGACTGGCTGACCTCTACGTTAGGCAAGGGCATCGTCGTATTTGCTGGTTGCAGCCATCCTGGCATTGTCAACATCAGCAGGCACGCTCTTGAGCTTGGAGGTGGTCTACCTCTCTACGCTGTTGTTGGTGGCTTCCACCTTGCCGACGGAGACCCCGTCAAAATCCAGAGAACCATTGACGACCTGAAGCAGCTAGGAGTCAAGATTGTAATGCCGGGGCACTGCACTGGTTGGCGTTTTAATTTCCAGGTCGCTCAGCAGATCCCAGACGCCCTTGTTCCCTGTTTTGGAGGTACAAAGTACACATTATGAGCCAAAAGAGAATTGGATGCTAAGTCGAACATGTAAAATACGGAGCCTGTTACTTTTTCGTACATGGATTCAAAATGCTTTAGGAAGGTTTGGCATTTGGCCGTCTTGAGAACCTTATTGCTGTACTCTGCCCATGCATCTCTGCACTGATTTGGAAGGATGAAGATAGCACCGCTATTACTGTGTTTCAGAGCGTATTCGGAGCATGGTGAAGCAACCCGGCAGAAGTTCCCAACCACCACAGCAGTATTTACGGTACGCACAGACGATCTTATTGCGAGGCGACCAATGGGCGGTATGAATGCACACATACTAACATTTGGGCAAACCGTCGCATCGACGTGTGAGATTGTTCTTAAAACGGATCGCCATGTTTTGCTTATTTACTATTCCTGAAACGGGTAGAGCCGGCTTGGGTTGTCATGATTGACCGGTTCGGACTCAGCATAAGCCATGGTGTCTCCACTCCCCCCCCCCATCTTACTTCATGTGTCAAACACGGCTACAAACGAAGGAATCGGACAGTTTGTAGAATTGGTAGCTAAAACCCTTAACCAAACCAGTGGTGTATTAGGGGGTTACCATAAAGTCGGTGCCCCGAAAAATACTCTGCGACGCACCGTGACGCCCTCTGCGCTGAGTAGAGCTGCACTGATTTTGCATAGTGTAATTGGATCACTTTTCTTTACTGACCTAACGACCTGCTAGAGGTCGGACCTGGATTAGATGAATAGTCCAAGAAAGGAACGAAATGATAGAAATAAGACGACTAGCTGGTATACTTAACCGGCTCATCGGGCTTCGCCAAGGACCGGTGCAGCCCGGCAGATTTAGCAGATCCCGTCCGGCATGTCCGTGATCCATCCGCCGCTAACAAGTCTTTCGAGAAAATGGATGGATGCCCACACATCCTGTCCGCGCGCGCATAGACCCCTATTCTTGTTTCATGACTTTCCCGTCTGGGGTTGGAGAGGGCTGGCAGAACCCAAGTGGGAAGATTATGCCGAGCGTCTGTGCGACACGGTCAATTGATTGAAACCCCAGAGTGTCTTTTTGAATGAATCTGAAAAAGAAAAACCTGAGTGCGAGAATCCTAAACATTCCGGAGAAACTCGATAAGCGATGCGAGGACATCTACATGAAGAACATAAAAGCAGAAAGAGGGAGAAGACAAGCCGGATATCGTGTATAAAAGGGAAGATGATAGCCCGCTGAATTGAAAAAACTTTCCATCAGAGATTCAGAACATTCCAAGAAACCAAGCAAGCAAATCATCAACCAAGCCAAACTCTACCAACAATCAAATTTCTCTTTTTTACCTTCCAACTTCAGACCAAGAAACACAACCGCAAACATGCTTTCCATCAGGAACATCGCCATCCTGGCTACTGCCACCCTCTTCCAAGTTACTGCCGCCGCTCCAACCCAGGAGGTTACTCAGAAGGTGGAAGCCCGCGACGAGTGCGGGGGATGCGCCGAGGGCCAAGAATGCCACGCCAAGTTCTTCCCATCCCTGGGAGAAGTATACTTCTGTGAGGATGTTGCCGCTGCAAGCCAGGAGGCTTCTCAGAAGGTGAAGGCCCGCGATGAGTGCGGAGGATGCGCCGAGGGCCAGGAATGCCACGCCAAGTTCTTCCCATCCCTGGGGGAGGTTTACTTCTGTGAGGATGTTGCCAAGAAGGTGAAAGCCCGCGACGAGTGCGGAGGGTGCGCCGAGGGCCAGGAATGCCACGCCAAGTTCTTCCCATCCCTGGGGGAGGTCTACTTTTGCGAGGATGTTTAAGGGAACACCGTGATCAGCTTGTCCCTTGGAAATGGTGCATGGATCTGGATTTTGTCACCATGTCCATTCTGTATGATTAGTGTTAGTGTTCGGGGGATGAAAGGAACTGAACGGGCTCGTGTATGCTAGGATCTCTGGTAGATCGTTTAGTGTCAAGAATATATGAATATCGTTCCTTCAATTTGAGCTCCACTTGTAGTTGACGAATGTATCGACAGACCAAAGGGACTTACAACGTGAGGTATGGCTGCCAGTACTTAACGCTTCCTAGTCAATGTTATCTCGTAAACCTTCATGCGAGTCCCTTATCTTTTGTTCGAGTATATTCTTTGACTCCTATGATCTCAATTCCTTGGATTCGGGCATTCAATGAGCACCCGGCTCGCTCTTAACCGACCACTGAACGGGTCAATTCCCCACTGCAGGTCCGGAGACCGTTTCGCAAAGCTGACAGACTCCAAGTCGCCAGCATCTGGGCACCGTGGCAAGCCCCATTCCAGAGAAAGCGGCGGGCTCTCCACCCCTTTGGCGTTGTAGCGCAATATGACCCGGATACCGGCTTCTTTCCCGACCTCTACAAGATCCTGGCCAAATGTGTCGAGGGAAGGCGAATCTCTGCCATAGGAGTCATGAGCGAGACCCTGCTCATTTGGCGTGGCTTCAATAATTATCAGTTGAAGGCCTTGACATCGATCACTTTGGATCAATCGGATCAGGCAGCGCTCTATTCGACCGGCCGACTTGGCTTTCCAAGAACTTTCATCGCCGCTTCCAAGGATGAGCAACTCCAGAGACTCCGGGAATGAGTTGACTACCGCTTTCAGACAGACCTCTTCATCTTCTTCCCACTTCTCATTCAGACAGAAACCACCGTGACCTGCAGTATCTTTTTCGATGTAGGCAATGGTGAAAAAGTCGTTTACATTGCCGCACAAGTGCTTCGGGTGCGTGTCTCTCAGATTGATGTCTTTTGCCTGGTAGCTATCGCATCTGTAAGCAAAACAATGTCCGCTTGTGCCTCGAATGTTATATATAACAATGCTTCTGTAGCCGTTTTGACCCGTGAAGGCGGCCTGTATATTCTTGTCGAATTTGTCCCAGTACCCATTGGGCTGTAGTGTCAGAGTCTCGGGAGCGCGGGGAGCTTGGAAGAACTGCTCCAACTCGCTGGGATACACGTTGGGGTCGCCTTCGAAGCGGATGTGCTTGAGTGGTGTTGTGAGCGCTGGCGGAAAGCTGATAGGAGTGCCGTATACATCTTCTCCGCCATCGTGGTTGAGATACAATTCTTGAAGATTGGGAAACCAGGATAAGGAGGATAGGATTTGAGTCGAGGAAACTCCTAGCCAGAACTCTTCAAAGTCGTCAAAGTTCAACAGGTCCAGACCGTCTAGCCATGTATCAGACCACACGCCAATAGAGATGGAGGAGACTTGTTTAAATCCAGGGGGCCAAGGTTTCCCAAGTCTCGGAAAGCGTCGTCCTAGGCTTGACAAGATTCGTAGAAACGTTGATTCTCCGCAACTGTATGAAGAAGAAGAAGAAGTTGGCTCAGTCAGGTTATGACCAAGACAAAGAAGAAGAGGTAAAAAGGAAACACATACTGAGTCTTAGGACTGTGAACAACAGTAATTTCCCTTAGACGGGGGCACAACGCCAGCAGCAAGATCTTGTGTGAAGCATCCACACCACGCGCGAGCTGGACTTGCATCTCCTTACTGTCGTTAGGAAAGAAAGGGAGTATGGCTTCAGCGGTTGCCATGTAGGCTTGCAACTCCCCGGACTTAAAGTCCCACCGCTCTGGGCTCACAGTCTGGTCAAAGTACAACTTCGACACCGTCTGCCACCCAACTGTAAGCTCACCACTTTCCAGACGGTACTGTTCAACCCAAGATGGGCGGTTTAGGTGTTCTGAAGAAGTATACGTCTTCCAGTCATTACTTCTAGGTTCCCCGAGCCAAGGTGGTTTGTAAAGTGCAACGGGCCTCCAGTCATTCCACGACTCCCGATCATTCCATATCTCCACCTTTCGGATGTGCCATAACTCCAAGTCAAAGCCTCTTGGGCTAGTAGTGTCGAGTACGGCAGCTCTCAATAGCTCGGGGATAGTAGACGGGTGGAGATCAGAGATGACCCTATACTTTGCATAGGCATGTTGATGACGCTTCAAGATCTGTCGCGCATAGCCGTACATTTGCTTGCAAGAAGAGGCGAGGCTCCAGTGCGATTCAAAGCCGACATCCTCGAAGATGTCCAGAACAATCTCCGGCGGGAGGTGCAGTATACCGGTAGCTTGCCTGGTACTCATCGCTGTGTCGCGCCACCGCCTCTTTACGCCGGGATTGTAGCTTTATATGATGTAGATGTCTAGCTTTGGAGTCGCTAAGCGAGGACAGAGTGAATATGTAATGATGTTTGTGTCCCCCCGCATTGAGGCGGAGTTCGGAGGAGGCTTACATGGATGCCATAATACCGAGCCCCTCATTAGAATTCCCAACCTCGAAACTGACCACAATATTACCTTGATTCGTAGCATCAGCCTATTGGAAAAGATATCTGCAAAAAGCTATAGCTTAGCTAGGCCTACTGGCTCCTCAAAATCTTTCAACGCCCGCCTCAACATTCTCCCTGTCGGATTCCTCGGCAGCGAGGTAAGAAATTTGACTCTTTCTTGTAGCTCGCGGCATTGAGGCCTTTGCTCAAATTCATTCATTGGTCTTGGACTGTAAAGAAAAGACTAAAGAGCCATTCCCGCTGCTTCTAGATATGTACACCTAAGCAGAGCTATCCCTTGACCTATTTGATCTAAGAAGCCTTAACCCTCACTTGGTTCTCATGTCGAAGTCCCGGCTCCGTCGCAGCCAGATTCCACCTCGTCAGCTTCCTCAATTGTTCCATGAAGACGAATGTGAGAACAGTGTTGGGGCTATGATTAGTTAGCAATATTCGAATAACAGCCCCGAGAGGCTCTGGAAACACTCACGTCAGCCGCAGCCAGGCGGGTAGCCAGCCCTTCACCAAGAATCGCGGTCCTTCCTCTCTTAATCCAGATCGCATGATTTGTAGTAGTCCCTACCGGCACTTGTCAATGAAGCCTTGAAACACTCTCGTATTCTCAACAAGACCTACCTCTCCACTGGATGCACTTTGGATCCTGCTCTTCAGAACATCGGCGGGGGCGCAAATGGTTGTAGCAACAGTGCCAGCTGCTAGAGACGCTACAGCATGAGTTCCGACATTATCATTTAGACCAAAAGTATTAAGGAGTTGTTGTTTGGCTGCAGAATATCTAAAATTCTTTTTGTAAGCAAAGCTAATCGTAGGCCAAGAGTAGAACTAGACTCACGTCGCAATCTGACCAACATCTGGGATGCGGAGGGTAGAGTTAGCAGGCAACATTCGGTGGTATACCGACAAGCATTATGCATACATACTCATGAGCACACTTCTGACTACATTGGCAGTAACACCTCGCCCAAAGGTGGCGATTCCTTCGTCTTTGGCCACGCGATACAAGCCGTGCAGCCCGTTGGAATAAGCAAACTGCTCTGCCGGAGCCTTCGCTCCATTGGCGCACATCCGAACAAGAACAATCTTCGAGACGGTTAGCGCAAGTCACCCTCCTTTCTTAATTATATACCTGAGATAGTAGGCACATACCTCAGCTGGATTCCCTATGAGGCCAGCCAGTCCTCCAGAAACACCGGCACAGGTGATTGTCCACGGTAGTGACAGCTGGTGTTGACCAGTCCATTGTTTCGTGCGGTCAGCCAGGACGTTGTACAGACCAAACCGCGCTGTAGAGTACGTTGTTTGGCGAAGTATGGATGCTGATAGCCCTATCCATAGGGATGGCACTCCTGTTGTAGTCGTAAGCAGTCGAATGGCAGACGTGTATACTACGGGGTAGATGCTCACCATCGCGAGCAGCGAAGCTAGACAAGGCCCGAAACATGGACTCTCTCGATTTCAACACCTGCATGCGGCTGCGAGGATAAACTTGTTAGTTGCTCACATTCCAACATTCCTATTGACAGCAACTCACTATTTAGTCTGGTCTAATGGATGCGCTTCTCTGGTGTTAGGAGCAAGTAGGGTTAGACTTTGTGTGAATTCAACCACTCACTAAAGCAAACAGCCATAGAAGCCGCGGCACCACTAATAGATTGACTGGTCAGCATCTCAAAACCTCACTTAGCAAACGAGCAGAAGGCTTCTCACCCAAGCCAGAATGGATCTTTAGTTTTTGAAGACGACATGGCGAGGTAGTGTCAGGAAAGGATGAGCAAGGCCTGACGCTGGCGTCCGAACAATAAAGCCGTAGCCCAAGTGCGATATAATACAGTGAACAAGGCTGACTGGGGGCATGATTCAGGTATTAGGGTTGAGAACATCGTGTTCGAAGAGAATATTGACAGGATAATACATGTCATTCCCGCTGTGGTCATGGCCAAGAAGTTTCACCATGATAAGTCGAGGCTGTAGTGATCATGAGAGGCTTTCGGTGCTTGAACTGGGAACCGACGAGGGCGTTCAGCTCGCAAGGGAAGCTAGCCGATCAACCATTAGCCAATAAGCTGAGATCATTGATGTGCGCTATTGCTTTTTACGTTTATGCTTAATCCTTCTCGGGAGTTGGTTCTGGCTGTTGAATGATGGGAATGTTGGTAGATGCAGATAAAATGATACAAGTGTCTTAGATGTCTTGGAACGTGGAATTGACGCGCCCTCAGCCTGATGCGCTCAACTACTATCAGTCACCATAGAATAGGAACTCCCATCTCGGCCAACGAGAATTAGAAATACTGCCAATGCTCTATTCGAGCATCCCCGTGCCATCCGAAGCGTTGCAATATCGCCCCAACCTTCGGCGTTTACAACTGCGCTCCGATGATGGCGAGAACCCCCCACACTTTTGCTCCATCCCTCCATGCCTTAGCGTTGGAGTTGAGCAGGGATCAAGACGGAACTCGGCACCAGTCGGTCTTAGAAGTGGTTTCCGCGTTAAAACAAGAATCCTCCTCCAAACTGCCGCTTGGTAATCGCCATCTGATGATTCAAGGAGACCTTGTCAGTGGCCATGGCCGGACTCTAGATGTATCGCCGCCCACTCTATCGGATCTTATATCCCCGACCGAACCACCCCCGCTCTCCCCTCGTTTTGCCCCAAATCATGGAAGCGGGGGGAGGCCGCCTTCCCTTCCCATACCCCGGATTCGAGCATTGTCGGGGTGTAGAGAAACCGTTGAGCGAGGGTCCAATGGTTCATTGACAACCTGTCTTACTGGATGGCGGGATTCAGTCAACCCTTTTCCCCGTGGAGAACTTCCATCCAGACCAAAAGCCAGTGACTAGCGGCTCCAGATCAAAAGCATGGAAGTGGGGATGGAGGGGATCGTGTTACTTACGTTGGTGGCCAAAATGGTCGCCGAAGGTCGCACTCGCAGCACTCGCACCCCAACAAATGACTAGTATGACTAGTAGACACTGGAGGATTTTGAGTATATAGGATCATCGGTCCGTCGCACAAATAATCTCACGTTGACTTTGCCACAAACACTCCAAGCAACAATCCTCATTTGGGGCACGTCGTCGTGAGCCAGTCCCGAGTGTCTTGTCATCTTATGTGAACTTGAAGCACTTGGCCCGACTCCACACACCGCTTAGACAAATTTCTCCCATACTAAGCACAAGGGAATCGATTGCTCCTACGTCTATCTCATTAGCATAAGAGCAGAATTACCAGTCCGGTCTTCTGCCCTTGTGCGCTACTTGCGATGGCTACCACACAAGAGCATCGTCCCGCCGACGGCGATCAAAAGATTGGTCGGGTGCCCACTCACGATGAGGTTGATGACAAACATCATCTCGAGTCAGACGGCCCGGTTGATTACACGGGTGTAGCGAAGAAGACCGACCCGGAGGAGATTAAGCTAGTTCGAAAGCTGGACTATCGCATCATGGTATGATCCGTTGCGTGAGACAGCCGAGCGAGAAAGTACCCCAATTAACAACATTCGAAAGCCTACATTGTGTCTCATGTATTTTCTGAACTACGTCGATCGAAATGCCATCGCCCAAGCACGACTCAATGACCTTGAGGAGGACTTGGGAATGACTGGCACACAGTTCAACACAGCCGTATCGATGTAAGATCCGACGCCGTTATCTTGCTCAATTCTAATTTAGGAGAGCTTTACACTAACAATAAATGCGTAGTCTATTCGTCGGATACGTACTAATGCAGATCCCGTCTAATATGCTAATCACGAGAATTCGACCGGGCATCTACATGAGCGCATGGATGCTGGTCTGGGCCCTCGTCTCAGGCTGCACGGCTCTCGTACAGAACTTCGGCGGACTCGTGGCGTGCCGCTTCTTTCTAGGAATTACAGAGGCACCTGTAAGCACCTATCAATCCATGTTCACAGTAACTCAAATACTGACGATGCGCAGTTCTATCCTGGTGCTACATATATGCTTTCCATGTTCTATACTCGTCGAGGTAAGCCATTCTATCCCGTGCCGCGTCATAGAATGTACGGTTTTGGCTTACATCCTTACAGAGGTCGCTGCTCGTATCGCTCTCTTATATTGCGCGCAGATCCTTGCCACTGGATTCTCTGGCTTGATTGCCGCCGGCATCTTTGCCGGCCTCGATGATGTTCGCGGTATCCAAGGCTGGCGATGGTAAGAAACTTACTAGGGACGGATACCCAGCCAGAGAAGCTAACTATTTTGCTAGGCTGTTCCTCCTCGAAGGTGTCGCGACTGCGGTTGTCGCCATTGCCGGCTTCTGGCTTCTACCGAACAACCCTCTTGATACGCGGTGGCTCAACGAGCGCGAGAGACAGCTTGCCCATTCACGCATGGAGAAGGATAAGGTCTCGGACTCACTAGAGGAGGCTTCCGCCTGGGAGGGTCTGAAGCAAGCATGCAAGGACAAGCGTACTTGGCTCTTCTGTTTCATGCAGAATTTCCATTTGTCCGCTTGCTCGTTCAACTCATTCTTCCCCACGTAAGCCCATTCTCTCTCTCTCTCCCTCCCTCTTCAAACTTCCGATTTATGAAACATGACTGACATCTTGAATAGTGTTGTAAATACTCTCGGCTTCGACCGTACGGTCACTCTTGTCCTGACGTGCCCTCCATTCATCTTTGCTGGCGCTGCCGGTATCCTATTTGGATGGAATTCTGGCCGCATGCACGAGCGCACTTGGCACATTACTGTCGGTCTCGGTGTTGCCATTGCAGGTTTCGTCCTCGCTGCATGCACCCTCAACGTCCCGGCGCGCTATGTGTCCTTCTTTATCCTCGCAAGTGGTGCCTACTCCGTCAACTCTGTCATCATTGGCTGGGCATCTTCCACACTTTCTCAAACAAAAGAGAAGAAAGCTGTAAGTTCAATCTCATCATATTTTGCTACTAAAAGGAATCCACAGCGACTGACTAAACTTTCCAGGTCGTTCTCGCCATGACCAACGTTGGGGGTCAGATTGGGTACATCTATGGCGCCTACCTCTGGCCCAAGAGCGACGATCCTCGATATGCCATTGGATTCGGTGCATCTGCCGGCTTTGCTTTTGCCTCTGCAGCCTGTGCTTGGATCATTCGATGGATGCTCATTCGAGAGAACAGGAAGCTAAGAGCTTCGACCGACGAGCATGTCAACCTGTACGGATACTAGATTGGAGCATGGAAGGCAGTGTAACTTTAAACTACGCTGCGGGAGCAAGGGATGTATCCAGTCATTAATTACAGTTTAAATAGCGAGATGACGTTCAATTTCAGTAAGCCGAGGGTTTCTCACAGACCACTCACAAGCTCATTTGTGTCTAGTTCCAGGAAAGGTGTACAGATGCCCACATCAGGTAAGCCACAAGAGGTTTGAGAATTATCATAGAACCCATGCAATATCCAACACCAAAGGGCTTTACTGTCGTGACACCGGATCGAAATTTGCCTCGGCGACTGGGCAAGCCTCTCCAACAAACGTGGCGACGACCTGTGAATTTGCCTGGTAGCAATACACGTCCCTGTATTGTTTCGCAATTGATCTCGGAGGTGTAGGCAGAAGCAGCTGGCTGTAGAGTGTGATGTCGCCCTTGCCAAACTTGGGATCCGCAAAAGACTCATTAAAGTACTGCGTAGCTCTTTGGCAGAGACCAGTGTTGAGCAGCTGCGGGCTGTTGAGAAAACGATGGAACGTCTGTGCAGGGTAAGGCGATTCCGAATCAAGCTTGTAGAGAAGTTGGAGTGCCTCGCCCTGTACTCCGGGTCCCGAGATAGGATTGGGCAACAGATATGGCTTGGCCTGGAAGTTGAGCTGACCCGAAGGCAGGCTTTGTAATGCAGCTGTGTCTGGGACTATGGTAGCCGGCGAGATGTTGGTGCCTTCGAACAGCGGAACATTTGCGACGACACTCGGCACAATGGCCTCCAAGAACTTGCCGTCGGTGCCTCCAATGTAGAAGCTAACGGGAACGTTCACCGGCGTTCGGCCATCTCTAGCGGCGTCGGTGTACGGGACAAGAAGGGCCGCTTGAGTAAGGGCGGGAATCTGGAGCGGAACGGCGTTTAGAGCTGTCATTCGGATGTCGTTCTGATATCCGCCCTGGAAGAGCAATGGGTGCATTCCCTGGGGGAATCCGGGCAGGAGGTTACTTGGCACATCGAGAGGATCGAAGCCAGTGATGGGGCGCACCACGTTCTTGGGAATCGGGATGATGCAGACGGTTTCATTGAACGACATGGTCCTGTTTGCTGGGTTGTACTGGCCCAGGGTGTTGGGACCCGCCTGACCGTGGACTGGAGTCCATATTAAGGAAGAAACCAAGACGACAGCCGCTGCTTTCAGCATTCTTTGGAGAACGTGTGCCATTTTTGGGGTTGAGGTTAATGTTGAAACACATAACATGAAGGCTCAGAAGAGTAGGCAGGAATATATCAGCTGTTAGACTTTAGTAGACTTATATTCAAAGAGCTCATGGCTTCGGACAGGCATTCTTGGCTAACCTTCTTTGGGTGATGCAGATCGCCGCATGGGTCAGATACTCCGTAGATTGCTCTCCACGCATCCCTGTCACCGATCTTTCACCAGTTGGGAGGGACCCTCTCAGTTGAGCTCGACTTGTTTACTTGCACTTTACCCTACACTATGTGTGACAAGATGTGTGATAACTTCAGCCGCGGCGGCGCAGCGGCTGGAAGACCCTGCCGACGGCACGGTAAAGTGCACCAAACAATAACTTGTTCAGATCATATGACCTGTCCAAATGAGCCATTGAGACTGCTCGTATTGCTTTACTCTAGCCTAAACAGAGGGTGCCGGGCCACTTGGAAGACTGGATGGACCCCAGTAGCCTGCAGTCTAGTGTGAGACATTGCTTTTCCTTCTCCCGCTCTCAGCCGCCCGCCCATGCGACTAGTCAAAGGCCGAACACCGTAAATGGTGGTGCCAATCCGTCTTCACTAGTAGTAGTACTGCATGAATAATCTTAAGTCAGACCATTGATATTCTCCATCCGTCAAGGGTAGCATCACGGTCCAATGCACATCTGAGGTTGACCACGTTCAAGACACACGCAGTAGATGCCAATCTCTCATCACAAAGCCACCATTACAGCAGAATTTAATATGGGGTGGCAAACTATTAATTGATTAATATTCCCCGATCCTAACAGGCTATCGGTGTAGTCTTGGCGAATTTGTCTCACATACACTCATGGGCAGCTGAAAATAGAGCGCCGCTAGCTTGATGTGAACACTGCATTAGTACAGACCAGTGCACTCCGGGCCGCGACAGTAAGAAGTACAGTTTGCAGCCTACTATCTCGCCGGTATCGTGTTGTGTGGCCCAGTGATCTTGCAGTCTCCCAAAAAAAAAACATGATCCATGGACGAACAATAACAAGACTTATAAAATAGGTGGTCGAGGAGGTAGTTTCGCTATCACTCTGCTTCATGTTTCAATACGTACACGAAGTAGCCAGCGATGGAACGTTTGGCAACAAGAATATACGTTTACTCATGTAATAAATCTATGTCCCATCCAGATTCAATAGTGCAAGCACCATATGCAATGCTAAAGCGTACTAGTCTATTTGTAGAGACCTCTGGTCAATGTTTCCTTCTTAAACCAAATCGTTGGTCGTGAAGCAATTTATCAGCACTCATGAATCTTTCAAACACGGACTGACCGCATTGGCTCAGCTTGTCTGCGTGGTTTCAGAGCTGGAGGTCTCAATCTCTGACCCGGTTGGTGTAGGTGAGGCGCTCCCACCACTAGGAGGAGTCCCATCGGGCGGGCCACCAGGGCCACCGCCGCCCATACCCGAGTCAGGATTCTCAACACCGCCGTCCTCGTACAGGAATGCTGCAGGAGTCACACTACTAGTGGCGGTAGTGTTGATACCAAACGCCAACCAGGCAAATAACCCACCCTTGACTGTATCTCCGAGGTAGACGTAGCTCATAAAGGGGTCAACGCCGTCGGTGTCAGCTTCTTCGGAGAGAATGCTGTCTTCGGAGTTGTCAGTGACTTCTTGGGTATTGGAGTTGTAGGGCTCAGTCTCCTCCACGGCGGAGATGAGATCTTGGTCGAAGAAGGCTTGGCCGACATGACTGGCGTAGACCTTGTTGCCCAAGGTGTGGTTTGAGAGTAGAGTGGCATTGGTGTGAACCATGACGTGAATGTGCGTAGCACGGCCCGTGTAATGGCCGGGGAAGATGCTATTGAACTGCGCTACTCCATCTGTGTCTGTCGGCTGAATACCACGTAGAAACGTATTGTCCAGGTTGGACTCGTCGTCCGAGTTACCGTTGCCGCCAGCGACAATACCAGAGTAGACGCCCGTGGCATTGCAGTACCAGATCTCAAGATAGACGTTGGGTACGGGATCGCATGTGTCGACATCGATGACTTGGTAATCAAGAAGAATGTCGAGACCCTCTTGAGTTTCGGTAATGTCCTTGCGAACATATTCGCCGCCAACATCTATTCCTTATCAGTCTGCAATTCTAAATGGGGCACAACAGCCGGGAACAGGACTTACAGTATGGCCCTTGGGTCACTTCAGGCGTCAAGACACAGGAACCATTGCCCGAGAAGAGGATATCCGGCGAAGTGTTCTCCGTGTATCCCTGAGTCGTCTCGTTATGCGACTTGGAGATTACATCATCAAGATCTCTGCGGTAAAGACCTCTGGAAGCGCGAGCACTCTCGACGGACGCCAATCTTCGGGCGACGTTACGGGCCTCGATACCGCGACTTTTGAGCTTGTCGGCGCAGTGATCAAGAGAGGCCGCCCTGGAAGAGGCAAGGAACTCTCGTCGCTCGAGAATTTCTTCAGTTAGATCATGGCCCGGGTGACCTTGTGTCAGACCAAGCAGGGTCAGGGATAAGAGCTTTAAAGAGAGATGCATTCTATCAAAGGTTTTCGAGTATAAACAGTTCGCACAAAGTTTTTCTACTTCATTGGTGTCTATCTGGGGGCTACTTGTCTATCTTATAAGATTTCTCTTATCCACCGTCTTTGATGTCAAAGTGGAACGAAAGGAAAATAGCCCTGTAAATCGTCGTCGTCGCAAGCGCCCGTGGCTGAAACTCGCCATCATCTCAACATAGAAGCATTCAGACGACAGAACCAGAGCAAGTTCCCGCGTTAAACAGTCTGGAATACGATATGGAACAGGTTAAGCTTGTGGAGAGGCACGCGTCAGCCACGGAGGTCGGCCGTGGTTCTGGCCGGTTATCACGGCACAACGAACATATATCTATAAATGGGTATTTGGCGTGGTAAGTGGGTAACAACAATAAGGTTTATAGAGCATAATCGGCACTTGATTAAGGCACGCGGTATTATCCCGGCAAAGACGCGCAAGCGTTTATCTAACGCACTTAAGGTTATTTATTGTCATTCCTCACTTCGTGCGTTTTTCGATCGCAACGGCTTTGTCTGTCACAGCTTGAAAGCGATCCAAAGGCACGCGAGCGAGGCATATCTCTCAGAGGACGGGCTTAACTCTCGTATTGACTATGTTGGCATCAAGAAAAACCGAAATCGATCTCGCGGGCTCGGGTTTCATGACTCGGCGGCGTGACCGATCCAGGGAACCTGCAGATAGGTCTCGTCGCTAATGCGGAACTATGTCCTATAAGTGAAACGCTGTTGGCCAAGACGGGATAACGTCCGGCGCCGTGCTCCACTTCCGGACCGGGCAGTGCAAAGCCGATTACGCGGCGCGGCATTTGACACGGCATCACTGCCGCGTGTCAACGTCCCGTCTAATTTTCCAAGGGCGCTGGGGCAGACCAGGCCACTAACAACGCATCAATTACGAACGACTTGATACCCGGCAGCTTATTGAGGTTCTTCATATCCCCAGTGAAGGCTTATCACATATACAAATGCTCAAACGGCACATCGAGTATCGATCAGGATCGACCAACTACTTCTCGAATACTTGTCACGAATCCGAATATGGGCGCCAAGACCTCACATCTCCTGGCTCATCAACATGTAAGTGGCTAGTCAAGAATAAACTTGCCGGTGAACTTCGTACTAACATGTGTGATAGGGTTATTCCCGATGGGTTAAGCGGGTTTCTGCAAATCCAGGCGTCCATATTGTTAATATCGGCATGGCCTGCAACCTAGCCATTGCAGTTTCAAAACTCATTGGAGGATGGGCCTTTGAATCCGACATAATAATAACAGACGGATGGCATAGCATATCTGATCTAGTTTGTGATGGGTTGACGATCATCGCAGTCTCACTTGAAAGGGCAACAGCTGAGTCAAAGTCACAAAGACACATCGTCCTCAGAAACCTTGGTTCCCTGGGATTGACACTGATGCTTCTGGTTGGAGGAATTACTCTGGGGCTAGAAAGCGCTCGTCATCTCCGGACCCAGCTACACATGTCGCGAACTCTTCGACCGCGGCTCCCGTTCGAGACCGTTGAGTCCGTACCTTCAGCTCCAAAGATTGGGGCTGCTTGGATCGCCTTTGGAACGATAGTTGTAAAGCAATGGCTGTATCAGGCCAGTGAGTACAATCAGTCGACACATCTCTTATCTCCCCAAATTGCTAACTCGCAGCACTTAGCCATGCGAGAATCTCGCAACCAAAAGTCGATAGCGCTCGAGTCCAATGCCGCTCACCATCGCATGGACAGCTTGTCCGCCTCGGTTGCATTGGTTGCCACTCTGGGCTCAGCCTTCTTGAATGACGCAGGATGGATTGATGCTGTCGGCGGCATTGGCGTGTCTTGTATCATTGTATGGTCGGGGATTGGGACAGCTCGCGGCGCACTGCAACAGCTGCGCAAGATTCGGAGCTCGTGCTGACCCAAGCCATGGAAGACAAACCAAAAAGCGCCATAGACATGAGAAATCAAGTTTTTACGAGATTGGATAGAAACATGCAATACCCATGATCACTTTCCGGTCCCATTCGTACGGTAGAGGCGTACAAGACAAACTAACATTGGCGAGCGCGGGGCTATTTTTATCATGAATTCGTTCGTCGGACTGGTCTGCTGTTCTGGCTTTTTGACAAGCTGTTGGTAACTCCCCAATTTGAAATCCAAACGCGAAATCTCATTTGAGAACTCCGTAGTAGATCTAACTCTTATGATTTGTCGCCGTCTCTCAATAATTTTCAAATGGCTCTGCTAATTCTTGACTATGCCTTTGCTGGCGGAACGAATAGTGACTTCTTGTGGAAACACCTGCGTTTCGGGATTTATGTCCTTGTACACCCGATCCCATTTGCTTTGGAGCTGTTCGGGTGTCTTCCACGCCAGCTCCCCATCCCGTAGCCACAACCTCAGCAAATGACGCCTGCTCAGATATCAGTATTTTGAACCCTCTACCCGGTACTTCTTACACTCACTGCTGTTCTGGCGAGTCGCGGAACCCGCCGCGGGCGTGGAATATGCCAAGGTTGTTGATAAACTGCATGTCGCCCTGGTGAAAGTCGAGATTGACGGCGTTCTTTTCTGCTAGGTAATGCAAGGTGTCGAGGGCTTCGGCTTGGGCCTCGGTGATGGCTGGGATATCTGCGGTTCTTGGACGGCCCCAGTAGCCGGTGAAAGCCCTTCGGAAATACTGCATAATAACTCGCTCGGGATTATCGCCGTCGGGAGGCTGGTAGTATAGCAGTGGCCGGGTGGAATATCCAGGAGGTGCTGTTTCCCCGAACCTGCGCACCGATTGTCAATTAACCCGGTACTTTCGAAGCATGACGTTGGAAAGGAAACCTACTCGTCAAAGTCCCAATCCTCGGAGAGTGTGCGAATCAGGTCTGGTCGTGTTGCTGCAATCTCGTTGTATACCTGCCAACTGCTGGACAGATAGCTTTCGCCGCCCTCCGCCGACGTCTCGAGCGCCAGCAGCGCAACAATGTCTCCTACATCTGTATGGAAAACCTGCTTCACAGCCGTGTAGGCGGGCGAACCGATATTTTTGGCGGGCTCGGTCGCTGACAAGTCCTTTACATGAGACAGAACCACATCGGCGGGCTTGTTGTCGAAGAAGTGGTCCTGACGGCCCCTATCGCTAGCGACATGCGATGCAATGCCTGCGTATATAATGATATTTTCTTCTCGGGTATATTTCGTAACCGGCACGCCGCGGATCACCTTGAAGCCGTGGCCGTTGTGTAGTTCTCGCGAAATAGATCGTAGGACCGCATGTAAAGATGGCAGGGGAAATGTTTCCTGGCTAATGAGCCCCAGTGGCTTCTTGAGACCTAAATTGATGAGTATTTTCGAACCATTTACCAGATCCATGGGCTGAGACGCAGGCACACCTTGGAAATGAAGTAATGCTTGGTGAACCTCTTCTTTCTCGGCGTCGTTTAGTTCGTACGACCAGTCATATGTATCTGACACGGTATCGCCTTTCCATACAAGCTCGGATTTTAATTCGCGGGGGAAGCCTTTTGGCAGCGTATCGGCCAATTTCTCCGTTTTCAGTCGACGTTGTGATCGCGCAAGGTAGGTTTCGCGGTTCGGGGTATACGCAATCTCGGGTTGGCCCGGTGGTCCCTGTGGAGCGGCGGTGACAGCCATGGCGTCCGTCGTGTGCTGTATTGGCGAATGAAGACTGGGCGTATATTATTTTATCGAGTCGAGCAACAGTGGTCAGACAAAGCCTCGGATGATGCTCTCTACAGGGGAAACAGCGAGGGTCATGGCATTTAAGGCAACTTGAGCGGCGCACGTGGCATTTATTCCTGTCAGACTGGATCTGGAGGTAGACCAGGATGATACAACTACTTCGGTAGACTGCAGACTGTACAAGTCGTCCAGTAGTACCATGTAAGCATACCTTGTACCAAAAGTGCCACTTGAGTGAATCTAGTCGTTAGTTGCGCTATAGCGAGCCCCGTTTTGCATCCTTCAAGCCGTGCAATGGTACTCCGTATTACTTGTACATAATAGTCTCTACAAAAAAAAGGCTACCCGTGTAGCGTGCTTACCTCCCTTGCTAACAGTATAAATGTACTCCGTACTCTACCGGTGTCTGCTCGTGCTCTAATGACAAAGTAGGTCATTCAGGGTTAAGATCTGAGCCGCTAGCCAGGCCTCAGAGCCACGGGCAGGAATCTCGGCAATGGGCTCGTTTCACAGTACACCCTTGCCCATTAGCCCGCCTTGATATGGAGCTGGCAGCCCTGCTACGTCCGCTCTGAGATCCCGAGACTGTGCGCTATAATCTATGGTGGATGATAAGCGGATTCATCCCCTTTGTCGTGCCATCATCTCAGCTCAGCGTAAGCGGTGGGCCTGGGAGTCTCGGACAGCTGGACCACGAGCCTCCGGTGCATCCGGTCTTGGTTCTGCCCTTCATTCACGGAATCTTACCCCAGACATAGCATCTGGCTTGCAAAATACTAGGCTTTGAACGCTTAAAGACGGAAGGTTCGTCCACGATTCGTCAAATCATACTGCCTATCACGTTTCCTCATCCAACTAGCTTGTCGTGCGAAGCAACGATGCAGCACAATTAAGTCGACCCTATCGACGACCTTGGCCGGGTATTAGTGCAGCCATTGAGTATTCATACCCTGGGTCGCTCTTACACGAAGTCCTTTCACATATATTCCACCCTACGAGTACTCGGCGACAACACAAAAAGGGGCCTGTCCCGGTCAACAGAGTAGCCAGCCCCTTTTGGGGACCGCTCTCTTGTCCTCTACAACTACGGTCCGGCGCTGCATGTCATTCCAGCTCGCCGGATGGTGGCTAGCAGACCGAGCGGGTTCGGCGCCCGTCAGGGCGTGGTCAGCACTAACGCTGCAAAGGGTATCCGCGGCCCCGACCCGCGGAGCTCGGACGTTGCCCCTTCATTAGCAGTGATTACCTGTAGAAGGTCTCACGTGTGTACAATCTTGAAATTGAAGGTCACAACACATCAATCGTATATTCAATAGTGCTTCAGGACTTTCTACATCTCAAGATTTCACAAGTCACTCGGGACGATTTGGTAGTCGTGCTCCCAGCAAATCTTGACCAGCTGCCGTCAACCCGGACATTTTTTTTGCCAAGTCCGAGCAGCAGGATTCCAGTGGCTGACCTCACCAAGCTTCTTGCTGTGCGTTCGGCGTGTGGGGGTGTGTGCTGTGCCGTTCATGCCGGCTGGGGTCAGCGTTTCGCCTTTGCGAGCTAACAGCATTGGCCACGACGGGTTTTATCAATCGATCGTTCGAAACCACGTCAAACGCAAGCTTACGACGGCATTCCTGCTCCCTCGGCCGATATCGACGTATGATTCGATTGGCGGCTTGAATCGCACCCTCCGAGTATTGTCTTCTGAAGGAGACAGATAAAACAAGCTGGGAACGCTGAGGCCTTCTCGGACAAGCAGCGCTAGAGCCACTGTGCGATCAAGGCGATCGGCCGTTGAGTTGACAAGCCAAGCCAGGGTCGTGTGTCTCGCGCCACAACCATGAAATTGAACAATAAACTGACACCAGCGAATGACTATAACTCGGTCAATCGCTATGCCAGAGCTGCACTATTGAGACGTCATGCCACATATCGAGCCCAGGAATAGTGTAGAAGACGTTCAATACGGTTCGTGTCCGACGATCATGTTCTGGCCATTGAGAGGCGAACCTGGGGATTGGTGAGTCACGGACTCACAGCTCGACTTGGCGTCATGAGTAGCTGTGAGAAACCAAAATTATCTTGGAGTTCTGAACCACAACAACTACTTCTCGGACAAACTCCAAATGCGGAAAAGAGAAGGCTACGCTAAAGCTCCTTGAAAATCTTGAAGATCGCCTGCTGCGAACGATAATCATGGCAGATGTTAACGCTACGGTTCGGCTCAATGGCACGTAGCCTGTCTTTGATCAATCGGGGAAGCTGCCTTTTGACATCATTATCGGTCTTGTGCGTCGTTCCCAGACGGATACCGACGCCCGAGATTTGCGATTTAATGCGTCAGAGTCAATCCTCGATGTTCCGTACCCGCTCTCCCCCGGCCTACTCACGCTTTATGCAGAAGATGCAGAGACAGGTGAACCTCACCACGTTGACGTGGCGAGTTTAGTCTCTCAGAAAGTCTCACCATCTTCTGTTGTTTTGTCGTCACCGGTCAGCCGGAAGACGAATTGGAGAAATGATGTTACGACCTATGCCTACCATGTTGACCCTCGGGGCGACCTCGCATCGTTCTTCCAGCCGGAGTTCAAGTACAGGCTTCGCGGTCCAGTAAAAATGGATTTGGGCGGGCATCATCATACTCATGTCCTGGCAAGTGAAAAAGAACCGGGCACCCACGGTCACCACGCCGGAACAGGCCGTCAAGGTGATGAGCACCAAGACATTCGGCAACGTCAGCTTCAAGCTGGTTCCATCTCTATCCTGGCCTCCACTGGTACAGACCCAGATGCATTATCACAGGAGCAAGGAGACCAGTGACGCCGTATTTATACGGATCACGGCATTAAACATAGGGGACGAGACGGTGTCAGTCCAGACACGCGGCCGTCCCAGATTCTACTATCCGAAGGGGGTTTGCGGGTACACAGCTATGGGCATAGAAGGAGACCTAGAAGACCCCCGTCCTCGCATCATTGACCGGGATGCCCCGGCGGCCACCTCCAATCTTCAGGTCTGGGACGTCGCCACAGGCGAAATCGTCAGGCAGAAAAGAAGACCCAGAGTCTGTGGACTGTACGACCCTGCCAAGCATGACCCGCGTCCTAAGCTCGTGAGCCCCGAAACCCTCAGACCTGGTCAGCCGCTGGAGAGGATCATCGACATTAGCAGGGTGCTCAAAGGGTTGCCGGATGGTCGATACTCTGTCCGGCTGGAGAGACGAGGACTATGGTGGTGCCCTGGCGCTGTGGATGATTTTGCCGTCGAAGGAGATGACCACGTGCCGAGGGATCTCTTCAAAACGAACATTCCCCCTCTGGTATTAGAATGCAATGACCCGGTAGATATCATCATACTGAACGGCCAAGTATCAGAGGCAGACCACACAGAAGCCAAGTAAGTGGGCGAAGGGTGAAAGAGATCAATTAAAGGACCATTGAACCATTATATCCGTCAGTTGCATATGAAACTCACAAGACCGCACCAATTCTTGTGACTTGAGCTCATTCGAGCCTTTGCGAAGGATGGCATTCGAGTTGTCGTAGCTCGATAGTTGATTGTCCTCGATTAGCAAGCAATACCCCCACGATCCCTGGCTGTCAATCTCTTAAATCTCTTACACCCACACATTCATCCAATGTAACGCCGCCCAGCTGCCCATCGACGGCTTTGCCGGTGTTTTGGGAGTTAAGCGGGAGGACTATTGGTTAAATTTCCTCTCGGGGACGACTGTTGGCTTCGCATCGTGGAGCCTCCGTCGTGTTCCCCAAACCCATTTGCAATAAAACTACCATTGTATACGTTCATGTATATGTATTCGTGTCAACGTCGAAACCTAAAAAGTATATCCAAGGGCCGAATCCGCAGCAGACACCCCAGCCCATGCTGCGCTCTTGATCCACAACTTATCCTGAACCTCCTTATCCAGGCTGACGGGGTTGCAATCGGCTTTTGCTAACGTCACATAGTAGCCTATCTCGTCCGCGTAGGCCGGGCTGAGCGTCAATTCGCAAACGTCAACGGCAGCGTCTTGGGATGTTCGAATGGTACTGTCGAGCCATCGCAGTACGGGCCTGAATGGCTGGAAGAGGTAGCTGGCCATGTACTTGACGCTCTGCGGAGTTCTCGTGTACAGACCCCGCGAGTCGACGAGCTGTCCCGGGTTGTATACAACCGAGGAGATCCGGTTGAGTTTCGGGTCCTATGTTTGAGAGTTCGAGGCATCTGTCAGCTTTGGTTCCAAAATCCCAGGTTTTCCCGTGTTTGATGGTTGCCTCTTACCTCTTGGAGACGCCGATTCAGCGCAAAGCCCCAGGTTGTGACAGCCAATTTCGCGTTTCCATATCGCTGAAAGCCGCGGCTATAGTTGTCGGGCTCGGGGATTGGGTTGTTCAGCGCGTCCAAATGATCGGGCAGTTCGGGCGGAATCTTCTCCATGCCACTCTTGCCGCCCCAGTGGGCTAAGCTGGACAGTAGCAGCACGCGGCCCTTGCCCGGGCCAAACTGGCCGAGCAGTCGAAGAACAATGGCCGTGTGGGAAATATGACAGACTTGCAGCGTCTTTTCGTAGCCATCTTCGGTGATTTGAGGGTCCCTAACGAGGTCCCAGTAGTGGGCGTTGCAGATAATGGCCCCCAGAGGAGGATAAGTCTTGTTGGCGATCCTTTGAACGACATGGTCGACGAACTCATTTGTTGCCGGGAGGCTTGCTAAATCAAGCTCGAAGACTGATGTCTTGGACTCGGGATGTTGCGCAATGATGTCGCGCAATTTCTGAGTGTTAGCATCGGCGTCGGAGGCATCTCTGACAGTTAAGATGAGGTGGTGCTCCGGATGATTTGTTAGGAGTCGGTCCACGGCAGGCAAGGCCAAGGAGCCGTTGGCCCCGGTCAGAATTATCGTGTCGCCCATGCCTGCGAGCCGGGTTATGAATTAGAAAAAGGTGGCAGAGTTCTGAGGGACATATATGGTGAACCTGTAGAGAGCGTTTAAGATGATTGAGCAACTGACGTTTGGCGGAGTATATCACGGCAGTTCAGCAGCTAAGTTTGCTGTTGGACTCATTCACACCAAGACATGACTTTATTCTTGCATCTCATGAGAGAGTGTGCCATCTCGCATATCACTTTCTGGATTTCTGGTAAAACGAGCCAACAGGTGGTGGTATCTGTGCTTGGGGGCAGCAGAACCAACAGTATAGGAACCCCCCCTTTCACCCATTCAGTGGTCAGCACAATAAAGCCCATTGCGACTCTACCGGTGACCAAGCTTTTGTGAGAAAGCTCCTTTGTTCTCAACTAATTACAGCGTCACAACAGCCTGTGCCAATGTTCAAGCCACTGCATGCGCCGCGAGGCCCTGTTGGTTCTAACCATTGCCGTTTCGCAACGACAACCCGGGGGGGGGAAGGCGGGAACTTCATCATATCTATTTGTGGACCAATCTACGGCGTATGCTTTGTACTTGACATATGTTACAAGTACTTCAAATTCCCTACGTATACAATAGGTTGGCAACAGATCTGCCATCTTCATACGTCACGCCGCTAGTTAATGCAAGCTTGGGCCTTTTCCCAAACTGCCGAAATTCGTGGCGTTGTCTATTCATCAAGTTATTGAGTATCACATAGGTGGCAGAATTGTAGTCATTACGCCAAGGATAGGCGCTATCTAGATGTGCTGATCCGGGTGATGCTGGGGGGCCAGGGGGAGGGAGAACCCAATCATCTATGCTCGGGGAGTGCCGGGATCAGGGCTGTAAGAGTCGGAAAATACATAAAGTGTTGGATCTGATAGAAGATGGTGTCCTGCAGCAAAATGAATCAAACCGCGTGCAGGGAGGAGGGGGGGGGAGGGGCATTGGGAGTCTCACCCAATCATGAACTTGAGTAACCGATCGTTCGTAAACATGACTCTTCGTCCTTAAGCTCGGTTAGCCCGTGCGTCCCGTCACGGACAGATTGAATGTGACAAGGCTCTATGTAGCCTCGTTCTACCTACGCCTCAACGTGTACATGACTACGTACGCGGTGTGCTGGAAACGGGATGTAAGCTAGGATCTTCTTTCTCTTGTAGCACTTGATGTACTTGTACAGCCCATCTTGACCTATGGGGCACTAATGCTGAATGGGGCACGCCTGTCAAAAAAGGACAAGGAATACCGGCTCGAGCTAGCCGCAAGCCACGGGCCGCTGGTACATCACGCACTACAAGTGAATTCATCCTTCCTATTATTGCCAATGTGCCGTGTACCCCAAGGTACGTGAGGAGACAACTGCATCTAATCTCTGGATGCCAATGCCATTGTTATGACTATTTTTCTCCCTTTGGTACGTTTTGCGAGATTTGTCATTTTGTAGTCATGGTCGTCCGAGACAGAGTTGTAGACTTGTATCAGTAGTCATTTACAGAGTGACATTACTGTGCACGCTACGTGGTGTCCTGCCAATCTCCATCCTGGGCCTTAAATCCAACACAACTACGGGTATATATATGTACTTGTATCTACCTATCTACCCTTCAAGCCCCCCTCCATTTTGCTGCGCCGCCCACGCCTTCTCCGCCGCGGCGGCCGCATCGAATCCCCAAAGCCACTCTTGAAAGAAAGGGTCCGCAAGCAAATTGGGATACCCGACTGAGGGCGTGTCCTCTAGGAACTCCCTGTCGCGCTCTTCCTTCAGCGGCCCGTCTGCCATTTGCCAGTTACGCCCGTTCTTCAAGGTCGCTCGGTTAATGTGCCCTGTCCGCTCCTTGCGCACCCGCTGGTACATCTCCATGCACTCCCGTCGCTGCTCATCCGTCTTTGTCTTGGCCATCATCCGGGCGAGCATGGACACCGACTCGAGGCCGATGGCAGAGCCCTGTGCTCTGTTGAGCAAGTTAGCATAGAAGACTAGAAGACAGACGGCAGAAAGAAGAGAAAAAAAGAGAAACGAGACCCCGAAGCTTCACGTACAAGTAAGGCAAAACTTGGTGGGCTGCATCGCCTACAAGGCAAAATTTACCCGTGGGACTGATCCACGGCGTCTTTTCGTCATTGACTTTAGGCTCAAAGAGCTGGAAGCGGAAGCCCTTGGTGCTCAACCCAATGAGGTCCCGTACATCCTGGTCCCAGCTGTCGATCTCGGCCCGGAATCGATCCATGTCGATAGGTTGCCACCCCACAAGTACATCCTCCGGCTTGGTCGAACAGGGCCGCGTAAAGGCAATGTTGAAGACGCCGTCTAACCCGTACGTGACCGCCTGGCATTCTGGTCCTAACCACACGATGCAGTTGGGCTCCTCGACTAGGTATCGTAACCTCGGGTTCTGGAGGATGTGCTCATTGTCCACCAGCATCCAGTGCACGAGCTTGCCGTGCGGTACCATCTCTGGGTACCCTACCAGCGCTTGTCGTATTGCTGACTTGCCCCCATCTGCACCTAGGAAAAGGTCGGCTTCGAATGTCTCGGAGGATCCCGCCAGTTTCAAGGCGCCCTGCTCCAGGTCCACGCTAGAGACGTCAATGTTGATGCCATGCCGAATCCGAATGCCATGTGCAACCACCTCGTGGTACAAAATCTCCCTCAAGTGGCCGCGGTGGACGCAAATGAATGGAGCATCGTACTTGTCCGCAGCTGCCTCCAAGTCCTGGGTGTGAAGCACACGGCCTGTCTGATAGGATTTGAGGACGATGGATCGTGGTAGCGTGGATCTAGCCCGGATCTTCTCGAAGACGCCCAGGTCCTTGAGCACGCGGACTGCATTTGGATGTAGTTGGATCCCAGCACCCGACTATTGACTGTTAGTCCGCCTTTTTTTCTTCCCTAGCCATCATTGTCGACCGGGGCGTATCGCGACGGAAGTTTTCTGAACTCGGTGAAGATGGGCACCCACCACGCGTAGACAAGTGTCTCTCTCGAGGACTTCAACGTTAAACCCATATCGCTGAAAGAAGAGGGCTCCAGCTAGGCCTACAATCCCAGCGCCCACAATGCATACTCGAATCTTGGATGGGCGTGTGTTATCTTCAGGCATGATGTTTCCGGGTCTCTTTCTAGATAACAGGTGAGAATATGTTCAAACGAAAGATGATGTTATTGATGCGAGTTTTGAAATGAATGGCGGCCACCTTTGTCCTCGGATTGGGCTTGTAGAGATTCAGTATTTATCAAACGATAAAGTAATTCGCCGACGACTTTTGATAGTATCACATTGAAGCCCGCCCAGCGGACCTCCGTTCCAACGACGTCCCTGGTGCTCGTCTAAGTGGACTGGCAAGGAGTAGACTGACGTTCCTCGTGGTACTATCCGCACTAGATCATTGACTCTGTTATAATCTCCAGTAGCCTTTACCTCATTGAGAAGCTGCAATAACGTTTGTCGAGTCTCACTTTTGAGACACTTTCGATAATTCACCCCGCCACTCGCTCGTTGCCTCAAGCTGTGCCGTCTTGGCACATTGATGCGGCCATGAATCGAAACGACCTGCGATCGGTCTTACCAAATCGCAGCTGATACTCAGCTAGGGCCAAATATACTGGGCTCTCCTACATAAGTTGTACCTGGCTTGCTCAATCTGTCTTATCAGTAGCAGCAAAGAGGCACATGTCCAGATCCCTGGCGTTACAGCTATTCTTGTAGCGGCGGCTAAAATCGTGCCGTCTGTACCACAGCAGGCAGATGTTCACGTCCACCCTCCCCAGCTTCTTTATTGCTCCTACTCTATGAACATCTTCATTCAATTTGATTAATTCTTGGGGCGAAAACCTTTGATCTGGGTGTTTATTGTTGCAATTGCAACCCAGTCATAAGGCAGACGTATGCTCATCGTTGGGGACCCTGCATCTCTTCTCCGCGCATCATTTCCATCGTCAGCTCATTAAATGATCGTGAAGCTGGTTCTTTTTCTTTTTTCAAAGCAACAAGCTTTCGCTACCATTCGATCAGAAGTCGTCTCGTCTTTGTTTAGACCCTGATTTCGATCAATTCTCTCGGCACAATTTGACAAGTCTGAAGTTCCAGCCCGCCATGACGAACCCGTATTATGACCCCGAGTATCAGCCCTATCCGCCTCGGGTGCTGATAGGGACGGCCGTCTTCTTTCTCATCCTGTCCGTTAGCTGCGTCGCCGTCCGCTTCTACGCTCGTATCAAGAGCATGGGCAAGCTGAAAATCGACGACTGGATCACGATTCCCTCATTGATTATCTGCATCGTCCTCTGCATCCTCCAGATCATCTCGACTACGCACGGCGGCATGGGCACGCACCAGACGACGACCAACGGCGAATTCATCCTCAATTCCACTATTGAGACATACGCCAAAACCAAGTACGGGTACCAGATCTTTGGCACGATCGGCTTGTCCGTAACAAAGGTCGCCGTCCTCCTCTATTACCGTCGCATCTTCTCAGTCAGAAGCTTCCTTATCATCAACAATGTACTCATCGGTACCACCGTCGCCTGGGGAATTGCATTCACATTTGTTATCATCTTCCAGTGCAACCCAATCTCGACCCTCTGGACCAAGTTCGAGCACGAGTTTATGCCGTACTGCATCAATACTCTCGACTTTTACATGGCGGTCGCCGTATCTGATCTGATCCTGGACATTCTCATCTTTCTCCTGCCACTGCCGCAGATCTGGAAGTTGCAAATGCCCATGCGGAAGAAGTTTGCTGTGGCTGGCATATTTCTGTTGGGCTCAATGTAAGTTCCCTTAACCTCCCTACTCCGGAATATAATGTTCTCTTTTTTCCCCTGCTTTACTAGTCTTGAACTAACAGAAATTGATCAGTGTCGTCGCCATCGGCATTGTGCGCACATTGGTGTTCCACTGGGTCATCGAACTCATCAACGAGAGGCCTATGGTCTACGCCGTGGACACTCTGTGGTACCATCCCGGCACCCTCTTCTGGCATCTGGCCGAGAATGTGGTGGCGCTGCTTGGATGCTGCCTACCGTGCTACGCACCGCTGATCAAGGGACTCAACCAGAAGGTGAGGACGCTCAAGGGTTCGTCGGCAGGGAACTCGGCAGGGCACAGCTCCCGCTTCCGCAGCGAGGGGTACCCTTCCAAATATCACCAACGGTTGGACGACGAGGTGGCTGTGTTGGCAAAGAATGGAAGCAATTCGGAGGAGCAGTATGATATGAGTCCAATGCCACAGTCCCGAGCACCACATGCATTGTAGTCCATGACTTGTTGATGATTGGTTTGCATGGAACGATTAGAGACAATGTAAATATATACATATGAAGACAAACGGGTCATGAGCGATAGCTGGATGTTTGGTTTGATGGTAAAAGTTTAACACACAGGTTTCCGAGTGACATAAAAATGCCAAAGTCGATTATTCAAAGGCACCATAACAAGATGCTTGCAATCGGCTTGGGCAGATGGTGTGCGATCGGGACGGCCAAGGCTCTGTCAACTTTGCGGGGCCTGTTACGACTCATACTGCAATTCGTTTAAGATGCTTAATGATGCGGCACGTTCGTTTAGGATACTCAGAAATAGCCGCCCATGCAGCAGGGGTACGGTGTTGGTGGCAGTGAGTCAATGACACGCAAAACGGGAATTTTATGCTGGCCCCCCAAAGAGGGAGCTCGTCTCTTCCTACCCTTGCCCGCTCAATTGGGGCTGCAGCTTCCAGCGTTGACTTTGCCGCTCACAGGTACTCTATATGAACATGGTATCAGACATTCCCCGCTCAGCCCTTGGTTGGTTGAGGTCACACCATGTTGTCATCATAGTGGACTCGTGGAAGCGTCAAGAGGGATTACAGGTACCAAAGTATCCGTCAACTTGCAACTTGCAACTTGCAACTTGTCTGTAGTCATACGTCAATGGCACCGATGCATTCCACGATCTTCGAGTACTCCAGGCACTAGTGTCTTCTTAAGAAGGACGTGTAAGTTGGCGCCGTATCTTCAACAACAGGGAAGAAGTCAGTCAATCCGCGTTTCATCACATGATATGTTTGTTTCTGGATCGCGACTACCGCTTGTCGCATTGAGAGCTCCCATCATCTCCGCTCGTGGTCGAAACGCATGTTGTTGGCATCACATCCAGCTACTATGCTCGCCTCAACCCGACATTTGGCCCGGTCGGGCTCGCCACTCACGAGGCAAACCGCGGCCAGGCTGGGTAGAATAAGGCTAGGCATTTCCGGATTGTCTACCTCGCCGATCATCCTGAGAAGACTGGACATTCGGCAGCACGTCTCGCCGGCAAGCGGAGAAAGCAGCTTCGACCCTCGTTATCCAGCTTGGTCGCCTCCCACCAAGGGTGTGCTCTCCAAACTGCCCGCCTCATGGGTCCCGTACGCGGAGCTGTCCCGTATCGAGAAGCCTGGGGGCTTGTACGGCTTCTACATGGCCTATCTCATTGGTCTAGGATTTGGCGCATGTGTTGCCGGTCCTGCTATTGTTACGCCAGTCACTCTCGCAGGCACGGCGGGAGTCTTGCTTGTATACAATGTCTTCCTACGCGGCGCCGCCTGTACTGCCAATGACATCCTGGACCGCGAATATGATCGAAAGGTAGCTCGATGCCGCAGCCGACCCGTAGCTCGCGGTGCCGTCACTCCCGGCCAGGGCTGGCTATGGTACGGCGCACAGAGCGTCGGTGCCGCGGCGACCATCTTCGCCGGTCTTCCAAACCCTCTGCTGGCCCTTGCCTACGCCGTTCCCATCCAGGCTTCGGTGAGCTTGTATCCATTCGGGAAGCGGGTGACGGACTTCCCCCAACTCATTCTGAGCGCTCCCATCGCCGGCGGTGTACTCATGGCCGCGGCCTCGGTGGGCGTCGACCCTTTCCACATGTCGTCGCCCGAGCTGGCCGGCGCCACGGCCGCTCTCTTCATGTCGCACTACATCTGGACCACCATCTTTGACTACGTCAACGCTTGCCAGGACACTGCCGACGACATTAAAGCCGGTGTCCGCAGCATGGCTGTGCGTTACCAGAACACCGACGCCTTCATCTCGACACTGGGCGCCGCTCAGGTTGGTTGTCTTGCATTGACGGGAGTGCTGGCGGGCTTCTCGCCCGTCTACTTTATTGGAGCCGTTGGTGGCAACGCGGCTTGGATAATCTCCATGGTGAAGACGGTGAAGCGGTCGAGGCCGGATGTCTGTGCGTGGTGGTTCTCGTGGGGAGGGCTTCTTGTCAGTGGAACGACGGCTGCCGCGCTCTTTGCAGAGTATCTGTCCCAGCAGCCAGAGATGCAGGATGACGGGGACTCGGACGACAGAGCTTGAAATATTCATGAATATTTCTTCATATAGATTTCGGCAATCGAGGAATCGGAAATAGCCTGGTATCTTCAACGCGAGTCTATCTATCTAAGTAATGTACAGTCGCCGGAAACACAGCGGTGTCTAGGTGCTAGATGGGTATATATATACGAAATAAGTTGAGCTGAGATAAATCATTCGGAGAAAGAGGGGATTTTGGGACGTCTCTAGAGTGTCTGTCTCATGGGCCTTCCTCACCATGCCCTTTTTAGGCCGGGAGACTCAAAGTCCTGACATCACCCTTGAAGCGATCAGTCTGCTGCCTCCGCCTAACCCACATGAAGACCATGATGACGAGATCCATAATCACGCCCATGATGCCGGGCGGTTTTGAGGAGACAATCTTGCCAAACCTCTCCGCCTCTTCAAAGTGCTTGTCTATGGCTTCTCTGCGCAGGGACTCAAAGTCTGTGAACAGCTGTTCCACGGTCCTGGTGGCGCGGCGACTTAACACGTGTGCAAAGAGGATGCCGTCTTCGATTGTGATTCCCGTGCTCTCGCCTTGAGGGTTCATCTACCAATGAATGTGTCAGCAATGACTATGTCGAAGAAAGTCTTCCTGGAGTGTTGGTAGAAAAGGCGGTCGAGTACTTACTGCGTGGGCTGCATCTCCGAGCAAGAGGACCCGGCCTCTGTGCCAGCGACCTCCCGGAGGCAACTTGTAGAGAGGATACACCTGCCACCTCTCGCATTTCTCAATGAGTTCGCCTAGTCCGTTGACCCGGCCTCCCTTGTAGTTCTCGATCACCTCCTTTCTCATGGCTTCTTGATCCTTTCCGAGTAGTTGCCAGCCGTCCCGCTCACTGGTCGGCAGCTCGTCCATGCGTTGTACGTGAGCAATGGCTACATTTTGTCGAGTTGGCTCGTAATATGTCGTGATGATTGTGCCTCCGGTGCTACTGAATGCAGCCGTGTCTCGCAGGGCAGGCTGGCCATTCAGCAAGGTGATGGGGGAAGAAGAAGAAGAGGATGACGATGATGCCGTTTGTCCGCCCTGGTTGGCCACTTTATCGGCCCAGGCCATGGAGACGACACGACCAGAATATTGCTTTTCCCTCTCGGGCTCTACCCACAAGTGACGCGCCGTGGAGTGTATGCCGTCGCAGCCCAGGAGAATATCGCCCTGGAGTGTCGAGTTGTCTTCGAAGGTGAGCTGTACCTGTTCATTATCCTCGGAAATCGCTGTCACCCGCTTCCCCCAGAGGATCTGGACCGAGTCGGCATGCTCCCTGTTGATGGCGTCGACCAGGCTCCGCACCAGCTCAAAGCGTGCTATACGGCGGGCGCCCATTCCCCCCCACGCATTTCCAAGCCGCCAGCCGGTGGTCAGAGAGACGGCATCAATACCGGTATTGAGACAGATGGAGTTGTCTCGGACCTGCTGCCCGGCGCCGAGGTAGTCGAGGTAGCGCATCCCCAGCGGCGTCATGTTAATGGTGCCTCCGATGGTCTGTAGCTTTGGGCGAAGCTCGACGAGCGTCACGCGCAATGGCGGAGCACTGGGATCTTGAGCGGATTGTTTGCATACGGCGATGGCGGTGGAGAGGCCACATGGGCCGGCGCCGAGGACGATGACGTTTTTTATTGACATTGTAACAATGTTTGAACTGAGGAGTAGTTGACGATGATTTTGCTGTTGGATGATACAAGAAATTCTTTGTATTACGGGAATGACCAGGTGTATATATATTTACAAGAGTATATACATACAATTATTCATGTACCAAGAATTGGTCATATTGCCTCGAACAGTCGGCCTCTTGATCCTGAATCACCCGATGATGATGATAGCAATGGGCGGCGTTCGGACGGTGGGCCAGGCTGGCACAGGCTGAGACTGCCTATAAGCAGCTGCCAACTACCCAGTGCTGTGCCGCTTCAGGCTCCGCTAGGCTCCGCAAGATGGAAGAATGATATCGTAGCTCGGAGGGTCGGCGATTGATTCTCCGGGTGCGACAAAGGCCTCAGCGCTTCACAGCACTGTACGAGGTACTAAGTCTCAATGCGGTACAGCACAGCTAGCCAGAGCCCAGCATCGGAAACGGCCGGCTCCATCGCCGACATGATCGGAGTCGGTAGTCTCTCAACCTCCGACCATCCGTGACAAGCTCCTATGAGTCTGAACCATGACGCAGCGATAAGCCAACTCAGAATTAGTCACTTGCGCATCAGAATTGGATTCCACCGTCCGAGCTGCTTATAGATTTGCTGCATTGTATTATCATAGCTGGAAAACTCCGCATTGGATTGGGTTGTGGGCGGACGTCATACCGTGGTGGAGTTTGGTCAACTTTCATTAGGGTTATTTTGGAGGGGCAGCATAACAGCATGCCAAGTTCAACGGTGCCGAGCGTGTTCTTTACATTCCGGATTTTGCCTACCCTGCAGTCATGAGTAGAGCCACAATGTAACAGGTCTGGAACCTGGTTCTCGCCTTCCAGAGTTCTTGAACAAGTTTGGAACTGGCTCTTTTTGTTTTCTATCATAATTATGAAAGATCGCGCGACATTGTACCGCAGATTCTGCGTTATTTACGTGATAGATTGGATTTGCTATTCCGTGTAATCATGCTGTGGGACCATTTTCAAAAGTTCAGCTTAGTGCAATTGCTAAATTCGTGAAACCCCACCAAATAAGAATGGACCGGTGCAGCTGAGCGGAATGTCCTGTCTCTCTTGTTACATTTTGTGTGGTTGACATTAGCTATGTGCTTCAAGTTGTTTGTACAAGATGCGTCTCCTCGTTCATCTGCGAGGCCATGTCGAGGTGTGGAAATAATAAAAAAGATCTCTCTTCCCATGCTTTCCTTTCCACACCAACCCGATGGCGAAGTGGAAAATAGAAAAGAGAGGAAAACATGTTACGCCACGTCGCTGATTTGTTAATCCATAGTGCCCTGTCGTTCCCTTCGTGGATTCCCGTTTGTCCTGTTTTCCCGACTCATGCTTTTCGTTCCCATTACTTCTTTTCTTCTTCAATCATGGACGGTCCTCGTAGGAAACCTGCACCGTCCTGGTTTGGATAATAGCCTTGGCACTATCATCGTCGCGATCCTTGTCGCCGCTATCACGCTCATGGTGTCTGTCGTCAAACATGCCATCATCACGACCCGAAGTAATCGTCACTTCGAGCCCGCCATTGGTCCCTGCCGCCCCTGAGCCCTTGTGCATGCCGCCACCCTGCTGCTGCGGCGGCGTCTCCATCTGGAACTCTTGGCTGTCCCCGTCGTCGAAGCCGTGGTAGTACTCGCGGTTGGGCTTCGGTCGCGTGCTCGAGATGGTCTGCGTGCCCCCGCGGCCGTACGAGGATCCGACGCCGTGCGTGTTGGATCCGTACTTGGTGCCGCCGCGTGAGCTGTAGCCCAGGACGCGGGGGGCTACGGTCTGGAAGAAGGATTTGAGCGTGGGGAGGCATGCGCACATGATGAGCAGGTTGGATTCGATGAACCTGTGTTGTGTGTGAGCCGCTGATAGAGAAAAAACCCATGTCAATTACTTGGTGGAGGAGGTACTTACACCCAGAGGAAGATGAGGCTACCGACCCATGTCAGGTCTGGCTTGTCCAGATTATCCATCAATAGGACGAGTCGGACAATGGACGTGATGACAGTTCTATAATTTCCGTGTTAGCTTTTTTACTCCTCCAAAGATGCCCAGGTCGGGATAGCAGCAGGTCCCAACTTACGCTGAGCCAATAGTGAACATGCCAATGAGACCCAGCTTCTTCTTCAACGAGAGGCGCAGGCCGACAACCATGGGAATGGGAATCATAAAGATGAGAATGTCGGTAATGATGGCAAAGATGGCCGTGGCCTTGAACAGGGCCTCGCGATTGATACAGCTGCCCTCGGTAACGGTAATATCATACGACATGCGCATCGGCCTGCAGGCAAAGGCGATGCTGAAGAGGATGCCCAAGTTGGAGCCGATTGTAAGCACGATTGTGCCCCAGACGGCCAGCTGATACCACAAGTGTCGATTCTCGAGCTTGATGTAGAAGATCAAGAGGCATAGTTTGGAGAGCATCGTCGGGAGCAAGTATAGCATCGCTTGAATGTAGTTGGCCATCTGTCAAGAGTCCAGAATCGAATTAGCAACAGCTTCCCCGTTACACTTTGGTGTTCATCCCACGGGCAAGATGGTTCGAAGCGTACCAATACGTATTTGTTGAACTTCTCGATGGACATTTCCCAGGAGTGAAGGCCGTATAATCCGTCAGCGAACCCGTCTGTGACTGCGTGTTAGTAACTCGAAGGACGGTATATTGTGGCTCTTGTCCCACTTACATATCATCATGCCCTGCATCGCAACTGTGAGGATCCATGCTGCAGCACAGCAGTCTGTGGGCCAGTCGATCAGCATCACAAAGTTTAAGTCATGGTTGGGGGACAATGGAACGACGTACAATCGTCAATGCCAAACGATCGCATGACAACAATCTTCACATATAACCGCTGCACCAAAAAGAGGAACGCAAAGGTCATGCCAAAGCCAGCGGCGAGATAGTTGGCTAGCAGGTAGTTCCGCTGAGGGTTATCAAAGTCGACAACGTAACCCTCTGGAGGCGGCATCACCACCGTAACTCCATCGACTGTCGCCATTGTGAAGGCGTTTTCTGGTGGTCTGATGTTGGCAAGGCGGACTAACGGTGGGCTCACACGTTCTTCACCGGCGCAAGACCTGGTTATTAAAACTCGGGGCAGACGCCTGAAAGCATAAAGACCACACAGCCTGACTGGGGCTAGGAATGAAGGGGCAAGAGGCCGGACAACTTAAGCATCATGCGAAACCTTAAAACACAACTCCATTTTATGGGGTGGCCTGACTTTTTAGATTCTTTAAAACTGATCTACATCGGGGTACGGAGTAATCGATCGAACGGAGAAAAACTCCAAAAAGAAAATCTCTACTCGTACAGATACAAAACTAGCACCCCTTTGCTAAGCCTCAGGCTCGGTGTTTAGGATTTGACGTCGGCCCCAGGGGATCTGCTCTCGACGCACGTACTTCCCGTCGTTCCACCTACAGCACCGGATGCGAACCGCGAGCGGCCAAGAATCACTGGATTACACAAAATGTTCGGCAATTGATGGACACAGGGGCACTGGTCTATCGCCAAGCCCGCTCCCCGACCAAGCACCCCCGTATGATAATCAAGCCTAGTCTATAAAGCTTCGTATACGAGCATACCAAGAGTCTCCCGGGTGTCAAAAGAGCAAGCATATCCTGTTCTTAGTGTAAGGGTTCGCGCCGGGACCTACGCTTTAGGGGATAGTCTAATGCTCTGAGGGGGAGCTCCATGCTCGGACAATTTAACTCCTTTAGCTTCTAGCGTCGCTCTAAACGATGCCAGCTGAGGATCAAGCCTGTAGAATTTCGAGAAGGGTAGCACTAAGTTGGACGGCGATGTGTTTAGCATGGGATTGTAGGGCATGTTAGCGTCGACTAACACAGCATTAGGTCGAAGCTCTTCCCCACGCGGCAGGGATTATGACTCGCAACCTGGTCACGAAACATCCCGAAGCACCGCAGAATCTGACCCAAAGTACGTTAAAAGCCCCTACAAGTTGTATAAAATCTCCTTAAGTACGGCCGATGGCCCTGTCAGGTGGAGAAGCTGGAATGTGCACGGCGGGTTATTCCCCGGCCGCAAACTCAAGCCACTCCGTACTCAGCCGTCCCCGGTGGTGGCAAGCCCCCTAAGTTCTCCGTACGCGCCATATACTAATCTGGAGAGCCTAGCGAGTCTAGCAAGCCTAGCGAGTTTAGCAAGTCCTAGCAAATGCCATCTATGAAATGAACAGCGAGACCCGCGGGCTGCCAAGCTACGGAGCACGATGGCGGTCGGCCGCCCCTCGGGAGGCGGAAGCATGTTCCGTCTCTATTCTGACCCGAGAAATGAATTTCTTGAAAAAGGCCTTGGGCTGCACCGCATCAGACACGCGCGGCTGCCACGTTCCAAGCATCTACAACGAACCTTCGGAGACGATCCCTTGCCTAATCCATCATGGTTCACTCCTCTGTGATCGGGTCCCTGCTTGCTGCAGCTGCTCTCGTGCAGCCAGGCCAATGTACGGTCCTGTCACGTAAGGATGGTGTAGGTCTACAAAGTTCTCTTTCTTTGTCTCACGCTTCTTTCAGCTCTGTTGAACTAAGCAGGCTAAGGCCTGCTCGAGCTGCATATTGTGAAATTCGAGGCACTCCAATTTGGATGTTGAAGCTATTTCCGGCACTCGCTTAGGACTTTCAGCCCCCTCTTCCATGCCCCTTTGGTCCCCCTTTCATACTCCTCTCGTTTTCCCATCTTACCCCTTTCGTGCTTCCTTCATGTGCTGATGCATATCCCATACAGTGCGCCGCCCTGTCCAAGGCTGGCCTCGGAGATCGTCTCCTCTTTCCCAACGATGAGGGATATGCCGAGCGTGAGGCTTCCTACTGGGCCCCCAACGCCGCCATAGGCCCATCATGTATCCTTCACGCAGAGTCCACTGAAGATGTGTCTCGCGGGATCAGAGCTCTGGCGTCTTCCGGCAGCGACTTTGCTGTTCGCAGCGGTGGACACAACCAGTGGGCTGGTGGAAGTAATGTCGAGGACGGCGTCACCATTGACCTCGGCGGCATGAAGGATGTCACTTACGACGCCGAGACCAACGTTGCCTCGATTCCGCCAGGCCCAAGGTGGGGAGACGTCTTTGCGTATCTCGACCAGTTCGGCGTGGCGCCTGCTGGCGGTCGTGATGCCAATGTCGGTATCGGAGGCTTCCTGACCGGAGGCGGTTACGCCTATCTGACCAGCCGTGTCGGATTCGGCTGTGACACTGTTGTCAACTTTGAGGTTGTTCTCGCCGATGGCTCCGTTATCAACGCCAACCTTTCGGAGAACTCGGACTTGTTCAAGGCCTTGAAGGGAGGCTGGGCGAACTTTGGCATTGTCACTCGCTTTGACGTTCAGACTTTCCCCATCGGTCCCGTCTGGGGCTCCAACCAGATCCATGACGGCACTGTTGGCGATCAGGTCGCCGAAGCACTCGTCAAGTTCACCGATGAGAACCACAACTCCCCCGAAGCCGCCCATATCGTGCTTCGAACCTACAACACGGTTGCGCCTCAGGACATTGGCATGATCACGGTCATGGTCGATACCGAGGGCGTGGAGGGCGCACCCATCTTCAAGGATATCCAGAGCATCCCTGGAGAGACTGTCAGCAACCAATTCACAACCCTGGGCGACCTCGGGGAGCAGGGTGTTGATCCTAGCGACGACCGGTAAGTTTCAACGGAGCTCGAAACCTATATTGCTCATAAGTACTGACCCTACTCCAGTGTCCATTGGTTTACCCTCACCTTCAACAATGATGCTACCATCGTCAAGAAGGCCATGGAGCTCCATGACGAGTTTGTCGCCGATCTGAAGAAGAGACTCGGCACGGATTCAGGTTTCTCGACGCAGTGCGTTTTGCAGCCCATCCCAGCCCTCTTCGGCGAAATTGGCGCTGCCAAGGGTGGCAACATGCTGGGTCTTGATGCCGTCGACACCAACTCCATTCTGTGGCTGGGCACGGTAGCATATCAGGACCCGGCCCACGACAAGGTGGCGCACAAGAGGCTGGACCACTACCATAAGAAGCTGGAGAAATTCGTCCGGAAGCAGAAGGGTGAAGTCCAATGGCGTTATATCAACTACTCTGACAAGACGCAGAATCCGCTCAAGGCCTATGGCAAGGAAAACCTTGCCTTCATGAAGAAGGTGGCGGCCAAGTATGATCCTAAGCGTGTTTTCCAGAAGCAAGTGCCCGGAAGCTTCAAGGTGTCAAAGGCATGATGATCCGCCGCTCAGATTTCTAGATTTGTAGATAATTAGAATAGTAATACCGTATACACATTGTAATAAGAACAGCTCCAAGTGTACTGGGGAGGCACGACCAACATACTCTGTCAAATGGCTCATTATGTCCTTTAGTTGAACAATTGAGATGTCGTTTTTCTCTAAGTGTACCCGTGGGGACTGCATTCTTCGCCATCGGACGAGCTTTCCCCTAGTTGCTGTAGGGTGGTTCGGTCGTTCGTAGTTGGAATCGAGCTGTTCTCTTTTAAGCCACCTTGAGAGATTCTATCCAAATCTAGGCAACTCTGAGCAAACCTTTCCTTGTGTCCTTCTGCAAAAGAGTTTCGCAATGAAAGCTAGGCAATGACACCCGCTGTCCCGTGATCCTAATGATTCGCAAGAATCGGAAGTTCTGTCATCTCAGTCTTGAAAGCTCGACTACTTATCAGACTTATGGATACTGAGAGGCCCTCGAATGGTTCATCTGGCTCAAGAGACCTCAGAATCGAGCCAGAAATAAAATAAAATGGATAAGCAAGATGAGCTTGCTCGGTGTCGAAGGGTAGTAATGATTATTACCTGGTTTGTCGCCCACCTGATAATATTTGTCATTCTCTCGTGGCCGAGGGAACCTAGCCATTCCAAAGCTGCCCAGGGGCTCATGCTTTCGGTACTCTGATCTCATGAGATGAGATTGTAATAATCCTAGTCGCTGGGGTACATCGGTGTATTCTAGAACAAAAGCTGTACAAAACGCCGGAGTATTTCTTCTAGCTTTGTTCATCATCCAAACGTGGGCATGCTGATCGTTTCGTTTTCACTCCATAAAACACAACTTGCTATTGATATCATTCGCTTTAATTAAAATCTCGTCTCAATCTCCGCTATGCTGCTCAAAGAACTGGACAACCAGCGTCGAGGCGTCCACTGGGCTCGGAATCTCCTTCAGGTGTCCTTTATCCGGATAAGCATGACCTTGTCCCTCCATGACCAGATGACGGACTAGCCCATACCGACCGTCGCATGTGTAAAACTCATCCCGAACATTATTCGGCAGGTATGTCACCTGCGGTTCTAGGTCGCAGTGGTTCCTCCCCAACCATCGATTCACCCAGTCGCGGATGTCCGGGATCACGCCGCCGGGGCCCATTCCACCCTCGTATAGGGCAACCGCATCGCCTGTTCCGTGAATAATGAAGATGGGCCTTCTCCTTGACAGGAACTCGCAGTCGTGGTCATCCACCAGGTCTTTGTATATGGAGGGCGACATTGGGGCGAATGCAGCGAACAAGCCCCCGGGGTACTCGGAGCAGGCAATTTGGGAGACAAAGCCAGCGCCGCCCGAGTGGCCCATGGCGTAGACCCGGCTGGGGTCGACGCAATAGCGCTGCATGACTGTGTGGACGAGGTCGCCGGTAAATTCCAGATCGTCAATATCCGGATCAGTGTAGTTGGGGCCCATCCATTGCTTCGACAAGCCAAAGGGATAGATTGTAATCATGTTGGGATTGACAAGGGGGTCCGACAGTTGAGTGACGCCCTCCATAGCTTCTGGGCTGCCTCCGATGCCATGGTAGGCGACAATGACAGGTGTCGCAATGTCCGCGTGATAATTCTCGGGAAGATGAACATAGAACTCCCGGACTCTGGAGTTACTGTAGATGCTAAAGCGTCGCGTCTTCCCTACAAAGTCGTGCACGTTGCCGCAGCCGGGGGAACCATCCCTGTCATGGGAGAAGTCGCCCAGAGAAAGTAGAAGGATGAGACTTGAACACAGGGCAGCGACCGCTGAGAGGCGCGAGATCAGTAAAGTGAAGCCAGGTGTCGTGATTTTATTACCCATCCCAGCGAGTAGTTTGGCTTGTCATCAGGGCCAAGAAATGCCAACAGAACTTGGTCAAGCGACACCGCCAACGGCAGCTTGACATCCAAAAAGCAGACGACGAGGAAGCTCTCTCGTAGACCTTGCCACGCTTATGCTCCCAGCCCAGTAGCGCACGACGCAAAGCGCTGACAGTTTCGGAGGGGCTGTCACCCCTGTCAGCCCCCTATCCCTTGTCCAAACAGCCCGTCAGAGAAACCGACTCAGCGTCGAAGTCGGCATTTGCACACTCTCTCAGCGGGCAATTTATTTTTGTCGGACCCAATGGATCGTCTCCCGGTTATGCGTTGATCCCTCCACTTTACAGTACTATCTGTACGTAGTCCGAACGATGAAATGCGCGGATCTTCGGCGTGCATCAGCCCTACTAAGGTTGACTCCCTGGGTGTGCCCAGCAATGGAAAAACACACGCGTGGAACTTTAAGTTTGCTGTGTCATTTTGTTTCACAGGAAAGCCCATGAATTAGAAACTGAAGCGACGTCAGTCACCGGTGGCCTGGCTGTACTTGCTAGTTCTGCAAATAGACTGTATTATGTGATATTATGAATGGGAGCCACCTGAAATATCGGGGAGTTCTGACGCCAGCGCCCCGAAGGAGCGCGAAGGACGCGCGCGTACTACGGAGTATATGTATTAGGACATTTCGAACTTGTAGGGCAAAATTCGCTTAACTGCCGGGGGTGGAGGAAGGGACTAACGCGAAATTGGTGAGGACAAGTAAGCTGCGGCACGGATTTTTATCCATGCCTGCCCATCCAAGCTTCTGCTTCACGAGTAAGCTTTCAACTTTTGTTGTGCTGCAATGTCTTCATTGACAGACTCTATCCCAGGTCGAAGAACGGGGCTAGTACTAAGTTCAGCTATGCAGTTACTGTTACGCTTGAAAGGTGACCAGACAAGACTTATTGGTGAGGCCACCAATGATGTGACTAGGAGCGGACTGAGGGCAGAGCCAGGCGTGAGTTTCGGCGACGATGCTGGCAATAAAGCTTGGGGCAACACCCTCAAACCAAGGTTTGCGAATGAACTCGGCTCTGAAACACAACTGAATAACCGAACTTTTAGTCCTTGGGGGAGCTGTCAAATCCCTTCGTCGGAAAGTATTACGCTTCATTCGCTGTGCAAAAATGCGCTAAAAAAAGAACCAAGTCCGAGTCTTACCAATGCGTATGGGAGAATCCCTTGTACCTCCCCAATGACAGGGAACGCATCGCCACAACGATGCGACTGTTTTTTTCCTACCCCGGCTTATGTGGTGCCCCTCGACGTGGGCTCTTACATGGCCCCGGAGTCTGAGTAGGTTATATAGAGTTTTTCTCTCGCCATCGGATCGTCGTCGGCTTAGTTTCCAAACATTAAAGATCATGCAAGGAACGACTACATTACTCCGAGACCGAGAATGTTACCAGGTCGTTATTGTTCTTCAGGAAGACCCCTATTGTGGATCAGCATGTTAGTGGATGCAGCACATACCTCTTCTGTCTCCGTGAGGCTCTTGTTACCAAAGAATTGGTGGAAACAGTATAGGAGCACCATGTCGATTCAATCTACTTATACCAAGCCGTCAAAGTCCATCCCACCTTCAAGTTCGGCCAATGTTCCTGGTGGCTGTTGCGAACAGCCTAATCAACACCGATACGGTTTAGAGCGCCGAGATGTTTAGGTCCTTGTTGGAGCTGACTACGACTTCTTTCTCTTCCGGCCATGGAGAAAAGTCCCGTCTTACACTGCCGGCAGTGAGCCCCCATTCAAAGGCATTGAATATCATCGGATGTGTAGGCGCTGTCTATCTGCTCGGTTACCTCACGTTCTTTTCGCCCCTGCCTCTCACTCTCGATGTCATTCTTACCATATCGTTGGCGGAGTATTGCCGCTTGAACAGCTCCAGTCAACAGAAACATGCATTGCCGGGAAAGAATCGCAAGACGAAGGGAGATTCTTCTAGAAATGGGAACCATGGGTTGGAGCGTCTGGATACCATCGCCGCAGTAGTCGGATTCCGCGAGGACCCTGACATCTTCAGACGAGCATTGGAGAGCTATCGCAAAGCGTGCAACTGTAAAATCTTGCTCGTTTGCGTCGATGGAGATGCAGAAGAGGATCAAGAAATGGTCTCCGTGTTCAAAAAGGTACGTGCAATTAGAGCGAGCGTAAGCACAAAAGAAGTGGGAATCTAATGCTTCCAATGAATTCAGGTGTATCCCAAGCAGTCTGCCTTGCTTCATATTAATAGGCCGTTTGCCGAAATTGCCATGACGAAACGATCCGAAGGAGCATGCGACAACGACATCTTGGATTACTGCACTTCGATTGCTCGGAAAGCACTCAAGGAAGCCAAGATCGACTTTCGAGGCCCAAAAGCGATAACCAGACTTTGTGTCAATCAGGGTCACATGCACAAGAAGGGGATCATGTTCACTTCCATGATCATGTCCATGGCCATATCAGAAATTATTGGTGTCGAATACCTCTGGACCTCAGACTCTGACTCCATGATCTCCCACGATACGCTTACACGCACCATGGCCATGATCGCCGCCGACGCGAACGTGGCCGGCGCAAGCACCGCGCTCTACATCCACAATAAAGACGAAACCGTACTGTCGCAGCTTGGAAACGCCATCTATCTCAATGAGCTGTATTTGGCAAGGTCATTCTCGGGAAGCGTAAAAGCAAATGATTGCCAGAGCGGGCCGTGCGCAGCATTCCGGCTTTCTGCTGTGCGAGGGGAGCTCATTCCGTGGTATGAGCAAAAGGTCTGGGGACATTGGATGGTATGCGAAACCCATGAAATCTTGCCCAGGGAGCCTAGAAGCAATACTAATCATTGCGTTGTGTTAGGTTACAAACGAAGATCGGCATCTGACCACACGTTTGCTAAGAACGGGTTGGAAAGTTGTGTTTGCCCCGGATATTTTGACCGCCACTGAATCGCCAACAACTTTAAGAAGATGGCTTCTACAGCAGGTAAAAGATGTTTGTCATGGATTGTTATATTCCAGAGTCACTAACCGTGAATTCGAGTAGATTCGTTGGGCACGAGCTGTTCACATTGAGAGTGTCCAACAGCCTGGCGTCTACATGATGCAGTCACCAGTACTGTTCTTCGGAGCATTACGTCGCTTTGTCGCCGTCTGCCTGCTACCAGCGATTGTCGTGCCGTACTTTTACAGCGGCCGGATGGTTGTAGACCTGCCTCTGCTGTCCGATCTTCTAAACCGAACCGTCCTGACACTGGTTTACCTCATGCTACGGAATCCATATAGGCCGACGTCCATGCAGGAGTGGATGTGGTGTGTTCCAGCAAACCTATTCTACAATGTCACCTGGCCGGCAATTCAGATTTGGAGTCTACTAACGGTGCTGGATGACTCGTGGGGCACTACAATGAGAACGAAGCGGGAAAAAGCACGGCTGCCGACTTTTTGGAATCAGCTTTGGGATGTTGGCTTGGTGATCGCATGGGTTGGCATTGTTGGCGGCGCCATTGGCCGTTATATTGCGGCTAGCCTGATAGTAAATCCCACCGAGGAGGCGGCACTAGTTGTCTTGGGGACAATACTCGGATGTGGCTCTTTCACCTGGTGGATGGTTGCCACCGACTAATATCATGAAATGGAATTGGTCTTATGTGATTCTTAGTCCCGACTCCGCCTAGTGATGCCGTGCTAGCCCTTATGCGAAACCTCGAATTCTACTACTATGTAATGAATATAGTGATGACGATGTGTTTCTGTGGGCCTCCACCTGGAATCATTCTGCTCGATGATAATAATACAAAAAAGTCCCGTCTCTGGCATTTTGGTAGCGGGAGACTCGTGTGTCACGTTTCACGTAAGATCTAATGTTTCGAGTTGTATTCCAGCAGTGCCCAGGAAGGATTTCATCTGAGGTCAGTATCCCCGTCTTTCTGTGGTAATACAAGGTACTTTGGCGTATCTAATTCGGGAAAAGTTCAGGTAATAACTACCATATGAAGGATTCAACGGTCGCTTTCGGGGCACTCACACAATTTCCTCCACCTCACCCACGTCTCTCTCCATCCAAACGCCATTGCGCCGGAGCTCGCGCAAAGCAAGTGTGGCCAGAGAAAAATGGCCATATCCATCATCTCAATCGCTGTGGCCCTCTTTGGGTCATTGGCCATCTTCTACACAAGAAGCACCACGCCACAACGCCACCTGCAGCGAACAGTCGGCCGGACGAAAGTGCCAAGTATCCAGTTACCAGACCGCGTAGCTCAATTTGGTCCCATGCATCTCACGGAATGCCTGGACACGATGCCGGAGTACTACGCGCCGTGCTTTGCTAAAAGACACCAAAACGCTGTTGTCGCCGAGGAAATAGTATATCCTCCTTTCCAAATGACATCTCCCATATTTGCTCCGTCGCGTCCCGATGATCGTCAGAAATGGTGGGACATTACATGGATCATCTGGGACAGGGCATATAAGCTCGGTGATCGATTACGATACAATGAGAAGCATGGACAGCTGTTTGTAAGCGTTTCAACCCCCTTAGCTTTCCCGGGAATCTTTCGAATGAAAGGCTAATTCTTCAGGTCTTTGAAAATGTGACGCTCTCCGAGTCAACAGTATTTGACAAGTGGGACATGAAAGCTTGCATGTCAAGCTTCACACCTACCTCCTTTGTTGAGCCTTCTGAAGAAGCCACCACTCACGACAGCGTGCTTCTGGCTAATGTCCCCGACTCGTGGTCGTGGCAGCACTTTGAAGACTCGGTCATGCCTGTTGTGGCTCAGGCTCAGGAGTACAAGGCGGAGTACGTCGCCACCGGCCGCAAGGGCGATGCTTTTGTTGTCGACCTTTGGTCGTCACTGGGCTATCCAGAAGAAAAGGTCATTTATAATGAGCAAAGGTTTGTGGCCTCGCAGTTGATCTGGAGCTGCCGCGCGCCTTTTAAGAATCCTTGGCTGGCCACAAAGGCTATATCTATGCTGCATCCAAAAAGTCTAGAACCTAGGCCTTTGGCGGATCGCAAGGTCGTCATGTACATGACACGGAACGATGGTCGACCGCTCAATGACCGTCGGAATGTCATAAACGAGGCACGGCTACTGGAGGAGATTCAGCAAGTTCTCGATAAGCGCGGACAAAACGAGATACTCCATGTCTTCTCACATGAGGCCTTTGCTGATGGAGCGCAGTTGAAAGAGTTTATCAGCCAGAATGTGAAGGCTATCATCGGTCCTCATGGAGGTGCTATGTTCAACAGCATATGGGCAGGGCCAGATACGCTCGTCGTGGAGTTTTTACCCTCCAAGCGGCCGGCGTTGACTGTCTATGAGGATGCAAAACTACGAGAGCATCAGTACGCGGTGTTGATGCTGGATTCGCTCAACGAACAGAACGACATGGAGGTTGATACATCAGCAGTGGTTGAGATTTTGGAAGAAAGACTGGGCAAAGAGCAGGAGGAGAGGGACAAGATTATCCGGGCGTATGACTGGGAAGCCGAGGAGCTCGGAATTTGATGGATTACAGGGCTATGTGAGTGCTCGTAGTTGCATTTTTGTTTTTCTACGAGTATTGCTGTGAAGATACTCCAATGACTGGTATTGCTCAGTGCCAGTTTTTGTCTCGACGTGCGCCTAAGCTCAATTCTTACTTTCGATTCCCGAGTACACCTCCGATCATTCAGTCATTGAAAGTCAAAACACCAATGTAGCGAAAGAAGGTCATATAATTTGTTCATTTCCATCATATATACGTTGTAGTTGTAAGCCGTCGATATTACAGACCATGCATCAACCTGCCTTAGCTATCGACTTTAGTCGGAGCGCTTCACAACAAAAGCACCACGCTCGATAGTGTTGACAACAATGAAGCCGCTCTTGAAGTAAGGGTAGTGGCTCCAGGTTCCGACAAACTCCAGGCTTCCCCCCTTCTCCTCGTTGTCGTTCTCGGGGTACACGTCGAAGAAGCCGAGCTCCTCCACCAGACCACCGGTGGGGTCCTCGGGAAGGGAGCGGACATCGAGGATGCGCAGTCCTGTGCCATAGTTGCTCTGGTAGGCTAGGCCGTCGATAACGAACTGGTTGTGGTCGATACCGTAGGCTTTGGACTTGAAGATACCCGTCTGCTTGGGGTTCTCGAGATCGCGGATGTCCCAGAAGTAGGTTACGGGGTAGCCATCGGCAGCGGGGCCGACTCCATCGTACTCGTCATACTCGTCGTCGAGGACGAGGAACTCTTGCCAGGTGGTGTTAGTAACCCATCCCTGGTGGGTGTCTGTTGGTTGCTTAATTAGTCCCCGTCAGGTACGCGGTAGGGATCAGAAGGTTTCTTACAAGTGGCACCCTCGTAGGAGATGCGAGAAATGATATTGGTGGTCGTCTTGTCGGTAACATCGTAGCTGTATTACTCATGTCAGTTCGGATCTCGACCAATAGCTCTAGCGCAACTTACATTGTCAAAGTGTCTTCGTTGTAGCCGTAGCAAATGTCGCGGCCGTCGTAACGCTCGTCGGGTCCACGGTAGACAATGCACTGAGCATCATGAACATAGCCATCGCCGCCAGCGCAGCCTGGTGTTCCAGGGTTGGCAGGGTCAGCGAGATCAATAAAGATGAGACCGGAGCTGCAGCCCGTGCCTCGGGGAACGGCGCCGACGGCAACGGCGTACTCCTTCTCCTCGTTGACGACGATGTTGTGGGTAGAGCCCACGGGGAGACCTTCAAAGTAGCCCGTGAGGTCATCCTCGTTGGAGAAAGTCTTGGGGCTCTCGGGGTCAATGTCGAGCAGCTTGGTCCAGTCGAAGATCTGGACGCCATGTCGAGAGGCCTCGCTGCCGATGACAACGTAGTTCTTGTAGCCGCGGATCTCGCGCCAGATGCTCTCGCTGGAGTACTGCGGCAGACGGCCCAGGTAGATAAGCTTGCCCTCGGAGGAGACTTCGGAGAAGGAGGCGCCGTCGGCCTGGGCGATGACTACAAACTCTCGGTCTGAGTCCGGGTCGGTCCAACCCCACGACGAGGAGCCCTCGCCAGTCTTGGAACCGAGATCGGCGTGGTTCTTGAAGTCGTAAAAGTCAATCTGCCCAAAGTTAGTCAGGCTCTTAGGCCTTTCAAGAGACGGAATTGTCTGTTTTCTACTAACGTTGTTGCATTTGAAGGTATCGTCGCCGACCACAGCCTCGCCATCGGTACACTTCACCGCTTCGTCCTTCTTGGTGCGGCTCTTGTATTGGGTCGGGTCCATTTGGCCGCTCTTTCGCTGTGCCTCCCATCCGGCCTGACATTGTTAGCAAGTCAATCTTCCGATGGTGACCAACAAAGTATAAACTGACCTCCTTCAGGCCCATAATCTCCATGTGCACAGACCCCGACTCGTACTTGGCCTGGGGCTTGACGGATGGCTTGACTTCTTTGGCGGCCACATCGTGGACGAGAGTCGCCAAGGCGACGCTTGCAAGCTGGCTGAACTTCATGTTGACTGAGGACTAGGAGTTATCGTTGGTACTATGAGAGGAGTAGGCGACGGGGATCAAACACACTAACAAAAAAAATAAGAGAATACAAAGTGCTTCTATTTAAATGAATCAGCCGTCTTTCATACAGTCCCTGATTAGCCATATTTGGCATCCATTGTGTGACTGGAAGCCTCAAAAGTCCCACCGCCGGCAGGGTCACTGTAGCACCGAATGATACAACCGTCTGATAAGACATCCTCTATGGGTTCAGTACGCGCCACGACGCTGGGTTATTGAAGCGAATGGGTAAGGTGCCATGGGAACGGGCATACGATCTCGGTGGCTGCCGGCGGAGATCACAACCATATACAGTAGGTGGCCGCGCACATGCTGCAGAATAGTAGAACAACCCCCCGCGAATCGGAAGTGGATGGCCTACCCAACTGCCGTAGTCGGACTGGTCCCGGACCTATCACCTGTCCATAGACCATGGATCATAAGCCTCAAAGTACCTTTTCTCTCCTCCGTCTACCCATGCTTGTCTTGGGCTTAGCCGCGGGCCAGTCTATTGTGCTCGTCTGCCACTCTGGGGCTTTTTGCTCCAAGGTTGCCGTTCGGTCGTGACATGTGCTTGTTTACTTGGCGAATGTTCAACGGCCCCGGATACGATGCCGATTAACGTTGTACCTGCCAAGGCCTACACGGCATTAGTTCAGGTCTTTTTGCACATCCAGATGCAGCATCCACATACGGATACGCGGAGAGAGGATAACACCAGCACCAGCACCAGCCCACGCGACACCTGGCGACAATCTTACCCTGCGTGCACCGAGTGAGAGCGCGCATTTGTCAACCATGAGCATCTACACCGTACCAGCAAATCTCGGCGCCGAGGATAACCTTGTAAGTTTAGTGTGTTGGTTGAGTCAGTTGCTGCAAGTTTCGCCTAGGCAATTTTGTTAGGTTAGACGTCTAGTTAAGAGTATGAATTCTAAAACAAAGATGTTGTTTAAGCATCAACCATTCATCTACTGCCTGTTGTTGCTTATAGTGCTTCTCAGCATTTTATCTCGTTGTGCAAGCTGATCCACATTTGGCGGACCGTATGCCTCCTCCGTCTGTCGAATAATCTTTTCCACCCACCCGTCATTCCAATTCTCGCTGTCAAAATTCACATTGACGCAGCTATTCCAGACATTTTGAATGGTGGTATTCAAGTTCGCCAGGAACCCACGAATCCCAGCATTCCCACCCCCCATGTGGTAAGCCTGGAAGGGGCCCTGGACAGCAAACCGGGGCCCGAGACTGGACTTGATCACCATATCTAGATCCTCGGCCGAAACCACGTCCTCGTTGACGAGGTGAGCTGCTTCCCGAAAAAGTACGAATGCGAGTCTGTTGCCAACGAACCCGGGAAGCTCCTTTTTGACGACAATAGGGTGGTGTCCGGACTTTAGCCTCTTGAAGTAATCGACACAGAATTCCGTCTCTGCGGGCGCTGAACTTGGTGATGGGACAACCTCAATCAGCGGCATAATGTGAGGCGGATTGAAGGGATGGACGACGATGAGCCTGGAGCGGTCGCGCATATCTTCATTCTGGAGGGAAGCGGCGATACCAGAAGTTGAGCTCCAGAAATGAGCTCTCGCTGGGGCAGCGTCCTCAATGAGAGTCCATGTCTCCCTCTTGAATGCCAAGTTTTCAGGACCTTGCTCTTGAACAATGTCGGCATTTGCACAAGCTGCCTTGAGCGTCGAACAGATGACCAGTCTCCCCTGAGAGAGGAGGTCATCAAGACCCTCATTCGAGTCGTGGCCCAGATAGCCCGGTAAGACGGAGCGCAAGTGGGCTTCGAGATCGGGCCTCGTGTCGAAGACAGTGACGATGCCGGTTCCATAGGTAAGATGGAGGGCTGCGAAGGAGATGCCAATGGATCCCAGCCCAATCAGAGCCACGTTTTCTCTTGGACGCTCCATGGTTTGCAGATCAGCAATGCTTTGGCCAATTCGTGTTAGTGATGTTGGCGAATTGTCCAAGCCAGCTTTTACCCGCGGAGTGTCAAGGATCCTCATCAGGGTGATTGATATGCAGCGGAGGTTACCCCGAATCCTCCGACGTCGCCGAAGCCGATGCTGCAGTCTCAGTGCCTCTAGTTGTCTACCAGTGTCTACAAGTGCGACCCCGCTCCGGGACACAGACGGGTCCTGGTACTGTAAAAAGCCACTAATTACGAGTACTGACTCGGAGGCACGCCGATGGTGGCGGATGCCATTGCATCGACTAGGCCTGGAGGCAAAGAACCACAGACTTGTGGCACCAAATCTATTATTGGCTTATTTCTATTGAATCGACAGAATTTGAGCACTAAAACAGCACTTTCCGAGAAATGACTGGAAGTCATAATTACTCTTTTGTTGCTCTTGTAATGTCATTGTCATTCGTATTATTGATCGTCATGGCTTTGGGAAACATTCCCCTGTAAGTCCACTATAGACCCCGCAGCTTTGAACAACCTGCTCCTGATTTACCACCTACATTAAAGGATGAGATGTAACCAAAAAGCCAACCCGAGCGTTTTGAGAGAAAAGTCCACCAGTTACCCCAACTTGACCAAGTTGGCAGATGGTCAGAGACTGTGCTTCAACCGACCCATCAATACTGGAAGCGCCATCTCGGATCCGAGTCCCCAGGCCAGTCGTCCAAGCCACCAACCGCCGTAACTTCTGGCGAAATAGCCTCCCTCCTCTTATTTTCGCGCCTGAGAATAGCCCACAAGGTAGCACACACGCCCACATTCGCAATCAGATAGCCCAGCGCAAAGGAATGCCCAACGATATATCGAGGTCCATCGTTGGCCCGGTAAAGCTGCGTCCCGAGAACCGCACCGCAGTTGCCAATGGTGATTTGCATGGCGTTACCCACGGCTCGCTTGGTCTGCCCCGAGACGTTGATCGCGGGCCATGATAGCACGAGCGCCGTCGCTGGATATATGCCCCCGGCCGCGAAGAACGTTCCGACGTAGGACACGCCGGGGCGGGCGACGGGGTCGGTATTAGCGAGTAAAATGATGTACCCTATGGCGGCGAAGAGCGCCGATCCGCCGATAAAGAGCGCGCGCTGCCCGAGACGCTCGCTGTAGACTGCCGCGGTGAATGTGGTCATAAAGGCAAACGCATAAGGTGGGATCGTGAGCAGCTGCGCAATGGCCGCTTCGTACCCGAGGTTCTTGATGATTGTTGGCTGGTTTTCCACGGTCAGCATTATTCACCACGCCAATGAAAGTTTCTACCAAAGGAACGGGCCACAAACAATGAAGAGAGAAAAAGTGTAAAGCGGCAAGCTCATAGTATGGAAGCCCAGCCCATACAGCCAGCATTTGGGATCTTTGAGTGCAGCAAGCACGTTGTGCCATGAGAAGCGCTCATCAATGGTAGCGTCGCTGTCAGCCGAGAGCCGAGCTTGGATGAACTTGCGCTCCGCCGGGGATATGAACTTGGCCGTGTCGGGGTAATTTTGGATGAACCAGTAGGCGCCGATGCCGATGACCACGGTTGCGATGCCTTCCTGACAAACATATCAGAGCCTCGCTCCACATCGACTTTGCGATGGGGTCCTTACCAGAATGAAGATCCAGCGCCAGCCATTCTCCCAAACAATGCCTCGCATATGGCCAATGCCCTGGCAGTCAAGTCAGCGAGTGATGCCAAATCAGTCTGGGAGGAAATGCAAAGGGAACATCTTACATAGGCAAGTATGCCACCGAACGCGCCCGCCAGCGCCGCGCCACTGAAGAAAAGCGAGATGCGATACTGTCTCTCCCGCCGCCTATACCACATGGAGAAGTAAAAGACCACACCGGGGAAAAGTCCGCTCTCTGTCACTCCCAGGAAGAATCGCGAGGCCAGGAAGCCGGATAGATTGTTCACAATGCCCATGAGCGTGGAGACTGTGCCCCATGCTATAGCGAGCGTGGGCAGCCACATGCGCGGCGTCGTGCGCTTGAGGATGATGTTGCAGGGGATTTCGAAGAGGACGTAACCGATAAAGTACATGGTCAAGCCCGTGAGGTACTCGTTGCCGGCTACACAAATAATTCTGTCAGTCCAACGGAAATGGGCCTATGAATCTTGGGGGTCAAAGTGTGTCGACTTACTCATGTGAACATCGTCGAGCAGACCCTCAATGCGCGCATTGCCCACTATGATTCAACAATTAGAGATGAAACAATGACTTCTATCTTTTTGTATACAATACGCGATGGAGCTCTTACCATTGGATCGGTCCAGGAAGGACAGAAGATAGAGAATGCCGACAGCTGGCAGTAGCTGCGCATCAATCTTCCGCAGTAGAGCCTTCTCGTTAATCTTATCCGTGTCATCGTCAATGGCATCACGAGGAGTGACGTCTCCCGGAGGAGTCTCGTCGTCGCGCTTGTCTTCAATAGCAGACATGGTTTACTCGAGTTCTGCAGTATGTCCCCCCGAGTAAGACATCTGTCCTTCCTCAACGGTTCCACGTGTGGCTCGCCGTTAGCTTAAGTAGACCGCGCTTCGAGGGGAGATCCATAATCTAATGGTCATTGGGAAGTTGCGTCATTGCCATATTTCTGGTTATTGTCTATACAGACTCTCGCGCGTATCTGTTATCCCCTCACCCATCTTACCGTTTTGGGACGATTGTGCGGGCTCTCATTCGACAATGCCAAAGTCGTCACCGGGGGTTGCGATGGCGAGCTCAAGAATATGCCGGAAAGTAACCTAACTTTAGTTAGTGGCCTCGGGGAAGTCATCTATCGAAGGGATGGCGAGCTTGATCAGCCCTGCGGCACTCATAAATCCATGATAAATGTCCCACCCAGCCCGAATGAAGTTTCGGCATGTAATTATCTCGATCTGGTAAATATGAAAATCAGCAGAAAATAGTCTAAATTCGTAAGAGAAAACAAGGTAACGCCGATACAAGCGTAAATATCATGCGAGGGGGGTGTTGGTCAGCTGCTATCCCGGCTAACACCCATTAAAAATTAATTCGTTCCTTTCATTAAAAGTTTCCTTGTCTCCTGTCGGGTTCTTCCCATTCTAGTCAGGAAATGACCATAGCAATGAGCTTGTAGAATCCACATTCACATCAAGCTCGAGTCTCCACTTCCATAACTCCTGCACCGTTCTTCCAGCAAAAGTTGACGTTCCCGAATGTCCGCCGACACTTTTTTCTGCCTCATAACCCTTCCGCCCTGGATGGCGGTATAAAGCGTCAGAGCAAGACCTGAAATGGCACCAGCGACGCCCAGACCAACATTAATCAGCGTCGGGTCACCATGAAAGGTCTTGTGCGTGAGTGCGTCGAGAGGATACTGGGCAAAGTTTGATATGCCCGCGATGCAGACAATCGTGCCGTAGATGCGGCCGAACGCGGAGAACCCGAATACCTTGGTAGCATAATCCCTAGTGCGGAGCGTATTAGTTCAACATGTAGTGCACATTTGCATTGGTTCCAACATGTACGTGGGATAAGGGGGCCGGTGTGCATTAGGGGTGGGACCGACTCACGATATGGCAGAGTAGTAGAGTGGCCGGAACATCACAAACAGGATGACGGTGGTATATCCAGCCCACGCGTATGGGAGACAGTTGAAGACGCTTATAGCCACAACAAGCAAGGTAAGCACACCAAAAGTGGACGGAACGCTGAAGTTGTTTAGGAGCAGCCCAATAAAGGGAGTGGTGACAAGGCCGCCGATGGGGAGGGCAACGTCGAAGAATCGGTTGATGGAAACACTCGCGTCCTCCGACCCTAGCATGTACGTGTACTGGGCTCGGATGGTGGCAATGAAATAATTCATGCGCAGCATCTGCAACACGGTCAGCACGAGGATGAGGATGTACCACGGAGTTAACATCTGCCTGTGAACAGGTACATCGTGCAGCACTCCCCAAACTCGGCTGATCTCTTGACGGCGGGTCTCTTTGCTCTTTACACGCGGGTCGCGGAAATCATTTTCGCCGACCACGTCCTCGAGCTCATCGATCCTTTCCAGACGCTCAACATTGCTCGCCCCCGGGGTCTGTGTAGGATCGTATGCATCTTGGCCCTTGTTGTCGCTGTCCGGATAGCGGTGGTTATAGTTACGATCTCTAGCCTCGTCAATCTTATGATCCAGGTTTGGGGACGGACAGTATGATAAGGTGCCCATAAAGAACGGGATGTTACGGACATTTCTGCCGTCAGAACCATCACGGGGACGACAAGATACCCCAGAAAGAACCGATCGAGTGACAGCGTCTTTCCTGACGCCTCGTATGCAAGATGGTACAGCAGAAAGACAGCTGCCGAAGCATCAAAGGCCCCCGTAATCAGAGCCACAATGAGACCCGAGTGCTTGGGGAACGTGCTGGCAAGCTTGAAGCTGGGGACAAAAAGCAATGTGCCCCCTAGACTCAGCATCACGCTTCCCACCAAGTACCCATCGAGTTGAAATTGGGCGATTTTATGCGACTCGGCCATAAACACGGCGCCCGTTGCGAGGCAAAAGCTAGACGATATCCAGCACACATGTCTACCAAAGCGATCCAATAGTGTGCCGGCAATAAGAGACGAGATGTTGGCAGTCATAGCGGCGACGGTGAAGAAGAAGTTGAGACGGATATCTTGCGCATCGCAGGGAGTCTTTTTCCCATCCTCACACAGTCGACTGTACACGCCTTCGTTGACCAGAATAGGCTTGAGGGCGGCAAATCCGAATAAGATGCCTGCAGCCAGCCAACACGCGACGATGCCAATGGCAACTTGAGCTAAAAACAAAAGGATTCACTGGTCAGACAGATGATCTACTGTATGATAGAAGGAAATTTGGTGTGGAAGGACTTGACAAAAGAGAGGGAGAATGGGGAGGGAAAAGAAGAGGCAAAGGGGTTGACGTCGACGAGGTTTGACCGTACCATATCCTTGATAATCTGTCCGACCATGCTGCGCGAACAGATCATTGGTTGGTGAGACATTCCTTTGACGTCGTTGCGATTCCCCACTTCCATGGTCTCCCGCGGTCGAACTTTTTACACTGCCATTGCTGGTCGCTCGACTCCTGCTGACTGTAGGGGAATCTTCCGTTGGTGGTGTGGCGGCATGCTTCAACTCTTTCCTCCCTGTTGTGTGTCGAGGGAGGGGCATGACTACATAGAGAGGTGGGGGGAGAAAGAGGAAAGAAGAAGGAACAGAAGAATCGGTACGGACAGAAGCAACATATATTGTCCGTTTGGTAAAAGGTAAGATTGATGGGCAGAACTAGGAGGAAGCTACAAGCTTCGAAAGTAGAGCTTGACGCTATCATGACTGGTCAGAACTAAGCCGGCATTCCGCAGTCGCGTGCGTGACGTTGAATACACTTGGGGGCGATCAAATTCTAAGAATAATGACCTGCTTGACGGTACTATCGGCATCTATTGTCCGACCGTGCTAGTGAAAAAAGCTGGCATGAATCCCGGCGTACGGGCAGCGGAACAGCCTCATAATTCATGGTCACAAGATCGGTGATTACAAGCCCGACAATACATAGAATTGTATATTGCGTAGGCTCGTACATCCTTACTGGCCATATTGGGAGCTTGCTGCCTAAAAATAGGGAGCTGGCTAAGAGGGTAACGGTGTGGTTTAACGTGGCTGTTGCTAAAAGAGTTGGACCGATAGTTTTGTACACCTCACTATCACGCAAAGAATGTTGTGGTGGTGATGATAAGTCGGGGTCATAAGGTTCGTAACCCACAACATATCCGCGTAGAGTGACCTCATTGTCAATATCGAAGGCTTCTGAACCTAGCTGACGATGACCACGACATAGATAGGGTTAATCTTGCAATTTATATATCTTTGCCAATGCAGTTCCAAAAGTAGCGCATCGATCGATCGGAAGAGGGAGTGGTTGTTGTTGTTGCTGTAGGGCAGTAGGGTGATGGTCTCTTGCCTTCTTAATGGATGATTGTACAGATACAAGCTTGGAAAGACTACTCATATAAAACTAGGTACACGATTACTGATGCTCATCAGTGCGCTTAGCTTCTCCACATAGTGAATAGCCTTTTCGGAAAGATCATCCTGTGTCCAAACGAACCGTATCATTGTCCTCAGGCTCCCAAAATTTTGGAAATGATCTGCCTGCATAGTCTTCTCAATGACATGGAGAATCAGCGCCCTCTCCGTATCATCACGAGCTTCGTATCCAAATATGAGTAATGGGAACGGCCACTGGCACGTTTCAAGCTCATGAAGCATGATGAAAGCCCTGTCTACGAGCTCGACGAGCTTGGGAGACGGACCTGGCAGCTTTGCAGTTGTGCGTTCTAGATAAATCAAGGTGGCAAGTTGGAAAAGCTCCAGGACAGTGACTTTGTTAGGCTTGGTTGCTTGAATTGTCGATTGAACGATTTCGGTTGGCATGTCAGTTTGCTTGACCCTCCACTCCAAAACCTCGACATAATTGCGATAGTCACTGTCCTCGCTGTCGTCGTCGCTGCCATCAGAGGAGTCCCTATGGTTGTCGCAGACCTCCGATAGCAATTTAAGTAGGTCATGGGGCTGTCCGGGCGGATATGGGAGCTTCATCCATGATTTAGCTTTTTACACTTTTGACGTTATACGGTGATGAAACATACCTCGGCCAGACCAACGCCACAGACACCGGGAAGAAGGCCCATGAAATTATCTCCGCCGGCCGAATAGTCTTCTTCAAATGCTCGGTGTCCGCGCCAATGTCGTAGACTAAAGTGAGCCATGGCGTTATGATAATGAGTCCAGCTAAGCAGGAGTTGAAAGTCGCCATTATCCCAAGCATGCTTGTCTTCACATATACCGTAGAATATGCCCTTAGTACCGCATACGTACCAAAGCCAATGACTTTGAACTTCCATCGGAACTTGAACCTGTAAGGAAATCAGTTTGGCCGTATCTTACTAACCACAAGAAAGTACGTATGGGATTGACGTACTTCGAATGCCGCTAATAGCATGCCCGCAGCCCCGTGCTGGATGGTCTCTTTGACGCCAAGCCCATGTCTGGACGACTCATTCAGCTGCCGGAGTGCAGATAATCTATGTTTCGCCGCCTGAGGCTGGTGTCCGTGGCGATGCAACGACGATACGGCGAGTAGGGATTGCAGCACGGCCGCCGATGCCGGGCTACCGGAGGAGAATGCCAACCGGAGCAGCACGTCTCGGAGAGCCTCGCTGTCGGCGCCAAGAACTGTCAGGGATTGTGAGGCCACAGCCTCAACTATCGGTTCATCAGCAGCGTGTTCCAACATGTCGCTTGCTTGTTCCTTTGAGAGCACTTACAATATCGCACCAGGTCTTCCTGGGAGTCCTTCAATTGATGTGGTATGGCCCGCAACGATGGTGTCAGAGACGGCGCACCAACTACGTAGTTGGCCTCTGCCTCTGAAACGGGGGTCAGTCAATGGCACGCATATTCTAGCGGGTAAAATGCTGGTTCTTTGGCTTGTAGACTCACGGTCCCATCCTTCGGATGACAGCCGGTAGTGCACGGCGACATCCCAAGATGTGGTCTGAATAAAGGAGAGATCTCCCGACTTGGCGGAGACGGATGTGGCGGCATCGGCAGGGATGTCCGCGAATGCTGCTCGCTTCTTGTCATGGCGGCGTGGCCAGGACAGTCGCAGGCCAAAGCCGTCGCAGACCCGGCCCGCTTTGAGGCATCGGGTGCAAGAAGGGATAGTTCGGTCGCATCGTACTCGGCGAGCTACGGTGTTTGGGGTAACTTGTAAGTGACCGCACGTCTTGACTCTTCCGGCTTCTCCGGGAATAGTAATACTAAGGATAGGCGCGTACCTTGACAAACTCCGCAACCTCGCTCGGGTGTGGCCATCTTCGATACTTTGTTCTGCTTCGTCTATTGATAGGGCAGGCCCCAGGGCTACGCGAGCCAACCAAATGAGAGTAATTGATACGCGTAGATCTCCCGAGAGTTCAGTCAGCGTGGAGAAAACTGCGAGAGCTCGGTGAAAGTTGCTTTGTTCTTCCCTGGAGGGGGATGCTGCAGATGGGGCGGCCATTCTAAGAATAAGCTTGCATCAATTTGTCAGCTTGGGTTACCCTTCTTTAAGCTCGACCAGTCATGCACGTCGGCTACCTTGGAGTAGCCATGGCAAGTTTGAGCGAGGCCCCAATGGCGCTATTCTCAAAACGACTGGAACCTTGGCTACTAGCACAACTCTAAGTCCGCTACAAGCGTCAACTACAGCACCTGTTCTCTGTACCTCTGTATAAGCTGACATATGAGGAGAGCGGAGAGCCCCCGAACTCCATTCAACGCGCCATGCAAGTCGTTATTCATCAAAATCATAAATCGCTTTCAAATCCAAAGGCTATATACTTTAAAATGCTTTGTAGAATCCAAGAGAACCGTTGGGCTCGCCATTATAAAAGGGTCACAGACACCATACCTACATGAGCCATCCATCATTCACATCATTCAATCCCGCTGATCACTTACAAGAAAAACACAACAAACATTATCAACACCCCGTTACACTTGAAGAGAAATATTTACAACATGGCTTCCTACGTCATCACAGGTGCCTCTCGCGGTCTTGGAGTAAGTTATCAGCTATTAAGCCCCGTTTTGTACTGCCTTTGCTGATCATGCTCTAGTTCGAGTTCGTCACACAGCTCTCCGCCAACCCTAACAACACTGTATTTGGATTGGTCCGTGACAAGACGGCGGCGCAAGCCAAAGTAGACTCGGAGTTGGGTGGAAGAACAAATGTCCATATGGTGACCGCCAATCTCGGCAGCTATGATGCCTTGAAGGTATTTTATTTTTTTGTAGAATCAGCCCTCGAAAACAGCAAATTTCAGCTAACACCCAGCTAGGAATCTGCCGAGTATGTTTCCAGTGTCACTGGCGGCAAGCTCGACTACCTGATTGCCAATGCGGCAGTCAATAACAACACCAGCGCTTACGCTGGCATTGGTGATTTGTATGCGTTCCCACATCCCCCCCCCCTTCTGACAAGTTTCATCGTGGCTGACCAGTTGCCCCAAGTGCTGATAAACCGGATGCGCTCGAAAAGGACTTGCTCGATCATTTCCAAAACAACGTCGTCGGCAATGTCCATCTTATCAACGTCTACTTTCCACTCATCCTGAAGGGCAAAGCAAAAAAGGTCGTCGCTATTTCGACTGGCATGGCCGACATTGAGATGATTGCCAAGTTCAATGTCCACATCGCTGCTCCCTATGCTATCAGCAAAGCCGCACTCAACGCTGCCATTGCCAAATTCAGCGCCCAGTATAGCAGCCAAGGGGTGCTTTTCTTGAGCATTTCCCCAGGCCTGGTTGCCACCAGTGCATTCGAGAATCGTAAGGCTGCGCTGACATCTCAATTCTCCCCTTGCTTGATCAGTTTGCTAATTTCAAATCTCATAAAAATAGCTACCGAGGACCAAATAGAGGGCGCGAAGCAGATGATTGCCAAGTTTGCGGAATACGCACCTGGTTTCAAGGGCCCGATTACACCTTCAGAGTCGATTGGCAAAGTACTGTCTGTGATTGACAAGGCGAGTGTGGAAAACGGAGACGGCGGCTCCTTTGTATCCCACCTCGGCAACAAGCAGTGGCTGTAGCCTGTAAAGGAGTGATAAGATCTAGAAAAGCTTCGTACAACAGGTTCAAATACGATGTTATAATGGAGCGATTGCGCATTACTCGTCCCACCACGTTTGATATAACGATAATTCGACCGAACAACACAGAAAGAGTACCGACTACGGCCTCTACTTCACCTCCTTATGTTCGCCTTTTCACCCGTTCTAATGCTTGGGTATCACCGGGCTCATAACAAATGACAGTCGAATCCAAGCTCACAATGAGTCCTGAGGCGGCCATCCTCGTCAATGTCCACCTTGATAGTGCCGCCTGCGTAGTTGCCGGCGTAATAAAAACTACAACGATCAAACTCGGCTTCCCAAAAATACATGGCTTGCTCCTCAAGTCCTTCAATGTGCGAGATGGTGATTTCCGAATTCATATCGATGATCTCATGATCCTCCCAGAGAGGTTCCTTTGGGAACTGTACCCTGAGGCTTGTGTTTTGCTCCTGCTTGGAGATTAGGCAGTCGAAGAGCCCACACTCTTCATGTCGAACATTTTCGGTGTACAAGCTGCACCTGGCCGGGCTGCCGGTAAACCCCGGCCAGCCAGTGGTGGTGGATGGTGGCAGCAGCTCAGACTTAGTCGTCAAATCGGCTGCAGCTGTTAGAGCTGAGAGCGCTGTCAGCAAGATTGTAGGGCCCAAATTCTTCTTTTGTTCTTGATATGGTCCGAGCCAGGAAGAACCAATTGAGGACAGATTCAGCGCAGCGGGCGTGTTAAAAACTGGTAGCAGTGGGTGGAAATGCTGGTACAGGCAATAGGAGTATCTATGGCTTCAACTTGGGTGTGGCTCTCGCATTGCATTTCCGATCTTATGTAACTTAAGTAGGTAGCTTTTAGCCACACCACAGAATGAAAGTTAGACTATTATTTGTTGTGACTCTGGGTCGTGGCTTGTTCCCAGGAGTCGGCCTGGACTACATTGGTTGTGCGCTAGAATTCAGGAACACGAAGGCTAACGTTAGCGTTTGATTACAAGTAATGCTCTTCTACAAGCATCCCGTTCAACTTTGGGCACCTAGCTCGTCGGAGATATGAGCCAGACATCTTCAGACTATGTTGTTTGCACGGCCATAATCCTTTCTAGGATGTAGGTGCAGGCGACTATTCAAGAGTTCAGAGCATGGTAGCATAGTCGCTCCTATCTGTTCGAATATTGCAAGGTACATTTGCGGCCCATATGAATAACAATACCAGTGCAAGGGGCGGGAGTAGCGCAGTTCCCAGAAAGACGCCTGTTCCACGAGAGTCGAGACAGCGCAATCCATGAAAGAACTTCTAGAACCTCTACAAGACACATCCTTCCAGCGAGGTCTGAAGCACTACACAGCCCGAAACGTCGAGTAAGTGGACCTTGACGATCATTTAGGCATCTGGCATGAATGTGCAGAGCCTTGCTATAAGTAATAGATGTCAACTCCAATGTTATCTGCAGGATCGCTTGGCTCTCAGACCTAGGCATACACCGTAATCTTTTTTTTTTGCGGCTAGCAGACATCAAAGCAGGGTTCATGCCGGATGTTGGTGCATGGATTACCCCAGTTGTGTGGTGGAAAGGAAATATTGCTACGCGATACATGAACGTAGTAAACAGGCGTACCTTGCTCGACCGAGGAAGAAGACGCTGACATTGTAAGATTAACACTGATCGCATGGATCCTTTCGCAAAGTGGCCTATCGTTTGCTTCATACCCCATGTTAGGCTCACCCGCTTGCGAGTTACTCCGTAACGTGTTGGCAAAGTTCGTTGGGGGAAACACAGACGGTCGTACTCGTAGCGAAACATACAATCCTATTGTGGCTCCACAGCCGACTACTAGAGGAGTAACTTAGCAATCCGTGCATAGTTTAGGCATCGATCGAGTTGTATTGGAGGGTCCTTCCTTCGGAAATGGCCGTGCATATAGGCTCTAAACCCGCAACTCCAGCTTCTGGATCTAGGTCTTGTACTCGTAGCGATCCGGGTATATTAGACTAGCTTCCGCCGATTGATTGTTCTTGAGCTTTACTGGAGTAACAATACACGCCAATATATATTCTTATAGTACGTTCTTATATCTTATTCTCGGTGTATTCTTCAACCTACACATACTGTTAAATCGGCTCAATTGCCCAGCATGCATCTCACACCCACATTCATCATGGCCCTCTTCACAGGTGCTATTGCATCCTCAGTCCAGGGTGCAGAGACTACAACAAGCGTGCTATCACGTCAACTCGAGGTATTTCTTCTTCTTTCCTACCCTGCAATATAGGGACCGTTGCTAAGTCAATTGTCATCAGGGTAAAATCTCTTGCGACAACTTTGATCGTGCCGAGGACAAGGCGCCAAGTTATCAATACGCAGAAGGTCTTAAGTATCTACGACAACTTACCAAGGATGGAAAGATCTGCGGTACACCCAAAGGCGAATGCCAACGGGTATCATGTTCGTGGAATGCCGCTGTTTACCTGTGTAACGACTCCGACGAAGATCAGCATGAGGTGGAGTGCGCAAAAATCGCCGACGCCGTGGAAAGGATTCGCGATGAGTGCCAGGTGTACAAGCTGATAGGGAAAGCTTTAGTACACGTGGTGCATGGCTATGAGTCGGGAGAGAAGGGCTTGTCCGTCCATCTGGGACACAACAAATGCTAGACAAAATGAGACAAGCGGTCCATGGCCCATTACACGATTGCTACTACAGTAACCAAGGCAAGGTACAAGTAACCTATTGTATTCATTAGCCTTGTTTGCCGGAACGCGCGGTTATAGAGGGCATGTGGGCTGGATCACGGGTCCCATTGGATTAACCAGCCAGTGAGTACAAGTCTAGAGTTGCGATGACACTGTCGGTAGTAAAAACTGTCGAGTGAGATATATTCGGTATCATTGATTGCAATATGTACATATTGGTTTGATTGAAATCCAAACAAAACTTGGGAACTCAACTAGACAAAATATGATGGTCTGGTTGTAATCTAGAAATTCCCCTCACTTGTAATGGTGCCGTTTTTGTCGCAGCGGCTATCACAAATGCTCTCAAAGCCCTGCGTCTAGTCAGCCACTTTGCATTTTCGCGAACCAACAGGATAGATTGTTAATGAAATAAACTCACGTAGAGCTCTCCGGGCTTTTCTGCCGCCTCGCAGTCCTCGCTCATGGAGATGCGATGCGATGCTGACCACAGAGTGGACTCGGGGTTGTAATTGAATACCATGAACGATTCGGGGGTCACGCGCTTGTACATGTCTATGACATCTACGTGATACAATGTTAGCGAGCTCGGAGAATTTAAAGAATTATGCATCAGGGCCAAACCACTCACCTTCGAAGCGCTCAACTAGTGCCTCTATAGTTGTACCCCGGATGCCAAAACCAATGCCGACAAGATCGTACTCGACGCCCGCAGACGCCATGCGCTTTTCCATAGTGTCAATGCACACTTCAGGACCAGCCCACACCACTATACCCGAGAGAAAAGGGCACCGGTCAGCCAGCCTTTGTCGTAATAGATGAGAAAAATACGTACTGTGAACATTGTATCCAGCCTTTACAAGACTGTCGGCGTCTTTGCGAAGACCCGCCTCGACCCGTGCGGGATCCCACCCCTGCTCAATTACCAGAGGATGGTATGGGGGAAGCCCTGTGTAGAAAATATCGACTTTGCCGCATTCCCCGACTTTGGTCTTGCCAGACGCAGGACGATCAGTTTGTGCTGCGTACACAGTAGAGAAGGAGAGCGCCGCGGTAGCGAAAGAGAGGATGTTCATGATGGAGATCATTATGAGCGACTGTCACCTGTGATGGATAACTCGATCACCAGTACCGTATACGAACGATTAGAATTTAAGAGGATTAGAGGGTAGAAGGGTCGCGAACGTAGGGAAAAATTACGGGTGCAACAAAAAAGACAAGCGCAGGGATGGGGCTTATAAAACGGTATGCGCTGTGGGTTTTGTACTTTGATTCCTGCACGTCCTTCCCGTGCGCATCTCGCGACTGTTACAACTTATCTCGGGCTTTTTTTCTTTTCTTTCTTGCGATCCATACCGCTTCGGCGTTTTCCCCTCTCCCGCCACGAGGGGTCTGCATGGGAGATGCGTGGGAAAAAGTCCGTGTCATACATTGTCCCTTAATTACCCCCCCGCGCGCATACTCCAAATTAGATGAGCACAAGGGACTTTGATTCCTCGGCTGTGGGTTGTCCGTGGATGGACGGTAACCGAGCGTCTGATGCGCTTGATATTCAAGCGGAGCTCTGCTCGGAACCGAATGATGATGCCGCGCGGGTAAATTCCTGTTTATAGGTACGGACTACGGAGTACTCCAGGTAGTTAGTCTAGTTACTACTCCGTAGACTGAATTCCATGTGCAACAGCGCAAATGCAGTGGTAGGCGGTAGGCTTGGCCGAATGACCCACTAAAGGATTGAATGCAACCTGCTATTAGTAGCCACTGGCAATCTCACTGAGGTTCCCGGACATCGTCTGTTATCGCGAGCACCGTGACAGTCTCGCTTGGTAAGCCGCGCGGCTCATCCACCAAAACCCCTGCTCCTTTCTTGCAGCTTGGTTGAGAACTGCCACCCAAAGCTGTATGATTGGGAATTCGGGACAGGTATAGAAACTAGCTGCAGCCCATTCTTTGGTTTTTGCCCTCTTGCTCTCTCTGCATTCTCCGAGTATCGCAGCTTTCCCAGTCTTAGTGGATCGACCTAATCGACATGAGCTATTGGACCCATCGCCCATACATCCCTCAATCATTATGCTGAGCCTGACGTCTCTCGTCAAAGGCCTCAAATGAAAGACTAGCAACATGGCCATTTTCCGTTTCATACGATACTGAATCCACTGGCGGCTTCGGATGTACCTTTAGGTCTTTTTCATGACCTATAGGCTCGCAACGTAGGCGGCAACGGGATCAGCAGTGATTTGTAACCAGATTGGAACATGAAGGACCGATCGGTCGGAATACTATTGAAGGCCGGTTGCGTAACGCTGAAGAAATGACAATTAAAAGAATTCGAGTCTCTCGGGCTTCTTATCGCCCAGGTATTTATAGGCTGTTCCGATGTCATTGCTTTTTGGGAAGCTGCCTACCTGCCGCGGAGGTAGTCAATTGGCCGAACATCTCACTCATCCAGCAAGTAGGGTCATCAATCATGGCCTGGCCATTAAGGACTAGATACGACACGTGAGTAGAGGTATAAGACACTGAGAACAATACAATAGAAGCATGCCCTGGCACAAGTCTGGGCACAAGAACCGCGTAGAAGAGACCAGGTTCACAAAATCGATTAAGCTTAGCAAGAAAGTGCAGCGCCAACGATATGATCCACGGGTAACTAAAGAAACCCCTGTGACACTAAGCCCTATTCTTGCAAATCGCCCAATGAGACTACCTAGCCGGATACTTGGATAACAACCATGTCACCAGTGACACGACAGTCAACCTAGACTTTTGACCGAAGAAGTCGCAGACTTCTTAGGGGATCTATCTTGTTCTCGTATTTTATGTTTTGAAACACCAGAAGAGTGTTGCAAACTTGATGCATATATTAACGCGCTACTAAAAAGGATTATATAGTCTGTCTGTATCAAAATTCTTCACTAATGCTTGCTCCTAAATTCCAAACTATTGGATAATCAAGGTCTACATTCTGTGATTCTAGTCTAACTGAAAAAGTATTCATCTCTCCATCATGACCGCAATCCCACTTTGCGAAAGCAGTATTGTATAAAATATAATTTGAGAAGAGGCGAATCGTAAGTATCATCTGTGTGAGCCCAGGGTAGTTAAAATGCAGCGATGGCCTTCTTTTAGAGCGCGAGTGCACTAGAATCATGAGAATATGGAAGTACTCCCTGATATCATCAAGACGTTCCTAACATTGATTCCTTAAATCACATGTATTACAGGAATAGCCATATGATATACCCTTGAAAATGCTGGTGACTGAAGGCCAGTCCGAAACAAGTTGGTCCAACGTAACTCGTCACCTCCAAGAACTGTATTGCTATTCAACAAGTAAGCAAGCAAAAGCGAGTCTATTTCGCTTGAGATCTACATTGTTCTTCTCATATCCGCCGGCAATCTCTTCACTGTCATGTTCAGAAAGGTAAGTGACTCAGTGCTTTCAGGAGGGCAGACATGACGCATGATACCTGATGAACATGAATGGCCTCTATTTCGTTTCATTGTCGCTTCCGACACTTTAGATACAATAAACTTCATTTTGAGTCCGATCCTATCTGTGATGATAGGCATGATTGTCAACACATCCTGGAACTGCCTGGACGAGAGTCGCTGATCGACTGGGTAGGTTCTATTGGCCTTGATATCCCAAACCAAGATTGAAATCAGATGTCACACCTGGAGCTGCAACAAGGATCTCTTGAAAGGCTGCCTATCGTTAAGGTGGGGGCCGCTTGAAGGAACGAATCGTGAGCACGCAAATAGTTACATTCATTTGCGTTGCGAACAGGCTTATCCTTGTCGCAATGGCTCCATCAACATTTGACCACTAATTCGACGTGCACTAGTCCGTAGTAGGGGATCTCACAGCCAACTTATATATCACTTTCAAACAAGGTACACCTTTTGAATCCAAGGGTATCCCCAGGAGAACGCGCGATATCTATGAACTAGTTTTAATGACAAAGCCTGCTCCTACTATAAGGCCGGACTCGCCGTCAAAGTTGTGAGAGGGATGCCTAGATGGTAGGGACTGAGGCGTAGCTTCAGAAAGATAGGCAGAATTGCTGCGCCGTTCCGCTGACTGTTCGGTGTAGTACAACTCGTAATTGGAATAGAATATGAGCTCAATACTCGCCTATATCTTTTTAGGCTACCATATTCCGGGTCACGGTGCGGTCCGTACTTTTCATCTTACCACATTGTCAGCCAGTAGGGCGGCCCTGCATCCGTTCCTGGCGTGATCCACATCCTCTAAAATCTTCTAGAACATTATGTGGATTATATGACCTTCTGCTTTAGGTTCGAATCTAATGCATCGAGTTAAGAATTTCATGTTATAGTCAATTGATATATATATCATTTACTAAGAGTATCGTTTATATATAAGTATTGACATCTTCTGATGTTTTTCCTTCGATGCTTGCTCAGTACTTCAACTTCAAAGTCTACCAACAGCTCAATTATTTCATCATGCATCCTAAGAGGTTTTATCTTGGAACCTTCTTTATCAGCGCATTAGCTACTCCCCTGGACAATGTCGCTACACCATCGGACTTACAGTCACGCGAAATCAATTTTGATGTAAGTCTAAGCCTAAATGGCATCTTTTGTTATGGCTCTGTTAACGTTTTCATCAGGGCGATATAAACTGTGAGGCCTTTGACTTGGCAGACCAAGGAGCTAGGTGGTATAACCTGAACGAGGGGATAGACTATCTAGCGGATCTAGATGGGTCCGGAGGGATCTGCGGTGCAAAGAAAGGGGAATGCAGTCGTGTGTCCTGCTCTTACAACGCTGCAGTGTGGCTTTGCAACGATTCCGAGACAGACCAAGACAACGTGAGATGCGGCGCTATATCGGAGACGGTAGTGAGGCTTCGTGAAAAGTGCCACAATGGGCGCAGAAAGATGAGGAAGAGAAGAGTGCTTGGATATCAAGAAGGTTCTGATGGTCTATCGGTCCGTGTTGGGCGCGACAGTTGCTAGACGTTTATTGTCAAGAAAATGCGCCGGGGAATGGAAGCAGTGTTGTAAGATCCAATTTCGTTGGAAGTACCAGATTCCAGCGCAATGTTGCCTATTGTTATGGCACGCTATCCGTAGCACTTGTTTCCGACGCAACGTTGAACATCTTCATAGGCCTAAGAAGCTTGGAACCTGAAAGGCTGTATCAAAGGGATCATGAAATTGTATGCAAGGTTTGATACGACCCAAGCAACGGGGCAAGATTTCATATCACCTAATACAATGTCTTTTTGTACATAGGTCTGTGGATAGAAAGGGATCATGGTCGCTCGCTATCATCTTAATGCACTCACATATATTGACCATGCAGTATCAATGGCAAGTCTTCCATAATGATTTGAATATATTACTATATTGAGTAAGAACAAGCATAATTCCGCATCGACAGGCCTGGGCAATATCAAGTAAGTCTACTGGAATGATGCCCTTTATATCACTGTAACTTCGCCTCCCTCAATCTTTATTCAAAATGCTTCGATGTCAAAGGATGACAAAGCCTCCTCAGGCAGTGAGAGCAGCAGCGAGCTGAGCATAGTGCTTTTGTGGCTATTCGACAATTACACGCCCAACGAGAATATCAAGAACCGCTAAGATCCTAGGTCGAAAACAAACAGCAATGAGCCGATAATTTTACATTAACAGAGGAATCAATGCTCGTATTTAGGAGCGTCGAAATACTAAAGAAACTAGGGGCCAGGCTGCCAAGGATGGCATGGCATTCCTTTGTTAGCGTGCTTTGACCAGGTACTTTCGGCACATGCCTGTCAAGCCTGGGTCCAGGGTGTGATGGATAGCTTAAACTTTACAGAGGATTTGTACAGAGTAGGTCTTTAATCTGACATTTCTCTAGCTAAGAAACCAGGTGGTAGACTTATACTATATCTGAATTACTAGGCTAACCTTGTAAATTTATTCAGCTAATCCTAGCAAACATTGTGTTAGCATAAGAGTCCTTCCCATGAAGGTATTGACCACCTTTGCCCCTTTAAATAGCCCTGTAAGCAGTTCTCGTGTGCAATCAAGACTATTTATATTTTATTAAGTATAAAGAGTGGCAGAAAAGTATACCTAAAAACAAGCTTTCCTTGCATCCTATCTTGTCTTCCCTCTTATTTTCTAAACTTTTCCTAACTTTTCTATTTCTAACAAAGTTAAAATAATCTTTATTCTTCTCGAAATACTGTGAGCATGCTTGGCGCTAAACGATCACTTGTGTACTTTCTCCTGTGCATTACCGCACTTGCTGAAGACACATGGCGAGGTGCACTAGCAACGCCAACCGAAATTAAGCAACAAGGTGGCTTTACTTGCAATGCGTTAAAGTATGGCTTAAGGCCATATTACAGTATCTATCACCATGTTGGTGGAGAAGATGGCATGCAATTTCGCAACGACGACGGTATGATCTCGACTAGTACCGATAAATATGTTGCTTTACAACATGTTCCTCTCCGGAGAACTCGCAGGAACGCCTATCTCTATAAGATTGCGCCGACGCGTAACTTTATTGACGCTACTGCGACTATGAGACAGCTTGTTCGAGAAGGAGAAGCGCCTGAGCGGCTCGAAAGGCTCTACGATTTGTTTCGAGATGAAGATGAGCTCTCAGCCATGCATAGTATTCCATGGCGCCAAGTAAAGAGCTGGACGCGAATTGATGAATCAAATAACCTTAAGGAAACTGTCAGAAACCCCGATTACGATAGAAGATTTGATAGCGCTACGGATGGTGGACCCAATGAAAGATTCATTGGTATTGCGGTTGGCCCTGTCCTACCCGGTCATCCCGAGTCCCGGGATCCTGACCCATCGACCCTTCGGAGCGCAGCAACACGCTATTTCCAAAGAATCAGATTCAGGGCTCCTGATAACGGGATGGGCAGTTGGGCTTAAGTGGAAAGAATTCGATAAGTACAAGATGATTAGGAAAGAGATCTGCAGGAGTTTGAGCTCAGGCTCTTGGGGAGGAATATGTAGCAATTCAGCGGTGAATCGAATAGATCCACGAATCCTGTACCTTGTCTAGTGATATCGGACCTTACTCCTTACATTCTCCAACATTCCGGAGCTGTGTGAGCAGAGGTTGATGTACATGAACATAGTTCGTTTAGCCACTATGCGGAGTGTTACACGATCTGGCTATTCTTTTAATTATCCTTGAGTTGTTAATATGCCCAAACTGCTATATGAATTAGTCCTGACTAATGCGTAAATAGAGTGCAACTGTGTTTGTTCTCTGTCTATAGTCCCTGCATGATGGTCCGAATTGTCTGGCACATTGTATATATACTATAGTCTCCGCCAGACGGGCTTTATGCAGGCCACGGCATCTGGGCACAAGGAGCCAGCACTAGGTTCTATTTCCATTGATGATCCTTTTCTCTTCAGAGGCACAGGCGTTTCAAAGGGAAGCATGAGAGCAATTCGTTGAGCGATGCTCGCGAGAAAATCAGAATTGTTAATGCACAAATCTATCTCTTATTGTAGCTGGGCGGGGGTGCCGCCTTACTAGACTCAAAAGTTGATTTATTATAGGTAAACTCATATATACTACGTCTATGCTTTGACGCTTATGATTCCAAGCATCTGATTCAACTAGCATCATCCTTGTCACGATCCTAGCCTACTATAACAACAACTATACCCTGTAAGTGGCAATAGCTGGTAAAGGATGAAACAGTTGACCTACGGTACTTTGCGCATTTCGAAATAAGATTAATACAGTCAAGATAATATACTTTAATTTCCGTTTTTTTTTTCAAAGCATAGATCTTTCCATGTCGATCCCCCCCTATAAGCTACTAGACGCTTCTATAAGAGCAGCAGTAAGCACTGGAATTTTCCCTTTATCTCTACACTACCCTGCCTAGATTATTCGACTACTACATTGAATAGCCCTCCTATCCCTCTCAGGCACATCCTACGAAAGATGCTACCGCACTTAGACAAAATTGGCATACGGCTCGCTAGACTTGTCGGAGTTCTAAGCACGCTTAACATCTGCTTAGCTACACCTCCTATCAATGTTAAGGCTCTTGAGTAAGTAACTCTGGCATGTTTTTTTTTTTTTTTTTTTTTTTTTATAAAAAAAAAGTGCTATATGAAAATCTCTAAGCTCTCCGACTGACTCTGATATAATTATCTGCAGAGACTTTTCGGCAGCTGGAAACCCTCCCTCATCGCCCAGTGTGATAATCAAGACGATCGAAGCAGAGAGTCCGCAAAAGATAGTCCCTAGGAAGCCTAGTGAACAGGTTCTGGAGTTCGAAGAGAAGCTAGAGACAGCAGACAAGCTAGTATACACTAACGACGCAGGGTTCCTTAGCTTCGAACATGAAGCTGGTTCTATTGCTTCATCTGGCTTTAGCAATGGTGTTGGAGTAGTGATTGCTACTGCAAAGGGTGCTCTAATCGGCAATTTCAACCAGACTGATGAAGGCTTCAAAGCTGCCGATACCTTTTTTAGGGAGCTCTATACTATATATGATGAGTCTCTTAGTAACGGACAACTTATCATATATGGGCAGGTCAAGATAGATGAGACTACATGGAAGGCACCTAAGGAAGTCCAACGGTTCATTAACCTAATGGAAGACATGACCGGTCAGACCGCCGAGACCACTTCGTACCTCAATCCGCCGGACAATTGGGTTGATCACGAAGGGACACCACTGGACGATGAAGCTTACAGCGCTCTTAAGTCCGGGGGCTTTCTGGTTGAGAACGACGGCGGCAATGGCGCTACTGTTGCAATCTTCGTCACTGCACACATGCAAAAGGAGGGCACGGATGATGGGGAGCAAATAGATGAATAGATACTGTCGAGATCGTTAGCAGCTGAATTTAGCTATACCAATGTAGGGGGCTGCTCTGAAGTAGGGTTTTCGGTTAATCCACTATACTACATGGCTAAGTGAGAGTCTCAGACTGATCGAAGAATTACTAGGACGAATGTTTGGCTAGAAGATCTCTCTATACACTAATTTGCTTATTTGACGAAGTACTTCAGTATTTCCATAGTTAAGAGATATAGCATGTAGACAGTGTAAGAGGTTATAGGAAGAAGAGGGTCGCACGCTTACAGCGGTCCCCAAGAAAGGTAACGTCTTGAGCTAACTAGCACTCGCTGACTTCAACTTCGCAAGACATGAGGGTTTTGAAAGTGTAAGAGGAACAATTACTAACAAGAGTAGCCTCACTTTGCCTTTTTATTGTCGCCTGATTCTCTAGCCCGATATAAGTTGAAGCCAAGTGGAACTAAACCGCCCAACACCGCAGCAAGTTGGTCAAGATCGTAGGGCGACAGTCCAGTCTCTGGGAAAAATAGCTGCGCTGGAAACGCCACATATATGGCATGCGCGCAACAAATGCCAAGGAAGATAGCAAACGCAGCCCAGGATATATACCACAGCATCTGAGTGAGAAGCTGCCGGGTAGTCGGCTCAGACTTTCCATGAGCGAAAAGGGCCTTCAGCTTCCTTTTAGTTACTTCCAAGACCTCAGCAGCTGAATGACTCTCTCGTTGAACGGAGACCCCAAACCGAATGATTTTATATGGAGGGATGAGAATCAAACAAAGCAAGTACGCGACGAAAAAGGAGACTGGCAAGAGTGGGATACGGAGGAGACATGAGTATACTCCAATCAGCAGAGTCCTTGTGTCTGCCGCCCGAATCACCAGTATGAGTTGCGCGAGAGTGGAGAGCCCAAGTCCTAGTAGCAACACAAATGCCGTACATCTTGTTTTATGCCAGTCTTGTGGCTGATAGCCCTCGTAACCGCAATAGACCATGACAACGAGTGCCCAGAAGCCGAAGAAGAACATATTGTCCGATACACGTAGCGCAGCGTTGAGCGCGAGGACCTTGGGATAAGAGTCGTACGTCCCTGATCCAGGCTCATCTATGGCGCCCTGGTTTCCAAAAATGTCAAAATCAGCGGTGACAGGACCGCGCGCACCCTGTCCGATAACAAGATTCGATAGATTGGCGGACAAATAGGCCATCTTGTCCTGCGGAAAGGTGACCAGTTGCCACAGCAGATGCAACAGGGCAATAGCTGGGTAGGCTATGGCGGCGGCAAAGTCGGTGCCGAATCCAAACCGCGCCCGCGGATCGTGATACCACGACACGGCTACCGCGGTGACAATGAGGAACCAGCATAATTGCGAGCCTGATCCATAAAAACTCGAGACGGGCTCCTGGGCAAGCTTGCCGCTCTCGAAAGCCATATCGCTCGGGCCCCTGTTGGGCTGATCTTCTTGGCCACGATCGCAGTCGGACAAGGGGCTCGCAATATTGACACGGTAACTGCTCGGAGTCCGATTCACTTCGGCCAGCATTCTTACCGTGTGAAGAGAACCATGTGAAGAAGGGTCTGTGATAGCTGAAAATCGCAGACTTGCCCCGCAGCGCTCGAGGCACCAAAGGCGCGTTGAAAACTACTACAGTAGGACTAGATAGGACTAGACTGGCCTAGTAGCAAGGTAAAATAATATGCTAACTAAGTATTGCGGCGTAGTAGTTGGTTGTACAAGTTTCAGTAGTTGTAGTAGGCAGCATGACTCCGCGCTTACTCCTACCCTACGCTCCGCAAAAGAAGACTGCTTACTTCAATATGTCGAGGTTCACAAGACAATTATTGGGAATTCGAATCTATCAAATAGCCAATGGTAAAGCTGTCTTTGGCTTCATAGCAGTGAAGTGATACCCTGTGAAGTTTGCTCTTGTCCGCATAATGAAGCTAGGAATGCGTCAATGTCACGGGAATTTGAATACAACATCTCCCATGTCGAGATAATCTAGGTTCCTGTGAAAATTCATATGCGCTGTCGTGCCCATGACAACAGCGCTCTGCTTGCAGTCAATGTCGTGTAAGTTTACATTAAAATGGTCTCCATGAATATGCCACGAGATGGACTTCAAAGCACTTGTAGCAGGCGCTGCTCAGTGCTAAGTGGTTCCGGGGAGTTGACAGCGCGGTCGAAGTTTGTGGGTCACAAGCCAATCACTAGACTAATCAATGCATCAATGCTTTGAGCCGTCGGGACCGAATTTTTGTCTCGGACAATCATACACGAGGCTGCCCACCGCCCCGCTGGTTTTTCCTCGCAGAGAGTCAACTTGATGCACTTTTGTTATCTAATCTCAACGAGCCCGGCGCTCTCTACATATGAAATCTCGCAGGGAATCCGTTATTCGAATCTCAATCTCTGAGAATCATAGCAGACCTCTGCAATTGTGCAGCTCCTGCTATAACTTGAGTACCTCAGGGCCCCGGATCATCGCGTCGTTGCCGAGTCTTTGGTCTACGTATGGCCTAGGCTTAGTTTCGTCGTGGACCACCCTCCCAGAAAGACCAGATAGGGGGTTTAACGATCTACAACTTAGTTCTGAACCAACCCGATCGGGAGTGCCAACTTCTACATCCACTAATTGATAACCAATAACAAAGAAGTATGAAAGTACGTTCACCACTTTTTCCAAACCAGACGAAACAAACTGGACAGACTAAATCAATAAAAGTCCGGGGAGATTGCCCCCCTCAAGGTTTAGGCGCACTCCGACAGCCGAATACAACGATGAGCATGGGTCGAACATGGTCTAAAGTCCAGATAAATATCCACAGTATTGAAACAAATCTTCTACTAGATACTACGACGGTAGTTTAGACGCCTGTAGCATTGTATTTACTCGGTCCGTCGCATAGGAATCAGTTGGCGAAACTGGGGTTTACAACGAGACGTCATCCGATTACCCTGGCTTAAAATCCTTCTCTTAGGCCGTGGAGCTGTATTTAAGACTGCCTTGATCATCAGCAAAATGATAAAGAGAGCTCTGGTCCATCTCTTCTTCTTCAAAAACTCGACTTACTTTATCGGAAAACACCTTTAAATCGGTATCCAATCGACCAAAATGAAATCCACACTTGCAATTTCCGCTTTCCTATTCACCTTCGGGTTTGCTTCTGCCGCTGTGGTAAGTCTTGCGCTTGGCCGTCATGCTATAACGATTTTCTTTCTTTCTTTCCCTTTTTTGCTTCATAGATCTTCGCAGCTAACGAAGACATGTAACAGCCCGCAGGAAACGCCGCTGGAGTTGTGGAGCGTCAATGTATTGAGTGCGCATGTGACGGGCTTGACCTCCCCGGCCAGCCACCGAGTCACTGCTGTTGCAATGCTCCAGCTGGAGACTGCTGCTGTGGTGTTCAGTGTTAGCGATGGGGGAGACCGTTGCGATGTATCTGTACGGAGCAAGTGGTTCGATCTTGAATAATGCACGTCTCAGAGTGACGTGCAAGTTATCAATTCTGTATTCCTAGATACTGCGCTCTATTGTCATTCCCATCGATTATCGTTGATCCTTGACCGCGAATTGATATGATTCAAGTGCCACCCATAACCGCATCCACATGATTTGCAGTCGCCAATGGCAGAGACCAAATTGCCGCCGTACGCCAAAGTGAGAGTCGCATGATTGTAATCTTCCCTTAACAATTAGCGCAATTTCCCTGCCCGTTACCATCGTCCATGTGACCCACGGGTCAGATCTCTCAAGTCCTCATACATGACAGCATGTGCCTTGCGACAGTCCGAATCTTACTCATCAATACCGCACATCGAGTCCCGTTTTGTAGCAGGATTGCGAATCCGACACAGTATGGCTGGCGGACAATCTGTTTTAACTGTTTTAACTAATGCCCCAAGATCAAGCAGAGTGATGGTAACTGTTTCAAAACTTTTGCATCATTTAGACTCCCTCGGCCTACAATATTCTAAAGTTGCTTAGACAATTCAAGATCTGTTAGAGAAAGTCAAATTCGTACATCACTATTGAGCAGAGCGATGCATACATGAGGAATCCGGGATACACTAGGCATAGACGCAATAAACTGGTTCTACCGTGCCCCCTGAGAATACGGAGCACAAGCAATACTCCGTCTGCATGCACATCCCAGCCACCACGTAAAGACTGTCTTGTCTATAGAAGCAACAACGTACGATATATGATATCACCTGAAACGTGAAACTTGACCAAGTCTACATATTTTCAATCATGATATGTATGACAATATTGTGGGCGAGGGAAAGAGAGACAAAAAGACTAAACGCAGTTTCGTTGACCCGCTGATCGTTATGGATCCAAACATGAATCGCTTTCTGGGAAATCTTCGCTGTTGACCTTGTGGTATCGGAAGACTTGGGGTAAACTGACGTAAGTTCCAGACCAGTGACCAGCCGAACGATTGCATGGATTACATCACAAGCAAAGGGAAATACGGTAAATGACGATGACAAGATACATATATTGAAGCTCTCATTATAGATCTTCTGTCTAGGGATCCACCGTATAAGCTGCGCCGCCGGGTCGACTGGTCCTCCGTATTGTTGTGTAATATTTGGCCACGCGAGTGCTGCACTTTACGTCGGTGGCGAGCTTGAACAGCAGTTGGATTCCCCTATGGAGAATTCAACGCCTGCAAGTACATGTGCGATATCATTGGCAGTGAATCAGATTAGGTTAGGTAGGTTTTAGATAAAGAAGGAAGAGCGCTTGCGCAAGGGCTTGGACATGTGGCGAAGGCTGATAACCGGCATGTAGGGCGACAACACACTGCCATCAAGCGTGGGGAGGCGTTTTGTTTGTGTCGATCTGCTTCTCCCGCGCCGTAGTCCTGCTCAATTGTTCGCCGCCGACTGCGTAAACGTTTGTGTACAACTAGGCCTCAATAGTCTTCTCTTTGGCTTGGCGGCCCCCAACATCGCCGGAGCGCATGCCATATTGGGACAAAGTCTAGGACGCGGAATAGGACGCCAGACCCCGCTTGTCGTCATTGGTATACAAGATAAAGTTTAGCCATGATGAAGTAGGTCGAAGATCTCCTGCGAGGAGGGTCCCGAGAACGCCACATGGTGCATCTCCAGCTTTCGCCCTGATTCACGCATAGTTGTGCCTTGCAACTCGGTCGAGGGGCATGAGGTCTCTACTCTTAGCTAGGCACCGAGAGAAAAGTATAAAGTAAAGATGTTTCTGCCATGGCTTCACCACAAACTTTTAACTCGGTATCACTCAAGTCCATTCAAACTTGCTGTTTATCAAGAGCCCCCTTTCAGCCTTCTCAACATTTCATACCTGTGACATCAACAACAAATTCGTTCTATTGAATGAACAACCGGAAAGCTCTGCACGTTTTCAGACCAATCACTTCACTATGCATGTTTCTGTCAGCACTGCAGCGGCCGCCTCCGCCTTCTTCGGCCTGGGCTTAGCTCTCCCCGCACAGCCCCTTGCTCTTAGAGACGACGATACCAAGGAGTGGAGATCTGATGAGAGCAAGTCCGACTTCAATGTCTACGTCCAGTACTCGGAGAAGAAGATAAGCTGGGGTGACCTCAGACCGGCCGACGCCGTCATGAAGCTCAAGGACGAGTGTACCGGGATTTCCTGCGGCAAGTCAGCCACCTTGACGCTTGAGTCGCAGTTCATCTCAGAAAGTTCCGAGCTTGCCGCAGGAGAGGTTGTCATCACGCCCGATGGGACCTTTAGCGGCAACGATGATATGGATGACTTGGCCAAGCTGAACGGCTTGGTCGACCTCGCGCGGGAGGCTTTGATCGACCTCGGCGACTACGAGGTGAGGTCAGCCGCCAAAGACGGCGATAACGGCTGTGGCCCAACTAGTCACTCCATATGCCAAATGGGTAAGCCCTCTCTCCATCCTTGAAGTGCTTTCTCTCCCCATCAGATCATTGCGACACCAATGCTAATGTTATCGTTTTCTGTGTAGAGGAGGTCGAGGCAGCACAGTACACTAACGTGGCGAACATGGCAATCCGTGTCGAAGACAAGAATGGCAATCTGATTTCCAGCCTGGATATCAGTGCTGAGCCCGACGATGGCGATTCATCAGATGAATGTGGCGACGTGGCCGATCTTGGAGCAACTATTGCGGGACATTTCAACTCATTCCTCAGTGGTGGTTTCCAGTTTATGGGCCTCATGTGCGACCTATAGTGAGGCTATTGGGTATTCTTTACACACGCAGCGATGTTTCTCAGCCGATTCGATGTCCCTTAGCTCTCTTCTTATTAACTGGAAATGGAGGTATAGTCATTGCGATACCAATGGAGTATTTCCAAAGTTCATTTCCCAGTAAAGGCTACAACCCCGGTTAACCATGAGCCGGCCTCTTACGTATCTAGGTAACCCAAGAGTAGATTACTTGCAAATGCAAGTAAACATTCAACGTTATTGTATTTATCAACTTGAAGTCGGTGGTCCTCTGTTGGCGTGGTCACTAGCAACGATGGTCTTGATGGCAAGTTCGCTCCTCTGTCTATTAACACTGTTGCGTATCTAAAAATGAAAGTCAAATCCTGCATCCATATTGAAGAAGGAATCGTCTGCAAAGTCCAAGCTAGGCTCCCATTCCCATGTTGTCGGGCTTGGCAAGGTACTCGATTCAATTTTAGCAAACAGCGAGTCCAGCATCTTGGTTGATTTCATCGCTTCTTTTGACTGCGAACTGGTTGTATCCCAGATGCTATGTGATTTCTTCAAAGCCACAATAATATCTGACTGAGTTGCAGCGGGCAATGTCAAGCATGGAGAGTTCCCCAAGGTCCGATATATGACCGCGGTCAGAACAGCTGCTGACATGTGGAACTCATAAAAAATGACCGAAGAAAATTTCCATCGAGCCACCCGTAGGATCCCCTTTAGCTGGGTCTCTCTGTCAATTATCACCTGGATTTCTAGGACCTTTAGTGCAGCAGCGATAAGTGACTTGATTTCGGGCACAAGGTCGGTATGAGCTCCGTTTCGTTGTGGATGAAGATGATCCAGCCATCGTCGATAGAGAAGAACCCTGCATTTTTCGAACAGCACCCCCACAGCTAGACGGCATAGTATATGATTCGGCGTGTCAGTGAAGCAAATCCGTCCATTTCCCATCTTTAACGGAGTTGGAAGCTCATGGTATGTCTTTTGCAATGCGTCCTCAAAAGCCTGAACTTGCGCAGGCTCATGCTTCAGTGCGCTTCCACGAGCAACGATGGAACTCAAAAGCTTTGCGAGTTTGAACCTTACAATAGTCAACTGCACAGGCGTGAGTTCAGAAGCTGGTCTGGACGGTGGCAACACAACAGTACTCTCGTCAAAATCAGAATCGAGTAGATTGGCCGGTGGTTGGGTATCGCACTGAGCATCGTCAATCACTCTCGGTACGCCAGTCTGAATGGAAAACATTGTTTCTCCGTAATAGAGAACAGCCCACATTCTCCTCCGTAGCTCCGCTTGGAAGGGTGTGATACCCCGGAGTTGCGATGGATCGCGGTGATAGCCCATTCGAAGAGCCAGTCTGATGATTATGCCCGTCAAGACCCAGATGCCACTCTCAGTATCAGGGCGCCTAACATTCTCCACACATACGTAATAGAGAAGAGCTTCGAGAGCATGCGGGCCTCCATTCTGGTAGTTACCTAGGATCAGGCAGTGCACTATCTGATTGAGAAATGTCGGATGCCGGAAAGCTTGGTGGAGAATTCCATCGTCTTCCTTGTGCGAGGATAGTACCGCAGCTTTGGAGAAGCTTGCGAGGCTCATTGTGGCATATAACAGACCAAGCCATAGAAAGGACACATCATTGGGATTATCCCAGAACTTATCATACTAAGCACTAAAGTCAGGAGATTCCAAAAGGTTGGTTTCTATAGTCGTCTACTTACCTGTTTCTGAAAAGATTCCATGTGAAGACATTCCAAAACTAAAGTCATTCAGTTAAAGACAGTTAAGATGCAGTGTCACTCAGGGTACACATACAGATGCATCCACCTTCATGAGCAAAGTCAAACATCAGGCGATCAACAACTGACCTATCCGGCATTGCAGATAGAAGGGCTTCTTTGGTTGAGGGAGTGTTACAACCGAAAAGAAGCTGTGGTCCAGTGTTAACAATAGTTTCAGGAACATTGCTCGTTGGTCCATGATCTCTTGGCGGCTCGTCTTGCTTCTGGACGCGCTCTTTGAGCTCTGAGATGTTTTCAAGAATGGCCGTCCAGTGTGAAGCATCAACGTACACAGACCCAGCTGGACTAGAATCCAGTCTGCCACTATCTAGATTTGCCTTGCCATATTCGGTGCTTAGGCTATCTTGTCCACAGTTGGGAGATTTGGCAGACTGGAGGGCGTAACGAGGTTCAGTGCCGTCAAATACCGTAGCTGACGGCTCTGTCTGCTGTGAAGAGTCCGTGTCTTGGCCATCCGGCACCGTGAACATAGAGAGAATTTGACCTTCGAGATGCTCAAGGCGTTGCTGTAAAGTATTTGACGGCTGCGCGCTGTCGTCCGTGGCGCTTGTCGCCAGTTTTCCAATGGCTGGATATGTACAGGTTGTTGGGATTCCATAGCTTGAACACCTTTTACACGGGCGCTGTCGATCACACCTAAGCCTACATAGACTCAAATGTCAGAGGAAATGGAGAAACTCTCCTCAATGTTCCACGCACTTTCTTTTCCGGCATGTGTTGCAGGAAAGCTGGGGCTTGGCTCGGCGTCTACTAGACAACAGCCTTTGACTTGGTGGCGAACGCGGCTGTGGTGTATACTCCATATTTCCGTTTCAAGCCAAACGAGGTATGGAGCCCAGTACTTGATATGCAGATGAAAGAGCACATGGAGCCTAAATTTAGGGACTTGTAATGGACTAGGAATTTGACCATACGGTCATGGACGACAGTCGAAAGTCAAGACACGATACAATGCGTTGCGGACACGTCGGCTTATGTCCGACCGTCCGACCGTCCGAGACCGAACCCCGGGATCAATTTGTAAGCCAATGCTCTGTTGAGAATGACCCTCCGCTTTGTGAGCGGGGCCACCGGAATTAGCACATCACAAGCTGTGTGATGGGAGATATTGAATGTACGTACTTGAGCATTTAATGTTGTCCTGTCACATAATAAGGCATGATTACTATACAGATCAATCCTCACTGATTTGCTCGTAAATACATTATAGAGAAAGTAGAATAAGCTTTTCATCCTAGATCCGCATTTGTATGGAAGTTTGGTATACAATTGCTGGGTACGTTCAACGATTGTAAAACAGCAGTACAAGAGCAAAAGCGAGGCGCCTCCCGAAGTAAGTAAGCTAACCTGGACAAAGACTCCGTGTCCGACCCTCCGAGACTGCTTGATCTCAACAGTCCATTTGTTTCTCTCTTTGAGTGTATATTAAATCCATTGCGTTCCATCTCTTATTTGTACATACTAAATATTTCACTTCTCAACCCTGCTTCGAACGAAGGAACTTATCAATGGAATCTCCGGACAAGAACATGAACCTAGAGTCAAAAGGCAATGACTTGCCCATCTCAACTAACGATGACACCAACATTGTGGACTGGGATGGCGACGGTGACCTTGAGAATCCCATGAACTGGTCACCTAAAAGGCGAGCTGCTCATGTTGGATTAATCAGCTTCATAACCCTAGTAATGTAAGTCCCTCTTGCTTCAAGTGTATTCCGAAGGTGATCGCTCACAGATGAGTAGCAATCTTGCCGCCACGCTCTTTGCTCCAGCTGCAGCTTCCTTGGTCGCAGAATTTGAAGTAACAGATGATACCGTAGCGACGCTAACCGTATCTATTTACATGGTTGGATTTGCTATTGGCCCATTGGTACTTGCACCACTGTCAGAGCTATATGGTCGAATGTGGATATACCACATCTGCAATGTCGGATTCCTAGCCTTTACAATCGGTTGTGCCACTTCACAGTCGATTACTCCATTTTTGGTATGCCGTTTGCTCGCGGGATGCGCCGGTGCAGCCCCGATGGCCGTTGGAGGGGGGACTATTGCTGATATCACGAGGATCGAGGAACGGGGCAAGGCAACGGCTGCTTTTAGCCTTGGACCACTGTTAGGGCCGGTAAGTCTGTCCCATAACGATTGCACAAGGTTATATGGAGATTTCCTCTAATCCCGACGTCCTTAAAGATCATTGGGCCTGTGATTGGCGGGTTCGTAGCCCAAGACCTGGGCTGGCGTTGGGCCATGTGGATTATCTGTATCATTGTAGGTTGTTGCTCCCCATTCAAGCTAGCATCAGAGCGGTCGAGTACGTCTAACACAAAGCTTTCTCCAGAGCGGAGTCAGTACGGTGTCGAGTGCTATATTCATGGCAGAGACATATGCGCCAGTGATTCTTGAACGAAAAGCCATGCGTCTTCGTAAGGAGACGGGAAACATGAAGCTAACACCCAAGTTTGCTACTACGGAAGACCCAAATAAGGTCTTGATGAAAGCAATCATCAGGCCCACGAAGATGTTGTTGCTACAGCCGATTGTTGCGGGACTTGCTGTTTACGTTGGCTTCGTCTTCGGAGTGCTGTTCCTCCTTTTCACCACCTTCCCCATTGTTTTCCAGCAGCAGTATGGCTTTACGACAGGAACCTCCGGACTGGCATACCTTGGACTGGGTGTGGGCACCATGTCAGGTCTTGTCATATTCGGGATTTTCTCTGACAGTATTGCGGCTGCAAAGCGGAAGACGTCGGTGGCAAAGCCGGAACATAGACTGCCTCTTACTATGTATACCAGCTTGCTGATTCCCGTTGGAATGTTCTGGTACGGTTGGACAACTGAGCACAGGGTTCACTGGATTGTCCCGATGATTGGAACTGGGTTTGCTGGGTTCGGAATGTTTATGGTTCTGGTGCGATACTAACCGCTATGACCACTTATCGTCTACGTCCGTTGCTAATGACAGTCAACAGATTCCCTCCCAGCTGTATGCTGTGGACGCATTCGGCGCTAGAGGCGCTGCCTCAGCTCTGGCGGCGCTGACCATTATCCGATGCCTGCTCTCGGCCTTCTTACCTCTTGCTGGGCCAAGTATGTACGAGAACATGGGGCTGGGTTGGGCAAACTCTCTTCTCGCTTTCGTCTCTTTGGCGCTTGCCCCAGTACCGTTTGCTTTCTACAAATACGGGCCTTATTTAAGGGAAAGATTCCAGGTGGACTTGGCATAAGGGTATGCTGTCCTAAGAGCACCGCTATCTGGTTGTCACATGTGTTGTAAGTCGATTGCCGAAATAATGGCTACTGTATATTCTCATTTAGCAGCCACATGATTACTATTTCTGGATATCGCCTTGAGGGGAACATTACTCTAGAATCTCCAATCCACCAGAGGTGTTCACTCCACTCGAATGGCCAACGACGTAACTAGATTCATAGCAGTGTCAACGATGCAGAGTATTCCATATTATGCCCACATTTGGAGAACTTTCACCAGCGGAAGCTAGGCGCCTTTTAATAGTCAACGACTATGTCCATTTATCGAACTGCAAATCGAATACTCAGTGGACTTTTCTTTAAAGTATAAGTCTTGTCGATCTGGGACCATTTATAACCAGATGAGATGCAGTATTCACAAGTCTGGAGTTTGCGACCAAAAAGCCTTACTGCGGGAAGACCTGTTCCATTTGCAGTAACTCAAATGCTTGAAGAGCTTAACCCAGCCGCCTAGCTGCAAGGGTATTCTTAACACAGGAATACCGTTGCACTGAATTGGAGCCCGTAGAGCTCCTTGCTTATGGCAGGCCTTGTCTTATGCGATCAGCTTGTTGGTTTCATTGCGTGATCGAAACCTCCGGGCCGCGATTATGAACCTGACAACACAACCTTGTAGGTTAGGATACCGGGTTCGGCTGTTATCTTCTAGGGATGCGAGGGGCGAACCGGATGGTATGGAAAGCTCATGTCTGGCGGGGTAGTAGACTGCACCATGGATAACCAACGTGCATAAGTGCTGAACTCGTACATGCTGCATGCACATGTTGTCTGCGAGTTATAAGCTCGTTCATGCGCTGATGAGTTGGCATCGTTGACATGATGCAGGCCTTTGCCACTAAAATCCCAATAGCGTGGTTCGAGTTCCACAGGCGACCGAATTGGAGGCCCAGGTAGTGAATTGTCGGGAGCACATAGACAAGAGGCCCCCGGAAATTCCAGCAATCCTTGTTGGAATCATGAGAACGACATATATGATTGGGGCTCGAAAGTGCGTACTTACAGACAACCCAGATACGCGGACAGCAGTACTCTGTCGGTTCTTTTTTACCTAGCTGCGTGGCCACCTTGTCGGCCACGGACCTAGAGTATACTGCATCTACCATGGTGTGACATATATCAATGTGCTAATCCGCCCAAAAAAAGGTGTATCGATACTGAAAGAGCACTGTCTTTTCACGAATCCTCAAAATGGCAAGGCCGATACCAGCTCCGAACAGCGGATCAAAAAGATTCACACCCATGGTCCTATTCATTTACGATGCTCTAGTCATACATTTTTCCAATCCCTTTGTTTGGCGCTGTCCTACCAAAAAGCACCTACTCCCGCTTTTCAAGAACAACTTCTCCAAGCGCCATCTGGATGTCGGAGTCGGTAATGGTTATTTTCCAACCAGAGCCATCACTCACATTGCAAGGTCACAAAGCGGGGTCAAGAGGGATCAACATCTCTCCTTGGCGGATCTAAGTCCACACTCTCTAGAGGCTGCCAAACACAGGATTTCATCTAGTCATCCGGACGCGGATATTCGCTGTGTTCTAGCCGACGCAGCAAAGCCCCTGCCGGTAGAACTGCAGAGAAAGCCCTTTGATTCCGCTTCTTTATACCTCTTGTTCCATTGTATGCCTGGACCAACTGAAAGTAAAGCTCAGGCAATCAGGTCTGTTAGTCAGGTTTTGTCTGATGATGGTGTGCTCGTCGGCTCTACGGTGTTGGGAAAGGTGTGGGAGAAAACGAAAAGCGGCTATAAAGCAAGGCCAGAGGCAACCCAGGGTCGGCTGACATCGTTCGTTCTCGGGATCTATAACAAGAGGGGAATATTTGATAATTATGAAGAAGACCCGCATGTCTTTGACAGGGTGCTGAAGGAGAATTTCAAACAAGTCGAGACTAAGATTGTTGGGATGATGCTTTTGTTCAGGGCTAAGAATCCCCGGAGAAAGGAGAAAGGAGACGAGTAAAGTTATGCAGCGGATCCATAAAAAGCTTTCCTATTATTCTCATGCCTCTCTTGATGGGTAGCTTGACTCGCCTTTGATTCCGTGCCTGCTCTCCACTTACAATATCGTAAAGTTCTCCTGGTTTTTCGTAGAGTCTGAAGCGTGACAGACGCGTAACCCATTCTTACAAGGCCGGCACACACAACTTTAGATGGCCGAAGACCGGCACTGTATGTCGACGAAGCATCATCCCCGACGTGCTGGCTAAGTGAAGTGACTTGTCGTATCTTGGTATTGGAAGCACCCACATGGTCTAGACAAGTGGAACGTCGACGGTGGGCGGACAAGAATGCAGACTGTAGAAAGGCAACGAGGAAGTCGGAGAAGATGGAGTAGAAAATCTGGGCCTTTACAAACGATCTATTGGGAGATGAATATATGTAGGCTGTAGCGTAAGATGCAGCCAGAAAGGGCGGCCGATTCGCCAATGTTTCTTATCGCTTTCTTGGCATCCCCTCTCTAAGGCTAGCCTGGAACTTTGAGTCCTTTTACTAGCTCAAAGAAGGGACACGACACCTGTGTGGTACGTATATAGTATGAAAGCTTCTGGCTTTCGCGTAACAGCAAGCAGAATCCCCGTAGGATGGGTTGGTGGAGGGTTGAAGTACATGATGATGTGTTCTGTGGAGTCCCCGCATAAGCCGAATCGGAGAAGTCACTAACGGTATTTGGCATGATCAGAGTAGAAACAGTACGCGGTGTACGCCCGTACCCACGGTTCAAGTGATTATTGCCAAGCCTTGCCGCCAGGTTCAGCTGTGCTATTAGCAGGCGGCTCCACACATGGTGGCATGCGAGCTCCAGTTAGTGCTGGATCGTAGCCATTGCGCAAGGGTCCTAGTGACTGACTGTTGGGTCTGCGTTCTCAGAGCTGCATTTGATGCCCCGAACGTCCGAATACATGAAGCAAGGGAATGGGTGTGTTCATGAGTGTTAGTCGCTACACTTGCAGTAGGGTATGTTCTTTGTACATTAGCCAACGAAGAATGTCTACGTGGCATTGCCCAGACATGCTCGGGACTGAACATGGGTCATGGAAGGTGGTGTTTACAAGGTTGTGGAACAACTTCTCCAAACAAATGATATTGTCCAGAGAATTTGATCAACCAACACGGCAAGAATCAAATGTGCTATGCAATCTTGAGTACTTAGCAAGTTTGTATATCAATGTTACTTTCTTTCCATCACCTACTACACCTCATAGTCTTGGTGTTATGTGACCCTAGGGTAGATTCAAGGCAAAACCATCATCGTCGGCATCTGTGCACTACTACTACCGCCATTACTGATATCACTACGACAGCTGCTATACTTCATCATCTCTACTCGTACTTGATCAGTTGTCTAACCCTTTACCATGAGCGACTCGCACTTCAGGCCATCTGCTGCTTCGCCCACTTCAGAGTTCTCCGCCACATCTCCTAGCAAAACATTCTCCGCCAGAAGTCCAACTCAAAGTGATTTTCAAGAACCGTACAAGTCTACCATTGCTATCTGTGGCTTCGGTGTTCGTCTCCCTGGCGGTATTCGAAATGGTCACGACTTTTGGGATTTCTTGAAGAAAGGTAAAGATGCACGCAAACCCATTCCAGAGAGTCGTTACAATATCCAGGGGTTCGACGATAGTCTTGGGGGCAAGGAGTTCAACAAAGTCAAGCATGGATATTTCCTCGAGGACGACCTCTCCGTGTTCGATGCGTCGTTTTTCACGTTGGCCAAGAATGAAGTAGACCAGACCGACCCCCAGCAACGGATGCTTCTTGAAGTGGCACGGGAGTGTCTAGAAGAATCCGGCGAGGTTAGCTACCGTGGTCAAGCTATAGGCTGTTATGTTGGCACGTACGGAGACGACTGGGTCATTATGAGCGCCAAGGACTCACAGCAGGGAAACGGGTACAGCGTTACCGGACACTCTGATCTGATAATGGCGAATCGTATCTCATACGAGTACGATCTGCGCGGACCAAGGTACGTTGAATTCACCTGTGGTATTTGGGAGGCGCATAAATCACCCGAAGAGCTTCTTACACTAAGCCTCACATTGTTCTAGCATGGTAATCAAAACTGGTTGCTCAGCCTCTTTGCTTGGCTTACATGAAGCCGTTCGGGCTATACAAGGGGGCGAAGCTACGGCTGCTATCGTGGCTGGATCAAGTATGGTGACAACACCTACGCTGACAGCTACGATGAGTGCTGGAGAGCTTCTTGCTTCGGATGGATCATGCAAGACGTTTGATGCTGCCGCGGACGGATACGCCCGAGGCGAGGCGATCACGGCTGTCTACATCAAGCGACTCGACCATGCCTTGCGCGATGGAAATCCAATCAGGGCCATCATTGCAGGAACAAGCACAAATTGTGATGGTAGAGGCCAGAGCTTGGTTACACCCAACGGTGAAGCCCAAGAAGCACTCATTAGGCAAGCCTACCATACGGCCGGTCTGAATCCCCGCGATACACCATTTGTTGAGGTATGGTAAAAGCTCTCGCCACTATATATCAAATGTCTGAAGCTTATCATGGTATTGCAGTGCCACGGAACTGGAACGCCCACGGGAGATCCTATTGAGACAACCGCAGTCGGGAAGGTGTTTGGGGGGTTCGGCACCTACATCGGGTCAATTAAGCCCAACTTGGGTCACTCGGAAGGCTCCGCTGGTCTATCTTCCCTGATCAAAGCCGTTTTGGCGCTGGAGAATAAGACGATCCCTCCGAACATCAAGTTTCAAAATCCAAATCCGAAGAGTAAGTTGAAATCTTTTGTGCAGCAAAGACTATCTCGAAGACCAACACTTGTCAACAGTCCCCTTTGCGAAATACCAATTGCAGGTCCCTACAACACCAACGCCGTTCCCGGCTGGGCGCCCAGAGAGAGTCAGCATCAACTCATTTGGCATCGGAGGTAGCAACGTTCACGTAAGTAATAAGATCAACCGTACCCAGATACACATGCAATTTCTGATACGATTTCTAGGCCATTGTAGAATCATACAAACCACCATTTAACCACATACAAAGTACCAATGTCCAAGAGATGGAGAGATCTGCCATCGAAGCACCGATGCAGAGCAGAATATCTTCACCCGAGCTACTGCTGCTCTCTGCCAACACCGAATGGTCATTAGGGGAGCAAATTCAGCTTCACAGCGATTGGGTCCACCGTCATCCAACATCAACAAGTGATCTCGTTTACACTCGGGGTCTCCACAAAGAGCACCTGTCACATAGGGCCTTCTCGCTATTACAAGATGGAGATATTATAGAGATTGCCCCAGGAGGAAAATCCCCAGCAGAGGCACCCCAAATAACCATGGTCTTTAGCGGACAAGGGGCGCAGTGGCCGGAGATGGCGAAACAGCTAATTCTTTGCGATCCTAGTTTCCGTAACGACATGCTACAAATGGGGCAGAAACTGAAAGACATTGCGCATCCTCTACAGGAAGATTTACATGGTAAGTAAACAACTGCAGCTCGGTGTTCTACTACTACATTGCTATCGTATATTCACGCCGACACGCAGATGAGCTTCTCAAGCCCGCAGAGTTCAGCCGAGTCCAAAAGGCAAAGTTTTCACAGCCTCTTTGCACTGCAATTCAGGTGGCCCTCTTCAATAAGTTCAAGAGTCTTGGGGTGGAGCCTGCCGCTATCATCGGACACTCGAGTGGTGAGATTGCTGCTGCGTATGCCGTTGGCTGCTTGACAATGGAAGAGGCTATTACTATCGCATATTATCGTGGATACGTTGCAAACAAGTCTCAAGGTGGCAGCATGGCCGCCGTTGGTTTGGGAGCACGCGATGTGTTGGAGTACTTACTTGATGGCGTTGTAGTGGCTTGTGAGAATAGTCCAGAGAGTTCCACCATCTCGGGAGACAGTGACAAAGTTCGAGAGGTTGTCGAAAGCCTAAAAAAGAAAAGACCAGACGTCTTTACTCGAGTACTAAAGGTAGACGTTGCCTATCATTCAGGTATGTTTAGCTTGCTGCACCGCATCTTTCAATTAACAGAGCTAAGCCGTAGAGCAGATCACATGAAGCCGTTGGCTGCCGAGTACGAAGAGCTCATTGAGACAGAGCTCAGGCTTTCCGACAAGGTGAATAGGAGAAAGCTACAGTCTCAAGCAAGGTTTTATTCTTCTGTCACCGGGGAGCTGATGGATGGCCCCTTGCTATCAACAGCCTCATACTGGTCAGCAAATTTGCAGTCTCCGGTCAGGTTCTCAGCTGCCGTCTCAAAGCTACTATCCCAGCAGCAGAAGAGCGGACTACTTCTCGAGATCGGCCCGCATTCCACGCTTGCCGGACCATTGCGCCAGATCTTGGCAGCCGAGTCGAAACCATATGATTATGTGTCGGCCCTAACTCGCAACAAAGACTCGGTAGCTAGCTTCTTGTCTGCAGTTGGGATGTTGTACCAGAAGAACGTCTCTTTAGACTTTAGGACACTCTACCCCCAAGGAAAGGCCATTCCGGGCCTCCCAACCTATCCTTGGGACCACAAGAAGTCATACTGGTATGAAAGTCGGCTCTCCTCATCCTGGAGACACCGTCAATATCCACACCACTGCCTTCTGGGCTCTAGGATTATTGAAGGAACAGAGACTGACCCCCAATGGCGGAACATTCTTAACCTGGAGGATGAGCCATGGCTGTCTGACCACAAACTTCAACACAATGTTGTGTTCCCTATTGCGGGCTATGTTGCGCTCGCTGGTGAAGCAGTGCGGCAAATCACTCAGTCTACCCATGCAGAAGGATATCGCCTGCGCCATGTCGTGGCCTACGCAGCACTACTCTTGTCTGACTCGACCCCAACGGAGCTGATCACTAGTCTTCGCCGTCACAAGTCCAACAGAAACGATGATTCAGATTGGTACGAGTTTTCCGTCACGTCCCTCAACCACTCTACGTGGATTAGGCATTGCGAGGGACAAGTAAGCCTCATTAAAAGGCCTAGGTCTATCGCATGGACGCCCGAGACCTTGCCCCGCACCGTGAACGTCAGTCAAGTTTTCAGCAATCTACGAAAGAATGGCTTTGTCTTTGGACCAAAATTCCGGGGTCTGCAGAATGTCACATCATCAGTGGTAGACCAGTATGCAGCCGGCGAGATCGTCAATACGGAACCTCAAACTCGCCAGCCATTCACACTACATCCATGTGCTATCGATGCGTGTCTTCAGCTGCTCCTAGTTGCGAACGCAAAAGGAATCCCAAGGAACATCGCCAAGCTATCTGTCCCAAAATCAATAGATGCACTCGAGATTCGGCCTGGGGGTGATATTATCCATGCCAGAGCATGGCACCCTTATAAAGACCCAACACTGTCGCAGATCGAGGGCGCTGTCGCTGGGAAGTTGGTGTTTTATGCTTCCGGTGTTGAGATGCAATCTCTCGGGGAAGACGCAGGTCCTGGCATTGCCGACATCCATGCCTGTTCGCGGCTTCAGTGGCTTCCCGATTTCGATTTTGTAGATAAGTCCACACTTTTCGTGCCCCCCAGATCTGACCGGGAAGAGTCGCGCCTGCAAGAAGAGCTCGGACTGCTGTGCATTCTCGAGACAGCAGAAAAGGTCCGGCATCTCTCCCCGTGCCAGCCGCACTTTGCCAAGTTCCGGGACTGGCTAAATCAACAGATTGGAGTGGCCGCCGCTGGGAGATACAAGCTGGTAGACGATTCTGAACGATACGTTGACCTACCGTCTGTCGAGCGGCAAGCCATGATAGAGGATTGCTTCGCCGCTCTCTCAAAGCTCCCCAAGAAGGACTTTGCCGTTGGTATCAAACGCATCTTCGAAAATGCGGCCTCCATATTCACTGGCAATGTCGAGACGCTAGACGTTCTTATGCAGGACAATGTCCTGGCGAGAATATACGACGTCATGACCTTTGACTACGGAGACTTTGTACGTCTTTTAGCTCATACCAGACCAAATCTCCGGATTCTGGAAGTTGGAGCTGGCACGGGTGGTACTACAGAGAGCATCCTGAGTGCCATGCCTGACAAGGGTGGATTCTCGCAATACTCAACCTATACCTTCACCGACATTTCCGCTAGCTTTTTCCCAGCTGCGAAGGAGCGCTTTTCTCATTGTGCCAATGTTGAGTTCAAAACGTTTGATATTTCCAAAAGTTCCAGTGAGCAAGGGCTCAAGAGCGAGTCGTATGACCTGATTCTCGGAGCCAATGTGGTTCATGCAACCCCTTCCTTGCAAGAGACATTGGGAAACCTACGTCAGCTGCTCAAGCCCGACGGGTTTCTTGTGTTGACCGAGCTCTGCACCACATCATACTCGACAAACTTTGTGTTTGGAAATTTCTCGGGTTGGTGGCTTGGCGAAGACGATCGGCGACGGAGCCAGCCGTATGTATCAGTTTCGCGATGGGATAAGGACTTGAAGGCCGTTGGGTTCACCGGCGTTGACACAGCCGTCTACGACGATAGTGAGCCATTCAGACATTTCGCGGTAATGGTGACCCGGAAAACGCCATCAGAGATTTACGAAACACCCATTGTTACTGTCCTGACAGACAACCCTCAAAGCGAACAATCGTTGATGATTGCTGCTGCGTTGCAGGAATTGGGCTCGCCAGACGTGCAACTGAGAACTCTGGGTGAGGAACTTGCACAGGACCAGGATGTCATTTGCTGTCTTGATCTGGAATCAAAATTCTTCAAGGAAATATCAGAGGAGAGGTTCGAAATGTTCAAGAGTTTGGTGGCGTCTCTGGGAAGCAGGAGGCTGCTGTGGCTCACCGGCCCGACGCAGATGAAGTGCCAGGATCCTAGCTCAGCCCAATCCATTGGCGTGGCGCGAACAGTCCGATCAGAGCTGGGTCTTTCATTCTACACGGTAGAAATTAACCCGAAAGAAGAGGTGCTTTCGTCAGCAGTCGCCAGGGTATATCGCAAAATCGTCTCCGGAGAGGGAAAAGACGAGCTTCTCGAACCCGACTATGAATTTGTTATCGACAATGGTATTATACATATTGGACGGTACCATCCCTTCTCCCTTGTCGACGAAAGACGAGCAAAGAGTAACGAGGGGGTGAACAATATCAAAAAGGCTCTTGACATTGGCAATATAGGCATTTTGGGAAGTCTTAACTGGATAGCTTCCCCCTTGCCCACGAGCCTTCCGGAACATCACGTGGAGATCAAGGTCCATTCATGCGGGCTGAATTTCCCCGACATCGTCTACTCCATGGGTCTTCTAGCTTCAAAGCAAGGCCGTGAGCCATTGGGGAGAGAAGTCTCGGGAACAGTACACCGGCTCGGAACAAGAGTGGAAGGACTCGCTATTGGGGACCGGGTCATGTCGTTTACTCATCTCTCTGGAGGCTTTGCAACACACGTGGAGGTTGCCAAGGAACTTGTGCTCAAGATTCCAGACAAAATGACGTTTGAAGAAGCAGCGACCATACAAGCCTGCTTTACAACTATTGTGTACGGTCTGATCGATAAAGGAGGACTGAGAAAGGGTATGAGTGTGCTGATTCACTCTGCCTGCGGAGGGGTGGGACTGGCCGCTCTACAGGTCGCCAGAATGCTAGGTGGCGAGGTTTTTGCCACAGTTGGGAATGAAAAGAAGATTGAGCACCTAATGCAGAACTATGGGATCGCGCGAGATCGAATCTTCTCGTCCCGAGACCCATCGTTCCTCGAAGGGGTGATGAGCCAGACGGACGGGAAAGGGGTTGATCTCGTGCTAAATTCTCTCTCAGGCGAGTTGCTTCATACATCGTGGAAATGTGTGGGTAAGAATGGGACATTATTAGAGCTTGGGAAGCGTGATCTTTCAGGCCGCGGACAGCTTGATCTCAGCCAGTTCTTGGACAATAGATCGTATGCAGGGGTAGATGTGGCCTACTTGATTCAAGATCGACCCACTGTGGTCAGAGAGTATGTTGAGTCTCCCGTCACTGACCTGGTTTACGGCACACATCGCGATTCGCTAACCGTCAAAAAAAAAACAGCATACTCGAAAGAACGTTAGACTTTTGCAAACAAGGGCTACTTCAACCACTTTCGCCCAGAACTGTGTATGATGCAGTTGACGCAAAGCATGCATTCAGTTATCTCAAATCCGGAGAGAGTATCGGGAAGATCATACTAAATCTACCAGAGGACCCAAATACGCTGAAGGCGTCGACAGTAGCACAGCCCATGACCTTCAAACAAAATTCAGCGTATCTACTTGTTGGTGGCACGGGAGGATTGGGCAGGTCTCTCGCTACGTGGCTAGTGGAACGTGGGGCAAGGCATCTGGTCTTCCTCTCGCGAAGTGCGGGAACTACGTCAACAGATGGTGCCTTGACGAGAGAATTTGAGGAGATGGGGTGCTCAGTAACCCTCGTCCGGGGAAGCGTGAACAACATCCAGGATATTGAGGAAGCCATAAGGATGTCCCAGGTACCAATGAAGGGAGTGTTCCATCTTGCAATGGTACAGCGAGTGAGTATCCCGCCGTTTCCGTCCGCCACCCCCAAATACCTAGGTTTATACGCTTGAGGTTCCCGCTAATCACAGATAATACACTATCAGGACTCCCCGTTCGTCGACATGTCATGGTCGAGCTGGGTTGATGCTACAGACCCCAAGGTGAAAGGCACATGGAATCTTCATCAAGCGTTCCTCCAGCATGATCTCGACTACTTCTGGCTGGCGAGCTCAACGGTCACTGTGGTGGACCAGCCTGGGCAAGGTAATTATAAGGCCGGGTGCGTTTTTACTGAGGCATTCTGCCAGTTCCGACATTCATTGGGCCTGCGGGCGTCTGTGCTATGCATAAGTCCAATTGACGACGTTGGCTTCGTGGCGGAAAATGCGTGGGCTTTGCGCAATGTGAAGGTTCAAGGGTTGTACACACTCGGGGAGAAGGAGTTCTTGGAAAGTGTCGAAGTGTCGCTACTAAACTCCTCAAGCCCGGTACCTTGGGATAATGACGAACTATTATCCCGGAACCTAAATGGCGTGGCCAAACCGGGTCCATTACATCCTTGGGAGCACGGTGCCCAAGTCGTCATGGGACTGAGGTCGGAGCTTCATCTGGGCGATGCCAAGAACACTACAAATTGGCGGCGGGACCGCCGGATGGGCATATACCACAACTCTTCGCAGGTGGCATCTACATCAGCGGTTTCGGATAGCGACGGGCTGAAGCTGCTGCGGGAGAATCTGGCGGCGGCGGCGGAGGCCGGGACGGTGGACGAATTGCTCTCGGACCCAGCAACGACGGAGCTGCTCATCATCGAGACGGGCCAAAAAATCCACGACTTCTTGCTAAAGCCGACGGGAACAGATATTGATGCTGAGCTCAGCCTCTCGCAGATGGGATTGGACTCGCTAACGGCGATCGAGCTAAGGCGGTGGTTCAGAAAGGCGCTCGGCCTACAGATCAGCGTCCTCGAGATTATGGAGTCGGCGTCGCTCAAACATCTTGTGGGGACAGTGGCCAACAAAATGAAGACCTAGAACACGCTTGCACATACCATAGGTATGTACGGATAGTACTTACTGTATGGAGTACTCCGTAGTGCATACTAATACGTATGCGAAATACCATGTATTTGGTATATTCAACACTCTTGCCAGCTCACTGGTACTGAGACAATCTTGAATATATGTATCGTCCCTCCCACCCCCCATGCTCCCACCCTCGCTAGGAAACCCAGCCTTTTGGTTGTCGGATTTCGTCCACCCACTTGTCAGCCGTTCTTCCAATCGCGACTGATTTGTGTGTTCCCACCGCCAACCGGATGGCTGGGTCGCAGGGATTGGACGGGACTGCCATGTCAGACCAGGCACCAAGAAAAAGCAATGTATAATTATGTGCAACTAGTGAGGGGGGTAGTGCTGCCTCGACGCCCGTCGCAAGGTCCCAACCGGACTGGCGGAGTTCTCTGACCTATTGTATGTGTACATGTACACACAGTCACCACCCTGGGCTAACACCAAGCTGTCGGCCCAGCCCTAGGCCAGTACTGCTACGGTCTAGTACTATTTGTGAAGCCAAAAATACGACACCGTACCTTACTCAACCTACATACAGCAGTTAGGGCCGCTGTTCCACACTAGTCCAGTAGGTATCTGGGCACCTACCTACCTTATACAGAGTACTGTACTCCGTACTCCGCTACTCAATATGATGTATCACTGGCGGCGGCACGGAAAGTATCATTACCCAGCATTCATCGACAAATCGCCACCGCCTTTTCCCACTAGCTTGGGCCACTAGACCCTAATATGCATAGCGCCAAATGTTTACATGCGTATTACCTGCCGACCATAACCAAGCAACCGGGATCCCGGATTTCAAATAATGCCTGCACTCTTCTCCGAGTTCTGTGGACTCGACTCCGCACTTCACGATCCTTTTTTTCTTTGGTTCATTCCTTTCTCCTCTCAGATACGTCTTCCTCATGTGCCCCAGCCACAACCACTGAAGCTCTTCATTTGGACGATTTCCTATCAATAACGATGCCTAATCTTCTACACCGCGCCTGCCTATACCTCGTTTACGATCACTGAGACATGTCCGTCTGCTACGTGTAATCTTGTGTAACTAGGATTACTGCGAACCGCCAATGTCCACATAACCTGTCCGTGTTGTACAGAAAGCTTGACGGGTGACAACAGCAGCCCCTTGTAAAGAGCATACACCCACATCACATGTATCATGGTTTCACCCTTTGGAGGCAGCACGCCTCAGGACTATGAGTTCACCTTTGAGTGTTACCTCGAATATTCCAACATGATCGAGGCCGATGTAAGTAACGGAGCAGCTCGTGATTGAACCCCCAAATGCCCAGAATCGAGTCAAATGTTGGGTCACTAAGCGCTCGCTCACGAAATGGACAGTCCAACCCACGCTCTAGTAATTTATCGTACGTCCAAAACACTAAGCTTGCTTGAGACCTGTAGTCATATTCTACAGAGGTGACCTGACTCCGACCTAAACAGAGACACCATGTCCTTAACGGATAGTATATACGAGTTTCAAAAGGAAAATGGACGCAGTTATCATGCGTATCGAGCTGGAGGTATTATGAGCCATTATCACCCTATCCCCAAGCATTATCAGCTATGAAAAGGGGTGGAGGGATTGATCTCTTTGATTTCCAGACCAGTAGAGGCTGATTTGTCCACTAGCGTACCACTATCCAAATGATATGTCTGAGGTGGAGCGCCTCGAAAACCAGTACGAAATCCTAAAGATAGTACTGGATGGCCGGAATTCTCTCGTTCCATGGTCCAAGCAAAAACCGCCCCAAAAGATATTAGACCTTGCCACTGGCACAGGCTCGTGGGCCATTGACATGGCCGATGAGTTCCCAGAGGCGGAGATTGTTGGCACGGACCTTTCCCCAATTCAACATGACCTTACCCCCCCAAATGTTCAATTCATTATTGACGATGCGTACGTTGTCGTATTCCATCATTCCCGCAGAGCCCAGTGCCCACTCTCGCCGTGCTTTCCACTAACAAAGAACTCAGTACCGATGAGTGGCCTCATGGTCGAGATTGGACAAACTTTGACCATGTTCACACGAGAGTAACCATAGGCTGCTGGTCAGATATGCTCAACGAGGTCCTTCGCCCAGCATTTGAGCGCTTGCGTCCTGGTGGATGGATGGAGTCCCAGGAGGTTGTCGGCATGCTCGAAAGCGACACTGGAGCGTTGCCGGATAACGCATTCAAGAGGTGGTGTGATGATCTTGTTGACGCCAGCGTCGAGGCTGGAAAGCCCATGGATTTTGCCAAGGACCTTAAAGACTGTTATGAAAGGGCTGGGTTCGTCGATATCCAGGAAAAGGTCTTCAAGATCCCAATAAACGGCTGGCCCCGCGTGCCCAAGCTAAAGCGTCTTGGTCAGCTTTGGCATAGCAACTTCAGCAACGGGCTTTCTGCTTTTAGCTATGCCCTGCTACATAGAGTCAAAGGCATGACACAGGAGGAGATCGAGGTGAGTAAAGCCACACCTTCTTTAGCATCTTACAAACGTCCTGAAGTTCTGCTGCCAATTCAGACAAACTTCAGACAGCTAACACTTGATCAAATAGCTATATCTTGTTGATGTTAGAAAAGCTTTGGCAGACCAGAGAATGCAAGGATATACAAAGTTTATCGTCATCTGCGGTAGGAAGCCTGAGGATGCGCCCTCAGCCCCTGAAGTTCAATTTAGCGACTTAGCTATGGATATCACAGGGTAGTTTAGAGCAATAAGATGGCTACTTTTGAGATACAATAAGCTGCTAGATAAGATATCTGGATTTCAATTTAGATGATTTTGGCTCAGCAAATACAGCGCTGCATCAAGGAACAGGGGCAGCTCAAGCAACACCTGCTGTCGCAACACTGTGGGAGTTTTTCGTGTGTTCTTTAGAGGATCTTTGATAAGCAGATTGAACCCCTTTCTTTGTTGGACTTGGGTTCCATTGACTTCTTCTGCTAAGATCGTACAATATACCATTATTAATCGGAAAGATCTAAAAATTTGATCTATAAGCAATATATAATTATCCACGTTTGAACAGCACTGTTCGCTACAGCCAGAGGAAATCCAATCATGGAATCGTTAGGACATTGTACTGGTAGCCTCCTAGTATCCGATTTCGATCGACTTGTATTGCCTAAGCTCCTCAATCCGACCATCATCAAAAACAGGTACGCAGCCACTGTCACCTATGCTACCGACGCGATTGAATACCTTGTTCCAACTGTCAGTGCAATGCTCACATGATTCGCAGCCGTGGCCTATAGGTCAGATTCGAAATTAGCATATGGTATAAGGTCAATAAGCATAACAAGCACGTACCATTTGTATATGTTCTCCCGCCCGTGTTGAAATAGAAGGCTCCCGCATCGATAGGGATGTTTATGCAATCATACGAACCGTTGAGTTCACGGCTATGATCCATCATATTGTGATTTTGCTCGCTTGATGCTCAAGTAGTCAGCAGTCAGTCTCTCTATGGAGAATCAAGCATCTTCTGCAACATACCAGTCTTCCACTGTTCTATACCAGTGAAGCTGTGGCGGTGATCTTTTGTCAATTCCAAGTAAAGCTCCAGGGTCATCAGCAGGCATGGCCATCGCGACCGAAAGCTGATAAGCAATTAGGAGGACCTGTAGCTGCATTGTACCCGTGTCTTGGATATTGGAAAGTTCCACAAAGAGAAGGAAAAATGTGCTGCTTTGCGAGTAAGTGCTGAGTTCGAAGATTCGTTATTATAAGACTTTGCTATCAGAAAAAGAATGGGAACACCTCCGTCTCCACGTTGGCTTTCTTTGCTATATTTATTTGAAAGTCCTCAAACACAAATCCTACCCCGGGTTTTTTCTCATGCTTACCATATCGGACATGACCGTAGCGCACAGACCGGCGAACGACTCCATGCATTCGGGAAACAAGACACCTGATTGACTATAAGTATTGTCAGTTCCAGGCATCCAGCGGTTGGAGTTCCATATCCACACCAAGCTTTTGCCAAGTTCTAGCACAAAAGCCTTTGCGAAAACGAATATTCTTGTATGTAGTTCTACTGGCTTCCCCAGATTCAAATCATCCAAACTCTACCGTTTCAGCCCTCTCACCTAAAATTGACCCTAGTATAACTGTCTAAGAAGGCGATCATGTCAGCTTACATCTGGATCCTCTCTGCCCAATGCATGGTACCAGGCCGATACAGCCGCACGGTTTTACATGCATTCTTTTGTAAACTGAAATGATCATATGCTCCATAACCCTTCAAAGTCCAAACTTCGCACATTGAGCTCTCACACTAATCCGGCTGAGGATCTTAGTGCAACAATTAAACAAGGAGCTAATTTTACTTCATCATGTACTCTCAGAAACGGCTTCCATGAGCACATGAGCTAATATTTCCATCAGTAATGAGGTTTCTGACTCAGCTTCGTTGTTTGATTTCCTTTTCCGCTAGGGCTTTCTCATGTTACTTTGCGACGATGCAAAGATGCCCTCCCCATGGCCCCTGCTTGCTTAAAGTCCGAGGCGCCCTAAAATGCAAAGCCACGATTTGGAGGCGCTGACGGGGCAAATTAATACGCTGACAACTTGATGAGGCTGACTGAGGAACATGGCTTACTGAAACTGAACACTGATTACATAGCTGTGATTTACACTCTAACCAATCATCGCGGTCACTGTCAGGAGGAATGTATGCATGCTCCCTACGCATCTTATGCGTCAATGCTCTGCCATGACCTCAAGCAATGTGCAGTATTCAATGATGCAATTCTTTCTAGGCCTATAGGAATTATGACCAAAAGAAAAATAGGCCTCCCGCTTAATTGAGGCGGAAAGAGAAAGATTCGTGGTGGAATGGTGCTTGTGTTGACAACTTGCATCTAGTTTTTACTGTAATGTAGACCGCATTGAGGTAGTGCTTTAGAGTGGTGCAATTGTAGTGAACACAATCGGACAAAGGACACAGAATAGCAGATAATACCATTGAACTGTAAGCGCGCAGTTGTGATTGCCTGGTATGTCTTATCTGACAATTAGGGACATCTGGCTAATTAAGTCTTTGTCGGAGCACGCAACGCGCTGAACCGGCTCCTATACAACACAAGCTAAGCATCCTCTCGAGCATGCTCTCCCTTGCATGCCTAGCTAGACCCCCTTCTTAGGCGATGTACAGTTCCGCGCTTCACATTAACAACATAGCCCGAACGATATATTTGCGCTAGGCCAACAACGTATGTCAAAATTTCTAAACAGCTGTCAGCTACTGCTCTCGATCTCACAAGGCTATCACTTCGAACGTACCAGGGTGGTCCTCCTTTGCACAGCCTTGAGGAACAGTTCCGCGCACCACAGCGGCCCAGCCAGTAGCCGACCCATCACCATGGATCAAATCCCCAAAGAGCTTGCTATGAAACAGCTGCTATAGGTGTCAGTAGAAATATACTTAAGCGGCAGTCTTCAAGGATGAGACTCACCTCATGTAATAATATTGCCTGAGGTTCTCTTAAAAAGAATAGGTCGATGGGCGCTGTTTGGTCGATATCAAAGTTACCCGACAGTGGTTTTGCGTCCCATCTGCGATATTGCTCCCTATGTGTAGCAACTTGATATATAGAAGGTTCAGCACGCCTTTCTTGGCGCCCGTCTATTCGTGATTCCGCTATCCAGTTTGCATACTCATTGGGACCGATAACAAGGACCTGCCCTCTGTGAGAATGGCTACGTGGCCGATCAGGGTCAGTCACGAGTATAGCCTCCAACACGTCCTCATCATCATCATCATCAATGGGATCGTCTTGATCAAGAAATATCCCAACCTCAGGGCTGTTCAAATCGACTCTAGCGCCAGTGACAATATTCAACACATCGTGCGGTCGATTAGGCCAAGCATCAAACTTAAGAAACTTGTCCGAGGCCCAAATGGACTAAAACGTAGAACCAGTTAGTGAAAACACAATTACAAGCATGAACGACTAACTTACTACACCCCCATGACCGACTAGGCCACGGGGATTCCCATCATAACCATCGAACCAAGTCTCGAATGAATCTTGGGACGTGCCTAAGTCAAGTATACTCTTTGCACGCTGTAAGTGTGATTTGACTTTAGAAACTTTAGAAACCTTAGTTAGATCCCTAGGGTTTTTAAGTAAATCGCCTAGTAATAGAGCAAAGTCTGGGTATACCCCTGCTTCAGCTGCTTCGATATCAGTGATAGCATTGCTAACGTGGGTTGCAATCCGATGTATCTGCGAATCAAGAAATGCTGTTCATAGAGTTAGTTGATACAAAGGTAAAAGAATGTGGAGCTTACTGCGGTAGGCTGGTTCAGACCAAATTTTAGGATAAGCTACGACCTGGGGGAGATATAGCGTCAAGTATAGACACAATACGTAGAGATTGATCATTATTGTTAGCGATTTCGAGATTCTAACAGGACGATCATGTTCTTTTCAAACATGAACCCTTTTGAAGACAGAATATCCTGACTGTAAGATATATTGCTATGCTTATACTTAACTTATATGGGGATCTGCTGACATGTTCCCTAGTTTTCCTTGCTCATGGGTCACAGCACCCTTGTCCTTCGCAGAAGTCTATGCAATTCCATGCCTCGGACTCTCGGAAAACGGCATTGATTGGTCCACTTGTCAGCACAACCCCAGCTTGTAATAGAGCACTGAACTATATATCCAATCACAAGTACAGGCATGTAGAGTAATACTAGGTTTCCGATCAGCTGAAGGTGGCTGATGTAGCTACTAGTAGAATTCTAGGCAGGGCGGAGCAAACCGTAGTTCCGTTCCAAGAAACTGGGTTGGGTCGCTAGTCGCTGCTAGTGAGAGGGGTAGGAATTAATATCAAGGGAGATAGTATCAAGGGAACTTTAATATCAATCAAGAGTAGTACAAGCACAGTATTCTTTTGGCCTACATGTGCCTTAGTTAAATCCTACAAATTTGGGGCGGGCTGTCGGCGTTGTATGCGACACGACCTAACTACTAGACTAGATTATCTCGACATGTACCATGAGATTCTACCCAAGTCCTACAGTTGTAGCAATGTTATCACGCACACACGCACACAATCTAGTGCAACAGGATTGGAGATACTAATATGGCCCGAGCTACTAATAGATTTAATAATAGTAATTCTATAACCATCAAGCGAGCAAACCAGCACGACATTTCGCTTGATTAGATCAACAGGGTCAGAGTCAGTACCCACCTCAACAAATATATCGTTGCTATTCGCGGAATGAACGCTGGTTTTCATGTAAGCCTTTGAACGGCACAAGCAACGAATCTGATTTGGTACTTGGCTGTGATATTCGTAGACTTAGGGCAAGGTGCCTATCTACGGTAAGGGGCTATGTTTAAATCATTGACACTAACACTCATTAATGTTTTTATAAAACAAGAAGGAATGCTCATTTTTATGACGTGTAAGATGTCCACCTAACGTTCTGTAGGGTTTTCCAGCCGAATGGCGTTACCAGATGGAGAGAACGAAAGGAATGAATATGAAGTAAAGCATTAGGAGGACTTCAAAGACTTCATCAAGCCACTAACGGACGTCATTGACAACAGAGGTGGAGGATGGGTCTCGACAACGAGCCGGATTGTCATTCCAGTCTGTATCGTTAGCGTCATCCCGCATACAAGTGACCACTGTAGTGGCACATAATGCCAGAGACCTTATCCATCCATGGGCGTTGCAGCCTCCGCCATGCCTTCCATGCGGGCCAGGGGTTTTCGTTGTTTTGAAAGTCACATCTCGTCTCTCTCACCAACCACTAATTATGGACTAGAAAATACATTTCAAATAGAACCTTGAGGTTGATAAATGAATGGGATGGCTGCGTAATGGTTGATGCGTAGCCCTTTAGAATAGAAGCTAAATAGATTTGGATCTAAACTAAGCCCATCTGGAGCATATATTCCATAAGATTCATGAGAAGGGAGAAATGCTCCATGCATGGCGGCTAAACATTGAGAGTTTGGTGATGAAGAGTAAATGTTTTCTATTGTTTTGCCATTTAGTTGAAGATCGTGGCCATCCAATACATAGTTCATGGAGGGTCAGCGTCTCATTGAGGAAACGAACAGCTAATACTGGTATATTATACGCATACGGTACGCGGGCAGATGCATATCTTTCAACATAAATTGGTTAGAAAGTCTTAATACTATCTACTATTTAGCAGAGAAAATGAGCAGGTATAGGGTACCTATTGCCCTGACGGACGCCGGGCTAGGGTTAGGGTTGGAAATTGACGGAAATTCGGGTCAAAGAAATCTCGGAGGATTGTCAAGTCGGGGACTCCCCCCCCCCCCCCCCCCCCCCCCCCGACCACTAGCCTTGTTATCAAAAGGGCAAAAGGTGGACATGCCCTTGAAGTAAGCAACAAAGGTAATCTCACAGGATCGCATACTCCGTACATACATACCTAGTATACATGAACCACAGAGCACGGCCTTCGGTAAATATTGGGAGAACCGGATGGAGCGATGCGCTTACTCAGCGCACGGCTCACATGGTGGTCAGTACTCCGTAGAGAAGAAAAGAAGGAAGAATAAGAGTGCCCACAGAAGGAGCTAAGACCCCTGACTAAAATGTTGCCTAGACAGGCGTGAGCTTTGTGCAGGCCTGTTATTACTCCGTAGGCTGTTGCTGTTGAGACTGTCAACCACAGGGTACGAAGTACGCTTCTTGGCATACTCTTGCTCATTCCGCCAAGAAGATACTTCAAGACCTTTTCCTTTAAGGCACAGCATGCGGAGGAACCCAGCCCATACGCGGGGCCCCAACGGACCGATAAAGTAGAGTACTCCTGCAAATCTCTTGTGCCAGCAAACCCGCCATTGCGGAGTCAGACGGGGGTGACTGAGATCTCGTGAGGCGACCTGTTATTTAAATGGCCGTGTCGCCCGCCTACCGAGCTACAACATATCGTACAGGGCTTGGCGACCAAATCTGGACTATCAAAAATGCGTCTGCAGCCCCATTTTCTGCTACTTGGTCCCGTGGCCGCTGCGACCTTTGACTATGTCATTGTCGGTGGCGGAGCAAGTGGCCTTCTGTTAGCCAATCGCCTCTCCGAAAATCCCTTGACCTCCGTCGCTGTCATCGACCCAGGCCCGGACCAGCGCGGCAATGAAGCAGTGGAAGACCCGGCAGAATGGATGACTCTGGCCAACACGACGATGGGGGCTAATTGGGGATACGAGAGCGTGCCTCAGGAGCATGCCCACAATCGCACCGTCGTTCTCAGTGCTGGCAAGGGCCTCGGCGGGTCTAGTCTTATCAATGGTTCGTGACTTTTCAAGCAACGCGTTGCTCGTATCTACTAACCGATACCCCAGGAATGACTTATATCCGAGGTGACAAGGCCCAGTTCGATTCCTGGGAGGCCATGGGCAACCCGGGCTGGAACTGGGATACCATGTGGAAGTACTTTCTAGGCGTGGAAAAGCTCATTGCACCAACACCAGACCAAGTCAAGGCTGGTGCGTTCTTCAACGAGGATTATCATGGAAGAAAAGGTGACTTGGTGGTAGGTTTCAATCCTGAGATTTCAGAGGGTGGGTTTTATGAGCTTTCTAAGCGTACGTGGGAAAACTTGGGCCAGGTCTTGAACAAAGATCCGAATGGAGGCCTTACCAGAGGCTTCAGCATTTGGCCTCAAACATTGGATCCTATCAAGAACAAGCGCTCAGATGCTGCTACGACCTTCCTCTGGCCAGTGGAGGATAGACCAAATCTTGAGTTGATTAATGGTACTGCATCTAGGGTTATTTGGAAGACTGGAAGCCAATACCCCGAGGTGGAGGCTGTTGAGTATTACGCTCATGACGACAAGGTTTGCACCGTGCGAGTGGGTAAGGAGGCGATTCTCTCCGCTGGCGTGCTGCGAACACCTTTAGTACTTGAACGCTCAGGAATCGGGAACCCGAGCATCTTACACAACCTTGGTATTGAGACAGTGGTCGACTTGCCCGGCGTAGGGGAAAACATGATTGAACAGCCAGTCAGTGCCATGATGTACATGGCTCATGATGACTTCAATGTAGACGGCTACGCACCCTATGCTGTTTTTGCAACAGCTGAGGAACTGTTTGGGGAGAGGTTCGGAACCGTGGCTGAGCAGACCAAACGCAGTCTGCCCGAGTATGCAAGAAAGGTGGCCGAGGCAAGCGCCGGCGGCCTCCGTGCGGAATCCGTGTTGAAGCTTTTCGAGATACAGCACAGCCTCATGTTCGAGGAGAATAACACTGTGGCCGAAATTTTCAGCAGTGCCTTGGCAAAGACACCCTTGTCAGCTTTCTGGGGCATTCTCCCTTTCAGCCGCGGTAGCGTTCACTTGAGCTCAGCCAGCGACGTCCGCAAGCCTGCAATCAACCCTCGCTTCTTCCAGGTGCCGCTGGACCTTGACATCCAGACAGCTGCGGGTCGACTCTCTAGCAGCTTCTGGGAATCTACTGGGGTCATAACCAATCCTATCGTGGGGCTCCCCACTAACGCCTCGGACAGCAAATGGTCAGCCTTCAACCGCGACAATGCCGGCGCGAATTCGCACTCTCTGGGATCTGCGTCTATGATGAGCAAGGAACTGGGCGGTGTCGTCAATCCCGAACTGAAGGTCTACGGGACGAAACGACTACGGGTGGTGGATGCGTCGGTGCTACCCTTGCAGTTCAGTGGACACCTGACCGCGACGGTCTATGCCGTTGCGCAAAGGGCAGCCGAGATGATTCTGGCGGAGCAATGACAGAGTAAAATTAGGCGCATCTATCTATCTGTATGCATTTGATTCTATATATATCTATCTTGCGGCCTGATCTTCTAGCAAATGATTGATCACAAAGAGCCCAGCTCTGGCTACTGCTTCGAGCACCATGTTAACAACTTGATGCGACCATCTGCGCCAATAACTCGGCTGTGTCTGAATGTAGAAGGGTGCACAAATCAGATGAGAATGTGAAACATTTACAGCATCCGCTTATTCCTCAACGTCATCACACCAGCAGCCTTGAAACTGACATTGCTTGCGTTGCTCGTCGGTGACCATGACCGTCATAGTCGCCTTTCTGGCTGCACTCATTTCCAGGGTGGTCAACTTCTCGGTTGAGATAGCGGTCATGGTACTCACCATCACGGCAGACAAAGATTCACCTGAGGCTTTTTCTCATGTAGCAATCCTTGCCATGGTTTCCCAAACGACCGTCATCGCGGAACGCCCGGCGAGACAGCAGGACGGTTCATGTGTCCTGGGCCACCATGACCATGGTCGCCTTAATCAGGCGGCAAGTGTCTGTTCTTCTTCGAAGCAAACACTGTTGAAGCCTTCGATAGTAGAATCAGGAAGAATGAGTAGTGTCATAAGAATCAATGCCTTGTATGAGTTCGGAACCAGCATCGGTCGCCCCAAAGAACCTGCTTCTCAAAAGGACAGCCACGGAAAGCTGCACCTGTTGCTGCTTACACTTGGTCACTACTCTTATGACAGCTATGCAGTCAGAGCACAGGTTCCAACGTGTTATAGGTACCGGGCAAGGCAGCGCCTGACAATTTGATCGTACGATGAGAGCATGGGCTTCTGGAAAGTCTCGCTGGTTGATGACTAGTTCTTTCAGCAAGTTCCACCTGCGCCCTTTTCAATGGAAGAGGGCGCCCACAGGTTATTCGACTCATGCTACCCTTTGTTTCACCTCGCAGAGGTTCCAATGGATGGATTAATTTTTGTTGTTTGAGAGCCCTAATAATGAGGCTAAATGTCATATGATATAAGTTCCTCCAAGTTCCGCTAACTCTATAAAAGCCAGTCTAGTAACTACACAAAAGGATGGACGGTCCCACGTTGCAGATCAACCCAATGATTCTTTCGAAGTATTCGTGTCAAGGACACAACTATAGAGAGGATTTCTGTGAAACACTTAGTCTAGGAATATATCACCATGAGTGAGTGAATTAACATACCAGGGTGGTCTTCTTTGGGAACGCCCTGTGGTGTCCGGCCAAGCACAACATGCTTCCATCCGCTTGAGATCACATTTGGTGCGTGGATTAATGATCCGAATGGGGCAGAATGGAAAAGCTACACACTGTTAGAAACAGGGTCTATAAGAGCCTAAGTTCTTAAAACTTACCTCATGTAGCAGAGTAGATTGGAGTCCTACTCTTAGGATATCAACAGGCGTCCACTTATCATTATAGGGCCATTCCCCAGCTGGTTCTATTCCATATTGAGTATAGAGTTCTGGTGTTTTAATGATCCGCCACGTGCTGTCATTCTCATGGTTATCGCCTTCTGATTTAGCCTTTGATATGCATGTTCGACTGAGATGTAGGCATTCACCTCTATATGCAAAGGCTGTCGATCTGTGTGGATCAGTTAGAAGCATTGCAAAAGTGTCCGATTGAAACGATCGGTCGAACAGTAAGTATGCATCTGTATCCTTCCGGAGACTTGTACCTGACACCTTGTTATATGCAAAGTTAGGATGGCCAGGATAGTCTGAAAGATGATCCGGTTCTGTAAATATTGACTAGAGCAAATAGATTAAACTTAGCCTATAGTAGAAAGGATGTAAAGGTAAGGGAGAAAGAGTGTAACTTACAATAGCACCATTTGCACTACCACTGTTCAACCAATTTTCCAACTCATCTGTTGAGAAGCCCCGACCGAGCACAGACTTTGCACGCCTTAGGTGTTGGCGAACTTTTCTTGTTCTCCACATAGTACTGTCATCGTCATTGTAGAGACCGATGAGTTGCTCCTTTAGGGCTGGGTATGTTCCAGCTCGAGCTTTTTCTATATCCTCTATTGCATTGATTATGTGTCCATACAATTGTCCCAATTCATTCTGAATAAACACTATTATTACATGCAATCAATTAGCCCTTTTGTATTGAATAGTGTCAGCAAACGTGCTTACGTCGATCTGTTGGATTGCACCATAGCAATGGGCTAGTAATAACACTCAGGACAAGTGTCGAGAAGTAGAGTAGGCTATAATTATCAAAGATTCTCATTCTGAGTGTTATAGATAGTAGTTAACCAGAAAAAAGGCAGATACGTGCAAGTGAACAAGAGGGTAGTGCAGAAACAAGAGAAGCGATGGAATGTTTAATTAGAGAGAAGAAAACATGTTAAGTACACAAAGATTATGTAGAGCTTATTAAGAGGAGTGAGAGGCCTTTGATTCTAGAGAAAAACCCCTATCCGAACGTGGATTCATTAGATGCACAATTTCCTATACTGTGATATGCGTATATATCTAAATCAAACCTTACTCTAATGTGACTTCTCCTACATTACTTAGCTAGTCTGTGCACATACTGATTTTGAAAATAACATACTGGGTCCACTTATAGTCCCTTAACAATTTTAATTGTTTCTCTATCTCGGACTCTCGGACTTGCGCACGTAGACTTGATCTATCACTATAAAAAAGATTAATTGTTTATTGCGTATATAACAGATACTATAGAATCGTCCTTTAGATAAGTTAATAGTTTTGTTGTTGGAGGTTAGAACTCTCGTTGATTTTGACTTCTGTTGGGCACAACCGCTGCGATGCGAACCGACGGCCACAATGGCTCGGCCAAAACAACCCTCTGATAAGTTAACAGTTGTATTCTAATAATATGTATATTTAGTATCAGGTATTCGCATTACATACTAGATTTAATAGCTAGTCTATACATAAAAGTAAATAAACTATTGACCCTTTGACGGTTCTCGCAGTATAAAAGCAAGTTTTACACAGACTTTGCCCACCAAATTCTACTAGCAACGGTAGCAACTGCCCCAATGAACAAGGAAACATTCCGTATAGCACCAGCCAAGCCCTTCTTAGCTATAGTAGGAAATATCTCCAGGAGCTTATCCTCTTCATTCATGTGCGGAAATAGAAGCTCCTCGCCTTCATGATCCCGCGGAATTTGCTTGCATAGAAAGTCACACAAAGGACTCCACCCCTTACCCAGTTGGTATTCTAACAGCGGGATATCTCTAGCTCTTGCTGCCTCTCTAATTGTTGTATAATGCTGCTTGTAAGCTTACTTGGCACTGTCTAAGCATTCTTTTTTTGTTTAGCCTCCTATTAGTGTTGATATCATAGTGTAACCAACCTTATTTATGCGCCCAATCCACGCTGGATCAAGTACGTTGATGATAGTCATTGCAAGACTATAAGGCACATCGATTAGTTTCGCGAAACTTTGATGCAATTTGACAATATCTCGATCCACTAAAACGACTCTGACAGAAGGATAGGCATCCATCAGCTCTGGACCGAATTGAACACTGTGGATTGTCTCTTTAGTCGAAATTTTTCAAATTACCAGGGAATGATTAAAGATCTTGCAAGAACTGACAATGGTTGGTCTGTTATAGTACCGCAATGCCCGAGAGGTTGGTCCCATTGCTCCCTAGCAAATGTCCCTTGGCCGGAACATTTGGCATTGAAAGCTTCAATCCACACATCGCAGTCCTTGACGTTCCCCAAAATGCTGGAGGAGTGGTAAGGATTTGGGTTACCCAGAACCATACGCTCTTTGCATCGCTGAGGTTAGGTATTAGCATCGTTGCATTGGCTGGGCTCTTACTGCACTGACGTAACGTCCCAGTTCCAGAGAGGCCTAATGACAGCACCTCCATAGGCGTAACGCGCTTGCATTGGTGTCGATCAATGTTTTGATCCGGTTGAAACATGATGTTATAAGTACCAATGTGAGCGAAATCTAATGCAGACATCTTAGGTAGATGTCTAAGTTCAGGTAAATAGAGCTCTTGGTAAGTCCAATGTCTAAATATGTATATAGGGTAGGGAGAGATCAAACAGACGAGCGCTTAATTCAATCATAAATTCTAGATATTGCTTGTATTTATGCTATAGATAGTCTCTATCCTGGTATATTCTAATTGGACGTTGTGTACGCACAACTAGGTCTATAATAGATAAGTTGAATAAGTTGAATAAAAAAGTCTTGACTACTACAATTGATATATACTATGCTGTCTATGTATTTCCCACAAAATCCAGGACATGGGTCTATATTTAGGGGCTGAGGCAAATGTATATATGGCCTTGATTGGCTATATTCTGACATATCGAGTTGTATGGAGTACTAAAAGGGCTTTTATCCCTGTAGTTTCAGGTCTGGTAACTGTCCTTTAAGGCTAGTATATAAGCACTAGGACAAAACACCTATCGGCGGTCAGCTCTGAGGAGGTGATCACTACCTATCACTTCACACTATGGTTAGGGGGGAGGCGAAAAATCAATTAGAACCTACAACTAGAGCATGGTAATAGGGGGTTACCACATCTAGGGGGTGATAGCTTCTAGAATACTAAATAAGTGCTCTCTGTCTATGTGTACCCTATCACTGCAAAGTCTGCCTGTACAAAAGTAATTTATCGAAATCTGATATTATCTCTGGTCGTACTATATCAAATTAATAGCTTAAATAATAACAGGATCAGGGTGACATTCGAAACTGCAACGGCAGAAGCCTAGCTTAACATCATGGGTGAACCCTCCATCACCTTCACTCCAATACCGAACTTTGCCCTCAATTTCTTGCTCACCAACTGAGCATTTGCATTGATGAGAGCTCCATTCCCACGTAAGTGCGAAAGACTCTTCCATACCAACTTCACCTTCTGCCCAGTCTCCATATGGTAGATATCTATCAAGCACTTCAAAGAAGAAAGAGTCTTGGCCAGGCTTATCCGAGGGATCAAAACTATGAATATATCTTTCCCTGGTTTTGCCACAAATCCAGAACAAGCAGTCTTTTTCAAGCAGGCGTTCTTGATGGTAAAAACACTCTTGCGCATCCCCGAGGATGGTCTGGTCGCCTATTACGACAGGAGTAGGTTCTTCTGACATTCTTGTTTTGGACATTGGCGTAGATCTCGAGGAAACATGGGTTGTCGTGCTTGCGTCCCCGTCAGATGCTTGTGTAAGAGACTCCTGTCGCGCCGCTAACACATCCTTGTTCAGAAACTCTCTGGGATCTTCCCAGCGGGCAGCCGCAATAATAGGGAGCAAGAGTGCCACTGCTAGTGATCGCATGGTGTTCGAGGCTTAGAGACTTGTCTTGATGAAGCTTATATTATTGTGTTATAATTGTACCTGGATGGGAAATAGCAAGGGCGAGAGATTGGGAATTTATAGGCAATGTATCTATAGAAGCGCATCTAAGTAGCCACCCTAGTACTAAGACATTTTTCTCTAAACCCTTGTAAAGACTTATAGCTTGGAATCTTACTGATTACTTGTAGTGTGCAGCATATTCACCAGGCCAACAGTTTTAGACGACAAAGACAAGGTTCTAAGTTGGTGTAGAGGCGCTGTACAGCTGTTCACGTGCACTATAGTGATCCGTGCACTATGATAGAATACATCCGGCTACAGTATCCTGGTCATAATTATCCTGGTCGGTCATGCGTCTTATAACAAAATACCTCCGGCTACAGTATCCTGGTCACAATTATCCTGGTCGGTCATGCGTCTTATAACAAAATACCTCCGGCTGCAAACTACGAATAACAATCATCCGAGTTGGCCACGGCTCTATATTGTACAGCCATGAAATTTGGATCCAGTGCACTCTATGGGCATGTTAGGAACTATGTTAGCAATCATCTTTGCTAGCCTGGCACTAGTAATTTCGAGCGTAGGCTTCTGCTCTAGATGCTGACCATACCTTTACCATACCTGGATTATGCTGCACAAGAGGTCTCTACCTATACCCTGAAGAGGCGCTTCTTGACAACCCCAGGCTATCGAAAGAAATATCTTGGATGAAGCTAACATCGTCTTCACCGTCATCAAAGAAATCCTTCAAACTCCAGGCCTCGCCGGAAATTGATTCAATACCGCAACTATTCGCAATTAGCTGAATTCCATTGATCCAGGAGCTTGTTAAGTAGGGAGTAGTACATCATAAGCTGATCCAGGGAGAAATCATGATTCCTCAGTCGGCCGTACTCAATTCCGCTGTACCCATGGCCTAAAACGTTCCTGAGGCGCGCTTTCAATAGCTATTCGTGCTTGTAAAGGCATTAGGGAACTGTTATGAATGTGTACGTACTGCTTCCAACTGGCGACGAGGGGGTGGCCCGTCATAACAGCCTCCGCGTCAATGAAAAAAACCGTTGTCAAGCTTGTATACTCTAGCCAACCGTGGCAGTTGATTCGATTTAGGTGCTTCATGAACCTTATCATGTCCTCGGGTGTGCCGTCCACTTCCTTATACCAAGGAATGTAGAGGCTAGCGCTATCGTCTCCCATTGTTCTCGCGGAGAGGGTGTCCTCGAGCTTTCGTCTTTGCTCCTGTGTCCCGCTATTTGTTAGGTAGAGAGTAATGAAATCATGCTCATTTTCGTCCAAACTATTCAGATAAGCAGTATAATACTTATGTGGACTAGAACTCATCGCTAAGTCCCGGAGCATCTTGGGAGGGAGAGTTGGTGGGAAGAATACTAGAGGGTCGACAAAGTGTAAATCTTCGTCGAGCTTCTTCTGGTGGCGTAGAAAATAAGTTGTCTTTTCCAGGTTCACCAGATCGTCTTTTCCGTCTTGCCAAGTCATTCTCCGCAGACTTGCGGGTTGATACATGTCCCTGCCAGGGTGGGTTTGCTGAAGATCCAAATATAGCGCAATGTCCAGGACCCCGTCCTGTTCAGGCCTATGCAGCAGAAATATTAGCCTCTTCATGCGCAACTTATAGGGTTGCCACAAGTCATGAAGAAGATGCCAGATAATGCGAGAGATGTCTCGCTGGGTAGCTGGGGCAGGCTGTTTCCATGTACCAATCTTAACATCATTCCTCTCTTCGTTGCCCCTCTGAATGATTTGCTCAACACGAGCCATCTCTGTCTTATCAAGGTGAACGAGCGGCTGGATCAATATGTTCGCGTACTCCGTATCTGGATTGTAATCGATCAAGTCTGAAATAGGTGTCCACGGATCGGGCCTGGCTTGTGTCATAATAGATTCTTTCAGCTCCTCAGGCAGAGGTGTTTTTTGGTCAAGAAATTGCCTTTGTGCTAAAGCGACCCTATCGTAAAAGTCGTCAACGCTGAAAGGTGGCTGGTGTGGGTTGTATAGGTAGAAGCCTTCACGGCAATACCTGTTAAAACCCATGGATTCCACATTGTAAAGAGGCTTTGGCGTGTAGATCTGAGGCCCGGCTTCCATGCATTCCGCCAAGGCGGCAAACAGGGGAAGCCGTCGGATGAAGAATGTAGTTTCAGGACAGAGAACGGCAGGCGCGGGCGCGCATTCCAGGTTGACAACGGTGGCGGATAGTGTTGGGTCCTCAATAGGGAAAACAGTCTTTTTGTGCTGCCGCCATGATAACTCGTCAAAGAACATGAGAGCTTTCCAGCCTTGAAACTTGGCAAGAGACGCTATGTTATATATATCTGTTACGGACTGACATTACATTAATTGAGAGATTTTGAGACCTTTTAGGTCTATGCGGGGTTACTTACACCAGGATTGTTAAAGATATCCTTTTCAACATTGGTTATATAGACATACTTTGGCTCGCGCCAGTAAGAGTCTGGAAGACGAGCGCGAGACTGGGATTGAAGGAGTTCGATGGCCTCTTGCTGTCTCTTTGTGTCACCGAAAGACTGGCCAAAAAGTATAAATAGGATAGTATCCTCGGCGGTTGGAACAGCAAATTGCAGCAAATCGAGAGCCATTGTTAGCCGTGAGGTTTTGACCCTGCCGTGTATGTCCATAGACAGCGGCAGAAGAAGACATGTGCCACGAAACCCCGTCGGGATTTGTAAAAGTTTAACGTCAAAGAAAGAAGCGAACTCTCTGCTATAGGCAGGGTAAAGCACAAACGTGAACCAAGCGTTCAATCAACAGCTGTGTACGTAGGATTAAGGAACCCCCTCCGCGCATTATAAGTACAGAGCTGAGGGGTCAACAAAGGAGCCGGATACGTTGAGGTACCAATCAGCATAACAGCAAGCTGTTAGCAAGCCTTTAGGGTAGGTCAACGATATAAGTAAGCCACGTGACTATCTACGAGAAGGTGATAATCGTGCGCTTTTTACCCTAGCTTCTAATATTTAAAGGTAAGGATCTGGATTTCTAATGCCTTATTTATAAATCGAAATCTTATTATTAAAGGCTAGAAATCTCTTAATTTAACTTCTCCTAGGTAATTGCTAAAGTATGATCTTATAGCTATAATAGCTTAGCTAAATCTATTTTCAAATAAGTAAAGCAATATTCTATATCACAAGATGATTATATTTCAATTTCTCTACGCTTTTGTACAGAGGAAATGGTAAACAGACCCTGACTCTAAAAGCTTACAAAGTTATATTAGGGTAAAAGAGCTCCTTCAATATATATTTTAGTAGTAAGTAGTTAAGCAGAGCTAAGCATAGTGAATGGTACTAGTCGTATAGTAAGTATAGAAAAGGTAGCAGAGGGTATAGATCTTGTAGATATCTATAGTATTACGCTGATTCTGATTATTCCTTATATATTTTGGGAAAGGAATCAAAGAAGAGAGCTTTAGCAATTAAAAAGTTTCTTAAAATTTTATCTATATGTATATTAATAAGTTTATATTATATCGGTTCTATAAATATTATAATATAACTAACCATCTATATTATAGATTTAACATGAAGCATTCTCGCAGAAACTATTCCACGCCTTTCCACGGCCGTAGATTTTAGCCCAATCTTGCATCCAAACGTCGCCTGACCTAAGATTGCCACATTCGTCGTTAATACGAGCCATCATGAATATCATTTCGTCCTCGCCGCAAGGGTTGCTGCCTCCCCAGCTACAGGCGTAAACTGCCACAGAGCCGACAACAGCTACAATAGAGCCCCCACTTGGGATATTCCAATCCTGACATTCGGACGCAAGCATAGCCTTAGCTTGCTCAAAGTTAGTCCCGTCCAATAGGTGTTCGCCATTGTAGCAGTTCATCGCAGAGATGGGGTAATCAGGCTCTCTAGCTTCTGTGGCGGAGACCGTAGATTCTTGCTCTTGACTAGTAATAGCCTCTAGTATAGAGGGGTCGGATCGCGAGACAAGTTTTGCCTCTGTTGAACCTGCAGAGGCTATGTAGATGCCATCACCCATGTTTTCCGGGAGACTGAAGCCGTTGACAGCAGCCACGGCCAAAAGAAGGGTAAAAGTAGGAATCTGCATCTGAATGACTTTAGATTTAAACAGGATAGTAGATGTAAAATTTGTTATGCTATTAGCTTGCAAAGTAATTGTAAGAGTAGTTATTTATTGAATTAAGAATTAAAGCCAACTTAAAAGGTTCATGAAGGGTCTTTTTATCTTTTCTTATAAAGTTAAGACTCTTTTATACTATTCTTATTATAAACCTTTTAGCCCTATTATATCGTATAGTATTTAATCTAGTAAGGGAGAAGAGACGTAAATTATGGGTATCATGAAACTAGCATATCCTGGAAAACTCATCCCTTTTTAATTTTAACTTCAAGGGCCCTTTACGTTTACATCTCTTTAGAGCCTAAAATTCAATGTATTATCTTTCTTCACATTTGGGATTTTACCTTTATAGACTAGTTCCGAAGTGGGGTTATTTAAAGTGTAAGGATCTTAGCACAGGATCTAGGATTAAGGATTCAAGAAAGATAATATAAAAAGGTTAACTAGCATATCCCTGAAAACTTATTCCTTTCCAATTTCCAATTATAGGGCCCTCCAAGTTTCATCCGTTTAGAGTCTATAACTAAATATCTTATTTGTAATGCTCTTTTGCTAGTTTACTTATCCGTGTGGCCGATCCCCTAGAACCTATTAAAATAACCCTATCCCTGTACAAGTAGTAGTAAGTGTACTATACAATTTGAATACTATTAATGCAAGTAAATTACGCTAAGAGAGGAGGAGGCTAGAGGTAGTTATAGCATAGTCGCAACGTATTAGTATTGCTAAGTGTCTTCCTTGTGAGTAATTAAATTAAGGCTTTTAAAACTTAATGTAGCTGCATTTAAAACATAGGTAGAACTCTACCTATCCATATATAGGATGCTAGTTTTAAGTATACTTAAGATACTAGGTTCTATCTATGTTATCTTAGTAGCGCTTATAATATAGAAAGAGGTATTAAAGTATAGATAGTTAATAAGAATAATAAGATATAGAGAATAATTATAAGAAGAGTAGAAGTTATTTTCTTACTTTAAAGTCTTTTCTATCTCTTTATTTTTAATACTTTGTTATTACTTTTTAAAACTTGCAGGTACTTTTTTTTTTCAGATTTACCTTCGTTTTTTAAAAAGCTTTTAACAATGCAACTCTTTACTTTCATTTTCACAGTAATGCTTACAAGCCCAGCTATAGCATAGCTAGTTTTATAGTCTAGGTACATGATTACAGGAGTAAGTATCTGATATAATTCTAGGGTAATGTCTAAATAATCTAACTAGTTTATAGTCATGCGTCCAAATAACCAACGGAAACCTGGGAACTAGGACAGATATGTGTAGAATTCCTGGTAGAATTGACCAAGGATGTCAAACAACAAGTGGAGGAAGAGTACATCAGATTCTAAGTCTATATATTAGAAGCTAATCATACGATAGTGTACTGCTACAGGTAATCTTTGCTATCAGACCGGACAGGCTTTTGCTGTCTGCATGTAATTTTTACAAATCAGCCTTCCAGGTCCTAAGCAGAGAGTCCGTATTTAGAGCAAGAACTTAGTAGCATTCTAGATTATAAGAATTGAATATTTATAAGAAAGTATCTAAACCTTAAAAACTACCCCATTCTTAACCCTGACCTAATCTTATAAAGGCTTAGAACCTCTCGAATTCTAGATTCTAGGAATTTAATATTTATAAGAAAGTATCTAAGCCTTAAAAACTACCCTATTTCTAACATTAACCTAACCTTACAAAAGCTCAGGACCCCTAAAATACTACAGTACGATTGGCGCCTATCTACTCCCTGCGTGCTCCTACGTGAGTAAGGCCGAAACAAAATTGATCGAGGCTTGTTCGTGGCATCGGACTGTGCAGAGAGCTGTGAGCGGCATTGCTGCGAGCAGGAAGCATCTCATGGCCGGGTTTCGTCGCGAGCACGCTCGCAGGCCGCAGCTGGGATAGAGGCCGTTTCGGGGCCCAGGGACAGAAGGACACATGTCGTGAGCGCCTTCGCGTGTACTTAAGGCTACTGTACGTGATGATTATCATAGCTCGCGGGCGGAAGTCGCTGCACGGACAGAAAGTCCCCAGAGATGGAAGCAGCCTACCGACAAATCATTCTTGGGCTAGAGGCGATCCGAGACAGAATAGTAGGCGCGACAGGAGCAGTGCGAACAAGCCGCAGATAGCGCTCACATATAGAAGACGCCAAGAGGCCCAGTCAGCTAACATCAAACGAAAGTAGCTTTTAGGCAGGACCTTCAGGGACGCAATCAGCCTAGACAGTATCGACAGGAACAAGCCGCGCGGAGAACTAGGCCATCAAAGACCAGTAGCCGCGGGAACTCGTGAGAACAGAAGCTGTTTGTGTCCGCTAACTGGAGCAGGTTGTGTCCCAGAGCGCCTACTTTCTGAGAGCGCCTTGTGAGCGCCTTCTGCGCGCATGTACCTCTGGCGCTACTATGTATGCAATGACACTAGCCCTCGGGTGCTGCTTGTAGCCCAGAGTTTATCTTGTCTGCGAGCGTCTTCTGTCCGTACTTGTTCCTGTGGCTACCGTACGTTATAGCCTGGTTCCTACGGGCTAATTGTGTCCTGAACGCATTGTGTCTGTGTGTGTCTTACTGTAGCTGCAGGAACTGCCGCAGACAGAAGGCCCTCACAAGGTGCTCCCAGCCATGTCTACTTTGTCTCTTCCATATTAGAAGCTTCAACACCGGATAGAAAAGCAGCGTGTCACAGTATCAATTGCGAGGTGGGTCTTCCAAAACCGCAGGCCGATGAAGCCAGTATAAGTGGCATCCTCGGGTAATGTAGCGTCCAAACTGACAAATTGGGATATTTCGATTTCGCGTAGGGCCTTCTCAAGACACAAGGTTGTAGATAAAGTTGAGCCATGGTCTCCATCTTTCACACCTCCTGTTCGTAGTCACGTTATAAACACTATCCGTGTAGTATTCATAATCTGACTACTGTAGTCTGCGAGCCCGAACGTTCTCGGGCGTTCCTCTGGATTGATGTAGTCCTATATAGCTCTCGCACCTATCTCTTTGTGAGTTCCTAATTAACCCTAAAAAAGGCGGAGAAGAAGGAAAGTATATATTTTAGGGCAACAAGTAGCAAACTCACCACGACCGAGGCAGGCAAGGATACTGTCTTGCAATTCCCGGTAGAGGGATAGAAATAGAAATACACGCAGCGAATTCGCTGTATTCTCTCTTCTCTCCCCTTTCTCCTTAGCTTAGATAAACATCATTGAGACCCCCTACTACTGAACTTTGTGCTGTACGTTATACACTTGGCTCTGGGTCTTGTTGAAGGGCTTGAAGTGCTAGACTCATACTAGCCTTATTATTTGGAACTGCTATACTTAGTTGTTATAGAAGAGTCGATTCGTGGGACATTGGCTTATCTAGGACATTCGCTTATCAATCACGTTACGCCATCTGTGGTATGATCAAAACACACCGCTAAAAAAGGACCGTTCGCTCCACAATAATTTCCAACGCATTTCTTTTCGCTGTAGCGGCTACTCTACTTCAGGAAGATTGAGTCATCGCAATGTGATCACGCGCACTTACCCCTGCAGGAGTCCGCGAGCATCTGAAGCTTGTATGTGATAGCCTGAATTTTCTAATAATACCGCGACCAAGAAGTGTTCTAAGAGACATAGACCACCAACCGCCCGAAGCCTAGTCCTCTGAGATTTTCAGACGTATATCAGCATGTACGACCTTGTCGTAGTTGGTCATGGCATTGCCGGCCTCGCCGCTGCAGTAGCAGCTGCAGAACTCTCGCCCTTGGCGCAGATAGCCGTGCTAGAGCATGCACCAGAGCATGCGAGCGGTGGAAACTCACGCTGGAGCCCTGCCAACATGCGAATGCCATCTGTCAATGAGGTATTACCAGGCTTCGTGGACGACATGGTGGCTGCAAGCGGAAGTGGTGGCGACCGCGCGTATTTCGAAAGGCTGGCTAGCCAGGCCCCTGAAGCCCTCCAATGGCTCGAAAAGCAGGGGGTGCAGTTTCATGCCATGGACTATTTCTTGAAATCTTGGCCTAATAGGATCCAGCCCATTGGTAAAGGTGCTGCCATTGTCGAAGCCCTCAAGCAATCAGCCAAATCGAAGGGTGTCCAACTGGTGTATAATTGCCGTGCCCAGCGACTTCATTTTGGCCAAGGACAGGCCATAGTTGAGGCAGCTGATGGGCGACAAATCATTGCCCGGTCTGTTGTGCTCGCCAGTGGTGGGTTTCAAGGCAGTCCAGACATGCTGCGTACTCATCTTGGTCCTGGTGCGGAGACGTTGAGACCGATAACACCTGGGACGGCCTGGAACGCCGGCGACGGCATCCAGATGGCGCTGGCCAACGGAGCCAAGGCCTCTGGCGATTGGAACGGAATGCATAGCGAAGTAATCGACCCACGGAGCAGTCAGCCAGCGCCACTGGTCCTCAATTACCCGTACGGGGTTGTGGTGAATCAGGACGGAATGCGGTTCGTAGATGAAGGTGCTGGACTCGTGCATGACACGTGGGAGCATTTCTCCAGAACTATACATTTTGACACACCGGGCCGCTTAGCCTGGGCAATTTGTGATTCCAGATTCTTTCAATTGGAGGACCATGAGGCAGCTATCCGCTCCGATATGCCGCCGGTGACAGCGGACACGATTTCTGGTCTGGCGTCACAGATCGGGATACCGGAACAAGCGCTTCTGAACACAATCTTAAACTACAATGCAGCCTGTAACGCAAACATGTCTGGCTTTACGGCGGGCCGGCTTGATAATCTCGCCACTACCTCGGGCTTGCAACCATCGAAATCGAACTGGGCTAGGCCGCTCGACGCTCCGCCGTATACCGCATTCCCCTTAGCAGCGGCCATTGTCTACACTTTTGGCGGCATTGCGACTGATGTGGAAGCGCGCGTTCTTGGCCAGAGAGGCATCATTCCTAATCTATATGCTGCAGGTGAGATTACTGGCCATTTCTACAAGAAGGCTCCAAATGCAGTGGCCGTTATGCGGGCACTCGTCTTTGGACGTATTGCTGGCCTCAATGCCATAAGCTCTCATTAGATAGGCAGAAGTGTACCGTTGGGTCAGTAGGGTTGAAGGGTTAGGTATTGGCTATCTAAGCTATTCTGCTTATGTTATCTTACATTGGTAGTTTTTGAGTTATAAGAAATAAGAGATAATTTTTTGATAGTAATACACACTGGTCTGTGCCCGTGGAGAGGGTTCACATACCTAGCCGCTAGGCGGGCCTTTTTGTAGGAAAAGAGACACCCTAGCTCTAGTCTGCCAGTACCGTTTAGCAGAGTTGTCACGAGCGCCGTAACATAACCAGGGTCTAGACCGTTTGAGTGTTCACGCAAAACGAGATTCATACAAAACGAATAATACTGATTAGCGCTATAGTTATCTTTTTAGTAGAGATGTACATCTCACTCCTTCCTTCCTTTCCTATTATAAACATAGGATAAATAAATGTAATTTGATTGTCCTATACATTATAGCTATAGAGAAAAGCATAGTAGTATTACTAGATGATATACAAAGGAATAAAGTTAATGTATCTTAATCTACTATACTATTATAAAGGTTCCTTACCTTTCTTTTAGCTTTATCTCTTTAATTATTAATTTCTTCTTTCTTAATATTAATTTAAGGTAGTATAATTATAAAGTTAAGTAATTTAAACTAACCCTTAAATTTAATATTTAAAGATTTATATCAATATTAAAGGTTTGTTTTAGCTAAGCTATTATAGCTATTAGTTTATATTATAGTAATTATGCTTTATAAAAGTTAAAATTAATAAGAGTTTTAATCTTTAACAATAAAGATATCAAAGTTTATAGAAGGTATAAATTTAAAAAAAAAAAGAGTAATAATAAAGCTTTAATAAAAGAATAAAAATACTTTTATTAATTATAAAAGATATATTTCTTAAGGTTAATCTAGGGTAGCGTGGTTGTAGGCTTCTATTTAATGTTTAAAGGTCTGTGTTAGTATTGAGTTGACTGGGAAGACGACTACATGTGACGGTTGGGCTCAACTACAGGGTAGAAGAGATGCAGAGTTAGGTATAAACTAGTTAAACTAGGTGTATAAACTAAATAATAAGTGTAAGGAGTTGTCTGTGTTATAGTTAGGTACTAGATTAGAATTAGAGATAGTTAAGCATTAACTATATTATTGATAGCTAAGGAGCTAAAAGTAGCTCTTATTATAGGTATCTTAAGGATATATATATATAGTAAAAAGCTTATAAAGCTTATATTATAAAAGTTATAATCTTAATAATTTTAAGCTTTAGATTATTAATAAGCTAAAATAATTTAATATAAGTAATAGATATAATATTTATATATATCTCTTTAATAAGTTTATTATTAAAAGAAAATATAAGCCCTTTTTATTATATATAAGTTATATATTAAGTTATAATATAATATCTTTCTTTTATTAATTTTTATCTTTAAAACTATATATAAATACTATCCTTATAAGTGTTAGTTTTATAGTTTTTCTTTTTTCTTTAATTAATTATTATACTAAACTATATATTTAAACATTTATTTAAAAAGATTACTAATTATTAAGCTTTTATTAATAAAATTAAAAGAAATAGTTATAATATTATTGTTGGTTACATAGTAACCTACAGGGTAGTGCGTTGCCCGATTAGGTGATCACGTAATCAGCCCGTCAGGTGATCTGACCAATTATCCTACTAAAATTCCTGCCTCGTGCTAGATAGAGAGATAGAAGAATTATGCACCATATAATCTATGTTCTATAACTCTATGGCTTAATTAAGTTAAGAATAGGATTTTACTAATGTATAGAATCCTATTAATATTAATTAATATTATATTCTAATATATAATATAGATTAGTAAGATAAAGGAAAAGATTAATTAATTATTAAACTAAATAAAAACTAAGCTAAAAAATTAAGAAAACTTTTCTATAAGAGATTAAGGGATTGCTATTTTATATAAGTATCTTAAAAATTCCTTAATTTTTTAGATAATAAGACTAATTACTTTATTTAATAATTTAAAGATTATAAAACTAATCTTTAAAAAATATCTAATATAGAAAAACTCCTTAAAAAAATAAGATAAGTAATTATAATAATAATAGCTTAAAGAATACAATACTACCTATACTTTTATATTTAAGTATTAATAACTAAGAGATTAAATAAGCTTTAAATAAACTTTTTATTAAGTTACTTAAAAATATAAAAGAAAATCTTAATTCTAACTTCTTTAAATCTAAAATATACAAGCTTAAAGGATTATTAAAAAAAGCTACTTAAGTATAAAAGAATATATAAATTATTAAAGTAATAAATATATATAAAAAAACTAATAATAATAACTTATTAAAAAGATTTTAAGAAGATTTCTAAGGATAAAATAAAGACAATTTTAAGAACTATTATAGGTTACTTTTTTAAGCTTTAAAAACCTACTTAAAGGATTATAAAATTAAGGTTTAAAATATATTTAATAATAAAAATTTAAAAAAACTTACTTATACTATAGTATAAAAAGAAATACTTAAGCTTAAGATTCTATAAGTACTAAAATATATAATACTAAATAATAATAATTATATATATTAATATAATTAAATCTACTAATAAAAAAGCATATCCCCTAGATTTAATAATATACAATAAAAAGCATATTAATGCTTTTTAATATGCCCTTTTAATGCACTATTTATAAGCTATTTTAATAATTATATAATCATACTAAAATTAAAAGACTAAGAATTAATAAAAGTACTTAATTTTTATTATATATTATTACCTAAAAAAGCACTTAATTTACTAATTAATAAATTAACTATAAAGTAATTTAGTTTACTTTAGAATAAGGAGTGCAATTATTTAAGAGATATATATAATATTCTTAATAATAAAATATATATTTTCATAAATATATATAAGCTTTTATAAATATACTATATATAGCTTTATATACTCTTTTTAAGCATATTATTAAGGTATATATAAACTTTCTTTTTATAAAATATATATTAAAAAATGTAATTTTATAAGATATATATATAGATTAAACAATAGTTTAATTTAAAAATTAACTAAGTATAGTATCATACAGATTAAAGCTTAATTTTATTTTTATCAATTATATTAAAATATAAAAACATAGGAAAAATAAAAATAGAGGTACTTTAAATCTTTTTAAACTAACTTTAGCAATATTAACGAATACTTGGACTAATATATAAAAAAAAAACCTACTTTATTGTAAATATACTTTAAGTAATGCAAAGTATTCTAAAGCTTAAGATTATACTTGCAATACTTAAGCAATTATTTAATACTTTATCTACATAGCTTTAAAGTACTATATAAGTAAAGAAAAATACAAAAGTACTTAGCTACTTTTATACTAATAAGCACTATAATTATAAGAATTATTATATAGCTTAATTATAGAGTAACTAAAGCCTTGATATCAATCCAGGCCTGCGTGGGCGTGGGCTTAGCTACCCCAAGCCGACCGCACGCTGACTGCACGATTTGCCCACGCCCATGCCCACGCCAAAGCCCGCGGTTGCGTGGGCTTTTCGAACCAGGCAGATTGAAAAGTCAGAACCTAGACCTACTAGACCTACTAGACCTACTAGACCTACTAGGGTTAGGGTTAGGGTTAGGGTTAGGGTTAGGGTTAGGGTTAGGGTTAGGGTTAGGGTTAGGGTTAGGGTTAGGGTTAGGGTTAGGGTTAGGGTTAGGGTTAGGGTTAGGGTTAGGGTTAGGGTTAGGGTTAGGG